>OX376317.1:12401317-13702375 GCA_947369225.1 Hofmannophila pseudospretella | reverse complement strand
TTTTAGTTTGATTCACTAAGTGTTCAGCACATCCATTTAAAATCTGGGAAATAAAGTATTTAGTTTGATTCACTAAGTGTTCAGCACATCCATTTAAAATCTGGGAACTTGGAAAGTATTTAGTTTGATTCACAAAGTGTTCAACACATCCATTTAAAATCTGAGAACTTGGAAAGTATTTAGTTTGATTCACTAAGTGTTCAGCACATCTATTTAAAATCTGGGAACTTGGAAAGTATTTAGTTTGATTCACAAAGTGTTCAACACATCCATTTAAAATCTGGGAACTTGGAAAGTATTTAGTTTGATTCACAAAGTGTTCAACACATCCATTTAAAATCTGGGAAATAAAGTATTTAGTTTGATTCACTAAGTGTTCAGCACATCCATTTAAAATCTGGGAACTTGGAAAGTATTTAGTTTGATTCACTAAGTGTTCAGCACATCTATTTAAAATCTGGGAACTTGGAAAGTATTTAGTTTGATTCACAAAGTGTTCAACACATCCATTTAAAATCTGGGAACTTGGAAAGTATTTAGTTTGATTCACAAAGTGTTCAACACATCCATTTAAAATCTGGGAAATAAAGTATTTAGTTTGATTCACTAAGTGTTCAGCACATCCATTTAAAATCTGGGAACTTGGAAAGTATTTAGTTTGATTCACAAAGTGTTCAACACATCCATTTAAAATCTGAGAACTTGGAAAGTATTTAGTTTGATTCACTAAGTGTTCAGCACATCCATTTAAAATCTGGGAACTTGGAAAGTATTTAGTTTGATTCACTAAGTGTTCAGCACATCTATTTAAAATCTGGGAACTTGGAAAGTATTTAGTTTGATTCACAAAGTGTTCAACACATCCATTTAAAATCTGGGAACTTGGAAAGTATTTAGTTTGATTCACAAAGTGTTCAACACATCCATTTAAAATCTGGGAAATAAAGTATTTAGTTTGATTCACTAAGTGTTCAGCACATCCATTTAAAATCTGGGAACTTGGAAAGTATTTAGTTTGATTCACAAAGTGTTCAACACATCCATTTAAAATCTGAGAACTTGGAAAGTATTTAGTTTGATTCACTAAGTGTTCAGCACATCCATTTAAAATCTGGGAACTTGGAAAGTATTTAGTTTGACTCACTAAGTGTTCAGCACATCCATTTAAAATCTGGGAACTTGGAAAGTATTTCGTTTGACTCACTAAGTGTTCAGCACATCCATTTAAAATCTGGGAACTTGGAAAGTATTTAGTTTGACTCACTAAGTGTTCAGCACATCCATTTAAAATCTGGGAACTTGGAAAGTATTTAGTTTGATTCAGTAAGTGTTCAGCACATCCATTTAAAATCTGGGAAATAAAGTATTTAGTTTGATTCACTAAGGGTTCAGCACATCCATTTAAAATCTGGTCTTATAACTCTAACCAAAAACCATAGACAATTCGCGAGTTAAACCAGGGTTATATTATATTTTCGCGCAAGCGTGTCTATGTTCAGTTGACGTTGTTGTTTCAGTCATTTTGTTTGAATTGATGTTTCTTAGAGATACAAATACAAAAAATACAAAATAATTTATTTACCACAATAAATTTTTACATGTTTTAAAGTTTGCTGTTGGACCCCGCACTAGGGCGACCCTGTGTCGCGGCGATCCTTAATCACATTAACAATAAGTATTAAATTAACTAATTTGGACTCAGTTATATTTTACAAATGTTTGTGTTTGCGTCTGTGTGTGCGGGTGTGTGTGTGTGTGTGTGTGTGTGTGTGTGTGTGTGTGTGTATGATCTAAATCAAATGATTTGCCCTCTTATTGTGGAATGCACAAAGCCGCCTCCGTAGCATTGTAATCCAGTGTTAATAACCATTTGGTAATTTGTTGCTTAGCTTTCCTTAGAGAGAGCATTTTTATGTCACAGAATTTTAGAATGATGAAATTATACTTTATTTTTACGAATAAATACGTTATTATTATTTATTAGTTTTTAGTTTACGCTTGTTCAAATGTATTTTCTTTAAAAATCAGTTAGATACGTGCTGTGGTTAGTTTACTTTATTATTAGATATCATATAACCTTTAACCTTTTTGACTAAAACTAATATAACATATTGCGTAACAGAACATATAAGTTCATGGTAATAAATATAAATCAGCCGTGGACAGTAACATATTTTATTATTAGATATCATATAACCTTTAACCTTTTTGACTAAAACTAATATAACATATTGCGTAACAGAACATATTAGTTCATGGTAATAAATATAAATCAGCCGTGGACAGTAACATATTTTATTATTAGATATCATATAACCTTTAACCTTTTTGACTAAAACTAATATAACATATTGCGTAACAGAACATATTAGTTCATGGTAATAAATATAAATCAGCCGTGGACAGTAACATATTTTATTATTAGATATCATATAACCTTTAACCTTTTTGACTAAAACTAATATAACATATTGCGTAACAGAACATATTAGTTCATGGTAATAAATATAAATCAGCCGTGGACAGTAACATATTTTATTATTAGATATCATATAACCTTTAACCTTTTTGACTAAAACTAATATAACATATTGCGTAACAGAACATATTAGTTCATGGTAATAAATATAAATCAGCCGTGGACAGTAACATATTTTATTATTAGATATCATATAACCTTTAACCTTTTTGACTAAAACTAATATAACATATTGCGTAACAGAACATATTAGTTCATGGTAATAAATATAAATCAGCCTAATATATTCGACAGAAAAACTAATTTGGGAACCGTCTGTTAAACAATGTAACTCTGAGTTACGATTATTATTGTGGTACCTAAACGAATTGACATTTATTACGCATTACAGCTTCTGGTAATATGCATACCTACAAGACTAAGCGAGACGTCTGCATTCCCTTTCCATTTCGAAAGTTTATGAAATAGCTTTGTTATAGATCAGGGGTTCCCAAACTTATTTTGTCTACCGCCCACTTTGAGAATAAATTATTTTTTAGCGCCCCCATTTTTTCCCCTACTTAAAAACGACTATAACTTCAAATTAAATTAATTAATATATATAAACTCGTTTATCTCATTCGACGCTCAATCGTACTCAACAAGTAAGAACAAGTATTATATGAACCAGCCAATTGATACAGGAATGCACAATTCAGGTTATTTAACAAAAACTTGTTAAAACATGATTGCCCGCGGTCTACTATCTACGAAAATTACCTATCTAGGAGTACTAATAACTATTAAAATGCGAAAGTATGTCTGTTACCTTTTTATTTGTTTGTTTGTGTCTACTTTCATTTCGAAACGAAGCGACCGATTGACATGATTTTTATTTCATATATTTAATAAAACAGGACAGATATATGAACTATGCGGAGAGAAATAGCGAACCGAGTTTGAGCAATCTCTTAACTAATATTAGTTGATGTTCACAAGTTGTAGTTGAGAGTCGAGAGCTCATGCAGTCGGTGTCTAAGAGGCCTCTTAGCTAAATGAAATTACAAATCACCCCCCAAGCCTCTACACAACGCCCCCATTTTTTTTCTGGGTCTCTTACCGCCCCCCTTTAGGCCTGCAGCGCCCACAAGGGGGCGTTATCGCCCACTTTGGGAAAGGCTGTTATAGATCATGGAAATATTTCTGTGATGAAGGAAAGCAGACGAGCAGACGGGCCATCTGATGGTAAGGGGTAACCATCGTCCATAGACATCTCACCTCATTAAAATATTGCAAGAGGGTATTCGTCTTCGATGCACTGGTAACCTTGAGGACTAATTTATTCTGGCTCTCTTATATATCATTGAAACCGAAACAAAGTAATCATCAGATCATCAGCAGCCCACTCTAGTCCACTTCTGGACATGCCTCTCCCAGGGCGCGCCATTGAGCCCGATCTTCGGCTCTTCTCATCCAGTCGCTGCCAGCCATCTTGCGCAGATCGTCGCTCCATCTAGCAGGGACGCCCGTCCCACACTACGTTTGCCCAAACGCGGTCTCCATTCCAAAACTCGTCTACCCCAGCGGTTGTCGGTTCTGCGACAGATGTGACCGGCCCACTGCTACTTCAGCTTGCTAATCTTATGAGCTATGTCGATAACTTTTGTTCTATCTCCGGATCTCCTCATTTCGGATTCGATCCAGCAGAGATACTCCGAGCATAGCTCTTTCCATCAACAACAAACAAAGTAATGCAAGCATATAATTATTTACAAACACATAGCTTCTGGGTAAGTTTACCATCAGGCGAGATCGGGGTCAAATACGGGTTTAGTAGGTAACAAAAAAAAATATTTTTTTATCAGAAATAATGGTTTATCAAATCTGAAATAATATTTAATCAGAAACAGGTAAAACAGTGGCGACCTTCGAAAGTCGACATAACACACAGTCACCTGAAGGTTGCCTGGACGATATCGGTCAATGCGATAAAGCGGCCCTCTGCACATTGTTTTGTATATTTCTTTATGTACTTTAAGTTTATTCAAAACTAGCGGCCCGTCCCGGCTTCGCACGGGCATTAAACATTACATTTAGATTTGTTAATTTTAACACATTCATAATAATAATAATAATATAACACACATATTCACTCCTTTTTGCGTCGAGCTCCTAAAAAAGAGTAAATTAAAAAAAAACCGAGTGACGCCCTACAACGCATAAGTAGCCGAATGGAGTTTATTTTTTCAAAGTTTTAAACTCGTGATATATTTTGAATGGAATGTCAGAATCGAATAATTCAAAAAGTAATATAAAAGTTATGGAAGCAGTCTTAAATAATAATTTATTTTGATAAGGTACAAATAAAGAGCTTTTTGTAGCGGTGGTATTTTAATTTCTTTTTTTTTATAAAAAAAACGCTTATTGTGACATGACTATAATAGTTAGAGACACGCTGCCGCTGATTTTTTTGTTGATAATGGTGTGTTCTAAAAAAATGTTATACATCATTTTGTTCTATCATCAATAGTTTTCGCAGCGTACGCGATGTAAGGAAGTTTTTTGATATTTTTTTACACTTTATCGTAATTTAAGTAAGGATCCCCATTTTTTTTGAAAATGAAATATAGCCTATGTCACTCAGGAAAAATGTAGCTTTCCAACAGTGAAAGAATTATTCAAATCTGTTCAGTAGTTTCGGAGCCTATTCAATTCAAACAAACAAACAAAAAATCAAACCTTTCCTCTTTATAATATTGGTATAGATAAAATAAAACTAATATAACAATAAAATAAATGCTAAGCTAAAATTACAAAATACCTAACTATTTTACAAGTAAAATACCTGACCTAGGTCGCTCCCTGCAGGGAGTGTCCCGAGGAGGCTGGCGGCGTTGCCCCGCTGTATAGCGAGGCTTCTACGCTTTCTTTATGTTGTATGTTTTGATTTGTACTGGGTGTTCAATAAAGAATATTTTTGTACCTTTTTTATAGCTCAATATACATATATATTTAATAATAATTAATTTTATTGTTCATTAAAAATACAAATATACAATCCTGAATATCACAAAAATCTTTCGTCAAATAATAATAATACTTAACAATGAATTAAAATAAGTACGTTCATATATTTTTTTAAATGCAGTCTTTACTCCCGATCCTGAATCGACCCCCGTCCAAAGGTACCCATTACACTGGCAGTATTACCACGTTGGATAGCCAGTGAGATCCTTTGGACGAGGTACGATCCAGAGCGGGAGTCACCCCCTTTCTCTGTACCTTTTTGTAAAAGTTGTTTATGTAATGTTAAGGTTTTCACTTCTGGGATTTAGGAGAAAACCATTCTGTATTATTAGTTGCACCTGGCAATTTATCATGAAGCACAATATTGATTTTCGAAATGAATTCGAATTTAATAATGATGCGCGGAGTTTATGAAAAGCGCAATAACCTCGAAGACTCATTCTCGTGCAAGCCCACCTGTCGGGCTGGGTATTTACAGTAATCTGCTATGTAAGTTATGGTTACATGCAGTTTTTGACATCCACGAATAAATCTCGAGATGTATACAAGATCATTCGTCAGGGAAAGAATAATTTAATAACTGGTTTGCCTTAGTACGTTGCTTGCTTGCTTATCGTATGGTCAGTGGCCAACCTATTTGTCAGAGTTGTTCAGGCCGCCTGTAGGCATCTGATATGGCTTGACGACAACAACCGGGACCGACTGCTTAAGATGCTATCCGAGGCACGGAGGAGCACAGACGAAATATGCCACTAGCGGTCACCCATCCAGGTACCGACCAACGTCGCTTAAGCTGCACGATCACTTTCGGACCGTGCTCGCAACTAGGCTACGAGCTCCTAGGAGTACGTAAGTGCATAGGTATGTATTTAAAGCATCAAAGAATCTTGCATTGCTGTGTTCCGGTTTGAAGGGTAAGAGAGCCAGTGGAATTACCAGCACATGAGGCACTCCGTCTAAGTCCTCAAGGTCAGCAACGCATCGAAAACCTCAAAAAACCACTACTACCCACTACTTATCAGGTGGCCCGTTTGCTTGTCAGCTCTCCTTATACTTACAACGACAAAAAAAATAAAGTTTGAAAATAGATTCTTATTTTATTTCTTATCTTATGACAGAGGGCCGGGAATCATTCCAGAGGCACTTCGACCCTTGAGGATCTTTTGTGCCTACCCCATTTTACACACTGGTCATCTCAGTGTGCGAAACCTGTACATACCGACGTGTACGCTCCGATACGTTCGGCAGTTTGCTATTAGAGAATGGCTGGTGGTCATTTTTATTTATAAAACCAAAGCTATACCGGAAGAAATTCTCACCTGCCTGCAAAAAAAATGTATCAAGTAAGCGGAGTCAAATCAAATCAAATATCCTCTTGTTTTATTGTAAGTACTTATCTTATGGGCCGGGAATAATTCCAGAGGCACTTCGACCCTTGAGGATCTTTTGTGCCTACCCCATTTTACACACTGGTCATCTCAGTGTGCAGGCTTCCTCACGATGTTTTCCTTCACCGTTAGAGCAGTCGGTAAATGTACGTATGTCTTCGGAAAATACGAAAAACTCATTGGTACATAGCACTGTACCAATGGTTTCGAACCCGAACCTCCCGCATGGCAGTCAGGTCAGGAAAAAGACTAAAAAAAGGAAAGAAAACTGCCAAGATCGAAGTTTTAAGAGTTGTTCGGCCTCAGTTGTACAAAATGATGTAAGTATTGCGTATTCGTACATTTATCACAAAGCATTGTTTTATTTTTAAACCCAAGTACTTACGTGATATGATTTACTAAAAAAATCGCATTAAATTTACGTAAGTATACATGTATTCATAAAGCGTGGAATATTTTAGTTCAAGGCTAGTCGTAGATCACTCGGGATCTAGATATTCCTCTATTGTACAACTAGACAAACGTTCTGCACTTTCCTAACACGTTGATAAACGAATTTGCATCTTAAGACAAAGGAATAAGAGTAAAAGAGAAGTGTTTATAGGAAAATACGAGTTTGCTAGAGTTAGAGTGGGTGTACGCATCGCACTAACATGAGATTCTAAAATATATTTATTGTAAGAATGCGAATGTCATAACAGCGGCAGAAAAATTATCAAGTATTCATCTGAATTTGTACTATTTAATTTTGAAGATTTGTGACAGAAATAAGTGTAAATGCTGGTGCAATAAATACAAATATTAATTTGCCAAAATACAGAATAACTTCAGATGTTCTTGAGCTGAAAAAAATTATTAAACGTTTCCGGAGGCTGTCACAGTACCAACCGATTTACTTTGTTTTGAAACGGTGAATTATATGAATTGGTATGAATGAATTTGTGGCGACGCATGACGCGCCACTACGAATAACCTACTCACATCGGTGTAGAACGCGCTATTGAAATTTTCTTGGGACTTCGTATATATATGAATGAGTAGATTGTTTAACGAAATCTCTTCGAACAGCAACAATAAGCCATCGATAGACTTATTTGATCCTAGGACATTAGTTTTTAAAAGACGTGTTGAGGATGTCCTCAAGTGAGCTATCCACGCACCTACTTTATAGTCTTTACTTTATTATTTTTATTTTTCAAATAGGCATAAGTTTTTTAGTCATTACATTCAATAGTATTTTTTCATAACTCAATATTGTACAACAATCAATTTTCTACTTTCTAACCATGCTGTGTTTACACGTTAAGGGTTACGACCTAGCTCATAACTTTATATTGATTTTTCTGTATTTTCTATGGTTGTAATCTGTTGTGTTTACCTAATAAATAAATTAAATTAAATTATACAAGTTCCAAACATTCATAGTTGGACCTGGACATCTGGTCACTAGGCACAACACCCCGCCTGGTGGAAGATCTTCCCTTTTCCCTTTCGTACAACTGATATTACGTCATCCATGTCCTCACATAGCGCGTTCCTACAAATTCATATATATTTTATGGAAATGTTATCTTATTGTTTGGGTCTGTAAATATGCTATTATCTACACATGGATGGAAAACATTTCCCAAACAACTATCATGTCTATCACGTCTCAGAACACTTGTGATTTCCACAGAATTATTTTTATTGCCTCTATAATATTATTTTATTTCCCTCATAAAATCTCACCGATTAGTTTCGCAATTATTTTTTCTATATAGACCACCCACAGGGTTATTAGTGTATTAGCCAGCCATCAGGCCAATAAGCCATCGTCCATACTGAGATACTGGGTCGTTACGTGAATTTGAATGGTTCCATCGATCTTTTGGCACAGATTACACTGCCAGGGAATTATAGTAAATAGGGTGACTATAGGTTGATTAACTAAAAAAAATGTCTTTAAAATAATTTAGTTATTAGAAATGATTTGGGACTATGGGAGCGAAAAACTACAGTTAAGTGTAACTCTTTCTCTTCTTTCCACTTCATTATTATCGACCACAAACGGAACGAGTGGATCAGACAAAGGAGCTTAGAGACGTGGTAGACCTCATCGAAAGCCGGAAATGGAGATGGGCGGGACACATCGCACGGCTGGATAGGGACCGGTGGACCAGAAGAACGCTGAAGTGGAGACCACGGCAAAACACGCGAGGACAACCTGTGAGATGGGTGGACGACAATTTGGGAATAACGGGCCACAACTGGATGCGCACCGCCTGCGATTGTCGGAAATGAAAGAAGTTGAAGGAGGCCGTTTTTTTTATTTTTTTTATTTACTACTAAACCCGCATTTGACCTCGATCTCGCCTGATGGTAAGCGACAATGAGGTCGACGATGGAGCATGCCGGTCCAGTAAATGCCTATTCACTCTGGCCTTGAAGATCCCAAGGTTGTAGGTTTCGGGAAATACTGACGCCGGCAGGCTGTTCCATTCCTTAGCCGTTCACATAATGAACGAAGAAGCAAATCGCTTCGTACGAGCAGATGGGATATCAACAACATAAGGATGGAACCCCTCCCCGTGCCTGGTAGTCAGAAGGCGGAATGGAGATGCTGGAATTAGGTCGTGCAATTCCGATGCGCACTCTCCGAAATGTATCCTATAAAATACCGATAGACAGGCAACCTTGCGCCGATGTTCCTAGACTTTCCTATTTCCGAAGGCGGACCACAAGTGGCTCAGATAGATAGATAGATTATCAACCAACTGTCATTGTTTCAAGTTGTCAAGTCTGTCATTGCTTAAAGGCCTAGAGCGGCCTGAATGAAACAAGTCTAAATGTCCTAATAGCGTGGAGACTAAGTAATTTGGATAGCAATTCTGAGAGCCTTACAGGCATTAGTAAGCGATGACAGGAAGAAAAGAACGTAGAACAAGAAAGATAAACTAAATCTGAAATCAGTTACGTTCCGACAATATTACCCGTCTTACCCGTTAATCTTACCAATCTTATCTTACCCCTCCGCAGACAGACTTTAAGGAATACATTTTTTAAGTTATCCGTCAAAATAAATACCCTCTGGTCATACTACGGGTAATTGCTACGATACGAACACTTGTTATCCATTTTTTATTCAATTACCACGGAAATAGATAAATCTAGTGGGTAAGGATGTGACCTTGGTAAAAATCTCGTGTGCTAAATGTATTTTGGTTAGTAAATAAAGTACTGAAGCTGAAAATTATTAGTCGTGATGTCGTATTTAATCATTCGTGGCAGAGATTGGCCGTCGCCTCAGGGAGAGGGGCTGTGACCCTCGCTCCGGGTCGTACCTGGTGCAAAGGTTGGCCGTAGCGATACAGCGCGGTAACGCCGCGAGCGTTATGGGCACCTTTGCACCGGGGACGACAAGGGGCGGGCTATTTGATTGACATTATTTTTGTATTGGAAAATTATTATTATTATTTATTATATGACATGTATTTAATAATAATAAATCAGGCGGAGTTTTTGATAATAATATTCATAATTTAATAATCATCGCGATGATTATTAAATTATGACCGAATGATTCTTTGAACTGCTACCGGTTCCAATTTAATCGATATCGATCTATAAATGAGACATTAACACGAGTCGTTCAACGGACATTAATTCGATCTATTATGCAATCTAACAAATCAGTGCTTCTGAATAAAAAAATATTATTTTCCGCCCATACATTGTTTGGGCATCCTTTTGGTATACTTATACAACTCTTTGGGGCATACGTTGTTAAATGTGAGCCGTTACCCCCGGGGGTCCAAGATTATCGTGCGCGCGAACTGCTAGTCTTTACCCCCGGGGGTTCGGGAACTCTTTTGACACATTTCATTCATCGCATCGACGATTGGCTAATATATACATAAACCAAAAAAAAAACTAAAAAACGAAACGACCTACCAAAAACTTTCTTTTGCCGCCATAAACATTACATTCAAAATAAATATTTAAACCTTATCATACGCTAAAAAGTCGAAACTTCCAATTTGCTTAGCACGGACTTAAAAAATAAATGAAATTACTACGCTAGAAAGCAGTTAAAAGATTTAGCGGCCTTCTAGCGTATGAAAATCTGTTTGCCGCTTTTTGCTGTAGTTTTCTTAAGATTTCTATTAGAACGACTACTACATAATAACACCGTTACACTCCTCTAGCCGCCTTTTAGAAGATCAAACGTATTTAGCGGCGTTCGTCTGTAGTTTGCAATTACCGTTATAGTCACTAAACGTTTGTGTAGTTAAGTAGAGTAAAAAAGTTGCTTTTTAGCTTAGTACAATCCCAAAATATTGTATTTAACGGCCAAAATGCTTAACATATCTTTAAAACCATTTGGGATAAAAATATAATTCCAAGATGGGTCGATGCGGAATCTTTTGCTTAATTAAATAGGAAATCTTTAATTGGCAGTATGTTGTTTTTAATAGACTTTTTTATTTTTAAATTTAAGTGCTGTAGATTTTGTAATAAATAAATAAAAAAAAATAAAAAAATTCGCTGGTATCAATAACTCAAAAACGACCAAATGTCACTAAGCGGCCTTTTCATCAGGGCAGTGTAGCTAAGCTTATGAATAAATTTTGAATTTTAAATTTGAAATATCATACATGTTTTTTTTTCAGTGTAATAATATATTGTTATCAACCAGACTGCTAGCGCTTTACTTAGCCAAATCTTTAGCTCCACAACCGGTCACAGTGTATGTTTGAAAAGTCGCCACCGGAAGAACGACCTGCCTAATATGGACCTAACTCGTAAAACGAGAGATATCTCTATTTCTGACAAAAACCTTTACGACATGTATTAAAGCTCTACCTACACTTGTAATTTGTAAAAGCGGTCCGGTTGGGCAAACTTTGCGATCGGATCAGGTTCCGTACTTAATAATAATACCTACACGATGGTGCCCCGTTTGAATTTTCGTTTTAGTGCCCAATATCAATAAATTATGTTTTGTGAGTAAAATCGTTTATATGTGACTTTTGAGTGTCCCATGACATGTTTTTGGTGTGACCGCATGCTACTTAAAAGCAACTCTAAATCTAATGTCATTCTGGTGGGATTATGTCAACACTTTATGACTTAATGTTCCATGATCAGATTAGAATGTCATTTACGATTTCCGTATTCTATATTCTCTTCATTCGGAGACACTTCGTTTCATCGGATCTTCGGAACACGTTCTACCGTCAGTTGCACGAAACGTTCTTTAAATTAAGTCTTCATTAAAATTCATGATATACCTTTCTAAGTAATAACTCTAGATAGAGATGACAAGATATTTAAGGAAGCCTTAACATTAAGGTGCCATTCTCGGTGTCGCGAGGGGTTTAACTTTTGCGTCGCACTTTTTAATATTTTGATGCTCAGAATATCATGTTACAGTAAAACTTTATGCTTATACTTTATGTATGGTTATATTATAATATTGTAATCTGTGCAAGAATATGACATTTACATATGAATTGTGAGAAACCCCTGAAAAATCGCCCTGACGAGAAAATTTGACATAAGTAGAGTAACCACGTAATTAAGATCAACCTGAAATTGTGTTAATGCAATACGAATTATGACACCTTAATTTATTGACTGCATCATTCTGAAAGGTCAGTATTCTGGGTCAAGTGACGTCATCGTCGATTAAAGTAATTTTTATTAATGACTCCATATAAATCTTTCGTTCGGTGATCGGTCAATGATAACTATACTTTATTGGCGGTCGAATTGAGGCGTTTTTGTAAATAAGGACTAATGGCATAAACGAATGTTTTATTTTGACTAATGATTCTATTTAGTAGGCGTAATATAAAATAGACAGAGTTGGGAAGGTAATTAAACCTAATTTAGTTACGCAAGACTAAATAAATATGTTTCTCATAATATTTGTTTGTTTGTAGTCTCTTTATTAGACACACACAAAAAAAATACACAAAAAAATTATTAAAATATGTACAAAGGCGAGCTATCTATCTTTATTATACTAGGGTCTATAAAATAACATGCGACTAATTTAAGTTACTTGGTAAGCTCATAAATTTTATTCAATCAGTGTATCTACACAAGCAAAGGTTGGCTGGAAGAGATCCTTATGGGATACATAATTTATGAGCTTACCAAGTAATTTAAATTAGTCGCATGTGTTAGTTTATAGACACCAGTATAATAATGATACTCGTAGATATCTGGCTAATAAGATGTTGGTGAAGTAAATCAAACCAATATTTTTTAAGTATAAGTATACCTTGATAATAAAGATATCGTCGTCGTCGTGGCAGTCCCTCGTTGCGAGGATGACTTCTGCTAATCCGTTGTATATTGATGTTGTCTCTGGTGCGTCCTGGAGTGGCTCAACAACCCGATCCTGGAGTTGCACTCGCGACCGCATATGCTGCATCTTGTCATCGTTGGCAGCCTGTCTCTCAAGGTCGGGTTTGCCTCTTTTTCCTCGTGGTATACAAGGCGATCGTCCTATCAACTCTACTTTACGGTTACGAGGCGTGGGTGACATACAGAAGGCATTTAAAGCTACTAGAGAGATATCACGTAAAATGTCTGCGCAAGATACTAAGAATCTCTTGGGAGGATCGTCGTACAAACGTCAGTGTACTGGAGGAGGCAGAGATCAATAGTATCGAGTCGCTTATTATTAACCACCAACTACGATGGACCGGACATTGTGTCAGAATGGACGACACCAGGCTACCAAAATCCCTTTTATATGCACAGCTGACAAAAGGATAGAGACCACAGGGCGGCCAAAGGAAGCGCTACAAAGACACCCTTAAGCACTATCTGAAAAAGTGTAATAAAGATATAGGCAACTCTTGACAACTCTATTTTGATTATGCGGATCGGATGGTACTATTAGACTGGTTTCAGTGCGTATGCGCACGGACCGTCCGCTTACGAGCCGTCTGCACACTTCGAGTATGCGTGTTCCGTACGGAGCAATCCGCGTCACTGTAAAACGATGTTAACAAGCCTCACGTGTGTCTCCGCTCCGGAGGTGTCCGCACGGATCATACGCACCGCTCTGAAAACGCTCGTAAGAAAATATCATGACTTATGGTAAGAAAAATTATGTGACATTATACGCATGGAACTGCTGGTGTCGGTTTAGAGATGGCCGCTAAATCTAAAGCTGGTTTAGCTTTAGATGAAACAATCTCGCTCACTTATATGCTAGATCGTGTAAGAGTGAGGGAGACCATTTAGCGATGTTTTAATTTAGCGAGTAACGAAAATTAGTTCGGCGACTTGAATAATTTCGACTTAATTAGCGAACGTAAATTGCAAAAACCATTTTCCGACTAACCTTGATAAGACTTAAAACTTCTCTAAAAATAGACACAATAATCTCCATTCAGATTAGACAAAATAAATCAGTTACGTACATAAATTAGTCTCAAACAATGGCGCCACAAATATTTGCGTTTGAAGTTGTCTGTTGGCTGCGAATTGTATGAGAATGGAACGGGTGTAATAAAAATAATTAGCTGCTTTAAAAACCTGTGAGCGTAGGCATATGTAGGCTATAAACCCGGACCGGCTTAAGGTACGCAGTGGTACCATCCTTAAAAAAATATTAATTTATTTATTTCCGTGTGTGAGTCGGATTTAAACCCACAAGGTGGGAAGTTAACGTTTCATACAAAGAATACTGAACGGCTCGAGTTGAGACGACGCTGATCAGGTGCCGGGGTGATAGCTAAGCGCGCGCTCGCGCGTGTAAGCGCTGCGGCAACAGGCTGAGGCAGTCCTCTTTTTCTGGTGCTGCACACCACCTTCATCGAACTTAATTACTTTTGCTTATTTATTTTTGTCTTCTGTACCTAATTGTTTGTATGTGTGTGTCGGAACTAAATAATCTTTCTTTCTTTCTTTCTGATATGTGTGAGATAACCTTAATCCGAGTAACTTGCTGGTGTAGCGGGGCGTCCGCCTATCTGTGTCTCGAAAGTTTTCTATGAGCTTCTGGGATTTTTGACCGGTTGGTAACAGGAAACTCTGCAATGTCATCAGATGCAGTCCTAGCTCAACATTGGGGGGATGGGAGGGTTTAACATTTTACCTTTAACCTTACATATAAAACTGTCGTTAGGAAACCTAGACATTGAGATAACCCAATGGATATGTAAAGGAAGTTCTTCTATGTGACTATAAGAAGAAGAAGGAAAGTAAAATCGGATTATATGTAAAGTCTGTGATAGCACTGAAACAATTTCTAAAATAAGAAGAAGAAAGAAATAAAGATTATGTATTTCCGATACATACTGGACCCGCATGCTCCATAGTCGACGTCATCGTCGCTTACCTTCAGGCGAGATCGAGATCAAATGCGGGTTTAGTAGTACATAAAAAAAATACACAATCCGATACTACAAACAATTAGGTACAGAAGACAAAAATAATATTAAACAAATATATTACAAAAATAAATAAGCAAAAGTAATTAAGTTTGATGAAGGTGGAGTGCAGCACCGGAACAAGGGGACTGCCTCAGCCTGTTGCCGCAGCGCTTTTAGCACTGCGGCACTGATTTTCAGGCATCCCCTGAGTGCCAGGGATCACTCTCTAATGATACACTACCGGAACGTATAAATAAACAACGGAAATATTAATAATGTAAGAAATATTAAATAAGTTCTTACCATTTTAACCACATTCGTGTACCACAGCCAAAACTGACTGATAAAAAATTAAAAAAATACTTTTTAGCTTTTTAAAGCAGACAGTGAGGCTAAAAAATCAAGATGGTCGTTCCCAAGGACGTCATGGGTGGGCGCCGTTTATTTTTTTGCGCTTTGATGAATGGCCAGGTTATGGGTTTCGCGAAATAACTTTATGGTTTAATTATGATAAACCAATAGCCTGTAGCAAATTGATACAATTTGTACTCGTAGAGGGCTATATTTAAAAGATACTCGTATTGGTCGATATTGTTTAGCACGATCGATGATACACTTTTAGTCTTTTATATATCGATGTGGCTGCCTTCTGGTCGGGAAAAATCTAATTCGGATCATCAACACGAAAGAAGAAGAAGTCTTTTATATAGGAAAGAACGACGAGAATTTACACAATAGCGGATATGTTTTTGTTGGCAACTGGCTGGTGCCGCGGCCCATGACAGGGACGCAGGTGCAATTGTTTTGATACAAAAGTAGTATTGTCAGTGTCAGAGTCATCGCATGGTGTAAAATTGTATTTCTGGTAAATACATTTAATATTTACAAGAAATACAATTTTACACCATGCGATGACTCTGACACTGACAATACTACTTTTGTATCAAAACAATTGCACCTGCGTCCCTGTCATTGGCCGCGGCACCAGCCAGTTGCCAACATTCCGGGCCCTGGTGCGAAGCACCGTTACGGAGCGGCAACTGCCTGGTCAGCCGCGACCAGGGGCACCAGTTTCTTCGCCGGCCTCTTTGAAATCCCGCCCCTGGTGGCGACGTCGGCGACTCGCACGATCCCGCGCTGCCCTGGGTAAGTTTTTACGATACGGCCGAGGGGCCAAACCAACAGTTTTAGTATTTTGTCATTCTCTTATAAAATACGATGTTTGTTTTAAAATTACTACTGATTTATCTATAATCTATAACAATATTATAAAGAGGAAAGGTTTGATTTTTTGTTTGTTTGTTTGAATTGAATAGGCTCCGAAACTACTGGACCGATTTGAAAAATTCTTTCACCGTTGGGAAGCTACACTATCCCCGGCTGACATAGGCTATATGACGCGAACGAAGTCGCGGGCAACAGCTAGTTATAAAGTAAAGTAAAAGTAAAGTACACTTTATTGCACAAATATAAAACAACAAACGTGATAGAAAAGGTAATAGTGAAGTATAATTAGGCGCCCTAATCGCTAAGAGCGATTTCTTCCAGACAACCTTCGGCCAGAGGAAATGATTTCGAGAAAGAAGTAGTAGGTGTGCAAGGTTTATGGAAAACGATATATAAGAGAATTATTATTATTTATTGTATGAAAATACTGAGAAAAGCGTAAAATTGGAAAAACGGGGAAGTACCTAAAGAAGGTAAGGAAAATAAAAATAAGAAAGTATATTAATTTGCTGTAAGAGACACGGATATAGATAGATATCATTACCTACTACATTAGGTATACATTTAAGAAACTACTCATATACGTAAACAACATGCATGCTGATGTTAGCTGGCTTGATAGCATTCCCAGAATAATGAAAAGTGATCCATCGTTGACAGGAATAGACAAGGTATTGTAATACAACACATAGCATTGTGAAATACCTACGTTCTTTGCAGCGATGCCCATGCGCCGGTAAATTGATCCTAATGAAATGCATTACTTTGCAATATCAGGTTTACTTAAATTACTTTTACTTCCTCGCACTTTTAGCGTTTTACTTGGAATTTTGTCTGTCTTTACTGTATTGGGCTTGGATCAGAAGGAGTAAGTTTCATCGTGCTAATAGATTTAAAAATGTTTAGAAGGATTAATATTAGGAACTTGTTCGTTCAAAGTTCAAATGTTATATTTTATGTTCGTTCTTGTTAGTGGTATGATCCTCTTATTCCTTGTTGAGGGTCGCGATCATTCTATGAAATTAACCACACCTTATTCAACGACTATTTTGAAAATGGGGTGGTTTCCCATCGCCTTCCCCTATTCACACACTGCTTATTTCAGTGTGCAGGTTTTCGAAAAAAACCCGATTATTTTGGGCAAATGACATGGCATGTTTTTGAACCCAGATTTCCCGTACTAGCCTTACGCCACCTGTTATGCATTCTGAAAAGCGTTTTCTTGAGCACAGGCATCCAAAGGTTAAGACATCTTCAAAGTCGTATTCCTCATTGCTGAGTGTCGTGATCATTCTAAGAAATCAATCACATAGAACGAATCTCTTGGCAGATTTAATGGGGTGGTTTGCCATTGCCTTCCCCATAGGTTAAGACATAGAACGCCTGATTTCTAGATGGTAAAGTTTTTTTCACTCTTTGTAAAACAAACTACATTTTTCGTCGTCCCACCAGTTGGAGAAAGTGGTAGGGCCTCTTGGAATTACCTTATACCTATACAAAAGAGCTGATGCCTCTAACGATTGAGCACTTATCAAATAAGTTAATAAAAGCTAAAACTAACTTATCAAATAAGTTAGTAAACTAGACTATACAATAATTTTTGGCATTAGATGGTTTTTAATTGGGTCATTTACCACATTAATAAGAAGATATAAGTAGTTTATATGTGTGTGAAAGTTTATAAGTAGTGCGTGCAAAAATGATCGCGCACAGTGACTCATCGCGGAGTATTTTTAGCGCCGCAATCAAGGTGAAGGCTGCGCGAGCGCACGTTGGTTGCTAAGTGCTAAAAGTGTTTCAGAGATCGAGCGATAGGGGAGGACTTTATCACAATAACTCGGAAACGATTAATAAGGGCTTGCATTAAGAATCAAGATATGCCAATTAATTGGCTCTTTGACAACTTCCTCGGTTCTTGCTTGGTTATTGTACAATTTAGGATTAAAAAGCGAAATTCTACTTTTTGTCAAATTGGAAAATGAATTGACCACCTGTAACTTTTAAACTATTCATATCTTCAAAAAACAATGTATTACCATTTTGTAGACAATTTATTACGGACCATATCCGCCGTAGACTATTTTATCGTATCTCTAACCATTTACGTACAATGTTGAAAAAAATAAAAGAAGCGTCATTTTTCAAGGTGGCGGCCGAGTGCAAGTGGTGCCACCGTGACAACACTTCTTAAAAGTAAACTATAGGAGTGTCCACATATTGTACCAAATTGCAACCGAGTACGCCAATATGCAAGGTCAGGTTGAAATAAGGCCACTAACAGCCGGACTAACATACAAAGCGAGTGTAAAGCGTGTGTAGTGTACATGAAATAGATTCCATGTCAAAACTGTGCTGCAATGTGATGCCAAACAGGTCACCAACTAACTAACAATAACTAAATCGCTGATTTACAACTACTCGTACTAAAGTGAAAACGAAGCAATGCCGAAAGCAGCTCATCTTTATTGTTCCTGGTACAAAGGTTGGCCATAGCGATCCAGCGCGGCACCTTAGCATCGGGAGCGGCAAGGGGGGAGGTTTGTATATAATTATGTGTTAAACTGACATTATTTGTATTTCTTTCATCATCATCATCATCATAATCAGCAGCCTACTCTAGTCCACTGCTGGACATAGGCCTCTCCCAGGGCGCGCCATTGAGCCCGATCTTCGGCTCTTCTCATCCAGTCGCTGCCAGCACCTTGCGCAGATTGTCGCTCCATCTAGCAGGGACGCCCGTCCCACACTACGTTTGCCCAAACGCGGTCTCCACTCCAGAACTCGTCTACCCCAGCGGTTGTCGGTTCTGCGACAGATGTGACCGGCCCACTGCCACTTCAGCTTGCTAATCTTATGAGCTATGTCGATGACTTTTGTTCTATGCCGGATCTCCTCATTTCGGATTCGATCCAGCAGAGATACTCCGAGCATAGCTCTTTCCATAGTACGCTGAGCGACTTTCAATTTGTGAACCAGTCGCACCGTCAGTGTCCACGTTTCGGCTCCGTAGGTCATTTCTTTCATACAATAAACTAATCTTCAGTTTAATTACACTTGATTAAGAATTCACAGATATAATTCGCCGTGTTGACATTACAAAACATCTAAGCATACTAAACTATAAACTTTGAAAATATAACTGAAAAATTCCACTTGAACATACGAGTAAACTCGCCCAGAATGCTGTGGAAAGAGCTATGCTCGAAGTGTCTGGATCGAATCCAAAATGAGGACATTTGTCATAGAAAAATTAGCATTATTATAATTGCTATGTTTTACATTCCCCTACATTTTTCTACATTTACATTCCTTTTGCACATTTAATTTTCTATGTTTATATATAGTTAGTGTGTACTTCATTTGTCTCCGCCTCCTCGCGTCGTAATCCTCAATGCTGAGGGTCGTGACCACCTTTAGGTATCACCTTCTGGCGGATGATCTTCCTCCATTTATTTCTGTCCCCGGCGGTGTGGAGAGCATCGTGAACTGTAGAGTCAAGGGTGGTGCGGATTTAGTCGGACCAGCGCATCGGACTACGTCCTCGAGGCCTCTTCCCTTCCACTTTTCCGGTCACAATAAGTTTTCCGAGGATGTCACTGTCTTTCCTGGCAATGTGACCAAAATATTCGAGAATTCTACGAAGACACTCGGAGGACAGTCGTGAGGTGATTTTGAGTTCACGTAGAATGGATACGTTGGTACGGTGTGCTGTCCACGGAATTCGAAACATTTTTCTCCAGCACCACATCTCGAAGGCATCAATTCTGTTGCCTGAAAATGTTTTGTCTAGACGAAGTGAAATATGTATATTTACGTTTATAATATCTCTGAACACTTTTTGTTTCTGTGTGAAATTTTTTGCTTATATGTATTTTTATCTATTTGTAATTTGTTTGTGTTCTTTAATAAAAAAATAAAAAAATATATTATGGCAAGCTGAAATGGCAGTGGGCCGGTCACAGACAACTAGGGTAAACGACTTCTGGAGTGGAGACTGCGATTAGGCAAGTGTAGTTGTAGTACCCTCTCCTAGATGGAACGACACTCTACTAGACAAAACTGTTGTGGCGACGCACGACACGCGCGCCACAACGTAGAACGCGCTATCGAAATTTTCCTGGGACTTCGTATATATACGAGTTCCATACATCCAAAGTTGGACCAGGACATACGGTCACCAGGCACAACACCCCGCCTGGTGGAAGATCTTCCCTTTTCCCTTTTAAAATTAAATTTAACATTCATATTACAATTAATTTGCTAATTTATTGATGATAATTCGCGATTGTTTGATTTATTAATTGAACAAATAATTTGTACGCTTTCGGGCAGAATATGGTGATACTGAAGCACAATGTAACATCTGCATTACCCATATTTACAAATAAATGATATTTCTATTTCCCTATCGTACAACTGACGTTACGTCATCCATGCCCTCACATAGCGCGTTCCTACACTGCCAACAAGCATATTACAGCTACAGCTGCAAATTACATGGTAGTTATCAATTGTCATACATTTAAAAAAAAGCTGAAACCGAGTCTTTTTTATTATGTATGTAACTCTATATTTCAGTTTCACACGTCACAATAAGCCTATCATTTCGCTACGACCGACGATGGTGTAATCTTTCCGCAGCACTCGTCTTATTTCAGACTTACGTCAGTGTTGCACACACTCAAGGCTGGTCATTATTAGCTATTTCCATAATTCCAAGTGTAAAGTAGTGTCAAGTGGGGTAAATATGACACGAAAATTGCAACTTTTGATTTTCCATGCTGTTAGAAATTGTTTAAAATATCTTGACACTGGTGAAATTATGCAAATCCCTCTGTATCTTTCTCACACAAATATAAAGCTCCGGGCTCCTGTCACAAGATAAAATAATATAAAGACTGCAAAAAATCTAAAATTCATACATTCCAATACAAATTATGTGTCCCATTTTTTTCTGCACTATGGGGTAGATATGAAACAGCGTAGTTCAAAAATAAGACGGCCTGTAACTTGCCTTGCGAGTTATTCCGCTGCGTGGGTCATTTTAAGACGGTGGTAAAAATGAAACCAAAAGCGTATTAAGTTTCGACGATAACTTTTTATTTTATAATTAAAACATTTTTTAAATCAACATACCTAACTGTCTTAGATAACGCATTGGATTATAATTATTTGATAATTGAATTGGAGATCATAAATCAAAGTGAAAGGACGAAGCAAATTATTAAGAAAAAATTAAAAACCGATCACAAAATGCAAAACTAAAAAAGAATAATTTGATAGTATAAATATCAGACTCTTTTTATAAATACGATATTTCTCAAAGATAACATCAAATATTAGAATACCTCTTTTACGATAGCGTATTGGTCATTTTACGTGTAAATGTAATGGCAATTTCATGCCACCCCACGCTGACTATACTGAGTGCAGTATAGTCAGCGTGGGGTGGCATGAAATTACCATTACATTTACACGTAAAATGACCAATACGCTATCGTAAAAGAGGTATTCTAATATTACATACACATTACATTTATATTCTGGTATCACTGGTATCATCTTCAAAAGGGAGAAAGGAGGATGTTCATGAAGACGACTTATCATACTATTTACTAGTCAGAGTTTACACGCATGATGAGTACACGTTTTTTGGAAGTGGTCGATATCGTCCTTCCACCTACGCCTGGGCCTGCCTCGAAAAAAAAATACTTATTAATTTATAAAGAAACCTCGACCTAAGAATAAGAATTCATTTATTTAACACTGTAGCACACACACACATATACAAAACAGATAGTAAACTAGTAAATTGTAACAAACTACAATAGTAGATTTTCTAGTGCACATGCTGCAGTGCAGCACCAAAGAGGCCCAAGCGTGCCCCAGCTAAGCATATTGCCATGCCCGAGAGCAGGGCAAGCAGAGCTGATATTCTGCTCTGATCTACATTTTCTCTTTAGCAAACAAAGCCCCGTTGTGCTATCTCTTGCATTGCATCAGCTACATTGCACCGCCCTATATTCCTTCCATAGACCTTTCACCGTTCACCACAAATAATTTGCTTTATGAACTTCTCGTGAAAAGTTATGGAAGTTACAACTTTCGTACACATTATTTTACACATTCGTATAGAACTTGTGGAATATTCTTACTATAGTTCAGACATGCTGTTTTACCGTCGGCAATATAAAAGTAATACATACACTTTACTTTACAACACTTTACAGAAGTATTAATATGATTAGTTTTCTAACTGTCCTGGGATGGATAAAGTAAATCTTACCTCTTCCACCACAAAAGATGGGAAATTCTAAGTTTCAATGTCATTTTCTTCTAAGGCTGGTGTGTCAGAAATCCTAAAATGAAATTAAAAATGCTTTTTATTTCCTGCATTTTAACCAAAAAGCATTTTTAATTTCATTTTAGGATTTCTGACACACCAGCCTTAGAAGAAAATGACATTGCAACTTAGAATTTCCCATCTTTTGTGGTTAAGTACGATTCAAATCTGAAACTACTACAAGTAATCAAAATTCCCACTTTAAAATTTATATAAGAAATGAAGAATTTTAACAAGCAAGGTGAAACGTCTTTTCTCAAAACATTATTCATCGTTTTTGTTGCTTATGTGTATGCGATTTGCAGTTATTCCCAGTTCGCATCTGCTGCTACCGGTTTGGCTGCGGAAATGAACACGGAGCGAACATATGAATGGTGTTTACGTTACAATCTGAATTCATGTGACCCCGTTTCGCGATTGCATTTGAATTCCTTGGCGATTAATTACATATTTCTAAATCATTTTTTTTATTATTTACTACTAAACCCGCATTTGAACTCGATCTCGCCTGATGGTAAGCGACGATGATTTCGACGATGGAGCATGCGGGTCCAGTAAATGCCTATTCACTCTGGCCTTGAAGATCCCAAGGTTGTAGGTTTCGGGAAATACAATCCTATGTATAGTGCATGAAATAACAAAAACCAATAACGCGGCTAGATAATTTTCTTGTATTGTTTTGGAGAAAGGCTACAGCGACAACCAGCAAAGTACTTACCTTCAACTATAGAAGAGATTTCCATTTCACTAGAAGATAAAGCACCTAATTAAGCTACTAGCTTTGTGATTGATTACCCAAACCCAACTCCTTAATACTTTAAGGTCCGGAGGGAATTGACGGTGATATCAAAGATACCGTAAATATTTTTTATTGCAAAAAAGAACTTACAGAACATTTTTGAAACGATGTTGAAATCAAAGAAGCTACGCAAGAAACAATCAGCAGCACATCTTTTAAAATATTGGGTCATAAAATTTTTCGTAAACCAAACAACATCAAATCGTGCAGAACTATAGAGAAACTTATTCGTTCATCAACCGTATTTCACTCAAAAAACCAACGACGAGGGTAGGTTGGAGGAAACATACAATATACGACAAATAGTGCCACAAAAACTACAACAAAATTCAATGGCTCTATACTTTTCAGTGCCATAATGAGACTTCACAAATCTTCAACTTCTAAGAGCTCGGTAGTCTGTTAATTCAAATTGACCATGAAAGTTCAAAACCCATCGCACGATTGAATAACCAAATGGAAGTGTTACGTTGGGCGAAAACATGAATGGCGGTTATGCAAACAGACGTATTGTGGGAGTAAGTACCGGACTTGGGGTCAGAGCAATAGATATCGATATGCCGAACCTTGCCGACGTTAGTGCATATTTTAGTGGCTCTCTGACTGATCTTTGATTATTTAATCGGTGTTTATTATTATTTATTTATTTTTATTTACTACTAAACCCGCATTTGACCTGGATATCGCCTGATGGTAAGCGACGATGAGGTCGACGATGGAGCATGCGGGTCCAGTAAATGCCTATTCACTCTGGCCTTGAAGATCCCAAGGTTGTAGGTTTCGGGAAATACAGACGCCGGCAGGCTGTTCCATTCCTTAGCCGTTCGTTTAATCCGTTTGTTTGCGATTGTTTACATGGTTTTAAGGTATCATGACGCGATTACTTACGTAAATAAGGTTTGTCGTTTATAGCTTTCCAATCCCTGTATTTGTTATGGTTAAAGAAAATATTAATTTTGTAAGATACCCATAGTTGAGAATGGAATTTGCACGTGCACGCCATTTTCCTCATTCTCTAGCCATTCGCATCCACATCCTCATCACCGTCTTTACAATATCGTCGGTCCAACTTGCGGGCTTCCCTCCCTTCCTCTATAAGATATTTACTTGATGTCAATGACCAACTGTAATAATTTTATATTGTTTTACGAATGAGCTAAATTAATGTGGGTGTGGTTACTCCCCCAAACTATAGAACACCTGCCGAGTTCAACCGCTTGTTCAACTAACATAGAGGAAGATTTATTTGATGTTAACTGATGTCCTTGTCTTCTAGTTGGTAAAAATATAGCTTATTATGTAATTACTTACATACTTACTTCGCTGGCTAACTACTTGTTCGATCTATAACGATCGAACATAAGTTCCTCCCAAGGTACTTTTGCCCGATCGTTATATTTGACAGTTGCAGCGTTTTGTTACCGCTCAACTGCGATTCAGTATAAACTAAACGTTTTATTAGAATGCACAAATACATTACTGTTCGATCGATCGAAACACGTCATAACGATGCAGTTTAGATTCTATTTAGTTACGTTGTATTTAGTGGAATCGGTCTCCAGATCATAATATTTGGGACATTGGGCTTTATTGCACTATACATACATTCACAGACATTTAAGAACAATTTCTCCTTAAGTTTTGTTTGACGAGCACGATAATCGATATAGGCCACAATACTAAATAATGCAATTTTATTGTTAATGTAATCTAATAATCTTTCTATCTGTAATAAAAAAATATCTTATAAGTAAGTATATATTTTTCGGCACTTTGTAGTCCATATTAGTGTAACGTAGGCGGTAGGCGTCAGTATTTCAGCACATTCCATCTATGGGTCACCTTTCATCAGTTATACGATTACAACCTTATTTGTTTTAATTCGCAGTTTGCATTCCAACATGTTTGGTTTATCGCCCACGTCGCCAAAGCTTTATGCTTTTGAGTTAAAGTTAGCATCTTCCGGTGAAACTGTGATAAAACTTAATCGGTTATCTGTTATCGTGCAAAAAAGGTTCAAGCGAATAATCGGTCAAACTCTAGCCGTAAGTGAAGTTCAATGATTTTTCAGGGCCACTGCGCTCTGATTATAGTACATTGAGGAAATGTAGTTTTATTTATAAAATGTGGTGTCTGTGAAAGAAAAACAAGCTTAGAATCAAATATCCAATCTTCTAGTCTAATACTTTGTTACGCCTTATTAGTTTCTTTATTAAATATACACAAGGGACTAAATCTAACTTAACTCTATAGTCGTCTTATATCTGTCGGTCATTTTTGGTATTCATAATTAAGTCATCCAGAAATAACCTAGCAAAATTGGACTATTTGTAAATCAAACAAAACTAACTAACTAACAATTTTACGTAAATTCTCCGAAATTATGCAACATTTCACGTGGACAATACTATTGCACTACGAACACACGGGCTGATAGCTTATCATGTATCTAGTAGGCAGTTCTGATAAGCACTTATCAAGTCTACATTCAGCGGACACAAACAGCAAAATCTAAGCTAGAGTGTGTTGAAGGTCTAATTGTATTGGATTAGAGAAGGGAGCGATTATTAAAGATAAAAGATTAAGCCTATAATATATTTAGATAAAAGATTTATAGGTTTATCTATAACATGATAGGTTTTATCAAATATCACAAAAAAACACATAAGTCTTGATTCGTATCGAAATATTCGAAATAATCAAATCCCAGTTAAAAAAACGGACGTCAATTATGATTTTCGTAATAATGTTTTCCGAATAAAAAATAATATGAATGAATGTTGATATTCGTTGTTCGCCGAAATGAAACATGGTGAATAAAATAAAACACGGTGGTCAATTTTCAAGTCCTTTCATCGTTTCATTCGCATTCGATGTCGAAATTGTATCGAAAAGCAAAGTATTGGCACAGTGTTTAAACATTTACTGGGCATTGGACAACGATATTCAATTTGCATATCTGTAAACAAAGTCGCTAATTAGCAGATGAAGTCACGTCTGGCAGGCTTGTGGAGTTGTGGTTTCATGACCTACTTAAGATAAAGCCTATAAGGCACAGATTACCTAAATAGTTATAGCGTTATGCAGTGCAGGTGCTTCGTCATTTTGAGAAGCTACTAGAATATTCTATGAATTAAATACTTCCAGGTATCAAGTTTTGCAAAACCACGAGTGAACTGACCTTCTTAGTGTAGTGACCTTCTTAGATCAGATTAATAGTTTTATGTAGTGCTGGGACCTTGCTATAAGACGCTTCATCCACTCCTAAGCTACTATAATATTTATCTATGAGTTAGAATAAGGTAATCCTATTAATAATAAGAATGTATCAAGTTTTTTAAACCTAGGTAAACAGACCTAGTTAGCACCTTGACTAAGTTTATGTAGAGCAGACAGAGACCTTGCAAATTACATATAATATTCTAGTAAGTAACACGTTATGCACGTCTACGTTCGTAGAATATTCTATGAATGAAATTAAGATGACTTCTATTTTTGGAAGAACATAATCATGGAGCTACAGGTAAGGAAGGTGACCTATTTTTAAGTTGAAAAGTAAAGATCGAAAAGAATGGAAGTGTTTAGAGGCCTATGTCGGAAGACAAGCTGTTATAGAGGAGGGGGACGAAGATAATCCGGACACCGATTACTTATGTACCTATATAATTATTTAATTTTGTATAGATATAAAATAGATATAAGAAAGCATGTAAAAAGAAAAACAGCAATAAAGGCTTATATTATTATAATTAATAACTACTGTTACATTAGTAATGCATGTAAAAGTACTATACACGGGGTGGTATTCTTTACATGCTAAATATTAAAAGTATTATTTACTTGACCACTATTGCTAATATATTGAAAGTGTAGGAACGTGCTATGCGAGGACATGAATGACGTAAGGTCAGTTCTATGAAAGGGAAAAGGGAAGATCTTCCACCAGGCGGGGTGTTGTGCCTGGTGACCATATGTCCTGGTCCAACTACGGATGTTTGGAACTCGTATATATATGAAGTCCCAGGAAAATTTCGATAGCGCGTTCTACGCCGATGTGAGTAGGTACTGTATCGCAGTGGCGCGCGTCGTGCGCCGCCACAAAAGTATTCTTTACATACCGACTACTGAAAATTATCGAAAAGATGATACCTACCTAATTTTAGAAATGGCGAATTCCCTAATATGAGCAATAACTATCTAATAAATACCTGTTACAATGCTTGTTGGAGCATGATAGATGATGACTGAGAATAGGCCAGTAAGTAGATAGTTACCTGAAAAAAGTAAAAGCATTGATTAATGGAGCTATCATGACGGTTTCAGCACTGAAAATGATCCGCGTCACGCGAATCGGCTGATTATAATGCACATTGTAGAAACATTTAGAAAGTTAATAAGCAAAAGATTATAAAATGACATAGACATACAGTGTATAACAATATCTAGCAGGGTGATTCGATGAAGTGGAGAAGGATCTGCGGGAGCTCCGGGCGCCTGACTGGCTCGAGACTGCGCAGGAGAGAGAGAGAGCGATGGCGCTCTTTGGTATCGGAGGCCAAGATCCACTTCGGGTCGCTGCGCCAGCGGAGTAAGTAAGTAAGTAAGTAAGTAAGCAGGGTGATTCAATATCAACGACGAAACAACTTTTGTCGAACTAGTTTTCAAAATTGGAACAAAAGAGTTGTCCTGTTTAAGGCTAGTTAGCACATTAAAACACGATGTTACGTTGCTTACAGTTTATTATTCGGCCACAGACTGACATTTTGGAAAATAACATTTAATTACCCACATTTTGAATAATCAAGTTACCCACATATACTACAAGAGTGACAAATCATGCGAGTACAATGGAAATCCTGATCGATCGAAATTGCATGGATTTTTTTCCAAACTTCTTTAAGTTTTTTACAGATACTGAGTGATCCTGAAAATGGTCAAGACAATGTTTGCTATAAGACATTTTGAAACTAGTTCTTCTTCCAAGTCGTATTCCTCACTACTGAGGGTCGTGATCATTCTAAGGAATTAATCACATAGAACGACTCTCGTGGCAGATTTAATGGGGTGGTTTGCCATTGGCTTCCCCATTTCACACACTGGTTATCTCAGTGTGCAGGTTCTCGATGTTTTCCTTCACCGTCAGAGCAGTCGGTAAATGTACATAAGTCCTTCGAAAAAAAACGAAAAACTCATTAGTACATGACATTGCATGGTTTCGAACTCGGAACTTTGAACTCGCATGGGTGTCCGAAGTCCTAGCCACGACGCCAACGACGCTCTCAAACATATTACTCTGGCACAAATCTCTGAAAACGAAAAGGTTGTATGCCTTTTTAAAGTCTTCATTATGAGAAATCTCATGTAGGTACAATATCTAACAAATTAGTGCTGTGAACGTTGGCTACAGTTAGAATTAACATTGCTATGTTAATAGCCAGTTAGCTCGCTACAGGTGTGTGCTATTTCGCTTTAATGAAGTTCAAACCAGCGGCCATCTAATCATTTCCAATCTTCATTAAATTATTAGGAATGGATGAATTACGTAGTTAACAGCCGTTGAAGAAATTAAAGGGCCCATTAGGACAACGTTCTAATTATAAATTCTTAAATTGACACTAGGCAGTGTCTTTGACTTCAAAGGAAATCCTGCGACACTTTTCAATTTGACAGTAAGGTTGTAATTTAGTGCCGAACTGCATCTACGATTATTCGAAGACATTAACCAAATATAGACGAGGGAGAGAATGAACTGGTTAAAAGGCTGGTAGACTTAGTGGAAGTAATTATATTTTTAAATGACAGATGCCTTAAAAGAGTACACACCAAAGGAATGAGAAAAAAGACAAAAGCAAAATATGAAAGTCAGAAAATGAAGTTATAAAAAGAACAGAACATAAAACATAGTTGGCACAGCCAGTAACAGTTTCAGCTCTGAATTAATATGTCTTCGAATTAGACAGGTATAGTGCCAACACGTCAGGGTATAGGTACTCGTTGGTACTTTGTCGGTTTAACTTAATTAAACTTATTATTCATTTTGATTCGTCTCAAAATATCATACCAAAAACTTATTGGACAGGGTTCCAAAAAGTATAGCTTGGTGTGTACTGTACACCCACAACAATTGAACTCGCACTGCTGTATCCTTCAGATGACTGTTTTTGCGTTTATTTTGAAAAATTTCATATATATTATATGACAATTCACAGCAGCGCTAGATTAATGCATAGTTGTAATTTCACTTTTAATTCGCCACCATTTTTTCAACGAGAATGATAATCATCAACCTAGCCTGTTATAAGATATACACTAAAATTGGACTTGATCATTATCAATTTACTCTTAAAATAAATGTCGTGTAAATTAGAATATTGCATTGGCAATACCGCTCAATCCGGACTCGAGCCCAGAGCCGTAGAAATTAGATATTTAAAAAGTTAAGTTGGACAGCTGTCAGAACTGTGAGATCTTTTTAGCGGGATATGTTTGGTTAAGTTGAAAAACGTAATTATATTCAGAAACTGTAAATTAGGAAAGGTTTATTTCGTGTTAAGCAAAAATTATAGCGAACGTGTAATGTGGCTTTTATTTAGAGACAGAATCTAACACTAATCATAGTTTTTGTTAGACATATTATACAAGTATACCTCTGTAAAAACGCGCGATTTTACCTTGATTTGGATTTATTCGGAAAATATTGCTTTTATACAAGTTACATAATTGAATTTAACCTTACTCGTATACTGTTAATGGCCTTACAGGTGTATCTTAATTATAACCAGACTGTCGTTGGAGTTAATCGTTTTCAATCTTCACCTAATTACAGATGAGGAATGGGGAAGCAACAGCCGCTCTTGGGATAATTGTCGATCCCCTATGCTTGTTACGACTCCATTGGTCTGGTCACGCGAGTGCAGCCAAATGGAAAAAGCAGTTTGATGGTGGTTGGTGCATTCTTGATATTGAATTAAGATACGTTTTTTAATGGACGTGGCAATCCATATGCAGAAAACAAGTACATAGCACATACGATAGGCTGATGACGAAATGTATAGCATAGAACTATAGTTCATAATAATATAGACAGCTATATGTAGTGACGTCATTGAGCTGTAGACGTTTGTTCATATAAAAGCTGATTAGGTATGTATGACGTCAGATGTCACAGTTTTCTTGTACTCACTATTATTGACTTGACACGATAAATTACAGATACGGATTAAGCCAAACCCTTTCCTTTAGTATGCTATTCTCAAATACCTTCCAAATATACCCTCCGGCTCACCTCCTCTTTTTCAAATGCTTCAAGCTTTCCAGAACGCAGTTGCTCTTGCTGTTAAGTATTAAGTAATAATGGCACATTTCTAACACACCGGCTTACCATATTCATGGAAATACCTTGATATGTTTGAGAAATTAAATCTGGAAATTGATCGATTTCATCATGAAACAACTGTTACATTCAAAATCTAATCCCATTTATAACTATATCCGTCGTTTAATATAAGAAACAACAGTACACTAGAACTCCCAGGATCTTTGAAATAATTGCAATAACCTGTGATGTCCAGACGTGAAGCAATTTATGGCGTTTTGATTAGCCCAAGACCGAGGACTTTACGCCCATGATGTACCTTCACGTTTACGAGAGCATTAACTTTAATTTAATGTTGACCATCTGCGGCGAATGGAAGAAAATGTGATAAAATGTCCTTAGAAACGTGTTTGTTACCTACATGGTTGATAGACACATCATTCGAGAGTCCGGAGCCAGTTTTTGCTTGTCTGCTGTAGGTAGCAATTTTCTCATCTGGTAATAAATCACTTGGAGAAGGCGTGAAGGAAGATATGTCGATGTCGATGACTTTGTGAGTATAGTACCTACTAAACCAACTATCCTCATATAGAGTAGACTCAGAACCGCCAGAGTTTAAGAAGAAAAATTGTTGGAATTCTATGCTCTTTATTATCAGAAATAGTCAATGTAAACCCAAAATCTCGTCTATAATAACCTCTGTTTATAATTGTATTGATCTGAGTAAGTATATGAGTAAAGCGGTCATTCTGCATCATGGCTAAGGGCGGTGCAATCAAATGCATTGCTGTGTTCCGCATTCAGCCACTCACAATTTGAATACCGTTGGATAGATTGCTCCTTAGAGCAAGTGCAAGCAAGCTGGGGCAAGCGATTTTGTTGACTTTAGATGAATTGGTTGCAAGAAATTGAAACGTTGACGTTGATTTGTAACTACTGGAAAACTATAGACAAAATATCCGAAACAGCAGAAGTATAGAATAGTGGTAAACTGACGTCCTAAACTGCATTGCAGGCGTCGAATTCATCTATTGTAGGGTCTTTGGCTCTACGAAGGGGAAAAGTGACAAGAGAGAGTGGAACAGAAAACTTCCACTGTACTGCTGAGCAAGTAGCTACAGCGAGCAAGATTTAATCCATATATTTTGTGACAGGGAAGACCATGGGCGGTAAGCGGTAAAGGTAGTGGGAATAAACTTTACGAAACAGCTGATCTTTGAAGGTTTATTTCGTTCTCTCAGAAAGCTACAATCTAATGGTATAAGGATGTAATACCTCGCTGTTGCCTATAAATACAGTGAAGCTCGTTACGCCTTTCGCATGCACCTCTCCATTTAACCCGTGGAGATACAAGTACACACTTCAATTAATTATAAGTACGCAAAGTACATAAGGCTTAACTGTACACTGAACTTGCTCTCGACTCGACAACCGGCCACCGATAAGTGCGGCATTATCAATCAAATTAATTTACGCGGTGCAGCGCCTTAATAAAAGGGCGAGACTCTTGGTGCACCTTAATTATTTCAAAAAGCGAACGTCATGTGACATTTTAAGTTAAGCTGTGTTTACATGTTGTTTTAATGAGCTGAGTTTTATTAAAAGTGGAGGAGAATTTATCCAAGAATCTATTAGGGAAATTTGGTTTTGTTGCTGAAATGATAAAATAAATCCTACTTCTACTTCTGAGAAAATCCTGAATAGACGAACAGTGGAAGTCACATCAAGCTAAAACCCTGTCGTACTAAGTTTTTGTGTCTAATAATTTAAAGTACCCGCACATCTCAAATTTTCTTGTACCAAAGAGTATACTCTGATGTATTGGCCACTGTATCTTTTTTATGTTCAGACTAGATCCGCGTTTGACCAAATCTCATCTCATGGTAAGTGACGATGAGGTCGAGGATGGAGCACGCAGAACAAGTAAATGCCTAATTACTCACGCCTTGAAGATCGCAAGGTAAAACTATGATCATAGAGTAAAGGCATTCTATTTCTATAGGTAAAGCCATTCGGTTCTCGCCCTTACAGAGAAAGTGACCGGATTCGTGTATTATCAGATCGTTCGCAAGTATTTCGTAATGGGATCCGATCCTTGTACCGATCCGAACAGTACACGACATATTGAAATGAGATATTGCACCCAGAATTCAGGCTTTAATTTATTCTGATTTATGCTCGCGATAAGCGAGAATTGCAGTTTTAAATGGTAAAGGTCGTTGCGATATTTTTTTAAATATGGCAGTCAATAATCCAATGCTTTTAATTCCTCGGAGGAGTACACGCTCGCGGCAGCGGGAAATGTTTAGTTTCATGCTGAAAGTTATTTAGCTCGTCTTTCCACCTTCGCTTTGACGCCGGTGTCCATCTTGTGCCACCCAGTGCCATGGCAACCTCGGACCATATCTAATCTTTCCTATATCCAGTAGCAATACATATCTGAACTCAAATTTTAAATCAGTGGCTGTGATCTTAATCTTATAACAAAACGTCTGTTTACTCAGCTCAGTAGATCAGATCGTATCTGGCGGTCGATAATCACACACGCACGAGTTAGCATGGGTATAATGAATGAGTAGCGCGTGCTATATACGGGATAGAGAAATTGCACGAATTGTTGCTCATTGCTGCCGGTCACGAGGGGTTTTATAAATTGACTTTCATAAGAGTAGTAATTTTAAGAATTAGCTACGTATTCTATCAGATCAAACACTTATGCGTGAATTTTAATACGTTAAAATAAGTGGTGATTTTTTTCTTTGGTCCACCTGCCGATGACCTGCCTATCGTGTAGCAACACGCTTCCCGACGTCTTGGACGATGGTCTGACGTCTGATTTTAGTGTTTCCCCTCTTGTCCATGAGGTTAGGTTGTGAGGAACCTGTTTTCGCATTCAGATACATAAGCGGTCTTTTGGGCGTGTAAAGTAATGTGGCTCCATGGCCCTTTGTGCGACCCTGATCTTGTGTGGCTTTGTGAGCGTCCATATTTAAACGGTTTGGTCTTCAGGCATTGTGGCATTTTTCCGTCCTTCAAGATTCACCGATATTACTCATAAGTCGGTGACCTAGTGGCTAGGACGCCGGACTCCCATGCGGGAGGTTCGTGTTCAAAACCATGCAATGCCATGTACCAATGAGTTTTTCGAAGACTTACGTACATTTACCGACTGCTCTAACGGTGAAGGAAAACATCGCGAGAAGGTTTCCATGTCTGATGACATTAAAAGTATCCGAAGGAGTGTGAAATCCACCTGATTGGTGGCACTGAACCCGCCCGGTGGATCATGGCCTGTACCCCCTTGTGCAAGGGGAGGCATAAGCCCCAACCGTGGGGACATTAAATAAGCTGATGATGACTCATAAATTCTACTCAGGAGGACTCAGATGTTACGAGTATAATGTAGACTTGTGAAACAAAATCATCAAACCATTAATAAAATATTGCAAACAGAATAACTGCATTTTGACAGATCTGTCATTATCAAGATCATTAAGCAAGAAGAATGAACGATTTGAATGGGTCGCCTCATCACGCACCATTCAGAGTGAATGAGTCGCTGACTCACTCACGCAGGCGCATGTTCGCGCGTGACATCATTATGTCACACGCGAGATTACCATGCATGATTGATTGCCGTTTAATTTTGTGGATTTACGATTTTTGCTAGAGATTTAGTGCGTGCCGTTTATTTGATTAGAGAACCGTCAGTGTAGGAGTCGTGATCAAAGTGTGGGGTTTTACGCACAATATTGAATAGGCCTAGCACAATGAATTTTAAAGTGAAGACTTCATTAAAACGCATGTTGTCCATTTCTACGCCATAGTAGGTACTAGGTAGATACGTGCCATCTCACACGTAAAATAAAACTCACGGTGCGTCTACTAGATGTGTATAAAACATTCAATTTAGGCTCAGGTACTTAAAACCGGGTTCTCTACGCTATAATTCGCTAAAATACGGTTTAATACGATATAATATAATATAATGAGGAGTTCATAGCCTAGTTGCGAGCACGGTCCGAAAGTGATCGTGAGGTTAAGCGACGTTGGCGCGGTCGGTACCTGGATGGGTGACCGCTAGTGGCATATTTCATCTGAGCTCCTTCGTGCCTCGGAGAGCACGTTAAGCAGTCGGTCCCGGTTGTTGTCGTTCGACAGCAGTCGTTAAGCCATGTCAGAGGCCTACGGGCGGCCTGAACAACTCTAACAATAGAATAGAAAGAAAAGAATAGAAAAACGTTTATTTGCTGTCTGCAGCACACACACAATTCCACTTATATGTTATACAATAATATATAAGTGTATACATATATACTATACAATATATTCTTAAACTAAATTAATAATAATGCACGGCGTATGCTGCAGCACTAAATAGGCCTCAGCTCAGCATAATGCCATACTCTAGAGTAGTCTAGAGCATGGCGCTGATATTCTGCTTTAGCCTGTCGAGGTCGGAGGCGGATACCGAGCGACGATAATCTACATGTAATGTAAAGTTGTGTGCTGTAATGGTAATGAAATGTGAGTATATATACGAATAAGTAAGTAGATGATAACTAAATAAACTAAAAGGTAAGACGAGGGGGACATACAATAGGTTGGCCACTAACCATACGATAAGCAAACAAGCAAGAAACTACGCTATGTCTATACTAGACTTCAATTAAGCAAATGATATTACACCGGCGGTTCATTTCAACTAATGTCAATTGATCCAAGGCTTATTTCATGTATAATTTATTTTGCCGAATTACCATGTATCCACATACCATTTGATCAAGGTTCTTTTTACCGACCTTTTTACCTAAACTCTAAAGACTTCCTTAAAGTCACGTTCTGCGGCATCGATTAGTAAATCCTTATTTGTTTTGACATGTTTCATCAGCAGCCTACTCTAGTCCACTGCTGGACATAGGCCTCTCCCAGGGCGCGCCATTGAGCCCGATCTTCGGCTCTTCTCATCTAGTCGCTGCCAGCCCCCTTGCGCAGATCGTCGCTACCATGGCCGCTACCGTGACCAGGAATAGTGGGGCGGCCGGGAACTGGGGGCCGTTTTCTTTTTGCGCTATTCATTGGAGGAAATGCCATAATCGCCACGCTAGGCCTGCGGGTTGGCGATCGCAGTAGCCGGGTCGCTTGCCCCGATGACGCTACTGCCCGTCATCGTGCTTATGGTATTTTAACCCAGCCAGAGTTTGAGTGGTTATACCGCCACTAGTCGGTCGCCAGGGACTCGTTCCCATGTTTATTTTGACATTATTATGATGCCGTTAGCATTATTTAATTTTTTCTGATTAATTACTTTAATTAATGAATCAATTTATGTGATATTGAACAAGATGTGACATGTAATGAAAATTACGAAATAAATGAGTATTTTTCTATATACTCACCCACCTTAATTTCATTTAATTTGTCGATTAGTAAACACATTTTTTTCTAAATACCCACTTTAATTAAAAAGTGCCTTACATTTATTTGTTTATTTTTTTGTTTATTTACATTGATGTAAGCCTGGAACTACATGCACCGGTTCCAGCGCCGGTTCGGTTAGCTGCAACCAATCACAAGAATTCCGCCCTTCCTGCACTGCAAGTCAGCGCCTCGTGATTGGCTACAGCCAACCAAACCGGCGCTGAGTGAGTGATTACACACATGATTTCAAGTACTTAACATCGTTTAAAAGTATTCCGAACTTGGCGGACACACTCACGTGTGTCTAGATTTAGTTGAAACGTGCGTGTTACTAAAATAAACTTCCACAACTTCGTGCATCGACCAATTGTACTCAGACGAAACGTACATTGGAGCTATAGTGTTTAGTTGAAACGTGGTCCTGAACTAACGTACTTCGTCGTATCAAACATTGTATAAATTGAAATCTAGTACAAATAAGCGTTCGCGTTATGTTGTTACGTTCATGCTGTCATGGCGTGTTCGTCCTATTTTATTGTTTAAAACGGTTTACAGTGGTTATTTTTTCGTAAAACAAGTGTATTTTACCTAAAAATCGTCCGTGACAAGTGAACGTTATACAAGACAGTAAAATGGGAGTGAAAAACTACAGATGGGGTGAATTCGGCAACTTAACCTCCAATTGCACTTGGAATGCAAGTCACTAGGCATTCCTAATGCACACGACTCTCCCTTAATCTCGACGTTGTTAAACTGTTTTTATCAAAACAGTTCGAGTTATTTTCAAGATTCTAACACGGTCATTGGCCAAATTGCAGTGTAAATCACTAGCAGGTGCCATTCATTAAAGAAAAAAAATTAACGTTCGTCATAGTTGAAGTATTATTCGGCGAAACGTGTTTTGACAAGACGTAGTGAACCCCTTAAAACCTGCCTCTGAACTCCAAAAGAAACCAACAATAACGCCTGTATCGCGGATTCATAACAACAATTACAACAAAGGTGTACAATACCCATTCGTCACTATATACGAAAGTTACAATGGGTTCATTGAAGTACATCAGGAAGTATGGAATTCACTTGCACTATGACTGCACCGAAATCGGGCTGCATTGCATCACGTGGCGGAATAAAGCCTCCATACAGGAGTCCGAAATAGGTCACGCAATTATTTATACACCATGTACGAGTATATCGCAGGAAATGGAACCTATGGCTTATTATGTTGTGATTGAGTCAGGATTGAAGCGGGAAACAGCTGGTATGATATACAGGAGTTAAGGCAAGCTAGGTCGTAGAATCACGATTTAGTAGATATAAAATTTTATTCTTGAACTTTATCAATTGAGATTGTGAAAATATAATACTTAGTGAATTTGAGATTTTTATGTAGGTATGTATGGGACTCGTTACATGATTCTATTTTCTCTTGATCGAAAAATAAAAGCTAACATAGGGTATATTTTTATTTAATTCCTAGTATACTTGATATTAGGTTTTCTTTTTTATTTTCGGACTAGATCCGCGACTACAATATTAATAATGATAATCGAATTTGCTCCAAAATAATTGATGGTATTGTCAGACTTTGTACAATCCGATATAGAATATTGAATTTCTTACGCGAAATACTGTGAAATATCAATATTTTATAACTTCATATACATTTTTTTTAATGTTATATATTAAAGTTTTGACTGATAAAATATTTTAATCCACTTCTGTAAACAAATTGCGTTTTGATAATGGCTGAATTGTACGAGTCTTGGAGGAGGGGCACTGTATGCTGAAATACAGGTTACACCTAGTTCGGCAACAGTGGCTTAAAATAGTTTTAGTGACATAGCCTAATATAGTTTATTTAACAAAACTGTAAAACCTTTAAGAAATAAAATTTATTATAAATATTATTATTATAAATATAAATTTATTATTATAAAATTAGCGATGGGTTTTTGTGCGTCTCATGATGATTATATCATGATATCATGGTGATTAGAAAGGATATCATGATCGCGAAACACAAAATGCCGATTATCATATCTGCGAATGTTTATTACGCTGATTCTATGAAGCGAAACACGTTACTTCGAAAGTTTGTTTTGTTCTTTCGTGAATGGTTATAGGTCAGTTCATTCGGAATAAAGTGTAAATGTTGATTCGATATAGGTAATATTTGCTTGCTCTGAAAGAGATACAGTGTGAAGATAATTCGTATAGGCATATGTAAATGGCGTTTCAATTAAGAGGCTATAAAAGCGAAGTGCATTGAACAGCGTATGATGTGTGAAAAAAGTGATTCGTTAACTTTACGCTTATACTTTACTTTTACCGTCAACAGTGTGCAGTAGGTAGGTACATATGAAAAACGAAGGAGCAATTTTATCACGTCCATCATCTGAATTCATTTCTTAAAGTGAAGGAACACATCGTGCGGAAACGTGCACACTGAGATAACCAGTGTGTGAAATGGTGAAGACAATGGCAAAAAGTCGTTCTATATGGTAAATTGCATCCGCGACTCGCTGTCGGTCCCGATCCAGTCGTTAGACCATGTCGGAGGCTCATGGGGGCCTGAACAACTCTGACAATAGGTTGGCCACTAAACACACGACAAGAATAAGAAGAATTGCATAGAATAACGACGACCCTCAAGAGTGAGATTCCATTAAGAAGAAGAACTAAATAAAGAAGAAGTGTTGTAGCCAGAAAAATATCGGAAAGAACTTCTAGGTAGTGTTATGAGTAAAGATTGTCGCGCCCTGACTAAGACAGTAATTTATATCGTTATCTACGATCATTCTACGATAGACATAACTAGGAGACCTAAAATTTAAGATAAGATAAGATGTGCGATATCCCCAGCGATTCTAGGGATCATGCGACAGCAAAATAAACTAGAGGAACTAGAGAAAGTCCAGTGAAAGCAGTGGTATTTATACCACCGAAAAGCCAACTCACCAGCGTCTGAGCTCGAGATCACCCGTCGGCGCCGACAATATCCAAAATTCAGGTAGGTTTTGAGCGTCACCGTATCACCACCACAATAACAGCACTGCGAGAGGTCCATATGAGGCAAAAGTTCAAAATGTATGGAAAATCCGGTAACACGCGCGTAGTGGTGTTATCTCCAGGGCTGTCGTTCCGAGACTGTCTCAGCGAGTGGCAATCAACGATAAGAATTACCCTCACTGGACATAACATTTAACAACAATGAAATCTAAAGCTACCTACAAAAACTGTCGCTAATTACGAAAACAAACTTACAAACTAATATGTGTGGTACGGATTGTACATAAGATTTATTGTGTAAAAGTTTAGGTAAGAATTACAAATATTGCAGATATAGTTGCATAAACATGTCACACTAAATTCCACCTTTACAGGCATATACACCGAATTCACAAATTAATAAAAATATACATTTATACAGATTTTGAGAAGAAACAAAAAAGAAAGAGAATATCATTATATTTTAAATCGAAATATTGACGGTGACTCTACTCGCCTTAACAGGGTCATCATCTTGTATATAAATATGTCCATAATGACATTAGAGATCAGACAGACTGTATAATAGATACAATGTACGTATAAACGTATGCTATTCTATTCACAGGGAATGGAAAATTCGGGAAAAATTATGTCTAATGTCTATAGATCAGATTGGGAGAGTAGGTAATGATGATGATGATGTCCTCCACGACGTATCCGTCGACGGCGACCCCTACTAAGCTCCTGGCGTGCGCTCGTAGGTGGCTAGCGAAGCCAAACTTCGTCCTGAAGACTCGGTCACAGACAGAGCAGTAGAGCTGTCCTCTAGAGTTGAAGGTGTAGTTATAGGAGGGCTTCGGACGCGTTTTACGGACATGGCGTCTGGCGTCAAGGTCTTCTAGGCGTTTGAGTTCGAAGTCGTCAGTGGCGTTCTTGACGGTTTTTGCCATTCCAGTCGCAGCAGTGCAAGCTCCTCCCATGTATCACAAGACATGCCGCTGGAGGCCAAGTGACGCTTGACGCTCGACCTGGAGGCCAAGTGACGCTTGACGCTCGACATACCTATATACTCGTAGAAGGGTATAATATATGGCTAGGTTTCGAGGAGCCTACGCCTTGGAAACTTAATTACATTGATAGGTTCAATTCACAAGAAACGTTTATACGAGGATCTCAATACACAGACAGGATTGTCTGTAAGTTACAAGTACAAGTACTATTCTTAAAACAGTTCTATTACAATCGTCTGTTTCTCTCACAGACTATTCTTATCATTATTTTCACTGTTATCAGTTTTACGAGTTTATTCTTAGACAAGATTTCCTCTAAACTTGACTCATGTGTCGATTACGCTATTACGTTTTCCAGCTGCGTAATCATCCGGCTTGACAGATTTTTCGAAACCATGTCACACAGTCTGTGGTCTGTTAGTGCACCTGCGCTTGGAATACTAAGTCGGTTGCGTAGTTTTACTTCATGAGTCTTGGATTAAGGCGAAGATAGATGTTTAGTTTAGTACAGTCCATGTTTATAGACAACTTTTGTTATTAGGTCTATTTCACGAACGGTATTATCTAGGAACTTGAAAATTGACTCAGATATTTGTCATATCTTTTATTTAAACAATAAAATTATTAAAACTTGTTACTGTAATCGTTTGTAAGTTGTGATAAAATAAGCGAATGTTTTTTTGCTCGAAATCTGTAAGTATTATTAATCCATAGATACTGAATTTGACAATTTTTTTTTAATAGTTTTGGTAAAAAAACGGTCCTGGTTCGAAACTATGTCATGAACCAATGAGTTTTTCAGATTTTTTCGAAGACTTATGTACATTTACCGACTGCTACCTTGAAAACCTGCATGTCTGAGGAAATATAAAAAATCCAATGCCGTGTGAAATCCACCAATCAGCAGTGGGCCCGCTCGGTGGATCATAGCCCATACCCCCTTGTGCATGGGGAGGCCTATGCCCAACAGTGAGGACATTAATGGGCTGATAATGATGATGAAACAGAACTGAACTATACGATTTACCCCATTATGATAGTCTATGGGATGCAGTATGTGATGCTGTTATAGGATTCACACATTATAATTAGATAAGCCCTTCATTGCCCTCTTCTAATGAATAAGGCATTTAAACACAGTTTCAAATATGTAGTTCCAAGAGAACCTTATCTAGTTGGTATGTAGATAGTAGTAGTCAGTAAGCAAACAGGCTGGGGGCACTATAAATTCAGTTTGCGGTACTCTGGCATGCCTGAGTCGGTGACTAAGAGTTTTATTGCCGTTTACCTCAGAGTCATGAAGTTACTCAATGACGGATCATGCAAATTGGGACGTGCTTCAAATGTGCGAAGCAAACGGATTTGCCTTACGTTCAAGTCCTTTCCGCCCAAAACCGGCGACACGCAGACTATACCCCTGCCTTGTCTCTATTGGCGACGGTAAACACTTACCATCAGGTGGCCCGTTTGCCTGTTTATCGCAGCCTATTTATAAAAAAACTACGTTCATCAAAGTAGACAGAGAGATTGGAGTGCTCGTGAGGAGACAAGACTTCCCTAAAAAAAACGTTAAAACCTTTCAAACAAGCAGAGTAGAGCACATATTAGTTATTTCGGTAAAAATTACAGACGCGGTAACACTTGCTACAATCTGCCCTCTAGGTTCGTTTTCTTCCAGGCATGAAGTATTCAATTTCCAGCCCGTAACAGTTCAGTATAAAGAATTTTCACTTTTCGTTGTAATTTTATTCAGTATTCGCGTTTAGATTCCTTATTGAATTTCTCTAATCTAATCTTAATCGTGTTTTCATTAAGTTTTCTCCAAGTTCTGCCAATTTTTCTTTATTCGAAAACCACATGGTCATCGAAGGTCACGTCTCAAGGTCATGCACCATGTGTCTCTAAGTAGGTGCAGTCAGAGAGTAAAGCACTGCAATTGATTTGTTTCAGACGGGACAAATGATTGGATTTTTGGGATTTCAATGTTTTTCAATGCGATGAACTGAAGCTTTAAGGCTGACGGAAAGATGTCCCTGGCCAACCAGGAGGGACACCTGCAGTCCTGTCTATATAAACCATAATCCTGTGTTATGTTCCTGTGGTGTTTCCGGCCAACATAATATGATGGACCTTGTTGTTCTGTTTATCTCGTGTAAATCATATTTTCGTACAACTGTAAGTAGTTAACTGTAAGGTCGTAAATTAAACAAATTTAATAGAAGTCAAACCATACTTTTTATTTAATTCAGTGTGGGCCATAGGAGCGGTGATTTCTTAATTTTATTATACCTTTCACAGTTAGTATAAACTGTGTGGCGCTCGACTTCTTGTTTAAACCAATTCCATTGGTTGATCTTCTAAAAACATAACAGGAGATCAGCGTGCCTACTCAACACCATATAGGTATGTAATCAGCGAGCTCACCCATATACCGAGCATCCGCGAGCGTATTGAGTCTGACACTTCTCGTACTTTAAAAACCAGGCTATAAGCCACCCTGACAAATTAAACTTTTTAGCCATTTTGATCATGATCACAAGAAACAAAAGGAACACAAAAAGCGTCCTCAAATATTCAAGGTGTTTGCTCCCCTTGCTGCTAATAGATTCTATAGAGATATTGAACTTTACGCATAAAAACATCATTGTCTAATAGTTTTTCTCGAAATTTGAGGAAATAATAGATCCTTGTGGACACGTAGCGCCATAAAAAGAGGCTTTTGTGGATTCTGTTCAACTCCACAGTTGCGCGAATGGGTTTCTATAGGTGTTTAAAACACTCCTGCGCAAAAAATGATATTTTTTTTATATCGATGCGTGCGCGTGCGGCGTTCTCGATCGGCTCGAGAGTCGTGAGATGAATTTAACTAGGTATACTGTTTGAGGGGTTTAATAGCATGAAAATTGACAAAAGTTTTACACAGAGTTTGATTTTTTTGCAGATATTTATTGGGTCATAGTGATCACCTAAAGAGTCGTCCTAATAGAGTCTATTCACCTTGGATGTAAGAAAAAATAGTGACAGGTCATGACGTAAATTAAGAGCAGACTGCGTCCTTCGGTCCAGGCAAAATGAATTTTTCTACCGTATCTGTCACACCTATTAATGTCCCCACTGTTAGGACACAGGCCTCACCTTACACAAGGGGGTACGAGCCATGATCCACCGAGCGGGCCCATTGCTGATTGGTGGATTTCACACGCCTTCGGAAACCTTAACCTTTCTCAGACATGCAGGTTGTTGATGTTTTCCTTCACCGTTAGAGCAGTCGGTGAATTATTATTATTATTATTATTGGATTAGCAGGCAGGCAGCTAATGCTGGTTAGCCTGTTTCTTCACATTTCGTAAGTGGCTGTCTAATCTGTTTTTAAACTGGTTTATAGTTTCAGCATTCACAACTTGGTCAGGTAGGCCGTTCCACGGGATGACTACGTAATGTATGAATGTACGTAATTTTCGAAAAAATCCGAAAAACTCATTGGTACATGGCATTGCATGGTTGCAACCCGGAACCGGACCCGGACCTCATCGCATGGGAGTCCGGCGTCCTAGCCACTAGGCCACCGACGCTGTCTCTCATATACAAAGTCAATACAAATGACAGCAATAATGATCCAATGCGTTCTGCCAGGAGTGGGACCACAGATAAACTGTGGGATTTGCCGTTTTTACCCACGACGGAACGGAGAAGGTATATTTGTTTGTTTGTTTGTGTGTGCATGTGTCTGTTCCCATCTAGCTTCGAAACGGCTGAACCAATTTCGATGCTGCTTTTTGCTATAGCTTTGGAATTTATCATAGCAGGTTCTTAGCTGGATTTTATTGTGCTAATCCACCAGGGGGCGCCGCTGTAGATATGGCAATATAATAAAATAAATAAAAATTTGTTCCTATCGGGCTGAAAATTGGCATTCGGGGGTTTTCAAACCTTCTGATTTTGAATTTAAAAATAATTTTAATAGAACATGTTCTACAAATATAAACGTAGGAATTAACATTGCACTGAAAGACTGGATGATGTTATTAAGCACTTACGTAGATTGTTACATGAAATCTAATGAAAATTTCTAATGATAATACAAAAAAGGTTTCATATCAGACATTCGGTGTAACAGACTCCCTGTAAAGCGATCCAGCGCACGCGCGTAGACTCCGGCGCAGCGCGGCGGTATCTTTACGCCTTACGACAAAAAAATAACAGTAAAGAATCTTGGCACATCGGGTATAGGTACTTTACGGCGACCATGAAGGCACTCAGTACTTAGTAGTTTGCCTGATGGATGGATCGATAAAGTGGGAAGAATTAGGTGGGCTCCTGTAAACAGCGTGGTCGCTCTATGTGAATGCGTCAGTGCCTCGTAAAGTAAGTGATTCGCTGAAACTCTCTTCTGTTATTTTTATACTGCGGCGGTCTCACTCGATTGAGAATTTATTTAATGCTCATTTGTAGTGTAATTATAATTATACGATAGATAAACGTAATTTGTGCTGGCAAGCTTTACTTTAAATTCATTGGTTTGTGTGACACGCAGGCTTAAAGTTTAGTAAACTTTTAGTTTTAAATGCCAAAATGTCGTTTATTAATGCCAAAATGTCGGACGACACTGTATGAAAAAAACTGCTTCATTATGTCTGTAAGGATTTATAACCACATACCAGCAGATATCAGACAGTTGCCCTCGAAAGGTCTAAATACAAAACTTAAAGCATGGGTAATTGAAAAATGTTTTTATTCAATAAAGGAATTTTTTGATAGTAATCATTAAATTCGACATTAACCTTATGGCTAGCTGGAGGACTTCATTTTTATTATATTATTGCGATTTTTAACCTATTATTATTTTTCATGTCGTAAAAATTGTTTGCATGCCAAACTAATGTCGAAACATGTATGATCTATTCCAACAATACTACTATCTTATATGTACCGTGTTTCGTGCGAATACAATAAATTTCATTTCATTTCATAAAATAAATTAGATACTTACTCGTAAAAAAAGGATTTGCGTAAAAATGTTTAACAAAAGGCCCAACCTTTTCTGTCTTTAAGGAAATCAATATTACTTAAGAGGGTGGTCTGCACGTGAACAATCTTGAAATTTCGATTGTTAATTTCTTCAAATCTATATATTTTCTGAGAAAAGTAATTTTATGCAAACATTCTTATTGACTATCCGATAAGGAATATAAAATTCATTTCTTAATATTACTTTATTTTGATTTTATGGCGGGAGAACATTTCACGATTTTTCACGCGCAGATCACCCTCTTAGGCTCAATTTACGTTGCCGCGGAATGGAATGGAATCGAATTTTCGCAACGTAATTGTACATAGCATAATGAACTTTATGTCAATTGTGTAACATGCAAACTAAATACGAGCCAAAAAAGAAAAGTAGCTAGGGGAATTCTCGAGAATGCGCGAGGATTCCCCGGAAGACACGCGACCTCTTTTTTGGCTCGTATTTAGTTTGTATGTTACACAATTGACATAAAGTTCATTATTGTACATAGCAATTACGTTGCGATTGCGTCGCTTCAATTCCATTCCGCGGCAATGTAAATTGAGCCTTAAGAATATTGATTTAATTAAACCTCAGGCTATGCCAGTTCATACATTTCTCACAAAAAAAATTAATTATATTCGAATTTAACCGCAATTGAAGTCCTACCTCAAAATTTCAACAGTTTTCCGATCAAAAAGTGTAATTACAGATAAGATAAGTTAGTACTATTGTCATGTCTTACGTTGGGTAATAAAAATATCTTTGATTATGATTAGGAATGTTTGTGTTAGTTGAGATAGCAAAGATGGAATTCAAGACTGTTTGATCTGCAGTCCACGTTTGTTTGTAAATATGAAAGAACAGTTGAGCAACTATATACAAGACACAATGTTGCAAAACAGTTGCTTAATCAAATGATAGTAAGATAACAAAACAGTCTTTTTCAGGTCCGAAAGAAACGCAATTTCATCGAAATCGGTCCACGACTTGTAAATTTGTGCCTCACTAATATAAAAATCGGAGCGTCTGTGGCCTAGTGGCTAGGACTCCGGACTCCCATGCGGGAGTTCCGGGTTCGAAACCAAGCCATATACCAATGAGTTTTTCGGAATTTTTAGAAGACTTATGTACATTTACCGACTGCTCCAACGGTGAAGGAAAACATCGTGAGGAAAATCAGCACTGGGCCCGCTCGGTGGATCAATGGCCCATACTCCCCTTGTGCAAGCGGATGCCTGTGCCCCAACAGTAGGGACATTAATAGGCTGATGATGATGAATATAATAATACTGGACTTAACTTCGTGAGACCGAACTTTGAAAAACGGAATTTCGAAATTCGCAGTTGTTTTTCGTCATCGACAAAAAGAAGTTCGGGAAAAGTTGATAGAATATTAGGAAAGGTCAGGAAAATGTTGGAAGAAGTTGGGGAAAGTCGCGAAAATGGGTCGTTCCCCGTGGTCCAACCGCAATATCCAACTGGCTGGACCACGGGGGGAAAATCCCCGTGGCCCAACCGTTGGACATGGTTGGTCCACAGCGAACGACGAAAATGGCCTGTCGTTCTCCCGTTCGTCTGTAGTTCACAGGCCTCTAGCTCATATTTTGAGTATCAAACTACCAAATTAAAATAGTATAGATTCGCCGAACTACGCAGCAATATGTCTCACTTTACGTATTATATTATAATCTTAAACATTATATTCTATGACTACAGAGTTACAGGCACGTCCAGCCGCACATGACGTCATATTTTGTGGGTCACGGCTAGTCGTAGGCAGTGTACAGCTGCTCGTAAGCTATTTCTCGTGTCACAGATTATAATGCCAATACTTGTACTATTAAGTATTCTGTGCCAATAGTAAAAGACGACAATAGAGAAGACACAAGAACAAAGTGCTTCGCCTTAACAAACAGTGACTAAGAAGTGTCAGTGGACATTTTCTTAGATTAGTGTTTTCGTATTAACTTAACGTAGTAACGTAATTAATTTAATGTAACGCCGCAAGCGTTATGGGCACCTTTGCATCGGGAGCGGCAAGGGGGGAGGTTTATATATAATTATTTATTAGGATGAAAAAAAAACTACTTATTAGTCTGTATTATAGGCTAGATTGTAGTTAAATTAAGCCACCATTTTAAAATGGCACTTTAATTGAAAGTTTTTTTTTAAGTAAATCTTTTCGTTCGAAATTCGTGGTAGAGATGTCATTTAAAGTTCAGAGAGCTTTTGTATGTTACAATAACTACATGCTGGTATTTAATTTACTTGTAGAAACATCTATAGGAAAGGCAAGTATAAAAATTAATTTATGATAAACTTTGAAAGAAATCTCAGCTAGAACTTGATTAGTTTTATAATACAGCGGTAAACATATTTATCGCAGATAAAAATTGTGTGATGTTTGGTTTTCAGAAGTCGAATAGGTGCTTACCTAGTTTAAAAACAAATTGCAATTGACGAGTGGTAGAGTTTGAGTTTTCGTGTGTTTAACTGGGTCGTTAGTAAATAATAGTAAATTATATATATATAGAGGAACTAAATAATATTACTTTACGGCGACGCGACGATACTTTTAAAGGTAAATGACAATAAAATCAATACTGCAGTGAGTCAGCCATAAAAAAAATATCCCGGCATTCATGTTTATACCCCATTAATGGCCATCGCATATTGTACCAACTTGACGCGAACCCGGCACGAACTCAACTCAGAGAAAAGCATTGAAATGTGAGCTTTATATCGTATTAGATACAGTAGATTATCAAAATTCAAAAGTAGAAGGTGAAGTAGTAGTCGATGAGTTGTTAACGCGTGGGCCACTCGTCGACAGTATGTAATATGATATAAAGCTCACATATGTTTTGAAATGAAAACTGTAAATATGTGATAATTTTTTCAATATCCTATAAACTGTCCCACTGCTGGGCAAAGCCCTCCCCTCCTCCTTTCCATTTTTCCCTATCCTCGGCGTCTTTATACCATCCTTTTTTCCACCTACGCCTGGGTATGCCTCGGCGCCGCTGTCCGTCTTGTGGCACCCAGTGCATGGCGATCTTTACCCACCTTTCCGTATGCATGCGGCACACGTGGCCTGCCCAGTCCCACTTCAATAGAGATGCTTTGGTGATTGCATTTTGTTGCTTTGAGTTTTTCAATTTAATAAGATTTTTTTAATGCTTTGCTATGAGTTGAGTTCGTGTCAGTTTCGCGTCGAGTCGCTACAGTGTGCGATGGCCTTAAATTTAACAGGCGTTACATTTGCATTCTTATTTTAAATGATGGTAATTTATTTCCCCCATGTTGTTGTCGGCGCGGCGGCGGCGCGTGCGCTTGTCATCTCGTGTCACATGCTATTAGTTGTGGAGATGACAGGTGACGAGCGACGGCCGAGTGTCACGGTGACACGGTGATGACATATTGTCAGATAAGGTATTTGAGGTGAAAGAAAGTAATAAATACTAACCCCAGTGGGAACAGGGTATTTGACAAGTATCAAATATTAAATACATTTCATAAAAATAAGAAAACAGATATAAATTGATGGTCATATGTGAAAACAGATTTAAAATCCGTTTAAAAATAAAATAGCTACAGGAAATTAAAAATCAGACGCTAGAAAGAGACGGCAATAGATTATTGTAACGTCACTGTTATGTAGCGCCATACAAGCAGGTCCTTGGCTACATAATGAGGACTGTTTTGCTAGAAAGGGACAGAGCATCCCGCCACTACTAACTTTAACCATTAATATAGCTAATGTTAGTTGAGATATCGATAAACGGATTTCAGATCCATCTTCAGGATTTCCATGTAAGTTGATTAATGCAATAAAAAAATTAGTCAAATACCCTATTTTACGCAGAAGGTTCAATACGCAAAATGACCAATAATTTCATGTTGTACTGTTTAATATCATACAGCTTTACCTATATACAAACTCCATACAAACATCATTCAACGACACACATTGGACAATGGACATTTTTCGTATGGAGATTCTCCGTGTAATTCCTCAGTAGGCCAACGGCAAGGGCAGATAACTGACCAAATTGATCAGTAACGTGATCTGGCGAATGTAAAATCATTAAACAGCAACATTATCCCATGGTATAGAGGCCAACAGATACCCTTTGGTACTTTGTCACAATAAATAATAACAAAAACTTATTGGGGGTTATGTTGTTGCGTTAATGCTGTCATGGTGTGTTCGTCCTATTTTATTGTTTTAAAACGGTTTACAGTGGTTATTTTCTCGTAAAACTAGTGTATTTATCATTATTATATATTTATAGACAGGTAACACATATGCTGAAGCGTCTATGTCATAGTGTTGGAAAGTTATAAGTTCTTCGTTTCATTTTATAGATTTCACAGTTTATAGTTTTTACACAGTCAGTCATTTTACCTAAAAATCGTCCGTGTTAAGTGAACGTTATATAAGACAGTGAAATACAACAGATGGTGTGGACCCGGCAGCCTAACCTCCAATTACACTTGGAATGCAAGACACTAGGCATTCCTAGTGCACACGACTCTCCCTTAATCTCGGCGTTGGTAAACTGTTTTTTTTTAAAACAGACGTCTAAACGTCCGAAAGATTTTCAAGTTTATAACACGCTTATTGGCCAAATTGCAGAGTGTAAATCACTAGCAGGGACAATTCATTACAGAAAAAAAAAACTTATTGCGACAGGGTTCCACAGAGTACAGCTTGATGTCTTCCACTGGACAGTGTTTATTACCTTGCCAAGGCAAACATTAACAAAAGCCTCGTAAGTTAACACACGACCACTGAAATGACTCTATTGTAATAAAGTTTAAGTGCCTATCTGCCTGTAGGTAGCTAGTTTTATAATTTGTATAATTTACCGTTAAATTACATTGTGTTACATTGTGCTACTCAGATATATCATGATGTTAACTAATTATAAAATAAAGAATATTCAAATATTATTACCTAATAGGAATCGGTTTTGTAGGGTCACGCGGGTCCAAATTTTTTAAAATTCAATTATTTAGTGTAAGTTTGACATGGAATGTTTTTCAATTGCGTTTATTAATTAGAAATACTAATTTATTAATTTTCTTGTGTTAATAGTTTATATTTTTATATTTTGTATTTCGTGCAGCTACACCCTAATTGATAAAATTACATTGTAACACTAATTGTATTATAATCAGACCTATAATGACATGTAATTTATGGCTACTAAATAAATGGAATGAAATCATGTGATACGAATGTCTGTCCTGTATTAGATACTAACGACTACCCTCAGTGCCAAAATGTTGTAAAATACTAAGTAAAACTGTGTCTAAAATACTAAGTATTTATAAGCCTCGCCATACAGCGGGCAACGCCGCCGGCTTCCTCGGGACACTCCCTGCAGGGAGCGACCTGGGCCAGGTCTTTTACTTGTAAAATAGTTAGGTATTTTTGTAATTTTAGCTTAAGTATGTATTTTAGTGTTATTTTAGTATTACTATATTTTGAATAAACTTTATCACAGTATTTAAATATTATTTAAATATGTAAGTATTCTCATTCGTATAGAATATATATTTTTATTTATTATTAATTCAAAATGTTAGAATATCAATATTTAAATTATAAGTTATAACATAGAAGCTTTGTTTGTGAAATTGCTGGTATTATAGCCTATATTTTTATGTGAGTGCTGTGCACGGCTGTAATTGGATTATAAATTAGAACGTTACCATATAAATAAGCTCGAATAATCTTAAATAAAATTAATAAATAAACACTCTAGGATATGAAAAAAATACTAGCATTACGAATTGTAGAGGATCAATCTAGGTTTTTGTACAGTCCATCCATAATAAAAATTTAAATCATACAAATCTATCCATACAGATTTTTCAGATACATCGTGATCAGCCCGATCTAGCCACACGGTAGTGTGTCCGCCAAGTTCGAAAAAAGGGCAATATAAAGTTACAGGGTTAACCATAATACACTGTATAATTTATTAAGTCATCCAAACTTGATTACACCTAGACCCAGACTGCAATAGTATTGTTACAAATGGTCAAATAGCTAAACTGGTATAAAAATAAACATTCATAAATATTCAAATCTTCTTAAATATGGAAATAAAGCCGTCACATGCCAAATACAATATGATGAGATGACGTAACCACCGATCAAAATAACACAACACCCTTAAACAAACTGTCATCGGTTAAAACGACAGTGATTCACTGATTGCGATGTTGATTAGAATACGACAAAATAGCGGGTAATCGCTAAATCCGATGGTCGAATAAAATTCAAATCAGATAAACAGTTAAGGCTCAATTTACATTGCCGCGGAATGGAATGGCGAATATAGCGAATTTTCGCAACGTAATTGTACATAGCATAATGAGTTTTATGTCAATTGTGTAACATACAAACTAAATACGAGCCAATAAAGAAAAGTTGCTAGGGGAATTCTCGAGAATGCGCGAGGATTCCCCGGCAGACGCGCGACCTCTTTTTTGGCTCGTATTTAGTTTGTATGTTACACAATTGACATAAAATTCATTATGCTATGTACAATTACGTTGCGAAAATTCGCTTCCATTCCATTCCGCGGCAATGTAAATTGAGCCTTAGGGTATTTTTAGGCATTATCTAAGTGTTTTTTCATCTTCTCTTGTTTGTTAGTAGCATGATGTTTGTCATCAAGTAGGCTTTGTGGTATTTTTTATCTACAAACATTGAGAATACGTAAATGCGTTGAATGGATGAAACGGGCCCAATAGTTATTTTGCAACACGAGCTGTAGACGAGTGTTGTAGATAGATACCCAAGTGCGACACGTGGTCTTCTCGCATGTGATAGACACGGTATTTTTCGTTACATCTGCGAGAAAAGAATAAAATAAAAAAATAAAAACTAATTCAGTTAGAAGTCCACGTCGTTAATCGTTGCAGCACAAGTAAAATTGAACACAAAATGCATGCTGTTAAGATAGAATCTACAATGAAATATCCAGTAGTCTAAGGCTGGGACTATACGACGACGATTCCAACGCAGGTTCGGTTCGCTGCAGCCAATCACGAGGCGAGGCGAGGCACGGACATCAAGTGGAGGGAGAGCGGAACGCCTGTGATTGGCTGCAACGAACCGAACCGGCGCTGGAACCGGTGCATGTAGTCCAGCACTAACCTGATTTACACCTTTGCAAGTGGCAAGGACAATGGACAGTAGAATTTTGTTTGAACTGTCCTTGCCACTTGAAAAAGCACCAGCACTGTCCTACTGTCCACTTTCCTACTGTCCACTGTCCTACTGTCCACTGTCCTACTGTCCACTGTCCTACTGTCCACTGTCCTACTGTCCACTTGACTAATCACTTAAAAAGGTGTAAACCAGCCCTCACAGTAGTCTCATAGTCTACAACACCTATCCAATTAAACCGCTTCACAACCTTGTGAAGTGTCAATATAGTATAAGCATTATCTCCTTGGCAGGTGTAAAAAGGTATTTATTTGAATTGTAGCGTTTTACCCAAAAGGTTGTCCACGCGTGGGACCGTATTGTTTGCCCACATTTGGGCTCATGTGGGATTCATAGACAATGTTTGATTGGGATAATCAACTCGATTTTGTTGCTTTAACCGTCGTTAGTTGACATGGTATTGTTAAATTACTTACATCATAGGCATACTTAAAAGGTGAGGTAATTATCTTGCAAGGTCTTAGGCATATTTTTGTCTTTTTGACACGAGTGTGTAAGGAATATTGCTAATTAGTCAGGCAAAACATAGACATACATTACCTACCAAGATATCACCTTTTTTTTCTGTAAAATTCGTTTATTTGTAAATACGTAAATACTTATATGTATTATATTATATTATATATTATCCTATTATCATTCTCCTTACTGTCCTTCTTATGCTGTTATTTTATTAAAATGTAATGAGTGGAATCTTGGATTGGCATACAAATATTTATAGAACATTTACTATGTAAAAAAAATTATCGCTGTAAGATTTGCTGCAACATAAAAAAAATAATTAAAATTGCTAGTGCACAGTTCATGGTGGATGACCTTGAATTAATGTTAAAAGGTTTCATCTATGACTTAACTCTTTTCAAAATTTCCGGTGGGTAGAATTTTGAACGAAAATAATCGATTTCCTAATGAAAAATAACATGTGTGATATTTTTATTTTGGAGTCTTGTGGTTTCAATTTTCAGAAGAGATCTTTTTACATACTTTTATAAGATATAGTGTTGATATTTCAGAGTGTAACCATACCTAACTAAGGTTGTATATTGATGGGAGGATCTGACCGATTGGGGGGATGGAGTCAATGGATGTTTCTCATAATATAAAGTGAGCAACTAACTAGGGAAGGGGGTTTATCTTATGGCCCTGAAAACATTGAAAAACTCCTGGATGGATAGAGAAACACACATCCACATTCTTTCGTATGTTGACTTATGGACACCATTGTTTACATCGGAATAGAAACATGCATACAGGACGATGTTGACACAGATGCAGGCAGTTTTGTCATTTGAACACGTTAAATACAAATGTTACGGTTTTACTCGACTAGCCACAATAGAACGTTTCAATATTCATTAGGGATTTCTTTGGTGCTTAGAATTCGGAATTTAACGGTCGCTGGAGTTATTAAGGTTATGAACTTGGAACAATGACTGGGAGATTAGAACGCCCCCGGTTTGATAAAGCACGATCTGGTTGGAAATTCGAATCGAATGGTTTCGAACAGCCTTTCCTAACCATTTTAACCGACTATACTGAATTCAGTCTGACTTAATGAGTGTCTCTGCATGAATTCAGTCATGTAAATGCGTTCAGTACGGTTTGTCGGCGATTTAGAGCCTGTAAACAGAAACCTGTATTGTCTAATTAATATATTTTTAGGTTTTTACAATGAGATGTGTCAGTGGACCTTTTAAGGCATGGTCGCGGATACAAGAGTAAAAAAAGTTAGTTGCTAGTTAGAATTTCAACTTCACTTTATCGTATGATTGACATGAGTGCATCTCTAAAAATAAAAGACGACCGAGCATGCGCCAGCGCCATCGAAATACGGCGCGTGAGCAATTATTGTTCCCACATAAACCCACATCGGCGGAGTAACGTGCGTCCTCAAACGAGAATACGAGTGCTATCATAAAATCCGAGACTTGACATGACTCCGACGACTATTATAGCTACGACGTGCCTTACTGCTATTTGTTTGCACCAGCAAGGGGTGAGCGTCTTCTGGAGTTTGGCGATAGACTACAAATTATATATGTGTACTCAAACTACACACATTCGGTCACAAACGGTCACATTTCTCATTGATAAGAGTAGCGATCATTCTATGGAATCAGTAACATAGAACGACTCGAACGACATATGCACACTTACATCATCACACACTCCCACACAACCTAACACACCCCCACCCATACTCACTCTTACCATTATCTTTACTAAATTCCTTTTAGGTTAAGAATATAATTTGTAATTTGCTTGCATAGAAAGTGCGACGGAATCCCGACTTACAAGATACAGGTTTTCGACCTAGTTTGTAAGTCGGAGGTCCTTTTTTGTGTGCCCTGTAATAAGTTAATAAACTTTTTAATTTTTTTTTCACTCTGATAGCACATTATTAAAGGGGTGGTTTGCCTTCCCATTCCCACACTGGTTATCAGAAATGGCAGATTTCCTCACGTTCCTTCGCTAACGGTGAGTGAGTCGGTAAATGTACGTAAGTTTTAGAAAAAAACGAAAAACGCATTTGTACATGACACTGTCTGGTTTCGAACCAGGACCATTGGAGTCAGGTATACTAAAGCCACTACCCACGGACGCTCTAAATGCCTTTGCGCTTTGACTATGAACGCCTTTAGTATACTTACAGCGATTTTAAAACAAAATAGAACCGAACCTATAGAAATCTATTTTCTAGTTTTCTAGATTTCTAATGAAATATATGGAGTTCGTCCGATATATCGCTGCTGTATGCTAAAAGCGTAATCGCTACATTTCTTCCCTTCCACCAGTCACTTCGCAACTTTCACGGTTAATTTCGAGCGGTGATCTCACGCAACCTTGGGGATGCATCCTTCATTGTGCACGCGCAATAAAAGACTGCCATTTTGTGTCTGAACAAACAATGACGATTTCGCAACCACCGACCACCTGTGGCATTGTGTGAATGAAACTGCATGTAAAATGGTTTATGACTTCGATTATGTATTATGAATTTATGATCACATAAGTGCTCGATTAGTGTTATGGAGTTTTATGACCAAGCATGTTGTTAGGCTAGATTCGGTGTGGGATCATTTCTCCCCGACCCCTCCCTCCCCAGCGACGTCCTAAGCCGAGGTCCGTACCCACCTGGGTGCCCTTAGGCAGTCGCTTCTTAGTAGTTTTTAAATCCCCCTCCAGGCTGGAGCTCACTTAGCGCTCGCCCCAAAAACCCCGGTGCAGCTGTAAAGGTCATTAGGACCACGAAAAAAAAAAAGTGTAGGATCACTCAGACTTTACTAGTGCCCTCTCCTCTCTAGAACAATGATGTGAGCACTGACAGCGAGGCACGGGTTTACCATACATTTGACATTTTAATGCCCGACTAATATATGGGAAAATGTTAACAGCGCATGCGCCAGCTGGCAGACGTGGTTTCCATATAAAACTTCTCTAGCAAATGAAGGTGGGACTCATTGGGTTAATTTCAAAATCCTTGGGGATGATGGTATGAAATTAATGTTTCCATCACAGTTGCTCATAAAGATCATCTTTTCGTAACTTATGCATAGGTAGATCGAAAATTGGTCTTAAAATACTAGTGCCTATATTTAAGTTTAATTTACATAATTCAAGTGACTCATCATCATCACCAGCCTATTAACGTCCCCACTGTTGGGGCACAGGCCCCCTTAAATGCGGGTTTAGGTGCAAATAAAAAAAACATTACTTATCTATTTTCACATTTCCGAAACTGTAAATAAATACCCCAAAATTTCCAACTTCCGCGTAGTGATCGCAGTGACCGTGATATCTTCTTCATTAAAGCAGGTTATATTTGGATGTTCTAACGCGGCCGGGCCCGCCTTTGATCTCTCTTCGACACATTGTGAAGAATGCCCAAGAGTCTTCAATCAGAGAATGTTGATTCAGATTTTCGGTAAAGTCTTCGAAAAACAACCGTGCCAAGATTTTTTAACTGCAGTTTTCTTCTTCTTAGTCGTTTACCGCATTGTTGAAGGTCGATTAACCACATAGAACGACTTTCATGGCAGACTTAATGGGGTGGTTTGCCATTGATTTTCCCATTTCACACACACCAGTGGCTTCCTCACGATGTTTTCCTTCACCGTTAGAGCAGTCGGTAAATGTACGTAAGTCTTCGAGAAAAACGAAAAACTCTTTGGTCATGGCACTGCACGGTTTCGAACCCGGACTTCCCGTCCGTGTGTAAAATGCGGTAGGCACAAAATATCTTTAAGGGTCGAAGTGCCGCTGGGATTATTCCCCGCCCCCTATCATAAGATAAGATAAGGGTAGATATTATACGTAAGTGGAATTTCACATAAAGAAGTGTAATACATGTCTTATATTATCCGGACGGATAGGAAGTATATATTCCAAAATACAAGCACTCGATCTACACAATTTAAAGTTAGGATTAAGTTAAAGACGTCATTTCACTCATCCTGCGCCGCTCGTCGCTTAGTTTAACTTAATGTCAAATTAAACGAGATTATCACTAAACAGGCGTTTCCTCTTCCTGTTAAGTTGTCAAGTGATGTTTACTTAGCTTGCCCAGGCGCAAATTGAGATAAAGGTTAGTATGGGAAGAATGAACGGACGGTGAGAAATCTATGGTTAAAATTCCAAATATTAGAGATCGATGGGGATAACAGGTTCTTGACGAAATATTGATAACTTTCCTTTTATCTACCCTGGTTGTTTTACTGCTTTCCTGTATGTACTCATTATATATTTTAGTTTATGTAGTCTGTGTATTATGTATGTTTATCATTATCTATTTAAGTATACATATATATGCATATTTATTTTATATACTTAGTAAATCAATAATTTGATGTCAAAAATATAAAATAAAATAATAAAATCAATGTCATACTATAACTAGGTAAAAATTATATAATATAATTTCAGTCAAACAGCCCCCCGCGAAGTGCGCCCTGGCCGAAAGTACCCAGGATACTCGAATGGCGAGGGAAATGCGCTGTACTAAAAAGTGGCCGGCTCGCGGATCACCTCCTCTCTCCTTAATTCGTCTCCCCACAGTGCGAATCAGATCCTTGGCCTCGGAGCCCCATGGTCCCGCGGTTTCAACTGCCAAAGGCACGAAGTCGTACATCGATTCCAGGTTGGAGTACTTTAGGTGTTTCCTTGCCGAGTGCTGGCGAGATGGCAGGGCGCGAAAGTGCTAACGCACGTCGCGTCCTAGAGGAGACAGCGTCCTCTCGCCCATGGAATCAATATAGTATGGTAATTAATTACCTTGGTATTTATATGTTATTGTTGTAAATACAATTCTCTTATATAACGTTTTCCATAAACCTTGCACACCTACTACCTCTTTCTGGAAATAATTTCCTCTACCCGGAGGTTGCTGGAAGAGATCGCTCTTAGCGATAAGGCCGCCTAAATTGTACTTCACTATTTCCTTTCCTATCTCTTGTTTGTTGTTTTCTATTTGTGCAATAAAGTGTATTTTACTTTTACTTTACGTTACTATAAACTATTGGATCCATAGTGAAATTTGTTCATCTACGGGTACTGAACCCCCCTTTCGGGACTAAATAGGTATTTTTTTGTTACATCCTGTATTATATTAGATCACAATATTAGACATATTATATAGGTACCAATATTAAATTAAAATGTCATACAGGTTATTTAAAATCCAACCATAGGATATAATATGGCGCAAAATTAGTAGTAGTCTTATACTTCCTGTGTATTCCCTAGTGTGCACCCAGGGTTGCTTTAAGCACGCTGCCTCCAAAATATGGAACGATCTACCGCCACCTGTCCGTGGTGCATTGACAAAGTCTCGTTCCTTGTTCCAAAAAATGTGTTCGGGGTGGCTGTTGACAAGGCAATTCTGGGACGCTGGTGTCCCCATATAAAAAATTTAAAAAAATTGTTGTGTTAGTTCTGTTTTTGTTAATTTTGTCATTTTGTGTGTTTCAATGTTGTGTTATGTCTGGCCATGGCAGAATACCAGCGGCTGACGACACCCCGTCGTCAGCCAATATGCTGAGTCATGGACCCATTTGCCTTCATGTTTTAATTTTATTGCATTTTTATTGTATTATATTATATTTGTATTGTACTGAGGGCAAATAAACGTGTTTTCATTTTTCAAAGCACCAAAACTGACATAAAATACCATAGAATACTCTGCTCCTGACGCATGGTCACGAATCCCATTGTCTCCCGCTGCAATAAACTTCAAAGGAATACTGAGTTACTTGCGTTTGCGCCGCTCCGGGCCTTTCGGATTGGTTCCCCGGTCCGATGGAGGCAATCTAATCATTGTTGTTTGATATACAATCTCCTTCATCCTGAGGTTTTAATAGTACGGGAAATAATGTGTAAAACAAATGTAAGTGGAGAAGCGAAGTAATAGTAGCGTAAGTAAGAGCCACTTGCGCGAAAGTGCGGGTTAAATGTTCATAACCCGGGTTAGTTAACCCTGATTTAACTCGCGAATTGTCTATGGTTTTCATACAAAAAAATTCAGGGTTAGCGTTGGTGCAAGACGTTTTTGTGATTTAACCCGGGTTAGCCACTGACTCTCGGGTAAACTCTCAATTCGACTTTCGCGCAAGTCAGCATAAGAATTAGTTGTGGGTAGGTATGAAAAATATTCCGGCCACATCCTAACAGGGTTAAGATCATTTTATAATTGTCACGTTCAGACGTCACGGTGGTCGTGAGTGCAATCAGAAGTATGCTATAAAAACAGTGTCAAACCACAAAAAAATAGAGTTTGGGGTAGTCTTTTTGGGAGTACTAATTGCATGACTTGAACTGAAGGGGGGATCTGACCCAGCTAGGAGATGAGAGAAGACCGAGTTCCAGTTCCATCCTCCGGGCGCAAGTTCGTACAGCATTGGTCCTTACGCCGTTAACACACAGCAGCGATTTTGAAACGAAACAGACTGAATCCTAGAAATCTATTATTCGGTTTTCTAGATTTCTACGGGCTTTCCTGACGTTTCAAAATCGCTAAAGGCGTTTTTTTAGCCACTGATGGTGAGTGGTTACCGTCGCCCATAGACTCACTCACTGTAATGTTATTAGAGGGATTTCGATGCGCTGCTAACGTTGAGAACTAAGATGGAGTGCCTCATGTGTCGAATTACGCTGGCTCTCTTACCTTTCAAACCGAAACACAGCAATGCAAGCATTTCCAGTACCAACCCAGGCGATCCTGCACATCAGGATCTACCACCTGTGATAGGGCCAAATTTTGGAGACACCAACAATTCAACAGTTTCTGAAGGTCCAGATACAAGCAAAAATCAAATGGAAAGGCTCTAACGGCCAGTTCAATGTGGAACCGAGTACCTTTTAACGGTATATTGTCTCCACGCAGCGTGTTTACCCCGAGATAGCATAATCTGGAGTCAGCATCGCTTCCGCGAGGGAAATGGATATCCCGACAAACTAGGACCGTGTTGGGTGAGAGCTCGATTCACGAGGTATTATGGTGTGTGTGGAGGTTGGAGCAATTTAAGTTTAGTCTATGCATTGATTTCTAAAAAAAGTCTGTCCCTAAAGGCTGGTTGAGCGTCGGTGGCACAGTGGCTAGGACACCGGACTCTCATACGGGAGGTCCGGATTCGAAACCATGCAGTGCCATGTACCAATGAGTTTTTCGTATTTTTCAAAAACTTACGTACATTTACCGACTGCTCTAACGGTAAAGGAAAACATTGTGAGGAAACCTGCACACTGAGATGACCAGTGTGTAAAATGGGGTAGGAACAAAAGGGCGGTTCCTACTTTCAGGAGTCTATGTATGAGACGTAACTTAATTAAGTTTAATAATTTAATTTAGTTATACAGGTAAACAAAAGCCCCCTATAGTAGAACTAAAGGGTGGTGTTCAGTATCCATAACTGAACAACTTTCACTATTGGACCAACTCTGAAATCACGAAAAAAAAATCAGCTGTTTCCTACATTTCGGTCGTGTATTGAGCATTTGTATCGTAAGTCGTTTGATGTTATTCAAAATTGTGGCACCTACCGCAGAATTTTCACACAAATAAAATGAACAGATGTTACATAAAATATGTTTTTATCAATCAATATTAACATCAATATCATTATTTTATTTCCATCAATTCCACTATCGATATCAATCAAAGAACCAATTGTTCCTTAATTATCAATCAAATATTTTATGTCACAAAGATTCAATGGTCAGCACCAAAACACATTCATTAATAACGCTGAAATTAGCCAATGAGAGGCGTTTAAATTTTATGGCCATCAAAGAGACTTTTACGACTGACACCCTTGAGTATAAACCTTCATTGTAGGGCCAAGCAGTCAGCAATTGGTTTGAGAACAATTTTTTTATCATGGTCGTGTGAAAATAGTGTTTTAATGAAATATTAAATAACAGTTTTCGATTGTAATATGTAAATTTTTCTTCGTTGTGTGGCACTGCATACAAGAACTCTTTCGTATTAAACACACTACATTTCACTGGCCAACTACCTAGTACTATAGCCATAATAAAACTCGATACCCGCGCCTGCTCTATGTCGACAATACGCCTAAAAAATGCTACGGTTTCCATAGTTACCAATAACATGTTAAGATGTCATAGCATCTGTTTATTTATTTATTCGTATGGCAGTTGGAATTATACACAATAGGTACTGCGATATGTCGCAACCAAATAACCAGGTTTCTTAGCCATCAAAGAGACCTCGCAGCCTCTATACACAGTAACGTGTCTATAGCATCTGTTGAAGTCTCCGTAATGGTTTGTATTTTCTATTTATATAAAACATCTTCGTTCATCAAACGTTTCATGATCGTAGAAAAAGTATTCTCAACGAAGCGAAGCTGAGTTAATTCTTAAGTTAACTCAGCTTCGCTTCGTTTCATAAACAGTTCTCATGTTAAAATAGCTATCATTCCGTGGCTGTTGGATAAACTACTATTAAGTTCAGATGTCCTTATTCGCTTCACTTGCGCGTCAGTGACTATACACAGTAACGTGTTATAGTTTACACAGTAACGTGTCTATAGCATCTGTTGAAGTCTCCGTAATGGTTTGTATTTTCTATTTATATAAAACATCTTCGTTCATCAAACGTTTCATGATCGTAGAAAAAGTATTCTCAACGAAGTGAAGCTGAGTTAATTCTTAAGTTAACTCAGCTTCGCTTCGTTTCATAAACAGTACTCATGTTAAAATCGCTATCATTCCGTGGCTGTTGGATAAACTACTATTAAGTACATATGTCCTTATTCGCTTCACTTGCGCGTCAGTGACTGTATGAGATACCAATTCAATTGTTCAACAGACACGTTAAATTGATTTATGTTTTGTATGGGAGAGAAGGGCTCAGCTCGCTTGACCGATGTGAGTTGCCCCACTTCGTAATTTGCATGTGAAATTCTTTTTCTGACAGTCTTTATTGAGTGAAGCCTTTTTAATCACATGGCTAACAAGTTGTAAATTGGGACTTCAGATTGGCACGTCATTAAAATTATGCACAAAATAAATATAAATACTTACTTACATAATAATATTTAATATAATGTTATTTTCTCCAGAGTTCATGGGTCCCAATAGCCGGTTTACATTTGGTCAAGTACAAGTAAAATGGCAAGTGGCGAGTGCTAGGCAGTTTACACTCGCCACTGTAGAAATAGAAGTAGAAAACTCTACTGACTGACCAAGTGTAAACCGGGCATAAGGCTTGCAATTGAAAGGCTTGCATTTGAATGGGTTTAACACATATAGTATAGAGGTATTATTCGAGTTAGTATTTACTATAAAAATGTGGGATGGAGTGCACTATTACTATCTACTACTACTTGTCTTTGTAGTTGTGCATTATATTTTCATTATTATGTATATTTACTAGAGATGCCACGAATATTCGGCTACTATTCGGTATTCGGTCTATTCGGCCACTTTTTTTGGTATTCGGTATTCGGCCGAATAGTGCGTACTATTCGGCCGAATACCGAATACCAAATCATGAAAAAAAAACCACATATTACTAAAGATTATATGTATTCTATTATCAAATTACAATACTTTAGTAAGTAAAATTGATCAATGGTAGGTTGTGATGGATAATATCTCATAATATTCCCATATAGGCGATTTTTTATTAATTGGTGTCATTTTGTAAACCTTTTAACGAACAAACAATTGAATAAGAACTATTATCTGCACAATATTAATGTTTTATGTATTATTATGATCTGACAAAGCGTGCCGTGACGTGATTTACTCGCAATTGCAACAAATACCCGCCCGTCGCTCCCGTATGCACCGTAATGAGACAGATTGCGGCCTGTCTATTACGAGTTTACGCCCTCGGCAACCATGTATTTTGTACCGAATATTCGGCGCTTCGGCCGACAGCGTTGCCGAATATTCGGTATTCGGCCAAATCACTATTCGTGGCAACTCTAATATTTACCTATTTATTGTTTACTATCTGTTATGTGTTTATTTATTATGTATTTATATTATGTATATCTATGCATTTAACTATTTTAGTATACCTACATATTTATTAATCATAAAACTTTTATTTTACTAAATTTACTGTATATTAAGTAATAGTAACCTTTTTCATATCTTCACACTACACTGTCGCTAATCTCTTTAAAGACTACTTAACTTTAGAGGTTGCCTTGAAGAAGATCGCTTTAAGCAATAAGGCCCCCTTTGTACATATCGTGCTATTATTCCTGTAGTTTTTACTTTTCCTGATTTTGTGTACAATAAAGTGTTTCTATCTATCTATGTACTATTATTATTGTTTGTATATTTCTTTTTACTTATTTATTACATAACAGTGGAGAAAGATCTGCGTGAGCTCCGGGCTATGACTGGCTTGAGACTGTGCAGGAGAGAGAGAGAGAGAGATGGCACTCTTTGGTATCGGAGGCCAAGATCCACTTCGGGTCGCTGCGCCAGCGCAGTAAGTAAGTATTACATAACAGTATTTTTATACACATTGCCGAAAAGCAGATGTTTTGATTCCTACCAGTTCGCACCCCCATACTTAAATGTGAAGTGAAAAATCTAACACCAACACATTAGGGTACCTTTACTTACCCAATAACCTTTCAATACCCTAATAAAAGCATGTCTGCCAACACATTTCGCTAATAACGTCTCCCCTGTTAATAGTGACAGATGTTTGTACCGTCCACGTGTTATTGTATCTCTCTCGTAAATGGTGTCAATCCGTTTATTGTACCGATTTGTCGATGGAATTAGAGATAAATAAAAGAGTAGAATTTAAGGTCATTGTATTGTATACCGACTTATTATTACCGACACTATTTACTGATTAATTAACGTGTTTCGACTTTTGAAACATTTTGTAAAAAGAGACTAAGGCTCAATTTGTATTGCTGCGGAATGGAATGGAAGCGAATTTTCGCAACGTAATTGTACATAGCATAATGAATTTTATGTCAATTGTGTAACATACAAACTAAATACGAGCCAGTTTAAGGGGTGAGCACAAAAGATCCCTGAGGGTCGAAGTGCCGCTGGGGTTGTCCCTGACCCCTGTCATAAGATAAGATAAGATAAATACGAGCCAATAAAGAGGTCGCGCGTCTACCGGGGAATCCTCGCGCATTTTCGAGAATTCCCCTAGCGGTAAAGCGTATTTAGTTTGTATGTTACACAATTGACATAAAGTTAATTATGCTATGTACAATTACGTTGCGAAATTTCGCTTCAATTCCATTCCGCGGCAATGTAAATTATGCTATGTACAATTACGTTGCGAAATTTCGCTTCAATTCCATTCCGGGGCAAAGTAAATTGAGCCTTATATCATAAAAACAAACACTTTCATACAACACAACACGCACACACTGTTGCTTTCTTCGTCCATGCAGTCACTGAGGGGCCAGCTGAAAATCAGCGCTGTGGGTTGCCTCAGCATTATGCTGAGCTGGTGTACCCTTTTTGGCACTGTACCACACCGGATGTTTTGTGCTGCATGTATTAATCTTTGTATACTTCTGTATTGTGTTCTATATCCTGGTGTTTAGAGTGCTAAATAAACGTTTTCAATTTTAATTTTCAATCAAAAAAGTCTATTTCGTAAAGCTTTATTTCCCGCATAATGAATAAGTATATTAACATAGGATTTTTCACCATTCAGAAGCAGAATTTATTTTAAGATTTTAAGATACCCTACCATATTACTTTTGAGTATCAATTATTTTACCTAAACGAAACTAAAATAGTTCGCTAAATTCTGAAAATAATTTCATCTTGATAGAAGAACTCTGTTTTATTTATAAGTAACTTGTGACATGCGAGTTCATTGATCCGTAAATATCATACCTAATCCAATACAAGTAATACCTATTTGTCCTACAAAAAGTGTATCAATTCCCTAAATTGGATTTGCGATAACCATATCACAGCGCCATATCGGGCATACATACATGACCTGACTATAGATGATAAAATGTGTAATCTTCCGCCATAATAGAGTGTCATATCTGATACCATGATAATCTTGTTACCATGAAGATGTATGGTGGTGGGAAATGACACGAATATTTTGGACGAACATTTACAGAATCTATCAGTTTCACTTTCAACGAGTTAGATAGATAGATAGAAACACTTTTTTGTGCACAAATACAGGAAAAATAAAACTACTGAGACAGTACCACAATATGTACAAAGGCGGCCTTGACGCTTAAAACGATCTCTTCCAGGCAACCTTTGAAGTTAATAGGACATTAAAGAGATTAGCGACAGTGTAGTGTGAAGATATGAAAAAGGTTACTAATACTTAATACACAGTAAATTTAGTAAAATAAAAGTAATATGATATACATAAATAAGTATGTAGGTATACTAAAATAGTTAAATGCATAGATATACATAATATAAATAAATATATAATAAATAAACACATATACTAGAGAGTAAACATTAAATAGGTAAATAAACATAATAATTATTATGAGTTATTTCCAATGAAATTAATTTAATATGTATTACTCAATCAACTTTTAATATTATGATTTATGTTTTCCGTATTATCTACCAAATACAGTGGGAAATGGTATAAAATTGTTTATACCATTTCCTACAGGTGACTGTATTTGGTAGATAAAAAAATTTTTTTCACTACAGTTGTATTTTAAATTAGCCGGGGTAAACTGACATTTTCATTGTATGGTTTGACGTACATTAGGGCCTTATCAGACAGGCAATTTGCGAGCGAGTCCAAAGCGAGGCGAGTGTGCAGCGAGCCCGCTGCGAGTTCGCTGCGAGTGCGCGGCGAACATTTTGTACACTCGCGTTCAACAGCCCGCCCCCCTTCAGTCGTACCGGAGAGTAATTACGAGCCTTTCTTCGGAAGACACTGATAATCTTCGGTGTGTGTCCTCATGTCTTAAGTCATTTTGTATCAGATGCAACAACTCGTAAAATGTAAGTCTCGTCATTCGCAGGTAGGAACGAAATTTTTTAAGATTATTTTTGACTCGTTTGCAGAACAGCACATAGTAGCCGCTCTCTCCCAGTCGATTACTTGATAATGGATCCTCCCATTTCCTACGTCTTCGAAGTAACAAAGCTAACAGCAGCGTTTCCTCGTCGGAATCCAATCTATCACTGAGTGTTCAAAACGCGGATCGCACGCCGCGGGCTCGCTGCGCACTCGCCTCGCTTTGGAGTCGCTCGCAAGTCGCCTGTGTGATAAGGCACTTAGTATGGCGAGAAACATCAGTTTACTTAGCATGTATATAGTAATAATTTTAATAACTGTAACAGAGATAGAATTTTAAGAATCGGTCCAATAGTTTTTGGAAAAATGTCAAACGGGTTTTTTGCCTGTGTATACATTTATAGATGTGCGAATATAGACGATATATCCAAAGAGAGATGGCGCTATAATTCTATGGTTAATACTTTTTTCTACTAAGAATAGCGCTCATTGAATTGAATTGAACACCATGGATAATGCTATTTCACGGGTCGTGTACGAGTCCACATACACACATACATAAATCAATTTCACAGCTGACACCGTACTTATGACAATATCGGTAACTGGGTTCTGATTGGAGACTTGTCTGAGTGCAATTGGACGATTTATGGTTGGAAATGATGGTGAGGGTTTGGGGAGCGAAATTGGGATATAGAGTGACCTTTGATTGTCGTTAAAGGTCAAGCGTTGTGTGGGTCACCCCTGGCTAGATGGAACGACGATCTGGGCAAGGTGGCTGGCAGCGACTGGATGAGAAGAGCCGAAGATCGGGCTCAATGCCGCGTCCTGGGAGAGGCCTATGTCCAGCAGTGGACTAGAGTGGGCTGCTGATGATGATGGAAAACTTATGCGGAAGGAACAGTGATTTTATATAGATAATAATATAGCCTGAATTGACTATGTATGTGATAATCTGTTGTTCGTAGATTTGACTTTTTTTAGCTTTTAACATTTTTCGGGGATTTTATCGCGCACACTAGTGTTGCCAATCGAAAAAAAGTAGGTACAAATAAGTGCCAATTTTTTTAACATTATTACCTTATTTTATTTTAAAAACTGCTATTTTTCAGGAATTCAAACAGGTTTATAATGTTACTCTAAAAGATACCCTTCTCACTCTTACGGACCATGAAATATTTAATAATTTTTATGATTGGCGGCGCTAGTGTATGTATGAAGAGTATATCTCCTTATGCTATGAATAATGCGAGATAAATCTTGTTTTTAAGAAGTGAATACCCTCGACACTTCGTTTATCATTATCTGACAAATAAAACAAATGAAATAAAAATAAACACTCCATACCTAGCGATATCTGCTCAAAAATTCATCAGTATTAAGTGTGTTGCATACATTAGCGAAACGAATAATTTTTTTCAGACTATCCGTACAAAATAGATGACCTTGAACGACCGATTTGTATGAAAGGTCGTAAGTAATTCCATGCTTTAGACTTTAGATCATGGAGTTAGTAAGAACCACGTACGTTGTACTTAGTAATTCCATGGAGTTAAAGTGAAAGTAAAGTAAAGTAAAATACACTTTATTGCACAAAAGATAGAAAAGGAAATAGTGAAGTACAATTGAAGTAAAAGTAAAATAAATTAAAAAAAAATAATTTTTTTTTAAATTAATGTACTACGTCCTATTTTACATTTAGTGTATGTCAGAATTAATACCACTGACAGTGTTCCAACAAAGTTTTGTAAAAATCACAAGGAATATTGAGAAACTCGCTAATTTATGGACAATGTATATAACTTCTTCTTCTTCTAAATCGTGTTCCTCATTGCTGAGGGTCGTGATCATTCTAAGGAATTAATCACATAGAGCGACTCTCGTTGCAGATTTAATGGGGTGGTTTGCCCCATTTCACACACTGGTTATCTCAGTGTGCAGGTTTCCTCACGATGTTTTCCTTTACCGTCAGAGCAGTCGGTAAATGTACGTAAGTCTTTCGAAAAAACTGAAAAACTCATTGGTACATGGCATTGCTGGTTTCGAACTCGGGACCTCCAGGGAGTCCGACGTCCTAGCCACGCTGCCACTGACGCTCTAATGTATGTAATGTATAGAACACTAGCTATAAAAAAGTCGAATGTATGAAACGCCTGCAAAATAATGTCGCTGAAAATCGCTATAGCGGCAACACTGCCACTGACATCCATCCATATGACATCTGGTCGGATTTAATGTCGAGTGTGTAGCTGCAGCCTTATCTCCACACCGCTGAATATAGCTATTAATTAGTGCAATGATGTGATATGTTAATACATTATTATGTACCTATAATGATGTAATGATTAATAAACACACGCGTCATTCTCATTCCCTACCCGTTTGTGCATGAATACTGCATTCATTAAAAAAAATATTATTACGACATAAAGCTTCATTAAAATTCTGACTACCTTAACCGTGAGTTGCAAGAAACGTCGTTAATCTAGAGTACACTACATGGTCGCTAATCTCGTTAATGTCCAATTAACTTGAGAGGTTGCCTGGAAGAGATAAAACCGCCTTTGTACATATCGTGCTATTATTTCTGTAGTTTTCACTTTTCCTGATTTTGTGTACAATAAAGTGTTTCTATCTATCTATCTATCTAGAGTTATGGACCCTTTCGACGCAGAACGCCAAAAACGCAAAACGCCAAAAACGAAATAATTGGCGTTCTGCGTAATTAAAACTTTACTTACGCAGAATGCCAAAAACGCAGAACGCCAAAAACGCAAAACGCCAAAATCGAAATATTTGGCGTTCTGCGTAATTAAAACTTTACTTACGCAGAATGCCAAAAACGCAGAACGCCAAAAACGCAAAAAGGCAAATACATTGGTACGAATGTCATAATGTGCTGATCACACAATGCACTAATCCCAGAAAGTACCGGAAGATGAAATGTAGGCAGGCCCCCACCAGGTAGACCGACGATGGAGGCTTTTGCTTTTGGCTTTTTTGGATGGCTTTTGGCATTATGCGTATTTGGCATTTCGCGTATATTACTTTTGGCATTATGCGTATTTGGCATTTCGCGTATTTGGCATTTTGCGAATTTGGCTTTTTGCGTACAAATTTTCGTTTTTGGCGTTTTGCGTTTTTGGCGTTCTGCGTCGAAAGGTTATGGACTAATCTAGTGATCTTGTAAGTTCCCAAAAGGTTCAATTTAATTTAATTTAATTTATTTATTAGGTAAACACAGCAGATTACAACCAGAGAAATTACAGAAAAATCAATGTAAAGTTATGAGCTAGCACAGCATGGTTAGGAAGTAGTAAATTGATTCTTGTACAAAATTGAGTTGGGAAAGCAAAAAAAATTCTTAAGTATTTGAGTATTTATGGCATAGAATGGGATATAAAGAGACATGTAAGTAATTTAATGAAGACTTAACTTTAAGAACGTTTCGTGAAACTGTCGTTAAGCCTTGTGAGATCTCTTTCAATAGCTACGATGCGTAAAATGACAGAGTAGTTACCTATACCTAGCTCTAACACTTTATTAAACATTTTTTCCCTGAACGCATAAGTTGCTTACACCGTCTTCAAGTAAGTTAAGGAAAAAAAATCAGAAAATAAATTCAGTTTTATGTCCCTCAAAATTAACGTACATAAAGTAGACAAGTAAAAGGCTATCGAGCAGATGTTTCATACAAATATTAATTCTTACTTATATTGTTAGTTTGTTATATGAGGTTGTATGACATTCGTAGACGAGATTCGCAGAAACTGGTCGAGGAATTTGAACAGAAAAAAATTGACCCCATATAATGAATGTTATGTAAATGTACATAACTTAAATGTAGGTAAAGATGCATGGGTGAGGCAAAATATTTATACTAAGTTAACATACATACACAAACTCACGTCTACGACACAAAATATATAAAATATATATATTAGAAATTCCTATAAGTATTATCTCGTGGTCGCGGAATTTGAATAGAAAAAATTAGACGCCATAAATACGAGTCTCCATTTACATAACTTAAATGTAGGCTTAAATATAGGAAAAGGTTTTAAAGTTAGACTCTAGCTTATGCCACCTTCATTCGTCATCAACAGGTGTCTTCACAAGGCTACTTATACCTACTGTTTTTCTAGTGTCTTAGGTAAACTTGTTCTACATTTTTGGTTGTATTTTAGATAATTTATTTGACTTAACCTTATACTACGTAGTAATAGTTAGTATTCTGTGCAAATACCATATGCACGATCCTTATACTGATCATCTTCCATATACCTACAGATTCTACTTCAAATAAACAGGGTTTTTCCAGTCTTTTTTTAAATGAAATGTATATAGAGTCTACTAATAAAATGAGACTAGATTTTGTTTAGAGACGGACTCTACATTTCATTTTGAAACACGCAAAAATTAAAAATCTGGTATAGTCACTCGAACTACGAGTAGTGTATAATTTATGGAAGATCCACTCCACATTGTAGCAGCTTACGTTCTCAAACAACAGAAATATTTTATTTTAAGTAAGTAAGCTATCAGTATATGGCAAAGAGATTATATTATATGTTACCGCGTGCGGTAAAATAGCGTGCGGATATGTGTCGACCATTTCATTAGACACATAGGGTAATACATGTTGCAGATATCGTATCGTATATTTTGTTTTTAGGTTAAGAATTAGAATAAACTAAACTGTGTTGTACCTTATTACTTTGACGAGTGTCAATAAATAAATACTTTTTTATTTTTTTCAAAACTATCAAAAGTTCTACAGTGGACTTCAGTCGCGTTTCGTTTCGACACACACACACACACACACACACACACACACACACACACACACACACACACACACACACACACACACACACACACACACACACACACACACACACACACACACACACACACACACACACACACATTATGTATCACAGGTCATTAGTGCAATTTATTTATTTATTTTTGGCAAATTCTTACCTAAATTCTTCACATAAGTATTTAATCTATTTGATGTTAAGATTTTAATTTTAATTTAAAAAAAATACCCACTATCACTATCGCTCCCACTAACATCTTGGGATAAGGGGGGAAATGAAAAACAGCTCTGCATATTTGGTACCCGAGTATGTCAGCATTTGCTGACTTACCCCCCTTTTGCCAAATATACTTTACATATAGTGCTTAGTATTTTAATTTTAAATTTATATGAGTATTTGGCAATAAATGTGTTTCTATTTCTATTTGAACGAATTATTTGGTAAAATATGTATGGACTGTCATATCCCGTGATTGAAAACGAATGTATCTATAAGGTAATAAATATAAACGAAGATTTAAGGGCGAACCTGTTGATAATGTAGTAATGTACATAGCCAAAAATTAACCGCACAAACGAAATTTTGCAAAAACTTTTCAACCTAGTCACAACTTAGTACCATAGAAAATAGCACAATAATTTATTATAACACCTGTAAGAACCAACTTGGGACCGATAAGAAACAACCGGCATATTTACCTTTCAAAATCACGTGGCTCCGAACACACTCACGACACTAAAGCACTGCAAGTCTTAATCTTCCAGACTGTATTTTGTGTACAAAAGTTCCAAAATTTTCAACAAGTGTTCCAAAATTTGTATGGAAGTAAGTCGGTAAGGTTAAAGTGATCGGTTGAAGTGGTCGGTTAGGTTTTAAGTGATCGTTCGGAATATGCGTGGGAGTTGAAGAGCGCGCGTAGCTCCGCGACGGAAGGTGGTAATGGACTGAACGAACGAACGCCGCGGTGTCGCGAGCGGACCGTGAAATCGCGTTTCAGTTTCGCGATCGTGGGATGTGTCATCGCCGGTCATTTCGTGAGGGTTTTCTTGAACTAAGTTGTGAACGGAAGCAGTAGAAGTTCCGAAAATGTTTGCTGCTACAGACTGTATGTGTTTTAATATGTATTATGAATAGCTATTTATATATAATATAATAAGAACTTCCATTTTTTATGCGCCTACCTAAACATTTCTTAATAACCCCATGGTTAGCTGGTAGAAAATGCCGCAAGGCATTAAGCTCGCCTCATACACCTTTTTATTTTGTGCATTAAAGTGGAAATAAATAAATGTGTTTGCTACGGAATCACAGAAATAAGACTACCTTCATAAAGCGCCTAGAACAATGACAGCGAGCCACGAGTTTTCCCCATTATATTTACATACATTTGTTATTTCAATGGTATAGGAAAAGGAAAAGGAGTTAGCACAGCGCATGCGCCAACTGGCAGGGATGCGGTTTCCATATAAGAGCAATCTACATAGGGTGAATTTAAAAATCCTTGTGCGGAATGAATGTTTTTGAAGCTACTAATACTGGAATGAAAGTTATAACACTATCCCAATCAAGAGCAATGTATTTTTTTGCTGGATTGATAATGAATGATGAAAGATGAAGTAGTTGATGGTTTGTCGGGACTAGAATAATGGAAGGCTTCTAGTGGAATAATGTAAATATGTAAAGCATTTAGGAGGCGTAGATATCTGTGCAAAATCTTGTCTTTTTAGGTACTTTCTAAGTAGAAAGTAGAACTTACAACAACAAAAATCGATGTATTTACGTTTATACATCATACATTATAAAACTCCCACCGTCCATAACCCCCGAGGGGGTAGACAGAGGAACCAACTTCATCATAGGCAGTTCCCAATGGCGACGTTCCATACATTTTGAGACCCAGTGCATTTATGCCAAAAAACATGTTCTACAAATCCTTCATTCGCGACTTCTAACAATGTACGACTTGTAAAAATATATATTTAAAATGACATATATTTCATTTATGAACAGGCCTTCGTATATATTATATAGTTGGCGACACAGGGCCCTGTTATAGCTGGGCCCTGGGTTCTGTGTCGCCATCCTTCTTTAGAATAGTATATTGTGCGAAATTCCACTTTTCCACTTTCCCACCTCCATATTTTGTAAGCTGTTACTAATTATTATTGAAAAAATATATTGAAAAAATGTATTCGTTTACAAATTATTAATTATCATTTCACATTAAACTATAACCTCCACACGAGGCGTTGCCTGTGTCGTGGAGATTACATACACACACTGACCACTTTACATTGTTATGTGTCAATTTAACATTACATTCCAGAATTAAAAGAAAAATTACAACTTAAATTTAAAAGATCATATGTATATGTATTATTTAAAAGATTATTAATTATTAAGACTATTATAAATTTATAAAATATATTAATATATACATTTTTATAACTAGGTATATTTATTTAATATATATTTATAATATTAAAGCTAATTATGTACAATCAATATAATAATATTATATGCAATAATTAAAATAAATAAGTTACAGCTTTTATTATTATTTTGTATAAATTAAGGAGACCTATTTTTTGGCTTGCACGGAAGTAAAAAAAAAGAACAATTCTGGCATTATATAGCTGTAAGGTTTCTCAGAAAAAATAAATGATAATAGAGATATAGAAGTAGGATCGATAGAGTTTTATGTCCTTATATTGTAGAGTTATATAGTTATTTTTAGAATAGAAAGTAGACTGACTGAAAACCTTAAACGACACAGTAATTAATAACTTGAGTTGATTAAAATGTTTTGTTTGTTTCACGTTAATGTTATAGCAATTAATAATACAAGAAATTTTATTGGAAGCTCTGTATCTTATTTTATTACTCTTGAGAGCTTTATTCTCTTTAATTAATAGGCGCTTCTAATTAATACTTAAATAATGTAAAAAAAAAATTAATTATACGGCAACTTGATGATTAGAAAACCTATGAAACACGAATTCAATTCACTTTATTCGTTAACAATATAAATTGTGTTCGAAATTAAACATAATAATAATTAACTAATGAATCATAGTAAAATAATAATAAACAATAAATTATCAGCTAAATCAACAATAAGAAGTGGAAATGGATTACATTCATCATAAGTGTTTCTATCTATCTATCATATCAATAAACTTTAGGGCTTTAGAGCTGACCCCGCGTGTTCCTGCGGGGCCGTGCAAACAATGAGCCACCTAACGGAGGACTGCGAAGTATGGGCCATACCAGGAGGAATCGACAGATTGCACTTGCTGGACGACGAAGCCATAGCATGGCTGAAGAATATTTTGCCTTTGTAAAATAATAGTGTGATTGTGTGATGCTGACGACCGAACGATAAATAAATATATCAATAAACTATAAAATAAAGTCAAATATTTAAAACTAATTTCACTTACTTACTTACTCACTCCGCTGGCGCAGCGACCCGAAGTGGATCTTGGCCTCCGATATCAAAGAGCGCCATCGCTCTAAAACTAATTTTACGTAGTTTTAATTTATCAATGAAAAGTTGCTTGCTTATCGTATGGTTAGTGGCCAACCTATTTGTCACAGTTATTCAGGCCGCCCGTAGGCTTCTGACATGGCTTAACGACTGCTGTCGAACGACAACAACCGGGACCGACTGCTTAACGTGCTCTCTGAGACACGGAGGAGCTCAAATGAAATATGCCACTAGCGGTCACCCATCCTGGTACCGACCGCGCCAACGTCGCTTAACCTGCACGATCACTTTCGGACCGTGCTCGCAACTAGGCTACGAGCTCCTAATGTATATATACTGTAATGAATTTCCGCAAAGTATCGTCTGAATCGTCTGATACCAACTAATCCAGAAACAAAAATCACAAATTATTTGTCCTCAAAAACTCACAGAAATTTAATCTTATAGTACTTAGTGCATTCCACTCTTTGTAATCGGATAAGAAAACAACATAATTGTGAGATAATCTTAATGTAGGCCCCTAATTCAAGGTGTTTTATCTGTCTAGATTATTAATTCACTTACTGTGTTCATCAGTAGATTAAAAACCGGCCAAGTGCGAGTCGGAATCGCGCACCGAGGGTTCCATACTCACGTAGGTATCAATACCTTATGTGACGCGTAATTCATTACATTTATTGAAAATGCATTACAATGTCATACAGCACGGAACCAAAATTGGAATTGTAATCAGTCATACATGAAAAGTTATTATGTCAAATATTAAATTATATAAATCAAATAGTAATTAAACTAATGTAATACACTAAAATGAGTACAGCTGGCATAGCACTGATTCATAATCATAATGTATCAGGCAATATTCAATTAGGTATCGGATTTTTCGTCAGATATTTTTTTTTTCTCAAAGTTTTGAAACTTAACAGTTAGTTTCCAAACTACGTTTTATTTTTCCTGTAATAATTTTATCGATTAAGCATGACTTTGAATCATAAATTTAAAAAATCATAGCCTCATTTATAAGGTCTATTTCTCACTTTTTAACCGACAATAAAAAAAGGACAGGTTGTCAATTGGTTGCTAAATAAATTGGTATGAATACCTACAATAGGTACCTACCAAAATGGTTTTTTCATGCCTAAGGATCACAATAAAGGTAAAAACATACTAAAAAGTGTTCAAAATCTGATTTTTTTTTCCATTACTAACTCTAATTGATAATAATAGGTTAAGAACAATATTATACACTAGTAATTTAATTTATAAGCCTTAAAATCACATCTACCGTACACACTGTTAATTACAATAAGTTTATCCTGTATTTCCCTAAGCAAAGTGGATTGTATCCTTTTTTAGTGAAATAAATGTCTTAAACCGTAAAATATACGTTATATCTATAATACCACTATGCTAATGTTTATTATTGCCTGCTCCAGCTATGAATAAAGATAGATTATGAATAAGAATCGGTAATTATGCAATAATAATATTCACGATATAAGTACTTCAATAATAATAACATTCATTCATTTGAGATGATGGAAAATCAAACAACTCTATTTACAAGTAGGTACATAGGGTTGCTAACTATGTATTTTTGTAAAACGACCCAATTCATAAACAACCCTGATCAGAAAAATACAAATCCTCGCCATAAGAGTTAAATGGAGCATTTTTAACACAGACCATAATATAGGTAAGTAGTCTAACTAACTAAATCTAAACTATTACGCCCTTTTGACAGGTTTTTTATTTTCCTGGTCAGTGTATAAATTGGCGTATGTATCCTACTAAAATGTACAAAATTATAATGAAATCGGTCTCTTTTGAAAAGCCCAGTGTTTTCCCGTCAATTTTGGTACTTAAAAGATACTTAATGTACCTAGTTAAGGTGAGAGATCCCATGCACTAGCGCCGCCAACGCCAATCGACTGAAGCACACAGCGTTACTTATTTCCAACGACCTAATTCCAGCATCTCCATTCCGCCTTCGGACTACCAGGCGCGGGGAGGGGTTCCATCCTTATGTTGTTGATATCCCATCTGCTCGTACGAAGCGATTTGCTTCTTCGTTCATTATGCGAACGGCTAAGGAATGGAACAGCCTGCCGGCGTCTGTATTTCCCGAAACCTACAACCTTGGGATCTTCAAGGCCAGAGTGAATAGGCATTTACTGGACCCGCATGCTCCATCGTCGACCTCATCGTCGCTTACCATCAGGCGAGATCGAGGTCAAACTTATATCCAGAGAGATTTATACCAGCAAACCCCATTTTTAAACCAGCTGTTTGTATCCATGTCTTGTTTCAAAATTAAAAACTGATAACCCTATTTATGAGGTAAGTAGGTGCGGATGATATACTAAGCATTTCGTGGAAGTTGGGAAGTAACACTTTTATTGAAAGTGGAGTAAGTGCGAGTTTATCGCTTTGAAGTCGCCGAAGTTAAATGGGATAACATCAGGCCTGTATGTTAGCGGGCAGCGGAGAGTGCAGCGTTTTTACGTATATTTTGTAAAATTAGTTATAGCAAAAAGTCCCGCTTATACTGTATATTTTTCATTCATTATGTCTCATTTACATTTCTACGCCATAGCCTATATTATCTTATGTCAGGGGGAACCCCAGCGGCACTTCGACCCTCGGGGATCTTTTGTGCTCACCCATTACCTTAGTCTCCTTCCTGTTCCTTAAAGATGCTTTGCATCAAGGACGCTATACAGCTTACAGGTGGTAGATCTGCTCTAGATACAGATGGCACCAAACTTAACATTAAGGACATTTCTGTAACTTACGGTTAATTATAGATGAGCTTTCGTTTTCAATAACTTTGATAATTATTATACAATGTGCTTCTTTGCTACAAATAGAAGCAAAAAACGCTACGCTAATCAATCAAGCTACGGCGCGCGTAGAGCCTTGTAGGAGGAAAGCTAACCGTTTCTTTACGAGTATTTCACGCTCAGTCGAAATCTACGCCCGCAAACAGACCGCACGAGGCGTAAAGTGGAACGGATATGTAAGATTGATTTTATAAACAAAAACATGGGGATTGAGAGGCTCAAATTTTATGTCAAAGTAAAGCTGGGGAATGTAGGTGAAGTTGTTCCTAAGGAGAACACCGGAACACGTAATGCCTAAAGAAAATATGTAATAAATACAACGCGAGTTGTTAACCTCTTAACTGCTTGAAGTGTTAACTTACCTATTTGAAACTGTTTTCTGAATCATAGCCAGGCAGTATTGATAGAATATAATAAATAACATTGAATGGAAAATACATATCAATAATTTGATGTCAAAAATATAAAAATAAAATAATAAAATCAATGTCATACTATAACTAGGTAAAAATTATATAATATAATTTCAGTCAAACAGCCCCCCGCGAAGTGCCCCCTGGCCGAAAGTACCCAGGATACTCGAATGGCGAGGGAAATGCGTTGTACTAAAAAGTGGCCGGCTCGCGGATCACCTCCTCTCTCCTTAATTCGTCTCCCCACAGCGCGAATCAGATCCTTGGGCTCGGAGCCCCATGGTCCCGCGGTTTCAACTGCCAAAGGCACGAAATCGTACATCGATTCCAGGTTGGAGTACTTTAGGTGTTTCCTCTGGACCGCCGCCTCGGCAGCTGCACCTGCAGTTTGCCGAGTGCTGGCGAGATGGCAGGACGCGAAAGTGCTAACGCACGTCGCGTCCCAGAGGAGACAGCGCCCTCTCGCCCATGGAATCAATGTAAGACCGTCCGGCCTCTTGCCGTCCGCACGGGACAAACCGGGGGGCTCCAAGACGCACGGTACCTCAGGCAGTATTATTATTATGTATATCGCATGTCAGATGATATCCATAGGTAATAATAAATAGATCGATGACCTGACTGTTAAAAGTTTACAACACTACTGGAATTATCTGCGTTGGTATATTTGTAAATACATAATCTGAACATGTTCATGCGATGGAATACCTACTACATATAACTACATACATTACAAATACAAATATACTTTATTGCACACCGAGGACAAAAACAAAACATACAACATAAATAGAGGTACAATACAATGTGCAGAAGGCGGCCTTATCATTTTAAGCGATATCTTCCAGGCAACCTTCAGGTGATGGAAAAAGCGTAAGATACATAATATACAGGTGCAAAAGGCGTAGATAGATACTACCCTCAAATAAATAAATAACAATAATAAAAAAATGCATTTACGTTAGGTACTGAATTGTTTTGTGCTCCTGTATCTTATCTTGTCTTATGATAGGGGGCCGGAAAGAACCCAGCGGCACTTCGACCCTTGAGGATCTTTTGTGCCTACCCCATTTACAGACTGGTCATCTCAGTAGGCAGGTTTCCTCACGATGTTTTCATTCACAGTTGAGCGGTCGGTAAATGTACGTAAGACTTCGAAAAATATGAAAAACTCATTGGTACATGGCACTGCACGGTTTCGACCCGGGACTCCCGCATGGGAGTCCGGTGTCCTAGCCACTGTGCCACCGACGCTCTTGTGCTCCTGTAAATATTATGTTTGTTTGTAAATAAAGTTTACGAATTTCCTTGACCTATGTACCTAAATCCATAACTTTATTATTTAGACAAAACTTGCAAGGGCTACAAGTTCGGAGTTTTAGAATTCATGCGTTTTAGCGCCATCTATTGATACCTTAAGTAACTTTCTGATGTGCATGCGTTATATCTACTTGACGTTGTTGTTGTAACATTTCTGCTACTCGCCAATAGATGGCGCTGGCATGCAATGTTTAGTTTGATAGCACACCTTTCTGTCTTGTAGAGTTCATTCATAGTAGCAGACAGTTTTTCCAAGTTCCTAAACTCATTCCTCTACCCCGTTATAAACATTCGTTGCATGTTACATTATACCTATACGTATTTGAGTGAATGAGCTCAAATGATCATAAATATACATATAAGGTAAATGCGTCATTTTGGTGACATCACAATCCACCTTCCCGCAAAACCACTCCCCACTCAAGGACTCAAAATACCTCCCCCACCAAACCTCAGCCCTCAACCCTCCTGCAACCCCAAACCCCCATCATAAAAAAGAGCTAGATAGCGTCGGTGGCACAGTGGACACCGGACTCCCACGCGGGAGGTCCGGGTTCGAAACCGTGCAGTCATCATCATCATCAGCAGCCTATTCTAGTCCACTGCTGGTCATAGGCCTCTCCCAGGGCGCGCCATTGAGCCCGATCTTCGGCTCTTCTCATCCAGTCGCTGCCAGCCACCTTGCGCAGATCGTCGCTCCATCTAGCGGGGGGCGTCCCACACTACGTTTGCCCAAACGCGGTCTCCACTCCAGAACTCGTCTACTCCAGCGGTTGTCGGTTCTGCGACAGACGTGACCGGCCCACTGCCACTTCAGCTTGCTAATCTTATGAGCTATGTCGATAACTTTTGTTCTATGCCGGATCTCCTCATTTCGGATTCGATCCAGCAGAGATACTCCGAGCATAGCTCTTTCCATAGCACGCTGAGCGACTTTCAATTTGTGAACCAGTCGCACCGTAAGTGTCCACGTTTCGGCTCCGTAGGTCATTACTGGTAGGACGCACTGGTTAAAGACTCTTGTCTTTAGACATTGAGGTATGGGCGACGAGAAGATGTGACGTAACTTCCGAAATGCTGCCCAACCCAGCTGAATTCTTCTGTCGGCTTCTTTCTCGAAGTTGTTTCTACCTAATTGCACAGTCTGCCCGAGGTAGACGTATTGTTGCACAACTTCGAGGGCCGTACCGTCGACGATAATCGGTCCCGGAACGACATGGTCATTGAACATGACCTTAGTCTTGTCCAAGTTCATCCCGAGACCGACACGTCGTGAAGCAGCATTGAGATTGTCCAGCATTTCTTGAAGGTCCTGCAGCGACTCCGCCATTACGACTATATCATCGGCAAAACGTAGGTGTGAGATGTACTCGCCGTTTATATTGATGCCGTGTCCTTTCCAGTCCAGGGTCTTAAAGACATCCTCCAATGCGTTCGTGAACAGTTTCGGAGATATAACATCTCCCTGTCTTACTCCTCTGCGCAATTGGATGGGTCCTGTTTGCTGGTTCTGTACTTGGACAGACATCGTCGCGGCGTCATACAGACATCTCAACACTTCGATGTATCGCCAGTCGACTTGGCAACGCTGCAAGGACTCTAGAACAGCCCAGGTTTCGACGGAGTCAAAGGCTTTCTCATAGTCCACAAATGCAAGACACAGGGGCTGATTATATTCTTCAGTTTTCTGTATAATCTGCCGCACAGTGTGGATGTGGTCTATGGTGCCAAAGCCTCCCCGAAATCCGGCCTGTTCCGGAGGTTGGAAGTCGTCTAATCTCCGCGCAAGACGATTCGTGATGACTCTCGAAAACAGCTTATATACATGGCTCAGGAGCGAGATGGGTCTGTAGTTTTTGAGCAGAGTTTTGTCTCCTTTTTTGAAGAACAAAACTACAATGCTCCTGTTCCACGCCTCCGGAGTTCTCCCACTGTGTAGGACGGAGTTGAAGAGCTTCCGAAGTTCCCTCAGTACAGGGATTCCTCCTGCCTTAAGGAGCTCAGAAGAGACACCGTCCTCACCAGGGGCTTTTCCATTCTTAAGCTGTTTGAGAGCCAGCCCGAGCTCGTCTAGGCTAAAATCTGGCAGTTCATCGGTATAGTGTCGGGTTAACGTGGCTCTAGGATCTTCGATTGTCGGTTCAGGCCGCGGAGCATGAGCAGCGTACAGTCGGCCATAAAAGTCTTCGATCTCGGCGAGTATCTCTGGCTTGGAGGTGACGGTCCTGCCACTAGAAGTTTTGAGCTTCGTCAGGTGGCTCCTCCCTAGTTGCTGAACGAACACTTTTGACCCCCTATTCTGCTCTATCGCCTCTTTTATGAGTCGTGTATTGAAGCTTCGGAGGTCGCGTCGTATCAGCTTCCTTATTTTCTTATTGAGTGCCCGTTGTTCTGACGATGTAGCTTGTGTGTTTTCGCGTCTTTCCCTCATAAGTGCCAGAGTCCCGTCCGAGAGCTTCGACTTCGTGCCTGTGCGCTGCAACCGACAAAACCTTACTCCTTCATCCCTAATAGTCCTCACCACGTTTTGGAGATTCTCGTCAACATTATTTGTGGTTTCCAAGGCATCGAATCGGTTTTTAAGTTCTAACTGAAACCGGTCGGAGCCTGCCACGGCCTGGTGCAGAGTAGGTCGGAGCGTGGGCTTCATTAGACGGCGTCTCTCCAGCTGAAAGTCAATATTCAGAGTGCCTCGGACCAGTCGGTGATCACTACCGGTTTTGAACCTGTTGATCACTGAGACATCTCTGAATATGTGCTTCTTATCCGTCATAATGAAGTCGATCTCATTTTTCGTCACAGTATCGGGGCTTTGCCAAGTCCACTTCCTATGGGGTCCCTTCTTAAAGAAAGAATTCATTAAGAAAAGGCCCTCCATCTCCAGGAAGTTAACAAGCATTTGCCCCCTGTGGTTTCTGCCGCCAAAGCCGTATGGCCCAACCCTCGATTCGCTGCAAGTCCGTACTCCCACTTTCGCGTTGAAGTCCCCCATGACAACATTGAAGTGTGCCTTACTGGTGTTGTTTAGGGCTTTGGCTATGTCTTCATACATAGCCTCCACTTCATCATCCGAGTGTGTCGAGGTCGGTGCGTAAACTTGTACAACTTTGAGAGAATATCTCTCGGTTAACTTAAGGACAAGATACGCTACCCTTGTCGACACACTGGAGACCTCAACAACATTGTCTATGAGGGACCTATTGACGAGAAACCCGACACCCCCCTGGGAAAGTTGGTCTCCCTCTCGGAAGTAGAGTAGATGGCCCGATTCAAGGGTTAATGTGTCCTCCCCCTCTCTTCGGACCTCACATAACCCTAGAACGTGCCATCGTATCTTCTCCAACTCTACTTCGAGCTGCGCAATGTGCTCGTCCAGCCGTAGACTTCGTCCGTTATACGTCGCCAGTGCCAGTTTGTTTTGGTAGCCTACCGTAGCCCGGGGATTCTTCGCACCCCCTACCCCACCGTTACCATGGCCGCTACCGTGACCAGGAATAGTGGGGCGGCCGGGAACTGGGGGCCGTTTTCTTTTTGCGCTATTCATGAAGGAGGAAATGCCATAATCGCCACGCTAGGCCTGCGGGTTGGCGATCGCAGTAGCCGGGTCGCTTGCCCCGATGACGCTGCTGCCCGTCATCGTGCTTATGGTATTTTAACCCAGCCAGAGTTTGAGTGGTTATACCGCCACTAGTCGGTCGCCAGGGACTCGTTCGTTAATCGGCAGGATGCACCACGTGCAGGTGAGTTTGACATTTGGAGGTCTAGATGTTGGTGACCGCCCTTACATCCCTGTTGGTGACCGCCCTTACATCCCTCACTCAAAACTCATTGGTACATGGCATCGCCCAAACCGTGCAGTGCCATGTACCAATGAGTTTTTAGTATTTTTCGAAAACTTACGTACATTTACCAACTGCTCTAACGGTGAAGGAAAACATCGTGAGGAAACCTGCACACTAAGATGACCAGTGTGTAAAATGAGGTAGGCACAAAAAATCCTCAAGGGTCGAAGAAGGCCTCTGGGGTTATTCCCGGCCCCTATCATAAGACAAGATAAGAAAAGAACTATACAAGCCTCGGCAGTAACAGCGATTGCTGGACTCTGCTTTCAAACCAAAGAAACTAGCTATACTTACTTACTAATGTTTTAAAAACACGAGTATGTATTCGTGATAGTTTTCCGTGATGCAATTCCTGAATGTAACAAAGACGTAGTCAATTAGGTTGTTATTAGATTCGATTCTCGAAGTCAGAGATGAGCTCATCTCGATAGGCTTCCGTCATCGACTGCGAATTAACTGGTTCGCGGGTTTTTGGGGATCCTCTTCTATAGATCACAGGCCCACGCGCACAATACAAGTCATGCCGGTTAATTGAGATGGATTTGATGAGCAGATGGTTCAGTTGGGGCCCATTTGGAGTATAGCCTATTGAATAGGTAAAGAACTGGTTTATTAGGGACAAATCGAAAAAAAACATATTTGTTACTTATTACACTTTATTTAAAAAGTTGACAAGCGTGTCTCCGATAGATACTACTTAGTATTTTTAGGTTAGCGTTATTAAGTCTGTTCGAATTACTGTAGTTATTCGCAAAAAATGACAAATTTTGGCGGAAACTTCACTGGAACTCGATGAGGTTTTTAAATAAAACATAATAATTTAACAAATATATTAATATTAGTCACTCAGCCAGCACTTGATAAGCAAGTACTTATAAATATATAACAGTTAATACTCGTGGTAAATATGTATGAAATATTCATGTTAATTCTATATTTTTATTCTAAAGTTAACAGCGTTCTTAGGTATACAAGTCATATATAAATGAGGAAATCTGTAATTGGCCTTCTTTAAGTTTATCATCATCATCATCCGTAGAGCTCTCGTGTCCGCCAACGTGCCGTGCGTGCTGGAGCCTCCGGGTCTCAGCTGCACTGACGGCAAAAGACCAGACGGCCTAACGTTGGTGCCCTGGCGCCAAGGTAGGTGTCTCCTGTGGGACGCAACTTGCGTCAGTACGTTCGCCGCTAGTCACCTCAGACGGACTGCGCGGGTAGCCGGGGCAGCAGCCGAAGCAGCGGCGCAAAGAAAACGGGAGAAGTACGCCGCTCTGGAGCAAAACTACGTTTTTGTCCCATTTGCGGTTGAAACGACAGGTTGTTGAGGGGCGGAGGCAAAGGATTTTGTCAGGGAGGTCGGCCGTCGCCTGAGAGATAGAGGCTGTCACCCCCGCTCCGGGTCGTTCTTGGTGCAGAGGTTGGTCGTGGCGATTCAGCGTGGCAATGCCGCGAGCGTCATGGGGACCTTTGCGCCAGGGTCGACACGGGGTGGAATTTTTGACTAAGGCTTTTCATTAAATTTTTTTTATTTTTTTTTTATTGACAAAATATGTATTATTTAATTTGATGACACTTATTAATATACCACTTTAAGTTTAATACATATGTAATTTCAGTATTGTTAATAGCTGTAGATTTCCCTTATAAGTAATAAATAAAATAAAATAATTATTTTTTCGATTGTCGGCGCTAGTGTGCGCGATCGATCCCCTTTCCTTTTTTTAAATCCAAGGTATTGAAGCTTCAATGTGAATGTGACCCAATTACTAATTCATTTAGACACGCAAAATGTCCTGCTCACTGATCCCACATCCCCATCTAACCTATCGTACTTGCCTACAGAATCTAAAGGCCAATGTGACGTCATGTGAATAAAAAAGTGTCTATAAAAATACCCTTTCAAAGTTCTGCAACGATGTTATCACGATAAAGCGCGTCTAGTTTGTAAAATAAATAACAGCTATATTTTTAAGGGTACCTAAGCTCTTGGCGCCAGTTTACAGAAACATAAAATAAAAAATTCGTCAACCACCTGAATTCCACTGTCATTTTGCTAAAAGGATTGTTGCCACATGAAAAAAAAAGAAACAAAAAAGCTACATGAGCGGTTTAATTTTTTGCGCCATTTTTTGGCGGGCGGTCGGGCTGGCGCTCCGGTATTTGAAAGAGTAACAATTTGATTACAACAAGCAAAGCACCGACGTTTACAAACTAATAATAATAAGCTTGTGTATTTTATTAGCTCGATTTTTATATGATTTAAAAATTAAACTGGTGAAGATAATACTTAAATGCTACTTAGCTCTCACCATTATCAGCAGCCTACTCTAGTCCACTGCTGGACACAGGGCTCTCCCAGGGCGCGCCATTGAGCCCGATCTTCGGCTCTTCTCAACCAGTCGCTGCCAACCACCTTGCGGAGATCGTCGCTCTATCTAGCAGGGGAGCGTCCCACACTACGTTTGCCCAAACGCGGTCTCCACTCCAGAACTCGTCTATCCCAGCGGTTGTCGGTTCTGCGACAGATGTGCCCACTGCCACTTCAGCATGCTAATCTTATGAGCTATGTCGATAACTTTTGTTCTATGCCGGATCTCCTCATTTCGGATTCGATCCAGCAGTGATACTCCAAGCATAGCTCTTTCCATAGCACGCTGAGCGACTTTCAATTTGTGAACCAGGTGCACCGTCAGTGTCCACGTTTCGGCTCCGTAGGTCATTACTGGTAGGACGCACTGGTTAAAGACTTTTGCCTTTAGACATTGAGGTATGAGTAAGCTCTAAGGAACCAAAATTAGCCAAACAAAATTAATACAGAGACCACAGAAATCAGACTAGTAGCGAATTTCAAAATGTTTGATAGAGACTTTTCTTTGTAAAAAACAGACTAATGAAAGAAAAGTGGACTTATGTTTCATTCCAGCACTATAGATTGTAGAGTTTGAAAGCTCGGGTGATGATAAGAGATTAGTGAGGGTTCTAAATTCTCCTTTTACCAAGCATTAAGTAGTACCTACATAATTGTTTATTTACGTATTTCGAAAAAAAAGCCCAAAATGCATCGCCTACCTTGAACTGGCAACCTACAGGAGGATCTCGCAAACGTGGAAGACTCAGGGCTACATGGAAACGTAGTCTTCAAACCTGGATGCGGCTAAAGTATCCTGGCAAATCATAGAGTCTGCGGCATCGGACAGAGCGCGGTGGAAGAATATTGTCTCAGCTCTATGCACCACTAGGTGTTCTAGGACCTGAAGAAGAAGAAGAAGATGTATTTCATAAAGTTTTTAGGGACATGGTAATATAACTAAGGTTTGGGGTTGTTGGGAACTCCCGATATATCGACGCAGTTACAAATATCAAGAGCTCATAACAACCCCAATTATAATATTGTTAATACCCACGAAAGCTTAAAAAAATATAAAATGTTGACGTTAGAACAGAACAATACATATCAACCTTGGGATCTTCAAGCCAGAGTGAATAGGCATTTACTGGACCCGCATGCTCCATCGTCGACCTCATCGTCGCTTACCATCAGGCGAGATTGAGGTCAAATGCGGGTTTAGTAGTCAATTTAAAAAAATACCCTGACCAGAAACTATGGAACCCATATTGCGGCATAAAATGGTAGGTACTATTTTTAGCCAATTCCGTAACACAGATTATAAAACTACCAGTGGCACCCTCTTGACAGGGTTTTTTTGTTTCTGGTCGGGGTATACCTATGAATCTACGTGACTGACATACATACACGAAGTTACTAAGCCACGTGGCGTAAGTCCATAAGTTTGAACGCCTCTTAACTCCATTTTTGGAAGAACATACCTATTAGAGTAGGTATCTTACCCACTTTACTAAAATAGAAGTCACGTTTATGTAGAAATTATGATAAAGTTTGATGGCAAAGGATTTGAAGAGACGAAACTCTATCCCTACTCACTTACTTTTACCAGATAGATATCAGCAAGCTTTTAAAAAAAAGTATAAAACAATAATTTTACAGTCACAGTATAGTGATTTTAGAAATCATTTCATCAATGGCGACAGAATTTTGAGGTCCCTTCAGTCCTAACTCACTATTTTTGTTTGTTTATGACTGAATCCCAAATTTTTGATACTGGTCGAGTATCGGAAAATAATTGTGTGTGACGTGTAAGGAGATGAGTCAACACTACAGACGAACCGAATGACATTGTTGCTCTCTATAGCTATAAGTTGGAAAGGGTCAAGTTGAAAACCAGCGTCGCTAGATGTGTAACGATGTCGACTTCATCGTCCATATCAACCTCCTTGCCATCAAATTCAACCTCATCGTTAACCCGGCTAGCAGGGTTCTAGGACAGTGCGCAGATGAAGTAATAAAAGAATTGGTTGTTAAATAATATATTTTAATGAAAAGAACACATAGTAACACAGAAAATAGGTAGTAGGAAATAAGAGTGAACGGGAGACGTCCGTTTGAGACAAAATACAGATAAAAAGTGAAAGTACATATAAAACAATGAAATTAATGGAATAATGAAATTTAGAAATGGAATGGGAACATGATTTTGAATTTAAATGAAGAAATGAAGATGCCAATACGAAATGAGATGAGATAAACGCTAACGATGAGGTTGAATTTGATGGCAAGGAGGTTGATATGGACGATGAAGTCGACATCGTTACAGATGTATAGGTATCTATGCATCTGGCGACACTCAGCTGAACTTGGCCCTTTTAATAGATCATATCATATGTTATCAGTTTATCACTTGTCAGAATGTAAAATATGGTCAATTTATAATCCGACTCATTTTGTGATATTATGTACATATTTTTTATATATGGTCTATTAATAAAGGTTTTTCTATTCTATTCAAGCAATTTTATACAAACACACAATACTTATATTGATTTTACAAAATAAAATAATTAGTTTATTGCTGCAGACTCCTACAATGCCGGTATTTTGTTGGACCATGAAGCTTACGCATTGCTTATGTATTAAGTACATTATTGTACGTAAAATTTCTTTCCAACATAAATTGGAAATAAACTTACTGACAAGTAAAAGATAAAAAAGTACTTTTCGTCGAAATTGGGATAATCAACCTGCACGTTCATTGACTTCTCGAAAATAGCATCTTGTTTAGCAAAAAACGTCTATAGCTTTTCGCTTCGTCGCCCATGCTCGTAGTGGCTGGCGGTCAAGGTAACGGTAATAACAACTAGGGTTATCTTTGGCTGAAACCGAAGAAGAGACTGAAGCCGAGGGAGAGACTGACACCCAAGGTGAGGCTGAAGCCGAAGTCAAAAACATTGAAAATAATCGAGTTCTCCATTTTATCGCACAAACTAGCTGTACAATTTCACACTACGGACTTACAAATGATACGCACTTATACTCAAATCTTCTCGTCCCTCTTGTTCAGGGGAGCGGGGTGACTGTTCCGGGGCGTAGGCCCCCTGCCAGTGGTTTCAAGCGTTGCCCGTGATGACGAGCAGGTCGTCTTTGGGGTTGGGTATACCGTAAGTCATCATCTTCACGCCGTCCTGCGCGCGGTCAAGCCTTCCGGAGGAGACCCCGTTCGGGGAGGCCCTGCAAGCGCCAGCGAGCATACGGCGGCTTGGGCTTCACGGTTCATTGTCCTGCTGGACGAGGTCCCGGGTTAGCGCTTTCTTGACAGGGGGTCTTGCGTTTTATTGCGTCTTTTATTTTGCTTGGAACTCGTTTCCTTATACTATCGGCCAGCGGCGTAAACTACAACGCGTTTTACAACGGTACTACGCCATCTAATGGCTGGTCGGGTAAACTAAATTAACTTGGACACTAGCTTAGCATCCGGCCGATGTAATGGAATTTATAATTATAACAAAAAATAGGACTTTCTTTGGCAGAAGCTGAATTAGAAAATAATCGAGCTCTTCATTTAATTTCCAAACTTGTTTAGTGACCTTCGATTATTGTAACGGCAACAACGATAGGACTTTCTTTGGCTGAAACCGAAGGTGAGACTAAAACCGAAACTGAGACCAAAACTGAAGGTGAGACTGAAGCCGATGTCAAAAATATTGAAAATAATCGAGTTTCCCAGTTTCCAGTCACACAAATTTGCTTACAACATTTAGAGCTAAACAACAATTAGAGCTTGAATAAATAAATAAGAAAAAGAGTGACAAAAATTCCGCACGCAATTTGAGCTTGGTTTATATTACTTTGACTGAAACCGAATTTTCGATGCAGTTATGAATATTAGGATCTCACAACAACCTCAAACCGCGGTAAGAATCCCTATATTATAACTACAATATTGTTTGATATATGTTGAGTTGAGAGTTAGATGAAACTGGTTTCAGAACCGGAACCGAATGTCAGTATAGTTAACACTCTAGAAATATCATACTTTACTGGCTGAATTCCGTGCTCTAATTAAACAGAAACGAACATGCGCGTAGTGTGCAGTGGTGGATCCAAGGGGGGCATGCTATGCATGGGGTAGTGTTATTCTTTAGGACTAGCACCTCATACGGCTATTAACACATGGCCAAAAAAAATCAGCTGTAATACACATTTAGTTCGTATAGGTATTGAGTTTTGTATGGAATAGCTCATTTTTTTCGCGTTGTACGTATGATTTCTGTGCTAACATTTCATCCATAAGCACAGTTTTAACATTTAAATGCCGTTCATGACATCTTCAGTGGACTTCTCATAATATCTACATAGATAATAACTTTATGATGAAATGACATGAGTCTCTTACAGCGTCATTCTAAAGTCACCTCTAACATTTTTAGGTTGGACAAATCATAATTGCAATATTTTTTTAAGACTTTGTAAGTAAAGTAACTTATTAACTTAAAACTCTTATTAATCTTATTATACAAAATTGTAAACAATTACTAATACATACCTAATTAAGATGACATAATTAACACATCATCTACGTAGTCAATAGTCTGCTATTTACGTATTTTACTTGAGATTTCCACTAAATTTCCCTTCAGTGACATCACTTTCATCATTATGAATGACAGAAGGTCTACTAACGTAAACAACCTTCACTACAAGATATGTTTGCTGAAGTGAAATGTGAAACCGCATACAGATAATACAACTGTATAATCTGTAATTCTATAGTAATACCGCAGAGGCTGCGGATGTTTAAATTCGTAATGTGCTTCTTCAGTTTTTTAATTTCATATAATTTCTATAATTTACCGTTGCATATTTATCAATCGGTGATAATACCTAATCGATTCAAATAGATTCGATTTTTCTACTTCCTAACCATGCTGTGTTTACACGTTAAGGGTTACGACCTAGCTCATAACTTTATATTGATTTTTATGTAATTTCTCTGGTTGTAATCTGTTGTGTTTACCTAATAAATAAATTAAATTAAAAAGTATAAAACCTCATTAATTTTTAGACACTGGCCACTCTGTGTCAAGTTCGAATTGTCATAAAGTTTTATTTTTTATGTTATTCTTCTTATAGGGCCGACAAAATATTTTTTTCAAGAAAATCGGCCAATAAGTAAAGTACCTTCCAAAAGTTATTTCCTAAGAAACGATAGAAGAAACGATACCTACCCATTAATAACTATGAATATGGAGGTATAATTATGAATAAGAATAAGTTTATTTGTGCGGTAAGATGACAAAGTATTCATAGTCCATACACCAGTAGGAACTTAAGCATAGGTTATATTAAACTAAATAAAATTAGTAAGCAACCAGTTTGTTTACAATAAACGCTGACCTTCGAACTAGGAAGTTCCTGTATCTCGGAGGACAGATCTCTTCTGTGACCAGTGCAAATGAACATGTAACAGTACAGACGTTGGCCAAGCCAAGAAAATATAAAACTGTCAAAATTTGAAAGAAAAAGAACAATAATAAAGGGTAGTGGGAATACATTGTGTGTGTGTGTTTGAGGGTGGGTGCGTGTGTGTGTTTGTGTGTGTGAGAGAGAGGGAGGCTGTGTATGTGTGTGTGGGTTTTTATTATTATTGTGTTACCTTTAAAAGTTTCTCCGAAAAAAAAAAATAGTTGCGAAATAAAAATGTAAAAAGTCTGTATGCGTCACTAATTCAATTTACCATATGAGATGGCCTATATGCTTTTTAAAAGCCTGTCCTAATTTTCTAGACTATAATAATATGAGGCTATGAGGTCTGATCATTGGGTCGTACCCGGCGATCAAATTGAGAACGCTTCTTCATCTTTGAAGTCAGTAAATTGACTTATTGAACTTGACACAGTGACTTATTGTCTAAATTAGTCCGTTGTCAGGCACCCATGTTAAAATGATGAGGGTGTGTGCCATCTCATGCTGAAAGCAAGAAACGTATAAATAGATTTGCTATTTCGGTTGATTTTTGGCTTGTTTTTAGTACCAGTACTAAATGAAAAGCAATAAATGGTATGAGTACTAGTTTTAGATACTTTTTTTAGATAAAACGCCTCCATTATCAATTACCGTACTTTTTTATTTCAATTCTAAAATAGTTTTTCATAATTAGTTTTTAAGAGAGCTGGCCATTGACTGTCAAAAAAATATTTAAAATTACCATTAAAGTTTTTTATTATAGTTTTTTTTTTTTTTCGTAATATTTTCTTTTTTTTGTTGATTTTTGGCTTGTTTTTAGCTACTGTTTGTTTGTACTAGTACTAGTTTTAGATAGTTTCTGTACTTTTATTAGATAAAACGCCTGAGTACCTACCTACTGAACTACCCTAAATTACATAATAGCGCGTGTAAACCTAAGTTCTATGGAAAAAAGTACGGGAAAAGCCTGAAACAAATTGGATCTACGTCCAAAATATTAGCAGCGCATCGAAAACCCTCTATTAATAATACACTGGTACGCAAAAATAACAGGCGGTTACAAAAATTGTCAGGTTTTGAGGTTTTCGACCTAGGAAGACCCGAATTGATCTCCGTGATGCGCATGCGCTAGCAAATTGAGAGTGGTGTGATCTGACAGATGAATCCAAGATGGCAGCCCCTCTGAGCGGCCGTTTTGTTAGGGACATATTCTCCCTTTACAAAATCCTATATTGCGATTTTTCTAACCGACCAGTTGAATGTATTTGACAATGACTGAATTCAGTTATGAAGTGTTAATAAGCCTATAATAATTACTTGAAGTGTGTCGAGTCAAAAATTTTTTTTTTACAAAGTTCTTTCTTTACTCTACCACCGCTTAGTAAGGTGCTATATCTGAAAGAAAAGAACCGGCGCAAGATACAACCAGAACCACATCTTTTGAAATAAATATATAATACTTATTATACTTAAGGCTATTGGCGGCTGAGGCATGTGTCAAAATTCTGCTCCGTTACCATTCCCCACCCCCTTTATCTCAAAATAATGTGTTTGTTTGTAAGCACGTATGTAAAAGCATGTTTCGTTATTGTTCTAGTTTCCCTCAACAGCCCCAGTAATACCGACCAGCGTGCAGCTGACACGGCCGCATATTGTGCCTGCATTAATGCATTTCACTACAACCCATGACTTCTGCTTTCATGTAAACCTATTTTAAGTCTGGCCATACAATTAAAAAGTCTGATAAAAGAACGCCTACGGTACTTTTATAATTTGCGCAAAGATAACTAACATTCAGAACTTTTTATTTATTTATTTTAAGCTCTGAACCCACATTTGACCTCAATCTCGCCTGATGGTAAGCGACAATGAGGTCAACGATGGAGCATGAGGGTTTAGTAAATGCGTATTCACTCTATCCATAAAGATCCCAAAGGTTTTGGGAAACACAGACACCGGCAGGCTGTTCCTTGCCTTAGTCTAATCGCTTCGTATCGTATATTTTATTATTATCTTATTTATGGTGTATAAACTACGTAGGGATGGAACCCATCTCTTCGTAAACTCTTTCTTCTTAGTCGTATTCCTCATCGATGGGGGTCGTAAACATTCTATGGAAAAAACCACATAGAACGACTCTCTTGACAGATTTAATGGGGTGCTTTGTCATTGCCTTTCCCATTTCAGACACTGGTTATTTCAGTGTGCAGGTTTCTTCACGGTGTTTTCCTTCACAAAAACCATAAAGTCATTTTCACTAATGTTAGATTGATTCTCGAGGGTGGTCTCCTGATGACTTTTATAGCACAACCAACGGGTTGCTATAGGTTTAAATTGATTTAACGATTCAGTTTCTGAAATCGGTTATCCTATTCTATCTAGTTTAATTAATTTGCTAAACTCCTAACTAAATATTACTGTGGGTACGTAAGTTTGGTAGATGTTTAAGTTACTCGTACCTCTCACAATAGGGGAAGATTTTCATAGAATTTAGCTAAGTTTCCTTATCATGTTCCACCAACTTTGAAGTCCTGAAAGTTTCCGAGTAGTTTACATTCTATAGTGTACAGTGGGAAGACATATTATGAAGCTACACTATGTGGAACCCTGTCGCAATAAGTTTTTGATATGATTTCTTGATATTCGTATAAAGAACAATCGCGACGTTCCATACATTTTTATGTCCAGTGCATTTATTCCAAAAAAAACTTCTACAAATTCTTCATTCCCGACTACTACAAATGTAAGACTTGTATGTACTAATTTAGCAAAAAAATATATTTAAAATGACATAAATCATTTATGAACAGGTACCGTTCTTCTTACTTCGACCCTTGAGGATCTTTTGTGCCTACCCCATTTCACACACTGGTCATCTCAGTGTGCAGGTTTCCTCACGATGTTTTCCTTCACCGTTAGATCAGTCGGTAAATGTACGTCAGTCTTCGAAAAATACGAAAACCTCATTGGTACTTGGCACTGCACGGTTTCAACCCGGACCTCCCGCATGGGAGTCCGGTGTTCTAGCCACTGTGCCACTGACGCTGTCTAATATCTAATAGATATCTCTAGACATTTTGTGCGAGGGGTTTGGGGTTTGGTCCTGGGGCTGCGCTTGATCAGGTTCAAGGCAGGATTTTAGAGTTGTAATGTAACGGTAATAAGCTACTGAGACTATTTTCTGCAAGTAAATATGAGTACTTAACTACACAAACAATCGTACCTACCACCATATAGCATTCGTTGCGAATGCTGTTGCCGGGGGAAAGCTAGCTCAGAGCCCCGACTTTCACCAACCGAACTCGTTTCCCCTCTCACTGCCCTCGCCGGCTGCTTAGCTCTGATTCTAAGTCTGTTACTAGCTCATAGTTCTTGTTTTAATGATTAGGTCCCAGTGCGCCTAAAACGCTTTTTGCCTATGTTGTCATTAAGTCTAAAACGCGTTATGTCTAACACGCATTAAGTCTAAAACGCGTTATGTCTAAAACGCAATATGTCTAAAACTCGTTTTGCCTATGTTTTCATTATGACAAAACGGCATAAAACCCAATTTTCGAGAGTCTATAGAATTTTTTGATTGATTGATTGATAAAAGTCTTTTTTTAAGTGGCTTGCTTGCTTATCGTATGGTTAGTGGCCAACCTATTTGTCAGAGTTGTTCAAGCCGCCCGTAGGCATCTGACATGGCTTAACGACTGCTGTCGAACGACAACAACCGGGACCGACTGCTTAACGTGCTCTCCGAGTCACGGAGGAGCTCAGATGAAATATGCCACTAGCGGTCACGCATCCAGGTACCGACCGCGCTAACGTCGCTTAACCTGCACGATCACTTTCGGACCGTGCTCGCAACTAGGCGAGCTCCTCATTTTAGTATTGAACAATATACATGTTTTTTTACAGGCTAATTACGTCTTAATAAAATATTATAACATGGTAATAAATATTATTACCATGATGACAAAGGATTTAAAATTGTATGAAAATATCTAAGTATGTGAGACTTGCATGCCTACATAATTATTATAATTATTAAACAAAAGAGAATTCAATAACAAGATATCCCGTTATTACAATGCATCGAGTTTAGATTACTTATGTGAATAAAATCAAACGTTGTTTATATGTGTGCATCTATAACACATTACCAGCATTAAAACTAAGACTTTACAAGAATTTACTTGGAAACTAAGGAACTGGCTTGTTGAAAAGTGCTTTTATTCTGTAAATGCTTACCTAAATACAAATAAACAAATACATAATACAATAAATAATACGCCTGCCGGCGTCAAATGTCAAATGTCATTTACTACTAAACCCGCATTTGACCTCGATCTCGCCTGATGGTAAGCGACGATGAGGTCGACTATGGAGCATGCGGGTCCAGTAAATGCCTATTCACTCTGGCCTTAAAGATCCCAAGGTTGTAGGTTTCGGGAAACACAGACGCCGGCAGGCTGTTCCATTCCTTGGCCGTTCGCATAATGAACGAAGAAGCAAATCGCGTCGTACGAGCAGATGGGATATCAACAACATAAGGATGGAACCCCTCCTCGCGCCTGGTAGTCCGAAGGCGGAATGGAGATGCTGGAATTAGGTCGTGCAATTCCGATGCGCACTCTCCGAAATGTATCCTATAAAATACCGATAGACAGGCAACCATGCGCCGATGTTCCAGACTTTGCAGTCTAGCTTCCACCAGCGATTCGTCACCTATATGGCGCTTAGCGCGTTTCTCAACTGAGTCAAGGGCAGCCAGTTGGTATTTTGACATAACAATAGTAATTATAGTGCATTAATAGTTATAAGGGACATGACATAATATGTTTGTTAATAAAATACATTGCATGCCTTAACAAGGTAGATTATAGCGGATCAAATTAAAAATAGGTCTTAAGATAGGTCTCGTGTGTCAGGTGTCAAATACGTCAAACAATATTTTACTATTTTATGGTAAAATAATTCGTTTTACTTCCATTTCGTGCATATATTGTGCTCGATTTCATAAGAAAATATTATAAGCATCTTATAAGTAAAAGTCAAGTTACTAGTGTGGGTGTGTGTCCGGTGCGATGGATTCTGACGATGACGACCCGTTCTCATCTCCGAGAGACTCCGTGGTTTCTAACGCAAAGAAGAGAACACATGATGAGGAGGATGACAATGATTACGAGGACATATTGGAGCCATTCATGACGGTTCAAAAAAAGGGAAGACGCAACATTACTAATCCCTCGATGAAAGTCCATGCTCCAGATGTAACAGTACAAGATGAGGTTGGTGTCGTAGTTGCCATAACCTCGAAAGTGACTTTGCCGAAACAATTCGCTCTTGCTAGAATCTTTAAAGAGCAAAATTTTGATAAAATCCTTAAAGTAAGTTACAAAAATCCGTGTAAAGTATTAGTACGTTGCATGGATGACAACACAGCTGACGAAATAATAAGATGTGCGAATTTCAAATCCAGAGAGTGGTCTTGCAGAAAAAATGATGAAGTTCTGTTCTCATATGGCCGCGTAAGAGACATAGACGCCGACCTGGAAGAGGAGCAGGTGAAAGAACTTCTTGCGTGTCCGTCAGGAGAAATAATGTCAGTTAAAAGACTAAACCGAAAAGACGAGAATGGCGATTGGATGAAGTCCGAAACAGTTCGCATTTGCTTCTGTGGTTCAACTATACCTGAGTACGTCTATGCATACAACGTGAGAATCAAAGTTGACCCATTTGTGTTCCCCGTTACACAATGTTCTAAATGCTGGAAATTTGGTCACGTCAAAAATTTTTGCCCATATAAGAACCCGATTTGTCCTAAATGTGGAGGGAAACATGAAAATTGTGAAATAACGACATTCAGATGTGTAAATTGTAAAGGTCCTCACATGTCACTTGCAAAGGGTCAGTGCCCCGAATTTAAGAGACAAAAACAAATAAGAGAAATTATGTCGAGTAGCAGCTGCTCCTATAAAATGGCTTTTAAAATGGTACAGAACACGAATATGAATTATACATCTGAAGCCGGTGAGCCCCATCAACCCATTCCAACTGTCAGTTCTGGTCCTTCATACGCTCAGATTCTTAAGTCAGCTTCCCCAGTCCTCCCCATACATATTAGACGGCGTCAAAACCAGGCAGCTGAAGCAATTTCTGATATAGAGGACGTCTCTCCTAGTAGGGAAGTAGTTAAAAAGGCTGGCCGAATAAAAAATAAATCGGAGAAGAGGGATCCACCACCACATCCTCCAAATGTCTCTACAAACTACGAAAGGACAAATTCGGGTGAGAGGAAATTTAAAATTACTATATTCATTAATAGACTAAAAGATATTGTTACCACCGATGAGGATTGCCAAACAAAAATTAGCAGAGTTATACATTTATTTGTGGAGGAGATCTTATTTTTTGTGAAAAGTTATATTAGCTTAGATGGAATTCTAGGAGTTTTGGGAGCGTTCAAAAATGGATAACTTCACCTTTAACAAAGTTGTGAACCTTCTTCAATGGAACGCAAACAGCCTTCAACCAAAATTACATGAACTAGAATTAATACTGATCCAAAACAAGACACATATGGCACTGATAAGTGAAACTTGGCTCTCTGTTGAAAATTCCATTAGATTAAATAACTACAATATTTTTCGCGCAGACAGAATTGATTCCTACGGGGGAGTTTGTATCCTGGCTCACAAATCTATACAGCTAGTTGAAGTAAAGAGCTCTTTGCGTAACGCTGACATTGAGATTATTATTGTCAAGGTTTTGAATGTCCCTGGGCTAGAGAACATAATTAATATTTACTGCCCTTCTTCAAAGAACACAAATCAGTCAGACTGGGACCAAATCTTTAGTTTATTTAATTCTAAAACCATAATAATAGGTGACTTTAATGCTCACCATGTTTTATGGTCCTACAAAATGGATGCGAGGGGAGAATGTATTTACAAAGCTATGTTTGAAACTGACTTCATATGCCTCAATGACGGTAAACCAACTAGACTGAGAGTAACTAACGGCACTTTAATCCAGACTTCTCCGGATATCTCATTTGCGTCTGTAGACTTATCTTTAAAGATGCGATGGAACACAACTCAAGAGTCTCTTGGTAGCGATCATATTATGATCACGATGTCATATAGTTATGCAAGTCCCAAGCTAGTGTATAAGAAACGGAACTTCAAAGAAGCCCACTGGAACGACTATAAAGAAAAATCAGATTCCCAATTTAAGAACCTGGCACTGACATCCGATGTCCAAACAAATTATAATTTATTCGTTGATAAGATAAATGCAGTTTCTGAAGAAACCATCCCGTGGATTAGAATTCCTCTAAATCCATGTTCAAAATTTACACCAAAACACTACTGGAATCAAGAGATTTCAAAGGCTGTAGCTGAAAGACGTCTCGCGCTAAAAATGCTTAGAAGAAATCCTACGCCGAGTAATTATGATCTATACCAAATAAAACTACGTCATGCTCGTAAGCTCATAAAGGAGGCTCGCAGAAAAAGCTGGACGGACTTTTGTTCAAGCATTGACAATGAAACTTCAGCCAGTGTTATGTGGAGGAAAATGAATTGGATGAAGAACGTAAGAGCTGCTAATTCAGGTGTTGACCCAATAAAGGCCAATGAACTATTACGAACTCTAACTCCGGATAGTGTTGGAGACCTGCCTCCTATATTTATTGATAACTCTGTTAACTTATTAGACAAAGCAATAACCATGCCTGAGTTCGCGAACTCGTTGAAACGAAAAGATACCGCTCCGGGAGCTGATAACTTTTCATACTCTATGCTATTCAATCTATCATATTCTGGTAAGGCATTTTTGCTAAATATTTATAACTCAAACCTACAAAGTGGCTATGTTCCCGAACAATGGTGTGTAATAAAAGTGTTACCTATTCCAAAACCAGGCAGGGACCCATCACTGGTATCATCTCTGAGACCGATTTCATTGATGTCATGTCCATGTAAAATGTTTCATCTCATTCTCATGAGAAGGTTGGAGTGGTACTTAGAAAGTAAGTCTCTCTTTTCCCCCTCCACAATCGGTTTTAGACGGGCTCAGTCCTGCTTAGATAATCTCACAAAACTCATAACAACTATTCAAATAGGATTTTCAAATAAACTCACAACCCTGGCTTGTTTTATAGACATTGACGGCGCCTACAATAATGTAAATGTCAACTCTATGGTGTCAATATTGCAGAAGATTGGAGTGGGTAACAACATCTGCAAATACTTATGGAACTTCTTAGCTGAAAGACACCTTCAAGTCCATAATAATGGTAGTAATGATGTTGTCATGCGGCATACAAACAGAGGCCTAGCTCAAGGGGATCCGCTTTCCCCTCTTCTTTTTAATGTGACCACAATGAACATTTGTAATAGCATCGATAACGTATTGGTGTCGCAATACGCAGATGATTTTGTGTTGTACTGTACCATCGATAATAGTAACCTTAATGCTGGTGTTAAAAAATTACAAGATGCCATTTCATTGATTCTAAATTTACTACAAAATGTTGGACTGAATGTATCTGAACCAAAAAGCCACATCTGCACGTTCAGCCGATCCAGAAGAAATCTTTTTCCGGTGATAAAGATTAACAACCAAAACGTCAAAATCGTGCAAAAAGTTAAGTACCTGGGTCTGTGGCTAGACAGGAAGTTATCTTGGAAGCTCCATATTAACGAAATATGCCAAAGAGTCTTCAAAAATCTAAACTTATTAAAAATACTCTCAAGCAATTCTTGGGGCGTGCACCCGAAACACATTAGGAAGCTTTATATTTCGTTAATAAGGAGCAGAATTGACTATGGTAGCTTTTTGTATAGCAGCAGCGCCAAAACCCATCTGAAAAAGCTCACTACTTTCCAGAACCAAGCACTTAGAATATGTGGTAGCTTCATACGGAGCACTCCAATTCACGTGATGGAGACAGAGCTCAGCCTCCCGCCTTTAAACGTCCGACGGTTCTGGTTGGCGTGCAGATATTGGCTAAGAATGGCTTCGGTCGCCAACAGTAATACTTTGGACCTTCTTAACGAATTATCTTCTATGTGTGAAGGTCATTACTGGTGCAAAAAGAATACACCTCAGCTTGTCATTGTTCACAACATATTTAAAAGTAAGACTATACATAAACGCAAAATTCTGGAAATCTACTCCTTAGATACCTGGATAACGTCAATTGACACAAGTTCACACATTCATGTTTGTATTGATAATCTCCACGTCGCAAAGCGTAAAGTCAAAATCTCTGAATTGAGACAACTGGTATCTAACACAATAGAGAATAGATATAATGGTTACTATTTGTTATTTACCGACGGTTCTAAAGACTCTGCTGGTGCGGGTGCCGCATTTTTTGACCCCCAGCTAAATTCATTCCTGTCTTTTAAACTCCCCGATCATGTCAGCATTATGAGGGCAGAACTTATTGCAATCACAGAGGCACTATCATACGTAAGCTCAATTGATGAGTCCAGAGTCGTGATACTCTCAGACTCAAAGAGTGCGCTACAGCACATAATTGCTTGTGTGACGGGGAACCGTAGTCTACCGGAAGCATTTCAGGTCATTAAACTCCTCCGCGCACTGCAGTCCACTAATGTCTCAATAAAATTACAGTGGTTACCTTCACACATCGGAGTAGGAGGCAATGAAATGGCTGATCGTTACGCGAATTTAGCCATTTCTGAGGGTGTTGAAATGCATCTAGATCCGCTTGGGTCTGAGTACATTCCGAATGCGAGGGCTGCTTGTATGTCTCGCTGGAGAGACCAATATGAGGAATTGGCTAAAGTGAAGGGGCTTTGGTACAATACACTTAATTACATGCCAGCCTGGGCTCCATGGTTTGACTGTGTCAGTCTTGGTAGGGAGCTACTTGTCTTGGCTTTTAGATTACGCTCGGGTCATATTCCGTTAAATAAGTTTTTGCATTTGGTGGGAAGAGCTGCATCACCGTTTTGTACCAACTGCAACACAATAGAAGACCTCACTCACCTCCTAATGGAGTGTGACCTGGGGAAATTTGAGAGGAAAAAATTTGGCCTCAATAGGCTACAAAATGGGAGGCTCAATATTATTTTAAGTCAGCCCTTATCTGATAATATGAAACACTTACTGTTGTTTGCTAAATTAGCTCTCAAAGTGAGGGCTGACTTTAATAATACTTGAGCTTCCCTTTCCCTTTTCTTAGTGACCCTAACGAGGCTGACATGGTCACCTTGTCGTGTACCAAAGCCTCTAAATTGAGATAAAAAAAAAAAAAAAAAAAAAAAATTAAAAATGATAAGAACTATGTAACCTGTAATCAGCAATAAAACATTTGAATTTGATTTACGATTTCATACAAATGCAATTCACACATAGGTCGCAGGGACTGGTCAGGTAGTCAGTTTTATCATTAAGAAATGATGAATTTCTATATTTTTTCCAAAAAAATACCTCTTTAAAAAAATATTAATGGCCTTTTAAGGCACAATAATTCCGCCAATTCACGTTGTAAGGGAGACACATTGTGAAAGTGACCGGTTATGACTTGGTTTATCGTAATTTAGAATTTTGCACTTTTTGTTAAGATTGTCCGACATATGGACGAAAAAGCTACCTACTATGCTATGAAAAAACATTATGTCAAAACAACTCTTCTGTCATTTTGACATTCCTGTTAGATGCAGCGCCATCTATTTCGAATGGCAGAAACTTAAGCTGGATAATCCCTCATTACGCTATGTGCTAACTAGGAATTTGTATTTCACGAAGTGGCTAAAAATCTTAGACAACTGTCTAACTTTATTAGCGCTTCGTGAAATGACTGTGTACTTGATAAAATGCGCTATTTGATTGTATCTAACTAAAACTTTTTTTTTGGCACCCATAAAGTGTAATATTGATAACCAACTTGTCACCAACTCAGGCTCGATTCACGCACAAAATAATCACGAAGCCGAATCACAAAGTCCCGGCTTTGTCTATCAAAAACCATCCACTTATTTCTTGATATTTTTGGCTCCAAAATACTAATAGGTATCAACTAGGGATGAATGAATACTCTTTATTGCACAAAATACGGAACTTTGACTTCGACTCCGAAAGGTCAGAACTTCCGATTGATTTTACACCTCCAACTCCGACATCGGCTCCTATAATTTTGAATGGGAGGAAGATTGAAGATATATTCAAATATTAATATTTAATTAAATAGTGTAGGACTAAATAAAGGAATATGTTTGATTGCCGCAAACGTCATCATAAACTATATTGGCCAGTTCAGCAATAAAAATTAAAAAACGGTTTAAAAGTTGAACTTCTGAACATCTCTCTTCTACCTCCGCCTCCGACTTCGATAAATCAAATTTAAAACTGTCAGTTTCGACTCCGGTTCCGGTAAAACCACCTCTGTAACATCCCTATCAACAGATGACAAAAAACAAAAAGCAGTATAGAGAATTCGATATTTTAAATCATATTATTTTTCTTTCCATTTTAAAAATAATAAACACGTTTTTTAACAAATTGGAATTAATTAATCGATCTTAAAAGATCCGATTCTTTAAAAAGAATCCGATTATTCGATTATCCGATATTGAAGTTTGTTTGACGAGATTCTTTTTAAAGAATCGGATCGGTAAAGATCGTAAAAGATCCAATTCTTTTTAAAGAATCGGATCTTTTAAGATCGATTAATTAATTCCAATTTGTTAAAAAACATGTTTATTATTTTTAAAATTCTTTTAACGTTCTTTAAACGTGTTTATTATATTTAAAATTCTTTAAAAAAATCGGATCGGTAAAAATTCGAGCACCCAACAGACATCCCTATATGATACGTCAAATATACTTCAAAAGGATCATCTCAAATTGAATAAGGTATAATTAAAAAAATGGAATTTACAATAATACTGACTGTTCCCATAGACCACCTTATCTTATGATACCCCTATCATAATCTTATCTTATGATAGGGGGCCGGGAATAACCCTAGCGGCACTTCGACCCTTGAGGATCTTTTGTGCCTATCCCATAGACCATACTTACGCAACTTAGCACCCTATCTTTTATGTAACTTTTTTGTATTTTTTTGTATTTTGTATACTCCGATCATAGATTAAATAACTTCTATAAACCTTGCCCTGATTAACCCCCCATGGTGAGGCTGCTATGTTATGTTAGTACCGCTACATTGCTCACGTCCCCTTGGCCTTGCTTGTTAGAATATCGCGAACTGGTTTAGCGGTCAGCGCACCAGGCGAGCGGCGGCGGCGCCCGCGCAGGACCGTTCGCGAGACATTCACCTTACTGCTGTGCCCTGGATAATCCAATTGGATTACGTTATTGTGATATATATGTCGCAGCCAATTAGCTTAACGGCCTAGCCTCTTTAGTAAACGGCGCCGCGCGCCGTTCAAATAACAGCCTGAATGACGTTCACGTTTCTTATTGTTTCAATATGAGAATACAAAACTATTTATTTAGATTTATTTTAATACCAGACATATTTTTAAATGCCTTAATTAATCGATATGATATTTTTTTCGATTGGCGGCGCTAGTGTGCGCAATGCCTCGTCTTAAGCTAGTTAGCTGAGACATAATGTAGCAAGGGATATCAGTGATTTCGTGAAAGCCCTAGGGATACCACGTAAACACGGATGATGTAGAATATTCCCATTGGTTACCTCATCTTACTGAAACAATCTAGTGATATGATAAAATACTACCATATTTTCAGTGATATGTAGTGATCGGATAATAGGATGCTTATTTACCTAAAGTCCAGTGGTTGGCTTATATGGAATGCACTTTTGTATCGAAAAAATCCCGCGATTGCGGAATCGCCTAATTTAGTATTCTAGCCATATAATTGGATGCATAATTGCTTAAAGTTCAGTGGTTGGCTAATATGGAAGCACGCACTTCTGAATCAAAAAATCCCGCAATGCCGGGATAGACAAATTTTGTATTCTAACTAAAAAGTTAATGTAAATTAACATTACGAACGTTATAAATATGTTGTTTTACTAGACTGTATCTAGTAAGATTTTAAAATGAGAATGCTAATAATCCTTACCAAAATAAAACATAATTTTGAATTAGCTTGCACAGCTTTTATTAGAGATTTAAATGGCAATCAACTTAACTAGGACATAAGATTAACAGAAATCTTTGTTTATAGGACTATCCTTCTGATCCTTCCACAAACAATATGACAAAACCAAAAGTAATAACAAACATAATGATAAATACAGATGAAGTTTCAGTAATGCGAGACTTGCCGCGTTTAATTGCAATAACTGGAAATGTGAAAGGACGAACAATTCCTTAAATATTTATTTTATTTTATTTGGGTAGCTTACTTACATATACATATATATAAAACAATAGCCATTTATAAGCTTCCCAAGTTAATGAAAAATTAATAATAAAACTCTTAATCTAGCAACCATGTACAATTACAGATAGGCAGAGGAAAATTCGTTAGTGAGTAAGGATTTTACGGAATCAGGACTACTGTTGAAGAGATCTATAGTAGGGTTATTGCTTAGCTGGTTAAATGCTGCACATGCTCTTACTAGATAGCTATTCTTTCTGTAATTTGTGTGACACTTAGGGACGCGAAGTAACCTGTATGTACTAACTTATAATGATCTCTAAATCAAAGTAGTATTTATACTTGTTCAGCATTCTCGTACACTTTATTAACATCATGATCTACTTTGCAGAGTAGTGTGGAGTGCAAACCCAGTGATCTTTACTTACAGGTTTTCACATGCCTTCTAAAATTTGATGAAGTTTTAGAATTAAGTATCTTGTATGCCTGATGTGATGAGACATGCAAAAGTAGACAGGTACCTACGTAAGTTTTCTAAAGTTTTCTTGTATTCCTATCCCTTTTCCCTCCAGTTTTAATTGTTATCTATGTCATCTTTAGATATTTTATTTTTTATTATTTGTACTATTAATAAATTTTTGGATTGGTCCCTGACCTGCTGCTTCGCCCGTGATGCCTTCGTTCTAGCACAGCTTAAAACTAGCGCTGTGGTTCTGCCGTACCGGTCGGACCGCAGCACATGCTGAGCATGTGTCTTTTTAACATTGTGTTGTTTTTTTAGTCTAATAATGTACAATGCATTGTTGAATAAATGTGTTTTTCTTTTCTTTCTTCTAAATAATATCAAAAAACTTATTGGTACATCATCATCATCATCAGCAGCCTATTCTAGTCCACTGCTGGACATAGGCCTCTCCCAGGGTGCGCCATTGAGCCCGATCTTCGGCTCTTCTCTTCCAGTCGCTGCCAGCCACCTTACGCAGATCGTCGCTACCATGACCACCACCGTGACCAGGAATAGTGGGGCGGCCGGGAACTGGGGGCCGTTTGCTTTTTGCGCTGTCCATAGGAGGTGATGCCATAATCGCCACGCTAGGCCTGCGGGTTGGCGATCGCAGTAGCCGGGTCGCTTGCCCCGATGACGCTGCTGCCCGTCATCGTGCTTCTGGTATTTTGACCCAGCCATAATTTGAGTGGTTATACCGCCACTAGTCATATTGGTACATGGCGTGACCTTAGTATGAACCCGGAAATTCCTTAATGGGTTTTCGGCGTCCTAACTATTAATTACGTCTCTAACAAAAATTAGGACATAAATTCGATGTATCGTTTGACCTAACATTTGTGCGAAATGTCACTTTGTTCAATCAAAAGCGTTCATGTTGTCATGGCGTTTTCGTCCTATTTTATTGTTTAAAAACGGTTTACAGTGATAATTTTTTCGTAAAACTAGTGTATTTTACCTAAAAATCGTCCGTGATAAGCGAACGTTAGACAAGACAGTGAAATGGGACTAAAAAACTACAGATGGTGTGAATTCGGCAACTTAACCTCCAATTGCACTTGGAATGCAAGGCACTAGGCATTACTGATGCATACGACTCTCCCATAATCACGACGTTTGGTAAACTGTTTTTTTTTTCAAAACAGACGCCAAAACTTTCGAGTGATTTTCAAGATACTAACACGGTCATTTGCCAAATTGCAGTGTGTACACTAGCAGGGGTCATAATTAAAGATAAAGTAATAATCGTGTTACTTTTCGAGTCCAATACTTCTCTTTTTTTTAAATGGCAACTCTAATTCTTCTTGTGGGTCGTGAGGAACAATACTGCCAGCGTCAAGTGATTCATTCTTGTATGTATTAGAAGAAAATAGAATTTGGAACCTAATTGAAACCTCTGATACCTGAAAAGACATAGAATAGGGTTAGGATATAATAAACATATAAATAAACAATGATACGAGTATAAGAAGTAAATAGGTAAACTTTATAATTTAATTTCATGAACGTTTAAAAAGAGGAGAAGAGCCCTGATGATGTTTTTATCTTTCATATTAAGAACCGACGAGAGATTCGTAGGTAGAGGCGCCTTGTATAAAGCTAACAAACGATAAAAGGAGGGAGAGTTATATCTGGGACAATTAAAAAGAAGGTGAACCAAGGTTCCTTCATCAGACTTCTCTGTTAATGACAACAGAAGTTGATCAGAAGGCAATAAAATTGTCACTGGATTTCAATCTTAATGATGATGTCATAGCTCAGGAATTGTTGGTTTCTGAAAGTAAAGGTCAGTGTAATCGAGAAACAGATGGTGTAGTCTCACTGTGTACATAGTTGGGTTCGAACAGATCGGATTTCCGACAGTAGTGAGAGAGATGGCTCATTCAGAAAACACATATTTACTTAGACCACACTCGGAGTCTTCAGTAATTGCGATCCTTTATTTCTCAGATAAAAAATGTCCAAAGGATGACGTCACAGTCACAGGCGCAGCCTAAAGATTATCCAGCGACCAACTAAATATAGAATGTAAACACGTTAAGTGAATCATGTGCGGTTCAGCAAAAGTAAACATTCTGTGGCATCGGATTCTATTTCTATTAAGTACAATTGTCTGTTTGACGGTAACTGCAATTTTGCGATTAATCCCTGCCATCACGTAAATAAATCTTAGATGCATTGCTCAAGAAAGAGCAATGCATCTAAGATTCAAGACTTGAAAAGATTGTAAAGATAATTCGTTGCGTCAAAAGCGTTTAAATAACATAACTCCGAAACTGTGTTCACAAAAAACATCGAGACAGATGGAATGATCGTTCGTCTCGTCCCTTTGAATAGACAAGTTCGTGCGTTCAAAACATAACCTCCGAAATGTTAACCGATTGTCCGGCTGGTGTAAAAAATCTGAGGCGCGCGTCGCCGGGCCCGTCTGGTCCCTCGAGCCTCGAGTCTAGAGAGCGTTGCGACTCGAGTCGTGCCAGCCAGTCACTAGTGTACCGCGAGGCTGACTCCTCGCCCGCTCGCGACACAGTTTACCTCCGCACTCCACTCGATAACTTATCAACGAAATAATTGCATGAAGTCATCGATTGTATTAAGTGTCGGAGCAAAACAACGTTCCTTTACGCGCCGCGGCTGCACAAATGCTCCATCTACAATTCTGCAAGGATTATTCCTAGTGAACTTGCAGTTTTAAAGTTTAACAGTTTGTAAACTCCACAAGTGTCCGTGAAAAAGTTTGGTGCTAGCCGATTGGCCGGTTTTGTTTTTGTTGTGTTCGGTGCGAACGAGTGTCAGAATGAACGGGACACCGGCTAGAAGGCCCAAGAGCGCGTTTTCTGAGACGGTGAGTCCCATTTCTCTTTACAAAAGAAACGAATATTTTGATAATGACCATGACCTGAACACATGCGTCGAAGGAGGGAGATAGGCTGATGGGCAATGGAGTAAATGAATGCGTGTAAACAAGACAGCAACAGCATTAAAGGTCGTATCTATCAGGATTGTCGTCTATTTTGGGGACTCTATCAAATTGACACTGATTGATATGGAGATTGCACAGCTATTATTGCCGCTACATTAACTTGTTTTGTTTGTATCGTTTTGTGGCACATTCATTTCTACTGTTCTCAGTAGAGAGTTCCCCTTCAATCAGAACTCGTTACGATCTCTACATCTCTATATCGCCGATACCGGTTGATCTAGTTCATGTTTGAATCTACAATCAAACGAAGCACTAATCTATAACAATATCAGGTAACTAATACAAAGAAAGTTTGAGCTCTATGGTAACCCTACCTCTATTTTTATATTTTGAACCACTTTAGTATTCATAGAGTTCTGCATATTAGATTTTCTTTCCATTTTTACTTACTTAACAGTTTACGAAACTTGAGTCTTATATCTAGGAGTGTAAGTTACCGTATTACTTTTCATTTTATATATTATATGTTTTATTTGTTCAATTTCCTTTTATCTATTCACTTCTTCTTCTTCTTTGTCCTCGCCATATCCCGGTTAGACGGGGTCGGCTTTCCTAATCTTGAGGCGCCATTCTCCTCGATTGTACACGTCATCCTCAGTTAGGTCCATGGTGTTCATGTCACGTTTGACAGTCGTTAGCAAGGTAGCACGCGGCCTACCTCTTCCCCTTTTAGTGGTTGCGATGGAAAGGCACTTCTTCACGACATAATCGTCAGGGCGGCGCATCACGTGGCCATACCATCTTAGGCGAGTCTCTTTTATCTATTCACTAATATTATTATTTGTACAAGTTTAATTTATTTCTGTTGCATCCCAAATTCAGCGTCTAAATATAATATGTACTATTTGATTCCTTTTCCTTTGCTCAATTTGCTTATTATCATCCAACCCTAAATTGAATTGTTAATTATCATATTATTTTACACATAGCTTTGGTTTATTAATTACTGTGTCTACCTAGATACATTAATTTACAAATATACGATTATCACATATAATATGATAGCAAAATAGTCAAGTAATCTGAAAGTAACATATACATTATACATAGATACATATATGATATAGATATTTTATCGATTACATTAGTAGGTACAATCAGGTACATACTCACCTATTATTTTTATTTTTTGGTAACGGGGGGGAAATCTTCGAAAGATACCCAGCCTCCTGGGGGAGAGACTGGGTTATGTGAGAGTTTTACTCACTAAAACCCTCTCGATGGCCAGCCTCGTGCGTATCGGAGGGCTCCGGGATCTCCAGAGGAACGCACCGGTGCCCTCCTAGCATTTGCCTTGGGCTCTTCCTGGGAGGTGTACATTCCACCTCCCGGTTCCTCCCGTCACAGCAACGTGCGGCCTTAGCACGTAGCCTTCCCCAGGGTCGCCCGCCAATGGATAGGTACATACTCACCTGCAGAAATCGCACATATGGCGTTTTTCCATCCATTTGTGTATGTTATGTATATTATATTTAAGCTCTTATCTTTTGCATCAAATGTAAGTATTAATATTAAGTAGTAGTATTAATATTATAATATTCCAAATTAAAAATAATAAACCGCCTCGTATATAATCATCATTATCATACATATTAATGATATAATATGTGTCTATGGTGTCTCTGTTATTTACATAATATTTATTATGTCGTTTCAATATATTTCTACTTCATTTGCATGCCAAATCGTGCTTTCGTATTCAAAATCTATTAGTTGTGTAAAAATGAATGTATTATTTTGAATTTCAATGTTTAATTATAAATAATTTATTCCATCACAAATGACCTTCAACTTATGTCCAGCTTGAGGTTTTGTGGTGAATTAGAAATTAAATATTAGTGACGTTTCGTACAATTTGATGATATTATGAAATTGGAAAAAGCGACAATTATCATATTAATATTTATAATAGTCACAGAATATTAACAGTCAAATGGACAACACGAATTTTCTAGTACCTACTTTGTCCTATTTGACACATTCATATGATTGACAAGGAGTTATAATAACAAAAGTTCATTGCGACAGAGTTCCACAGAGTGTCACTTGATGTATCTTCCATCACTGTACACCATGGATGACGCATAGGATACGGTGGGATCAATCCAGTGACGTTTACAATCGAATACTGGACTCCTGCTGAACTATTGTGATTACCAAAGCACAAATTTAGTATGAAGAAGATAATTAGCATATCGTAATACACTTCTTCTTCTTCTTCTAATTACGACCCTCAGCAATGAGGAATACGAATTCCTCATTGCTGAGGGTCGTAATCATTCTAAGGATTTAATCACATAGAACGACTCTCGTGGCAGATTTTAAGGGGGTGGTTTGCCATTGCCTTCCCCGTTTCACACACTGGTTATCTCAATATGCAGGTTTCCTCACGATGTTTTCCATCACCGCCAGAGCAGTCGGTAAATGTAATACACTATCTTGACTTAAATATAACAAAATATAAATTAACATTGTTTAATAATAAATTAACAGTAATTTTAATAATACATTAATTGTAGCTGCTGTAAAGGGGCATTGTCATACAAATATAATTAAACAAAAAAGTAAATAAATATATCTACTAACTAATAATATAGATGCTGCTGTAAAGGGGCATTGTCATACAAAATATTTGTGAAAATAAATAAAAATGTCATATAACAAATACATTGAGGCTGCTGTAAAGGGGCATTGTCACTTAAATAAATAGTAATAATAAACAAATGATAAATAAATAGTAATAATAAATAAAGAATAAAATAATTGTTGTTACATATTGGCTCTTCTTGTGTGTAAGGGCGAAATCATATCCTACCACTATATCATCATGATATCATGATCCTGTTATGATCAAAATTTTAATTTGATAAATACATAAATAAAAACGAGTAAGTAAATAATAATCAACTCCATGCATCTCTATTTACCGATCGTACATTGTTTTTTAAGGCTGATTTACATTAGTCAAGTGTTTAGCGAAGTAGGTAAGTACAGTGAGTAAGGACAGTGGTGTAAATCGATCGGACAGTCAAATCAAATCAAAATGTTTTTTTTTGTAAGTAAGTACCTTATAGTACATTTTGACAACGTCAATTTTTTTTACTCTACCACCGTTTCGTAAGGTGCTATAGCTGAAAGGAAACAGGTGCAAGAAACTTTCAGCAGCACATCTTTTGAATTAAATATATCTTACAAGTGTTTAGCGAAGTGGCGAGGACAAGGCGATTATGGTACTCGCCACTGAATATAATAATTATGAATACAATCATATGATTGTATTCATAATTATTGTAAGATATATATGTACACAATGTGCAGAGCTTGAACTGAATTTAAGACCAAGCCAAGTGGCTCGCCACTGAATATAATGATAAAGAGATAAGATTTTGTACTCACCACTTCACTAAACACTTGATCAATGTAAACCGGCCATTAGTCATCTATAAATTGGGAAGGAACAATTCAGACGTAAGGTTTAAACAAATAAAGTCGACAATCGAGTGACTTACTCGTATACATGGCTCTTTCCGTGTGGTCTTCAAAATAATGTTACATTGTAAACCACCATTGGGCCACCAGCAGCTGTCGGGGTGACCTTGAACACTGGGGAGTCACGGTTGAAGGATCATGTAACAGATAATAGAGAGAGAGAGCACAAGTTTTTTTTACCGTAGACGCACTTTCTCAAGTACAACGTACTTAAATGATGTATAATAGTGTAGGTAACGATTTAGGTACCTACATCGAGCGTATACTCTATAGAACTCTGTGTTTCGTAGTCGTCTTTGCACCAATTTAGAAAGTTTTTCAAAATTAAACTTTCGCGATTCAAAACAGATAGCTCTGGACCATTCTCAGCGCGCCAACTAGCAGCGCACCTAGAGGAAAAAATCTACAACTTAAAAAAGATTGCGAGAAGAGCATGGCGCCGTGGGTCCGCCTTTCCGATAAAATAATTCATTAAAAACCCAAAATCTCTTCTCTACTTAAATAAACTTCTCCAAAATCAACAAAAAACACTCCAGCGCCGATCTGGACGAGATTCACAAAGAAACCAGCTCTTGGAAGACCATCAGAGGGCCCTCAAGGATTCTTGGCTGCGGCTGCGCTAGTGAGTTTAGAAGTTCTCTGCTATCTGATCTATCGACCCTGTTTCAGAACACCCTGTCACAATAAATTTTTGTTACCATTCCTTTTCATTCTTATGAATGTGTCATGCTGTTGACAAGGCAATTCTGGGACGCTGGTGTCCCCATATAAAAAAAAATGTTGTGTGTTTGTTCTGTTTTTGTTAATTTTGTCTTTTTGTGTGTTTCAATGTTGTTATGTCGGGCCATGGCAGAATACCAGCGGCTGACGACACCGCGTCGTCAAAAAAAGGGTACTAAAGGGTATGCAGATGTGTTGTCCGTTGTACATAAAAAACATTGGTAATGTTACCTTTCATATCAAATTGTATCGGGAGCGACAAGGGGGGAGTTTTATATATAATATGAATAAATAAATAAAATAATCACAATACTGTAAAATCGAACAATACCCTGACTCCCAAATTAGGCGAACCTGTATCATGGGAGACAGTGCTTTCCCAAAAAGAAGGTATTCAATAAGGGTCAGCATTCATCCCATAGACAACTAGATATTGGTTAATACTTGCGATTGTTGGTACTTAGTGAAACTTGTAGTACATTATTAGACTTAAATAATATACTGTTTCACGGGTTTTAATTGTATTTTATTAATTAAGACCGGTTTCGTTTACACATATAAACATACAATACCTGAAGATGTGTAAACGAAACCGGCCGTAATTAATAAAATACAATATTAACCCGTCTAATCATAACTAGATATGATTTGACATTGCACGTATTATAATTATGTGACGATTTAGGAAACATACACACTTGTATAAAAAAGCAGAGGACCTACACATTACGCCATTTAACACTCGATACCAGAAAAGGCTTGCTCTGCCAAAATCAAAATTAAATCTACACAGTTCTGGACCGTTCGTTATGTCAATAAAAGTATATAACAAAATTTGAAAATTTATCGACATCGAATTAAAAGACTCGATATTCAATAAAAGATTAAAGATGTATCTTCTTAACAAATGTTTCTATTCACTGCAGGAGTTTTTTGATGATAAAACCAATACCTAACTATAAAATCAATTATGTATAACTTATAATGACATTTAATTCAATTTATCTCGTTAGCATTTATTACTATTATAAAATATTATAATCTCCTATTTAATATTGCGGTGCTCTATTCAGGGTTTCATGTATGACCAGATAATATACATTTTTAAGACCAATTGTAACACATGAAAAGCAATAAATGGTATGAGTATGAGAATCATGAAATACCTAAAGCACTATCACCTAGTTAACGCATATACTTGCCGTATTTATACCTAATGAACTTTAGTTCTAGTCTAGGTTTAGGTTATCTTGTTCTAGTAATCTTTCAGTAGTATGAGTATGATTTATTTAAATAACCAATAAATTAATATATAATCTTGTATATTTATATTCTTTTCCTTATCATATTGACCAGTGCTCTGGCACTTTGTAACTTGTATTGACAGATGGTTCCTTGACTTATGTAACCTAAGTGTAATTAGGTTACCAAAATATAAAAGAAATAAATGTAGAATTTAGGTAAGTCTAAGTACATATATTTATACTGACATCAATCAGCGGCACCTTTCGGCTATCATTATTATCTGTAGATTAGTTTATAACTATACTATAGTCTGCCCCATTGCAATTGATATGGGTATTGTTTTGAAATGATGTCATGATGCCCGTACATTATTGCATGGCACGCTGTATGGATGTATGATGGTCACATATGCTTATGAAAACAAACAACTGATGCGATGACATTGATATGCATCATCGATTTTAGCAAATGCGGTTGTATCGGTTTATCTCAGTTTTTCATTCGTTGAGGAGCTCGTAGCCTAGTTGCGAGCACGGTCCGGTCGGTACCTGGATGGGTGACCGCTAGTGGCATGTTTCATCTGAGCTCCTCCGTGTCTCGGAAAGAACGTTACAGTCGGTCCCGGTTGTTGTCGTTCGACAGCAGTCGTTAAGCCATGTCAGATGCCTACGGGCAACCTGAAGCATTCGTAACGAAGAATTGTTTTAATGTGTTTCTTATTTTAGGAATATACAGCTTATATTATATAATACATCTAAATGGCAAAACATAGTTAGTACATACGCCAATAAAGTTTCCACTTATAAACATCGCATGCTGAACAATAGTGTATGATTTTCACATTTACATGGAATAACTCTAATTTAAACAATTACGAAACCCCCGACTTACCATTTGTGAAGATCGTCTAACTTTTTCCTAGTCATCAGGTCCTTGAGGTTCCAGACGTGGGAAGGGTCCACCTAAGTTTTACCGTCCCAGAGGACTCATCTGATATCAAAAATACTCCAAGATCTTCGAAACCCCAGAACCAATATTTATCAGACATCATATAGCTAAGAACATTCAACTAAATTCTCTGTTTAATAAAATATCCGCGTCCAAATCGGCTCATCCGTTTTTTAGTTATGATGATGCCACAGACAAACGCGTCAAATTTATAACACCCCTACCTCAGTCGGGGACTCTGGGTTTAAAAATGGCAGTAAACCTGAAACTATTTTCCGTATTAATTTAAGTTAGAATTAAACTATTTATTAGTTTGTATTATAGGCTATAAAAAAGGACGGATCACATCAGGAACAAGACCCTGCCCTCAAAAATACGCATTGCTGATGCAATCACCAAAGCATCTGTATGGAAGTGGGACTGGGCAGGCCATGTATGCCGCATGCTTCCGGAAAGGTAGGCAAAGATCACCATGCACTGGGTGCCATAAGACGGACAGCGGCGCCGAGACAGGCCCCGGCGTAGGTGGAAGGTCGATATCGATATCGACCACTTCCAAAAAGGATGGTATAAGGACGCCAAGGATAGGGAAAATGGAAAGGAGAAAGGGAGGCCTTTGCCCAGCAGTGAAAAATAATAATTATAGACTAGATTGTAGTTATATTAAGGTACCATTTTAGAGTGGTACCTACTTTAATTGAAATAATATTAAAATACCTGAAACCACTTGTGAGAAAATAATTTTGTCAATTATTATTTTTTAAGCTGGCGGTTACAAATTAAATATTCAAAACAGCTCGACCAGCTCGACCTTTGACTACAATACAGTTCAGTTCGTAACACTTTCTATATAAAATAACTAATTTAACCCTCGACCGCCGTGAACTGCGGAACCGTCGTCGATTTGACATTTATAATTCACGGCTAAGGCAAGTGGTTCGTTCAGGAGTTCCATTTGACTTCATTAAAAATGGGTAACTCGGAGTCGGCTGGATATCATGAGGGCGAAACATGAAATTCCAATTATACTATCAGCGAATGTTTGTTTGGCCGATGCACGTTTGAGCGAAAAACGGTTGATCGAAAGTTTCTTTGGCGTAACACGAAATAGTGAAAGTACGTTTGGCCGAAAGACATTATTGCGAAATAACATAACCGCAAAAAAAAATTGATACTGAAACAAAAAAACACTCCTGGATCCATCATCAGGTCTAAATTTACTTCTTTACTTCATTGATTCCCACTTTACCTTGCTAATTATATGGACTATGTCCGTGACCTCGCAGCCGGTTTATGACAGATGAATAAGTAAACAAGTACATTTCAAATTCTTGTTTTAGAAAATATGACTTCAGTATAAATTCCTTTCATCAAAGCCGCCGCAAACTTTCGTCTCGCCGGATTCATTCCTCGCTTCGTTAAATAAACTATTAATAATTGAAATATTCCCATTGCATATCGTTTTTAATGTCGCACGAGTACATCTCGTTCCGAGGTCGTGTCATTGTAAATATTATGATGATACATAGATAATTCAAATAAACATAAACCTACAAATACATACTTATATCCCAACTAAAATCATCAGGGAAGCCATTTCTGAGGGTGTTGAAATGCATCTTGAACCGCTTGGGCCTGAGTACATTCCGATGCCTGTATGTCTCGTCGGAGAGACCAATATGAGGAATTGGCTTAAGTGAAGGGGCTTTGGTACTCCTGGGCTCCATGGTTTGACTGTGTCAGCCTCGGTAGGGAGCTACTTGTCTTGGTATTCACGATCCGCTCGGGTCACCTTCAATTAAACAAGTTTATGCATTTGGTGGTAGGAGCTGCATGACCAACAAAATAGAAGACCTCACTCACCTCCTAATGGAGTGTGACCTGGTGAAAATTGAGAGGAAGAAATTTGGCCTCAATAGGCTCCAAAATGGGAGGCTCAATATTGTTATGAGTCCGCCCTTATCTGATAATATGAAACACTGTTATTTGCTAAGCTGGCTCTCAAAGTGAGGGCTGACTCTAATAATACTTGAGCTTCCCTTCCCTTTTATTAGTGACCCTAACGATGCTGACATGGTCACCTTGTCGTGTACCAAAGCCTCTAAACTGTGATTTAAAAATCATCATCAGGGATGACTGGAGATCGTTAACCATTTTTGTATCTCCATTTCAGTTGCAGTTGGACAAATCACCTATAAAGTACCTCACATACACACTCATATCCTCATACATACAACACAACACGCACACACTGTTGCTTTCTTCGTCCGTGCAGTCACTAAGGGGCCAGCTAAAAATCAGCGCTGTGGCTTGCCTCAGCATTATGCTGAGCTGGTGTACCCTTTTTGGCACTGTACCACACCGGATGTTTTGAGCTGCATGTATTAATCTTAGTATACTTCTATATTGTGTTCTATATTCTGGTGTTTACAGTGATAAATAAACGTTTCCAATTTCAATTTTCAAATCCAACTTAAATAATACGGTTCTGTCTTCGTTTTCACTTTACACATGCGCACGGAAAAATGCTTGATTACCATTCGATACTGCCCGTTCCGTTCTGAGTGCCTGAAGACGTATGTGATGCAGCATGCGAGCTATGCTCTGCCATATGCATGTGGAAACGACGAAAGCGCGTGATGTAATAATGCCTCTAGGTTTCAATATAAAATAGACACAGACTACTAAAGCCGGCGCGGCTTCCATCAAAATAACATATTAAAGAACCAACTTCGGTAGAGTCGGTTATTCGTTTTCATTTCAATTTATTTACTGTAATATCCAGTGTAATAAAAAAAACTACTTACACACATATTAAGACGGCCATTTGATAGCTATAGAAATCTCTATCCCACTCTAGTCCACTGCTGGACACAGGCCTCTCCCAGGGCACGCCATTGAGCCCGATCTTCGGCTCTTCTCATCCAGTCGCTGCCAGCCACCTTGCGCAAATATAAATCGAGTTTGAGCAAATCGCAAAAAAATCTTTCTATTTATTTAGACATTTACTTTTTTACACATTTTAGATCTAAACAGCGTCGGTCGACGGAATCGTTTAATGACTCATATGATAATATATCAGTGATTACCGCACGTTCCGTAAACATGATTAATTATTAATACTCCATTAATTTTGAAGTTGTGCCCTTAAATTAATCACGTGTAATTTAGTCCATTCGCATGGGTTTCGTCGGGAAATTAACGTTCATGTAATAAGTTTAAATCGATTACCTACTTAGTTGTTCACTTCAAATACTTAGTTAAGTGTGCTACAGTCTGTCCTCTAGGTGCCGGCTAGCAGGGTTCTAGGACAGTGTGAAGATGAAGTAATAGAAGAACTTGGTAATAGGTATTATTCCTTAAAATAAGGAACAGAACACAGAAAATAGTAAACGTAGAAAATAGGTAGTAGTAGGAGACAAAAATGAACGGAGAACGTCCGTTCAAGACAAAATACAGAGAGAAAGTGCAAAATACAAAGAAAACAGTGAAATTAATGGAATAATGAAATTTTGAAATGGAATGGGAATATGATTTGAATTTAAATGAAGAAATGAAGATGCCAATACGAAATGAGATGAGATAAACGCTAACGATGAGGTTGAAGTTGATGGCAAGGAGGTTGATATGGACGATGAAGTCGACATCGTTACAAGTGTTATGAATTAAGATCGCCTAAGTATGGGGTGCTATATTTTATTAGATGCAAATATTTTATTTTGAGGGGGCATGTAATGTGCTGGTTATAAGAACCGTATGTTACCGTAATATCTGACCCCCCCTTGCCTAAACCGTTGTAGTTTTCTCAAAAACGAAATGTTCATACTAAAAAATCTTTCTTCTTCTTCTAAGTCGTATTCCTCATTGCTGAGGGTCGTTATCATTCTAAGGAATTAATCACATAGAACGACTCTCATGGCAGATTTAATGGGGTGGCTTGCCATTGCCTTCCCCATTTCACACACTGGTTATCTCAGTGTGCAGGTTTGCTCACGATGTTTTCTTTCACTATCAGAGCAGTCGGTAAATGTATGTAAGTCTTTCGAAAAACTCATTGCTACATGGCATTGCCTGGTTTCGAACTCGGACCTCCCGCATGGGAGTCCGACGTCCTAGCCACGACGCCACCGACGCTCTTTTACAATAAAAAGTGGCAAATTCGTGCGACAATTCGTCACGTGTTAACCGCGGCTACCCGCAGAGAAACGGCTTGTTTCACGCATTGGAGTCCGACGTCCTAGCCACGACGCCACCGACGCTTATTACAAAAAATCTACAAATACAAATACAGTTATTTCAATTGTTTTTGTTATCTATCAACCAGTGAAAGAATTCATAAAATCAAACTATTTAGTAGTTTTTGAGTAAACAATAGTTAAAGTAAAGGGAAGGGGGAGAGGGGTCATGTAGTAGAGTAGAGTAACGGACCACTTTCACAAAAAAATAGCATATAAATTGTGAATTGTGTTTATTTATATCACTCCGTCGGTCCGTACATTTATGTGCGCACGCTTTTCACTGAAAAAAAATCTATTTGCATAAAAATGTATGTGACGCTGACGCTTAATTTATCTCCACAACATCCATACAAGCATAAAAAAAGTTAAAAAATTGCGGCACAGTTTGAATTAACATAAAAAAATGTACCAAGTGCGTGTCGAGCCTCGCGACAAAGGGTTCCGTGCTCTAAGGTCTGTATAATTTAAGGCAAATTAGGCCAGTGCAGGTAGTAGAGACCGATATGTAAGTAAGTAAGTAAGTAATATGTTTATTTCACACACAGCAATGACCGAAACAGTTATAATTATAATAAAATTATGTAGTCAAAGGTATACATATTGAAATCAAGTCTGATGGTCTGTTGTTGTGAAAAGGGCCTCAACTAGGGTTGCCACCCGTACTCTATAATAGAGTAGTGTCCTCTTTTTCGTGAAGGTGTACTTTATAATCTGCGACACGAATAAAGTACGCTAAACTACTCTATCTGGTTATGAGTACTTATGAGACTAAATAAATTGGTATCCAAAGTCGCAAAACTGAAGATTTTCCAAATATATACGAATTCATTTCATTTTTTTTTTCTGTGCCTGCCACTTCAGCGTTCACTGAGAGAGTTTTCTCCCTTATGAATGTAAGGTGGAGAGACGAAAGGAACAAAGTTACCCTAAACTTCATTAAAAACAAACTGATCATATATTTTAATTTAAATTTTGATTGCAAATAGGCTGTAACTATCTTCAAGAAAGACAAATATTTGTTAAATGTTGCGAAAAGTAACAAAAAATATGTTTTTAAAGATAAATAAGTAAAAAATAAATATGTTTTTTTTTATGTTGTGTACTTTATTTTTGTTCTACCGAAATGAATAAATACTCTATTCGTCCCAAAAAAAGGTGGCAACCCTAGCCTCAACTCAGCTTATTGCTGCAGACAAGAATTCCTCCAGCGCTGGTATTCTGTTGGACCATGACCGATGGCTGGCCAAAACCTGTCCAAGAGGACAAAGATACGACACAAATAAGTTTAATTGAAGATAGGTAGTGTTAATAAGTATATATGTCTTACTTATGGATACAATCTAACTACATTGTTACTTGTTTCTTGAATTTGTGTGTTTTGAGCAAAACAGGGTTTATTATATTTATTTTCTAGTTTAAATATTTTTCTTGTCTTCCTCATTACTTGCAAACTAATACAGATGTACTTATGAGGTAAACGCATTGACAACGTAGGTATGTATGCAAAGTATCCACTCTTGTGGGTGGATAATATATAGACAACCTTGGGATCTTCAACGCCAGAGAGAATAGGCATTTATTGGAATGAATGAATGAATGAATACTCTTTATTGCACAAAATTAGTGTGATACAATGCGTACAAAACGATTAATACAATCTAGGCGGTCTTATCGCTAAAAGCGATCTCTTCCAGACAACATTCTGGTGGAGTAATTTTGGTGGAAAAAGGTAGGTTGTGCACCGTTTACACAAAAGAGAGCAAAAATTTTAGGTGTTTACTTTACAACTACCCTCAGGGAAAAAAAGACCCGCATGCTCCATCGTCGACCTCATCGTCGCTTACCATCAGGCCAGATCGAGGTCAAATGCGGGTTTAGTAATCAATTAAAAAAATTGTTGGGTATGTTTTTTTTTAATCTGTTTAATTTAGGGATTGTAATCATAATTGATTATGTTAATCCCATCGTGCATATACTAAACCTAAACTAATTACAATTACGTTATATATTACTTTTACCTAAACATATAATAGAGCATTCTAGCTGCACCAGAAATTGGATCAGTTAAAATGCTAGATATACACCAACATCCAATAAATTTAAACCATAATGTCTAATCAGTTGCTCTCTTTTTTTTTGCATAAATAACACAGTCCATAAGAATATGAGAAACGTTGTCTCTGACTCCACACACCTCGCAATTGAATTGTTGGGTATGTTGAAGTGGATCCAAATATTTTTCCGAAAATTTTCCATTTTATTCAAAGTTAGTATTTTGGAAGGACAATTGGGTTTATCTGGGACCAAGTCTTTACCACCAACGAAACATTCGATAGGTTTCACCTAGAGCTACATCTTTCATTATGGAAGAAACATTATTAATTAAGTAGTTGGGACAGGAGCTAGAGGCCAAAATTTGTCTTCACATTGGTTGTCTTCATACTGAATACGTTTATTTTTGAATGAATGAATGAATACTTTTGATGCGCCGAAAATTACCCATGTCTATAAATATGTAATTTTTATTTTATTTATTTTATTTTATTTATTACACTTAGGGACAATAAACAGAAGTACAATATGTATTAAAAATAAGGAAACATTAAACGACCGATTTTAGCGACCTTAATTGAAATTTTTGTACATAACGTGCCTGATAAAATACCTAAAACTTGCTTGTCTAATGCTAAAAAAAATGAAGTATAGACAGACGACAGAAGGCAGAAATTAGGCTCCGTTTTCTCTTACATGCGGATCCCTAAAATGTTGCCAGAGCTAAATTAAAAGTGTAACCGCTTTGGGACCCGCCGAGCGTTCATGTGCGTAATATTCTGCCCTACGGACCTGCGTCGCTCCGGTTCTAAAAATATAGAATACCTTTTATGGACAGGTAGTGAGCGTCGGTGGTCTAGTGGCTAGGACACGGGACTCCCGTGCGGGAGGACCGGGTTCGAAACCATGCAGTGCCATGTACAAATTAGTTTTATCGTATTTTTCGAAGACTTACGTACATTTACCGACTGCTCTAACGGTGAAGGAAAACATCGTGAGGAAACCTGCACACTGAGATGACCATTGTGTAAAATGGGGTAGGCACAAAATATCCTCAAAGGTCGAAGTGCCGCTGGGGTTATTATTATAAAATAAGATAAAGTGATGATGAGGCTGAAGATGGAGCACACATGCTTAGTAAGTAGGTACTGGCTCATAGCTGCATGGTTTCGAACCCGGGCCTCACGCACGGGGGTCCGTTGTCCTAGCCACTAGGCCACCGACGACGTTCGTATCATCGTCATTTACCACCAGGTGAGATTGAGGTCAAAGCCTGTTTAGACGTAAATAAAAAAAAAAGTTTGTAATTAACTTACCTCCCTTATTTCTGGCAGACTTTCCGTCAGTTGCACGTCCTTATAAAGTTAACTCTTCATTAAAATTCCTTTCTACGCCATAGCTCTAAATATTAGTAGTATAGTATTTAGTAGTATTTAGTTTTATTAGTATTTAGTTTTCTATGATTAAAATTAAAGTGCCAAATTTCATAAAACGAACGAATACCGCAGACTTGGCTATACATGAGTACTTTTTATGGCCAAACGGCCAATACGAGGCTTGGCCTCTTTTCACAGAAAAGTTTTTGATGGGATCAATTTTACCGGTTAGTATAAGCAGGTATGTTTAATGCCCGGATTAATCTATTCGTCGGGATATGACCATTTCGTGTAATAACCACTTCTTTTCTTGAACAGACCACTTCTTAAAATGACGATTTCTATTGTTAGAAATCACTAAGCCCTTAACCTTTCTATTATATCTCGTGTGAACCTTGACCGTAAAGGTCGATTTATTTTCACAAGGGTTAATTTAGAAGTTCTATACTGACCAAAATGTTCGAATCTTTTCCTGTTCAGTGAACGCGTATACAACACGAGAACTAATAGCCCTTTGGAATATAACCCTTTGATAATTTGTGGCTTTAACGTATTTGACAGATCCATAAGAATGTCAAGAAATCTATATTATTAAAAAAAAAAAAAACTGAGCTAACGCGGTTACACAGACACATTTTGTGGTCAATACTCGCTTACATCTATGATAGGTGGCCGGGAATAACTCCAGCGGCAGTTCGACCCTTGAGGATCTTTTGTGTCTACCCTATTTACACACTAGTCATCTCAATGTGCAGGTTTCCTCGATGTTTTCATTCACCGTTAGAGCAGCCGGTAAATGTACGTAAGTTTTCGCCCTGGCACAGCTGAAAACCAGCGCTGTGGTTCTGCCGTACCGGTCGGAACGCAGCACATGCTGAGCATGTGTCCTTTTAATGTTGCATTGTTTTTTTTTATTTCAAACATTTTTTAAGTTTATAATGTATGCATAATGCAATGTTAAATAAATGTTTTTCTTTCTTTCTTCGAAAAATACGAAAGACTTGGTAAATGGCACTGCACAGTTTCGAACACGAACCTCCCGCATGGGAGTCCGGTGTCCTAGCCACTGTGCCACCGACGCTCTAAATATACTCGCTTACATACACGCTCGCCGTAAAATACGCTCTTACCAAATAATTACGTACGATTCGTTAATATTTTTAATCTGTAAAATCACCCAAGAATACTATTGTCAGTAATTTGATTTGCAGTTATTGGAATTTGACCGTCCACGTCCCAGGTAGCTGCGGAATTCGCCTAAATTCATCAGAATTCGATGAAATCGGAACTACCCACAACGGCGAAACCCGATTTGAGCTATCGTTCAAATGACTTCATTCCGAGATCTCGAAATAGAGAGCAGTGGAAACGAAACTCTGCATCCATAGTGATGGCTAAAGGTCAAAACCGTATTAAATCTATTCATAACCAGTGCTCATATACGATTAGATATATAAGTGCACTAGCTAGAAGTTTTCAACTTGTTTCAACCACAAACGTCAAAGTAGGTATATTGTAGTAGTAGTTTCAAGTTTAGCACGTTCACAGTCACTATACAAAATTGTTGAACAACTTCACACGTCCACCTAGTTTAAAACTCTATTGTTATGCCCCCAACAATGGAGGCATGGACTCCTTGGATGCACCAACATGGAGGCACTGGATTGTGAACGTGTTAAAACTTTCCCTGACTTGGGCTAGGGGTGGTACCATCTGGCGAAGTCGCGGTAGTTATGCGCAAGCGTTCCCGCGGCTTCGCCGTCAGGCGGTGCGCAGGAACACCGGGGGGTTTTTGGCTGGTAAAAGTCATAACCTCTTTGTTTCCCCCTTGCGGCGAAGACGTAAGCATGAGCGTTACCCCCCGAAAAAAAAAAGGGTGGTACCATCCTTTTACCTGCCGCAAAGCAGCAATGTCTACCTTACTGTATTTCGGTTTGAAGGGTAAGAGAGCCAGCTTAAATTACTACTCCATCTGAATAGTCAAGGTCGAAAACCCTCTTTTACATTATAGTTTTTTACTTCTACTTTTAATTTAATTTTCTGTTTTCTTGTTATTTTCATTTCTCTTCTTTTCAATTTTATTATTTTAATGTTTTATTCTGATTTTACTAATCTTTTTATAAAACTTGTAGGCACTATGGGTGTATAACCTGACAATAAAGACATTTTATTTAATTTATTTATTTATTTATAATGAGTGAGGTGTAAGATGTCAATTGGGCGACGGTGAACACTTACCATCAGGTAGCCCGTTTTACTCTTCTGCTCTCCTAAACAATAAAAAATCTAAATCAGTAAATCAAATTTCTCAAATGCGAATTATGTCGACTCCTAACATATGCTTAAGTTCCTACTTGTGTATGGACTACGAATCCTTTGTAATCTTACCGCAACAAATAAACTATTCTGATTCTTTTTCCTCAAACCAACTGGAATAGAATCCACCATCCGTTTTCCTTAATATTACAATAATAAAGAAATAATAAAATAAAAGAGTATTTATTCATTCACACATTAGTAAAAAGGTACAATATTGTTATTTTATTATAATTCTTAATCTATAAACAAAATATATATTGACGGCAGCGAAGCGTGGGCACCAAAGAAAACCCATGAGCAGAAAATGCATACAGCAGAAATGCGAATGCTGCGATGGTCGGGGGGAGTGACACTGAGAGACAAAATACGCAACGAACAACATGACTGAGACTAGACTGAGGTGGTACGGCCACGTGCACAGGAGATCAGACGATCACGTCGTGGAAAAATGCCTTTCCATCGCTACGACCAAAAGGGGCAGAGGAAGGCCTCTGAATACATGGCTAACGACTGTCCAGAGGGACATAAGGAATCTGGGCCTTGTAGAGGGTGATGTATGCGACCGAAGCAAGTGGCGCCTCAAAATAAAGAAAGCCGACCCCGTATAACGGGAATGCGCGAGGACAAAGAAGTATATATATATATATATATATATATATATATATATATATATATATATATATATATATATATATATATATATATATATATATATATATATATATATATATATATATATATATATATATATATATACCTCAGCGACACGCTGGTTTTCAGGTCTCGCCTAACATGCTAGATGGAGCGCTGGTGGCGGGACACAACACGATTATGTGGTCAAATCTCCATTATAATTATCTCCATTTATATACAAAAAGCAATGGTATTTAAGGTAAGTATAAATGAATGCTGCGACATTATTTAGCGGTCGCTGCGAAGGCTGCATGGTCCAACAACGACAGTTTCAGTCAGCCACGATCACATCGCCGCGTCAAAGTTACCCCTAAAAAGAACATAAGAAAACGAGTCGTAAGGGAAAAAAATCATTAGATATTTTCACTAATAATAATTGAAAAAAAGGAAAAAATTGAACACATATTAATTAACATTTCACATTATAACCTCCACACTAGGCGTTGCCTGTGTCGCGGAGATTACATACATATACTGACCACTTTACAAGCTATGTGTCAATCAAATATTCAGATTCCAGAATTACAATTTAAGTTAAAGCTTATAATCAGTGATCGGAGTAGGTAGAGCTGTTTTTGGTACTTGCCACATACGGTCATAATATGGATAAGTATGCCCAATAATCCCGGGATTTCCGGGATTGAATAAATATATTATTTAGATTTTTAACGTTATATTTGTTTTGATACACATTTAAGATGGGTGGCGAAATATTTTTTTTTGAGATTCATGGCGCTAGTGTACCTATGGTAGTGTTTTAACTTCTTCGTAAGTTCACAATTTTCCGCCGAGTAAGGGCGAGGTTTATAAAAGTAATTTACAACATTTGCTCGATAACTTAAAACGGGATCCCGAAATCATATCCATATTAATATACCTTTGAGGACATTGACCCGAAAGAGCTCTACCTACTCCGATCACAGCTTATGGTGTTTATTTTATACTATTATATTAAACATGCAACATTAAAGGAAATAGGAAGTTTGGGATGATATGACTATTATAAATATATTAATAAATACATTTATATATCTAGGTATATTTATTTAATTGATACTAAACTTTCTGTACAGTTAAAAAATAACCGTGTTAAAAAATTTGCTCCTTACCTGTATGCTCAGAATTTTTCACTTAGCAAACTTAAAAAGAAAATTATTGCTTTCTTAAAACTACATTCCTAATTTCACAATGGATAAGAATGGAAAATGGAAAAGAAATATGTAAATGTGAGTGTCTTTGAGTTATACAGTACTAAGATACTATACTATTCTTGTAATGTGGTCGCGTGAATCATGCAAGTATGGAAATATGCACAGATAATTTGCTATGCGCTTCGAGTGTCAGAATCGGAACTTGGTAGATATAAATAACTCCTTGTTGGAATGTAACTGATTCTAAGAAGGGATAGAATAGTCTTCACCTCACTAAAACATTGTCTAGAAGCTTGAGAGCTTGCGAAATAAATGGAATAGAGACTTCGAATTGCAGTTTCGTTGGCTTTTCTCTTGTCAAAAGGTATTTTTTTATTGCAAGTAACTATGTACCTGATGGCGCAGACGGCGCCTATATAAAAAAAGAATGAAAGCCATTAACTGTCGAAGAGTACAATTTATTCCAAGATCTAAAAATAAGTAACAAAACGATGTCGCCATGTATATAAGCACAGCGACACCTGTCGGCAAATTAACATAAACTACTAACAGGGCATAAAACAGTACCCTTAAAGTACATTTTTACAAAGTCACTTTTGTTACTCTACCCTCGCGTCGCTTCGTGAGGTTTGCTAAAATCAAAGAAGCTGTGCAAGAAATAATCAGCTATAATCTTGATTAACAAAAATAATGACGTCATGTATGTCATGTACCTATAGTTAGACAAGAATAAGAATAACCGTGGTAAGAATCCCGTTCCTAGCTTAGTTGCGTGCATGGTCCGAAAGTAATCGTGCAGGTTAAGCGACGTTGGCGCGGTCGGTACCTGGATGGGTGACCGTTAGTGGCATATTTCATCTGAGCTCCTCCGTGCCTCGGAAAGCACGTTAAGCAGTCGGTCCCGGTTGTTGTCGTTCGTCAGCAGTCGTTAAGTCATGTCAGAGGCCTACGGGCGGCCTGAACAACTCTGACAAATAGGTTGGCCACTAACCATACGATAAGCAAGCAAGGTGATCACTTACTTACCATCAGTATGTCCATTTGCTCGTCTGCTATCCTTACACAATTCCTTCTAAGTCGTGTGTTCCTCATTGCTGAGGGTCGTGATCATTCTAAGGAATTAATCACATAGAACGACTCTCGTGGCAGATTTAATGGGGTGGTTTGCCATTTCCTTCCCCATTTCACACACTGGCCATCTCATCTCAGTCTCTCACGATGTTTTCCTTCACCGTCAGAGCAGTCGGTAAATGTACGTAAGTCTTAAAAAATCGATAAAACTCATTAGTACATGGCATTGCCTGGTTTCGAACTCGGACCTCCCGCATGGGAGTCCGACGTCCAAGCCACGACGCCACCGACGCTCTTTTACAATAAAAAGTGGCAAATTGTGCGACAATTCGTCACGTGTTAACCGCGACTACCCGCAGAGAAACTAGCCTCAGTCCCGAAAAAATTTCTGAATTAAAGCATTTCATTTATCAAAAAAGTGAACTATTTGCGCCAATGCTTACAGTTGTTTCCGAAAAACTGCGATAATCATAATTTCAATACCAGAAACAAAAACAAACTTGCAGTCCCACGTTTTAGACTTAGTGAAGTAAATACATCATTTATGGGTCACTGTGTACGATTTTATAATAAGATACCTGATACTGTAATAAATAAGCCAGAGATTTTTTTGTAAAATATTTTACCTTATATAAAAAGGGTTATTATAAAATGGATGCTTACTTAAATGATAAAGAGGCTTGGTCCTAAATTCAACTCCAGCTCTGCACATTGTGTACATACATGATTGTATTCATAAGTATTGTAAGATATATTTATTTCAAAAGATGTGCTGCTGAAAGTTTCTTGCGCCGCTTCTTTCCTTTCAGCTGTAGCACCTTACGAAGCGGTAGTAGAGTAAAAAATTACATTGTAAAAATGTACTATAAGATTCTTACAATAAAAGCATTTTGATTTGATTTGATCTGCTCTAGTTTTGCCAGGGGTATCCTCTTAACGGCCTAAACCGCATTAGTGTCAATCGATACCCGATATAGCTCCCTTTGTGGTTGTTTACTGGATATCATGGTGACAGGTCCTTGACCATTCTGATTTTCCTCTCGTCCAAGTCCAATAAATGAAATTACTAAATCTTAAAAGGCGAAGGGTGAGTCGGGCCTCGCTCTGTCTGTAGGAAAGGGATACTAAGAATAAAATCTATTTGCAAGTTTTGTGAAAAAAAAAACAACTCGTTTTGCTCACAGCTTACAAACTATTACAGATGTAACTATCAAGTTTTATTAATTTTTATCAGTAAAAAGGTTCCGTTTTACCTTTTAGGATACGGATTCCTAATTCCCGCATCTCCATTCCGCCTTCGGACTACCAGGCGCGCGGAGGGGTTCCATCCTTATGTTGTTGATATCCCATCTGCTCGTACGAAGCGATTTGCTTCTTCGTTCATTATGCGAACGGCTAAGGAAAGGAACAGCCTGCCGGCGTCTGTAATTCCCGGAACCTACAACCTACCAAGGTGTGCGCATCGGAATTGCACGACCTAATTCCAACATCTCCATTCCGCCTTCGGACTACCAGGCGCGGGGAGGAGTTCCATCCTTATGTTGTTGATATCCCATCTGCTCGTACGAAGCGATTTGCTTCTTGGTTCATTATGCGAACGGCTAAGGAAAGGAACAGCCTGCCGGCGTCTGTATTTCCCGAAACCTACAACCTTGGGATCTTCAAGGCCAGAGTGAATAGGCATTTACTGGACCCGCATGCTCCATCGTCGACCTCATCGTCGCTTACCATCAGGCGAGATCGAGGTCAAATGCTGGTTTAATAGACAATAAAAATTTTTTAAAAATCCATAGAAAATTTTTGGTCCATGGTTTTCTGACTGCACATAGGTGCAGTCTGAAAACCAGACCAAAAATTTTCTTTAAACGGATATGCCAAATGCCTCAAACATTCTGCTATACGAAAAGAGCAAAATAAAATAAAATATAGTTTCACTGTAATAGCTTCGATACGTGAATACCATGTGAATCCAATGCCCTGCTGTTTTCCAAATAAATGACAAAAAAATCCGACATAAAAACGGAACGTGGAGTCTCTTGTTATTAGTTTGAGTTGATGTTGTTGCTGAGTTTGAAATAAAACCGTTCGTATGAATGGTATGAAAATGAGAAATGAAAAACTCTGAATGAAAAAAGTCGCCTGAAATCCCGTTTTTCCATGCAGTTTGAATCCCGTTGGATAAATTTCAATTCCATTGAAGCGTAACTTGCTGGGAGAAGGGCTTATCTTTTATCGCATCTTTTTTTGTGTGAGACGCTCAAAGGAGCGACGATCTGCGTGAAACGGCTGGCAGTGATGGATGGAAGCCGATGATCGGATTTGGTTGAGGAGCTTTTGAATAATTGCAAAAGACGAAAGTCTTACCTAAACGTATTAGAAGAAAATCATTGGACAAGGATTTTTATAACGTATTCGTATCGTTTTACGGTTTTAAATAAATAATAACTTAAGTCTACTAATCATCTCTATCTAGAGCTATATACGGCGTAGAATAGAATAGCATGCCAGCTGAAAATCAGCGCTGTGACTTGCCTCAGCATTGTGCTGAGCTGGTGTACCCTTTTTAGCACTGTACCACACCGGATCTTTTGTGCTGAATGTATTATATCCTTGTATACTTTTGTATTGTGTACTTGCTGTATTCTGGTGTTTACAGCGCTAAATAAACGTATTTCAATTTCATTTTAATAAAGCCTTACTAACTGACTGGCACTATCTTCCGGGAGAAAAGACTTTCTCTCGCTAGTTCCCAAATATGTATTCTTAATTTAGTTTTACTCACTAGACTAAACGAATGGTTATTAGAGATATTTTCCAGTGTTAATCCACCAAGATCCACCATGCCATTCTTAATTTATTAACTCTTTATTGTACACAAACATTATAATACAAACTTATACAAAAATATGTGAAACACAAAGAGCGTGACTTATCTCTAAGAGAGATCTCTTCCAGCAAACCCCATTCTTCTTCTAAGTCGTATTCCTCGTCGTGATCAATATTATATTTGTGACTCCATCAGGAACCCGGTTCGTGTCGGTTTCTAGGTGACGATTTTCTTGCCTTGGCTGGCTCTTCGCTGATTTAATGTGGTGGTTTGCCATTGCCTTCCCCATTTCACACCCTGGTTATCACAGTGTGCAGGTTTCCGCACGACGATATTTTCCTTCACTGTCAGAGCAGTCAGTAAATGTACGTAAGTCTACCGAAAAATCTCACTGGTCATGCATGACATTACAAGGTTTCGAACCCAGATCTCCCGATTGGGAGTCCGAGAGTCCGCTACTGAATAGCGACAAACGAAAGTGCGACAGAACGCTAATGCCACATCACGTTAGTGCGAGAACACGCTAGCGCGACCTCTCTAGCGCGACACCTCTCTAGCGCGACACCACGCTAGCGCGACACCACGTACTAAATAAACGTTTTTCAATTTCAATTTTCAATTAACTCGTATTTAACAACGGCGCCACCGACTCACATTCAGTATAATTGTACGTGAAATCATGTTAAAAGTTCTCTAAATTTCATGCATTTTCACATGGGTAATATCAGTCTTCGCCTACCGCCATCTGTTATTTGTTTACTTACAATTTGAAATGTGGTTCCTGTAACATGCCGGTCATCCACCTGCAAACAAACTCTTAAATTTTTTCATTATTTATGGTGTTTTAACATCTAATTTATTATAGTGTTTGGTGTTTATTCCGGGGTGCAAGGTTCTTGCTAAATCTAAAGTTATCTGCTCACTCAATTTATTTACTATATTTATATATTTTTTTAAAATAGTAAATGTTGGTATATATATTTTTAACTTATCAATACTACCTATCTTCAATTAAATTTATTTGTGTCGTATCTTTGTCTTCTTGGACAGGTTTTGGCCAGCCATCGGTCATGGTCCATCAGAATACCAGCCCTGTAGGCATTTTTGTCTGCAGCAATAAGCTGAGTTGAGACCCCTTTTCACAACACCAGCAGACCATCAGACATGATTTCAATATGTTTACCTTTGACTACATAATTATTTTATCATAATTATAACTGTTTCGGTCATTGCTGTGTGTGAATTAAACATAATATGAGTATATATTTACCTAAGATACTTACTCGTACACGTCACGTTACGTCCCTTGCGGGATATAGGTAAAAAGAATGGAGCACTAAGAATCTCTGTCTTGGCACGCCTCTCTTGCTTCTTCTACACTCTACACAACAGTCGTTCGTTGTTTCACGCCTTCTCGCCGCCATTGTGGTCGTCTGTATATTAAAATCTATGAACACTGTCAATTTAATCTCAAGCTAGGACGACCCCGGCTTTCCCGACTTTATTATGAGTATGATATCCACCAATCAGCACTGGGCCTGCTCGGTAGATCATGGCCCATACCCCGCTTGTGCAAGGGGAGACCTGTGCCCTAACAATGGGGACATTAATAGGCTGATGATGATGATCATATAATTATATCTACTAATTTGTGTAAAGTAAATGTGCCGATTCGTTTATAGATGATTAAATTTATTTATTTTCTCTTAGAGAAATTTACAGACAACTACATAACTACAACAGACTTAGAATTTATAAATAAAAATATGCTAATTATAAATTTCCACTTGTAAATAACAGTACAAATATAGTACTTAAAAAAGAAGAAATAATTATTACTCACTTATACAAGTAATATTACTTAGTAATGTTACTCACTTATACAAGTAATATTACTTAGTAATATTACTCACTTATACAAATATAGCAAGTAACGCAATCAACACCATTCTATTGTATGTCGTGTTTTTTTTCCGCTCTTCCAGTCGTTGGTATGGGTTGGAGAGTCGAGTACGTACAGTTTAATTAATGGTCAATTAGTTCGCGTGTAGAGTAGAGCGTCTGTGGTCTAGTGGCTAGGACGTCGGACTCCCATGCGGGAGGTCCAGGTTCGAGGTTGGCAAGATCATGTACCAATGAGTTTTCGGTTTTTCGAAAGACTTACGTACATTTACCGACTGCTGTGACGGTGAAGGAAAACATCGTGAGGAATACAAATACAAATATACTGTATTGCACACCCGGGACAAAAACAAAACATACAACATAAACAGAGGTACAATACAATGTGCAGAAGGCGGCCTTATCGCTTTAATTTAAAATCATAAGATACATAATATACGGGTGCAAAAGGCCTATGAAATAGATACTACCCTCAAATAAATAAATAACAATAATAAAAAAGTGCAAACATTTGCAAGGTGCAATGCAGTAGTAATAATATTAACCTTGAAACCTTGCACACTGAGATAACCAGTGTATGAAATGGGGAAGGCAATTGCAAACCACCTTATTAAATCTGCCACGAGAGTCGTTCTATGTGATTAATTCCTTAGAATGATCACGACCCTCAGCAATGAGGAATACGACTTAGAAGAAGAAGTCCGTAAGTAGCCATATGACCTAATCAGTTAATTTGTGTCGTCAATTATCTGCCAGTCTAAACATTAAGTTTGTTGTGTATTATGTATTATATAATTGAAAGATTACATCATCATCAGCAGCCTATTCTAGGTCCACTGCTGGACATAGGCCTCTCCCAGGGCGCGCCATTGAGCCCGATCTTCGGCTCTTCTCATCCAGTCGCTGCCAGCCACCTTGCGCAGATCGTCGCTCCATCTAGCAGGGGGGCGTCCCACACTACGTTTGCCCAAACGCGGTCTCCACTCCAGAACTCGTCTACCCCAGCGGTTGTCGGTTCTGCGACAGACGTGACCGGCCCACTGCCACTTCAGCTTGCTAATCTTATGAGCTATGTCGATAACTTTTGTTCTATGCCGGATCTCCTCATTTCGGATTCGATCCAGCAGAGATACTCCGAGCATAGCTCTTTCCATAGCACGCTGAGCGACTTTCAATTTGTGAACCAGTCGCACCGTCAGTGTCCACGTTTCGGCTCCGTAGGTCATTACTGGTAGGACGCACTGGTTAAAGACTCTTGTCTTTAGACATTGAGGTATGGGCGACGAGAAGATGTGACGTAACTTCCGAAATGCTGCCCAACCCAGCTGAATTCTTCTGTCGGCTTCTTTCTCGAAGTTGTTTCTACCTAATTGCACAGTCTGCCCGAGGTAGACGTATTGTTGCACAACTTCGAAAGATTACATAAATGTTTACAATAATAATGTTTATATATATGAAATGAAATAGTTTATTCTACAAATTGGTACAGCTTGTACACGTTTGCTCGTCAATTTTTTAATTTTTCAATTCAATTTATATATAACAATTTAAGAACTTATAATAAACAATAATATAAATCAAGAACATAATAAATCATACATTTTTCTAAAAAAAAGAAGAAAAAAAAACTGTATTATTTATTACTAATTAATAAAAAATAAAAATAATAATTTCGTGCCATTGGCACTAACTACAAAACAAATAAATAATCAACAGTGTTGCCATGCATCTCTGTCAGTCATAAAGTCTGGCACAGTGTAGTATGCTTTACGAGACAGAGATTTTTTAACAGCGTTTTTAAATTTTTTCAAATTACCAAGACCAATCAATCACAACAATAATAATAAATTGTTATTTGTGACTATTATTGCTTGGTGCGAAGTGTTTCTCCCGTCGACCCTGGAAAGAACCCACCAGAAGTAAGATGCAAGCTGTGGCGGGAGAAATACCCACCCAAAGGTTTCATACCGCCAAAAGAAGACCTACCACCGGGTTTCAAACTCCCGTGGCCAACCTGGAAAACGCTTAATCGCCTGCGAACCCAGGTTGGCTGTTGCGGAGATAATCTTCACAATTGGGGGTTTTCCAGCGATCAAGTAAAGAGTGAGTGTGGTGTCTCCCCTCAAACCATGGAGCACTTGCTCTGCTGTCCCGCGTGTCCGACCACCTGCACGAGGGAGGACCTTTTCGAGGCCAACCAGAGGGCTATCGATGTGGCTGCCTTCTGGTCGGGAAAAATTTAATTCGGATCATCAACACGAAAGAAGAAGAAGAAGAATTGCTTGGTATTCAGTAGGGGCGGTATTTATCCCATAGATAACTACCTAGTTATCTATGGGATGAATGCAGACCTATATTTAATACCTTCTTTTTGGGAAAGCACTGTCTCCCAAGATACAGGTTCGCCTAGTTTGGGAGTTCGATTTACAAATTTGTGATGTTTTCAAAAAAAAAATTTTTAATGTTCCTAAAGGAAATTGAATGTTTTGTAAGTGTGAAAGCATACCTACTAAAGAATAGATAAATAGAAATTATGATTGAATAAATAAATCCCACTAAAGAATTGTACGCCTCTTTTATTGGTCGAAATTATTAATATAAGTACTTTGACTAAACAAGTGTATAAAAAGAGGGTGTGTGCTTATGACCACACGATAGAAGTGAAAACTTACAAAAAAGCACGACTTAGATAATAAAACCGTAATTCTTAAAACGATGCACTCCTTGTTAGACAGTAAACGTGGCTGATGACAGCTGATGACGATTAGAGCCGAGAATACCCGATTCAGCGTCACCGACACGAGCGCGCTTGACGTCGAATGGAGCCGAGTATACACGATTCAGCGTCACCGACCCGAGTGCGCTTGATGTCGAAAGGAGCCGGGTATACGCGATTCAGCGTCACCGACCCTAGCGCGCTTGATGTCGAATGGAGCCGAGTATACGCGATTCAGCGTCACCGACTGGAGCGTGACGGTTCAGTTTGGTTAACTGTTCAGAAAGAGCGCAAGGTGCGCCTAAAGAAGGTTTTACTTGAAAAGTAAAAACTATTTACACAATTAAATACCTACAACAGTATAGGAAAAGTGCCTATATCGCCTAAAGAGATCTTCCATATAATCCCATAGGTCAATGATGCAAATCCTTGGATGAAGAATGGCTTAGTCCCATCTCATCACCTTCCAACCACCATCTAAGCGATGCCCCCATCCACATTTTTTTTTCTGTACGCCCCTGATTTATTTGAAAACAATACTTCTCTATATCTGCAAGCAGAACATAAAATACTCGTGACCTCTTGATAGTGAGACAGGAAAGGTCAACCAATGATTCAATGCTTATTGGAAACGGCTTGTGCGATGTATAATAAGGAAAACTTAAACATAATGCGACAATCATAGCATGATGTAAGCCGCGCATGCGTGTAGAAAGTAACCACATGCTTATTTCATTATATATACATATACATAACTTCACGCTATGTCCCTTGCAGGATCTTATCTTTATCTCATCTTATGATAGGGGGCCGGGAATAACTCAGCGGCACTTCGACTCTCTTGGCAGATTTAATAGAGTGGTTTGCCATTGCCTTCCCCATTTCACACACTGGTTATCTCGGTGTGCAGGTTTTCTCACGATGTTTTCTTTCACCGTTAGAGCAGTCGGTAAAATGTACGTAAGTATTCTAAAAATACGAAATACTCATTAGTACATGGAACTGCACGGTTTCGAACCCAAACCTCCCGTACAGGAGTTCGGTGCCCTAGCCACTGTGCCACCGACGCTCTAGTTCCCTTGCGGGATAGGCAGAGAGAATGGAGCGCCACGAACCATTGTCTTGACATGCCTCTCTTGCTTCCTCTAGTCATTCGTCGTTTCACGCATGCTTCATCTGCTCTGTATACTAAAATCTAAGAGCACTCTGTCAATCTGAACTTTAAAGGTCAGTCTAGCTAGGATGACCCCGGTTTTTTTTTATATTTATTTCCTTTCAGTGCTTTCTGGGGCATACGATTTCGATATCATGTGCCTGAATTGTTATTTCCAAAGTTTAAAAAAGGTAAAGACAATGTACCTACTGATCGGTAAATAGAGATGCAGTCGTTTCAAATTTTGATCGTAAGAATAGAAGATAGAGGTGGCAAAAATATATAGAGCGAGGTGCTTTCCTACGTCGTCGTATCGGTTGAACCAGAATTCGTCAAAATCGTTTTTCATCAAATTCGATTTTCGTCAAATTATTTTTAGTCGTATCGCGGAGACTTCATTCTTAATGTGCCTAAAGATATAAGAATCCTTTTATGAACTACGTTATTAATCATGAATATTGACGATCTTTAAGCTTTACTTGAGGCAAATGTTTAATTCTCATTAAATATTATTTATTTTTAATTAATTTCCGCTCGTTCCAGTAATTTTCTGGCAATTTCCGGAGCAGGACTTTTACATTACATTAAATAAACTGGGTTGCGGTGACGTCTTAAATATGTATGGCTGTCAGTAAAAATTTGTTTATTTTTCACAATGTTTTTCATTGAATGGATTTATCTAGAGCATTAATGTCAGTTGAATTAACATACATTATTCTGTGACTGATGTTTGTGTGAGAAATATGGAGTCATTGAAATCCCATATTATGTGAACATTTTGACACCCTCCTAGTGTAGCCCGTAGAGCAACTGGCTTCTGTACCAGAAGTTCCATAGCATAGCAGAACTCTCACGTCCACAAACCCCGAGGGGATAGACAGAGGAACCACCTTCATCATTGGTAGTTCCCACTCTTCGCCGTAAGATTTGGTGAACAAACGTGATAGGTGGCGAGCCTATCGCCGTCTACTATAATAGGTGTAGAATAGCAACTACAAAATCCCTTAGTCGCCTCGTACGACACCCACGCGAAGAGTTGGGGTGGTGCGGCACGACACGGCTCAAAATATATTAATGTCGTTTTCATGCATTATTTTACTGAAATATTATTACCATCAGGTCAATCACCACCATATATTTGCTGAAATAATAGGGGATTATGACATAACCCAATCGAACAAAAAACGAAATCCCTCAGCTTCTCCATCATTATAAGTTAGAACTATTTTCCGAGTGAATTTGCAACTTTTGCAACCCATTTTATACCCCACGTATTTCTGAAAATCAGTGAGCGTCGGTGGCGTCGTGGCTAGGACGTTGGACTCCCATGGGGAGCTCCGAGTTCCAAACCATGCAATACCATGTACCAATGAGTTTTTCCGTTTTTTTCCAAGACACAAGGTAAATGTACGTAAGTACATTTACCGACTGCCGGTGAAGGAAAACTTCGCAAGGAAACCTGCACATCGAGATGACCAGTGTGTGAAATAAGGAAGGCAATGGCAAACCACCCTATTAAATCTGCCAAGAGAGTCATTTTATGTGATTAATTCCTTAGAATGATCACGACCCTCAGTAATGAGGAATGCGACTTAGAAGAAGAAGAAAAATTCTGAAAATAAGTTTTTTTTACATAACTAAACCGCACCCAAATCAGTATCAAATAAGTATCTTCTAAGTACATGTACTTATTTCATACGTATATTAAATAACATATTACGTAAACCTAATAAACACTCGTAAATTTTTCACCGGAATTTGTAATAGAATTGAAATTCGCAGTCCGAACCTAATTTGCCATACGACACCTGGCTCAAATCTTTCATTTCATTTGCACCGAGCCTGAAACTGAATTTACATAATAACCAGTACCATTGATTCTCGGTGTGGATTTGATTGATTTCGAGAACTTGGGTGAGAAATAGATGAGATTAAAATGCGAGATTAAGACGGGATTCTTATCACGACACAACGCTTGACTTTGTATTCTTAGAAAAATAAGAATTAGCTTAGTTTTGAACTCTAAACAGTGATACAGACAGCGGTTGATTTAACGAGAAATGGCCGGAGTTCTATAATTTTCCAGGTTTGGTTGTATCTCTTCAGCTCAGAGCCTCCAAACACTGCTTGCTTAGAAGTAATTAAGACAATTGAGGCTCAATCTATTTACTTTATTATAAATTGTTATCTAATAACATAATATTAAGTGACATGTTAATAATTTTATTAATCTATTATTATAATATTCAATTAATTTAACATAATTATTGAATTACTGTTATACATGACATGTAATTTGACTTGTAACGAATGTTATAAATAAATGATGTCTATGTCAGTTAAAATGTATGTTTTTTTATTCTTGGCTTTGTAGACTGTAAAAAAGTGCGACTGAAACAATTAATCCCTCTTTTTGAAACTATTGAATCCCCCAATCCTTCTTCTCGACATTAAAATGTCTTCAGTTGACTTTATATTTTTATGACCTTTGTTAAAGGGACAATTGATCAGGAGATCGATTCCACTAAATACAACCTAACTAAATAGAATCTTCACTGCATCGTTATGACGTGTTTCGTATGCTACTATCCACTAACGATCCAATTTCAGTTAAGTTCCAATCGCGTCAACGATCGATCGAACAGTAACATATTTGTACATTCTACTAAAACGTTTAGTTTAAGAACTGAATCGCAGTTGAACGGTAACAAAACGATTCAACTGTCAAATATAACGATCGAACATAAGTTTATCCCAAGGTACTTTTGCCCAATCGATAGTAAATCGAAAGGTGGCAGTGGTAGAGTTATGCGTCAGCAGAATACGATTTGGTGTCCAAATAGAATTGGAACGAAAACTAAATTAAAATTGGATAGAAATAGAACTACAAACGTTGTAATTTAGGCGACTTGGGTCCCTGAAGACTGATCGAGTATCCATGGTAGGGGGACGTGTCCGTTTAGAGTGCTATACATTATTCAAGACTTACGCCCAATATTCCCTATTGTCGTTTATCGACAAGGCGTCTTGTGATACAAACTCGAAATACGTATAACGAAAGTAAACTATAATAATATTCTATTTTTATTATTACCGATCATCCTCGGGCTCAATAAAGCATAATAAAAAAAAACACATCCAAATCATTAAAAAATTAGAAATAATTTTATGAACACAAATGATTGCGGGGTGTGCCAACCACGACGTGCAACGCGTTGCACTGCTAGATCTGATTTTAGTGTTTTATTTTTATTTCACAATTTCTAGTGTTAATGTCGAAATACTTTCGATGTCCATCTCCGAAGTGCATCATCAGATCTTGACCCATTTTTTATGGTACCACCCTGGGGTGGTCTGATTTGGGTGCGCTTTAGTTATGTAAAAAGAACCTATTTTCAGAATTACTTGGGGTATAAAAAAGGTTGCAAAAGTTGCGAACTCATTCGGTATACCTCCCTTCCCTTTTAACTAAAAAAAGAATCGGCAAAATCGGTTCACAAATGCTGGTGATATTATGATACCAACCTCCGAACTTATTGATTTTTAAGTACAAAACCAACAACATGGGCGTGGCTATTTTCACGCCTTGTAACGATGTCGACTTCATCGTCCATATCATCCTCCTTGCCATCAATTTCAACCTCATTGTTAGCGTTTATCTCACCTCATATCGTGTTGGCATCTTCATTTCTTCATCTATATTTTCAAAATTCAAATTATATTCCCATTCCATTTCTAAATTCCATTATTCCAGTAATTCCATTATTTTTACTTTCTCTCTGAATTTTGTCCTGAACGGACGTTTCTCCGTTTTATAAAATTGTCTCCTACTACATTTCTCTATCTACATTTACTGTTTTCTGTGTTGTTCTGTTCCTGAAAAATATAATATCTACTATTACCAAGTTCTTCTATTACTTCATCTGCACACTGTCCTGGAACCCTGCTAGCCGGCACTTAGAAGGCAGATTGTAGCAGCCTTAAAGTACCTTAAACGGGCTACCACCACATGTATTTTTACCAGTAACTTATAATACACCTATACCTACAGCTAATTATTGATTTTGTTGTATTATGTATCCTCAATTTTCCCCACCCGATAGTAGTTCACATATAGCACCTACATACGACCCGCTTCTGGCGCTTACACGCGCTATCGGCGTATTCCAGGCCGCTTCTCCCCGACCCCTCCCTCCCCAGCGACGTCATAAGCCGAGGTCCGTAGTACCCACCTGGGTGCCCTTAGGCAGTCGCTTTTATAGTAGTTTTTAAGTCCTCCTCCAGGCTGAAGCGCACTTAGCGCTCGCCCCAAAAACCCCGGTGAAGCTGTAAAGGTCCTTAGGACCAACAGCAATTATCAGTTCGAAAAAAAAAACCAATTTTCTTCTTAAGTTTAACTAATAAGTCACGTCACTGTATTTAACGTAGTTGCGGATGCAGCGATGAGGTCAGTATTTAAATAGTTAAGCCAAGTAAGTACCTATACTTAGAAACCATCGTAAAACTCCAGCGCTAGACTCTTGCACCAAGCTGTTTTAGTGAACGATTTGGTTTAGGGCAAGTTATAAGAGATAGCGTTACTATTGGCCCCTTTTCTTCGCGCTCTTTCATACATTGCATTTGTCATCTTATTGAGGTGGCAGTGTTGAAACTCATACATTTAAAAAGAGATAGAGCTATATTTGACAGGAGCTAGTATAATTTATTGCGATTCTAACCGGTGCTAGAGGGAAGGCAATATTCAGAGTGTACCATTGAGATGGATCAGTATGGGGAACTCTGAAACTATAAGAGATAGAGAAATATGTTCTAAGGAACCATGTCGTCAATTTCAATGTTAAGAAAAACTGCATTCATAGATTTACAAAAAAACTAAATATAAACTTATATGATAGATATCAAAACTTCCGAAATAGCATAAAATAATTAAATGTAGCATTTTTTTTAGTAATCCACACATTTATTTCTTACAACCTACACTATCAATTTTTGTAATAAAATAACACATTTTTTTTATGAAAATGACTGAGTGTATGAGTTTTTTGTTAATCTACAAATGCAGTTTTTCTTAACATTGAAATCGACGACATGGATCCTTAGAACATATTTCTCTATCTCTTATAGTTTCAGAGTTCCCCATACTGACCCATCTCAATGGTACACCCTGTATAGCTTTATTTATTTAAAGTACACTTAACATTAAGATTACTTTAACATTTGGCATTGGCATAGGCATTACCTTTAACAGAAGTTAGTAATGTCCAATTAACTTCAGAGGTGGCCTGGATGAGATCGCTTTAAGCGATAAGGCCGCCTTTGTACATATCATAAACTATTTTTTTTTTCACAATTAATAAGTAATACAGTCAAAACACAAATAAATTAGATTAAAATAATTAATTTTAAAACCTTAAAATATAATATAAACATATTATATGTGTCATATTATATAAACATATTAATCTAATAAACAGCCCCGAGTCGCACCCGGCGGGAAGGTGCCCATCACGCTGGCAGCGTTTCCACGCTGAATAGCCAGCGAGATGCGCTGCACCAGGTACGACTCGGCGCGGGGGTCACCTGAGCGCTCTCTCAGTCGTCGGCCCAAACCTCGGACAAAATCCTTGGCCTCCGTGGACCATACGCCCGTGGTCTCCACAGCGAGTGGAACGAAAATATAAGCCGTTTCGAGCCCAGCGTACTTGACATGAGCATAAACTATTATTACATACATTTCAATTTATTTTATTTTATTTAAACTTACATAAGTAGGTACAGGTAAGAGATACGAGTAGTTATTTCAAGATGTAACCTGACTCAGGGCCCAAAATATATACACTCACTCACCCTTATTCAATGTCTGGCTATCTGACTCCCAACTAGGTTTCCCTGTGTGCGGGATATCAGAAATCCATTCATGTGTCTCGATATTTTTTAATTTACACTTAAGCACTGTACTTTTGTTTATTTTTTTACTTTAAAATTAGTTGTAATTTTCACCACCACCGGAAAATGTAGGTATAATATATTTTTTATTTTATTTTAGTTTTAACGTAGTAATATTCACTATAGATAAATAATTATATTATTATATTATTAACAGATACTGAGTTTAAAGTGAAATAAATAAATATTGCCTAAACATTACTAACCAAGATATCACTTCATCATCATCATCAGCAGCCTATTCTAGTCCACTGCTGGACATAGGCCTCTCCCAGGGCGCGCCATTGAGCCCGATCTTCGGCTCTTCTCATCCAGTCGCTGCCAGCCACCTTACGCAGATCGTCGCTCCATCTAGCAGGGGGGCGTCCCACACTACGTTTGCCCAAACGCGGTCTCCACTCCAGAACTCGTCTACCCCAGCGGTTGTCGGTTCTGCGACAGATGTGACCGGCCCACTGCCACTTCAGCTTGCTAATCTTATGAGCTATGTCGATAACTTTTGTTCTATGCCGGATCTCCTCATTTCGGATTCGATCCAGCAGAGACACTCCGAGCATAGCTCTTTCCATAGCACGCTGAGCGACTTTCAATTTGTGAACCAGTCGCACCGTCAGTGTCCAGATATCACTTATATGTATTATATTATATATTATCCTATTATCCTTACTTTATATTACTTATGTAAAAAAATATATCGCTGTAATTTCCTGCAAAAAAGAAAATAAATAAATAAATATCATGCTACTATTCCTGTAGTCTTTACTTTTCCTGTATTTGTGTACAATAAACTGTTTCTATGTATTTAATGCCACAATTGTTCTTCTCGTCGTGTGGTTAGAAGCCAACCAAGGTTGTTCAGGCCCCCGTAGGCCTCATGGCCGTACACCTACTTTGAATTGAGCTTAAAACGCTGTACGCCAACTCTTGTACCATAACTAATGATTCAGTAAACGTATTGTAATGGTAACTCAATTCATTATCGTGTACACTTGTTTGCAAATTAGCCTTTGTGCCGACCAGAATGGCAACACCCCTTTTGCAATGCTTGGCAAAAGTGCAACTTGAATATTGTACTGTAGATAGGTGCTTATTCTCTGTACTGTATGTGATAGTAGGGAGTGTTTTACGCCTTTTGTACACTGCAGTGTTTTGAAACCGAATCGAACCGAACTCATAGAAATATATCAAACCGAAAAGAGTGAATGTTCACATCGCACATCCATGGCACATTTTTTTTTCTTCGAAAATGCTTATTTATCGTATGGTTAGTGACCAACCTATTTGTCAGAGTTGTTCAGGCCGCCCGTAGGCATCTGACATGGCTTAACGACTGCTGTCGAACGACAACAACCGGGACCAACTGCTTAACGTGATCTCCGAGGCACGGAGGAGCTCAGATGAAATATGCCACTAGCGGTCACCCATCCAGGTACCGACCGCGGCAACGTAGCTTAACCTGCACGATCACTTTTGGACCGTGCTCGCAACTAGGCTACGAGTTCGAAAATGAAATAAGTAGGTACCTACTTATGCTACAATTTTAAGAAAATTATGTATCCCAATTTGCAAAGGCTGGGTTTCTAGTTATTTGCCTGCGATATTATCTGTGGCCCTCATACACGAGTAAACTACGAAAGTCCTAATTAACAAGCAGAGTCAGCAATAACTAATTATGCCCACAATATGCCCGTACATGTCACGTAAACACGTGAAATGGGCTGATAGACCTGAAGGGTACTCTCCGCATGTCCGCAGATTTGATCAAACCAAAGAAGTTTTGACAATGATAGAGCGCAGGCCACACCGGGAACGAAGCGAAACGAAGCTAAGTTCGTTTAGCTTCGCTCATGTAGCTACCGCGTTTTTTCATACTTCGGTTCACACCGCGAACTACAGAGCCAAACTACGCCAGCGATGCCAACTTGCCAGTTGGCGAACCCGACGATCCCAGCGAAGCGAAGTGCCGCCCCTCGCGCGGGGGCCTCTCTTCACCTTTTTGAGATAATTAAGCAATATTATCTTTCTTTTAACACATTGAGTTAAATCATCATCTGAGCTTTCTTCGTTAATATTGATCATTTCCGTAAACCGTACCGTACTACTCTACTTAAAAGACGAGCGTCTACTGGCATGGCAACCCGTCACACCATTACATCGTTCGTTTGACCTTAGTTTCCGGTGTGAACCCATTTCGTTTAGCTCGCTTAGTTTCGCTTAGCTCTCATAGTTAGGCGACATGAGCGAAGCTTAAGCTTCGTTTCGCTTCGTTCCCAGTGTGGCCTGCGTTTGGTGCACGGCAACTTTATCTTGTGGCGCTGTCGGTTAAGGTTTTATAAAAATGTTAACGTACATACATTAGTTCCGACTTTCACCGTAAGAAATATTATCGAGCATATTATTTACCCTTCGGCCGGTCGTCTACTTTTTTTTACAATAAATTCGGTCTCCTTGCTTCTAAGCAAATATATAATATATAATATTCTAATATTGCAATAACTAATTCAACAGAAAAATCTTCAAAATCAAAATTTCTTCTAACAGAAAAGTCCTAATTTGCTCCCACTTTTTGAAGAATTAATGAGCGTTTTTCAAATAGGTAGGATGAAAAATTAATTATTAAAACCTGTTCCTTTTTTCAGTGATTTGTACTAATACTGGTTATGTAAAGAAATATTTTGATATTATTTTTGTAATCATAAATGGTTTATGGTTAGAAAAATAAAACTAATGGCAATCACAAAATAATAACAACAAGCCAGCCTTTAATTTTAGAAAGGAAAACCTGTTCCTTTTTTCAGTGATTTGTACTAATACTGGTTATGTAAAGAAATATTTTGATATTATTTTTGTAATCATAAATGGTTTATGGTTAGAAAAATAAAACTAATGGCAATCACAAAATAATAACAACAAGCCAGCCTTTAATTTTAGAAAGGAGATTTAATATAAATTTAATAGTCTTTTAGACTTTATTCACTGATTATATTTTTTCAGATGTCTATGATTTTATTTAGTTCATTGATTTTATAAAATGTAAACATACAAGTATTTATTTGATTGTTACCTTCAACAAAAAGCCTGGAATGACCTAGATTCACGCTCCGTTCCACGTTGCCTTTCAAAGGGTAGGATCACGGTAGAATAGTTTTTAAATTCTGTGTTGTTGTTCCGTTTATAGCATGTTTGAAGCAAAAACCGCCGCCAACTTTGTGACAGCAAAGCCCGCGCTACACGTCCGGCCCAGACCAGAAGAGATGACATGACGGATTCAGAATTTGAGGAATATTTTGGTTCAAATAAGTACCTACCTATTTAGGGACCGAACTTTCTCAACGGTACGTAGTAAATGATACTTTACGTTACGTAGACTCATAGAATTACTAAGTACTAAAGTACATGTGTTAGACCTAATATTCTCGAAAAAAAAACCATAAAATAGTTTTCATTATGGTTGTTTCGGGAAGTTTCCAGAAACTTTTACCTTTTAATTTGTAGATGAAAAACTACGACTCGGTTTCCATACAAATTATTTGACATAATTATTCATCCAATGACCTTATGGCACTGTAAAGTGCGATTTATTAAGCCCTTTTCATTGCATGGGGCTAATTTATAAAGAGCGCTAGATTGAGCGCTTCGATTCGTTATAAAATTTACGGAGCTTAGGGCCCTAGAAAAGCGCTAAATCTCTCAGAAAGCGCTAAAATAGCAGCACTTTGGAAAATTGAAGCACTTGTAGAAATTAGATTTTTGTTAACCATATAATTAGGCACCTAAACTCTGTCTATAGAAAATTTACTGTGCTCGCTATAGAAAGTCTGAGCTTTTGCACGTACGTATCTATACTTTTACTTGTTCAACTACTACTTCAGTAGGCGGGCATCGTGGGTGCATTTTAACAGGCGTTGAAAATAACACTTTAAAAAGTTGAATCTTTTATATTTCTGTCTATAGGTACTCTATTTATTTCTTTAATAGTTAGTTTTTAAATAATTGCTCTTTAACAAATTTCCATTAAAAAAAAGTATTTTCATGCAATGAATCGAATTATTTGATCGAGAATTGAGTCCTGTAATGTTTTAGGGGTTCGTAATCCGATGGCGAAAAAGAGATCTCCAGGAGAACACGGCCGGGATGGGCGGCATTCCACAAGCTCGATGAAATCTTGAGCGGCAGTAAAATGCCACAATGCCTGAAGACCAAACTGTTTAACCAATGTGTTCTGCCCACTATGACTTACGGTGCTGAAACATGGACGCTCACAAAAGAAGCTGTGCACAAAATAAGGGTCGTACAAAGGGACATGGAGCATGCCATGTTAGGTATCACCCTAATGGACAAGATCCACAACACAGCAATCCGACAACGAACTAAAGTTCTAGACGTGGGAAAGCGGGTTGCGACGCTAAAGTGGCGATGGGCGGGACACTTGGTTAGACGTGGTGATGGCCGGTGGACCAGAACCCTCACTGAGTGGTGGCCAAAGTTGGGGAAAGGAGGAGTAGGTCGTCCAGCAGCTAGACGGGCGGATTACATCATCAAAGTCGCATCGAAGACCTGGATGCTACTAGCACAGGATAGTATAGGGTGGCACAATACAGGGGAGGCTTGTATCCTGCAGTGGGACGACATGGACTGATGATGATGATGATGAATCCGATGGCATAGAAAAGCGAAGCCTTATTGTTGTCAGATCTATTTGGGAAACATATCACTAATATGATCGATTACTAACGTTTCTTTTGAAGTAAACTCTTTGGATTGCAATAATGTGAATGTTCGAGTATAATCTTTGTGTAATTGAAGCTGTGACTTATTTATTTTAATTAATGCATATATGTACATAATCAGCTTTAATATTATAAATGAATATACCTAGATATATTCATTTATTTTTTAAATTTATAATATTTAGTCATATAATCTCTTTAACATAAATTGTAATTCTAAATTCTAATTCTGGAATCTGAATATTAGATTGACACATAGCTTGTAAAGTGGTCAATGTGTGTATCCATGTAATCTCCACGACACAGGCAACGCCTAGTGTGGAGGTTATAGTTTAATGTGAAATGTTAATTAATATCATAGTCACACTGCCAAACCATCTCGTCTCAAAAGCCGTAACGGGTTTCTGCGAAGTGTTTCTCCCATCGACCCTGGAAAGAACCCACCAGAAGTAAGATGCAAGCTGTGGCGGAAGAAATACCCACCCAAAGGTTTCATACCGCCAAAAGAAGACCTACCACCGGGTTTCAAACTCCCGTGGCCAACCTGGAAAACGCTTAATCGCCTGCGAACCCAGGTTGGCTGTTGCGGAGATAATCTTCACAATTGGGGGTTTTCCAGCGATCAAGTAAAGTGTGAGTGTGGTGTCTCCCCTCAAACCATGGAGCACTTGCTCTGCTGTCCCGCGTGTCCGACCACCTGCACGCGGGAGGACCTTTTCGAGGCCAACCAGAGGGCTATCGATGTGGCTGCCTTCTGGTCGGGAAAAATTTAATTCGGATCATCAACACGAAAGAAGAATTAATATGTGGTAAACGAATACATTTTTTCAATAAAATTTTTTTTTTTCAATCTTGTTATTTTTGTTTTGAGTGTCGAAACATAACACAATTATTATTTAGTAGACCTTCGAGTATTTATAAGTTTAATAACGACAAGTCTTCATAAAATCCATCCGGCGACATCAATAAAGATAAACCCAATTATGAATTTATGGTCGTGCGTCATATAACTATTATTGTAAATCTCGGCTACATTCACAGGAACACCGAATTTTACTTTACGATAGTGGCAGACAACATTCGTGTAGCGTAACCGGAGTGAAATGCTGACTGACTGAATTCAGTCAACGATTTAGTGGACTAATTAGACTTCTGTTTATATGACGTCAATTGGAGACTAACCGTATTGACTTGACTTGACCACTGATTAACTGAATCCAGTAAGTCAAGTGTAAGAGAGATCGTTCCATAACCAGTTGAAATAAATAAATAAATAAAAATAAAATAAAAATTTATTCATGCAGACAGTATCTTTAACGTTTTCTCAGATTTCCCTGGCTCCCACACTAGGATACCCTGTGTTGTGACGGCCAGTCTCTTCCGATATATCTATTATTATGACGACATAATAAGGTTATGCAATTAATTAAATAATTAAGTATGCGTGTATTTGAGAGGTGTGTGTGCGTGAGAGGGGTGTATGTGTGATGTGTGTAACTATGTGGTGTGTGTGAGGGGGTGTATGTTGGTAGGTGTAAGAGTCAGTGTGCGTTCATAAGACTCAACTAAATCGGTACAATATTTTTTCAGTGTCGAAGTAATCAAGTGCCAATAGTCAATTTTTAATTTTTTCTTTGCATACCTTGAACAGTTTAGGATGGGCAGGAGTTTTTCGGCAATAATTCATGTTGACAACTGTCCGTGATCCATTATCGCGTTAACAGCTGAAAATGAATCAAACGTGTATTCAAAACTAGCAATGGAACGTGTGTTACTTCTGTCAACGTGAATAATTTCAACTGGTTTTGGAACGCACTCCAATAAGTCCATAATTTGTATAGAAATATCGAGCATGTTCTGTCGGCTTGTATTTGGGTTTTTCATAACCACCAGCCATTGCAACATAAGCTTTTTGCCTACCGGATGTTCTAGACAAACACTTAGCACAGTTTTGAGTATTTTTTTTATTAATTATCTCTAAAACTTTTCCACGTGACAGTCAAACAAAACATAACCTAAAATAATTTAACAGACCTCTAACTACACCAGCGCCACCTACTGAGAGCTTCTCAGAATCATTATTCAAACTGTTATTGTACACAACAAAGGCTTTTTTAGTACAAACTTATTTCTTATTGCAATTTCCAAGGAGTTGTTATTTGTTCCTTTACACGAGCTGCAAATTATAAAGCTGCATGTTGCCTTTGCTGCACCGTTGCATTTATTACGCAACGGTGCAACAGCCAGGCAAATGCTCCTGAGGTCTGGTAAACATTTTTCTAAACAGTGATAACATACGGAAATGTTTTATGTCAGCAACCGCAGCGGGCGGACATGGGGCGTACCTTATTTAGGTAAGACATAATATGAAATACATTTTAGTTCATCGTGAAGATTTCGAAAAAACTTACGTACCTTTACCCACTGCTCTGACGGTGAAGGAAAACATCGTGAGAAAAACCTGCACACTGAGATAACCAGTGTGTAAAATGGGGAAGGCAATGGCAAACCTATTAAATTTGCCAAGAGAGTCGTTCTATGTGGTTAATTCCCTAGAATGATCACCACCAATTACCCTCAGTTATCACGGCTTAGAAGATTTTTTTAAATAAATAAGAGTAGATTTAATTCGTCCGATTACTCAATTAAATTTTGTAGGTAGCATACTTATTATAAGTAAATCTATAATCATGACTTGTAAAGTACCTCAAAAACTGCAATAAAAACAGTTTGCACAAGTATGATTTGATTCTCTTTTCAAAACTTAACATTATTTATTTGTGCCCTACTCATTATTTATTTAAGACCAATTGTAACACATGAAAAGCAATAAATGGTATGAGTATGAGTATATAATACAGTTGCAAAAAGGAAGTAACAAAGTAAATGAGAGAAAATGTTCAAAAGAAACGTTAAAGTTATATAAAAAATGCCTTTAAAAATGCCTCCACTTGATTATTTAAATTTTTGTGACTCCTGCATCAGTTCAACCAATATTTCCTTTCGTTAGTTTTGACAACAGCCGCGAATGTAAACACGACACAAAGCCGTATGTTTTCATTTGTAGAATAACGAAGACTTAAAAACGCAAATAAAATCTAGCATTCTTTGCAATGAAAAGTTCTCAAATAAAAACTGACACGTTTCACTTTAGAAATACCCAACCCACGCAGTAATTTTCAAAGAGAAAATATTCCACTTTAAAAATGACTTAGGCTAGGTTTCAAGTTCTATATCAAGCTTACTTTCATGTTTTCAGTCGAGTCATTCGTGGAAGCGATCAATATAGGCATCTAGTTACTTGCACAGAATCATACCACTTTCTGGAGTCTCACAGTCTGGAGTGGTACCTTTACATATTTCTTCCACAAAGCAGCAACGCATATAATGGCTGTGTTTCACTTGACACTTCAGAAGTCTATGAGCGACGGTGACCATTTACCATCAGGTGGGTTTGCTCGTTTGCTCTCCTTATACAATTATACAAATATACTGTATCGCACCCCCGGGACAAAAACAAAACATACAACATAAAGAGAGGTACAATACAATGTGCAGAAGGTGGCCTTATCGCTTTAAGCGATATGTTCCAGGCAACCTTCAGGTGATGGAAAAATCATAAAATATATAATATACGGGTGCAAAATGCGTATGAAATAGATACTACCCTCAAATAAATAAATAAAAATAATTTAAAAAATAATCATATGCAAACCTTTGCAAGCTGCCAAGCCGTAGTAATAATATTACATAAATACTATAATATATACAGAAATATAATACTTAATATATAATCAAAAATATAATAAATAAATAAATAACACACATCATATGCCAAAATGAAACTGCATTTTAACAATTAGCCAGTGTATCCACACTGCAGTTCGTAATGTTGACGAAGGAGATTTTTAAATATTGGCAGTGATTTGGCCTGCCTGATAGACGACGGGAGGGAGTTCCACAGCCTAACTGCTTGGACTGTGAAAGAGCGACTATAGAATTCGGTGGAGTGTGATGGATTTAATGTTTAAATTAATGTTTAATGTTAATGTTTCCTTCATTCTCCTCTGCTACAAAGCAATCTGTAAATTAAATTAAATTCATTTATTTATCAGACAACAAGGTCCATAAAGCAAATCCAGAAGGCAAATTATTAATTTATTGCTTATAAACTCTCTCTCTCTCTCTCTCTCTCTCTCACACACACACACACACACACACACACACACACACACACACACACACACACACACACACACACACACACACACACACACACACACACACACACACACACACACACACACCTTAACACACCTTACAGACACTATATATATTATACTATACACACTCAATTGCAACTATACCGATTCTTCTGATTGTTGTCTAAAGTAGGTATATAGTAAACTGTAAACTACAACTGAGTCCTAATTAGGTAATTAATACATATTGATAATGTATTTAAGGATCGACGCGACACAGGGTCGCCCTAGTGCGGGCTCCAACAGTAAACTTAAAAACAAGTGTAAATTTTTTGTGGTAGTAAAATAATTTTGTATTATAAAAGTGTTAGTACAAAAATAACTTAAATACTATGTTAGTAGATATAAAACAGAATTTATGGATATCAGTGGATAGGAGCTAACTACGCACCAATTGCCACCTGTACACAGCGTCTCATAATCTGACAATCAGGCTTGTCAGCAATCATCTCCAGGAGGCTGTTGTTGCCGCACTCTGCTCAATAGGGAGGCGTACTTTTTGAGCATGATGGCGGGGAATCCATCAGTGCGCGTCTCCGCAAACATGCCAGATGCGCTGCAGAAGCGAGGCAGCCTCAACAGCATCCTGAAGGCATTGTTATATTGTACACGCAGCTTCTAGGGTGGCCGTATTTCTACTGCGGAGAGGGATCCAGTGATTCCCTGCCTCTTCTGATGCCCTTTAAAAAACTGAACATAACATATCACTCACGTCCATAATCCCCGAGGGGGTAGACAGAGGAACCACATTCATCATAGATAGTTCCCACTTTTCGTCGTAAGATTTGGGAGACAAACGTGATAGGTGGCGAGCCTATCGCCGTCTACTAGGTGTAGAATAGTATCCACAAAATCCCCACTCACGAGAAGAATTGGGGTGGTGCTATTCTTTATGGCCGGAACGACATGGCACAAACATAAAACAACATTAACGTAATCTCTGCGACTGATAGCAATAGAAACTGGGGTACAGACCAGTTTGAAGGAATGCCGTCCACCAGCAATGACTTTCCGTATGCCGTGTTTGGTCACGTCGCAGTCCTGGAGGTCACTTTGTCTGCCTCACTACATAAACTTTCATCGTTTAATCACTATCTATGTGTCAAGATAAGATTCTGATGAATCAAAAACATTTATATTCATGGTCATGAATTCATGATCAAGGGCGTCCTCGACTTAATGGTAAGGAGGTTGTGCAGAACCATGTGTCGAATTCTTCATTACGTAACATTCGTTTATCAGCATACAGGGTATTACTAAAAACATTCGCCGGACTTTTACCAGGAGTTCTAATCTAAACATTAATGTGCACAACTTTGTCTAGAAGGTTTTGGAAATGCAGAATAAAATATTTCCAACTTTTCAAACAAATCGATCGTTCACGGTCACATTATATGGAGAGACTGAAAACTTGTATTCGCCATTTTAAAAATTTTGATGAAGAATTATTTAGATGAAGTTGTTCATATTGATGAATAGAACTCCTGGTAACAATACAGCGCTGTTTAACTTCGTATATCTTGAAAAGAACACACACTAATGTTTATTTTATCAATGGTAGTGTCGAATTAAGGACAACTTCATAATTATAACCATCTATGTAAAGCATAAATCTTGAGCCCATAGATTTGACTTCTATATTGTATAAACAGAAATGCGCTCAGATTCAACTCTGCATCGCAAATGACGTCATTACAACGCGATTCCGATGTCGCCGCGCCATCCGATGCGGCTGTGATGCGATGTGCATCGTATATCGCATTACGCTCGTGTTGACATTCTGTACTGTGTATAAAAACATCTACAGTTCATAAAGTGCACAGATTTTGCACGCTCAGTGTGCGACAAAGTGTGTGAAAGTTACAAAAAGATGTTCAACAGGACATAAAACGCAAAGCGTTGCGTAGATGGAGCCACGAGCACACTCCGTAAACAGAAAAGCAAAACGAAACGTCATTTTTGAAGATATTTATAATTACAATTTTCTCGTTATTTGGGTTAAGTTAATTTAATTTTTCGCAGCTATTAAAATTTAAAAAATAAATAAAAAAAATTAAAATCTATTTTCATGATCACATTAAATAAATTACCTATGCTAAACGTTAGGCTCCGCACTAGGCAACAGCCTGTATAGCCGGTTCAATTTTCTTATCTAATAAAATAGTAAAATTGTGATGATATCATGGCATCATATGGCCATTTCAAAATAGCAGACCTAAAAAATCTGTTAAGACAGCGTGGCGGTCAGACAGTCTGAAGGGTAAAAAAAGACGACGTTGACGTTTTGGGTAGGTTGACCACTTACACCTGAGGGACCGATTGCTCGTCTCTTTTAACATGTCAAACAATTTTAGTGCTGTGTTGTACTGGCTCCAAAGAAAAGCACCACCCCAACTCTTCGTCGTCAGACGACTAAGGATCTTAGTGGATACTATTTTACGCCTAGTAGACAGCGGCGGTAGGCTCGCCAGACGCCGCCTATCCACGTTTATCTCCAAATCTTACGGCGAAAAGTGGGAACATCTGTGACTGAAGGTGGTTCCTCTGTCTAGCCCCTCGGGGATTATGGACGAGAGAGTTTATGCGAACATTCTGAAGTGGAATAGATTGTTTAATTGGCTATGGAGCTGTATCTATTGACTTATACAGTCAGCTGGTCACTGTGATTGGCTAGATATCGCTTACAAACACCGGTCGACCGGAATTACTGGGATATATCGGGAGTGAACCGGGACCGATTGCACTACGGTGAATGAAAACATCGTGAGGAAACCTGTATGTCTGAGGAAATTAAAAGTTTCCGAAGGCGTGTTTTTATGTGATTTTATGTAAACATTGTGACATATAACGTAGTGTGGGACGCCCCCTGTTAGATGGAGCGACGATCTGCGCAAGGTGGCTGGCAACGACTGGATGAGAAGAGCCGAAGATCGGGCTCAATGGCGCTTCCTGGAAGAGGCCTGTGTCCAACAGTGGACTAGAGTAGGCTGCAGAAATCCTGGTCTGACTCTCGGTGTACGGTGCAATATGAAATGGATTGCTGCGGTGTTTGTTTGTTGTACTTCCACTGCGTCCTGTTTGTTGGTCATTAGCTGGTACGGATTTGTGGTTAACGTGTTTATATAGGAAGTAACAGAAACACGCTTGTAAGCAAAAACAGGAGTGTTCAGTTATGGATAGTGTACGTGTTCAGTAACTATAACTGAACTACTTTCACTAAGGGGCCACCTGATGATCGCGAAAAAAAATTCAGCTGTTTCATACATTTTGGTTGTGTAGGTATAGATAGAGCATTTGTGTGTTTAGTATAGTACACACCACGAAAAAAACGAAAAACGTTTTAACTACGCAAAAAAACATTCGACTACCCTCGAATTTCGAAAAATTTCGACTAACTTCGTCTAGAAATCGATCGATCAGCTGATCGGTACAAAATGTACAGTCAAATATTTAACACCACGCAAGCAAAGTCGTGGGCAACAGCTAAAATAGTATTTTTTATTAGACGGACTAAACTGACTTTTCCTGTGTTGCTAGTTTTTGATGAAATAAAAATTGTGTTGTAACCAAATACTTATCGAGTTCAATCACTGACCAATAGTTCACAAATCAAAGTATATTTTATTTTCTTCTGTAATGTAGTGATTTCTTTTTGGAAATTAAAAAGTTAAATCTTTGAGCCTCACTTTGATGGGAGTGAAATCCAACTTTTTTCAATATATAATTTAACGTTATCTTTATGGCTCTCTGTTTGGGTGAATTAAGGGAACTGAACGCATCACTATTACATTAAACATGGCAACATTATTTTACAAAGTGACATTAGCACCTGTCAGTTTAGTCCGTTTAATAAAAAAATCTACTTTGGACACTGAACTGTTGAACGTTCATGCTGTCATGGCGTGTTCGACCTATTTTATGGTTTAAAAACGGTTTGTAGTGGTCATTTTTTTCGTAAAACTAGTGTATTTTACTTAAAAATCGTCCGTGATAAGTGAGCGTTATATAAGACCGTGAAATGGGAGTGAAAAACTACAGACTGTGTGAATTCGGCAACTTAACCTCCAATTGCACTTGGAATGCAAGACACTAGGCATTCCTAGTGCACACGACTCTCCCTTAACCTCGACGTTGGTTCTAACACGGTCATTGGCCAAAATGCAGTGTGTACACTAGCAGGGGCCATAAAGTAAAGAGAAAAAAAAGTGGACACTATTATCTTCATCCAAAATTCCCTGTATTACTAGTGATTTATCTAATGTTCAGATTCTAGACTTACTGACAGATCGGTTCAGGACACGCTCGCTCAACGGGCTCTGTCGGGCGATACATTATCCGTCAGTGTACTAGCTTAGATGACAGGAAACTATGCATGACATATTGCCTATTCGATTGCTCAGATCGCATATCATTTTAGATACTATGCACACAACATGGTTACAGTAACAATAGGTACCATCAGCAACCCAGCAACAATCTAATTCGACTTTGATTTGTATTTAATTTGACTGAAACCATGTACCAATGAGTTTTTCAGATTTTTTCGAAGTCTTACGTACATTAACCGATTGCTCTAACAGTGAATGAAAACATCGTGTGGAAACCTGCATGTCTGAGGAAATGAAAAGTTTCAGAAGGTGTGTAAAATCCACCAATCAGCACTGGGCGCGCTCTCGGTGGATCATGGCCCGTACCTCCCTCGTGCAAGGGGAGGCCTGCGCCCCAACAGTGGGGATATTAAGTGGCTGATGATGATACCTCCAGTTCAGCTGGTAAAGGATATGATCGGTAATTGACATGACAGTCCGCGATTGCTTTAGACGATTGATATGGCCCATACTCAGAAGAATTACACTCTAATATTTGCTAATCTATTATTTTCTCACCCTTTCAAATTTTACCGACACTATATTTTTACAAGCTAAATAAATAGCAAATGTTAATAAGGTAATTCCGAGATTGGATTGAGAATTCCCCTATAACCGAGTGGCATTGAAAGCCTGCCTTGAGAACTCCAAGCTCAGTGCCATTGAAGGCCGAGAGTATCAACGTATTTGCCAATGTCATCTAAGCTATGTACGTAATCGGATATCCATCCAGAATCCATGCAAGATCGCATCCTACCGGATCGGTCCGCGACTAAACTCTTATCACGCATTCCGGGCACGACCCGTCGACGGATCCATCGAGGCTCTTAATCTATTTATACACGAAAGTGGCTGTTGATTTGCGAAAATCGTCACGTTCGTGTGTACGACACCTGTAGGATGCCAAATAAAGGGTGTGACACTGAAAATCATGATTGTGGGTGAGGAAGCGAAGTACCTAACTAGCGGCCATACCTTACCTTTGTTAGCTAAAAGAAACTGAATCTGAAAACATTTATTTAGCACTGGAAACACCAGAATATAGCAAGTTGTTGTAAATGTTTTTAAGAACAACACATCGTTCTATAACCCTACTGTGCGAATGTGTAGATTGTTTAACGAAATCTCTTCGAACAGCAACAATAAGCCATCGTTAGACTTATTTGATCCTAGGCCATTAGTTTTTAAAAGACGCGTTGAGGATGTCCTCAAGTGAGCTATCCACGCACCTACTTTATAGTCTTTACTTTATTATTTTTATTTTTCAAATAGGCATAAGTTTTTTAGTCATTCATTACATTCAATAGTATTTTTTCATAACTCAATTTTGTACAACAATCAATTTTCTACTTCCTAACCATGCTGTGTTTACACGTTAAGGGTTACGACCTAGCTCATAACTTTATATTGATTTTTCTGTAATTTCTATGGTTGTAATCTGTTGTGTTTACCTAATAAATAAATTAACTTAAAATTAAGTACACAATACAGAAAAAAGATACAGTATACAAAGATTAATACATGCAGCACAAAACACCCGGTGTGGTACAGTGCCAAAAAGGGTACACCAGCTCAGCATAATACTGAGGCAAGCCACAGCGCTGATTTTCAGCTGGCCCCTCAGTGACTGCACGGATGAAGAAAGCAACAGTGTGAGCGTGTTAAGATTATTTTTCATGTTGGAAGGTACATTCCTGTTACATAATTTCGCTATAATGTTTGTCGCCCAAATATCGTGTTTCGGCCAAACAAACTTTCGATCAAACGATTTTCGCTCAAACGTGCATTAACAAATATTATGTGATTTTTTATTTTTTTTATTAATGAAAATAAACAGCTAAAGTAGTACATAACAATAGACAATATAAAAAACATAAAAGCCAGTGAAGTTTTCACTGAAAGTACTAAAAATAGCCAATAGTGTGATATCACTCGCGTAAATACTATTTTAAATTGTATTTCAATTTACATATTAATAACCGCATCAAATGTGCACAGTTTAACGCTTTTGAATGCAAAATATTTCAACGTTACTAAATTTTTTATTATAGTTATCACATGCTCTCACAAGAAAGCGGTTTTTATCATAGTTACACCTGCAATAGGGATGTTACGGAGATTCGACTCCGACTCCGAAAGGTCGGAACTTCCGATTGATTTTACACCTCTGACTCCGACTTCGGCTCCGATAATTTTGAATCGGAGGTTATACCGAATATTTGTGAGCAAACATATTCAAATATCAATATTTTATTAAATAGTGCAAAGGAATATGTTTTATTGCCGCAAACGTCATCTTAAAAAATATTGGCCAGTTCAACTATAAAAATTAAAAAACGGTTTAAATTTTGAACTTCTTCTGAACATCTATCTTCTACCTCCGCCTCCGACTCCGGTTCCGACTACGATAAATCAAATTTTAAACCATCGGTTTCGACTCCGGTTCCGGTAAAACCACCTCCGTAATCTGCAATATGGAACTGCAATCAGATATGATAATCAGAATTCTATGTTTCACCCTCATGAGATCCACCCAATCCCGACTTTGTTAATCGTCGAACAGAAGCAAACTCTATAGTTAATTCTCCTCTATTGAAAAGTGTATCTGCGTTTGACCTAAATCTCAGATAATGAAAATTGACGATGAGGCACAAACCAGATTTAGAAAGGCCGGCTTAGTACTCAATGTCAGAAGTTATATACAAGGGTGGCAGCGAGAGTAAATAGCTAGCTTCATGAAATTAATCACCCTGTTTGGTACTTGGAATACGAGTATTTGCTGGCCTTGAGATATTCCAAGAACATTCTAAAATCTAGTTTAGCACTACACAAATAAAACTTTAGCAGGAACTTTAAGCTAAGAATTTAAAGATTGTACCTAGGGTAACCAGTACTATTCTTGGCACCCCCCCGGTGATTGGCACTTTGGCCTTTTATTCAAGATATTTTCTAAAGCAAGTTTATGTTTGGGATGGCAACTTTAGCATTTAACGGCGAATTTATAAACATAAGAGAGAAAATAATAATTAAAAACATGTTTAGAAGAAACCCTTTGGAAGAAAGAAAATTATAAGTTAGACGATTATTCCAGTGATGCCTGGCGTTATGTTTTTCCAGTTATGCAAGATTTAATATGTATGTAGATGTTTGCGTCGGTGGCGTCGTGGCTAGGACGTCGGACTCCCATGCGGGAAGTTCGAGTTCCAAACCAGGCAATGCCATGTACCAATGAGTTTTTTCGAATACTTACGTACATTTACCGACTGCTCTAACGTTGAAGGAATCATCGTGAGGAAACACTGAGGTAACCAGTTTGTCAAATGGGGAAGGCAATGGCAAACCACCCCATTAAATCTGCCACGACAGTCGTTATATGTGATTAATTCCTTAAAAGTATCACGATACCAATGAGGAAAACGATTTTTTTTATTCGGTAAGGTATTTTACCAAAAAAATTAAGAACCAATATTTCAAAATAAGTGCTGCTGGTTGTTTCTGCATCGCGTCTTTGTTTTCACCAATAGCACCTTACCAAGCGGCGGTAGCTTAAAAAATATTTTGCAAAAATTTTATGAAGGTAAGTTTTTATTAGCAATAAAAAATATTGACTTTTGACGACTGACTATTGAGATATTTTGTCATAATCAGTGTTTCATCATCAGCCTATTAATGTCCCCACTGTTGGGGCACAGACCTCCCCTTGCACAAGGGGAGTACCGGCCATGATCCGTGGTCAGTGCTGATCGGTGGCTTTCACACGCTTTCGGAAACTTTTAATTTCCTCCGACATGCAGTTTTCCTTCACCGTTAGAGCAGTAAATGTAAGTCTTCGAAAAAATCCGAAAAACTCATTGGTACATTGCATGGTTTCCCGCATGGACTTCCCGCATGGGAGTCCGGCGTCCTAGCCACTAGACCACCGACGCTTGTGACGGTAGTGGCTGTAGGTTGACATATTGCTCAATATATCTATTCGTCACGTCCGCCCACAGTCAAGGACGCTATTATAAGTTCAAGGTCTCAAATATATTGGGTCTATACTGGTTTGGCCAAACTACACCTCGCACATATATACATACATATTTATACCGCATCGCATACGCATCTGTTTCACACAATCAATTTTATTTCCCTTTCTCTCCAATCCCAATGAACGAGACATCACAATGGACAAAAAACAAGATGTCCGCAACCCGCTACCGCGCCGCACGCTGATATGCGTTAGAAATTCAAAATAAATTGTAAAACCTCGCTATCAATTCCAAAAAAGGATTAAAAATACTCTCGTGCTCGAACTGTTGTTCTGTTGTGTGTTAAATAAAACAAAAATCCAAAAAGTGAGGTGCCTGAAACCAGCGAAAATCGACGAAGGAACTCGATTCATCTTATCCCAGGTACCTCCCTTTCAAAAATACACACCAATACTACTCTATAAGTACCTATACGTTTACTGCTGTCCTATTCATTAAACTGTAAAGGTCGTCTAGAATAGATCGCTCAGTGATGACACAGGCTAAATTTTGTATGCATTGTTTTTTACTAAGTTTTACGCAGTAAAGTGGCAAAACCATAGACATTAGAAAACATCGAGAAGGAGGTTCGATTAGATCTGAAAATGTCGTAGGGTCACAAATTAGGGGCCGAATTCGCCTAAATTACAACGTTTGTAGTTTTATTTCTATCCAATTTCAATTTAGTTTTCGTTCCAATTCTATTTGGACACCAAATCGTATTCTGCTGTAGCATAACTCTACCACTGCCACCTTTCGTTTTACAATCGATCGGGCAAAAGTACCTTGGGAGGAACTTATGTTCGATCGTTATATTGTACAGTTGAAGCGTTTTGTTACCGTTCACTGCGATTCAGTATAAACTAAACGTTTTAGTAGAATGCACAAATACGTTACTGTTCGATTCGATCGTTTACTCGATCGGAACTTAACTGAAATTGGATCGTTAGTGGATAGTAGCATACGAAACACGTCATAACGATGCAGTTGAGATTATATAGTTACGTTGTATTTAGTGGAATCGATCTCCTGAGGACACAACTCTCTCGTTTGTGACTCCAAAAGAAAAATCTCAAAATTAGCACAAGTGCGTTTCTGGAAGGTGAGAGGGCGAGTGGTTTATTTTTAACAGTTATGGATAAGAGTTAAAATGGCTCCGTCATAGCTTGCTATGACTTTCCACTTGTATACAATAAACTCCACAAAACTTGAACCACCTGACCTGTTTAATAATTATTAGATATCGACCCACCTACAAATGTTAAAATACCCCAAAGGTTTGACTGGGACCGCGCCTGTAATCCGACCACAACACGACTTCTATTAAAATCATCCTGAGAACTGTTCGCTGTTAGAACCTAACTTGCAATGATCTCAAATGTATGGAGCGAAAAGCAGTGTAGATAACGGAGTCACAAGTCATAATACATAATTATTTGCACAAAATATATGTAGTGTAATTAATAAGCCTCTGCGAAGTGTTTCTCCCATCGACCCTGGAAAGAACCCGCCAGAAGTAAGATACAAGCTGTGGCGGGAGAAATACCCGCCAATGGAAGACCTACCACCGGGTTTCAAACTTCCGTGACCAACCTGGAAAACGCTTAATCGCCTGCGAACCCAGGTTGGCAGTTGCGGAAATCATCTTCACAAATAGGGTTTTTCCAGCAATCAAGCAAAGTGTGAGTGCGGTGTCTCGCCTCAAACCATGGAGCACTTGCTCTGCTGTCCCGCGTGTCCGTCCATCTGCACGCGGGAGGACCTTTTATAGGCCAACCAGAGGGCTATCGATGTGACTGCCTTCTGGTCGGGAAAAATTAAGTTCGGATTATTAACTCGAAAGAAGAAGAATAAGCCCTTCAGAGCCTTAGAGCCATAATCCGCTCTGAACCCTGGCGAGGACGCCAGCCTAAACCTTTTATATTACTAGCGTAAGAACATGACAATAGTATCTCTGAAGCTTTTGAAATTGGAGGAGAAGGCACTACATATCCGATTTCTGTGATTACCTCAGATCTGTGAAACATTTTCGTCAGCACAACTGCCAATATCCACTGAGGACTGAATTTAGCTGAAAATAAACTAAATTCATTATCATCTTACTCCTTACTCCTTCTCACTGTTAAGTGAAGGTAGTGACTCTGTGCAGGTCAACCTGATGTGGTACCCTTTTACCAATTTCTGCATCAATGCTTGCATCATTGCTGTTTCGGTTTGAGGGTATAAGGAGAGCCAGCGTTATTACCGGCACATAGCGAGAACCCTCGAGAACCATCTAAACGCATTATAGTTACTGGTAGGTAAGATGTCTATGGGCGACGATGGTGACCACTTACCTACCATCATTTGCCTAGAAGACCTTGACGCCAGACGCCATATCCATAAAACGCGTCCGAAGCCCTCCTATAACTACACCTTCAACTCTAGCGGACAGCTCTACTGCTCTGTCTGTGACCGAGTCTTCAGGACGAAGTTTGTCTTCGCTAGCCACCTGCGAGCCCACGCCAGGAGCGGAGCTAAGCAGGGGTCGCCGTCGACGGATACGTCGTGGAGGACATCAGATCAGATCAGATCAGACCTACCATCAGATGTTCCATTTGCTCGTCTGCTCTCCTTATACTATACATACATACATACATGTATACGTGAATACGCACATAACTTCACGCTTTACCCTTGCGGGGTAGGCAGAAGGAATGGAGCGTCACGAATATCCTTATATAATTTAAAAAAATCAAGTTATGGTTACTGACCTAGGCTCCCGCACTAGCTTGCAGTCGCACCTACCACAAGTAGCGTGACAAAAACCGCTTAGTTAATTACCGACGGTCGCCCGGGCGCGGCTAATTTCTCACAGCACGAATCCATTCGTACCATGAAAGGAACACACCCCTCAAAATGGTGGTTTTGTATTCTCTTAAAACAATAAGAAGTACGAGTACAAAGGGAATGTGTCAAAAGTGGCTACTTTTAGCACTTTAGAAAAATGTTCCACGAACATTCATTCAACATTCGTGGAACTGTTTTCTACTGTCCGTGTGATAAATCCCTTATTTCAGGAAACTCTCTCTAGGAGTTCAGTTGAGCTTTAAAATCATTTTAATTTTATTTTTTATTTTAGAACTAGAACTCATTCGAGTGTACGAGTAGGTATTCTAAATTGTAAGGGTTCACGGTTGTAGTAGGTACCTAGTTTTTTTTTTTACATCTCAATTTAGAGGCTTTGGTACACGACAAGGTGACCATGTCAGCCTCGTTAGGGTCACTAAGAAAAGGGAAAGGGAAGCTCAAGTATTATTAGAGTCAGCCCTCACTTTGAGAGCTAACTTAAACAAACAACAGTAAGTGTTTCATATTATCAGATAAGGGCTGACTCAAAATAATATTGAGCCTCCCATTTTGTAGCCTATTGAGGCCAAATTTTTCGGTCACACTCCAGGTACCTAGTTAGTTCAACATTTTCAGTGAAAGTTATTACACCAATTAGTGAAGAACTTTTATAAAAACTTCTTTTTTTTTATTGAACTTTTTTGCCAATTAGCTGGAAAAGTAATGGTGGCATAACGTTATAAAGTTCCTTTTTCCTTTAATCTATATTTTTTATGCAGCAGGTACAGTCAGGTATTCTAATTTTCCACTCCAACCGCATAACAAGTGCATTAGAAAAGTGTTGCAACTTGTGATGCATAACACTGCACTTTGAATATTAAAATAGAACTCAATGGTGCGTTATCAAATGTCTCTCCTTGAGACTGTAGAGCTTCACACTGGTGCGATCAGTGGAGCTGAAACGGAACGACATCAACAACAACATCCTGCAGTTAATCTGGAATATGATTATTACAGAAATTGCTAAGTTAGAGACTCTTTTTCCACAAAATAATATGTAATTGTTATCATGTAATGGAAACATTTTATTTTCGATATATACTTACTTTTTAACAATATAATTATAACACTAAAATAAAACTAAAGCTAAAACTAAACTAAGGCTAAGAAAACTAAAGATAAAAAAATTGGGTTAAGTCCACCACATCCGGCAGTGTACCCAAGAGACTGGCTGCGTTGCCCCGTTGGATAGCTAAGCTAATCCGCTGGGCCAAATAGGAGCCAGATCTTGGGTCTTTTGACGCGTCGACCAGGCGCTTTGCGAGGTCCTTGAAGACGCGGTGCGCTCCCGGGCCCCAGGGTCCCAATGTTTCAACCCCAAACGGCTCAAATATGTATGTTTCACCCAGATTGGTATATTTGCGCCGTTTGAGGGTTTCTGCAGCAGCGGCCGCAGAGCCGGCTCTATAAGAAGTAAAAAGTGGATTTGACATACCGTAGGAAACTATTCATTTCCTCAGACATACAGGTTTCCTCACGATGTTTTCCTCGTTAGAGTAGTCGGCAAATGTGTAATGTGTGTGCAAATAAATTTTAATTGATTCATTCTTCCATTAGTTTTTTTTAATAGCCTATAGGATGTCCCACTGCTGGGCAAAGGCCTACCCTCCTCCTTTTCATTTTTCCCTATCCTCGGCGTCCTTATACCATCCTTTTTGGGAGTGGTCGATATCGTCCTTTCACCATTAATATTATGCAAGAGTAGCTAGCCGAATTTTTTTTAAAATAAATGAGTACGTTTTTGAACTAGGTACGTGCCATTCCTAAGATATTGCTGACATTATCGCATCACCTTGCAATATTGGATGGCAAATATCTTATCTGTGTTGTTTACCATCAAATGTTTGACCGTTCGGCATCTGTTGGACGCACGTGTTACTGTTGATCAACATTTCCGTATTGTGTTTGTTGTTGAGTTTGAAGCATTATACATTTATAATATCAATCCGTAAAACAAGAAAACTATGCGAGCCTCGTAGAGAATCCATCAATAACAACAAACACATTAAAAAATCATCATCATCAGCCTATTATTGTCCCCACTGTTGGGGCACAGGCCTCCCCTTGCACAAGGGGGTACGGGCCATGATCCACCGAGCAGCCCCAGTGCTGATCGGTGGATTTCACATACCGTCGGAAACTTTTCATTTTCTCAGACATGCAGGTTTCTCACGATGTTTTCTTTCGTCGTTAGAGCAGTCGGTAAATGTACGTAAGTCTTCGAAAAAATCCGAAAAACTCATCGGTACATGGCATTCAGCATTGCATGGTTTCCTAGCCACTAGGCCACCGACGCTTTATATTAAAAAATACTTATATAAAAATAATGAAACTTGGGCCGCCGCGGATGCTGTCGTTGCGTTTCCGCACCATCGTTCGCGGCAGTCTGATAGAAACTCCATAACATTTATGAAGGGTCTCGTGTTATATGGAATGTGTTAAGAGAACAATAGCATTTTATGGACCGGACTTAGACGGGGGTCATGGAAAGTGCTTGCATGCGGGATGAAAGGCTGAACCGATGCTAGGGGAAAAGAGTTCCATGTACTCAGAATACCTGCATGTCAAATATAAAGACTCCAATAGTTTTAGCTAATGAGATATTGTAAAAATACAACAAATTGCAATAATTCCTGCACGTATATACATACATACCTACAAGTCATACAACCATGAAACAAATACAAATATTCTTTATTGCACATAGGACAAAAATACAGAACAGAAGAAAAGATACAAAATACAAATACAATTAGCGGCCTTAGCTTTAAGCTATTTCTTCCAGGCAACCTTTGGGTGACGGAGTTTTTATAAAATACAGTGTAAGTGGGTGAAACTTATTGGCTGTAAACGCCACCAATACACGTAACAAACGGAGACAGTTTGCATATGTTGTGTGTATGTAATAAATTATAATAATGTATGAGTCATCGGTTATCATACCATTATCATTACATTTACATGGGAACCGGCTGAGGTCGGCTGTTGAATGTAATGCCTTGTTCACGTTGGAGAGCTGATACGGCAGGCATTATGGTGAACAGTCAGCTGCCGCGTACTCTACGGGGCGTAACAAAAACCCTCTATAAAGCCCAATGCGCGGTGTTCAGTATCCATAACTGTTGAACACCTTTTGTCCTACAATGTTTTGATTTTGGACTCGTATTCTTCTTTCTCTCTTTTCTCTCTTCTTCTTGTCTTATGTTCCCACATCGGGGTAGAGAACAGACGTAGAATCCTTCCATGTCAGTTAATTTGTTACTGCGCCTCATCGAAATGAAATAGTGTATTTAACAGATTGGTACAGCTTGTACACTTTTGATCGTAATTTTTTCCATTCAATATAAATAACAATTTAAGAATTTAATATTAATTATAAATTAATAATTAATTAATTATTAATTAATAAATAATTATTATTTTGTGCAATAAAGAGTATTCATTCATTCATTCATTCAATTAATAATAAGAATCATTATTTTTTTCTTTCTTTTTAATAAAAAATTAAACATTTTCGTGCCATTGGCACTACAAACAAATCAATTGTCGTCAGGTATTTTAAGAAGGAAGGATGGCAACACAGGGCTCTGTTAAAGCTGGACACTGTGTCGCCAGCCTATATAAAATAAACGAAGACCTCTTCATTAATGATATATGTGTCATTTTAAATATAATTCTATGCTAAGTTATTCAGACAAGTCGTACATTTTTAGAAGTCGGGAATGAAGAATTTGTAGAACATGTTTTTTGAAACAAATGCACTAGCCTTCAAAATGTATGGAACGTCGCTATTGTTCAAAATCAGTCTTGTGTCAGTTGAAGTCAGTTTTATCTCCTGTTTGTACAAATGAACATCTTATGTATACATCCAATGTAAACTATCTCTAGTTGCTCTCATACATGATACATTTCATACATTTCTCACTAAACATATGTTTCTACTGTTCAGCGTGAGTGCAAATAAAAAAAATTACACGTATCAATGCGTGAGTAACTCCATAATGTCTGTGTAAGTGGTCGGGTATGGTGTAGAGAGAAGCGGTAGCGAGAGCGATTGTTACTCGATCATGGTCCAACAGAATACCAGCGCTATAGGCATTTATGTCTGCAGCAATAAGCTGAGTTGAGGCCCTTTTCACAACAACAGCAGACCATCAGACATGATTTCAATATGTTTACCTTTCAAATCAAAATCAAATCAATTTATTTTCGGAACAACAGAGGTTCAATATTTGTTAGTAACAATGCAGGTACTTAAGACTATGTTAGTAATTATTTACAAAGAAAAACTTAAAGGCAGACATGTGGGACAGAGAGTTGGTGCGTTCACCGGGACCTACCCGAACCCGGTCAACACACGAACCCAGTGTCTGATTATAGGACAGTCATGTTTGCCCGCTATCATCTTCAGAATGACTACATAATTATTTTATCATAATTTTATAACTGTTTCGGTCATTGCTGTGTGTGAAATAAACGTATTACTTACTTACTTACTTGTTGATTGGAACGAATCAAGTTTATGAGACTGTTCCTGTTCACAGAATATTAAAGAATTTTAGAAATAAATACTTATACGACTATAATCATAATCATTTGTCAATCATTCTCATGTTTTTAGAAATTGTAAGATGACTGAATAAATAATATCTTTCGCCTTATTCGCCATAAGATCACGCGAGAGAAACAAAATTTAGAACTCTTCATAAAACTCATGTATTATTGTTTAACTTCCTGAATCTGAATGGGCAATAGCTGTGACTTACAGTGGACATGACTGCGATGACTGGGAAATCACTTCACTTGACGTTTTTTAATACATTTGGTAATTGAATAAGTGCCTGTAAATCAGTATACTTTACCCTAACTACCTACCTAACCTACTATCTACTACAAACTGGTTGTCAAATCACTTATTTGTCTATCACACACAGCACAAAGTCATAGTTCAGCAATAGCACTTCCGTGATTTGCACTTTTTTGAGTCGATCTCTCATTACATTCCTCAACACATTTTCCAGCAATCATTTTTGATGGACCTACCGGACAATCCAAGAAAACCGTAGTCTCCACTTAACACCAAAATCGCTTCCGCGTATCGTTATCTCCCGCTCTCCGCTCTTTGCTCGCACGGAGGCCTTATGTCTATGCCCCATATTTGGTATTCAGGGTCAGGCATTGCGCAACAGATTATTTCGAGGAGTGATCTGATGTTTATTGATGATCGCAACTGTTTGGGCGTATCGTTTGACATGATCTTTGGTGTTTATGCTATAAATCTGAGCCTATTTTATGACTTATCTAGACTTAAAAACGTCAGTTCACTGCTTTACTTACTTTGGCCAAGGTTTGTGCTGCTGTCTTTGGTATTTTTCCTCATTGCCGAGGGTCGTGATCATTCTAAGGAATTAACGACACAGAACGACTCTTGTGGCAGATTTAATGGGGTGCTTTGCCATTGCCTTCCCCATTTCATACACTGGTTATCTCAGTATGCAGGTTTCCTCACGATGTTTTCCTTCACCGGCAGAGCAGTCGGTAAATGTACGTAGATCTTTCTATAAAACCGGAGAACTCATTGGATGACTTTGCATGGTTTCGAACCCGGACCTCCTGCATGGAAGTCCGACGTCCTAGCCACGGCGTCACCGACGCTCCACCGACGCCTTATTATTCCTTATTTAAGACTTATCAAGACTTAAAAACATCAATTTACTGCTTTACTTACTTTGGCCAAGTATTGTGCTGCTGACTTTGGGATTTAGATATAGAGTGCCTCAGATGTCAGTAATTACTGTCTCTCTTACCCTTCAAACCGGAACACAGGAACGTAAGCATTTCTGCTATGTTTCAGGAATGAGAGGATGGGTCAGAAAGAGTGGTCTTTCTAGTCTACTAGCGAAATATTACTTAGTGTAATAATTTTTTTTTTATTGTCACATGAAAAAAGTAAAGTCTATACAATAGATTACATATTTATAAGATAACGTAAAATTATTACTTAACTTTGACACATTTCAAGATGTAATGAGCATTTATTAATTATGTAAATAACTTTAGAAGGTATCTTTTTAGCCTGTTGAAGTTAACAACAAAATCACGTGTATTGTATAACTTTAAGTTAGTTATGCATTTGTTTTATAAGTTTGCTTAATAAAGAATCTTATAAAAACAAAAACAATACCATACAGTTATCTTTTTCACCAGTCTTCAGTACTTTTTATTTTTTAAGATATTAGACATATTCACACGAATGTGTAGAAATCATAACAAAAATATATTGGGACAGGGTTCCACAGAGAATAGCTTGATGGGTCTTCCACTGTACATGTACTTATGTATTACAATCTTCAACGTTTAAATGACCACTTTCCTCTCCTTTTCTAACACTAAATAATGTCTTTAGTAAGAGCAGGACAGTATCCTAGGTCATTACCATAACGGGCTATCTATACCGCACTCCGATGGCCGAGATAATGACGCCGCTGGGACTCGAACCCACGACCTTTGCTTGAAATGGCCGTCTGTAGGGACTGCGAGCTCATTTGTTAGAGTACTGCGTAAAATTTTTTGTTGATAGTTTTTAGGGTACCTAGGTACTGTAAAGGAGGTATGATTATGTTTTTTTTTATGTATAAAGAGAGTAGATGAGCAAACGGGTCACCGTCGCCCATAGACATCACACCGTGAGGTGATATAATGTTATAAGAGGGTTCTCGATACGCTGCTATAAAGCTCGAGAACTTAGACAGAGTGCCTAATGTGGCGGTACTATGCTGGCTGTATTACCCTTCAAACCGAAGCACAGCAATGTATTGCTCTTTTGTGGCAGAAGCAGGTAAAAGGATGGTACCACCTCAGACTGACTCTGAACGTTAAAATAATCCTGGGCTAGTTAAATAAACCTGTCATACCACCTTTAACCACAGAATCTTACTGGGTGGTTAGAACCTCCCCTCCCCTGCAGGCAAATATACCTCCTTCTTTAACTCCCCCCAACGTTAATTTGTGGACTATGTGTAATGTTTTTTTTAAAATGAAATATGTTTTTTTAAAGAATATTGATAATGTTTTACACATTACACATTAATTAGGCTACATGCCTGTGCTAGGAGTGGTTCATCACAATGATCCAAAATTGGATTCGATCCGGCGACGCTTGCGGCGCAGTCTCGTGCCCCAGCTCAGCATTTGAGCCTTGGTCGCTTCTTCTTAAAATCGTTTCTTGTATTATAAAATAAACACAAAATAATATATCGCCATCCATCACTCACGTAACATGTAACCAGTCATTCATACATTCCCAAAAAGGAATGACCGATTCAAGATATTTCCTGCGTCGTTAGTTCGCAAAAAATGAACCAATCATTTATCTTATTTTTATTGTTACAAAATTGTTGGATTTTGTCGTTATTTAAAAAAAACCGGTGTCCTTCAATATAATTTATTGTCATACATAATAATGTACACAAATCAGAATATGTAACTGAGATTACACCTGTCCACTTCCCGAATCTTAATTTCGTTTGCCCGGCTTCGCACGGGTGATTTTGCCCATAAGAACTCGCCTCAACGTGCTATGGAAAGAGCTATGATATATATATCGCTGGTGGATGGAGTCCGAAATGAGGAGATCCGGCATAGAACAAAACTTATCGACATAGCTCATAAGATTAGCAAGCTGAAGTGGCAGTGGGCCGGTCATATCTGTCGCAGAACCGACAACCCCTGGGGTAGACGAGTTCTGGAGTGGAGACCGCGTTTGGTCAAACGTAATGTGGGACGGATCCCTGTTAGATGGAGCGACGATCTGCGCTAGGTGGCTGGCAGCGACTGGATGAGAAGAACCGAAGATCGGGCTCAATGGCGCGTCCTGGGAGAGGCCTATGTCCAGCAGTGGACTAGAGTAGGCTGCTGCTGATGATGATGATGAACTCACCTTTTTGATAGACTAAAAAGTAACCTACCTAACTTGTAAGCGAACATTATACTCGTATTATATAGTTACATTAAATTTTATAATTATCTCCAATTAGCGAAATTATTTACAATAGTGTTTCATCTCTTCCACTTTTCTTTGCAACCTGATATTTTCTTCAACCCTTTAGACACCTAACAACTCTCAAAGGGTAAAAGTTTGTTTATCAAGAATAACTCCTTAACTTTCATGACTTTGATAATGACTAAAGACTTTATTTTTCCTCTTTGCCACTTTATTTCTTGCTGATGACACAAAATTCCTAGATACCCGAGTCGCATGACCCCGAAATCCCGTAGTGTCTTATTGTTACTAATTGTGATTGATATCAATACCTCTTGGGAGCAACTCGTTAAAAGTTTCGTAGTCACCTGTAACAACTTTTAGTTTGACAATCGTGGACTTGGGTTTAAAATTCTTCATTATCAGTCTAGTTAATGTTAGGACAGGACACAGATCTCCGGCTAAAATTATGTCGAAAAATTGTATTTCGTAGATACCTACTGTGTGTGTAATTGCATCTATATAGATTCAAAAAAATCACAAAAAGAATCGATTTTCGTCGAGAAATGAACACTTTTAACAACGATAAGGTTTAATTGAGTTAGAATTAACAGTTCCTGAAATGACCAATTTTTCTTTTTCTTATATTTTCAAAAGTGGACATTTTCCCGTTGGAAATTTCACAAATTGTTCCCCTGTCCAAAGATCACTGTCTCCCCCTCTTTAGCCAGATTGGAACTAAAAATACTAATTACTTTGCACTAACCAACTTATCACAATAGGACATTGGTTCCGCTACTGGTCAACAGATGGCGCTGTACATAAGTAACAGTGACATCTATGAATACAGTCACAGTCGAAAAACATTAGTACGTTGCCTTTTGGTTAGATGGCGCTACATTGCGTAATTTATTTCAATGTACATTCTAATAGAGCATACTTACATTTAAATAATCATGCAATGAAGGCGCTAGGTAATTGCTTTTGCTTTTCGTAATTATGTTTGTTTTGAATATTCACTAAACATAACATTTCGTAACGGAATTAAATGTAAACAAATAAAACCTAAACTCGGCGCCAAATGTGTCATTGACCTCGCAATAAGACTAACAGGGTGGTTCAATTTAACTGGCAATTTTACCCAAGGGTGTAGCGATTTGTCGTGTCATTTGCACGGAACCCCATTTAGCTGTTTGCATGACCGTAAACTCCACACCCTGGTCGTAACCACCCACTATATTATGACCATTTTACTTCGACCTATCTCGTCTAACCGAAGCCGTGTAATTCAGAGGTATTTTGAAATTTGTCCAGGTGAACCTCGTCCACCATGGTGACGTCACCAGATTGAGTGGTAACCTTATAAAGACTAGTATCTCGTGGTCACCACGACTGGAAACTACCTTCTTTTGTTTATATTCTTTTAATTTAAAATCGAGTAGTAAACAACGTGGCGTCGCAAGATGTTCGTAAATCCAGAAAGCTTTTGGTTTTGATAAAAATAATCACATCAAAATTGTGGAAACAAACCAAAATGTAGAAATTAACTCAATAAATTTTCAACCGATTCAAAAATGGATCTTCAAAAATGGATTGGAAAGTAATAAGGATCTTAATCGCAATAAAAATATTTATTCTAAATCGGTTTTCGAGACGTGGGAAAATGAACAACATGAGACGAAGAAGAGAATCCGTCGCATCTGTTTGCAGAAAAACCACAAAGTTCTTCACTACGAACACCGCTAACTTACTGAAGAAAATGCCGAGCATCAGAAAACGTCGTTTATTGACCAGAGTTTTAGAGGAATCCGATAATTTTGATGATTACACAGAGAAACTTAGCTACAACGATGATGATGACGAAGATGATTTTGGGGAAAGAGATCTAGATTACTATCTAGGTGTGAGAAAAAAAGAGGTTTACTGGAGAGAGCCAGAAAGACATGAACAGATCCGAAAAGACTTTCTTCTTTACCACTGCGGAATGTCCGAAGAAGAATATTACAAGGATTATAAAAAACCAACTCCTAAACCGAAATACATTGTACAACCACGATTGAAGCAAGTGCCTTTCAAAATCCATAGAAAGAAACCAAGAAAATTAAATACAGACGAGTCTTGGTGCGAGAAAACAGGGATATTCAAACTGTTTACGAATAAAAGAGATAGCGAATATTCGACTTCAGATAGTTACAGCGAATGTGATTCGAATGAATACGTCAGAGTTGATATTGTTAATAATGATATCCGAGACGATGATATTGAGAGCATTACAGAGGAATTGAATAATATGTCATCTGCTGAGGTCCGTTCTTTATTTATAGATCTTTAGTTCCTAAAAGAATTAAACTTTAATATATTTGTGGAATACACAAGAGACAAAAAGACAGAGAAGCGTAGTTAGATCACATAAGTAAAGGAGACAATTGATATATAGAGACCCTACAGACAGCTCCAGCTAATTCAGACATATCAGATCCTCAGAAAATTGCTTTAGACCATGACCATTTGACTAATGACACTTGTATTAACACTAGTCCATCCATTTAGGAAGTTTCATAAGTATATAATTTATATGAACTAAAACTAATTTTTCTTGTTCACAGGGAGTTCGGATAAAGGAGGTGTCAGAGGGCAGACCCTGCGACAACTGCCCAGAACTATGTCCTGGATTCATCCCACACGCCTGGAGGTAAGATCACTGTTTTTTAATGGATAGAGGAAGCAATACGGTTGACCTTAATTGTATGATCAACCTAGACCCATTAAATTATGCTAAACGCTGCGCCAAGAACATACTAAAAGATTATTTCCTTTTCAATTGCAACGATACCATGTTCTATAATAAACATTAATGTAAGAACCTGTTTAATCGTTTAATCTAAGACAGTTAACTTTTGCAATTTAATCTATAGAGCAAGAAAACGTACTGTTTAACCAGTTTAGCTGAATTGTGAGGAATTGGTGCAACTTCTCGATTGGTAAAGTTCTCAATGCTACGTTTGTTTTACCACAGTAAAAGTCTTCGAAAAAAATAATGTTGTTATTGAACATGAAACCTAATCACTGAACTCATTTGTTATCTGAACCCGAGACGCTACAATGTTCCATCGGGGTCAAAACAGAGATAAGCTATCGACCACATAACTCTCATTCCCTTCTCGATCGCTGTGTTCAACAAACGCGTTTAAATTCACAGCGGACGAAGTTGAAAGGCCTTGCTATAGAAGGCGTGAGGTCGCAGTGGCAATAGTCGCATACGCATACAAAACAAACTCTTCGTTACCGACCAGACGTGGCGCTAGCTTGTATCAAACGCTATACATAATCGGTTAGTTCCTCGCATCGCCGTCCGCAAATTAAGTTTGTCGTACCACGTTTGTAGTTTAGCAAAAACGTTGCCAGTTTTGTCACTGTCCATTGAGCCATCGACGCAACCAGACGCTTGTCACATTAACCTTTGACCCGTCCATCGCGATGTGTTTATCATTGAAGCAATTAGAGTTGACGGAAGTGTACCGTCGGATAGTGGGGGAGAAGGAGCCTGTGGTGACAGAAAGGAAGATACAGAAGTTCCCGTCCAGGGAAAGGAACCACGCAGTGCGGAGGCGGAAGAATAACAACAACAACATTATGAGGTCCCACGTGAATTGCCAGAGTTGTGCGCGGGCGCAGCAGGAGAGGTGATCGTGAAGATCAGTGAAGTGACAATTGAAGCTCAAGTGTTAAGTGAAGTTGTGAAGCAATATTTGTGAAATTCATTTTAAATTTAGAGATTATAAATCTGCAATTTCACTATTATTTGGATTGTAACTAAAGTTCGATTCTAAACTTGTTGTGACTGAAACTATGACAAGAAGTAATTTGATATGTTTTGCATTTTTGGACGGTATTGCATTACATAAAATTGATGAAATAAGTAAGAGATTGTTTATTTAATGAGACGTTTCGTTTTTTCTTTCGTATATTTATGTAATTGCCTTATAGAGGTACATTCGAGTATTAGGGGTACAGAGAAAAAAGGGGAAGATACACACAAAAAAACGAAATAGTTTTTCGATGCCAACTAGTGGTAAATAAGCAAATCTTCAAAATGAAAAAACTCTCACACCTCAGTCAGAGATATTCCAGTTTGAAAACTTAGTATAATATGGGGATAGTACACTTGGATGAAAGAAAAAAGAATCTCCCCTAGAGGCGGGCGTTCCATCCTTCATGGTCTTGCAACTTGTTGTTGTTATTTTCTAATAATTTTACTCAAATTGACATTCCTTCAAATGTATTTATTTGTATACTCAAGTTATTAAGTACGCTTAGATTTACTACAATATATGCAATCATTAATGGACATAACATGTTGCCGTTTATTATCAAACACATTTTCGCCATATTAATATATGACGTTGATCCCGGATGTTGCTATTATTGGTGCGCGTACGCATATCAGATGACATGTTACACTACCTATCATAATTACACTTGTTCATAATGTTCATTAACAATACTGGTTATACATAAAACCTATATTGTAAACTTGACCTCGAGGGTTTTAAAACCAGTTTTTGGTTTGCAAAAACATAAATAAAACAGATATTGTATGTAACATCAGGGCACAATACGAAACAACAAACCTTATAGGTAATTACAAGCCTAAAATGGCAACATTTTTAGAAATTCCCTTACAAATAGCGTCAATGTTGCCAATATTGTAGACATGTAATGACAAGGATTGTTCGTTCGTGAAATAGGACCCAGATAATTTGCTCATTATACCCGTAAATTAGCTTAGAATCGTTGTGTATAAAATTCTCGAACACCTAGACATCTACTAGACATATAGGATCCCATTTTATTAGCGGCAAATATTTCTAGGGTGTACTATAGGTATACAAACCATAGGACCAAAATACATATAATTTTTTGAGAAACACGACAAAATTGTGTGTAGATAATTCTACAAATGAATGAATTATTGCTATTCTAATACTGAAATAAGAACTAGGAATGAAACTCTTCTAATTCTTAACGACATGGATGAGTTTATGCCACCAAAGCGCAAAATAATGGGGTTTATTTTTCTTTAGTAAGGAAAATTTTCATACAAGAAACAGGGTTATTTTTTCGTGTAAAGTGGTACATATGACCAGCACATACCCCCAGAGCGTCGGTGGCACAGTGGCTAGGACACCGGACACCCATGCGGGAGGTCCGGGTTTGAAACCGTGCAGTGCCATGTACCAAGGAGCTTTTCGTATTTTTCGAAGACTTACCTACATTTACCGACTGCTCTAACGGTGAAGGAAAACATCGTGACGAAACCTGCACACTGAGATGACCAGTGTGTAAATGGGGCAGGCACAAAAGATCCTCCAGGGTCGAAGTGCCGCTGGGTTATTCCCGGCCCCAAATATTTGCTACTAATAAAAAAGGACCTTATATTTTTATTATATTTATTTTCATCATTATAATTTTTAACCTCTCCTTTTACCTACTTACTTTTACTCGAATATTTTCTTCAGAAAGAGTTGGGATAACCGGCAGTGTTTCTTAATTTTAAGACTTATTGAGTTTCCATCAAAATTCTCGAAATTCTCGAAATATATTTCATTTGCGTTTCTCACTTTGGTTGAAAAGATAAATTGTTGTTGTGACTGACACTCAGAAAATTCAGGATTAGGTTTAGGTATAAAAAGATACGAAACTCATCATCATGGCAAACATTAGTAAAGCGATCAATTATCTTTCTTTCCAGTTCTAATACAAAACATGCCACCTAGCTCGTTAAAAATGATAACAAAAGTTCCTAATGTCGAGTACTTGTAGAGATAAGGTTTCAGAATTTCAGATTTATAAAGTTTTTATCTACTGAAAGATTACTAGAACAAGATAACCTAAACCTAGACTAGAACTAAAGTTCATTAGGTAAAAATACGGCAAGTATATGCGTTAACTAGGTGATAGTGCTTTAGGTATTTCATGATTCCCATACTCATACCATTTATTGCTTTTCATGTGTTACAATTGGTCTTAAAAATGTATATTAACTGGTCATACAGGAAACCCTGAGTAGGGCACCGCAATATTAAATAAGAGATTATAATATTTTATAATAGTAATAAATGCTAACGAGATAAATTGAATTAAATGTCATTATAAGTTATACATAATTAATTTTATAGTTAGGTATTGGTTTTATCATCAAAAAACTCCTGCAGTGAATAGAAACATTTGTTAAGAAGACACATCTTTAATCTTTTATTGAATATCGAGTCTTTTAATTCGATGTCGATACATTTTGAAATTTTGTTATATATTTTTATTGACATAACGAACGGTCCAGAACTGTGTAGATTTAATTTTGATTTTGGCAGAGCAAGTCTTTTCTGGTAGCGAGTGTTAAATGGCGTACTGTGTAGGTCCTCTGCTTTTTTATACAAGTGTGTATGTTTCCTGTCAAATTTACAAATCTCCAAAATGTATATTGATGTTAAGGTTAAGATTTTTTGGTCAATAAAGTGCATTCTGCAGCTTTCCATTTGATCTATGTTTACGATAATTCTTACACATCTTTTCTGTAATTTAAAAAGATCTTCAACGGAGGTGCCGTTTCCCCACATTCTAACCTAGCATAGCGAGAAAAAATAGTAAAAATTCGTATTCATAATCTTAATCGGGCGGACAAGCGTCGAACTGGGGTCAAAATTTGTCACTGATTTAATAGACACTATTACTAGGGAGTATAACGTTGGGTTCTGCTTATTTCTTGGTTTTTGTTACACGTAAAATCTTTTTTAAAGTTGTTTTATTTACGGTTTTTTTTTTCAGGACTAAAATTAAATCCTAAGCTTGTGACATTATCGTATGATGTCCAATGTTATCAGTATCACCGTTACTATAAGTACTTATATATTTTATCACGTCTGTCCGATTAATAATGTAAGTATGTATGTACGTATGTACAACATGATAAGGGAAAAGTGTCATTATGTACGTGGATATAAGTGCTAATGATGATGTAGGTGTATTGCCCAAATTATTGCACTGTTATCGTGATGCTCCAATTTATAGCAATAAATGATAATTCGTGATATTCTGTCATGACATTTTTTATTTTCCTCACTATCTATAGACGTCAGTTGTGACTAGATACATGATAATTTTCAAGCGACAATGGCTCAAAGGGTAGAGCACGAGACTGCGAAACAACAACTCGCAGGCGTTCGCCAGATCGAATCCACCTTTAAACCATTGTGGTGGACCACAGGCGTTTTAGCCTAGTTGGAGTACAAGCGCAGCGTGAGTTGAGGCCACCAACACACGCATAGGTTTGCATGTGTTGGTGAATGTAACGTATAGTATATGGTTACTAATGTAATGTTACAAATTGTCATATGCCTGCACGGAAAGTACGACGGAGTCCCGACTTCCATACAGGTTTCGACCTAGTTTGTAAGTCGGAGGTCCTATTATTGAGCCTTGTAATAAGTTTTTGATTTTTCAAATTTTTCTTTTTTCAACTACGTCATGCAGCGTTATCTGTGTACGAAAAATGCGACCGTGTGACCTCAACTCTCGTTGCGCGACGTACTCGTATACTAATATATTTTTAAAGAAAATAAAAAGATGAAATTTCAGTCTTCAGTGTTCTGAATTAACATTGAATATTTTAATCATTTACTTCTTCTCTGCAGTCATTCTATGGAAATACTAAATATTTTTAATATTAATCTATGGATTTTATATAAAAAAAAATATTCATAGTTGCTTAGTTTGGCAACCTAAGTTTTAAACTTTAGTTTTAAACTCAAAGAAATGATAAAAAAACACAGAAAAGTTACAATTTTTATTTTTCAATAATTCTATATTTAACTACCTTAAACCGTTAGTTAAAAGAAACGTCCTTAATCCATTCTTAAAGGAATAGCATTGTATCTTAATAAAGACTTAACTTTAATGACATTTCATACAACTGACAGACACGGAAACTCTTCTGATTAGGTTTATTACACTATCAAGATTTTCTACTATTTTATCAGTGACCTTCAATGAATGGTAAACAAGTCATGTTTTTTTATAACGGCATTCAATAATTTGGATCATATAAATCATATATCATTATCATGATATTGAAATTGAAAAAAATTGAAATTGAAATCGTTTATTTAGCGCTGTAATCACCAGAATACACAATACAGAAGTATAAAAAGTTTAATACATGCAGCACAAAACACCCGGTGCGGTACAGTGCCAAAAAGGGTACACCAGCTCAGCATAATGCTGAGGCAAGCCACAGCGCTGATTTTCAGCTGGCCCCACAGAACACCTAACTAACACCTTTTATTCACCTCCTAACTTCTAAAAGGTTCTTTCTATTTTGTTATAACGAATAAACACTAACTATATTCAAAACCACGTCTACTATTTTCTATTCCATACATAAAAAAACCAACTATACTTGTTTGTCTACCTGCAGACTATGGGTAATTAACAAAATTAGTAATTTCGTCACCTGCCGAGGCGGTAACTGAAAAATTGGATAATTTCCAACAGCGGCGGAACAAAGGCAATTGTTCTCTACCGTCCAGAGTCCGTGTTTTGGCAATCCCTATTTGTTTTTTTATGTTCTTTGAATTGACTCTGTTAGAACTACTTAGAACTTTAGCACTTGGGACTAGGGATGTTACGGAGATTCGGCTACGACTCCGAAAGGACTTCCGAGCCGAAGTCGGAGTCGGAGGTGTAAAATCAACACCTCCGACTCCGACTTCGGCTCCGATAATTATGAATCAGAGGTTAAGCCGAAGATTTGTGAGCAAACATATTGAAATATCAATATTTAATTAAATAGTGTAGGACTACATAAAGGAACATGTTTTATTGCCGCAAATGTAATCATAAAAAATATTGGCCAATATTTTAGTTCAGCTATAAAAATTAAAAAAACGGTTTAAAATTTGAACTTCTTCTGAACATCTCCTCCGACTCCGGTTCCGGTAAAAACACCTCCGTAACATCCCTACTTGGGACATTCCACGTGGACCGATCGCGCTATCCGATTGGTTCAGGAATATTTTTTACCATTTGTGAAGAAAATTGTATGGATTATCTTTTCGTCTATTTTCTTCTAATTTTTTATTACGATACACGACAAAATTCAAAATTCAATTTTTTTATTGCCAATAAGTAATTTAAAAGTAAATTTTTGTAACGTCATATACAAGGTAACCATGTGGTTAGCATCATTATGGGAAGAAATGGTAAGCTCAAGTGCTTCACGCAAGTCAGCGCTTGCCTTAAAAGCTAATTTAGCAAAAGAATGCACTTAGCTCTAGCTCTAGAGGCGAACTTCGGGCTAGAGCGGCTAGAACTTCGAGCTAGAAAGGTGTTCTTCTAGCTCGAAGTTCTTCCCTGTTGAATTGATTCAAAATAACACTGAGACTCACATTTTGGAGCGATAAGGCCAAATCTGTCTTTACTTATTCATTCATTATTTAGAAACAGCTGTAACTTACCTACTATCTAAGTATAATGTTACAGTTAAAGATAATCGCAACCCATTTTAGTGTTTTATACCAAGTTTTAGTATTTTGTAAAGACACCAATTTCCATCAATTCGAGACCATTTCACACTTTTTATTTATCAGCCAATTTGTGTAATTGGGGGACACAGAGCCCCCCGGGGGCCTCGTGAGTAAATTTATTGACCCTCATATACACGTGCAGGACTCACTAATGATGTCCTTTTGCCTTGGTTTCTTTATGAGACATAGCTCACTAGGGTTCTGCACAAATTTTCGTCAAAACGACTATTTTTAGCGGAAATGAGTACAGTACCTTCGGGACTTTTCGAGCAGGATAGCATAAAAATACTACTTATCATGTCGGAGTTTTTTAAAAGTACTGAATAATATAACAAATATATTTTATTCTGCAATTAATGGCGTTTGTGTGCAGGTTAGATCTTCTTAAATAGCTCACAAAAATAAAAAATAAATAAAAATAAAATAAAAATTTATTCACGCAGACAGTGTCTTTTACATTTTCTCAGATTTCCCTGGCTCCCACACTAGGATACCCTGTGTTATAGGGACCATAATAGGACTTGCACTAATGACCTAAGCAGAGGCAAAACCATAACGATGAAGACATAATTAATAATTGCCAGCAAGGCTGCAGCCACAGAGCCGCAACCAAGACCGCCTTTTTCGTGCCTTTTTTTATGTTTAAGGAAAGCAGACGAGCATGCCACCTGATGGTAAATGCTCACCGTCCCCCATAAACATCTCACCCCACAAAAATACTGCAAGAGGAGTTTCGTTGCGCTACATTGCCTCATGTGCCGGTAATAACGCTGGCTCTACTTCGTACCCTTCAAACCGGAACACAGCAGTGATAATATTACATTCCTATTTACAGGTAGGTACATAATGAAGCATACATAGAGTAAAATTATTCTAAACATTCCCTCTTGTACTTAGGGTACATATAATACTGAAAATTCTAAAACTACATAGCTAAAACATTATAGCAAACTACATTTGCAAAACCTAAGGAAGGATATAGAATTACGTCAGATCGGTAGGTATAGGCTACTTTTTACCCGGGGAAAGTATCGGATTTCCACGGGGAAATTCTAGTAACTCGGATGCTTGATAAATAACAACTAGTTTGCCCCAATAGTGGGGACTTTAATAGGCTGCTGATGATGATATGAAAGAGATGTCATGTTGTGCGATAGTAACCGGATATGGCGAGACGTTATCGTAACTTTTATAAAGTTATAAACAATACTCGACTCCAAGCGATAAGCAGTCAGACCAGTATGTAACAACTGACTGATATTATTGGCAACTGATGATATTGTGATGATTCATGTTACAAATAAATCGACGAGACACAAAGGATTGTCACAAGATCTAATAGGTAGGTACGTATGTATAATGTTCTTGGAAATATTCGTGAGTTTAAACTAAGTTGAAATTTTTTTATTAATCTATTACATATTGTAGTAGGTATTCTTAGTACAAGTTAGTACCGAAATAAATCATTAATTAATGAATAGCGATTTATACATAAATCGTGGCGCTCATTCTCTCGAAGTTATGTAAATCACAATTCAGTGATCTTTGATCACCATTCAATGCAAAATTCAGTGACCTTCGTTAGTACAATGTAGCGCCATGGACAATTCCAGCAGCAGTATTTTTTTACACCTAAATCGTGGCGCTCCATTCTCTCTACTTACCCCGCAAGAGATATAGCGTGAAGTTACGTATGTCAATCATAATTCAGTGATCTTTGATCACAATTCAATGCAAAATACAGTTATCTCTGTTAGTACAATGTATTGTCTATTGTCCAGCAGCAGTAATTTTTTTTTTCATCTAAATCGTGGCGCTCCATTCTCTCTGCTTACCCCATAAGGGATATAGCGTGAAGTCATGTATGTAAATCAGAATTGCAAAATACGTTAGTACAATATAGCGCCATCTATTGTCCAGTAGCAGTAACTAATGTAGCACTGCGAAATGCGCCATCTATTGTGATTTATGTTTTTTGTTCCTATATTTACCACGACTCCCAATCGATAGATGGCGCTGCCTGTACTCGTATCAGGATCAAACTTTTGTTTACTTTTTCATAATGTCTAACCGACCAAACTGAAGTATGTTAGTAAGTACGTACATAGATTAGAAAATATTTCCCGAAAATGGAAATACGCGTCTCGCTGCAGAACATTACAGTTGCTTTTTGGTTGCTTACTGCCATTGCGCCGCCCGCGCCACTGTCGCGCCTCGAAATTCGCTTTGATGAGGCGTGTTCTTTATCCTTACATTTACCAATTTTTTTCTATAGAGTAGCCAATAGCCAACATGTTTCTTTGCATTAGTGCCTAGCACGGTCCGACTGAACGGTAACTAACCGTCAGATAAAACCATTTACCTTTCTATGCCGCGATAACTTTGCGATAAGATAGTCATGGCCTAATTTCGCTACTAAATTAGTTTTTCTTGCCTTATCTTCGTTTACCTCAGTTACGTATACATTAAATAAGGAGAGCAGACGAGCAAACGGGCCACCTGATGGTTAGTGGTCACCGTCGCCCATAGACATCTCTCATCTAGGTTTTTGATTGGATGAATTGCCTCATGTGCCGGAAATTACGCTGGCTCTCTTACCCTTCAAACCGAAACACAGAAATGCAAGCATTTCTGCTTCACGGCAGAAATAGATAAGATGGTGGTACCACCCCAGGCGATCCTTCACTTTAGGATCTACCACTACCAACATACATACCAATACATGCACTGCTGGCCAAGAGCGTGTCGGTCAAACCCACAGAAATCGGACTATTCCAACGCCCTCTCTAGAAGAACGCACCAACTGGCAGACGCGGTTTCCTTATAGTTTAGTTTAAGCTCACATAAAAAAAAAACATCGTAATTTGATTTTTAAAGTAATTATACTACCTAGGTACTCATATAATAATAAATAAAATCTTTATTGATAAAGAACAATGGCGATTTTCAGGCCCAGGAGATCGATTCCACTAAATACAACGTAACTAAATAGAATCTAAACTGCATCGTTATGACGTGTTTCGTATGCTACTATCCACTAACGATCCATTTTCAGTTCGAGTCAACGATCGACCGAACAGTAACATATTTGCGCATTCTAATAAAACGTTTAGTTTATACTGAATCGCAGTTGAACGGTAACAAAACGCTTCAACTGTCAAATATAACGATCTAACATAAGTTCCTCCCAAGATACTTTTGCCGGATCTATAGTAAATCTAAAGGTGGCAGTGGTAGAGTTATGGGTCAGCAGAATGCGATTTGGTGTCCAAATAGAATTGGAACGAAAACTGAATTGAAATTGGATATAAATAGAACTACAAACGATGTAATTTAGGCGAATTGGGCCCCCACTCCAAAACTCGTCTTTATAACGGTTGTCGGTTCTGCGACAGATGTGACCGGCTACCTGCCACTTTAGCTTGCTAATCTTATGAGCTGTCGATAACTTTTGTTCTATGACAGATCTCATTATTTCGGATTCGATCCAGCAAAAACACTCCGAGCATAGCTCTTTCCATAGCACGCTGAGGGACTTTCAATTTGTGAACCAGTCGCACCGTCAGTGTCCACGTTTCGGCTCCGTAGATCATTACAGTAGGACGCACTGAAGACTTTTGTTTTATACGTACTCTTTCAAAGTCTATGTGGTCGACTGTACAAAGTTGCCACTTCACTTACTGTCAGCCATTATCACCACGGTGTTAATGTAATGACATCATCGCCCTTACTTGTATGTCCATTACGTTATCTATGCACACAAAAACGCCTGTGCCTTAGTTAGGAACTTTGCGCCCCCTACCTATATTAGCGCCCCCTTTGCGTAAGCAACCGGAATCATCTCCAGATAATATCACTGTAAAGTCGACCACAAGCTATAGTATACCATCTGTCAAAAATCGTTGATTAAATCTCAACTTTATACCTGCGCAATATGATACATTTATCTGTTTATTCAAAATAAAATAAAACTATAATAACACTAAAATAAATGCGTAAGCTAAAATTACAAATACCTAACTATTTTACAAATAAAATACCTGACCAAGGTCGCTCCAATGATACATTTATGATTATCCAATTTTGACGTTTTGGATAGGTTGACCTGTAGTCGACTGTACCTACAAATCCGAGTAGGGTATTATTTAGTTAGATTAGTGATTCTATCTAGAAAGCATAATTTACCTAAATAATATTATTAGCCATCTAATTTGTTTGAATTTCAACAAAGTGCAAAGTTTTGCGTTTTGTGCCTTTAAAGGTTTGTTTAGCATTAACACAAGTCCAAAATGTTAGGAGAGTACATAAGTTATTATTGTACCTACGATTCCACCAACTATAATTTAAAAATATTGGCCAAAATTTGTATTACATTAAAATATAATGAATCTAAACGGTACACGTGTAAATATTTAGTTTAGTTTAGTTTATAGATTGATAAAATTTATGATATCATTTAATGATAAGCAGGTAATACTTAAAATTGATAGCCATAATTAATTATTCATTTTATCTCTACAGCGCCCAAAACATAGCCGGAGCGTGGCGCTCCCGCCCGGGTAAACTCGACCCGTGCTAACTAATCCTAATTTCTATGCTAGAATTATAAACCAAGGCTTTCAAAAAGTCGTAAAGTAGGAGAAGTAAATAAGAGACACTTTCATAAGTGTTTCTAGTTTAGCCTTTTGAAACGCGGCGCCCCGTGACGCGTGCCCCGTGCGCACCTCTGACTCTAGCCCTAACCACGACCCTGTGCACCAACACTATAAGACACACCTACCTCTGATTTCATTTGAAAGTAAACAAGAAAACCAATATAATCAGAGGTCACGTTTCGCTGGACGTTCCGCACGTTCCTCCGTTAAAAAAGTTTTCTTTTGTTGGGTAAGTGACGACTCACTTACACTTTTTTTTGTTGACGGGGGGAAATCTTCATACCTGGTCTCCTGGGGGAGAGATCGGGTTATATGGGATTTTTACCCACTAAAACCCCCTCGATGGCTGACTCCATACATGTCGGAGGGCTCCGTGATCTCCAGTGGAACGCACCGGTGTCCCCCTAGCACTTCCCCTCCCCTCCTGGGTGTATATTCCACCTCTAGGTTCCTCCCGTCACAGCAGCATACGGCCATAGCACGCTGCTGCCTTCCCCTTAGTCGCCAGCCAATGGACGGCCAAATTCCCTACTTTGCCCGCCACTACCCTGATAACCCATTTTAATCGCCAGGCAGGGGCTACCGTAGCTCTATTCTTTGTCTGACACTACAAGTCTCGCTGGACCAGCATTATTATGGTTTATGGATGACCGGCTCGAACTTCCGTCCAAACATCATCCTCCATCATCACCATCAACTTTTTACTTCCCAAGCACCTTTGAATTCAAACCACAAACGCTGCTCCAGCCAGATTTAATTTATCTATTTTTTTTTGTTGGGTACCTACCTACCTAATTATTTATTATAGAATTTGGTGGAGAGTGTTCTTAGCTTATTCTTAGACATGTCTGATAAAAATTGGTTAAGGGGTTTCCAAGATCTTGGTCTCAGATCAGATCATCAGATGATCTCAGGTGAGATTTCTGGAACGATAATACACCTACATAGTTAGGTAATTCGATCGAATTTGAACTAAAATGTTTAGGACTTTAGACCAATGGCCTTCCCAAATGTGGAACCTTGAAGACCTGAGCTGATGATGATATAAGAATCACACAGTGTGCACTGTATCCATACACCGAGACGAGAAGCCTCAACTAAACTCCATAATACAAACATGACACGCTTTATTTCCAGGCAATAATATCTAATCTTACAGTTACCGCGAATTCTGTCTTATCAATCCCCCAATCCCTTGAACTTGAGCGCGCGAAACCACACTGCGAAGGATGGCAAAAGTAAACAAATCCTTCGCGCCGGCACGCGGCAACCCGTTGACGTCGCATCGAAGCATTTGTCATTCGGAACGCACCGCCGCCGCCGCTGGAACGCTTGTCGCGCGCTCCGCAAATTTCCGAACGCGGACGCGGCTGTCAAAATAAAAACAAACATTCTGTTTTCAAAATTCAGTGACGGACTTTTTAAACTTTTCGCGAGTGCTCTGTGTTTCCAGTCAATGTGTTTTAATAGTGTGTATTTTGGTAATTATAGTGATTTGTGTTTTTCGTAGTCAGTTAAACAGTTTGTCATTGTGGTGTTCGTGAAGGAAGTGGTGCGGAATGACTGATAAACAGCTGATACAGCGAGTTTATTTATAAACAAGTTTGTTAATTTTTTTCTATTTTTTCTATTTTTGTTTTGTTTTTGCAAAACAATTTTTCAATGAAGGAGACACAATACCAAAGAGTTCACTTTATTACTTTCGATTCAGTATCATTCAGCGACCCAGGTAATTCCCCTATTTGCGCGAAAATTCAAAATCACTTCCAAATTTTTATGCAAATTTCATTCATTTGTTTACTTACGTAAACTAATAGTTCCCACGATTAATACGATAATTAGTTAACGATTAATTTAACGAGTTCATTTAACTTTCCGATAACCGTTGACCGATTAATTAGCATAATGGTATGGTTGCAATGATAAACAATTGAAGTGTAATTGTAGTTATGTATAGGTAGGCTGACTTGTTCATTTTTAGTTACTTAAATTAGGTACCTACCTTATTCTTATAGGTTCTAGGTAGGTAGATAGGTAGCTAAAGTAGGTAGGTACCTTCTTTAGCTGGCTCTACGTCTAGGAAAACTCTTGCCTTCGTATCTTTTTAGTAAAGCGTTCTAAAACCGGTAATAATTATCCGATAAAGGGTGTACTCTACACAGCCTGACAGTTGAAATAGTGCCGGTTCCAAAACCGTTTAGGGTATTGATGCACTTTGTGCCGATTGTGCCTTTGTTGAGTAATTATAACTGATTCCAAAATACTAACTTTACTCTGCAATTATTAATACTCTGCATTTACCTATTACTCGATAAAGCGTAAGTGGTTTTAGACCGTACCTATCCTTAGAGTGTAGAGCTACGTTGGCACAGTGGATAGGACACCGGACTCCCATGCGGGAGGTCCGGGTTCGAAACCGTGCAATGCCATGTACCAATGAGATTTTTGTATTTTTCTAAATCTTACGTACATTTACCGACCGCTCTAACGGTGAAGGAAAACATCGTGAGGAAACCTGCACACTGAGTGTGCAGTGTGTAAAATGGGGTAGGCACAAAAGATCCTCCAGAGTCGAAGTGCCGCTAGGTTATTCCCGGCCCCCTATCATAAGATAAGATAAGATCCTTAGAGTGCACAGTGGTACCGATTCCTAGGTGTCACCCGCTAAAATCGGACCCATTCAATACTTACCTAGGTATAGTAGTACAAGAATATCCAATTAAGAGTGCAATACTCTCAAATTCCGTGGCTACCGTAAACCATAGCGCACAAACTCAGTGCAGTGATTCATAGTTTACAAGTGACTCACTAACTCACTCACAACTCGTGTTTTGGTAAGATTTCTGACCGATCTGTGTTGACCATTACGCAAACGTGTAATCACCTTTGAAACGTGACATAATGTTGTTCAAATGTACTAAATTTTGAAATTATAACTCTATAACTATAACTCTATAACTTTATCTCTCTAACTCTGTACAACAAAGTGTTTTTCTTTCTTTCTAATTTAAAAATTTAAAAAACCCTCGACTTACCGTGGTGGAAATCCCCTTACATTTTCGTAATCATCAGGTTCTCGGCGTGGAAATATGGATGAAAGAAAAAGTGGGGCGCGTTCGTTCCTTCATGGTCCTAAATATTTTAGCTCAATCTCGCACCACCTATTTGTTACCGTTCCAGAGATACCATCTTACATTAAAGTTACTTCAAGATCTTGGAAACCCCTGATCCAATTTTTATCAGAGATGGCTAAGAACACTCGATAAAAAAATTCGCGTCCAAATCGGAGCATCGGTTGTCCAGTTATGATTCCACAGACAACAGAACCAGCGTAATTGCCGGCACATGAGGCACTCCATCTATGTCCTCAAGGTCGGAATCCCCTGAGGTGATATGTATATTGGTGACGGTGACCACTTACCATCAGATGGCCCGTTTGCTCCTTTGCTCACCTTAAAATAATAATTTAAAAACCCCTAAGATGATCCCACAATCTTTATTGCAACTTCTATGTTTAAAATTGTTAGTAACATGTTTTTTAATGGCAACTGATGAACATTACTGCCAGTGTCTAGGAACAGGTTCATTGCAGGTTGTTAATGTAGCAGACGCTTTAAATGTTTCACTAAGTCTCGGACTACACGACGACGGTTCCAGTATCGGTCGGTTCCATAGAACCGGTGCTTCATATAAACTCAATCAAAAATGCGCTGTCGACTACACGTACAACGGTTCCACTTGAAGTTCAGGAACCGGCCTGCTCGGTTCCTGAACCGAGAGGGCTGGGCTTGAGAGCAACGCATGAGTTTGAATGCAGTCGACTACACGGCCGGTACCGGTACCTAAACCGAACCGTCGCTGGAACCGTCGTCGTCCGGGCCATAAACTCAAACAAAAATGCGCTGTCGACTACACGTACTCGTACAACGGTTCCACTTGGAACCGGCCTGCTCGGTTCCTTAACCGAGAGGGCGAGGCTGAAGTGCAACACATGAGTTTGAATGCAGTCAACACGGCCGGTAGAGGTACCTGAACCGAACCGTCCCTGAAATCGTCCTCGTATAGTCCCAGCCTAAGGCCCGGACTACACGACAACGATTCCTAGGCCGGTTCCAGTATCCGTCAGTTCCATAGACCGCAGCTTCATATAAACTCAATCAAAAATGCGCTGTCGACTACACGTACAACGGTTCCACTTGGAACCGGCCCGCTCGGTTCCTGAACCGAGTTTGACGCGGCCGGTACCGAACCGTCTTTGGAACCGTCGTTGTGTAGTCCCAGCCTAAGCGTGGCTATTTGTTTTACAAATGAATTGGCTCTCAGAACGATTACGCGGAGTAGAGAAATCAACTGGAATGTCAGTGTACACGGTAACAAGTGTATTAGTTTCTTTTGCGTCGGGTCTAGTACAGCAGTAGCTACTTGTTTCCTGTTGGATGATTATTGAATCATTACAAGGAAACCCTAAGTTGTATAATGGTTCTATAGATAAGGCGTACATAACTTAAGTGACATGATTGTATTTTTATACTCGGAATTTATTGAAGATGTTACAAACAGAAATAAACTCTTCTTGATGAGCTTTTGATGAGAATTGATTGTCCTGAGCTCCTTTGCAGAATTTCATTGATGGTTCCAAAACAAAATTTACGGAGTAACAGGTTACTTCGCGTCCCTAAGTGTCACACTAATTACAGAAAGAATAGCTACCTAAGAGCATGTGCAGCATTTAACCAGTTAAGCAACAACCCTACTATAGATCTTTTCAACAGTAGTCCTGATTCTGTAAAATCCTTACTTACGATCGAGTTTCACTCTGCCTATCTATAGTACCTACACGGTATCTAGATTAAGAGTTGTTTTATTATTTTTACATTATCTGTGGAAGCTTATAAATGGCTTTTGTTTTTATATATGTATATGTAACTTGAAACAACGATACGATAAAATATTTGTGAACCCCATAAAATATAATTCGACGAAATGTTAAAGTCTGTCAAGGGATATCCTATTCCGTTTACGAACTAGAACCGCGTGACAAACGGACGGATGGAGACGATGACGGAGCGACAGCAGTAGCACAGTGGGTTCCGTTTTTCTCTTCGGGGTACGGATCCTATAATAATCACGATTTACGAGTTATCAACTTATCAAACAAACTGAAGAAAATTAGTGTTTCGCTTGACGTAGATAGAGATTCTATTATAATTTAATAGATCGGTGATGAAACTGTTTACGAACTATGAAGCGTTGAACGAGAAATATTTACATTCTCCAAAATATTAAGAAGTCTGCTTCTTCGACATACGTGGAGCAAACAAGCGCCTGACACCGCCCGGGACCCTCAAACATCCACAAAAAAGACATAAGTGTGTACATTAAATAGAAATAAAAACTTATAATCTATACTAATATAATAAAGAATCTGACTGACTGACTTCACTGACGCAGAACAGAAACTACTGAAGCTAGAATCATGAAATTGAAACAGAAGATTCCTTTTATGATCAAAGCAAGCAATAAGAAAGGATCTTTGGAAATTCAGTTCCTAAGGGTGAAAATTTGGAGGAGATACTTTGTATGGGGAATAAATTTTTTTAGTCGATTTACTTGAAACTTAGTATATGTGCTCTATAATACAAATAAAGATACACGTGTTTCAGGTTTTCTTAAAATGGGGTGTAAAAAAGGGGTTGAAAGTTTGTATGGGGAAACCTTTTTTATTCTCAAGTCTTACTTACTTGAAACTTAGGATATACCTGTGCTTTATAATACAAATATTACATGATTTTCAGGATTTCAGTATTAAGATAAATCACTTTCTCAAACGGTATTTTACAAAATTCAATTGGAATGTTGGTTTTGTTTGGTTTTACTGACACGATAGTAGTAGGGATTCGTGGATTCTGGCTCAGTGAATCCTGCCTCCAAGGCATTGCTCCGGCTAAAAAAAAAAAAAAAAAAAAAAAAAAAGTGAAACACCCCATCTAAATCGATTGCGCTGGGTCCCGAAGTCGTATCTCTCACCGTTTCAGAGATACGCGATCCTCCATAGTGCTCCTACATGATTACGTTAATCACATCATTAGCTTGTTGTTTGCTAATCACCTCTCCCAGTCGGAACTGCTATTGTCCTTAATCACCTGCATTCATTGCTAAGTCTGGGCTCCTTAATCACCTAATTACCGATCTACTGCACCGAGTGTAAACACATTGTCGTGGTTTTGATATTTCGTTGCGATCATGTTGTACTTATCTCTTTATATGTAGGTATTTCAGACTGTTTCTTACTGAAATCTACACCAAAATCAGCTTTCATTCAAACATAGGCTACTTTGTAATGGTCAAATAACATTTTGTAATGTGAATGGATTTTTCCCAAATATTCCAAATATTTTGTTAATTGCTTTTTAACGTGATCTTAATAGTGTCACGTAGCTATTGTAATAAAATTAATATTAGTCTAATGTAAGTATGGATGTTTCTAGTAAGACTGCTTTCTAATTGTTAATGTAATTTTTAAGTAGTTAAGATTGCTATAAAACGCGTACATTTCAACGTTTCCGTACCAATTACTGCTTCTAGCGAGTCTTGACAACACCTCCACGTTCAACCACATTGGAAGAAACATGGATGTAAGTATTGCTTGTATTATTAACTTTCTATTATTGTCTTGGTTTTGTTCTCTGTATTTCGACTTTAGTCCCCCTCATGTGTGTTTCATTCATGTTTATTGTATACTTCTTTGTTATAGCTTGCATGCTGTATGAAGAACAACGACATAAACGTAGACGTGGAAGAAAACACCTTCAAACATTACTACTTCCCGCCCTCCGATGATGACACCTCACTTTCTCCTCGGTATTCAACCAAAAGACCGAACAATGATTCATTGGATGAATTCTTTGAAGAACCGAAGAAGAAAAGAGTCAAATTAAATTCGTCCAGTGTTGGGCGATCAACGAAGGACGGTGGTATGTCATACATCTCAACGAATGTAGATGATGGGGCAACTGCGACACACCTTATTAAGATTGAAGTGTATGACATGAAAAAATTGGCTACCATCGATCCTGAGGAACATTGGAAACATGCCGACGTACGTCTCAAGTACTACGTGAACAAACAAAATAACCACCACCGACAAACTCGTGGTCTGATCTATAATATCACAAAGGAGATATCGAATTCCAGCGATTGTAAAAAATACACCTTTAAGCATAAATGATAACTTGTTATTATGTTTAGAATTGTTTTCTTGTAATAAAAGCAATCATTCATTTTATATAATATTTTTATTTATTTTTCCTTAACTTATACCTAAAGTAATACATAACACAAAATTATAAAAAATTCTTAAACATTTCAGTTAACATAGCATCATTCTGAATAGTATCTTCTGTAAACATTCCAACAAAATCCGTAAAAGTCATACCCCTATACTTAAAGTATAAAAACATCAAACAATATTCACCACAAAGAGATGAAAATACATTTTGGATAATCTTACTATTATACATCCACATACTTGTATTTCTTCGTAAAAATGACAAATGATAACCCTCAGGCTTGCGACCAAATGTATCAAAGTATTCGCCAACACCTTTACTGTTTACATATATTGCTACCCAATGTAATCCGGGTTTTGTATCAGGGTCTAAGTTGCTGATTAAATAAACCGGTGTTGTCATGTGTATTGGAATACGGTTAGCAGCAAAAACATTAGGTTCTAGAGAATGGTTTATCTTTTTTAAATAATGCGATATGTCTAAAGTATTCATGATAACAATTTAAACATGTGTATTTCTTAACAACAATATGTATTCTAGACATAGTAAACAATGTCCTCTACTTTTATACAAAATATTTAACTGCTGAAATCTACATTAACATTTCTATTTTTATCTATTTCTATTATATTATCAAATTCAGCGTAAACTATACAGTTAACTGTTTTTGTTAATGCAGTTTCAAACCTTACTTCTAATCTCACACTACCATGTCTGATAAGATTCCAATGTGCGGTGGAGTTAGCAGATAAGTCTGGTGTTAAGTCAAAAGCTAGTAAACAATAACCATTAGCAAATTGATTTCTAGATATACCATTTCCATCATTCAAAAAATGAATACCAGTTCCTGAGAATAATGTATGATAGGCTGTGGTAAATATGTTGCTACTGAAAACGGGCTGTAAAGCTTTCGATGGTATTTGAATACCATCAATATACAAACTAAATGTGTTTATACCATAATTTTCGAAATCATAAGGATTCTTCGAAAAGTTACCGTTAAAGGCTGCATTATCGACAAATCCTACTATACATCTTTTTGGCACTTGACCAAGAAATACGTTGTCTAATGTTTTACCTTGTACACCCGATGGTATAGTCAAAACTTTAACCTCAGCCCGCGTTATTGGATATTTCGCAGTAGTAGATTCTAAAACTTTTTGATGAGCTAGTAGTACAGTTGGGTTGATTCGAGCTTTACGAATCATGAGAGTAGCATCAACAATAGAAACTTTCAGTTTAACATCATTAGATGAACACATAAGGTTGAAAGCATCTCTGGAACGTACTAACTTTATGCACATTTCCACACCGTTGATTAAAAATTTTTCTTGATTAAATAGGTCACCATGTAGATGACCGATCATTTCCACTTCCTTGCTATCTTTCACAAACTTTTGTCTTTGTATAAAACCTTTATTTGTTTCATCAGTAGCATTCATATTCCCATCGGTATCTTCATACCATAAACCACAGGTGAGATGTGACTGTTTAGCTGGTGGGGCATAGTTTAGAAGTGTTTCTATATATGCTCGATATCCATAAGTGTTGTTAGGAGGAGACACAAGTTTTTGATTTAGATAAACATCTAGTTGACTAAAAATAGAATGAAGCCAATTGTTGACCGGGGCTACATTAGTTGTTGCTGCTAGAGCTGTTAAATCTTGGTTTACTATTTTGGCTTTGATCTGTATTAGAGTATGGGATAGATCAATATAATCGTCACCAGTTCCGGGAATTTGAAATTCAATAGGTCCATCATCACTTAACGATGAAATCGGTTTGTAATGAATCCACTGACCACTTTCAATACTAGTTTGAGTGGCTGGTAATGCAAACAGATCTAGCTCAGAATTAACACATTCACAGGAATGATGATGTAAAAATGACATTTTGTTTTTTATAAACCACAAAATATATCGTTATAATTTATTTTTTTATTCCTCCGAGCTATTTTTACTGTTCTCTCTTTTGAATTTGGGGAGTGACTGAGATTACCAAAACGACGCTTCTTATTTTTATACCCCGAACCCGTCATCACTCGATCAATCTTTTCATCAGCCTTCCTTTTTAAATTAGAAGTGGCTTCTCTAAATCGATTTTTAACGGAGTCATCTAAGGGTTTTGCACTAGCCATATCAGTTAAAAGGCCTAATCCAGCATTCAATGCCTCTTTTCCGATAACTTTTGCTCCACTTGATAGTAAGGGTAAGACTGATCTAAATAGTCCACCTAAGAAACTTCCAATACCATGTCCTCGCTGATATGGAGCACCTTTATAAATGACACCCATGCCAGAACCGGCTTGATGTCTATAATAATGTTCGTATGGACAGATATTGTGATCGAGTTTGGAATACATATTTATTTATTTATTTATTTATCTACGTCTAAAATGTAGTTTAACACAAGATGTCCCAAACTGGAATGGTATGCTTTCACCAGTACTTGTTCTTATATCTATTTCAATCGTATCAAACTCCCTGCGCATAATAGGTACATAGTGTGGTGGAGAAAAAACGTGCATTTTATTTGACCCATATATGTATTTTGCAGGATCAAGTGATACAATTCTCAATAAGGGACACATTACATCGCCCACTATTTGTGGTTCTATTATATCACAGTACACATACAACTGTGAAGCTAATCCTAAATATAAATTAGCAGGAAATTTTCCGGTTCTTTTAGAAGCAACATTAGTATATGGATCAAATCCGAGTTGAAGACTTAATATTGGTGAGAATTTTAATGATATTAGTTGATTGTCATTTTGAGTAATAGTTACGTATTTTGAAAGCTTATCATAACGTAATTTAAATTTTTCTCTTGAATTCAATACAGTCAATACATCTTCAATATTGTCATAGCTCGATGCAGGTATATGGCTTTTGTAGCTGACTAACGACGGTGATGATTCATCCGGAACCACCATTCTTTTTTGTATGTACATAATATTTTCATTTTCCTGAACAGTATACAGGGTGCAAGGGTATTGAAACTCCACAATCCCAACTGACCATTCTCCTACTAATTTTATTGGCTTGGGTAGTTTAGTTGAAAAATTTGCTGTTTTGTTATTGGGAAAGTACATCATGGAACTGTTGCTGGGTAAAGTTAAATAAAAACTGTCGTGAATCATGTCTTTTTTAAACTTGATGCTAATATCCAACTGTTAAACTTACTTGGATAACCTTTCCACTTGACAAGCAGTTCCTTTCTGCGTCCAGAGTAACGAGTACTTAGAATTTTATCAATTTTAAATTCAGTGGTGGGGTTATAAATGACTTTTTGTAATTCTTTTTCATAGAATGTTCCAGTAATAGATTCATCATGTAAATCTTTCAACGTATAAACTACCCAAGGCGATCTTTCTATAACTGAACTTATTATGAATATTTCATCACTCCAGTTAGTTTCATAACCTTTTTGGAATATGTGTTTATGTTTAGTTATTCTCACATAATCACCAACATTGAATTTAGGTTCTGATGTACTAGTCGTTAATTTATTATCTTTCTTTTCATACAGATTACGCCATACTGTCATTATATTGTTAGAATTAACATCACAAGGCCTCATTTTAATGCTTCTATGAACACTATGATTATATGAATATAGCAAATCCTGCAAAATGTCTACATATCGGTAAGTGTTGTTATGAGTAAAATAACGCCACATCTTCATTTTGAGTGTCCTTTGAAACCTTTCTACTATACTTGCTTTAATGTCAGGATTATTAGTTGTGTAGTAGTTGATATTGTAACTACTTAAAAAATTTTTAACATCATTGGATATGAATTCAGTACCTTTGTCTGATTGTAAATGTCTAGGAGTTGCTTTTGCTTCTAGAAAAATATCTTCAAAATTTTTTTTAATAGTAACAGCATTCTTCTTCGGGATAGCTCTAGCAAACGCATATTTACTGAAAACATCTATTACACATAATATATAATTATTACCATCATTATATTCACTATAAGTTCTCATATCACTTAGATCAGCTTGCCAAAGTTCATTAAAGTTAGATAAAATATATCTGTTTCTCGGAAATCGACGTTGGACAGGTTTGTGTAAAGTATAAGTTTCTTGAGCCTCCAGCCACTTTTTTGTATCTTCTCTTGAAAGTTTATTCCTCATAGCATCTGCTAATTTAGTCAAGCTACTATAGCCAGCAGGATGTGATATGTCATAGTAAATATCACGAATTTCTAATAAGGGGTCCATTTTTGCCAATCTATTTTTCTTTTTGCTTTGTCTTTACTTTGGGTTTCACTCGTATGTGAAGTTGGTGTAGGTAAATTATACGGAGTTGATTGAGTTTCTGTTTCAAACCGTTTACCAAAATCAGGGGTTTTGGACATTACACTTATAAAAGTTGATCTTTTCGGATTACCTATGTAACTTAAAGGTATTCCTAACTCTTTAAGTGCTTTGCAAAATTCCATCCAACCATGTGGTGAACTATTTTTGAGCGGTCTTATGATATCATTGAACAAGTCAACAATATTACTTTTGTAGACTTCTTTATTGTCTATAAATACGGTACCATGGCTATTCCAGTGTACTTTTTCTTTATTTTTTAAAAGAAAATCTAATAATAGCTCACCCTTCTGTTTATATGATTTTGGAATCAATTGAAGCATTTGTGACTTGACATAATAATCATGTACTTTCGGGATTTCTTCGTCTTTCTTCACAGGAGTCTCTGCGACGTCTGCATCTTGATTCGGTTTTACATCCTCTTTTCTTTCACTCTCCATTTCATCTTGCGAAAATATAGGTATTACTAATGGCTTCCGGTCTTTACCGATAAAATACAAATATCTCTGTAAAGTTTGCATATAAAGTGTCCATTTCTCTCGATCTCCTAATTTTGTATTTAAAACTTTTTGCATCTCTTCATCAAGATGTGTTATATTACTGCCAATGCTGCTATTATTATTACCTCTTTTTAGTTTCTCTATTACTTCAGGATCAATCAGTATCATTTTCTTGGCGTTTTCCATTGTTACTTAACCAGTGAACCCAGTAGCGCACTCAAAACTGAACCAAGAATAATGGGGAGAAATGCTCCACCTTTTTGAATGATTAAATGTTTTCTGGAGTTGGTATTTCCTTTTGAGGTAAGTTTTCTTAGAATATTTTTAAATTTTTTGAGTTTATTCTTTTGCTTATCTTGCAATGGAACTTCTCCTTGTAACACGTTATAAATACACTCACAAATACAATTTATTTCTTTATCATCACAAGCTATTAACAATGCTTTTCGGAATTTGGGTTTTAATAAATGCAAAGCTCTTAAAAACTCTGCATGTGTCTGCACTTTATGTTTCATTGTTATGTTATAATGGTATTTGATTGCATGCTGTTATATTTATACCCCTTCTTGGGTATGTAACATATTGTATACTCATTTGGAAATATATCAGTCTTAAAGCGATACAAATCATTTGTATTTTGTTTTAAATCGATCAGTAAGTATCCATGTGGTTTGCTTGTAGCATCTCCATACGCATCTTCAATAAACTTTGAGTTTTCAGGGACCAGCTGACGAGCGAGAAAACGTATTTGTGTTTTGTCACGTGGATTTTTAAAGTAAACTATGTAACTCGAATTTAATGATATATCACGCTGTCCTTTTCCTTGATGAAATAAGTTTTGGGTAATATAAAACACACTTAGATTTCGATGATGGCTCCCTTTAGTAAAAATATCCACTATGCGCCCATCGGACTCTCTCATTAGGTCATCAATAATAATGAGTTGTGGATATTTTCCATCAAACATACTCAAGTCAGGAATTCCTTGATAGTAAGTAACTCCATTTAAATTGTATAGTGGCTGCATTTCGTCATAACACCATACTATTTTACTAAATTGATGATTGCAGATGTTTTTCATGTACTTCAAAAAACTACATACAAAGTTTGATTTCCCACAGCCGCTGGGACCAGCTACGATAGTTGTAAAAGGATGTTCAAAATGAAACATAATTAGCTAAGTAAAAGACGTCTATTCAAATCACACTTTAAAATTGGTATGTACAGTACAAAACAGAAACACTTACAAATAACTAATTACTAATGAGTAAACAAACAAATACAAATGATCTTATTACTAATTTTATTTACAATCATTAATTATCACTAATCACCTTAATTTATAATGACCCCAAGCTAATGTATTCGTGGAATTTGGTACAATGTATCTCTTAGTGTCGTTATATGATAAACAAATTTTATTAATTTTCTGTGTAAATATTACATGTTTAATACTCCTAAATCTAAACATTTCAGCAAATTGTATATTTTTATTCATCAAACAGGACTTATAGTTATCAATATTCAATTTTTTAGTTATACATTTATTTACACCCTTAGCTTTTGTAATGGTCTTATCTTCTACTTTCATGGCATACATTTTAGATCTTAATCCAACAAATTCAGTAAATATTTTGTCGTTGTTTTCATCTTTGAAAAATCCTAATTTCTTTTTATTTAATCGTGGGAACCCATAAACATTGTCTTGGGGATAGTCAGAGGTGTCGAAATAGTTATTTAAGTCGGGTTCAATTTCCTTATAAAAATCTTTACAAAAAATTTGATAAACTAAGCTGTCGGTATCAGTGTATAACAATTTCAAATTAGGAAATTTAATTTTCATGTAGTCATAATGGAAATTATACATCAACGTTTTAGATATGTCTAATATACTAAATCCTAAATAAATGGGCTTATTGTAAAACACTTTTGTTTTTTTCAGTTGGACTGCTACCAAACTTTCGGAAAATATAGAAAGACTATGGAATTCCGGTCGAGCAATGAGACTCTCAGCACCCTGAACTTTACCACGATTTTGCCAATATGTTAATAGTTTTACGTTTACCCTTTTTTCAATATTCTCCATTGTCTTGCCGAATATGGAGTTATTCATCAATTTATAAAAATCTTTTTCAAAGTTTGATGATGCTACTGTGCGCAGTTGAGTGTTCAACTCAATATATTTTTTCAACCACGGACTTTGCTTAAATTTAAGTACCCTGTGAACTTTTTCAACTCGCAGACCCAATTTTTCACATTGTAAAAGATTTCTATAATGAATAACATACATCTTCTTATTGTTTAAATTCGGTACTAGCTTGTGGTCTGTTGTCTCTCCAATACAAATATTTTCAGGACACAATGGAAAATCAGAATGAGAGTCGTGTAAGCTCTCAGGATATTCTAGGTCTACCTCTAAAATATATCCCACATCAGAATCAATTGGTACATCATAATTTAGGTTAGGGTCAACCCATTCAAAATCAGATATTGGTAAATACTGAGACATAGCCCAACCATACAAATTATTGGCATCAAGGTAAGTTAAATATGAATTTGGTTCATCTTTTTTATAATCACTCATATATGGATTATTGGCTTTAGCATAGCGGTTGCTACATTGTGATATCCCTCCCCTTATGCCCGATTTTATAAAGGCGATTTTATCAAAATCAGTTAGCAGCTCTAATTCAACTTTAGTGCATTTCAACATAGCATCCCAACTTAATCCAGGTGCTGTGTAATAATGAGCGGGATCTAAATTATAAGTTTTTAAACAAACGTTCCTGAAGTTTTCAAAAATGTCAGCTAAAAGTAGTACATCTGTTTTTAAGTAGAGATCAGAATAGTCACCCAGTGTGTTACAATGAAAATGAGACCATACCTTTTGGGCATGAACATAGTCATCATTAGAAATACTCTCCCCCGTAAGAGAACTAACAAAACAATCAATTGGTGGCAAAGATGGTAGTTTCAATGAATCAAAAGAAGTCATATATTCATAGGGATAGACACCTTTTCTCTTTAAAAGTTCAAAATCGTTTTCACATGGATATTCTTTTTTCAACTCACAGAATTGGTCATTTTGTAAATTTTTGGCCAACGAGTCTAAACTACTAGACAAGAATTTTAAAGAATCTATAAACCTTATATCGATGTTTTTACCACCAACCTTTAATGTTTTAGAAAAGGAAATGTATTTTTCCTTATTTTGAGGAATTATTTGCACCTCGCCTTCCGCGAAATTTAAAGCATGTACAATAAAATGTGCATCGTAATTACTTAAGTTATGTAAAATCACAGGTATAAAACGGGCTTTATGGAGTTTGTTACTGCAACTTTCATGAGATACGCCTATAAAAGCACCTGTGTGCCAGTCATGATCAATATGCTGTTCTGAAATTATATCTTTCTCACATATGTAACATGTAGTGGACTCTTGTATGATCTTTTTATCTTCCTCAGTAAGAGGGAGTGGACATTTTTGGTAACTGTTATTTCGACATATGATTTTGAGATCCTCATGCAGTTTTTCCATGAAAACTTGAGCACAATCCTCACCAGTGTATGTTACATATTTTGAAAGTTTATCGTCATAGGAACATTTAACATAATATCCAAAACTGTGCACATCATGTCTTTGAACATTAGTCGTTGATGATTTTTTCGGATCATTAGAACAAAACTCGATAGGGTTAAGAAAAGACTCGAAATCCGCATAAATAACAAACGGAACTCTCATTTTTTTATCAAAGTTTTCAAAACTTAATTTATCATTAGGTACATTTGCACCCCACCAGTTTTTTCTTTTTGTATCGGGACTTGGGAGATCAGTTCGAATATGAGCACAGTCATGAATAGTATGATTAGAAAGACCCTCCTTTGAATGAAAATATAAAAGACATCCATCGCATATATAAATAGGATCATTTCGTGTTGTAACTTGACGGAATACCAAACGAGATAAATTTTTTATATAACAATAGTGACCACTATTTCCGTTCGTTATATACAATAAATTAACGTGTGTTTCTTTCCGCGATTTTGTAAAATACAATGGGCCGATCACAGAATGAGTTTTAGTCGCAGCATTGTATTCCAATCCAAAAACATTGATACTTAAGTTATTTAAATGTTCAACTTTATGGATATCTGTTAACTTTACAGGGAATGGAATACCATCAAATTTGAGTTTACTATCATGTTGAGCATAAGAACTGACTCTATTGAAATTTTTAAACACAGGATGTAATGCCGAGAGTAAACTCCATTTTAGACACTGGTTATCAAAATTTTTTACATTAATCACTGCTTTTTTCGCTTTTATGTCCTGAGGTAAGTCTATGTAAGACGAACCCCGGAGGGGGTTAAACTTATTTACATTCATATCAATGCTGATTATATCCCTAACACTCCACCCACTATCTTTTTTCTCAAATTCGCAAATTCTGTTGGAAATAGTCTCTTTCAAAGAACTTAGAAAACTATTTAAATCCTCGGACTCGTTTAAAATGAAGTTAGACGTTTGGAAGTCGAAAACGTTAGATATGTCTTTAGTTTGCTGTATAAAATTTGCATGTAAAATAAAATTTACTTTAAACGTTTTAAGTTGGATAATGCTTTCATTAATTAAGCTTATTAGTGTATTCTTTATCGAATCAAAAAACAATTCAAAAGTAATAAAACCATCACAATCAGCAGGAGGAGTTATTCTATAAGTGTGTATTCTTTTCCCGAACGCAGTTTCAATTAAAGTAACATTTGGGAATTCAATATGCACCCGTAAGGCGTTATTTTTATGTTGATTACTTCTATAATGATTAGATAAGTACCTCTTTTTAACAAATATATCACAAGTTGTGCACTTCACCATTTCGCAGTTTTCGATTGCAGTCGAAGGCTGGGCTGATGTGGAAGGCAGGGTGGATGTAGACGGTTCGCTTAGTCGTCGCCTTTTCTCAACAGCACCTTGATGTTCGGTTTCAGCAGGACGTTTCAAACCCCCTCCGATTTGTATTTTATTACTGTAGAATAAATAAAATAAAATAAGTTATAGATTTATAAATCCCTGTCAAGTGTGGCGTTAGTAGTCTAGTGGTTTGAAAGGCTGGGCTTAGGGTTCTAAACTATGGAGATTACAAAATGGTAATAACATTATATCACAACACTTACATTTTCTCGAAGTCTTCAACCACATCGCATAATAATTTATCGAAATGCGGATCGAATAAATCCTTATTTGGTTCTTCCGTAATGTCCATTTCTACACACTCGTTAAATTCATCACAGAAATTTTCAATGCTTTCCACAGCATCACATAGTTCGATTATCTCTCTAACGCAATAGGAAGATTCGATATTATCTTCTAAGTCACTATTCGCGAAAAATGCACTAACACACTCTGAGTCCGACATTTTTGACTTGAAAGTTACTCTAGAAATTTTCAATAGCGACTGTTTACACCGTACTTCTAAACCTTGCATTTATACACCCCCAACTCATAACGCATTCACTTAAAGAGTCTCATTAATTATTCTATCACAAAAGACAAACTATTAGCAAAAGATTGTACACCCTAATCACCACGTGTTTACACATAGAGTCTCACAAAACAAGCTATCGTTTATTATCGTTTCTCGTTTATTACAAGAAAACAATTCTAAACATAATAACAAGTTATCATTTATGCTTAAAGGTGTATTTTTTACAATCGCTGGAATTCGATATCTCCTTTGTGATATTATAGATCAGACCACGAGTTTGTCGGTGGTGGTTATTTTGTTTGTTCACGTAGTACTTGAGACGTACGTCGGCATGTTTCCAATGTTCCTCAGGATCGATGGTAGCCAATTTTTTCATGTCATACACTTCAATCTTAATAAGGTGTGTCGCAGTTGCCCCATCATCTACATTCGTTGAGATGTATGACATACCACCGTCCTTCGTTGATCGCCCAACACTGGACGAATTTAATTTGACTCTTTTCTTCTTCGGTTCTTCAAAGAATTCATCCAATGAATCATTGTTCGGTCTTTTGGTTGAATACCGAGGAGAAAGTGAGGTGTCATCATCGGAGGGCGGGAAGTAGTAATGTTTGAAGGTGTTTTCTTCCACGTCTACGTTTATGTCGTTGTTCTTCATACAGCATGCAAGCTATAACAAAGAAGTATACAATAAACATGAATGAAACACACATGAGGGGGACTAAAGTCGAAATACAGAGAACAAAACCAAGACAATAATAGAAAGTTAATAATACAAGCAATACTTACATCCATGTTTCTTCCAATGTGGTTGAACGTGGAGGTGTTGTCAAGACTCGCTAGAAGCAGTAATTGGTACGGAAACGTTGAAATGTACGCGTTTTATAGCAATCTTAACTACTTAAAAATTACATTAACAATTAGAAAGCAGTCTTACTAGAAACATCCATACTTACATTAGACTAATATTAATTTTATTACAATAGCTACGTGACACTATTAAGATCACGTTAAAAAGCAATTAACAAAATATTTGGAATATTTGGGAAAAATCCATTCACATTACAAAATGTTATTTGACCATTACAAAGTAGCCTATGTTTGAATGAAAGCTGATTTTGGTGTAGATTTCAGTAAGAAACAGTCTGAAATACCTACATATAAAGAGATAAGTACAACATGATCGCAACGAAATATCAAAACCACGACAATGTGTTTACACTCGGTGCAGTAGATCGGTAATTAGGTGATTAAGGAGCCCAGACTTAGCAATGAATGCAGGTGATTAAGGACAATAGCAGTTCCGACTGGGAGAGGTGATTAGCAAACAACAAGCTAATGATGTGATTAACGTAATCATGTAGGAGCACTATGGAGGATCGCGTATCTCTGAAACGGTGAGAGATACGACTTCGGGACCCAGCGCAATCGATTTAGATGGGGTGTTTCACTTTTTTTTTTTTTTTTTTTTTTTTTTTTTTTTTTTTTTTTTTTTTTTAGCCGGAGCAATGCCTTGGAGGCAGGATTCACTGAGCCAGAATCCACGAATCCCTACTACTCACGATTACTGTATAGTCTAAACATTGTCCATCCTCGCGAAGATAGTATAAAGATAAGAAATAGTTAATATAAAGACAATATAATAAGTATAAGAGGGATGGCAGTAGAAGGCCAGGCACAGAGAAAAGTGGAAAAAGTAGGCCTTTGCCCAGCAGTGGGACAGCCACCTAAGGGGCAGCGTTAGGTTAAAAAATACAATAGAAAAGAAAAGAAAAAGTTTATTTACTTATACAGGGCACACAAAAAAAGGACCTCCGACATACAAACTAGGTCGAAAACCTGTATCTTGGAAGTCGGGATTCCGTCGCACTTTCTGTGCAAGCAAATTACACATTATATTCTTAACCTAAAAAGAATTTGGAAAAATTAATCATAAAGGAATTTAGTAAAGATAATGGTAAGAGTGAGTATGGGTGGGGGTGTGTTAGGTTGTGTGGGAGTGTGTAATGATGTAAGTGTGCATCTGTAGTGTAGGGTGAGTGGTGTGAATAAAATATTAGTTAGCCATAGCGATACAGCGCGGTAACGCCGCAAGCGTTATCTATCACCTTTGCATCGGAAGCGGCAAGGGGGTAGGTTTATTTATAGTTATTAATTAAGTTGACATTATTTGTAATTTTGATCTAAATTTATAACTTTATGTTTTTATTTTCTAACATAATTCTAAGACAACATAAAATATTAGTACAATATCAAATAACGTCAACGTTATGACGTCAAAAGGTGTCACAAAAAATTTAATGTTTTATTATAATCTGGTGACAGTGGGAGCGGCCTCGAGCGAGGATTACCTGTCAGAATGGTGACTTTATTATTTTATTTCATTACGACTAATGTGTGGACAAAACAAAAGCTTTTAGGGGCAAAGTTCCGTGTCCAGTCACACCTAATTGAGTTTATGGAAGTTTAGGGGACAAGTTGCTTGACTCTTTATTTTATTTTTACTAAAAATAGGGTTAAGTAATTTGAATTATCCGTCTAGTATAATATAGTCTAGTATAAAATATTAGTATTTTTATGTTTATATACTAGGTATGTATAATATTCTTCTGTGGAAGGCAATGGCAAGCCACCCCATTAAATCTGCCACGAGAGTCGTTCTATGTGATTAATACCTTAGAATGATCACGACCCTCAGCAATGAGGAATACGACTTAGAAGAAGAATGTATAATATACTTAATATTAGTATACATTTTTTAGATTTATGTATATGTATTTTTAATATGTATTATGAATAACCATTTATATATCTTTACTTATATAAGTTTATGTAAACTAATATAATAACAACTCTCCATTTTATATGACCTATCTTAATATTTCTCCATAACTCCATTGTTAGCTGGTAGAAAATGCCGCAAGGCATTAAGCTCGCCTCATGTACACCTTTTTTTTGTGCATTGAAGTGTAATCATAATCATAATTTATTCATAAAAATAATAACATGTCATATATGTTCTTAGAATAAATATTATTGTACAATGTGTTCATATGTCAAATTTTATAAAATTAGTTTATATTGAAAAATGCACAGCCTAGCAACCACATTTTTAATTTATTTTCAAAACTAATTACACTATCTGAATTTTTTATTTCACTGGGAATTTTATTGTACATTTTTGGCCCTAAGGCGTAAATAAATAAATAGTGTTATACTCGTACAACATTACCAAAGCACCAATCAATTCAGTTATAGTAGAAAATAACTATTTTTGGTCATCTCTTTAGTCATCAATCAATCAATCATTTATTCGTGAACATAGGTAATAATAAGTAGATATTAGTATACAGTGATACATAATATTATATCTTAAGTCTAATCCTCCACAGCGAAAACGCTTGTTACCACAAAAATCGGACTAGTAGAATTTCTAAATCTTTACTATTACGGGTACATACACTTGACTAAACTGAACAGCAGTTGACTAATTAGTCAACGATATAGTTGACTAATAAGACAGGTTTCTGTTTACACGCTGTAAATCGCTACTAACTACTATTATAACTATTACGAGTACATACACTTGTCTGAACTGAACTGCAGTTGACTAATTAGTCAAAGATTTAGTTGACTAATAAGACAGGTTTCTGTTTACACGCTGTAAATCGCTACTAACTACTATTATAACTATTACGAGTACATACACTTGACTGAACTGAACTGCAGTTGACTAATTAGTCAAAGATTTAGTTGACTAATAAGACAGGTTTCTGTTTACACGCTGTAAATCGCTACTAACTACTATAATAACTATTACGAGTACATACACTTGACTGAACTGAACTGCAGTTGACTAATTAGTCAACGATTTAGTTGACTAATAAGACAGGTTTCTGTTTACAGGCTGTAAATCGCTACTAACTAATCATGAAGTAAGTAACTGAAGTAAGGCGTACCATAGACATACAATTGTATAACAGATATACAAAGCATAGACAGAGATACAAGGAAAGCAAAGAGAGATATATAGAAATAGAAAATCCTTTATTAATAGACCATTTTTGGCTTAAAATACTACACCATGCGAATACATTTTTAGAATGATATGGCTTAGTGTAGTAAACATATGATCTATTAAAAGGGCCAAGTTCAGCTAGAGTTCAAAACGTGTGAAAATATTGATGGTTTTTATCGCAATCACGCTGTAAACTTTAACTGTAGGCTTGAGACCTAGATCCAAAGGTAGACTTATTTTACACAACAAACACTAAAAATAAAGATCTAAGGAACTCAAAATACCATGAAGTAACCCAGTTGAAAATAAAACTGATCTTCCGCGATATAAATCACTGCAAAATAATAAAATTGATACCTTCTTTACGACTCTACGGTATATCAATCATAGCTTCGATGAAAAACCCAGATCTATAAAAAGAAATCGATATTAAACCAGAAATCGATCAAATGGAAGAGGCATCTTAGATCATTGATAACCTGTGTGTGATTGTTTATATCAAAACAGCTTGTAGCAATATTATAGGTATTTTATATGTTGAAACATAAAACATTACACAACGGAAACTGAACGATAAACAAAGGTATAGTGAAAATAATTTAAAGATTCATTGATTAGAGTCGAGTTGATCTATGGAAATAATCACAGAACGACTTTCTTGGCAGATTTAATGGAGTGGTTTGCAATTGTCTTCTCCAAACATCGTGAGGAAACCGGCACACTGTATGTGTAGATAGAATTGAATGATAAATTAACATAATTTGACTAATCATAATATGACATTCTTGATTTTGGTTGTTCCTTAATATTTGTCATTTTTTATAAACAATAACTTTTGGTGAATTTAAATTATTTTAGCTATTTTGCACATATGATAATTTTTCTAATTTTTTTTATTTGTTTTTCTTGTTTCTTTTAAGTAATCTTGTATTTTTATATTTTAATTTTATATAATGTACGTTTTATTAACTTTCAAACACAGTGTACGAGTATATTGTTATTGAAATAAATGAACTTGAATACTGGTTATCTCAGTGTGTCGGTTTCCTCACAATGTTTTTCACCGTTATGAAAGTTTGACGCCCTAGCCACTAGGCTTAGATTAGAACAGATAGAAAAACTGCAAAATACTCATATTGAAAGATCTTTCAATTTGGTGATGTATTAAGAAAGAGAGACAGTGCTAACATGAGACTAGAATAGTTTAATGTGAGGTGAGATGTCTATCTGAAATCTTATATACAAACTAAATACGAGCCAAAAAAGAGGTCGCGCGTCTTCCGGGGAATCCTCGCGCATTCTCGAGAATACCCGTAGCGGTAAAGCGTATTTAGTTTGTATGTTACACAATTGACATAAAGTTCATTATGCTATGTACAATTACGTTGCGAAAATTCGCTGCCATTACATTCCGCGGCAATGTAAATTGAGCCTTAGGATCTTATCTTATGATAGGGGTCGGGAATAACCCAGTGGCACTTCGACCCTTGAGGATCTTTTGTGCCTTCCCCATTTTACACACTGCTCATCTCAGTGTGCAGGTTTCCTCACGATGTTTTCATTCACCGTTAGAGCAGTCGGTAAATGTACGTAAGTCTTCGAAAATTACGAAAAACTCATTGGTACATGCACGGTTTCGAATCCGGACCTCACTATATCTGCAATGGTGATCACTTACCATCAGATGGCCAGAAAAGATTAAGAAAAAAACGAGGTTCTATAGAACCTTGTAAATACTAACGAGCTTCATGAATTGTAAATGATAAACATATTGCCTACTTAACTACGAGTAGCACAAGTTACTGAATAAGTGAATACGTTCACTTACCGTCACTTGGCCTTGTACTGTGCTCATTCGGCTTTGTCAAACAATCTACACATGACGATGACGTCACGAGGTCTAAAGTTAAAGTTAACGGTACCGACCACCCTTCTATGTAAAATCTGCGGGTAAATATGCGGGTTTAGTTGTACATCATCATCAGCAGCCTACTCTAGTCCACTGCTGGACATAGGCCTCTCCCAGGGCGCGCCATTGAGCCCGATCTTCGGCTCTTCTCATCCAGTCGCTGCCAGCCACCTTGCGCAGATCGTCGCTCCATCTAGCAGGGGGGCGTCCCACACTACGTTTGCCCAAACGCGGTCTCCACTCCAGAACTCGTCTACCCCAGCGGTTGTCGGTTCTGCGACAGATGTGACCGGCCCACTGCCACTTCAGCTTGCTAATCTTATGAGCTATGTCGATAACTTTTGTTCTATGCCGGATCTCCTCATTTCGGATTCGATCCAGCTGAGATACTCCGAGCATAGCTCTTTCCATAGCACGCTGAGCGACCTACATAAAAAAAAATTAAAAAATATAAAAAAATATCTGTCGTCAAATATATTTGCTTCGGCGTTGATGTGTTCCGGCAGTGTTTATAGAAGAGCCAGTACTTACTAGGCCCGTGTGCTCCATCTTCGGCCTCATCGCCACTTACCACCAGGTGAGAATGAGGTCAAACGCGGGTTTAGTCGTAAATAAAATTGAAAAAAAAAACTTCAGTAAACCTACCTACCTACTTAGAATACATCCCATAATCCTATATTAGTAATAAAACTTATTCCGTATGGCAGTAAAAGCAAATATAATAAAAACAAATACTTACCTCTTTATAGGATACGTTACGACTCAATAGTTAGAAAAAGCAATGAAACGTCACATAGATTTGACTCACGTTTTATTTTATAAACTGAAAAGGCATCAATCGCAGAGGCAATAATAAAATCGATGGGTTCTAAAGCCGAGAATAAATAAACACCAAGAACATATTGTGACCAATAATCCAACGATCGTGATAGATGGATTTTGATCATGAAAACCTAGGTGAAGATTGAGATATTTTTTTTAAATTTGATAGGGACAACGTTCGACATAAAAGATCGCCATGCGCTGGATGCCACAAGACGGACAGCGGCGCCGAGGCAGGCCCAGGCGTAGGTGGAAGGACGATATCGACCACTTCCAAAAAGGATGGTATAAGGACGCCGAGGATAGGGAAAAATGGAAAGGAGGAGGGAAGGCTTTTGCCCAGCAGTGGGACAGCCTAAAGACTATTAAAAAAAACGTTCCCAAAATTAAGTGAACGTGAGTTAAGTAGTAAGATGAATTTATTTGACACGAGTAACAACATTTAAAAATACCTTGTTCATTTTGGGATGATCCGTTAAATAGATGCGATACAACGTAAATTGTCGTGTTTTGCGAATAATGTCAAAATAAAAATTTCAAATTTTGCTACCGAAAACGGCTATAAATATTTTATACATATAATCAGCATAAAAATGCAATTTTTTTAATTCAAATTATTATCTATTTATAGATTATTTCATGTATATTGTTTGAAATAAGATTGATACTATATTTTTTCAATAACTGCGCAGTTACATTCTTACGTCGAATTGTCTAGAGATTGACTCATAGAAATCGATAATTATTGTAAAAAATCTCCAATCGATTTCTTGTACTCGTGACGATGAAAAATAAAAATCGAGATATATATGTCTCAAAATAATATTATGTACAATTTTTACAAATATCGCCAATACTATTCTACTTACGCTGTAGACGGCATTAGGCTCGCCACCTATCACGTTTGTCCACCAAATCTTACGGCGTAAAGTGAGAACTACCTATGATGAAGGTAGTTTCCCTGTCTACCCTCTCGAAGATTATGGACGTGAGAGTTATTCTTATGGAATGTAAATTAATTAATCGAAATAGTTAATCTGTTTTTAAAAGAATCGTATCGGTAATGATTCGAGTACCGAATAGACATCCCTATATGATACGTCAAACAAATTTTTAAAGGATCATCCCAAAATGAACACGGTATAGTTACCTACCATCATCATGTATTTTTGTATCTTTTTTAGATCTATCCGGGTAACCTATCTCCCCAGAGAAATATCCTATGATCGGAGTAGGTAGGGCTGTTTTTGGTACTTGCCACATACGGTCATAATATGGATAAGTATGCCCAATAATCCCGGGATTTCCGGGATTGAATAAATATATTATTTAGATTTTTAACGTTATATTTGTTTTGATACACATTTAAGATTGGTGGCGAAATATTTTTGTTTAAGATTTATGGCGCTAGTGTACCTATGGTAGTGTTTTAACTTCTTCGTAAGTTCACAATTTTTAAAAAATCGTAATCCGCCAAGTTAGGGCGAGGTTTATAAAAGTAATTTACAACATTTGCTCGATAACTTAAAACGGGATCCCGAAATCATATCCATATTAATATAACCTTTGAAGACATTGACCCGAAAGAGCTCTACCTACTCCGATCACTGGAAATATCCTTACAAATACTTACAAATACGTGAACCTAGTAAATAATGGAGTAGGTCAGAAAGTGAGGACACTAAGACGGTCACCCCATTATATAACTCAATGTAAGGCTTCTAACAATACTGCAACTAACTGACACAGATTTATAGTTCGTACTATACGTGGATCTACTCTATAGACATGGTTAAGAAAATGGGTGTAACTTGAGAGGAAACACACTTCTTGCGAGTAAAAGATAATGGAAATGCCAATCATGTCCCGATGTAATGTGTCATCTCCATGAGTGAGTTTCTTCAAACGACCTTCCTCGTACGTGTCTTCTGTATGCTACTGAAGGCAAAGTGACAATTTGGGTTATTTGAGCAATATAGTATGAGAAATAGGACGTGGGGAGTCAAGAATGGGATTCAGTGGCGCCTTGGAATTGAATGTGGCCTATATTGAGCAATGGCCAAATATAGGTTTATGAAGATAATATGGTTCCTTGCATGGGATTAATAAATAGGCTGACGATATGGTCAGCAGACAACCTCGAAAAACTTATAGTGACCGAAAAAATGGAAGGGAAGAGGCCCCGAGGACGTAGTCCGATGCGCTGGTCCGACCAAATCCGCACCACCCTTCTACAGTTCACGATGCTCTCCACACCGCCGGGGACATAAATAAATGGAGGTAGATCATCCGCCAGAAGGTGATACCTAAATGTGATCATGACCCTCAGCACTGAGGATTACGACGCGAGGAGGAGGATAGTCAGCAGAAGCCTTTCTTCTTCTTCTAAGTCGTGTTCCTCTTTGCTGGGGGTCGTGATCATACTAAGGAATTAATCACATAGAACGACCTCTCGTGGCAGATTTAATGGAGTTTGCCATTGCCTTCCCTATTTCACACACTAGTTATATCAGTGTGCAGGTTTCCTCATCATCTTTTCCTTCACAGCAGCAGTCGGTAAATGTACGTAAGTCTTGCGAAAAAATTGAAAAACTCATTGGTACATAGCATTGTCTGATTTCCGACGTCCTAGCCACCGACGTCACCGACGCTCTCAAGCAGAAGCCTATCCTAGATCCAAATCCACTGCTGGACATAAGTCTCTCCCAAGGCGCGCCAGCCCGCTTTTCGCTCGACCGCCGTCGCTTCGTCTTTGCGTCCAGCCAAACGCGTATCGATACATTAAATTCATAAAACGGATTAGATTAGACGAGAGAGATGCTGGCAAAGAAGAAGGATCTTTTATAAGATGAATTATTTATTCATTCGTCTACTAATATAATAAAATCTAGGTGTCGGAGTAAAGAAATAAGTATATTCCAATATCAATGATGTCTACCTACACTCAATGCGGTGCTTTATAATTATAGCCCTATGTTATAGACACGTTTATTGGTGTTCCGTCGAATATTATCTCACTCACGATACATGTTAAGTTATTTTTGATTCGGATTCGGATTATAAATAATCTGAATTCTTTTGGTCTTGATTTACAAGAAGTAAAGCGTTATTTACACTTTACTGAATCCAGTCAAGTGTACCTAACTAAATGCACGCACTACAGTTAGTCTGCGATGCAGCCTATAAACGAAATCCAGTCTAATTATTTAACTAAATCCGTAAGGGGCCATCCATTAATTACGTCACACGTTAAGGGTGGGAGGGGTCAACAAAGTGTGACATCGTGTGACAGGGGGACGAGTCATAAGCTTCGTGACGTCACATGCGTAAATCTAAAAGAAGTCATAAATAATGTAAAGGAATGGGTTCAAAGTCCATGGAAACAAGATGATTAAATTTTGTATCGTTCATTTGATTTGATGTTTTGTAAATTTTCTATAATTTTTGATTTATTATTGATTTTATGAAAAAAAGATTTTAAATAGAAATATTTAAATAATTTTGGAAGTGTTGTTTTGATTTAAAATTGCAAAATATGTAACGTCACACACAAATGTGACAAGGACAAAAATCATGAAATGCGTGTGCCGTAATTTATGGATGGGCCCTAAGACTTATTTCATCCATCTTGATTATGTCATCGAAGAATTTGATATTTTACGGGCACGTAAATCGATCGATCGCAACCATATTTTCATATAAATATGACACTTATAGGGTTGGGTGATCATTTCCTAACCGGCATTTTGCGTATAATACTGGGGCCGATTCCAATTCTACTAATACAATGTAATCGCAATATAAACTAAATTGCAGCGACTTAACGTTTTTCATACGCACACTAGCCACGAACCGTTCGATTAACGTTACGTTTCGGCCAACCACGTGCTGCTGTTAGCAGATATATTTTTAATAGCCTATAGATTTTCCCACAGCTGAGCAAAGGTCTCCCCTCATTTCCATGTTCCAACCTCGGCGTCCTTATACCATCATTTTGAAAGTGGTCTAAATCGTCTTTCCACCTACACCTGGGCCTGCCTCAGCGCCCACAGCTGTCCGTCTTGTGGCAGAATACGATTCGACAATGCAACGTAATCGCTACCAAATGGAAAAGAACGACAAACGTAAAACTTGTAAAACAGTGGAATTGGGCTTGTAAATAAGTGTTACTTTGACAGTTGTATGTGCATGACATTGTGGTAGTAATCTAATTATACATAAGGTGAGATAAGTTCTCGTTATGTCATTGGGTTTGTTATATTTGTAAATATAGTTTTGTTTATAGCATAGCGTAGCATGTCTTATGTTTCAGTACTTAATTATAGTGAAGGGCGAGCATGCGGCGTGCGGGATGTGGGGCCTGCCGCCCGGTCCCCGCCCGGTCACCCTCTGTCGTCCCGCCCCGCGCCCCTCTAACGTCATGCCATAATGATTTGACAGATAGGGACTAATGGAATAGGCCAACATTTGTAGTAAAATCTATGTAAAATCATTTGATATTAAATAATAAGCAGTTCATCGAAGCTTCAGTGAAGGAGAATGAGCACTTTTGGTCTAAGACCAGAGTCCGCGGTCAGTTCAGGAACCTTTCTTCATGTACTATTATCAATATTAAGGGTCCAAGTAGTTTCAGTCATTTGGTAATATGCTAGATGTTTGTAAAAAAAATTCACTTGGTGTCTAGCTTAGATCACAATCCGCAGCCACTTCACAAACTTACATAGCTTAAACAAAAGCTTTGGTATAAACTACATGACCCCAGATTACAAAACAACATTCTTCTATTAACCTAATTTTTTTATTGCATCAATCAACTTACATGGACATACTAAAGAAGGATCTAAAATTAGTTTTTCGATATCTCAACTAACATCAGAGATATTAATTGTTAAAGTTAGTATTGGACAGATGATCTGTCCCTTTCTAGCAAAACAGTCCTTTATATGCAGCCAGGACCTGCTTGTATGACGCTAGAGAACAGTTACGTCATAAAACTTGTTGCCGCTTCTTTTACCGTTCTGATTTTTGATTGCCTGTAGTTATTTTATTTTTCAACGAATTTTAATTCTGTTTTCACATTTGACCATCAATTTATGACTATTTCTTAATTTTATTTGATACTTGGATACTACCCTATTACAAGTCTAAATTGGCAACATTAATAGAAATCCCCATTTTGAACAGCATCAATTGTTGCTCTTCGTGAAATAGTGCACTTGATCTAGGGCTTACGATCTCGGTATACCGAGATCCCGAAATTCCGAGATCCCGTATGATTTTTTAGTCCCGCTCACTGTGGAATTCGCGGGATTTGCGGGATTGAAAATATTTTATTTGAAACCATCATAAAGAAAGAGATGACGCTTTATGAATCAGGAGGGTCGATGGGTAAATATTTAACGTTAACACACAAAGTCTGTAGTACCTACAAACGTAGAAGCTGAGGCAGCGTTTTCTTCAGCAGGTTATCTTGCCAACAAGATACGAAGTAGCTTGGCTGACGACACGTTGGGAATGTTCTTTTCTCCGAAAACACTTCCAAAAAAAGTGAATTTTCTGAAAAAAAAAATTGTATTGGTTCTAATTAATATTTTAAACTTTAAGCGTGCTGTTTCATTACTGACTTTGAACCACTTTTATCGAAAAATGCGGGATCAACGGGATCCCGCATATTACCGAGATCCCGTACCATTGAAAAAATTGGATCCCGCCTATACCGAGATCCCGCAAAGGCCTGCGGGATTGGAACCTCTAACTTGATCGTTGTTGTATAAGAAAGTCATATGTATTTATAAGTAAAGTAAATTAATTGCCAGTCAAATACAGATTAATGATGGTGGATTTAATTTAACATTAGATTAGCATTCGACTTGCCATACACAGCGTTTATTTTCCCTATTAGTCTGTGGTATACTTATTTAGAAGTAATTGACGTATTCAGTTGCCTTTTGCATTTAAATAGGTTGCCAATGTTTGTCCTTTGCGGTTCCTAAAACTACCAATACAATTTATTTAAATCAAATCAAATCAAGAGTTATGGCAATTTTGAAACAATATTAAGAATTACATGTTACGTGTTCATTAGCACTGGTCACAGAAGAGATCTGTCCTCCGAGACACAGGAACTTCCTAGTTCGGAGGTCAGCGTTTATTGTAAACTAACTTGTTGCTCACTAATTTTATTTAGTTTAATATAACATATGCTTAAGTTCCTATTGGTGCATGGACTAGGAATCTTTTGTAATCTTACCGCACAAATAAACTTATTATTCTTAATTTTACATAATCTGTTTGCGGACAAGCAAAAATATAGGAACGATCCATTATGCTGGCCCAGTGCCTTTAAAAACGATTTATTTTCTCAGTTTTTTAATTGTATTCCTCTATGATAAGATTCGTGATATTTACCGATCATTATATGGAATTAACCACATAGAACGCCTTTTTAGTTAAAAAAAGTATATATATAATAAATATATAAAGTACTTAGATTGTCGCAGTTGTTAGTTGGTTAACTTTGTATAAGGACTGGCTGAAAATCACCGCTGTGTGTTTACACGCAAGTGTATTCACTCAAGCATCAGCTGAGTCAGCCACTCATCATCATCAGCCTATTAATGTCCCCACTGTTGGGACACAGGCCTCCCCTTGCACAAGGGGGTACGGGCCATGATCCACCGAGCGGGCCCAGTGCTGATTGGTGGATTTCATACGCTTTTGGAAATATATTTTTTCGTCAGACATGGTGGTTTCCTCACGATGTTTTCGTTCACCGTTAGAACAGTCGGTAAATGTACATAAGCCTTCGAAAATTTCCGAAAAACTCATTGGTACATGGTTTCAGTCAAATTAAATACAAAGCAAAGTCAAATTAGACTGTTGCTGATGGTACCTACCTACCTGGTACCTGGCATGGGAGTCCGGCGTCCTACCCTCTAGGCCACCGACGCCGACGAAAGCTGAGCCAGCCTATTGCCAATAGTATTATCGAGTGAACTAAATATGTATTTTTTTGTGTGGCAATAATGTGTTTAAGTCTTCTTCTCTTCTTCATAGAATACATTAGTAATATTTTATACATTACAAATATTCTTTATTAACAACTCCAACTATAGGCTATAAAATGCCTGTGCTTTGAATGCACCAGCACAATGTTCCAAGTGTGAATTTGATCCACCGTCTCTTGATGCGCCCGCGCCGCTGTCTCGTGTAATTTCCTCAGGTATTTTCAATTTTTTATTAAGTTTGACCAAATGGTCAAATACATTATACATTCCTGGTGTAAGATTTTAAGTATGTACTTACTTACGTAGTTATTCTTTCCCACTTCGTTTATGGAGACCATTTATTTTTATGGTGCCGCATTTTATTGGTCGGCCATTATAACCGATATCTGAACATTTATTGTAAATTGAATACTTACGACTCCTTGGAATGCTGATTTGATTCATATCTAATGTGTTGTCTACACTAATATTTATGTAGTATCTAAATATTGTTTATCGTTATCTTTCTAATCGTACATAATCATTATGAATGAATCCATTATCTGTCTTACCACTATTAATCATAAGTTACACGTATCTATTTACAGTATATTGTTCTTCTAAGTCGTTTTCCTCATCGCTGAGGGTTGTGATCATTCTAAGGAATTAATCACATAGAACGACTCTCGTGGCAGATTTAATAGGGTGATTTGCCATTGCCTTCCCCATTTCACACACTGGTTATCTCAGTTTGTTACGATGTTTTCCTTCACCGTCAGAGCAGTCGGTAAAATTGGCAGGTGCTTTGGACAGAAACAATCTGTACCCCGGTCCCTCATTTCGATTTACAATGATTATCTACTGAGCGTCGGTGGCACAGTGGCTAGGACACCGGACTCCCATGCGGGAGATCCGGGTTCAAAACCATGCAGTGCCATGTACCAATGAGTTTTTCGTATTTATAGAAGACTTACGTACATTTATCGACTGCTCTACTGTAAAGGAAATCATCGCGAGGAAACCTGCACACTGGGATGACCAGTGTGTAAAAAAAAGGCACAAAGGTCGAAGTGCCGCTGGGTTATTCCCGGCCCCCTATCATAAGATAAGATAAGATCTCTTCTCTTCTAAGTCGTTTTTCCTCATTGCTGAGGGTCGTGATCATTCTAAGGAATTAATCACATAGAACGACTCTCGTGGCAGATTTAATGGGGTGATTTGCCATTGCCTTCCCCATTTCAAACACTGGTTATCTCAGTGTACAGGTTTCCTCACGATGTTTTCCTTCACCGTCAGAGCAGTCGGTAAATGTACGTAAGTCTTATGAAAAAACCGAAAAACTCATGGTACATGACATTGCCTGGCTTCGAACTCAGACCTCCCGCATGGGAGTCCTATACTACAGTATATAATTACAGTATATACTGTTAACGAAAACATTCCTCGGACTCTGGACGAATTTGTCTAAAAAGTTTATAAAATGGCGAATAACAGATGAAAAGTCGGAAAAATTTTGTACTTACTCCAATATCTAAACTTTTATACGAAATTTTTCACATTCTTAAGTTTTTCTTTACATACCCGGTTTACAAAGAATAAGAATAGGTTTATTTGCGCGGTAAGATGACAAAGTATCCATAGTCCATACACAAGTAAGAACTTAAGCATAGGTTATATTAAACTAAATAAAATTAGTGTGCAAAAGGTAACAATAAACGCTGCCCTCCGAACTAGGAAGTTCCTGTATCTCAGAGGACAGATCTCTTCTGTGACCAGTGGAAATAAACATGTAACAGACGTTGGCCAAGCCAAGAACATATAAAACGACAAAATTAATATTAAAACAATATCATATTTGGTGACAAATCAACGAAAAAACTATAGTGTTAGACCAAATTAGGAAGTACTAGAGTTGTAAATACGTATTAATTATAAAAGAATATAGTGACCAAAACCAACGTAACGTAACCTTATTACGTTTTTATTATTATGAAACATTAATACGTGGATTCACAGTCACTTGGTCACGAAAAGCACAAGTCGCGATAAGCGTAGAACAAAGCATATTTAGATTCGGAGACAATGGACATCAGTGGATTGTTTAAATTGGAACTTCCTATCGCAAGGAGGTCAGTAGTAGTGATGCGACGAGGCTGAGACCGAATCAAGAACAGAGACCAATTATCGTTCATTGTTTGTCTGTAACACCTAGCTCTGACGACTTTATGTCTTTAAGTTCTACACCAGGGTAGATATTAATGAAATAATATTGTCTAGGGCATCCATTGGCATCATAAAATCGTCACTTCATATCATCATCATCAGCCCATGTCGTCCCACTGCAGGGTATAAGCCTCCTCTCTTTTGTGCCACCCTATCCTGGCTAGTCGATCCTGTGCTAGTCGCATCCAGGTCTTCGATGCGACTTTGGTGATGTCATCCGCCCATCTAGCTGCTGGACAACCTACTCCTCTGTTCCCCGACCTTGGCCACCACTCAGTGAGGGCTCTGGTCCTTTCATATACTTATTTATTATTAATAAGTATATTACAATAGGTTGTTACGCTCATGAAATAAATGTTCCGAAAATACTGAATTATCTTTTTCACATAGGAAAGCATGTCAAACTATTATAAAAACGTAAATAAAATATGGATTCTCACTGATGAAAGTTGGAAGTCTTCCGATTATTATCGGCTGAGTCACAGAGATTAGATTACAATTTAAAATTTAAAAAAATACTATTAAAATTGTAGAGCAAACCATACCAAACCTCTCCCTGCACATCACTAGTCAGTCTGTCTGTGTACTCACTTTCCTTAATACCTTGCTGGACGATTTGTTACATGATTCCTGTGTTTGTTCTGACTATATTTGTACAAGATTAAGGAGAATACGTAAATAGGGCGACATAATTGTCAACACGACAATTACCATTAGTAATTATCAAATGATTTTTAGTTAGTTGATGTTTAGTTTGAAACAGAATTAATATTCCACGTATTGTTTCACACAATCTATTTATATCAAATGTTGTTCGTCACACATTGTTATGAAGATAATACGATTACGATAATAGCTTTTGGCCACTATTTAAACATGTTATATTATGTTGATGACTTCTTCTACAAGATTTAGACCAAAATTTTAACGAATACTCGCAGTATCTACGACTCATTTGAACACCAGTTGACCGAAGCGTCCTCATTATCATCTTTTTCTGTGTGACATAGTTTTCGAAATTTTCCGTGATAATTAAAATGATTGAAAAGACACGTTAAGGTGCTATGCTAACCTTCACGAACCACCACTTGCCAACTTAAAACAGCTAATCAAGAAACCAAAGATAAATGAACAAAGACCAAAAACACCGGCTAAAGAACGCCAAAGCGTAGTTTAAATGCCTCCGACGGAGCTACCCCGACAAGGCATGCTGTGCCTATCACGCCATGACGCCTGCCCCTGGGACGAAGCCCTCAAGTCAGCTGACCTGTCCTGGACAGGCGTCCAGTACGCCTGTTTGAAGATACTGCATCTGTACTGCAAAGTCTTCGAGAGGGAAGATGTCTTGGATATGGTCATCAGGTGAGTTCCTTTGAATGATTCATGATGTCTTTCTTTCTTCCTTGTTTTTTGTAACTCCACTATTCAGGATTGAGATCCATTCTATAGTTTGTTCAAACAAAACCACACCTACGCCCATACGCATCTTTGAAAAAAAGTGTATTTGACGAAAACCACCTTTGAATCCCAACCAACTAATTGCGAATTTATCTAGAGATTATCTAGATATATCATAACTTATATGCAATGGAAGATTCATCATAAGGTAGTGAAGAATCTTAAAGAAATTAAATGTGGATGAGTTGGGGATTCTGAGATTCACAGAACATTATTGGCCTCTTTTCTCTTATTCGATGATTTTGGGGATTCTCAACTCAAGCCAAGCAATCGCTGAGCTTGTCTCATTCATTAGTGAGAAATTCGACATAGAAGAAGAAGAAACTGAAATACGTAGGAAAGAAACCTTGTAACATCTTGAGATAAGAGTTTCACCAGTAGATTCCTCACCCCCCAATCACTGTAAACCTCTGAAATCAGCGAACGCTCATTAGCTGGTCTATTAAACCGATGTAACGATCGTCCGATGCCCACAATCCCCAGTTTAATGCCCACAAAAACGTTTAGTGATGCCATCATCGCGCCCATTCCGATAAAGTTGAGGAAAACCTGCCGTAATAAAACTATTATTACATTGCGTTAACGCACAGGAATTGTTTAACTAATCATTTGTTTTTAAAACAGTGGTTGCCTTAGAATAATTTTCTGGAATTAGGTGCTGAATTTGCAGGACTTGCAAATAACCGGAATATGAGGGCGTATAGCTCTGCATTTTTTGTGATTTACGCACTCATCAACTTTCTTGTCTTAACTTCTTAGCCAAGTGTAGTTTTCTGTACCCATTTGTTGGTGTTGAACATTCTCCCCTAACTTGATTGCAGTTTTACACTGAAAGTGTACAATTCCAAATTAAAAGTTCTAAAATTTCTTATACCTAAAACTTATTTCTCATCATTATATCGTTTACGATTCCATCATCATCAGCAGCAGCCTACTCTAGTCCATTGCTGGACATAGGCCTCTCCCAGGGCGCGCCATTGAGCCCGAATACGTTTCCATAACACTCTCTTATTTCTTAGACGGGTCTCGTCTATTATCCAAGCGTTCATTACTCCATATCAGTATGAGGCACTGATGTTTTTCCATCTTCTACCTAGTCACTCTAGTTTATTCATGACGTAAAAATTTTTTGCATGCCAAAATAATGACGAAACATGTATGATCTATTCCAACAATACTAACTTATTATCAAATTTTGATAATTCTGTGATCTCATTGCAGAGGAAAAGGATCCGATTTTAAACAATCGTTTCAGCGGTGAATTGGACACGAACCGTTATGTTAATGTCAAGGTATTTTACATAGCACTCTAGCGTGTTTCAGATATTGTTTTCAGTGATGCAAAGTAAATGGCTTGGGCTTGGCTTTCGTTCCATTAGACCAGCACGTGCCAAAGGTCAGGGGATATGGAATCTGAAATGTGAAACTGAAATCACATTCCGATGACATGTTAATGTATTTATGTACTTATAACTGTTAGTAATTTTGTAAAATCTGTTTTAATGTTTTACAAATGCGATATGATCGTTTAAAAAGCAGATAGCTATAGATCCTTTTATTGCAATTGTCATATTACTATTCTTATATCCACCTATATACTTTATTCCTACCTACTTCGAAAGTCTTAAACCCCAAGATCAGACTTAGTCATTGAATCATATTATTTTATAGACTGTTACTACTACTTCCATTATTTTAAAACATTTTATTACCTTGAAAACAATCAACGTTAACCGAAACTTTAGAGGTTCTAAAGAAAATGTTGCCAGTTTAAATTATCTCTTTGATCTCGACCGTGACTCCATAAAACTGCGTGGAATTGTCAGTTTTGGCCGGAATTAGCCCACCATTGATGTTTGGCCTTCGGTTGTCAATCGCTATGGGTATCCCTTGCCAAGAATCCAGCGTCAATGGTTATTATTTTGACGTAGGTATATTTTGATTGGCGTAATTTCTGTTGCATTTATAGTCTTAGCTTCACTTACTTATTATGAATGGGGCCAAATGTCAGTCAATCTGTCTACCTTCAGTTTTGTATTTGGCTAATTGACCGCCAAAGATTTAGGTGGTGGATGGAAAATGTACCTACCTACATAGCTTGTACAGCTCTAAGCTGTCACCGGAAATGTCGAAGTTACAGCGCCTCGCACTTGCCGCACTCTCACCTCCACTTACTTCACTTCATCAGCAGCTTATTAATGTCACCACTGTTGTAGCACTTCCATTTCCACTTTTCATTTCCTCAGTCATGCAGGTTTCCTTACGATGTTTTCCTTCACCGTTAGAGCAGTCGGTAAATTCGAATAAATCCGAAAATCTCATTGGTACATGGCATTCAGCATTGCATGGTTTCAAACCCGGACCTTCCACATGGGATCCCGGCGCCCTAGCCACTCGTTCAGTACTTTGTAATCAGTTTATTTCTAATTTTATGTAGTAATGTAATTATAATAATCATCATGTTTGGTTGAGGGTATGGCTCCCTTGTCTCCTCCCTCCTGGATCCGCTACTGGGAAGGGGTCCCCACATTGTTACATGAAGAATTTGTCGATGTTCATCACATTGACAGTTCTGTTCGCGATTCTGCATAATTCTAATTTTGGAATTCTTACAAAAGATTTGCCCAAGCGGCTTAGAGTATGAATATCCTACGGTTTATTGAAGGATTTAGGATACTAAAGCGAAGTTATACCCTAGTGACATCACAGTATGCTCAGGCTCAGTGACAATGGGACACGCATACCGCTGAAGAAAACAGTCTTATGTTTACAAAACGCACGTGTTTTGAAACGAAATACTCATTCATTCGTCCAAAATATTATTTTGTTGTTGTTTTATTGTCTGTTTACAAGAAGAAGCTACGATTACCAAACTTTTGCCATCACTGTCATCATCAGCCTATGTTTGTTCAATTCAGTGTCAAACTTCAAGGCGAATGTGAATTAGGCACTTACTAGTTCCGCGTGATCCTCGACCTCATCGTAAATTAGCATTACTCCATCAAGTCAAACATAGTTTAGTGTTATCTATCCAATACTGTACCAACTCCATTTCCCGGGTGTTAAATAGGTATTTTATTGTACATATGATATTCGTTCACTATTCCCTATTCGTTATTCGTTCGCGAAAGTGAACCCTATCTTCGGTTCCCAATCATGGATAGGTTTGCATATCTAGGTCGTTACCTAGAATAGCCCTTCCATTCCAAAAAAAGAGCGGCGGTGGCCAAGTGTTCGAAACCATGCCATGTACCAATGAGTGTTTCGGGGTTTTCGTAGACTTATGTACATTTACAGACTGCTCTAACGGTGAAGGAAAACATCGTGAGGAAACCTGCAAGTCTGAGGAAAGTTTCCAAAGGCGTTTGAAATCGACCAATCAGCACTGGGTTCGCTCAATGGATTATGGCCCGTACCCCTTGTGTAAGGGGAGGCCTGTACCCCAACAGTGGGGACATTAATAGGCTGGTGATGTTTTCAAAACTTTGTAAACCGAAAAATATGTGGAGATCCTAAGGCCTGGACTACACGCTCCGGCTCCAGCCCCGGTTCGGTTCGTTCTAACCAATCAAGTAGCGCTAATTTCAAATGGCGGAACACATTGGTTGCAGCCAACCGAACCGGACGCGTATAGTCCATGCACTTAGTCCGTGATCATATTTTGCCGCTTGCGTAGTAGGCATATTTGCAATATTAGTGGCTTATTGGAATTTGCCACAATAGATGATACGTATAGTTAGAAAGATAGCTTAATCATATTTATCGAACCCAAAATTTAATTAGAAATAGCAACACTTCAGATTTTTATCATGTAAGATAGTACGTGTTCGTTGTTATGATGAAACCACCTCGGTTGGTTGCCCAACTACTTAGTTGTACGTAGTAAAGTTACAAACCACAAATGGGATTATTACAAAATTCACTTCCTGTAATATTGTGCTGTAATTACCTACATTATAAGGAAAATTACATTGTTCCGTACCATACAGTGGTCACACATCATGGTGTTTTGTCGCTTTATCTTATTTAATGTGAAGATATTACAAAAACTTTGTTGCGTCAGGGTCCTACAGAGTACAGCTTGATGTGTCTTCCATGTGCATGGCGCGTTCTTAGTGGAACCTTTGCATATTCCATGTGAGGCTTTAGAGTTCCCTCGGGGGGTATATAGGGGTTTCCTCCGCTATCCCACAATATCCCAGAGGTCAATTGCAAACCAACTCCGATTGTACCGGATTGCGCAACCCAAATATCTTCGATTCTGTCGGCAAATATCTGTTCGGCGTTGCTATTATGTTTGAAGAGCCAGTTCTTACTGAACCCGTGTGCTGCATCTTTTGCCGCATTACTTACCACCAAGAGAGATTGAGGTCAAACTCGTTTTTTTTTCTAGCTTTGACACTGAGAGGGAGATGGCCTGGAACTTCCCTTGAAACTTCAAATATATTTGATGTCCTAGTGATTGCAATACACAAATGCTTCAAAAATTGTAGAAGAAAGGCGAAGATCGACTGGAAAATTAATGTTATACGAGTAGTTAGACGTGGGATTCTTACCACGATTTGGGGTTGATTTAAGCTCCCGATATTACCCCAAACCATGGTAAGAATCCCATATCTAACTATAGTCGGTATTGACAATAACCACGAAAACTTGAAAAGTTATATCGGCAGAAAAATTGTCTATCTCACGGAGATCATGAAACGAATCGGCTGGCTTCAATATTTTGACATGAGGATGGGGAAGATCCATCTTAAGTTTATGAAGTCTGCTCTCAACACAGTCTGCCGTGAAAACAAACAAACAAACTTTCAGTAACGAGGATTGTATACAGCGAGGTGGTACTTCCGATGGGAGAGGCTGGCTCGAAAAAAATAATCGCGTGGAGCTGATTTATTATTATTTTATTATTAATTAATTACAAGAAAAAAAAATACAATCGGCCATTGCCTTACGCATTTCAGACACTGGTTATCTCAGTGTGTGCAGGTTTCCTCACGATGTTTTCCTTCACCGTCAGAGCAGTAGATAAATATTTTCCTGAAATATTCTTACATTTACGAGGATAAGTCAGAGTGGTACTGGATGAGCTATATACTCGAGGAACATGACATGGATGGATTTCAGATGGGCCATATGTCTGGAATGCGGCCAAATTGTCTGGCAAACATGCACATTCAATAATATCGGCTAATATTATAAAAATACATCGCTTCTCCAAATAATAGGAACCTTACTAAAAGCCTAGTTAGGTAAAGTATATACTTATTTGATAGTTCTCTAAAAACTAAAGTTATTGGGGGTACCCACAAAACTTTAATGTTTTTTTTGTTGGTACTAGATACTTTTGGCACGAATTTTGCTGACCTATCCGGAATAAATCCAAAGTTCGAAATTGAATTGAATTAACGTCAACATACGAGTACTAGTGCTATATAAGTATAGTGTATATAACTTTTACGTATTTCTGCCTCGAACCAGTAACATGTGTTTGAAAGGTAAGAGAGCCAGCGTAATTACTGGCACATGAGGCACCAAATCTAACTCCTCAAGGTTAACACTGTGACGATGTCGACTTCATCGTCATCATTTCGTCTTCATTTCTTCATTTAAATTCAAAATCATGTTCCCATTCCATTTCTAAATTTCATTATTCCATTAATTTCATTGTTTTATTTGTATTTTCACTTTTTCTCTGTATTTTGTCTCGAACGGACGTCTCCCGTTCACTTTTATTTCCTACTACTACCTATTTTCTGTGTTACTGTTTCTGTGTTCTTTTCCTTAAAATATAATGTTTATCACCAAATTTTCTATTACTTCATCTGCGCACTGTCCTAGAACCCTGCTAGCCGGCATCTAGAGGACAGACTGTAGCAACACTGCGTCGAAAAACCTCTTATAACACTATACTGATGTGAAATGTGTATGGGCGATGATGGTGACCACTCACCATCTGTTGGTACGTTGACTCATCAGCTCTCCTACAATAAAAAGAATTTAGTGAGCCGTAGCTCCCACACTTCCACCATTAAAAATACAATCTTAGTCTAAATTCACTAGAATTCCCTGTGTTGTGGTTGCTAAATTCTGACTTTCTTCCTAATCGCCAAGCCACTGGATACTTTAAGCACCGCACGCGCAGCAAACAGCCCGAGTCATCGCAACCCGTTCACCGTCCCCGTCCAAGGAAAACACATAAATCTATTCTTAATTTACAATGGTCATTTATCGCACTGCTGTTACTGCCATTGTCACAGGGATGTAGTCAGTTTTGGGCCCATTTTTGCCCAACTTAGAAAAAACTTAAGATTTTGGAAACCCTCCTATCCAATCCAATTGTTATCTATCAGACACTCACGACAAAACTGAATGACTAAGAACACACTCATGACAACATTTTCTGTTATATAAAAAAAAACCAGGCCAAAATCGCAACATCGGTTGTTGAGTTATGATGCCATGCCATAGACAAACAGACAAACGTGTCAACTACGACAACTTATAACTCCCCTTCCTTTTTTATTCTATGTATGTTAATTTATATAGGTAATTTATGATGTAATGGTTGTATTCCAAGTACCTACTTGAATTTAATGAAGTTAACTCTAAAATATTTGCATGCCAAAGCTGGCGAAATATGTGAGACCTAATATTTAAGATTTGTCATCCAATGATGGTACATTTCTGGCGAATAAATAATTCATTCATCATTTCCCTTCCTTGTTCGGTCCGAGAAATCTGTGATCGCAGACTCTTTCTAAAAATTAACTTCCATACTTTTTCTAAAAATTGTCTATAATTATTTTGCATACTATTAGCAATTTTATTGAGGTAGGTATATTTCGAGATCGCGATTTCTTTTTCAAATTCATATTTTCATATACGAGTACCCTTGCCCTTCCCTAGCCAAATCTCTGTACAAAAGTGAAACTCGTCAGTAAGAAATAAATATTTTAAATCTATTTATTTTATTTAGCTTAAATCCGTGGCCATGACAGATTAATTATCGCCCAGCGAATTTGGACCGGATCCAAAATTGCCGGTTTTATGATAGACGATGTGGGAATTAGGTACAACTGATAGTTTGCCGCTGATCATGATTGCCGCTCATTAAATCAGTAGAAGAGATGAAAGAATGTAAAGTATCCACGAAAATCTTTCAACATTATCCCAAAATAAATAACCACTAGAGAAATGAGAGCTTTTTACGTTGTTAATGAGAGCTTTTGACATGAGTCCTTTTTTAGCATTCTATACCTCATCTTAAAAAGTCGTCCCCCCCCCCCCCCCCCCCCCCACCCCATACCCCGCTAATCCTGATTACGGGAATTTTATAACCTACAAGTAATTTATTATTATTACGCGGAGGAATTTCAGGAGTTATCGGATTAGGTTGGCATGCTTCCGAATTTTAATTCTATTTAATCTTCAATTTGAAGCTACTTTACTGCTTCGAACGGACGTCAAGATTCTATTGGACATCAAGAACCATACACACTTCCGAAATACCAGTACATCACCTTGAGTCCAATCTAATGGTGGCACGGTACTGCACTGCAGCGACCTTATTACCGGCAATAAATCATACGAAAATATATTTTATGACAATGGCACGAACTTTATGGGCACAAGGCAACGCGACAGAAGCGCAGCAATGAAATTACCACCGGACAGCTGACCCATTAACGACAGATCCCTGTTCTGAGTTACGTTGAGTGAGAACGTTTCAGCAGTTTAGACAGAAGGCACCGCGACAGATAGTATCGTAATAAAATTACTGAGCATCATCCATTATACCTGATCATTGAAATTAAAGTCACACTGAATGAACGTTTGAATAGGTAATTCAACAGGTTATATGGATAGAAGACAATGCGTAATTAAACAGTTACAGTTATTGAACAAGTAGCCCGTTTTGTGTCAAATCTTGTCGAAATGGGCATTATGCCTAGCGGACTACCTAATACTTCTAATACAAAGGTGATTTTGCTTTGAAGATCATCTGATTCGAAAACGAACGTTTCAGTTTTTCAGTACCTAGCTGAAGAGTAGAATAGCGCAATGAAATCACTGACGAAAAAGCTTTACTATGGTGAAGAGCTTATTTCCTGTCCTCATATGATGATGTCCTCCACGACGTATCCGTCGACGGCGATCCCTGCTTAGCTCCTGGCGTGCGCTCGTAGGTGGCTAGCGAAGCCAAACTTCGTCCTGAAGACTCGGTCATAAACATAGCAGTAGAGCTGTCCGCTAGAGTTGAAGGTGTAGTTATAGGAGGGCTTCGAATGCGTTTTACGGACATGGCGTCTGGCGTCAAGGTATTCTAGGCGTTTGAGTGCGAAGTCGTCTGTGGCGTTCTTGACGGCCTTTCGCCATTCCAGTCGCTGCTGTGCAAGCTCCTCCCATGTATCACAAGATATCACATCACAAAATTAATTTTATGGGCAAAAGTAAATCTCATAGAAGCGTAACGACACAAGGTTATAAAAATAACAGATAATATAGTAAAAATAAATAAATGTTCCGAATATTCTGAACGATGAATGAAACAATCTAAAATTAGCCACTGCTTTGCATAGCGTTCGTAGTAGTACGACATTTCAATGACATAAACAAAGAATTCTGTTTGTTTCAAACAAAATGTCTTTAGAATAAGATTTATTCCCGACTTTCTAAAACATTGCCCTTGTCAGGATTAAGAGAAACACTCGTACGTTAAAGAAAGTATTGAATGTCATTGACCCCGGCTCGGCGCCGGCTCAACATTGTCGTTGCGCATACCAATTAGCCATGAATGCCATGGGAATATCTAAACAAGGCTTAATCTGCATCTGTCTATCTGATGGATATTCTAAATATGGTTTTATTAGACTTTTTCGGCAAGATGAGAGCATTGAAACCACACAAATTGTCTCTAAGAGCATAATTTCTGACCAAGCGGAGATCAGCTCTGTAGTATAACAAAACCTCCTATAATCCTGAAATCCCGAAACCCCCTATAATCCCGGGGGTGTTTAATATTCATAACTGAACAGCTTTTACAATGGGGCCAACTCTGAAATCACGAAAAATCTGCTGTTTTTTGTATGGAACAGCTGAATTTTTTCGCGCATTCAGGGTTGTCCCCGTAGTGAAAGGTGTTCAGTTATGGATACTGAACACCCCCTTTTCCGTACTATAGGGGTTTTTTGTTACACCCATTATAACTGTATAACGTGTTTTTTGATTAGACTAAAATATTTCAAATGTAGAGCATTTACATATTGATTACTCGTACATACAAAAAAAGCCAAATTTTTTCCTATTAAATATTCGCGAAAAACAACAAAATTGTTTTTCAGTTCGCTATAGAATTGACAGTTTTGACAGTTTTCTACGTTTTATTTACCTCCAGTAAATAAACTTCCTTATCAAAGCGTCAATTTCAAGCAAAGTCGATTTTTTTGATGAAGGTTTTTGGTGCAAAATCGTACATAAAACCAGTCCAGGCCATGCGTACAAGTATTTGTTTGTAGCTAATAAAATAGTATCTACCCTACATATTTATGGACGATTTTATATGTAGAGAAGCAGCTGCCTGTTTGTCTACATATAAAATTGTCCATTTAAACAATGTTTTATAGACGATTGGACGTAAACAACATCTGGACCAATTGAGATGTCGACGAATGAATATTTTTAATCAATACGAAATGCTAAAGCGAAAACAGAACTTGGTTGGGCAGAATGACGAATAACCTGATGTTTTACCACAAATTGGTAAAGTTCGTGATATTTTTCAAAACAATAATGAATGTGTTAATATTCTGAACTGATATTTGAACTTTGTACAAATAAAAAACAATACTGTGTAAAACAAGTTTAACAATAATACAAACTTAGTTATTACTACACTAATAAATATAGGAAAGAACCAACCTTCTTTAGTTTAAGTATAATGATATCGGCACTGTTTAGATGATTATGTGTAACTCTATACAAACTCCTCAACAAAACTTTTTCCAAAATATGTAGAGCTAGTCAAATATAGGTTCGTATATATAGGCAGATAAAAAAAAAACTAGATTCGTGACCATACAAATTGGTCAAAACCTGCTTACGCATCGGACGCATCGAAATCGGGACGCGGACAAGATAATTTGCTGTCAGTATTGTCAGATACACTAATGGGGCACTCTACTGTTAGCCTATGTACTCGTATATTAGCTGAACTACACTGACGAAAAAAGGGATAACCAAATCACTACGGTGGTTCCTTCGGTTACTTTGTAACAATGTCGACTTCATCGTCCATATCAACCTCCTTGCCATCAATTTCAACCTCATTGTTAGCGTTTATCTCACCTCGTTTCGTGTTGGCATTTTCATTTTTTCATCTATATTTTCAAAATTCAAATCACATTCCCATTCCATTTCTAAATTCCATTATTCCATTAATTTCATTGTTTTTAATTATTCTCTCTGTATTTTTGTCCTGAACGGACGTTTGTCCGCTTTATAAAATTGTCTCCTACTATTTTATACTATTGTGTTGTTCTGTTCCTGATAAATATAATATCTACTATTACCAAGTTTCTTTTATTACTTCATCTGCACACTGTCCTAGAACCCTGCTAGCCGGCACCTAGAGGGCAGAGTGTAGCAATTTAAAAAAAAACAGTCATTATAAAATTTATTTTATTCTTTAATAAATGGCTCCTGCTAGTGATTTACACTGCAATTTGGCCAATGACCGTGTTGGAATCTTGAAAATTAATCGAACGCTTTGGCGTCTGTTTTGAAAAAAAACAGTTTACCAACGTCGAGATTAAGGGAGAGTCGTGTGCACTAGGAATGCCTAGTGTCTTGCATTCCAAGTGCAATTGGAGGTAAGTTCACATTTATTTCACTGTCTTATATAACATTCACTTAACATGGGCGATTTTTAGATAAAATACACTAGACTTACGAAAAAATAACCACTGTAAACCGTTTTTAAACAATTAAATAGGACGAACACGCCATGGCAGCATGAACGCAACATAACCCTTTCAAACATTTAAATACGGTAATTGATTCTAGTTTAAAAAATACTACGTATCCTGTCAGTTTGCAACTCGATGACTTTGTATAAAATAAAATATAAAATCTGTTTTTTTTTCAAATGGCGTTGGAGCGGCGCGCATTCTAGCGCTAGCGCCATTACCTTTCCATTTTTCTCAGTGTAAAGGGAACAACGCGACCTTTCAAACACCCACAATTCAATCACAGAAGCGTAAACCACGACATGACTGGCTCTAAATATAGGCCACTCAGTGTCGGCCATGGCGAAGGTCGCGTGATAAAGGTGTGCCTCACTTTCACTTATTGGATGATATCACATCTAACCTTTGAGGACACGAGATTACTGCAAGATCTCTGTAGCCTGGTAAGACTTTGGCGGTAAAAGTGAAGACACGTTTTTTGGATCATTTAATATAATAAGTATATATAAATATATTTATTTGTATGTGTATATTATATACATATTATTGTAAACGGTGCACAACCTACCTTTTACCTACCTACCTACCTACCCTTTTACTTTTTTTTTAACCTGCCTACCGCAGCACATGCTGAGCATGTGCCCTTTTAATATTGCATTGTTTTTATTTTATTTTTTCCAATATTTTTTAAGTTTAATAATGTGTGCAATGTTTCTACCAAAATTACTCCACCAAAAGGTTGTCTGGAAGAGATCGCTTTTAGCGTTAAGACCGCCTAGATTGTATTAATGGTTTTGTACACATTGTATCACACTAATTTTGTGCAATAAAGAGTATTTAATCATACATTAATAGTAGTATAGACAGTATCTGGGGTTCAATTACAATGAAATGCATAATCAAAATCTTATTAGGAAATAGGGAAAATAAATTACAGGTACATTCTACCTAAGTAGGTCATTAGGTCTACCTAATGCGTACCTAGACAGAATCTTTGTAATAGGTCATCATCATCATTAACCTATTAATGTCCCCACTGTTGGGACACAGACCTTCCTTTCTACAAGGAGGGTATGGGCCATGATCCACCTAGCGGGCCCAGTGCTGATTGATGGATTTCACACGCCTTCGGAAACTTTTAATTTCCTCAGACATGCAGGTTTCCTCACGATGTTTTCCTTCACCGTTAGAGCAGTTCGTAAATGTACGTAAGTCTTCATTGGAAAAACTCATTGGTACCTGACACTGCATGGTTTAGAATCCGGACCTCCCGCACGAGAGTCCGGCGTCCTAGCCACTTGGCCACCGCCGCTCTTTTTTTGGAATGGAAGGATTATTCTAGCTAACAACCTAGGTACGCAAAGCTGTCCATGATTGGGAACCGAAGACAGGGTTCACTTTCGCGCTTTGGTACATGACACTGCATGGTTTCGAACCCGGACCTCCCGTATGGGAGTCCGGCGTCTTAGCCACTAGGCCACCAACGCTCCGACGACGTGTAAATATTCAGAAGAAAGAATTTGACAAAATAATAAAATATTCAGTGCAAAAATACAGATCGGTATCCTAAACGAAACTCCTGATGAACTTCAGTCCGATATAACTGTGGTAACTCTGACAACTGACGCAATAAATCCTTCTACTATGTTTATTACTCCTATGACCTTTCTTTATCTTTACGGGTCAAGTTTAATGCCACACTATTAAACACTTCACCATTTTCCGATTATAAAGATAGTCACTATTGAAATCGTTTATTTAGCACTGTAAACACCAGAATCATCATCAGCAGCAGCCTACTCTAGTCCATTGCTGGACATAGGCCTCTCCCAGGGCGCGCCTCGGCGGCCTCTTTCTCTTCTCATCCAGTCGCTGTCAGCCACCTTGCGCAGATCGTCGTTCCATAGCAGAATATAGAACACCAGAATATAGAACACAATACAGAAATATACAAAGATTAATACACGCTGCACAAAACATCCGGTGTGGTACAGTGCCAAAGAGGGTACACCAGCTCAGCATAATGCTGAGGCAAGCCACAGCGCTGATCTTCAGCTGGCCCCTCAGTGAGTGCACGGACGAAGAAAGCAACAGTGTGTGCGTGTTGTGTTGCATGAATGTGTTTGTTTGCATGAATGAGGATATTAGTGTGTATGTGAGGTACTGAGTATGTGGGAGGGTGATAGAATTGCGTGGGTATTTACATGGTATTATGCCTAAGCCGTTTCGTCATTAAATCTAATTCAGGCTTAATGCACGAAAAATGTACTCGCAAATTACTCAGCGAAAGGAAATTGATAAAAACCGATCGATACGATTCGCAGTAACACACAGTAGTCATATTATAAGATCGAATGAATCATGAACAAACTGTAGATAGTGGCAAACATTGTACCCACATACAGCAGACTTCGGTTGCTATTTCGAGCTATGAATGGATCAAGATCGATACCTCATTGAAGGTAATGAAACTAAAAGGATCGGAGGTGAAAAATAATCGGTTATATATAATATATTTGCTCTTTACGGCATTTGAAAGAGACGACAGCTAGATGAGATATTATGTCTTTCTTAAGTTCCTACCTTTCAATAGGACATAAAACGCAAAGCGTTGCGTAGATGTGGCGCTACTAGCACACTTCTTAAACAGAAAAGCAAAACGAAACGTTATTTTTGTAGATATCAAAAATGTATCGTTATTTGCGTTAATTTAATATAATTTCTCGAAGCTATAGTAAAATTGTGATGATATCATGGCATCATAAATATGGCCATTTCAAAATAGCAAACCTAAAAAATCTGATTAGACAGCGTGGCGTTAGTCTGAAAGATAAAAAAGATTTGGTGGAAAGGAACGTAACTACATGTTGATTGGCTACGTACCATTGTGCTAGTCGCGCCTCTAGTGGTAAAACATTGCAGGATTATCTCTTATTTGTTTACACTGTCACGTGCTGTTTTATTTATTTTTCAAGTTTGAACCGCAACAATAATATCGAAGATGGAACAGACGCTTGGATGGAAGGGCACCTTCATTTTGGTCAATAAAGAACCAGCTTTGTTCACTGTTTGGACTAGGTCTTTTATTTTCACTTGTTTCTGATAAAGTCGTAAAAAATCTACATTATTCTCAGTGTGTTTATTTATGTTTATTTTGTTGAATGTTACGTTTCTACAATATTATCAGTAATCGTTGACTCCACTATTTCCAAGTCGATTAAGTAAGCACTTTAGGGTGCTTTGAAGACTGTTCTCATTCCAATTGATCATCATCATAAGGTTTATGACCCCTTTGAAGCCTCACTTATCATCGGCAATCATTATTTTGTAGTCCACAGCAGTTTTCATTATAGACTTCACATTGTTCGTCCAATCATATCATTATCCGTCGCCGTCTTCCATTGTGCGTTACTCAGCTTTTCAACCGTCTCGCCGATTCGAGCCATCCCATCCGCTCAGGGTTTCGGATCACTTGCGCGTCTAACTCCTGTCTTCCTTTAGTTAGGCCTGGACTACACGGGTCCGGGTCCAGCCCCGGTTCGGTTCACTGCATCCAATCACGAAACGCTGACTTCAAGTGGGGAGAGGGCGGAACGTTCGTTGCAGCGAACCGAACCGAGGCTGGAACCAGACGCGTGTAGTCCAGGCCTAATTGTGCATTCTGCATTGCATACCTTGCATATTTCATTGCATACCATTGCATACTAAGAGCGTTACTACACTAACGATTTACGAACGTGTATCAATGGACAAAGTTATCTTCTAGAAAGGTCACTTTGAAAATATTCGGAACTGCTACAAAACTCAGTTAAGACATTACGATAATTTAAAAATATTATGTAAATACCATTTTGCTTTGTTTCACAATGTCTACTAATATGCACTTTATCCCGAAGAAAATTATCTACCTATTTACTGGTTAACATGACAATCCAGCTCATCATACAGTCTTTTAACTGACTTGTTAACTACGGGCTATTTTCCGAGCGATGACATATGAACAGAGAGGGAATAAGGCGCGGAAGTTGGCCCAAAAAAAACACTCTACTTTCAAAGTTTACCTCATGCATTAATTCTTGCCAGACCGGAAAAATACTTTCCTACTTATACCAACTTATAGGTACTTCAAACAAACAACGTTTCTCTTCACTTGTTAAGGTTAGGTTAGATTAAACAACTAGAAGAGCCCATGGCAAATGCTAGGAGGGCACCGGTGCGTTCCACTGGAGTTACCGGAGCCCTCCGATATGCACGAGGCCGGTCATCGAGGGGGTTTTAGTGAGTAAAAATCTCACATTACCCAGTCTCTCCCCCAGGAGGCTGGGTATCTTTCGAAGATTTCCTCCCCGTTAACAAAAAAAAAGTTAAACAACTAAGTCTGGCTCGGACACAAATTGTAAAAAGTATGAAAGAGAATCCAGACCACAGCCATAAACAGGTCAGCAACATAGGAATGTCAAGGATGACTTAGTTTCATCATCAGCCTAGGCCTACTCATGCACAAGGGATACGGGCCATGATCCACCATGCGGGTCCAGTGCCAATTTCACAAACCTTCAGAAAACTTTTTTCCTGAGACGTGACGGTTTGTTCACGATGTTTTCATTCACCATTAGAGCAGTCGGTAAAAGTGCGCTTGGCGTAGCTAATCCTCGTATTATTAGCGATTTAACATTTTGGCATATTTCGAGTTATAAAGAGCTTAAGACTTGATTCAATGACATGCCCTGGGACCTGGGAAAAGCGTCCAGTACTGGACTAGAGGAGGCGGTTGATAATGATTTTTTAAAATTAAATTAAGAGAGCAAACGGGCCACCTGATGGTAAGTGGTCACCGTCGCCCATAGACATCTCACCTCACGTATTAATATTAGAGGGTTTTTGATGCGCTGCTAACCATGAGGACTAAGATGGATTGCCTCATGTGGCGGTAATTACGCTGGCTCTCTTACCCTTCAAACCGAAACACAACAATGCAAGCATTTCTGCTTCACGGCATAGGTAAGAGAGTGGTACCACCCCAGGCGATCCTTCACATTGGGGTCTACCACTACAACACTAATGATGATGGTAAATTATAAAACTGACATAGGTAGCTTCATTCAACAGAAAAGTAATTGTCGAATGCTCTACAGTTGTCCACGCTACAGAGTCCCAAATTCGTGTCCCAAATCCCAACTGACCTTAGTTCAGCCCTGTGCCTAAGTACACTCATCCTCAAGTCACGAGCATGAACATACAAAATCATTGTCTTATTATTGTTAGGAATAAACGATACTCCCTGTCACGACCAGCATTCATCTCACCAGTATTTTTAGAATCGTCTGTGTATTTATATGGAAATTAAATGCATGAGCCTGTAAGTACGCCCGAAGTATGGATATTTTTACAGCCACTGATTCATGCTATTAAGTAAAACACGATATTTCTCTGTTTATCAGTAACCTACAGGACATCTGCGGCTTTACTTACGTTCCGCTGTAACTACATAATTATTTCTATGAAAATGATACCGTTAGCTAAATTCTGGACATACCTATTTATTTATTGAAAAAACTATTTCAATTTTATAACAGGTGTTCCAAATCAAAATTGTAGTCAATATTCATAATACTATATGTACTATATATACATGGGCAGCTTTTGGGAAATTGCGTCATATCTTTTCGTCGTCGATACCACAAAGTCTTAAGACGAAGGTATACAATCAGTGCGTCCTACATGTTATGGTATATGGCGCTCAAACGTGGACACTCACGGCAGGGCTGGTCCGAAAATTCAAAGTCGCTCAACGAGCTATGGAGAGAGCTATGCTCGGTATCTCATTGATGGATAAAGTTAGAAATCAAGTAATCCGTCACAAAACGCGAGTTACCGACATAGCTCATATGATTAGCAAGTTGAAGTGGCAATGGGCAGGCCATGTCTGTCGCAGAACCGACAACCGTTGGGGTAGACGAGTTCTAGAGTGGAGACCGCGGACAAGAAAGCGCAGTGTGGGACGCCCCCCTGCCCGGTGGACCGACGACCTGAAGAAGGTTGCTGGCGATGATTGGATGAGGAAGGCGGAGGACCGAGTATTGTGGCGCGCCCTGGGAGAGGCCTATGTCCAGCAGTGGACAGATACGGGCTGATAGATAGATATATACATTATTAAAATATGTAAAGTTATTGAATTTTAAAAAATGTCAAACAGATAATTAAATAACTAAAAATATTAAAAAAATACTAAAAACATAAAAACTTCTACAATTAATTACTGTCATAAATATTTACACGGACACCACAAAACTAATATAAACTAAACTAACTATTGATGTGTTGTTTTAGATTTAGATTAATTTATGATCTATCTATGTCTCTCACGTTTATCCCCGAGGGGGTAGACAGAGGAACCACCTTCAGTCATAAATCCACCAGGATTAATTTATTGATCAGATAAAACCGTATTTTACATCGTAATCGATCAGCACCTGCGATCCTGTTGCGATGAAAATTTAAAATTTATAATACTGCATCAATGACTGTATTACTATTTTATAATAATAATAATAAATTTAATTAAAATTATTTATATTACAATAAATAAACTATCAATACTTTTGAGAAGAAATATAATTCAGAAATTAATTTAATAATTTTAAATATATGCAAATTCTAATACAATTGCATTAGAACAGAAATGCGTTTAAATAAAATTTATTTAACGTAAAGTAAAATACACTTTATTGCACAAATAGAAAACAACAAACAAAAGATAGAAAAGGAAATAGTGAAGTAAAATTTTTTTATATTTATGATCAGTGATCGGAGTAGGTAGAGCTGTTTTTGGTACTTGCCACATACGGTCATAATATGGATAACTATGCCCAATAATCCCGGGATTTCCGAAATTGAATAAATATATTATTTAGATTTTTAACGTTATATTTGTTTTGATACACATTTAAGATTGGTGGCGAAATATTTTTTTTTTAAGATTCATGGCGCTAGTGTACCTATGGTAGTGTTTTAACTTCTTCGTAAGTTCACAATTTTTAAAAAATCGTAATCCGCCGAGTAAGGGCGAGGTTTATAAAAGTAATTTACAACATTTGCTCGATAACTTAAAACGGGATCCCGAAATCATATCCATATTAATATAACCTTTGAGGACATTGACCCGAAAGAGCTCTACCTACTCCGATCACAGTTTATGATTCTTGTGATTCTATTCTCAAAAGGTCGCGATCGCTAATTGACAGTCCGCGATTGCTTTAGAAGATTGCTATTGGCGCATTTTTCGCGCACTCATAACATTAAAGAGAGATAGAGCTATATTTGACAGATGCTACAGTTTACAATATAGTTTGCGATTCTAACCGGTACTAGGGGGAGGCAATATAATTACCGGAATCGCATAGCTTTATAGTTTGATACAGTTCTCTTGCCAAGGAGTCGCGGTTTTTTTAATTTACAATATAGTTCTTTGCGATTCTAACCGGTACTAGGGGGAGGCAATATAATTACCGGAATCGCATAGCTTTATAGTTTGATACAGTTCTCTTGCCAAGGAGTCGTGGTTTTTTTAATTTACAATATAGTTCTTTGCGATTCTAACCGGTACTAGGGGGACGCAATATAATTACCGGAATCGCATAGCTTTATAGTTTGATACAGTTATCTTGCCAAGGAGTCGCGGTTTTTTAAATTTACAATATAGTTCTTTGCGATTCTAACCGGTACTAGGGGGAGGCAATATAATTACCGGAATCGCATAGCTTTATAGTTTGATACAGTTATCTTGCCAAGGAGTCGCGGTTTTTTAAATTTACAATATAGTTCTTTGCGATTCTAACCGGTACTAGGGGGAGGCAATATAATTACCGGAATCGCATAGCTTTATAGTTTGATACAGTTATCTTGCCAAGGAGTCGCGGTTTTTTTAATTTACAATATAGTTATTTGCGATTCTAACCGGTACTAGGGGGAGACAATATAATTACCGGAATCGCATAGCTTTATAGTTTGATACAGTTATCTTGCCAAGGAGTCGCGGTTTTTTTAATTTACAATATAGTTCTTTGCGATTCTAACCGGTACTCGGGGGAGGCAATATTATTACCGGAATCGCATAGCTTTATAGTTTGATACAGTTCTCTTTCCAAGGAGTCGCGGTTTTTTTAATTTACATTATAGTTCTTTGCGATTCTAACCGGTACTAGGGGGAGGCAATATAATTACCGGAATCGCATAGCTTTATAGTTTGATACAGTTTTATTTTTTTCCCAGTTGAATGCAGACACATGCGCGGGCGGCGAATAACGTTTACGAATGTTTAAAATCTGTAATTTCCTTCGCCTATTTAGCCACAGTTACACAAATGACTAGATTCGTTTGATCTAGCTACATTCCACTGATCTCATTGTGATAATTTTTCTTTTGTGGAAGAGTTTGCTTGATCTACTTTTAACTTGAATGATTTATTTCATTGTTCAGGGTTCAAATAAAAGGGTTAAATTAGCCCAATCGTCAGATGCACGAAAGGTCCTTAACGTTAAGTCTTCATTAAAATACATGCTATCCCTTTCTATGTCATAGCTCTAGATAGACAAGACATGAGACTTAAGGAACCCTTAACATTAAGGAAATGACGTTACCTTCCTGCAACTAACGGTAACACAAACTAACTTGTATCATATGAGTTTAGTAAAAGACAAAAAAAAGATTCACTGTGTACAGCTCTATCGGCATAAGTTTTGTTATAAGTTTCTTTACATTGTGATAATGAGTAGTCATTTCCTACCCACATCCCGATAATATCAACTCCCAACTACCCTCTCTTCCTGTACTCCGACGAGCGCGCGGCCATAGCTGCAGTCGGCCCGCGACCGCGGTGAGAGGTGCACGAAAATTGTGATTAAAAGATAGAATCGCAAAAGGACTGTGTGAATCCTGGCTATCGAGGATTACTAGCTGGGATTACGATACCAGAGGAAAATGATCCATCTCTGCGCTAGTCAATACCGGCCAACACCGAAAAATAGTCGTGAGTACCCCTTTTTCCCCTCTTAAACTTTGTCCCCTAATCATTGTCACAACATCAAACCCTTAAAAAACTAACAAACAATATATTTTAATTTCCAAATACAAATATACTTTATTGCACACCCGGGACAAAAACAAAACATACAACATAAAGGTACAATAAAATGTGCAGAAGGCGGCCTTATCGCTTTAAGCGATATCTTCTAGGCAACCTTCAGGTGATGGAAAAATCATATGATACATAATATACGGGTGCAAAAGGCGTACAAAATAGATACTACCCTCAAATAATTACATAACAATAATAAAGAATGCAAACCCTTGCAAGCTGCAATGCAGTAGTAATAATATTACGTAAATGCTATAATATAATATCAAAAATATAATAAACAAATAAATAACACACATCATATGCTAAAATGAAACTGCATTAGGAAACAAACGGTTAGGCAGTGTGTCCACACTGCAATTCGTAATGTTGACGAAGGAGATTTTTAAATATTGGCAGTGATTTGACCTGCCTGATAGACGACGGGAGGGAGTTCCACAGCCTAACTGCTTGGACTGTGAAAGAGCGACTATAGAATTCGGTGGAGTGTGATGGACATTGCAGCATCAGTCGTGTGCTCGACCGAGGCTGCCGACCACTGATGATCATCATTCATGATGATGATGAATTTAATTTATTGTTAAGTTTAATACTCATACAATTCATCACTTAATAGAAATTGGTAGAATCATAATTTTCAAAGAATTCACAATGAGTTGCCTTCGCGTTATTTTGTGGAAAAAACAATTCTACTGAATTATGTAGTATTGTTAAAGCTCATACATATAAATTCACTTCAACCCAACGGATTCAAGTCGTTCCGATTCGACGTGACTTTACTTTTTAAGCGAAAGCGACAGGTTACGGTCAGAAAGTTGGCTTGTTGAGGACCACCTGTTGTGATAGAATGTTGTTGTTTGTACAACACGGCACTTACACCTGCAGATGCAAGGTACTTGACCCTTGCGGACCTTAGAGAGCTTGGCATCTACCCTGTGGGTATTTATAATATAGTTCGGGACTGTTATACGTTTTTGTACCCGGTATACGATCAAATCAGATAATAATATTTTTATTGTAAGTAAGTACCTTATGTTTACAACGTCATTTTTTTACTCTACCACCGCTTCGTAAGCTGCTGTAGCTGAAAGGAACGAAGCGGCGCAAGAAACTTTCAGCAGCACATCTTTTGAAAAAATAGAATGGATAAATACTTACGTTTTATAGAAATGTATCCCCAAGTCTATATTTTGTTGCTATCTACTATGCTGCAAGGCGGCTTGTGAGGCCAGTTACTTATGTCTTACTTATCGATACATTGTAACCACATTGTTACTTGATTGTAATTTGAATGTTGTTTGGTTCAATAAATATTTTTGTATTTTTTTAAAATTATTAGACAAGTCTAATTTAATTTATTGTAATAGAGACGATAATTCTAACACATTGTGTAATGTGACGTGACCGTAAGAATGATTATGTAGGTAGTTTTTTATCTAGGTCAGGTAACTAGTTGGAAATTTCAGAATGTTTTTTCTCGTCAGCAGCTTATTAATATTATTTATTGATTACTTAGAAAAAACACAGGTACAATGGTCCTGGTTACTGGAGCGATCCCACTTTTTTATTGTATTTTAAGGAGAGCCGACAAGCAAATGGCCCCTAATGGTATGTGGTCACCATCGCGCATAGATATCTCACCTCACTATTTTCGAAGCGCTGCTAACCATGAGGACTTATCGAGTGCCTTATGTGCACTCTTATCCTTCAAATCCAAACACAGCAATGCCCCTGAATCCTTACAGCACCCACCCATATTAAAATATTTTAGCTTAGTTACGCCAACCACTATAACATAAAAAAATCTTCATCTCATCTTTGCAGGAAAACCTGCAAGTCCTGCGGGTGTGATCGGTTGAGCCACTCCATCTACCATGAGGAGCTGGGCTCGGTGCGGGACCGCCTCGGACTCCGGGAGACCAGGACCAGCCACCTCAGCTATGACAGCCCGCCCGGGCTTACCGCCAAGCAGGTAATAGTCGTCTGTTTTTTGAAAAAGAGGATTTCTGCTGCCCGGGGCGAGGTCTAAAATCGCATTTTCGGACGCCCGTCCTGTCCTAATACCGCCTCTTGAAATCTGCCGCCCGGGACATAGATCCCCAGGCAACAATACTATAATTTATACCCAGAATATAAAAACCCTGTCAAGAGGACCCTATTGGTAATTTTATAACCCGTGTGTTTGAAATTCGCTATGAAAAAAATAGGACATGTGTACCATTTAATTCCGCAATATGGCAAGGATTTTTATATTCCTGGTCAGGGTGTATAAAGAAAGAAAGAAAGAAAAAAAAAATTTACCTTTGCACACATTATTAAACTTTAAAAATATCCATTATGCGGCTCGTCATTCCGATGGGAAGCGGTTATGGTATGTGTTGTAACACTAAAAAGAAGAAAATAATATAAAAATATATACTTAAATTTTAAAAATAACGTAATATAAAAAGTGTACTGTGTCTGATTTTTGGGCAGCGAGAACGTAGTTCTTAAGTTTTTTCCTAAACGTATCCACAGTTCGCACATCTCTTAAGGTGGAAGATTATTCCAGATCTTACATGCGGCGTATTTAAAGCTTCCCCTAAAAGCTGAGGTGGTGTGACGTGGATACATTAACTAACGTCTCTTACGAAGTCAGAAAAAATAGATATGTTGAATTTGGTATCCCCGCTATGGGGTTTTATTCGACCTTATTTTCTACCATTCCAGACCGAGTTATACTGGCAATCCCTATCGGAGCGTGAGCCGACCAGCGCTACTGGAATCACCGGCCCGGCCGCCTGGCGCGCCTGGCGGGCCCGAGCACTCGCCGGCCAGCTGCCGAAGCAAGACCTGTCGCTGGCACACTGCCGCCACATCGACGAGAAGCATCGCAGGGAGTTTGAGGACTTCGTGGCTGCTAGAAATGAAATCGCACTTGATATTGGTAGGTGAGACAGCGCCATCTAGTGTTAAATAGCACATAACAACAGTTTTTTTACGCTCTATATCTGTTGCGTTTAACTCGGCGTGTAGTTACGTAGTTGATTAAAAACAAACGAAATAACATTTATTCGTGCTATCACGTTATCGCTCGACTAGCAAACAGCGCCATCTATTGTCGACTAGCAGCAACTAATTATTAGTATGGTTTTGTTTCAGGCGTCGCTTGTCAGCATCATGGTGCATCGACAGTCTGCACAGGCTGCAACAAGCCCATTCGCAGCGGAAGTATTGCTATTCAAGCGCATCGAATAGGAGATGAGGTATTTGCAATTTATTTTGTTATGTCACAGCGCCATCTGTTAGAAACTCTACAAACTACGTGTCTTTATGAAAGCATAGTGCTAATAGCCGAGTTTCTTTTATCTTAATTCGGCTACTCGATAACAGATGGCGCTGTTAATTTATATTATACAAACATGAACTTAAACTTTGTTGATACAAGGTTGTAAGTAAATAATACTCATTTTCACGTAATGCTTTCGCAATAGATATAAATTATAAATATTTTTTGTAACTTTCGTGGTTATCTACTACCATTTTTCATTTCCCCAGGCAAGTTTCCACCCAGCCTGCTTCTGCTGCGCGGAATGCGACGAGCCGCTCGTGGAGCTCGCGTATTGCGCGCTGGACGGACGACTGTACTGCGTGCGGCACTACGCCGAGCGGCTCAAGCCGCGCTGTTATTCCTGTGATGAGGTCAGTTTCCTGTAAAGAGCGCGCCATGGGTAATTTTATAATCTGTGTTCAGTGTAAAAAATTGTACCATTTAATTCCGCAATTATAGCGAGAGATTTTGATTTCCTGGTCAGGGTATAGAAATGTAAATAAAAAGGTACCTAAGTTTCATACAGTCGTCCAGAATGTTATTGTAGAATACCACTTGTCTGTTTTTGTGAATCCTCCGCTTTCAAAATGAAATAAATAGTTATAATTTTTAGAATATAACTACTGGAAAATGGAAGATTTACAGCAAAATTTCATGACTATTTTTTTTGCCATGTTATAGTGCAGTTGTTTAGAACACTGCCACGGAAGCGCACGGTTGCAGGTGCAAATCCTGCTCGCGGATATTTTAAACGAGATAGTTATTCTAATTTTTTTAATTTCGTGAATTATCTCTTCAAAGTACAATATAATATATAAACAAAATATCTAAAGGCACAGTAGTGATAATAGGAAGACAAATATTTAAAAGAAAAACGCTTTCTAAATACACTATTATTAAAGCTTTTTAATTATTTAAACCATGACATGAACCTGTCTGAAACAGACCTATGTCATGGGCTAGAGTAATCTGCTGAAGATGATTTAAAAAATAATGCACAGGTAATTGAATGATCCTAGTTCTGCCGTCGCTCAATTTAGAACCGGATCATAGTAATTCCAAACAAAATGAAACGATACGCGTACATCACGGCGCGTGCGGTTATTCTCGTCCGGCGGCGGTCGGTTGATGTGACAGTTTGACATTTGCCAGCGACATCTGATTATAGGTTCTCATTCTACTGGACACAAAATATTCGAATAATTTCGTGTCCCACATTCCTCTAATGATACCTTTCGTAGGGTTCCTTTAAAGATACCTGGGTACAGTCGACCACGGTCAACCTACCCAAAACGTCAAAATTTGAGAATCATATTGCGCTGGCATTAGGTTTTTGACAGATGGTATACTTATGGTCGACTGTACCTACTCATATGTACCATACGAATTGATTAGGCACAGGCGCCAAAATATATACTAACGAGTTATATCCAAACAAGTTGAAAGCCATAGAAAGCTATAAAGGGACCGTTTAAACTCCCATATACAGCTGTTAAAAATTACAACAGAAAGGTCGTCCATCTGCTCATCCGCCTGCCATACTATTATCCCAGATAGCCATATTAATATTCGTTACGAAACAATAAACAGACAAAAATAACTACATGTTTCGTAACCAATACTTTTATGGGCTATTTGATCTGGGATATACTAGGTGTTCCTGAGGATATGCATTAACTTCGCCAAACACTTCTGTAACATTTACATAACGTATTTTACAATGGAAGTGATCCTCAAAAACGCTTCGTTTTCGAGTTACTTGCTGTTTTATTTTACTAAATTTAATTGATTTATACAATGAGTTAGGGTCTTTATGTATAAGAAAACCTGAAACAAAACAATAACAATCTATTTGCCTTTCGTTTGCACATGTAATTAATAACTTATGTCACGATTGTCAAGTTTAAATTTATCAAAATGCGACGTTGCCAGCTCGAACAAGAGTATACTAGGTAACTTAAAACAAAGCATTTAGTTTGTATGAAAATAAAAACATATATTTTATAAAATGTGACAATATGTAAAATTACTACTTCGATGATCTGGGTATATACATGTATGTCCGCCTTACAGTGTCGACTTACTTTAACACATTGTGTATACATTGTGTATGTATTGTGTTCCTTTGGATAACCAAAGGAACACTTTGTATATATTCCGTCTTAACACATTGTGTATACGTTGTATATGTATGTACACGAACAAGCCCAGATCCATAGACCTGCTATGTGCCTAGGATCGACAAAACCTGTCCCGACTTTCATTAATAATTAATCATTTTCCTAAAATTAACCAGTCAAAAGTAGTCTCTGACATTTAGCCGATTCATGTTCCGTGTCGCTCATATAATACACGGTCTAGTAACCGTCATGTAATAGTCAGAAATAAATCAATACGTGGAATATTTGACTAAGTAATTTTAACCAATATTAATAAAGAGAACGGTGAAACTAAGCCATGATGCAGTTTTATGTACTGTGACAAACTTTATTTTCAGTCAAAAATTGTGTGGTGTTTTAAACTTTGAGTTGATTATTTAGACCTGTAAAACGTCGTTATCTTATCTTATAATAGGAGACCGGAATAACCCCAGCGGCCCTTTTACCCTTGAGGATCTTTTATGCATGCCCCAGTTTACACACTGGTCATCTCAGTGTGCAGGTTTCCTCACGAGGTCTTCCTCCATCGTTAGAGCAGTCGGTAAATGTACGTAAGTCTTCGAAAAATACGAAAAACTCATTGGTACAGGCACTGCACGGTTTCGAACCTGGACCTCCCGCATGGGAGTCCGGTGTCCTAGCCACTGTGCCACCGACGCTCAAAACGTCGTTAAATTAACCCTGACCAGGCTTATAATAGAGTTATCAAGAGGTTTCCACTGGTACTTTTATACAAATCTGTGTTATGGGGATCGATATGCAAAAATTAGTTCACATTACACCATATAGCACGTTATTTAGCCTTAAGGCTATACTAATTTTGTTGCTCTATCTCCCTCCTTTCTCTCAAAGAAAGAATTTTTTCAAGTCTAGTTCCACATTTCGCCATCCGCAAATTAGGTTTGTCGATCAGTCTACACCTCCACCCACGGTATTATTAATGTGATGCAACTGTTCGCATCCATCCATGCGGAGTGCACTTTGCGAAAAATATTACCGCAATAATATATTACGTCAATTATACTGTTAGTCTTATTATAAACCTTAGCAACAAGTTAATGCAGGTGCATCAGTGTTTGTGTTCAAATCAATAATTTCTACAACAAAAATGAATGAATGGATGTCCAAATTCTGGCATTATCAGAAATGTCCTTTCATCCTAGGCTGCGTATCATTAATTACTTATATAATATTATCTCTGGATTTGCTGTAACTTCTTAGTATTTTTGAAACCTAGGATATTGTGCGTGATACATTAAAAATCTAAGTTTACTGGATATAAAAATGAATCTAATTCTCTACTAACCCTCTCAGCTTCAGCACCCAATCAGCTCGGACCAAGCCGAAATCATAAGAAGAGAGTTTGAATTGAGATTATGAAACCACATCTACATTGAAACTTAGACATTACATAGCAATACCAACTATTTGTTACATATTTGTTGGTAATAGAATTCCAAATGAAATATGTTCGGTATGCGGTTAGCGCGCAAAAATAAACGTTTAACCACTAACAGTGTTGTACGTTGATTCACACCTTACCACTTCGGCAGTTGTAATATATACATCGGGATATTTGCCCGTCTTTTTCCATTCAAAATCGGTCAGTCGAACCGGAAAATCATAATTCAGTATAGTCTTTAACACAGTTTTCAATAAAAGTGACTACAATTGCAAAGTGTAATGTTTTTCGGAACTGCAGGAAGCGTTTGATTAGGTAATGTCTTGAAACTATTTTTAGGATTCAATGATTCATGCACTGTACATTCGATGTATTCTAGGCCTACCACTTTGTAAAAGTTTTTGAATGCTGTTTTAACTTGAAATTACTATTACCTACATAGTTGCTTGTCAGTATTAAGTCTTTTACTTCCTAAACTCGTGTCATCCACGTGTGCCAACGAAAATTTTCTTTTCTTTTTAATCTGAATGGGATTGATATATTTAAAGGTAAAGTTCGGTCCGAAAGAATATAAATAAAGTAATCCCTGAATCAACTACTTATGCTGTCATATATCAAATTTTGAAAAATTCCTCGTAAAATCCCCTAATCCTATTCGCAAAATAAGCGCCCATGTCACAACCAGGAATGTGTCTATCGATCTCCTAAATAGCTATCGATCTCTTTGAAGTCTGTCGTTGGAGTTTGTTTATAGGTAGTCGCTAGTTCGATGTAAGTAATAAATATAATTGACGCACACACTCAAACAGGAACACTTCTTAGCCGGTGTGGGCATCGTGAACGCAATACTCTTTCAACAGTTACAGAGGACGTGTCTCCTCCAGCCCTTGCCTCCAGAAAATTAAAAAGTTTTAATTAAAAAGTTATTTTGGCGCGGTCGCGGAGTGCATTCACCTGCATTCGATTTTTAAACGCGCGAACGGTTTTCTCGTGCTTGTGATTTGTGCGTTCGGATACCGACGGCGTTGAGGGAATCACTTTGTTGTGAGTGATTTTTTTGGAAAAAAAAATATGTATTTAAGTTCGTTTTTTGTTGTGTCGTGTTCTAATACGCATGTTAATTAAAGTTGTTACAGCAAAGTTTTTCTACGCATCATTTTGGTTAATTACTTTTTATAATCACAAATTGTTATTGTCAGCTATGAATTAGGTGCCTAATCAAAATTTAGTTATTGATGTCTAAAACAACGTGTAAAATAAAATCTACTCAGTTATCATTTACGGCTATTATATTTATGTACCTAATGGAAAAATTAAAAAAAATCAAGTAGAAAAAAGTGAAATATTTACGTAAATAATTATTAATTAATATATAATATTTTTCAAGAACTATCATCGAATATTCCTCAAAAATATATTAAAATTGAGTTATGCAAGTTCTTGCACATTATCACATTAAGTTTCATAGTTCATCTACTCGCCAATAGATGGCGCCACAAGTTAACGAATTAATCTTCAGTGGTGTCAGTAATAAATTATGCAAGTAAAAATGGTGCCAATCTTATTATTGAATCCTCAATGCGTCAGTATAGACTTTACAATTTTCCTGAAAATTTTGCAGGTTTTCTGACTTTGTAACGGACCCGGATATATTGAAAAAAACATCTATCTCTCAAGAAGGGCGGGCGCGTGTTCGTTCCTTCATTATCGGACCATAGAGTAGAGTCAGTGGTACTATTTCAGCCGCAAAGCAGCAATGTTTGCATATCTGTGCTCCGGTTTGAAGGGTAAGAGAGCCAGCGTAATTACCGGCACATGAGGCATCTAAATCCTCCAGGTTAGCAGCGTAATGAAAACCCCCTTGCAATATTTTAGTGAGGTGAGATGTCTATAGGCGACGGTGATCACTTACCATCACGTGTGATCACTTACCATCACTTGTGACCACTTACCATCACGTGTGACCTGCTTTCCTTTAATATAGCATACAATAAAGTCTGAACCACAATCTACTTACTATGTTGTTCCACCCCTAAAATACCTTCATCTGATCATAAATTCGTCCACATGTGTGGGAAGAGCTCTGTCATCATAACATATGAAGTAAAAGTATTGTTAGAACTCTTTTGTAGCACTCGGTCGTAAAGGGAACCGCACTTCCGCTCGATGTATACACATTGGCAAGTGTAAAGTGGTATTATATTTATTGGTCTGTGGTTTACCCAGAAGCGGATCTAAAAAATGGATTTGCCACTGGGCTTACCAACTTCTTACTATTTCGTATCTGGCATGTGTAGTTCCAAGTATGAAATATTAAATGCATTTCTTGAAAATTAAGAAATAGTCATAAATTGAGGGTCAAATGTGAAAAAATAAATAAAATTCGTTGAAAAATAAAATAGCTACAGGCAATCAAAAATCACAACGGTAGAAAGAAACGGCAATAAGTTTTATGACGTTACTGTTCTCTAGCGCCATACAAGCAGGTCCTGGCTGCATATAAAGGACTGTTTTGATAGAAAGGGACAGATCATCTGTCCAATACTAACTTAAACCATTAATATCTCTGATGTTAGTCGAGATATCGAAAAACTAATTTTAGATCCTTCTTTAGTAACCTATGTCCATGTAAATTGAACGATGCAATAAAAAAAAATTAGGTTAATACCGTGTTATATCCAGTCAAAAGTATTTTTTTAAGGTGCAGACTCACCTTTCACTAATTTCGATTCCTGTTTCGCCTTGATTGAGAGCCAGCTTAATTACCGGCACATGAGGCACTCTATCAAAGTCGAAAACCCTCTTGCTTGCTTGCTCGTATGGTTAGTTGCCAACCTATTTGTCAGAGTTGTTCAGGCCGCCCGTAGGCATCTGACATGGCTTAACGACTGCTGTCGAACGACAACAACCGGGATCGACTGCTTAACGTGCTCTCCGAGGCACTGAGGAGCTCAGATGAAATATGCCACTATCGGTCACCCATCCAGGTACCGACCGCGCCTACGTCGCTTAACCTGCACGATCACTTTCGGACCGTGCTCGCAACTAGGCTAATAATACCCTCTAATAAACCCTCTAATAATAATACAGTGAGGTGAGTTGTCTATGAGCGATAGTGACCACTTACCATCAGGTGGCCCGTTTGTCATGGGGCGGGCGGGCGTTCATTCCTTCATGATAAAATGTCTTTGGGTTGTAGTCTTATATTGTCGTAACCTTTCTTCTAAAATGAAATGCTCAGTCAAGAAGTTGGCGTATGAACAAAAACAATAAACATCCATCACGTCTAATTTACTCCAAGTTTCCACACTCGTCACTTGTCTGGTGGTAAACTGTAATTAGAAATTTAGTAGTTTTGTAGCGTACATGTCAGTTTATTTTATTTTAACAATCGAGGAAGTCTTCAAGGTCGCATCCAGACAGAATCCCATTCGATACGTCGGAAAATGTCAAGAACTCGGAGAATGTCTAAATTACAAAATGACCAGCCTACTAAATCAGATTTAGTTTATTTAATGGTGGCATGTCTGTGCAGTGTCAGCCTGATGGTACCTTTTACCTATTTCTGCTGCAAAGCTTGTATTTCAGTTTGGAGGGTAAGAGTGCCAGCGTAATTACCGGCACATTAAGCACTCCATCTAAGTGCTGGTTAGCAGCGTTACGAAAACCCTCTAATAATATTATAGAGAGGTAAGGTATTTGTAGGCGACGGTGATCCGTTTGCTCGTCAGGTGGTCCGTTTGCTCGTCTGCTCTCTTTGTACAATTAAAAAAATGGTCCTGCAAATACACATAAACATTATCCATAGAAAATACAGTCTTAGAAAGAGAGCAGATATTAAAATCTAACTAAACTAAATATTTTTTTAACCGATTCTGTTATTATTTTTATTAATGGTTTTCTCAAATTCTATATTTTTATTTAATAAATGAGATTTATTTAAAATAATTAAAAAAAATGGTCAACATCTTTATTCCATGTTTTTTTTTATTAATTTAGGAATAAATCCAACTTCATGAAACTTATATAATGGAAATCCTACACATCTTATGCAATCATGAATACATTACATCTACACGGCCTACTACAGTCGAGTCTAGTAGTAAACGTAAATTAGATTGAATTACGACCGGAACGGAATTAACACGAAACATAGCTAATAACCCGGTCTGTTGTCTGCGTGCCACTGCGCCTGCGCGAGGGAAAACTGAACGATTTCATACACTAGGAAACTCAGCCAACGCTAGGAAAATTGTAAAATTAATAACATCCCCAAAAATGAAAAAAAAAATGCCATATTTTTCATTTGTCCACAAAAATATTCAGATTAATGTAATGATAGAATAATAATTCTTTTATTAATTCGGTTATAAATTCTGATATTCTTCGAATCTGATTATAAGACTTTCTTTCTGTCTTTCTATTTCTCTGACAAATCTTGTATTAATACAAGTTACAGAAAAAAATATACTTTTAAAACTGAAAGACCTTACCTTACCGTACTTACTCACATTTTCATTCTTACACGAAATAAATTTCAATGGTAAACAAACCAAACTTTTGCATAGCTGGGTGTCGAACCCGGAACTGGTGCGCCGGCTGGCGGCACCGTGCCAAGCGCCACTGGGAGTTCGGCAGGCTGTCTGCTGAATGTACCGTCTATTTCATTAAAAAAATATGAATTGACGAATCATTTATGTATTAAATAAATTAGAATAAGTGGTTGAAATATTTTTGCGAGTAAGATTTGTACTCGTATTTATGACTTTGCCGTACCGTGGCAGTGCTCTAACCAACTGATCTATCACGGTTCATCCTCTGTTTACTGCAACTTTAGTAAAACATAAATGCAACTTTTTAGGACAACTTTTTGCCTTTTTTTTCGTACTGATTATTGCTGTTGGTCCTAATGACCTTTACATCTTCACCGGGGTTTTTAGGGATGAGCGCTAAGTGCGCTCCAGCCTGGAGGAGAACTTAAAAACTACTATAAGAAGCGACTGCCTAAGGGCACCCAGGTGGGTACGGACCTCGGCTTAGGGCGTCGCTGGGGAGGGAGGGGTCGGGGAGAAGCGGCCTGGAATGCGCCGATAGCGCGTGTAAGCGCCAGAAGCGGGTCGCCGCCCGCGCCGGCGCGGGCGGTATGTAGGTGCTGTGTGTGAACTACTATCGGGTGGGAACTTTTTGCCATTTTACATTTCAAATAACCATAACCGTACACCTCATTACATCGTGTAAAATGTTAAAGTAAAGTAAAGTAAAATACACTTTATTGCACAAATATAAAACAACAAACGTGAGATAGAAAAGGAAATAGTGAAGCACAATTTGGGCGGCCTTATAGCTAAGAGCGATCTCTTCCAGGCAATCTTCGGGCAGAGGAAATGATATCGAGAAAGAGGTTAACGAGGAAAACGTTAAATAAGAGAATTTAAATACTTTTTTGGATTACTAAACCTACCCCATCACTACCGGCCTATAACGATCGATAATTGTATTGTTATCCTATTATTACGGACATCACTAACATACACATAAATGCGAGCGAGAGATCCGATAGTAATCGTTTTATGGTAGTCCAGATAGCCATACCAGCCACAATACGAACGGACGACTGGCTGTCGTCCGTTCGTATTGTGGCTGGTATGGCACGTGGTGCACTCCCGCGCACCGCGCTCCATTGCGCACGGCCCGCCCGTGACGTCACTCGGTGTCGGGTTACCGCCGCCCGCCGCCCGCCCTGCGCGCGCGCCGATCGCGGCACAACTTTCACTCCATGCGGTGTGACCTTGCCTTTACAGACTTTGAACTACTTTCGGATGATTTTCATTGCGTGCCGTATTTGGGTTATGTTTATTTGTTAGTTGTACGACTTGTACGACGCGTCCTGAGATTTCGGAGTCTATTAGCTATTCTGTCCCTTTCTTACGTCTTTCGGCGTTTGTTTATCTAGTGTTAACAGCGTTCTATAAAGACATATTTTACTAGCTTATGGACATGACAATAGTAGGTATCTGAGATCTTCAGATCTGTTAACTTTTTGGTCGGTGCAACTGCCAAAATTCACGCTTTGGATTAGTTTCGAACAATTTTTTTCATATTTAAATCAAAGGCGTCCTGAGATTTCAGCCTCGTTTAAATTTCTATATTATAGCTCTAAAAATGTCGCTAGATTTAGGGTCTATTTAGGGTTAGGGGAATTTTAAGATTTTCATGCAATTTGCCGTTGGAATCGTTTAATTTAATTTTAATTTAATTTATTTATTAGGTAAACACAACAGATTACAACCATAGAAATTACAGAAAAATCAATATAAAGTTATGAGCTAGGTCGTAACCCTTAACGTGTAAACACAGCATGGTTAGGAAGTAGAAAATTGATTGTTGTACAAAATTGAGTTATGAAAAAATACTATTGAATGTAATGACTAAAAAACTTATGCCTATTTGAAAAATAAAAATAATAAAGTAAAGACTATAAAGTAGGTGCGTGGATAGCTCACTTGAGGACATCCTCAACCCGGGCGGGATTAGCAGTCTTGGGCGGGAATAAAGAACTTTGGACGGCATGTAGATAGTTGCCAACTTGCCTATATTTGTGTTGGACATGTCTTGTGATTTATTCAACTTTATTGATTATCTTGACAACAAGTAAAGAACAGAAACCTCTACTCCTCAAAGGGCGACAATAAAATATGTTCCCGATGAATTGCTAAAGAACTGTTGACATTTTTATGCCCGTTAAAGAATGCGAATGCTTTGAAAGAATGTGAACTCCGTGTGAATGCAGAATAAATCACTGGAACAGAAATACACTGTTCATACTATAGGCACATCGACCGAATTAACCTATACTAAGTTTTGGATTTTTTTCACATGGCATAATTAGTTTAGGCGTGGTACTTACGTCAAACTCTCTCTACGTCACAGGTGGTAGGCAGAAAAACGAGGTGGAGTAGAGGGAGATGGGGAAGGCGGGTTCTAAAAACAGTCGGTTAAACTTCCATTTTTAGGGACTTCTGGAATTCCGGGGAGCGGAGGCAGGGCTCCTGTTTTCCTAACCCCGTCTGGCTACGGTCCTGTTAGATCACTATGTCAGATTAGCATTAGGGCCATTAGGTCAAAGTGTCAGTCGATCATAAACTTAGGTGGTATTTAACCTGTTCAGAATTATCCTTTTATTTCTGCCGCAAAGCAGCAAAGCTTGCATTACTGTGTTTCGATTTGAAGGGTAAGAAAAGAGCCAGAAAAAAAATCTACTCCGGATTGGTCCCAAAAACTTCGCCCGAATTTAAGTTTCCGGACTGAGATACGTCAACCTCCTTGAAAAAAACTAGTGCCTTCATTTGTTCATATGAGTTGAAGCGATGCCGCCATTTTGTATAATGAACTTCTGATTTTTCAATTAGACATTAAAATCCGTAAAACACACTTTTTACCGCCGTCCAGTGATTACCAGTGCCAGCCTACTCGATAGAGTTGGCAACACCATCTGATCCTAACAGTTGCCCACGCGCACGCGTGTAAAGCCGCTTCACACGGACCGCTGCTGACGTCACAGTGACGTCACCAACGCCGTAATTAGATTAATGGCGTGTAATGGCTCGTGTGGAAACTCTCTGGGTGATGTATACAAAGAATGCTGGTTGCTACAATTGTTTTGGTCGATCGAATTCTGGGGGAAAGGGTGGTAAAATAGTGTACACAGTCGGTGTCCCACTTCTGATTTATTTTCTATACTTCCCCTGTCCAGTTTAAGGGATCTAAAACTACCTAAACGGAATAAACTACGTATTCCCTTGATCCAAATCCGAATATCGACTTTAAAACTTTGTAGAATTATATTTTAGATAATCTCATGCACATAAAGGGGGTCTCATGCACGTAAAGGGGGTCTCATGCACGTAAAGGGGGTCTATAAAAATATATTTTTGTACCCGATCGTGTGGGTGTAAGTTGCTTAGAGTTCATCAAGTAGAGAACTCGTTTCGTAGAGATATCACGAAGTAAACGCCTATCATTATCAGTAGACAATTTTTCTTACCTGGTCTATCTCACAAACGATACCAATTATCTATGGACTTGAAAGGTGGCTACATATCGGTCATATCAAATACTAAAACTTGTTACTTTGTTTACATCTTTAACACTTTGTAAGATGTAATCAAAATAAGCAAACGTTTTTTGATCAGTATGGATGGATCTCTACAATGCGAGCAAAATTAATAACGACTGAAACATTATCTTCAAATAAATAAATGAATAAACCTTTGTATTTTAATTTTTTATTTTAATACTTGTAATTTAATTCATATGTTTGATGTTTTACGGTTTAAGACATTTATTTCACAAAAAAAAGGATACAATCCACTTTGCTTAGGTAAATACAGGATAAACTTATTGTAATTAACAATGTGTACGGTAGACGTTATTTTAAGGCTTAGAAATTAAATTACTAGTGTATAATATGATCTAATTGAAGAGCTGTAATTTTTCTGAGCTGATGTTACAAATATAAATGAATTCTTAACATCTAAGAACATGAACACAGGATTAAATAAGATTACTTTTATTATGCACACAGTAATAAAAAAAATCACTGGCACTTTGACAAAAAAATGTTTTTCGTCCAAAACATGTCCCGAAATCACTGTGGTAATACCGTTAGTTTGTCAGCCGTTGTTCCGATATTCTGAATATCGTCTAACACGTATTGTGTGCCAGTATCAGTAGGTAAAGGTCGGGAATTTTTCCGAGAATATTATCTAATTTTCATTCGGTTTGGAAAATATACGAAGATCTCGAGGAAAATTATTCTGACTGTATTAGATCCGTAATATGTATTGACAATGTCCCTTTACAGCAACTAGTAGCGTTAAGTAAATGTAAATTTGAAATTGTGTACAAACCTATTACAACATAATGTACATTCGTATTTGACAATGCCTTATGCAGCAGCCATGTTTTTCCTTTTCTTTTGACAATGCCCTTTTACAGCAGCTAGTAGCATGTTAGTAATAATTTAAATGTTGTAATATAACGGATAATCATTGTACCATGACGTATCTAAGCGTAACTTTGTTATCAAAAGATAAATATTAAAAAAATGGTAGTCACTTAAAACCCAAAATAATTTTTGATGCCAACTGTTAGGCACCTATAGACACACACTTAAGCACACTTTTTAGAAGAATAACTTTGGTAGGTGGTTGTCGCATCAAAACTGTCACATCTCAATAAGGGTATAGTCTAAGATTTTATTCCAGGTTTTGTATATGTAGTATGGGAATAGTATTAGCACAATCTTAAGAGTAATTTTACTGTGTTAATAGTCTTGCAAAACTTTTCTTTAAATGCTCCATTCTTTATCTGTACTACCTGTACCCTTCATCCGCAAAATATAAAGGGTTTTTAAAATCACTCTTCGTCTTTTTCACCAGCAGTTTTCACCTTTGTCAGACTGCAACCGCCATTCTTTAAATGGAATGTTAGTTCGGTCGATATTAGACGATAGTTTAGTTAGAATACCGGGACACGAGCTCCAGTACCATTAATTATTTCAAAAGGTCGATGACTCATGTTACAAAAGTCGTAAAGCCACTATTTTCAGAGTTTCAGTGTCAAGCTCCTGAACCGAGCTGAAGCTGAACGTTGGTTCGTCATACAAGTCGTAATAGTAATTAAAAGTAATACAAACATCATACATTAAGTCACGGTGTTGATTTGATGCTATTTTTGAAACCATTATGTGAATTCACTTCCCAAAAAGGCCACTCCCCTAAAAGGTGGTAACAGGAGAGCCCTAAAGTAGAATCATGCATACCCATATCTTTCGTAAAGCTACGTTTGATTTTATATTGCAAATGCAATGTAAACCCATTTAAAATAAAATACATAGAAGATCGTCCAAAAATTAGTTCTTGAACTGCTTAAGACCTATTTAAAAGCAATTACTATTACTTACCGGCTTTATTGTTTCTTACTATTTATTACAGTAGTCATAACTCATAACTCTACAATTTACTGGTTAATATTCTTATCATAAAATATTCCTGGCTACTGCTCCGAAATTAAACAAAAGACAGTAAAACACCAGCCACTTGCCAATGTATCAGATGCACAAGGTTAATGATTACTCATAATAACACTGGTCTACTCGTAAACTCGCCCGCAGGTTATTCCTATTCCACCTTGAGAAATCAATCGATTGACATGTAAACACTAGACACTATAGTGAACGCGGAGGAAAATGAAACTAACGCGCCAATGCTTCAGAAATGTCATTCGTCTGACAGTTTCGCATAGATAGTAGCGCCTCTATCGCATAAACCTGTCACATGAATCTATTGTCTTACCATGAGCCATAACCCGCGACCTCGCCCAGCAAAATTAAATGAGCAATGATGCCTGGTGGACCGCCAAGTTCATATCTAAATTGGACACAAAACGTTTGGCAACTATGTCCGTTTAATTTCAGTTGTTCAAATCTTGTCCCAGCGTATGCATCCCAGCTCCCTGCCACCCTCTAACTTATAGTTAACCCTCCCTTTTTGTTATCAAAGTGGATAATCCGTGAAGTGAAAAATGGGACTGTTGCTATCCGTAATAATTTCGTACGCGGGCGTAAACGAGGCCATACAGACCATCAGGCACATACTCAGTGGAATACTGCCTGAAGACGACCCAGACTTCCGTTACTACGTCGAATACTACACGAGACTGCTCCAAAAATCCGCCAACCCATCTACGATTGTCGACTGGATCACCGAAGGTGGCCAAGGATACCTCTGCTTGGCGGAAGATGATGAGGGACATCTAAAATCTGCCGCCGTCAAATACTACGGCACGCCCAACTCGACAGCTATCCTCTTTTCGACAAAAATCTCGAGCTTCGGCCAGGAGACCGTCGACGAAACACAAGCGAACGGTGACTACAGATCCGAAAGGTACACGCCAACAAAGACGAAAACAATCATATCGAATACCTCAGACTCCATCAGTGTCGGTTACCGAAACAGATCACCTACGTCTTCTGAAAATATTTCAGATCCAACTCCTTTTTCGGAAAGTTCTTTCGAGCGTGACCGTGAGGAAGACAAAGATGACGCCTCAGAGAAACTGACTTGGCATTACCGACCTAAGAGCCCCATCCAACCGACACTGCCCGAAATACATTTCCAATCATTCGAAGACGACAAGAAAGGAGTTCAAATCAGCGAAGATTTTCTAAGGTTAATATTAATTGGTTTTGTTCGGCACGCCTCATCTGTAGATTCACACCTCCGCTCAGTAGTGACCTAGCCATGCATCACGAGTAAGTGGAATTCCATGATCACCCGCACGAGTAGAGATCCGTTCCATCGCTTCACCTGTACAATAATCGACTCATGGTGTTGTCTTTGTAGATCCCTTGACGGCATTAAGTACCGCCCGTTGCAACGAAGCGACCCGAGTGGGCGACGCAGGAGTTTCAAAAAACGTCACTCTTCGTCGTCGAACTCGTCGCGCGAGTCGCGGGCGTCGCGCGAAGAGGAACTTAAGATGTTCACGTCACTCGAAGAAGCTGAATTCGAGCGTATGAGTAGAGACCCAGTCGAGGGGAGTGCTCCTAATCTTGCGGCACATTCTTATTCCAGAAGTCGATCGAGGGAGAACTCGAAGGAGCGAAGGAATGAGTCCTGGAGCGTCGAAGCCTCTGTAGACAGCGTCGATGCAGAAACTACAGAGAGACCTCTGTTGAAGGATATCCCCATACTCGGCTCCTTCGAGGAGGAGAAGGAAGACGCGAAAGAGGTAACGGAGGAAGAGGAAGTGGAAGACTTCTGGGGTTCTGGTGGAGATTAGCTTTAAGCACGAGTGCACTGTTACTGAGAGCTTCGATGTGAGCATGACTGGACTGAACATTAAATTATTACGATTCCCCTTTTGCGTTTGTTTTCTTTTACCTAAAATAGTTTCGCTGGTTGTCACCTTCCTTGTAAACAGGAACATTTGCGTTGATTTAGGCTCTAATTTGTATGGCTTTGATAGACGAAGATTGATAGAGATTGTGGTTATTTTCTAAGTCATTTACAAAGATAGGTAGTTCCTTAATTTTAAACCAAAATTAACCAACACAAGTAGAAACAAACTTACTGCAAGTAAGCACCATTAACTACTAGCTAGAAATTCAGAGATAGTTAGTTGAGATTTTGTGCAGAGGGTAGATACATTTTGAGTGGAAGAATGGTCAAAGGAATAGAGGTTGAATTCCTAAAGTCCTTTGACTGCGGTCATGCGATAGCCTGGAGTCTATCAAAACAGTAATAGAAGACCCAGCACCCCATTTTGATAATAGAAATTAAAAATCAATAAACAGTAAGCACCACTAAAGTAATACATAGTTTTTAAACTTTAAACCTTCGACAGAAATATAAAATATAATTATTGCGAAATTAACATAAAACAATTTTTTTTATTACAATCTCCTTAACACGGTTTTAAAAGTTGCAGTGGCCATGCCATGGTTTTTATTTTCTTGGTCAGGGTGCTGACAGGTGGCATTTTTCTTTGCTATATATTTTTAAACTTACCTGGTTATTGTCAAAACAGCCTACGTTAGTCTACCCGTGACCATGGCGCATGCAACTGTGCCGAAATATCGGGAGCTCAAAACAACCCCAAACTGTGGCAAGAATACCTAGTCTAACTATCTTATCTTATGATAGGGGCTGGGAATATCCCCAGCGGCACTTCGACCCTTGAGGATCTTTTGTGCCTACCCCATTTTACACACTGGTCATCTCAGTGTGCAGATTTCGTCGCGATGTTTTCCTTCACCGTTAGGGTGCCTTCCACCAAAGATGTGCGAGGAAGCAAGGCGGTGAGCGAGGAAAAATCCACCAATAAGATAACGCCATTATCACGTCGTATCACGTGAGGATTAAAATGGTGCGGTCCCATTGGCGCATTTTTTCCTCGTTCACCGCCTCGCTTCCACGCACAGCTTTAGAGCAGTCGATAAATGTACGTAAGTCTTTGAAAAATACGAAAATCTCATTGGTACATGGCACCGCATGGTTTCGAACCCGGGCCTCCCGTATGGGAGTCCGGTGTCCTAGCCACTGTGCATTTCTCTTGTAGTTGCCATACGTAAATTTTACAACTCACTGGGCGCAACTGACTTGACGGCCTCTAACAAGAAAATACTAGTTACATCAGTCAGATCTACACACAACATTCTTTAAATTTCTTCGCGTGTTGTGGAAATCATAACAGTTGCACAACATCCGAAAATACGAGATGGTTGTGTTGTGGAGCACCTCGACCCACATACGTCTGAATAAAGATGACGGTACATCGGCGACCTTACACGACAAAGGTACGACTGGGCTATAAATAAATATCTGGCTACATTAATTGGCACGATCTTTCCACCCGTCTTTGGGAGTTGGAGTATTTGGTTGTCTGTGGTTTGTGTTAGCCCAATTAGAGTAGATCAAATGAATTATGGCACCCTATTTTTGTAAAGGAAAATAAAAATCTAAGCAACAAGTAGTACTCTTCTAATTTTCTATACGTGGATTTTAAAGAGCGTCGGTGGCGTCGTAGCTAGAACGTCGGACTCCCGTGCGGGAGGTCCGAGTTCAAAACCAGGCAATGTCATGTACCAATGAGTTTTTCTGTTTTTTCGAAAGACTTACGTACATTTACCGACTGCTCTGACGGTGAAGGAAAACATCGTGACGAAACCTGCACACTGAGATAACCAGTGTGTGAAATGGGGAAGGCAATGGCAAACCACCCCATTAAATCTGCCACGAGAGTCGTTCTATGTTATTAATTCCTTAGAATGATCACGACCCTCAGCAATGAGGAATACGATTTAGAAGAGAGATACGTGGATTTTACCACATAAAGGCGGCGAGATCGATAATAGACTGCCTGTCTATCGGTATTTTATAGGATACATTTCGGAGAGTGCGCATCGGAATTGCACGACCTAATTCCAGCATCTCCATTCCGCCTTCGGACTACCAGGCGCGGGGAGGGGTTCCATCCTTATGTTGTTGATATCCCATCTGCTCGTATGAATTGCTTCTTCGTTCATTATGCGAACGGCTAAGGAATGGAACAGCCTGCCGGCGTCTGTATTTCCCGAAACCTACAACCTTGGGAACTTCAAGGCCAGAGTGAATAGGCATTTACTGGACCCGCATGCACCATCGTCGACCTCATCGTCGCTTACCATCAGGCGAGATCGAGGTCAAATGCGGGTTTAGAAGTAATTAAAAAAATATTTTAAAAAATAGACTATATATTTTAGGGATCCGTTATCGCTTTGCCAAGTTTCGCGACGAATATTGAATTGAAACTGAATGTTTACGACTTCAACACACTTTAGTGCAATGAAAGCGAACTGAAACCTATAGAAATCTAGAAATCCGAAAAATGGATTTCTATGGTTTTGGTTCAATTCCGTTAGGTATGCTTTCGCTGCAGTGTGCTCGCCTTTACCTTGAGTAAAAAATATATAGATAAAGTGTATTTCTGGACTTCTGGTCCAAGGAATGACTTGTTTTATACACAAACGTTTAAATCGATTCAGTAGTTTCTGAATTACTTTATAGGTGTAGTCGAAACATCATCAACCGAACGTCGCTGGAAGTTCCTTTGGTACATCATCATCATAGGCCTGATACGTCTATTGCAGACGATTTAAGCAGCGTCGCGAAGGCATCGCTTTTCGTGACTAAATAACCCTATTCGGGAGCGGCACACACGCCCGCACGCGCGGCAAGCGAGTGGTGCGCCGGGTAGATGAGTGATCTCTCGGTCTTTGTTTGCTCTCCTGGCCGCCAGTGCTTCGAACCACTTTCCATCGTGTTCCTGACATACAGTAGAATTTTAAATAGTAGATTTTAAATAATGACAACTGTAGAACCGAAGCTTTTTGGAGCTTTTAATTTAAAGAAAAATATAAGTAAATATTTTTAAAAAGACGGCGACGTTCCACAGAAAAAAGGATTTTCAATATTCCACCCTATCAAAAAATGGGTCGACATCTATATAATCATAAAAATACCCAATAAAACATTATAATAACCAAAATCTCGTTTATATCTCTACACAACTTCCCATAGGTAGATACATCGATGTCAAATCGCAATGACATTTCCATATGATTTCAGTAACGGTTGCTTTATTTAAAATTCTACTTTTTACTACTTAAATAAAGTAATTTTTCAAGATAAAGAAAACACTATACGTCATGAATAATAATAACGCCGTAATTTATCATTCACAATCTACCAAATGTTTGATCTCAAACTCCTCTCAAACAAGAGAAGTAATGAATGCCAAACTACGTCATAGTTACCAACTCCAAAAAAGCTGCCATTTTGTAGACTTTCTTTACACAAGAACTTTAATCATACATTCAAAAGGCTCTAACGAAGGCGCTTGAAAGAAAAACGTATTCACAGGGAGAAATGGCCAGACAGATGTTGCATTTTATATGTATGGGGGAAAAGAAATGAGAATGCATAGACAAAAGAAGGTCACTGTTGTCCATATACAGTGGTCAACACATCAAGCGATAAGACCGCCTAGATTGTATTAATCGTTTTGTGCGCATTGTATCATACTAATTTTGTGCAATAAAGAGTATTCATTCAAGCTATTTGGTACTATGTTGCTTCAACTTATTTGACATATCCATACGAATGTCAAGAAATTATACTTGGTTTAGGCCTGTTTACTGGAAATATAGAAGTAAAATCGAATATAATACTCTCATTAGGCCATGATCTCACAAGTACGTGTGACATAACTGTGCTAGGTGCCGGCTAGCAGGGTTCTAGGACAGTGTGCAGATGAAGTAATAGAAGAACTTGGTAATAAATATTAAATTTTTAAGGAACAGAACACAGAAAATAGTAAACGTAGAAAATAGGTAGTAGTAGGAGATAAAAATGAACGGAGAAAAGTCCGTTCAAGACAAAATACAGAGAGAAAGTGCAAATACAAAGATAACAATGAAATTAATGAAATAATGAAATTTGGAAATGGAATGGGACTATGATTTGAATTTTGAAAATATAGATGAAGAAATGAAGATGCCAACACGAAATGAGGTGAGATAAACGCTAACGATGAGGTTGAAATTGATGGCAAGGAGGTTGATATGGACGACGAAGTCTACATCGTTACAACTGTATGGGCTCTGTTCCCTTTACCGTTTGGACTAAAAAAAACTTATTGCGACAGGATGGGTTCCACAGAGTATAGCCTGATGTGTCATCCACTCTACAGTCACCTGTAGAAATACGACTCAACGTTTATGATTGAGATTTTCTCAAAAACTACTAGACCGATACTGAAAATTCTTTCACTATCATGTCGTTTCCTTTTTAAGCATTTAAATAATCTTTTAGATCTCTACCAATGAAGTTGAAATCATACAGCTATTAAGTTACTGCGGTCGCAACTGGATTTCCTTGCCGACCGCAGACGTTATTAAGTTTCAAAAATATAACACACACATATAATATAATTCCGGACGTAAACACAACTGACATAAATTGTGTTAAGATTTGATTTGACTAGTAGATTAAATGCATTTCATATGTAAACATTAAAAAATAGACATAAATTGATGGTCAAATGTGAAAACAGAATTAAAATTAGATAGATAGATAGAAACACTTTATTGTACACAAAATCAAGAAAGTAAAAACTAAAGTAATAATAGCACGATATGTACAAAGGCGGCCTTATCGTAATTAGTTGACAATTAGAATAGCTACAGGTAATCAGAAATCAGAAGGTAGAAAGAAACGGGAATAGCAATTTGTGATGTCACTCTACTGCACCATACAAGCTACAGTGCGTGAGCTCTTAGAAAAACATTCGGGTATCGGGTAAAATCGGCATCTGTCTCTGTCTAACTACAGTCGTAGTACATTCGCGTATCGTTAACAAATAATATATAATTTACTTCGTAACAATACGTCGTCAACGCAACCGCACGCAAAACACCGAAGATTTCAAAGCTCGAATGTTTAACTAAAAGCTCACGCAGTGTACAAACAAAGCTTTGCTTACAAACACAGAGCACCCCCAACGAATGACGGAACCTCTCCCCAATCTATAGTGTTAGTTGAGATATCGAAAAACGAATTTCGGATCATCAAAATGTTCATAAGTAAGTTGATCGATGCAACTTTTGCTTCATTCGGAAGAGGCGGACTTTCCTTTATACCTATTTCTACGCTAACACAAAGTATTTTTAGTAAGTGGTATAAGTAAGTTCCTACACTACACCAAAACGAAATGACCGCCCCCTTTATATTCTATTTTCCACCGCCGGCGGGTGTACAGTTCGTCACCCGGCTATATTTAGCGGCCCTGAAAGCAATGCCACGCCAAAGTCAATAGTCTAAACTCAAAACCCCTATTTTTCATAAAATTCCAAAATCTCCAAACTCCAATTCAAAAATCAAAATCCAAAATGAGTTAATCTCAAAATTATGACTTAAGTGTTAAGTCATCGAATCCATCTGACTGATTGATGATAAATTGAAAGAAAGATTTACATGTAATTAAATTAATTTGAACCATTGATCATGTCACTGTGAATTAATAGACGAATAATATTAGAACAGCAAGTAGGGACTGCATACGGACGGACGGTGAGCCGAAAATCGCGCCTTGGGGGAGCTCTATGTCTCCTTGAATGAAAAATACATCTAACAGTGGACTAATATAGGTTGATGATGAACTTAAGACTACAGAATAAATGTTTGGTTTATTTGGTAAACAGAAAGTTGGATGTAACGCGGCAGACTACGTCCGTAACCGTAATTTCCATCAGACGCGCCTTAGATATCCTTGGAAACAATAAGTTAAAGGCATTGGAAGGAGAAAAAAACAATACAGCCTCACGAAATCCTTTTCCATGGACTAAAGATGGTAATGGGGCTGCCGAAATACTGTAGTGCATCGGGGATGTTTGCAGAAGTCCGCGTGGATGGCTTTCACGCAGTCATACGAAAAAGGGTTGCTTCCCTGATGCACCGTGTACATAGCAGTCCCAGCAGCATCCTGTTGACGTTTGTCGAGTCCCCTGACTCCCCGATCCTGAGGCACTGGATATACCTGCATGTCAAAGTAGTGGTCCAGTGTTTTGGGGTCGGGCTTGGTATTATTTCTTTAATAATTTTTTTTTACTAACAGAGCTTTAAGTAATATAATATACTAACTTTATTGTATGTACCTTGTCTGATTTAAATATATAATAATAATATTAAAGAAAATTAGGCATTTTCGAGCTTACATTTAAAATACCAGAGGAGACATTTACAAGAATGGCATAGAGATTACCTACAAAGAATGTTAAGACATGCGAATGTATATTTTTAACGAAATTCTATGAAATCGCGAAGAGCTAACCTAAAAATAATGACTGTAGGTAGGCATCAAATCCGTTATAATAGATGCCAAACATTCGAGAATAAACTGTAGACACAATCACTGTCGTTTGAAAAGAACGCTGCAATAAATGAAACTGTTCTTAGTTTTGTTCAGTTTATTTCAGAGATCTAATTTTATTGTTTGTAACCTACCATGCAAATGTGGGATGAATGCGTTACTAAGGCCATGACGATTTTATAGTTCCTTGAAAAATAAATGAGTCGAATGAATAAGTGAAGGAATATATTTATTTGCATATGGTAGGTACCTAGTTTAATATTACTTGCGGCAATGTTGTACTAAATAAAACCTATGCAATAAATTCTAGTTCTAACGTATTATCTTATGCGGTTTTCACCGCAAGGAAATTATACACCACGTGTGTGAAATTGTAAAAATCACGGCTACCATAATGATGATTAGGTATAATATGAAGAATGATTTAGTCCTTGAAGTAAACTTAACTTTAGTATACTTAACTTAGGTGCGGGGAAATAGTTACTAGAGGAGAGGATAGTAAAACAGAATCAACAGATCAATAAAAGGAATATATGGATCGTTAAGTTTGATAATAACCGATAATTAAGAGTCAAGAAATAAACGTAGATAATGTTAATATTGCATTAATAATATTACGATTTTTACCTTCGGTATTTGGGCAAATTTTTCGGCTAACATTGATCTTCCAGGACAGATATAAACAATTCATTAACCTGTCGATGCAAGGGAAGCAGCCCACGCCCAGGTGTTCCCTATCGCCCTAACGTAAGCAAAATGGAGTAAAAATAAACCAATGAATGGACGGCCGAGACCTTGCTGCAAGGTCCAAGACATCGCGTGTCTGCTGTCGAGACGAGCATCAGGCAGGCAGCGAAATGTCGTACAAAGATCGTGTGACACATGACATAGTAAACATGAAAATGTCAATGGAGCATCAGATTATATGATATGACTTTATGTAGTCTATTTATAGCCTCTGACTCTGATTACCGTATTGATGTAGCAAGACGACGCTCTGCACAAACCATCAAAGCTAGAAATTGGAACTTTCTCAAAGATTCCGAAATCCGAATGGTCTAAATTAAATGGTTGTTTATTATTTTTACAGTCTGAATATTTGGACACGGATTTCAAAAGTATACGTAAAATGTCTGTCATGTGTAACGTCATTCCCAAATTCATGTTTTAAAGAAGTTACAATAATACGAGTACCTACATCGGAAATCTTGAATTTTTTTATAAATTACCTACCATAATAATACGTTGTAAGGAACCAATTATCTGATCTGAATGATCGATTTGATAGACCAAGACATATGTAAGTAGTACTAATTAATCTCAATTAGTTGGACTAAGAGTTTAACTGACGGGTTAAATCTTATCATTGGTTTACATCAAGTCTGAATCGTTTATGATCTGAAGATTAGCCAAAGATTAATCTGCTGCCAAAATGACAAAGCATAAAAAACCATTCATTCGCAAGGTTTAGCAATTAATTATTCTAACACTAGTACTCTTTAAGACAATCAATCTGTTCATTCATTCTTTTACTTTTCGGTAATGGCTCAAGGAATTCCTAAACTAAAATAAACAATCTTTGATGTATTTGTAGTTTTGCTAACGGAATATATGCTATTTGCTTTAGAATGTATTATTTTACCATTCATCCTGCCTCTTTGCCGTTTTGAAAGCGTATTGTGGTTTTTGTTAATTAGTTTTATGGGCAGTTGTTATTCTTGGTGGTCACCATAATTTAAAATTAAACTCATTTTCTTCGGACCCAAGTTAATCAGTAATTTATTGGCTGTAGTACGTTACGAGCAGCACTTGAAACTTGAAACTGCATAAACGTGCAAAAATTTAATTGAACATTACTGGGTCAAACGCCAAGCATAAATCATTGTTCGCCAATAATAACCTGTGTGTTAGTTGAATCTCGGCCAAGCGATAAGGGAACGCTTAACTTTGCTGCAATGCTCGTAACGCCAGAAATGCCTCGCCAGTCGCCCTACATCACAAGTGCTAGCGCCAGAGCGGCGTCAGAACGCCTCGAGACCCAAGCGGCCTGAAGTTAGGACACGGTGAACGTATACTTAAACGCAACGCGTTAACAGGGATCGCTGGATCGCGGACGGAGGAAACGCGCGATTCTCGGGTCGCTTCGCTCGGAAACGCCGCCCGCGCACCTGCCCTCTCCGTCACTCTTCCAAATTTAAATCCCAAACTCCCCCCACCGACGCGACCGTACGTCGCTAAACATTCTGGAATAATTCCTGTGATTCGACCATCGTTGCTCGCATTTGAATTCGGGTCGCGACCGCGTCCGGTGATATCGAGATATCCTAGCGCCAATCGGTCACCTCCGTCCTTACCATGGCCGACGTAGACGTGCAAGTCCAGTACACCACCACGGAACGGAAGACCAGGAAGGTCAAGAAGACCTCGAAACGTAGAGAGTCGAAGGATGGCGAAGTCACCGTCACCGAGGTGGAGCAGACCAACACCACCGCCACCAACGACGACGGGTATGTGTAGCGGTGGCCAAACTCCCTTGACCCTCGTGTAGTGCGTGTGACGCCAGTGTGTCTGTGTCGCCAAGTTCCGATTACCGATCGTGTTCGACCTCTTTAGTGACATGTCGTATGCCGAACTCCGTATGTTTAGCTATGTTAGGCGTAATTTGGCCACCCTCACATACCCGACCTAATTTAAGGTATTTATAGACAGTTTTATGTTTTCATTTCAAATAACAAGCATCTAACGTAACTGTGTGCTTCCAACAAAGTGCTAACTACAGTGACAATGATCATCTATGCAAACAGTGTAATCAACTATTAACTATTTCGTATTGAATCACAAAGGATGAAAAATCAAGTCTAAACAGAAACAGCGTGAAACCTGAAACTATATTCAATCTATTTGAAGATATGCCATCATCTACAGCATGTTTTAGAAAAGCTTTAGAATTAAGTGCGACTTCTTCATAGATAACCAAGTTTGATAACCGGTTATCTACAAGGGAAAATATTTCTTCTTAGATAACCGCAATGCCCTGATAGGAGACACAACGAACCACGACCCTCACAGTGTTCTCCCTTGTCCGCAGCTCATTTTCAGCGGCGAATACACCAAGGCGATGAACAAGGACTGGCACAGCGGCCACTTCTGCTGCTGGCAGTGCGACGAGTCGTTGACCGGCCAGCGCTATGTCCTGAGGGATGAGCACCCTTACTGCATCAAGTGCTACGAGAGTGTCTTCGCCAACGGCTGCGAGGAGTGTAATAAGATCATCGGCATCGATTCTAAGGTGAGAGAACGCTGAATACTGTTTATGGATATCTTGTTCTTCTCTTTCTTTGTCGTCTTTTATAATTCTTTTGTTATTATTCTTCTCTCATCACTCGTACTTAGTGATCAGCAAAACCTTCTCTTTAAAATTTAATATTCACTATATGAAATGTATACTTGTGTCCAATGTTTAGCAGATCAGTTATTAGTGTAGTCGTAAACGATTTCCTGTCACTGCCTCTATATCTCTGACTTTTCATAAAATAGTTTTATACTGTTTCACCGTTATCAAAGTTTACCTTTTTATTGTGGACCATGGTAAATGTAGATTTTGGACTTTAACGGATTAATATACTACAATTTATTATGACTTTGGCATAAAATTCACTTCAGCTCAGATCAGATGACTGACAACAAATTGCTTCATTCTCTTGATGTCCTCAAGATACCTACTATCTATCTATCAATTTATTGTTTATTTATAAAACTGCTCACATGCAGTAATTCGATTCTTCTTCAAGATTTCCAGTATACAGATTAAATACGTCGTTAACCTAAAATCCAGTATTCATGCCATCTATTCCAGCATTAGTATCCGAAACATTCGTTTTGTTACACCGATCAAATTTAGTTATGTCACTCCAGCGCAGCCGGCCCAGATTCTTGAGGCGTACCTCTGCACACGGCCCTCTACCGATCGCTGCCAAGCCAACATAACGTGGCCACGTCAAACTACGCTATACCTACATTTATCTCTAACCAACAACTGACTTTTTTCTATCCCACTAAACAGCTGTAAATTGTCTATTACTCCTATTGTTTTCGCATTTCTAATGACCTTTCCTCGAATCTGAGTTAATCTCTCTAATTAGATTGCTAATTCTTTCAACTTTAAATTAGATATCTCTGGAGATATATTCAGATTAATGACACTAAGTTTAGTATTGCAGTCGATATTGTTCAGGAACACATTAGCGTTTTGTTTACACTAATTGAAATAGCAAACATTGCTTGTTAACGGTATTTTGAAAATGTTTACTTTCTAGACTTGAACAAATTGGCGAGCTTTAGAAAACAAACGCCTGTTGCTACAAGTAGAACTAACTATTTTTGGGTCGGATACAGAATTATTCAATGTTTTCGTTGAGCAACCTTGAGAAGCCATGGGTGGATCCGTCAGGCGATTCTTTTAAGATTTATAGTTCACTGTGATTCAAAGCAAAGTATTTCGTAATCGGCGAAAATAAACGTACACATTTTATTGAAATTACAACATTTAGTTGGTATGTCGTCGCCTTGTAGCGTAGACAGGAATAGAACTGAGAATGAGGGGAGCTTTATTTTCAAACTCTCATTTGTCAACGTAAGATTTATTTCGATTTTAGGTCGACCAACGGTCGGGCGGTATTTTCTGATAACTTGACAGCCACCTGGATTTTCTTTGGCATCCGATTCGTACTCGTTACTTGGTCAGTGAACCTTCTAACACATGTGTGTAATAAAGTCATAACTAACCCAGGCTAAGTGTTTATATAAACCAGTAAAATCAGATGAATCACAATCTAAATGGTTTGAAATATAGATATGACGTAATAAATAAAACCAAAAGCTTGTAAGATTGTGAATGAATCACTACGTCCAAACGAAAATCGAATAGTAATAAATAATAAAACGTACTAATGAAACTGCTACTCCAAATAAGCTACAAGATAGCAGATTGAAGTTTTGCATAGGTTAATCAAGACGAAGGTCATAATTACCACCCACACTGCACCAGGCGGTTTTAACGAGTGCCATCTTCGGAGCACAGTTTTTGTTTGTTTATTCTGGGATTTCCATTGTAATCGCAGATAATGGTTGCTAACTAGAAATAAGATTTCGCTCGAATAGTCGAGTAATGTTGGATAAATCTTTGAGACTAAGAAGGCACTACGACTCCCATTTATTCACAAATTCCTTAAAGATGCTTTTTTTCTTTATCCTTTCGGTTTCTATGGAAAGTTTATCGCCATTTCCATTACGACTCTGACGACTTTCTGGCTTATGTAGTCGATAGACTAGCTGTCTTCAGTGCAAGAGGTTCAGATTTCTGTTTGCCAATTTATGGGTCCTGGTGGGTGTTGTGTTTAGATAATAATTATCTCTTCGTCTATGTTTTCTTCCGTTTCTCTTGAAAGCTTTTACTTTCTCTCCACATTATCTTTGCGTCTCCTCACAGGTTAAGAAGGCCCCTTCAAAGAAGTTGTACAAAACCACTTTGTATGATCATGAGATCTACCTGTGGGATTAGCGATGTTAGGTACATTGATACATACCTCAGACCTTAGCCTCAGATAAGCAGGTTTCCTTATGATGTTTTCTTTCTTATTAGTTATAGTAGTCAATATTATGCATGTCTTCGAAAAAGAAGACCTAAAACTCATTGCTACTCACTACTTGTATATGGCGAGACCTGGAAACCGACTTGGTCCAACAGGCAAATTAAAATTCTGTGAATAACTTAATAGAAACGTAACCTCCATCACCATCTAAACTCATCCCTCTGTCTCCAGGACCTGTCGTACAAAGACAAGCACTGGCACGAGGCCTGCTTCCTCTGCGCCAAGTGCCGCGTGTCGCTGGTCGACAAGCAGTTCGGCTCCAAGCTCGACAAGATCTACTGCGGCAACTGCTACGACGCTCAGTTCGCCAGCCGTTGCGATGGATGCGGCGAAGTCTTCCGTGCTGGTGAGTACTGCTTATTTTACACTACTTTCTTCTAAGTCGTATATCTCATTGCTGAGGGTCGTGATCACTCTTAAGGCATCGTTTCTCAACTTGGGGATCGCGACTTCGCGATCGCGTTTAGGAATATCTTGTAGTTCGGTACTTTTTATGGCAAGTGTAAACATTCTTTGTCACGTTAGTACGAGGTTTTTTACTTAACTTTTTGTCTTTTTAATGGGTTGCAACACTAAACAGTTTGATAAATGATGCTCTAAGAAATTAATCACATTGAACGACTATTTTACATTACAAATAATCACAGATTATTTATTCCTCGTTATGGTTATTATCACATTCTACATATAGCATTGTAGGTAAGAAGCAAGTTCAATAACGCTCGTGTCTTCTTTGCTGTTAAGACCATCTAGGGCTTCTCCAAAGTACTGCATTGACTGCTTCCTTTATATTGATATCTTAATCTTGATTTTAGTATCGTCAATGTTTACTCTCCTTATTTTGCTACTTAATACACGGTCTATCAGATTCTATTTCTTGCACGATGAAGACTCAGTCTCGTACTGACGTAATATCGTAAAACAATTTTTAATTCCTCATATAAAATTAGGTATCAGTCGATTTCGTTTTGCGATTTTCCACAGTTGTTTTGGTTCCTCTGTCTACCCCCTCAGGAATTATGGACGTGCGAGATATGCTATATGCTGTGTTATGCTATTTTTGCCAAAAGATATTCAGTTACTTATAATGCTATTATAATAATTTATAAGAATAAGAAGTTGAAACTTTATTTCAAAGTTTTTTCAAATTATCAACTAAAATAAATAAATAAAATCTATTTGAACTATAAGACGAACACGTCGTCTAGGTCCCCATTACCGTAATACATCAATAAAATTAACTACTGAATAATTTTGTAAGTAATTGAGCAATTCAGGACCTAAAAATATAATGGAAAAGCAAGATAATAAGTATTAACTTTTAGGATGCTTTGTAGAATTAGGGATTCGATTGCAAAGCATAAAAGACCACAAGAATAAAGAGAATAAACAAGGGATTTTGTTAAAAAGAAGCACATTGAGTGATATCACAAAAGCAACGATCTAGATGATCAACACCATTTTGGGGAACAACAATAAAATTGAACAGGTGGTAGAATGAACAAGCATCTCAATTGTTTCCACAGTAGCTTAATCGATAAAATAACGTCATTTATTCACGTGTTTAGATCAGAAATAATAATTAGCTTCGATCTACAGAAGGCTTAATAACAACAATCTTAATAAGGTGTTAAGAATTGCATTCTTGATATCTATAAACGACTTTAATCCTTATTATTTTATTACTCGAACATTGTATTTACAAGTCGCATTCGGTTATACACTTGGCATAATATCCTCATATTAATAGTACGCAGTAACGCACTAAGTTTGACTGGTTTAACTTCTTTAAGTACATCGACAAAAGATTCCGGTTATCATGTTACAATTACTACAGTTTAGCACACTCGGTTCCATTCTTACCTCAACCGTTATCATTAGTTCTATAATATTCCGACAGATGGCGCTGTACCGTTCAACTTCAAATCTACTCCGCGGTGTTAAGTTTTTCTTTGGAATAGTGACCCGATCCAAACGCGATTTCTTGGGTATCGCTTCTCGGCCTTTTGGCTAAGATCAAAGTGTAGTATCTGTTCTTTTCAGCTTAATATCTGAAAGTTCCCTCACTGAGGGACCAGTATATTAAACTGATTTTTGGATCCAGACGGGATGTTCGGGGCTCGCTCCACTCCCGTCGCGGGTCGGCCCGGCATCGCAGTGCCGCCGGGATCGGCCCACATAAAACCCCTTGACATTGATACTTCTCATACCTACCTCATCTCTACTAACTACTTGCGTAAACGATGATTGTGCATTTTAATTTGATATAAACAAAGCAAATTTTGCAATTGCAATTACTTATTTACACCACACTTCATAGTTCATACCTACTTGTATTCACTCCGAATCAGTTATAACATTTTAAATCAATTCAGTAATTTTAGAAAAAAATGCGTAAGTTGCGGGTGCACTATTTGACCTCCACTGTACAACGGTGTAAATAGAGCCCGCGCAGGCGGCGACAGGTTTCTGGCGCTTACACGCGCTATCGGCATGTTCCATGTCGCTTCTCCCCGATCCCTCCCACCCCAGCGACATCCTAAGCCGAGGTCCGTACCCACCTGGGTGCCCTTAGGTAGTCGCTTCCTATAGTGTTGAAGTCCTCCTCCAGGCTGGAGCGCACTTAGCGCTCGCCCCCAATACCCCGGTGAAGCTGTAAAGGTCAACATGACCAACAACATTAGTCAGTCAGATAAAAAAGGACAGGGTGGTACCTCGTTCAGTTCTTCCTTCAATATTGTTATCATACTAAACGTTCCTCTTAAAAAACTGTAAGTCTCACACCTCATGGTCACAGACCACAGTTGCATTGCTCGTAACTCGAAACAGACCATACATGGCGCGCGAGTTACCCTCGCCACTTATGGCCGGAGGTGACCATCAATCAGCCTCCGCAGAGAAAAAACCGACCAATGTCATTGCCGCGGCCTCAGCGATCCCGGCAGTTTGGACTTTAATACCGGCTTGCATATGGTAATGCTTCACTGGCCTAAAATGGACGGAAATTATTAATGTTGGTGTAAATTAACTTGAATGGAGAGCAGACGATCAAACGGTGGTAAGCCACCTGATGGTATCTTATCTTATGATAGGGGAATAACCCAGCGGCATTTCAACCCTTGAAGATCTTTTGTGCCTACCCCATTTTACACACTGGTCATCTCAGTGTGCAGGTTACCTCACGATGTTTTCCTTCACCGTTAGAGCACTCGGTAATTGTACGTAAGTCTTCGAAAAATTCGAAAAACTCATTGGTACATGGCACTGCGTGGTTCGAATCTGGACCTCCCCCATGGGAGTTCGGTGCCCTAGCGACTATGCCACCGACGCTCTTCACCTGATGGTTAGTGGTCACTGTCGGCAATAGATATCTCACCTCAGTACAACGTTCATTATTGAAGTGATTCCCATTCGCTGCTGAGTCTTAGATGGAGTGTCTCATGTGCCAGAAATAGGAAAAAGGGGGCACCACCCTTGGCTGACTCTGCACAGAGTTTTATTTATTTAATTATTCTTTAATGCACAAAGATACAGGGTGGACCAAAAGTCCGTTAACATTTAAAATGGTTATAAAAAATACAAATGCTACTTTAGTGAAAAACTGTTTATTTAATAATAAAGTAGACAAATTAGGATTTCACTTTTTTAAAATAACATCATTCAAATGTGACCCTTGTTCATCCTGGCACACCTGTAACCGGGAACGGAAATTTTGCATGACCGCCCGACAAGTTGTTGGTGAAATGTTCTGCATTTCCTCGCGTATATTTTCTTTTAATTCCTCAATAGACACTGGGTTGCTGATGTAAACTTTACTTTTGAGATATCCCCAAAGGTAAAAGTCCATTGGAGTTAAATCCGGGCTGCGGGGTGGCCAGTGAATGTCACCTCTTTTGGATATGACTTTTTGGCCAAAAATTTCACGAAGTGCTGCTATAGAGTCATTGGAGGTGTGACATGTTGCCCCATCTTGTTGGAACCAAGAGCTTCGATTAAAGCCTGAGAAGCCCTGTAATGCTGGAGCAAAAAAATTCTGTAGCATCACAATGTATCGCTCTGTATTAACGGTGACGGCGCGGTTTCTCTGATCTTCATAAAAATATGGACCAATGATTCCGCTGGCTGACAATGCGGCCCATACAGTAACCTTGGGCGAGTGTAAAGGTTTTTGGTGCTTCAAGTCCGGGTTAGTGTCACTCCAGTATCTGCAATTTTGTCGATTGACATGTCCATTTAGGTGGAAGTGTGCCTCGTCTGAGAAAAAGATGTTATTGAAGCTCGTAAACCTCTCAAGCACTTCGTTAGCAAACTGCAGTCTCTGAGCAGGGTCATTTGGCTTTAAAGCCTGTACAATTTGAATTTTGTAAGGATGTAAATGTAAATCTTTGTGTAGAATGCGATTTAGAGATGTTCTGGGCACATCTAAAGCACTAGACCGCTTTCGAGTAGAGAGACCAGGTTGTTCTCGAACAGACGCTCGTACACGCTCTATGTTTACTGGATCGCGCGATGTCCTAGGTCGGCCGGATCGTGGTTGACTTAAAGTTGAACCTGTTGTTTCGAACTTCTGTACCCATTTTTTAATCGTTTGAATTGTTGGTGCTTGATTTCTGTTCCGTATATTGTAATGATTACAAAATTTCCGTTTAGCTTCGGTCGTAGAATCGTTGTTTCGATAGTACTCGCGTACGCAAAATGCGCGTTGCGCTCCGCTGAATGACGCCATGGTACTAAATCCCTATTAGTAGCTCTCGCTTGTAGTAACACCCCCCGCGCCAATACCCCGCCCGCGCCGACGCAGCGACCTATTCAAATGTTAACGGACTTTTGGTCCACCCTGTAGTACGAAGGCAGTTTCTCCCAGCTAACTTTCGGGTCATTCAGAGATATTAAGGTAGCCTCTTGTTGGGAGCCTTTCTGATGTCATCTTGTAAGTTATTCCATAATCTGGCAGCTTGAACAGTAAAAGAAAGAGAAAAGAAATCAGTCCGATGAGTTATACCACCGCTGCAAACGTTTCATAATTGATTATAAACAAAATGCGTACGTACGTTAAATTATAAACAAAATACGAAAAACTAGACACCAGACAGAATACGAATAAAACGTACAGAAAAAAAACAAAAGAGACGTGAAAACCAGACAAACAGGTGGACATGGAAAAGTAAAAATACAGGTTCTAACTACAAAATAAAATTTTCATCATTCTGAAGCCTTTAGCACACTACAGCTATTTTGAAACGGAATCAGACCAAACCCATAGAGAACCGAAAAACAGATTACGTCACATCTTTATTCAGCTAAAATCTGACTGCAACCTTATCTACACTCGGCTAATCTATATTCTAAAATACACTAACGTTAAACCTTAAAATACTATACACTTTAGTAAATACCCATGACATAACACGCCCAAAACGGTATAAAACCAATCGTTCAGAAACAGTAATTTGAACACAAACGGGCAATAACGAACCAAATGCGACCTAACATGTAATCAAATTGCACTTACATGGGTTCTCTTCTAGGTGTGTGATTGAATCCAAATGAATTGGATTTGCTAGTCGAATAGTTTGTATGACGTCATTACATATCTGATGATTTAACTGACTTGAAAAAGGCTTCTATTGGTGTGGTACAAGTACAGTTCTAAAGTAAGTTATCGAGAGAATTCTGGAGAATATCCAAATTGAGAGAGAATAGAGAATATCCAACTATAATTTGAAATATACATTGGTATCTTAACATTTCTTTTCCGGGTTGTATGCGTATGGTCTAAACTGCTTTTCGTCAAAATTCGGTTCGAAATAATCCGATATTTATAATAAATAACGGATAATTATCAAAAAATTAAATTAATAAAAATGTAGATTTTGGATTTGAACGGATTAATAGACTACAGTTTATCAGCTAATTATGACTTTGGCAAAAAGTTTACCTCAGATCAGATGACTACCTAGACGACAAATTGCTTCATTCTCTTGATGTCCTCAAGATACCTACTATCTATCTATCAATTTATTGTTTATTTCTAAAACCGCTCACATTCAGTAATTCGATTCTTCTTCAAGATTTCCAGTATACAGTTTAAATACGTCGTTAACCTAAAATCCAGTATTAATGCCATCTATTTCAGCAGTAGTATTTTATATATTCATAGTTTTTCATTTATTTCATGAAAGTAACATAAAAATAAGTTAATTCATTCTCCATTTATTAAGATAATTCATCTAAATTCTTGATAATTAACCCAGAAATATTTTTTTCAGCAAAATAAAAAACATAACCAAAATGGAAATCTAGCGTGGAACATCTATACGATAGCTTCTCGCTTCACTTAAACTTTGCGCTAGACGCACCGTGTCTCTTGATCTTTTTTACGATCTTGGTATAATTATCAGTTGATAATTATCGAGGCATAAATATCACGATAATTATCAGCAAACCCTGCAAAATACCCTTCTTGTCAATGATGCTTTTGGTCAAACTTGTTCGCCAAACTTGCGTTTCCTTTTATCCTTTTACAATTTAAAATCAACTATAACAAATAAAACCTTAATAAAGAGAATTTTTAATTCAATGTTTACTAACCGTATCCGTAACCGTCATGGAGGTAGTAATTTCGCCGCCTCAATTGTGAATGGAGACAGTATAAAGTGCATTGTATATAGATTGTTGGACGGGGGTACGGATTGACCAACAGAAATCATCTCATGGTGCATGTGTTGCACCAGTATTGTGAAGTGGGTCATTAAAAAAAACTTTATTTATTTATTATTTAGAAAAACACAGGTACAATGGTCCTGACCCCCAAACTAGGATAGTTATCCTGTACTATGGGAAGCTAGGTCTTTCGTCTACCTATAGTACAGGTAGGTAGGTATTTACGTATTTTGTAGGTATAGGTTCACACAAGTCGGTCCTAAATGTCCGCACCCGTAGGGAAACGGGGTATGGATTGTAAGTTTTTGACCAACACATTCCATCTCATTTTTAAGACGCCGCAATGAATAATAATAAAAGTATTTATATAATTATGACTGTGTTTAATTTGACAAATGATTATTGTATATTTTTTGACATAATCAACTTTCATTATTTATATGAAAACAGTTAAGGGCATAAATAAACAGTTTCATCAGCAGCCTACTCAAGTCCACTGCTGGATATAAGCCTCTCTCAGGGCGCGCCATTGAGCCCGATCTTCGGCTCTGGCTTCGGCTGGTCTCATCAACTGGGGGCCGTTTTCTTTGGGCGCTATCCATGACCAATTGTAACACATGAAAAGCAATAAATGGTGCCATAATCGCCGCGCTAGGCCTGTTAATAAAAGCTAAACCGTTTAATAAAACCTAATTATCAGACAGCTATAATTGATACTTGCTCCACTCGGGGCGGGCGAGCTTCTTTCCTCCAACCGCTAAACGCTCAATTATTCCACATCGGTTCAAATTACAGTTACCTAGATCCCGGTCTAGTAATAATTAAACTCGCGTTAGATGGAATTTGGCGCGAAAATGACAGCAATCAGTGTAATTCCGTGCAGCACGACATTTCGGGCACATCCGCCATGTTTTGTTCGTGTCATCGTCGCATTTAGATGTGTGTGGGTGGCAGCCATTGAGCGATCTTTAAAGCTTTTAAGATGTAACGTGGTATAGTAATCAATACCTGGCAACATTGAAAGAAACATTTTTTTTCTTTACCGTAACTAACATCTTAAATCATCTTTTTTAAAGTGAACAATTTCATGGTTATCGGGAACAAGCCGACTTCCAATCATCAATCATCAGCCTTTTAATCTCCCCACTGTTGAGACGCAGGCATCCCTTTGACCAACGGGGTACGGGCCATGATCCACCGAGAGCGGGCCCAGTGCTGATTGGTGGATTTCACACACCTTCAGAAACTTTTCATTTCCTCAGACATGCAGGTTTTCTTTCACCGTGTTTATATGCTCATATTACAATAATTGCTATCAAGACTATCAAGTAGGTATGTAATGTGTTCAACTGAATAAAGTTACTATATATGCTCTAAATCAAACAAGTTATTTTTTTCAGTGTAGGGTGTTAATATGTTATGCCTAGACAGAAAAATAAAACCCTCTCCATATTGCGGAATTAAATGTTTATATTCCTGGTTTCTATAATTGGCTTTTAACCAAAAAACATGTTTTATTTGTGTTTTCCATAAAATCTATTATTTTTAGCAAATAAGAATTATTTGTATTTGTAAACGTCCAAGCCTCGGGGATCTATAAAAAGCCCCGTTTGCGAAAATCCTCAGCCAACAAATGGCTAATTTCCCGGCCTCAGCAGTAGTGTAGTTACTATGAAATGAAATGATAAAGTTTATTCGCTTATACAAGGCACAAAAAAAGGATCTCCGACTTACAAACTAGGTCGAAACCTGTATCTTGGAAGTCGGGATTCCGTCGCACTTTCCGTGCAAGCAAATTACAATTTAATTCATTACATTAGTGTAATTATATTCTAAACCTAAAAGGAATTTGGAACCAGTTAATCAAAAGGAATTTAGGAAAGATAATGGTTAAGAGTGTGTGAGGGTGGGGGTGTGTTAGGTTGTGTGGGAGTGTGTAATAATGTAAGTGTAATTATATTCTAAACCTAAAAGGAACAGGAACCAGTTAATCAAAAGGAATTTAGGAAAGATAATGGTTAAGAGTACTTACAAATAACATTTAATACTCGTGGTAAATATGTATGACATATTCATGTTAATTCTACATTATTAGTCTTAAAGTTAACCGCGTTCTGTAGGTATACAAGTCATATATAAACGAGGAAATCTGTAATTGGCCTTCTTTAAGTTTAATACATATGTAATTTTATAATTGTTAATAGCTGTAGATTTCCCTTATAAATAAAAAATAAAAAGAGTGTATGGATGGGGGTGTGTTAGGTTGTGTGGAAGTGTGTAATAATGTAAGTGTGCATCTGTAGTGTAGGGTGAGTGGGTGTGTGACTATTAATGTTTAACTGACTGACTGACTTCATCAACAAGATTAACCAAAATCTGGGTTTGACAATAACTTTATAATCCTGCGTTGACATTTAATCAATCATGTACAATTTATTACCAGTTTTTACATCATTTTTATAGGAAAAACCCGCTCTGATGTCATTGTATTTTTATATACTTACTTGATGTTTTTATAACAATATAAAGGACCGCCTGCTGATCGAGTTGTCTAGTATTTGCATACTTACTTCCTAGTGTTTACTATAGGTATTTACCTTTAATAAAAGAGTTAATGTCGTGCCGGCTATAAAGAATAATACCAGCCCAACTCTTCTCGTGGGTGTCGTACGAGGCGACTAAGGGATTTTGTGGATACTATTCTACAGCCAGTAGATGGCGATAGGCTCGCTACATATCACGTTTGTTCACCAAATCTTACGGCGAAAAGTGGGAACTACCTGTCGGTGGTTCCTCTGTCTATCTCGGGGATTATGGACACAAAATATCTTTATATTTTGACAGACCTTATGTAAAAAGGGTTATTATAAAATAAATGACTTTAAATGATAAAGAGGCTTGGTCCTAAATTCAGCTCCAACTCTGCACATTGTGTATATGATTGTATTCAAATCAAATCAAACTTTTTTATTGTAAGGCATGGAGGAGCTCAGATGAAATATGCCACTAGCGGTCACCCAGGTACCGACCGCGCCAACGTCGCTTAACCTGCACGATCACTTTCGGACCGTGCTCGCAACTAGACTACGAACTCCTCAACAAAGGGTGCCACTGTACTACTGTAGTTCGTATAAAATTTCGCAACATGGCGCACTCCGGGTTGGACTTTAATAAATAAATGTAAATATTGATTAAGATTGATAATAAAATCTTCAAACCTATCAAGTCCAATGTTTTTACTCTACCACCGCTTCGTAAGGTGCTGTAGCTGAAAGGAAAGAAGCCACGCAAGAAACTTTCATAATTATTACAGGATATATTTATTTCAAAAGATGTGCTGCTGAAAGTTTCTTGCGCCGCCTCTTTCCTTTCAGCTACAGCACCTGCTCGGAAGGTGGTAGAGTGAAAAAGTGACGTTGTAAATGTTATTTACAACAAAAGTTTCTGATTTCTGATTACCTATTGTAAATAATGTACTTACATGTGCCAATTTTTTTTTCTGAAATACAGAAAACTAAAACTACTCTCCATTTGCACACGTCCACAAATCCATTGTACGTAAGGACGTCGGGAGTTCTTTCGCAAACTACGTCATTACAGTCTATTTTGACAGAATATTCTTGAGTTAGCTATAAATAATAATACTCAATGAACACGTTACAACTCAGTTTTAATGTATGCACAAACACCTATATTAGTCGCTGTGACAGTAAATAAATCTACTGATGAACACCTTGAGTCATCAGTGTGGGCTGAACATCTATGTGCAGAATTATAGCCCTATATAAATAGGTAGGTTAGGTACTTATACGTTTTACATATGCTATAATTTATGGTAATATATCATAAATAAAGTATACGTCGATGTCATAAGCCAATTGTAAGGTTTTGAAAAATGTGCAAGGGAAATGTTTTTTGTGTCTTCATGTTTTCCAATGAGTATCAAAAATCTGAGGAATTGAGGATTACCACTAGATTTGTAATATCTTATCTTATGATAGGGGGCCGGGAATAACCCCAGCGGCATTTCGACCCTTGAGGATCTTTTGTGCCTACCCCATTTTACACACTGGTCATCTCAGTGTGCAGGTTTCCTCACGATATTTTCCTTCATCGTTAGAGCAGTCGGTAAATGTACGTAAGTCTTAGAAAAATACGAAAAACTCATTGGTACATGGCACTGCATGGTTTCGAACCCGGACCTCCCGCATGGGAGTCCGGAGTCCTAGCCACTGAGCCACCGACGGTCATTGAGACTTGTAATATAGGTCTCGACCTATTAACGTCCCCACTGTTGGAGTACAGGCGTCCCCTTGAACAAGGGGGTTACGAGCCATGATCCACCAAGCAGGCCTAGTACTGATTGGTGGGTTTCACACGCTTTTGGCAACTTTTTTCCTCAGATACGCATACGCAGGTTTCTTCACGATATTTTTCTTCACCTTTAAAGCATCCTAGCTACTATACGTCCTAGCCACTACGCCACCGACGCTTTTAAAAGACTAGAAGAGGCAAAAAGCTTTTATAGAGAAATGTTAGAAATTTCACAGTATTTGCAGGAAACTTGGGGCGAGCGTCACCAGGTCGAATCCACATTTAGACTATTGGTGGTGGACCCCTGCACAGACATTTTAGAAAGCAATTTTAGAAAAATTGTCCAATGAATAAACACACATATACTAGTCATGCGGTCACACACCCGCACACTCTCACACACCCTAACACGCACACTCTCACACACCCTAACACGCACCCTCACTCTCACTCTCAACAAACACACACCCTCACCTTTCCACACCCCCACACCAATACGCACACATACACACACACACACACACACACACACACACACACAGTTTCACTCCATGCTTACGTCTTAGTATCTAATGTTAATTTAAAATTGTATACGTTTATTTTATTTTTATTTTTCCTTCATAAATCAAAATTGTTCATAAATAGAAGAGCCTAAATCCCGCGCCACAGGGTATCCTAGTGCGGGATTTAGAGCATCAACCACTCTTGTATTAATGTAAGTTGCAAAATACATTTATTTGTATTTGTATTTAAAAAGAATTTTCCCAACGCATCAATATTTATTACTTTATATAGCTATTACACAGCTTGGACCCATCAATATCCGCTGCCGGACATCTATTGTCACACAAAACAACCTTGTCATGGCCATATGCCCTTATAGATGAAGAGCTTACAAGAGTTTTTAGCATAAAGTCATTATTAGGTGACTCATGAGCTATAAAAGTTGTACCTATAATAATTACACACCTGCTTCAGTGGTTTTATTTATTGAGGGTAATAAATAAGTCAACTGTGATGTTTAGTCAAATTGTTGGCTCAAACTTTGAAACTGACTGATTGCGATTCTGTTTTGTAGCACGAAACTTCCCGAAGTTCTGAAAGTATACATTTCAACGTAAGCTATAGGTATACCTAATTCTATTATTGTGTCTGTAACTTTACCGTTTGAGATATTGAATTCCCTAAAATGATCTTAATGAACATGGCATTTTGTTCCCAATGTTGGCCAATCTTATCTTATGATAGAGGGCCGAGAATAACCCAGCGGCACTTCGACCCTTATGGATCTATTGTGCGCCTACCCCATTTCACACACTGGTCATCTCAGTGTAGAGGTTTCCTCACGATATTTTTCGAAAAATACGAAAAACTCATTGGTACATGGCACTGCACGGTTTCGAACCCGGACCTCCCGCATGAGAGTCCGGTGCCGTAGCCACTGTGCCACTGACGCTCGAATATTGGTGAAATTCGCCGAATGTCGTTTTGATATTTTTTATCATTAATTAAACCTATGAGGACGAGACAAAAAATAGATTACCATACAAAAGCAATTCGATTAAGCCAGTGCTTAAAGGGTGTGGGTGAATATCATTAATAGCTGTCATACAATATCTGTCATACAATAATATTACACACCTTTTATATACAGGATCCAAAGACGTAATATCTATAGAATGTAGTAAGAACCAGTGGGAGCGTCGGTGGCAGTGGCTAGGCCACCGGACTCCCGTGCGGGAGGTCCGGGTTCGAAACCGTGCAGTGCCATGTACCAATGAGTTTTTCGTATTTTTCGAAGACTTACGTACATTTACCGACCGCTTTAACGGTGAAGGAAAACATCGTGAGGAAACCTGCACACTGAGATGACCAGTATGTCAAATGGGGTAGGCACAAAAGATCATCCAGGGTCGAAGTGCCGCTGGGTTATTCCGGCCCCTTTTCATATAAGATAAGATAAGTATCAGTGGAGTTTTTGTTGATCTATAAGGGTCAGCACAGACCACGCGTACAGCAGCGCAACTTTTTGCTGGACAGTGAAGTTCCAAATTAGAATAACAGCAGATTTCCGCAGTGCAAGCATGCTCCACGTTTGAATTTTGAAATACTGTGTTTCACAGCCGAGAGCATGCTTAGGTTTGGTTTGCGGTAAAGCTAAGTTAGCAATGTCGGTTAACCTCATATTATCAGCAGATTTAATCAGTCCATTAAGATGATTTATGGTGTCACATTAATATTCATGAGGAGCTTCATGCTCTTTGTTTAGCGAAATTTAGAGATTTATAGGTACTTATAGGTAGCGATGGTATTTTAAGAATTAGATTTTAATACCTGTTGTTCAAGGTAAGAAAAATCCAAAATACCTAATATTACTTAAACACAAGACTAACAGTTTCAATGAAAGAACAAGGAACATTCCTTTTTCAGGAAAGCTCAATTTTATTGGAAAGGATCTGAAAGTTACAAAACAAATTGAAAGAAATAACTTTTCACTTCTTAACTTAAAATTTTCTGTTTTGTGTCTCAATAAACTTAATAATAAACTTAATAATAAAATAAACGGAAAACTTTTTTGGTTTCCAATTAAAAGTAATATCGAATGCTACAAATTCATCTATAAGCAATATAAAATTCTTTAGGCGTGTCTTAAAGGCTAAATTAGGTAGGTAGGTATAAACTCTTTCATATAAGTTTTGGTACATTTGTTCTTGTTTTGTACCCAAATCCAACCCGCTTATCTCCAGATGCGGGGCGTCGTTCAAAATCTGATATTTTCATAAAAGTGCTATTTTGCATAATTTGCGCTTCATCTTACTTTTAAATTAATTCATATCAACTTATTGCATAAACAAAACAATTTCGAGTCTCTCTTCCTAACTTGTTTATAGCTGGTCTTTTACGAATTTTGATTAACGGATTTAAATCGAACACTTTTATTGTTTTTGTGTTGTTGTTGGAATTTAATAGAATTTACTAAATTATTTATTTTTATATACGTGCATACTTACATTACGTGTCTTCACCCAAATCCCTTGCGGGGTACTTAAACAGAGAGAATGGAGAGCCATGAATGTCTATCTGGGCACGCCTCTCTTATTTCCTCCAGTCATTCGTCTCTACACACATGCTCGGGGTCGTTTAGTATGTTGAAATCTATGAGCGCTCTCTCAATTTTGTCTTTAAAATATTATTCTTTTATTAAAAATTTGCACGGCATACAGTTAAAACTAAGACACTGTGAATTCATGCTTGACACAATACAGTACTTAATGTATCGTATAGTATCTTAACAGTAGATTATCCTGTGTATTTATGAGTATTTATTCTGTGCTGATCTATATTCTGTTAAAATCTATGAGCGCTCTCTCAATTTTGACTTTACTCTCTATTATTGATATTAAGACCATCCGACGCCAATGTGCACTTATCCTTATTACGATCTTATCCTATCTTTACAAGTGGATGTAGACAATTTAAGAGCGTCGGTGGCGTCGTGGCTAGGACGTCGGACTCCCATGCGGGAGGTCCCGAGTTCGAAACCAGGCAATACCATGTACCAATGATTTTTACGGTTTTTTCGAAAGACTTGCGTACATTTACCGACTGCTCTGACGGAGAAGGAAAACATCGTGAGGAAACCTCGCACACTGAGATAATAACCAGTGTGTGAAATGGGGAAAGCAATGGCAAACCACCCCATTAAATCTGCCACGAGTGTCGTTCTATGTGATTAATTCCTTAGAATGATCACGACACTCAGCAATGAGGAAACACGACTTAGAAGAAGTAGACAATATAATTTCTAATAATTTTAAGTGCAAGAATCACACCGTAGGAGCTCGTAGCCTTGTTGCGAGCACGGTCCGAAAGTAATCGTGCAGGTTAAGCGACGTTGGCGCGGTCTGTACCTGGATGGGTGACCGCTTGTGACATATTTCATCTGAGCTCCTCCGTGCCTCGGAAAGCACGTTAATCAGTCGGTCCCGGTTGTTGTCGTACGACAGCAGTCGTTAAGCCATGTCAGAGGCGTACGGGCGGCCTGAACAACTCTAACAAATAGGTTGGCCGCTAACCATACGATAAGCAAGCAAGCATCGTAGGTGGGTAATAGAGATGTCCTAGATATTTAATATTAATGGCCATTTTACTACCATCTCAAGACCATCTCTACCATTAATTTAGCTTCAGAGATCTAAGATAATACGTACTTGGTAACTTTGAGATAGGAAACATGTGTTTACAAGATCCAAGGACTTTTCTTAGGAATTAGCATAGTGGGGCTCTGTGCGTCAGTAACAAATACTAAGATTTACTCTATAAAGAAGACAAGTGTTGATACTGTTTTTTTTTTAATTTATTTTTAATTTCTTCGTAGTGATCATCATTAAGAATCATGACTATGATATTAGGTTTTATCCACTGGTTTTATATTTATTCTCATGATGACTTTTTTTGGATGACACGGACAAATGTACTCGTATGTTTGGATTTTTGGAAAAACTACTAGACCTATTAAAACATCACTTACGAGTAACTAGCATTACCTAAATAAAAAATTTCTCTTATATAACGTTTTCCATAATGCTTGCACACCTACTACATCTTTCTCGAAATCATTTCCTTGCCCGAAGGTTGCTTGAAAGAGATCGCTCTTAGCGATAAGGCCGCCTAAATTGTACTTCACTATTTCCTTTTCTATCTCTTGTTTGTTGTTTTATATTTGTGCAATAAAGTGTATTTTACTTTACTTTACTTTTAAACCGGAAAATGTCTACCTATGTAACTAGAATTTTGTCTACTTGTATGTAACGTAAAAACAGTGACTACAAAACTTTTGGTAATATGTAACCAAAGCCATATTTACATGTAGTAAACCACTTTTGCTAATTTCAATGAACTTTGGTCATTGCTTTATCACGTTTTTATTACTTGTCACGTCATAAAATTTTGTTATTTCTGAAATAACCGAAGTTATTAGTATAAGTAAGTAATTAACTAGTTGGTTATCAGTTTAAAAAGTTTTAGAATCGGTCCAGCCGTATCTAAGTAAAATATAACAAGTTCCCCAAGTAAGTTTGTATAAGAATAAGAATATGTTTATTTGTGCGGTAAGATGACAAAGTATCCATAGTCCATACACCAGTAGGAACTTAAGCATAGGTTATATTAAACTAAATAAAATTAGTGAGCAACAAGTTAGTTTACAATAAACGCTGACCTCCGAACTAGGAAGTTCCTGTATCTCGGAGGACAGATCTCTTCTGTGACTAGTGCAAAAGAACTTGTAACAGAACATGGGAAAGTATAAAACTGACAAAATTTGAAAGAAAGACAAAAAAGAACAATAATAAAGGTTATATAAGGGGTGGTGGGAATGCAATGTGTGCGTGTGTGTGTGAGAGAGAGAGAGAGAGTGAGTTGGAGTGTGTATGTGTGTGTGAGTGTGTGAGAGAGAGAGGATGAGTGGGTGTTTAAGAAGGTGAGTGTGGGTATGTGTGTGTGTACGTGTTTTTTAATTAATGTGTTACCTTTAAATGTTTCTCCGTGCCCTCGTAATCAAGACCACATAAGTACATATTTTTCTCTCAGGCGACTGTTTAGTTAAAAGCGTAGTTTGAAAACGTGATGTCTGCCCTGACACGTGCATTAGTTTATCAATGGTGTCATTCTGGCATTGACACGTGGTCTGAACTACCTTTGTTTTCCATGAAAATGTACTTAGTAATGTCCTTCCTATTTTAACAGAGTATTCTAAAAAAAAATCTAACGCCGGCTTGCGCGAAAGTCCAGTTAAAATATAACCCGAGCGTTACTTGTACCAACGCAAACTCTGATTTTTGTATGAAAACCAAAGACAATTCGCAAGTTAACCCAAGGTTATCTAACCCGGGTTAAGAACATTTAACCCGCACTTTCGCGCAAGCTTTCCTAAGAAATGTACTAATATTCGTATAACTTACAATTTACTTAACTTACTGTATACAAAGTTCATATTTTAGGCTAGGGAAAAAGTGGCCAGTACCTACTTTAATCAAATAGCTACGAAACCGGGGTTTAATCGCGTCGGTATTTAGTTTTGATAAACTATGCTTAGTTCGACCTTAAAAATACAAATCATGTAAGTTTAAAATCTCATATAACAAATTAATTTCTTAATGCATTATCTTCTAATAATGCATCTTAGTAGAGAACACGCACGCTCCAACAATTAACATGCCATTGGTCAAGAAACACTTCCCTATATTAACGAGATGCTCTATGGGGAATTCATTTCTTTGTACCTTTTTTGTATTCGATCAATTATGTCAATCAACAGCCTACACGGAGTACGGACCGCTGTCTCCCCACGAATATCCGACAGCGACACGGCACGGCATTCGGTTCAGTCAGTACCGCACGGTTAGCCGCGAAGCCTACACCGCGTACGCGCCTTAAAAAAATAAAACGTCAAAAAATACCGCGCGTTTGTTCCTCCCAAAACACTGGCCGGAACAATTTACTCGTAAAAAATAAAAGGTCAAAAATTGGAATACGTTCCATTTTTGAAGTTGAATTTACGGGTTAAAGAATAAAAACATACAGTATGTCGGCGGATGTGTTGAGTGACGATTTAAAGTCTCGTCTTCATTTGACGACAAAGACAGTGGGTCAGGATAGGATACGGAGAGCGAGGGAGAGTAATGAAGATGTGGCGATCTTGTCCATGTTCCTCCCCAACGCGACAGCTGAGCGTGAAAACAAGAAGTTTTGTTGTGCACTCAGAGACGAGTGCATGCTCGGAGACCCAAGGAAAACAATCGCAGGTGTTGTTTTTAACCGCTTTTTTGTTTCATAACAGTCTTTCAACTCTGTCTCAGAGTGATAGATTAAAAAAAATGCAATTGATGACCAATTACTGACAGCGTTGTAACATTAAAAAAGTAAAGACTAATACAATAGCTTACATATTCATAAGATAACGTGGAATTAGTACCTACTTAACTTTGACACATCTCAAGATGTAATGAGCAATTATTAATTAGGTAAATTACTCTAGAAGGTGTTTTATGAGATTCCAATTATCAATAAACAACGATAATTTTGAAGAGGTTTGTCTAACTAGTCTTGTAAAGTAATAAGTAGAATAGGAGATAATCCTGCAATGTTTAACCACTAGAGGCGCCACTAGCGCAATGGTACATAGCCAATTAACACGTAGATACGTTCCTTTCCACCAAATCTTTTTTTACCGTTCAGACTCGCGCCACGATGTCTTAACAGATTTTTAGGTCTGCTATATTGAAATGGCCATATAATGCCATGACATCATCACATTTTGAAATTAAATTAAGCCAAATAACTAGAAATTTGAAATATAATGACGTTTCGTTTTGCTTTTCTGTTTACGGAGTGTGCTCGTGGCTCCATCTACGCAACGCTTTGCGTTTTATGTCCTTTTGAAAGAACTTTACCAGGTGCCGAAGCTTTATCCTTCAAGTTTTCATGACAACTGTTTTATTTTTGAAATCGCTTTGTAACTTCGTTGAAGTGATTTACTTACGAAATATCTTTAAAAGTTTTATAAAATGTTTTGTTTCCAAGTCTTTTTTTTAACTGCGAAAAAAAAAACAATGAAACGTTTAATCGTGAATTCGTGATCCTTGAATATTTAAATGAGTTGGTATTATTGGATGGAAAAGTGTTTATTTTTTCTGTACTTACACCGCGAACAATTTTTTAGGTAATCCAACCTAACAGTTCTTAAACTTAGACATAGACTTTGATGTCACAAACTATACTTAGATAACTCACCTCCTCGGATCCTCGCGTCGTAATCCTCAATGCTGAGGGTCGTGACCACCTTAAAGTATCACCTTCTGGCGGATGATCTTCCTCCATTTATTTCTGTCCCCGGTGTAACTCACACTTAGGATTAAATAAATTATAATCTGCTCGAATTGGCGGGGGGATTACTGTGCCCCCAGATACCGAATCGATAATAAATCATAATAATAAAATTACAATAACATTATAACATAAATAAATATTCACACTCAAAATAGGCGATGTAGACGTCGAGCTGTTGTAATGTAATGTAGAAACCGGCCCGTTACTACATTACATTACAACATAACATGTGGTGTCTGTGTAAATATTTATGACAGTAATTAATTGTAATAGATTTTATATATTTTTATTTGACATGTTAGCTAACTTATTAACTATTTGACATTTAAAAAAAGAATAATTTCACATATTTTAATAATGTTAATTATGTATAGTATTATGAATATAGACTACAATTTTGATTTTGGATATCCCGTTTTAAAATTGTAATAGTTTGCCAATAAATAAAATAAAAACTAAAAAAAATATAGTTAATATTAGACTAATTACTAGAGACCATAATATTAGAGTCTCTCTAATAATTAGAGAGATACACTATTGCACATTCAACACTACACCTAAATTCAATTTAACTACAACTAATAACTACGGTTTTACGGTTTTAGACATTTATTTCACTAAAAAAAGGATATAATCCACTTTGCTTAGGGAAATACAGGATAAACTTATTGTAATTAACAGTGTACGGTAGACATAAGGCTTATAAATTAAATTACTAGTGTACAATATAATCTAATTGATGAGCTGTAGTTTTTCTTAGCTGCGGGTAACTAGAAGACGAATAACACACAAAATAGGTATAATTAGGATTCAATTAAGTATCGACTTGCAGATGCCATTTGGTTTGGTGATAGATATTGCAATTACTATCAATTATTTAAACTCTGTAAATTGGCTCAAAAGGTGGTGCTTTAATTTAGTTTTGAATGAAAGGAAGGACTTTGCTTCTTTGATACAATTTGGCAATTTGTTATACAGCTGAGCACCCTCATACATTATATGTTTCTGTCCATAATTTGGAAAACGGTTAATAACTGACAACTTGATCATTAAATTTGAAATCATTACTCTTCTACACATCGATAAGTATAATTAAATCGATGATTGTGGTCTACTTATATTCTGTCCGACACCTTGTAAACACAGACATGTAATTGCAAATTATTCGCCACTTTTTGCCGCCGACATTTCTCGTGCCGAGTGTACTCATTAAATTCACAATTCACATTGGCACAAAGCTCCTAATTCGCCGACACCATTCATTAGTTCGTTCACTGAACGTAATTGAGTGATTATCCCGTTCTTTTAGGAAATTAGGTATTATTATGCTCTCTCTATCGCCATACTGACTCAAAAATAACTGTAACAATAAGACATCGTTAGACTTATTCGATCCTAGGCCATTAGTTTATAAAAGACGGGTTAAAGATGTCCTCAAGTAAGCTATCCACGCACCTACTTTATTATTATTTTTTACATATTTTTCAGTAGGTATTATTGTTATTTTTTGTCATTACATTCACTAGTATTTTTTGCTTTCCCAACTCAATGTTGTACAACAACCAATTTTCTACTTCCTACCCATGCTGTGTTTACACGTTAAGGGTTACGACCTAGCTCATAACTTTATATTGATTTTTCTGTAATTTCTCTGGTTGTAATCTGTTGTTTACTTAATAAATAAATTAAATTAAAAATATTTCAAAACGTCCAACCCAAAGTCAGTATTAGCTGTTAATATGAAAAGCAAATGTTTCTGAATATGTGCGCCTTAGGTGACGACAAACATAAGTTTGCAAGTGCTTAAAATATTTATCTGAGAATTCCACATAGGATTACGTTTTTTAACGTGTTTAGTAGATGAAAATGTAACTTGGTTTGCTATAGTAAACATTTACAAATAAGTAAATGCTAATATGTAAGACCTTCACCTGATTATGAGGTTATTTTATAAGTACTTAGTGTCTTGTTTACGTAATAATATTGTAACGATGTGGACTTCATCGTCCATATCAACCTCCTTGCCATCAATTTCAACCTCATTGTTAGCGTTTATTTCACCCCATTTCGTGTTGCCATCTTCATTTCTTCATCTATATTTTCAAAATTCAAATCATATTCCCATTCCATTTCTAATCTCCAATATTCCATTAATTTCATTGTCTTCACTTTCTCTCTGTATTTTGTCCTGATGGACGTTTCTCCGTTTTATTTTTGTCTCCTACTACTACCTAGATAGGTAGTAGAATACAGAAAATAGTAAACGTAGAAGATTCTACGTTTACTATTTTCTGTATTCTGTTCCTTATAAATATAATATCTATTACCAAGTTCCTCTATTACTTCATCTACACACTGTCCCAGAACCCTGCTAGCCGGCACCTAGAGGATAGACTGTAGCAATATTATGTAAACGAGACATATCAAAATCTTAAATGAAATTAGTTGCTTGAAAACAAATTTGAAAATTACAAAAATTAGTATCTAACAATAATTTGACACCATTTAACGCCAAAGGTGATCATTAAAAAATATAATAAACGTGATGATAATTTGAGTTGCCGAATTCAAGATAATATTGTTGGTAAAGATAGGTAATACTAAGATAAATACCCTATCCAAGTAAATTTATAAAATACCATAGATATTGTACTGAACTTACCAACGAATTGGAACTAAATATCTTGATTACGATTGGAAGTAATTTAATAAAATTACTATCTAATATCTTGATTACGATTGGAAGTAATTTAATAAAATTACAATCTAATATATTGATTACGATTGGAAGTAATTTAATAAAATTACTATCTAATATCTTGATTACGATTGGAAGTTATTTAATAAAATTACTATCTAATATCTTGATTACGATTGGAAGTAATTTAATAAAATTACTATCTAATATCTTGAATACGATAGGAAGTAATTTAATAAAATTACTATCTAATATCTTAAAAGATATTTAGTTCCAATTCGTTGGTTAGTTCAGTACAATATCTATAGTATTTACCATAGAACTATTGCCATCTATTATATTTATTATAGATCTATTGTTGAATTAGCTACCTTCAATTCATTTCAGACTAGAATAGACTTCGAGAGTCGTAAAATTATACAATTTCGTAAGCGGTGAGCACCGAGCATACTGTACCTAATCGTAAAGTTCTTTTTATAGATCATCGAGTATAGTTACTCATTTTACTTTATATGCCCATGCGCACCAAGTTTAATTGTATAGGTATAGTCACTTAAGGATATTTTATCATCTAATTGAAGTCCAAAATAAAAATGATTGACCTAAGAATATCAATATTTCAAAAAATATTTGTATGAATATTACAATATATTTTTTTGCACACCTCTTTCTTGAAATCATTTCCTCTGCCCGAAGGTTGCCTGGAAGAGATCGCTCCTAGCGATAAGGCCGTCTAAAATGTATTTCACTGTTTCCTTTTCTATCTCATGTTTGTTTTTTTCTATTTGTACAATAAAGTGTATTTTACTTTACTTTACAATTATTTTTTTTGTATTTGGTCAATATTTTTCACTAAACCACTTGGTAGAATTTTAAAAAATATCAACCAGAAAAAACGTATGAGCACACTACACATTTTGAAACGAAACCGCACGACCCCATAGAAATCTAGGAAACCGTTAAACAGATTTCGATGGGTTTGGTCTTCTCCGTCTTTGGATTCCGTTTCAAAATCGCTGCAGTGTGCTAAAAAGGCGTTAGATCCTCTTTCTTTTTTTAAAAAAAATACTTATTTTTATAACAATGGCATTAGAAAGCAAAACAAAATGAAACTGCAGTATGATTAATGGATTATATTAATACCCAGTTAAATAATACGCAGTCAAATCATTTCGTTACTTACCTAGGTACTCATTTTAGTCAAAGCACAATAAAACTTTCACTTGAGAAATTGAGATAAGACGTGATTAAAGTCATTAATCTAGGGCCACCTACACACTGTCAAAACGTCATTAATCATAATGTCATTGATGCTGTCTTTAAATCATTAATTATTGAACTGGTCTTGATTGTAGATGTCCTTGTTTTATAAAGGTCAGTGGAGTTAATGTAAATTGAGAGAGATACTTTCTCTGGTTTGTCTTTGTTTTCTTGGTTTTAATGTTGTAAATAAAAGAAAGTCCCTTTCTTTATAATTAACCTGTAAAAGCTCCAACAGCATCCTGAACGTGATAGCGGAAAGTCCTTAAACACTTCGTTCGGGTGCTGATCGAATGATGTTATCTTTGATCAGCATCTGATCGATCTACCCATCGCGTCGGTGGCACAGTGGCTAGGACACCGGACTCCAATGCGGGAGATCCGGGTTAGAAACCGTGCAGTGCCATGTACCAATGAGTTTTTCGTATTTTTCGAAGACTTACGTACATTTACCAACTGCTCTAACCCTAATGGCTGATTTAAATTGGTCAAGTGTTAAGCGAAGGCGAAGGAGGTCCGGGTTCGAAACCATGCAATGCTGAATGCCTTGTACCAATGAGTTTTTCGGATTTTTCGAAGGACTTACGTACATTTACCGACTGCTCTGACGGTGAAGGAAAACATCGTGAGGAAACCTGCACACTGAGATGACCAGTGTGTAAAATGGGGTAGGCACAAAAGATCCTCAAGGGTCGAAGTACCGCTGTGTTATTCCCGGCCCCCTATCATAAGATAAGATAACTTACCTACCCAATATAGGTACCTACAATTTACATCAGCAGGTAATGGGATTTTGTTTGGGACAGATCCTTGGTTACAGAATCTCTATAAAAGACATTTGGATTCGAGAATTTAGTTACGAAAAGGTTTTATTTTAATATTTAATTAATTAGGTACATACCTAAAGCTACTTAATAAAGTAATTAAATAAACAAATTGAAACGAATAATTTAATAATTGTACAAGTGGTTGTCTTATGGGATAGTTTCGTACAGTTTGACGTACGTAATTGTCCCATGATGACTCAAAGCAGTTGTACAATTTGGTCATGCTATTTCAATTAATTAGTTGGCACACAGTTATGTATTAAACAAAGAAACATGAACTGGTTACATTATAGAAACTATAAAAAAACTCAAGTTTAAAATGCTCTGGTAAATTAATTAGGTACTTGTCAAACTTGCATTTTAGGCACTGAAATGAATTAAAATATCTAAAATAACTTACGTTACCACCTTTCTTCCTATACATATTATTTGTTTTTTTCTATAATTATGGCCTCTGCTAGTACACACTGCAATTTGGCCAATGACCGTGTTAGAATTTTGAAAATCTCTCGAATGTTTTGGCGTCTGTTTTGCAAAAAACAAACGGTTTACCAACGTCGAGATTATGGGAGAGTCGTATGCATTAGGAATGCCTAGTACCTTCCATTCCAAGTGCAATTGGAGGTTAAGTTACCGAATTCACACCATCTGTAGTTTTTCACTCCCATTTCACTGTCTTATATAACGTTCACTTATCACGGACGATTTTTAGGTATAATACACTAGTTTTACGAAAAAATTATCGCTGTGAACCGTTTTTAAACAATAAAATAGGACTAACACACCATGACAGCATTCAAATTCAACAGAATACCTCATACATATTATGAATATTTAACAGTAAAGTTACCATACCAACTGCACCCGTCGCTTTTTAAGAGTTGTTCAATTCGTTCTAAAAGAACAGGCAAGGGTCAAAGACCATACAGCCAGTCTCGTCACTTTTTAAATATATATATTTTCATTTCCTGAACATGGCAAAGGTAGCCCCACGCCATGCAGACGCTACGAGTACCTCTACAGTTGCCGCCATTTTCACAAACGGATATTACGGGATTATACGCAAAATGTCAGCGTTTCCGGCCTGTTTAACTCAGTCAACGTCTGGGCGGCGACAGGGCATTATTTTTTATGTTTGTGCTTCAAATTCACAATAAAAACAGGGGTTTGTTTCAGAAGACATTTGTGAATTGTATTATGAGTTTATTTTTAATATTAATGTGGTGATCTACGAGTATGATGGCGTTATGTAAAATAGTTGTATTGTTTTTCACGAGTATTATATTATATCCAAGTATTATATTGACATCCATTGTAAATAATGTACCAATAATGAACAAAACATTGTCCATTATTCTGTTCACTGATCAGGTGCCAAGCTGAACATTTCGGGTCACCTAATAATTTGTATAGGATATCATCAGCAGCCTATTAATGTCCCCACTGTTGGGGCACAGGGCTCTCCTTGCACAAGGGGGTACGGGCCAGATGGATTTCACTTCGAAAACTTTTAATTTCCTCAGACATGCAGGTTTCCTCGCGATGTTTTCATTCACCGTTAGAGCAGTCGGTAAATGTACGTAAATCTTCGAAAAATCCAAAAAACTCATTAATACATGGCATTGCATGGTTTCGAACCCGGACCCCGGAGAGCCCGGCGTCCTAGCCACTAGGCCACCGACGCTCTTAATAATTTGTATAGGATATGGGGTCACAAAAAATTAAAGTTTCTCCCCTATCTATTGGGAACCCCCTATATGACCCCCCGTCGAAGATTGGAGAGAGGAACTCACGTCATGACCCTGTGAACCCCCCTGCTACCGCTCCTGTCCCTGACGTCATGACGTCTAATTTTAGTGACAATTACCTGATGGTGGCCATAGTGTAAGGCCATTCACGATGACCAAATGACATCATAAACCTGACAACCTGCGCTATTTAGGATGGGTTGCCATGCCATACGATTCAATGGGGCTCGCTGCCATTCTAAATTCAAACTGTTGTCATGGGGTGTCAGTGTACCCCATGTTGATTCGATAGGGGTGTGCCTTTACAAATAGATTTAGATGGACGGGTTTTTGACGGACATGCTTAATGTGTTTATTTAGGACTATTGGAGGTTTATTTGATCCGTTTTATACGTACATACTTATTGATCTTTGGAATAATTATCTATACTTATATGAATATCCACTTAAATAAAATACCTACAAAATCCAGCGATTATCTGGAATCTGGACATCGACTTTTTAGCAAAATAGCAAATCAAATCAAATCATACTTTTTAATTGTAAGTAAGTACCTTAAAGTACATTTTAACAACGTCATGTTTTACTCTACCACCGCTTCGTAAGGTGCTGTAGCTGAAAGGAAATAAGCGGCGCAAGAAACTTTCAGCAGCACATCTTTTAGCTGTACTTGAGTATGCGTCACCACAGATCTTCTCCTCCTTTTTGGGATTCCGTACCTAAATTATAAAAAAGGAACAAGTTATGGTGTTTCTAGTATACATAATGAGATCGATTTCTGTAATCTAACGCCCAACTAATAATAAAAAAATACTTTGTAAAAATGTACTTTAATGTCCTAACTTTTCTTTTGTTGACTTAACATCAAATACTACTTTAATAACAACTATATTTTTTTTATAACAACATTTTTTTTAAACAAATACTGGTTTGCTTTAAGCCAGATTGGTAAAAAATCTAGACCCGTGACCGATAGTTATATAGGTAGGAAATCTAATCAACATAACGTAATTTGTTAATCTATTAATGTAACTATTAAAAACTAATCATCAATTTCATGTCCTAGACCGTTTTACTAAATTGCCTCCTTGATCTGAATTCGGTAAGTAAAGTACTACTTAATAGATCCAAATGCCATCAGAAGTCAAATGCTCTCGACCTAATTAGGAAATATAATACCGCTTTATGTATATTACGTATAATACCGCTTTACGTATATTTGGTGAACTACTATAGAACAAACCGAGCGTCGGTGGCGTCGTGGCTAGCACATCGGACTCCCATGCGGGAGGTCCGGGTTCGAAACCATTATTAACTCTTTATTGTACACAAACATTATAATACAAACTTATACCAAAAAAATATGTGAAACACAAAGGGCGTGACTTATCTCTAAGAGATATCTCTTCCAGCAAACCCCATAAAATAACAATTTGATTCATATCAAGGCAGGCGAAGTGTACACCTATATGCTAAATAAATATACCTACTTAATAATACAAAATAGAAAATACGTACAAAAATATAATATAATACATTAATATACAAATAAATAAATAAATACTATATACTAACATAAAAATATAATTATAATATAATAAAGATAATACAGTGATGACAAAATAAAACTAAGGAGAGAAGAATAATGTTCCTTGACAAGTTTCTTAAAGATAGGAAAGGATTGACTTTCACGAATGCCGGGAGAGAGAGCATTCCACAACCTGACCGCATGCACAGAGAAGGAGTAACCATGCAGCCCATGTCCATGTATCAATAAGATTTTCGGGTTTTTCGAAAGACTTGCGTACATTAACCTACTTCTCTGACGGTGAAGGAAAACATCGTAAAGAAAGCTGCACTTCAATAACCAGTGTGTGAAATGGGGAAGGCAATGGGAAACCACCCCATTAAATCTGCCAAAAGAGTAGTTCTATTTGAATGATTCCTTAGAATGATCACACACGGCTTAAAAGAAAAAGACTATAGAACAGTGTTGCAAAAAAATACATAGTTTTTCGATAGCCTATCGATAGTATCTAAATCTCGCAAAAGCAGTATATTACTAACAATCGATTGAAAATCTTCCCTTATGGCCGGTTTACATTGGTCAAGTATTTATAGAAGTGGCACTCGCTACTGTCCGATCGGTTTACACCAGTGTACTTACCCACTTAACATCATCATCATCAGCAGCCTATTAATGTCCCCACGGTTGGGGCACAGGCCTCCCTTTGCACAACGGGTTATGGGGCATGATCCACCGAGCGGGCCCAATGCTGATTGGTGGATTTGACATACCTTCGGAAACTTTTCATTTCCTCAGACTTGCAGGTTTAAATATGTTTACCTTCACTGTTAGAGCAGTCGATAAATAGAAAAAATCCGAAAAACTCATTGGTACATGGCATTCAGCATTGCATGGTTTCAAACCCGGACCTCCCGCCTTCGCTTAACACTTCACCAATTTAAATCAGCCATTAGGGACCCTAACAAACTAACATGCCTCTAAAACACCGATTAAAAAACAATGATATTGAAAACCAACGTTATCACCTCTTATCTATTTCTGCCGTGAAGCAGAAATGCTTGCATTTCTGTGTTTCGGTTTGAAGGGTAAGAGAGCCAGCGTAATTTCCGGCACATGAGGCAATCCATCTTAGTCCTCAAGGTTAGCAGCGCATAAAACCCTCCAACATTAATACTGTGAGGTGAGTTGTCTATGGGCGATGGTGACCACTTACCATCAGGTGGCCCGTTTGCTCGTCTGCTCTCCTTATTTAATAAAAAAAAAAGATTTTTATCACCTTCGGTACAGCACGGACTTTCGTTTTGCAACCTTACAACAACAACTAAAGGTAGAGGTGAAGGCGAAGATTCCTCGAATCAATTACATTTACAATTTAACATTACGTCATCGGTTAAATTTAAACTTAAAGAATTTAATTAGCACTTTATAAACTTGTTGAACTCTACTGACAAGTGGTCAGGCAAAAAATATCGTAAGAAAAATTCAGACAAAAGTAATGCCAATGCTCTACAGAGTGTTATTTATTATTACATATTAATTTGAATTAGAGCGTCGGTGGCGTCGTGGCTAGGACGTCGGACTTCCATGCGGGAGGTACGAGTTCGAAACCATGCAATGTCATAACATTGAAAAGTAGGAAAAGTAAAAAGTAGGAAAAACACCCTTTTCTACTTTTTAAAGTTCACAAATGACTCGCACCCTTTAGAATCTGACCCCACATCTTTTATCACATACTGTGTAGTCTGTCTGTACATTTATGGTAGCAGGAACCATATGATGGCCGGGTCGCCTTGGCCTTCGACACCCTATCTTGTTGATCCTTTAACCTGTGGTTAGTCATAGGTTGAGTTATTAAAGATGATTATTCTATCAATCCATCATTTTGTTAGTCTGAAAATTAAGCGTTTTGTTTTAGAAGTCAGTGATGTCTAGATGTAGACAAGGAAGCTAGTTAGAAGACAAGGAAAGGTAAAAAATAGTTTGACTTTGTTCAGAAATAAGAAATTTCTAATTATATAATTATTTTTAATTCTTATGTAAACTACCCGTTAATTATGTTGGTATTTCTATTTCCCAATTAATGTTGAGTTCCTAAAATATTGTTTATGGCCAAATTAATGGGACCAAGAGCAACTGCATTACGGCTGAATGATGATCCCACTAGTGAGACATCGAGATATTGTACCACTAGTGGCTCAAATTAGTGGAGTCACGAATCGTAACCTGGAAAGATTAATAAATAATAGAATGGAACTTACTTAGTTAAAAACTGTTTATTTTACGTGGGATTTAGGTATCCGAAATCTGAAGTAGGTAGGTAGGATTTAGTCTTTAGATTTCTAAATTAAAAGAAAAGAACTAGGTAGGTAACCTATAGGTATCTAATTAAAATAAAAAAGACATTATGAGTTTTGAACAATATATAAGTGCTACATTTTAAGTTGTGACTTTAAACTGTTAATATTTTATTCTGAGATTCTCGAGACTGGAAAATATCATCATCTACAGTCAAAACGTTTTAAATGTAAAAAAAAACAGTATAATAATGGTTCCATCAAGGAGTTTTGCTATAAACAAGCTGTCTTACACGATGAGGTACAGAGCCAAAGGTCAAAGTCAGTTAGGATATAGGTAAAGCAATTTTGAGAATTATCAACAGAAATTACGATGCATGAATTCATATGCTTTCAGAACAATGCATTACAAATTCATTTTTATTCGATTCGTCGAGCACGTGTGCTACAGGTGCGCAAGATCACGCGGCCAGCACGCAGCCGATAACGAGTTTACCGCCAATTATCAGAAAACAAAATGGCCGACGTCCTCTGAAATGAAAATCGAAAATATAGCTTAATCGCGTGATAAAAATTTGTTTCAAATACGTCTAATAAAAGATTGAACGTTGAGGAATCGTAAAATGTATTTACTGGTTGGAATATTGGAAAAAAACGTGAAAAAATTCATTCGTAACGCAAGCTTAACCTAAATATTTTTTATAAATTGTTTAGTTTAAAATGTCTGTTCATTCCATTCTTCTATAATAATATATTCACAGTCTCTCCATATTCATTTAAGTCAGATGGAAAGAATGGAGCGCGAATAAATCCTTAATTTATAACTCTTAAGTACTTATCTAAGTACCACTTTACTGTAAGGCATACCTATTCAATATTTACTCTAAATTATCATTATAAATGAAAGCGTCGGTGGCCTAGGGGCTAGGATGCCGAAATATCATGCGGGATATTTATACATACGAAATATCGTCCGGGTTTGAAACCATGCCATGTACCAATGAGTTTTTCGGATTTTTTCGAAGACTTACGTACATTTACCGACTGCTCTAACGGTGAAGGAAAACATCGCGAGAGAAACCTGCATGTCTAAGGAAATGAAAAATTTCCAAAGGCGTGTGAAATCCACCAATCAGCACTGGGCCCGGTCGGTGGATTATGGCTCGTACCCCATTGTGCAAGGAGGTGCCTGTACCCCAACAGTGGGGACATTGATGATGTTGATCATTATGAATAATTTATTGACTATTTGAGTATATTAGTAATACGTTTATTTAGACAATGCTTAAATATTAGCAAAGTATCTTCTATACAAATAAATATGTATGTTTAGTTTGAACACACGATTTTGTATCCAGCGTTAGTCATGTAATGACCGTGCTATGTCAGCATGGCTTCAAAACAAATCGCCTTTACCTTGCATGTTACACTAGCGAATAGCGATGTTTGTGGATATGCCATGTTTGGCTAGAAACATCTCATCGTGTCGAAGTATTCCAATTGGAATACTTGTTCTCAGTAATTTATAAAACTTAGCAATTTTTTATTCCCCTTTCCCGTAATCTGTCTTTATACGGAGTTTAGCGACGCGTTTGATCTTTTCCTCGGTCCTTAGTGTGCATGTATCCATCCATAAGTATGCACAATTGCACATACCTAAGTACTTACTTTGTATTGCATTCTTCGCTTTAACATTCGTCTTTGCCAGCTTGGGGTAGTAAATTCGCTTATCGACAGCTTATTTGCTTCGTACCTAATCTATTTAAAAGGAAACAAGTTACAGTTGTCCTTAAATATTGCAAAACGAATCCTCAAAATCTCTGTTTTTATCTAATTCAAAATTAAATTAAGCGACGTGTTGTTATATACTTAACGTTATCACAAGAGCGTCGGTGGCACACACACAGTGGCTAGGGCATCGGACTTCCATGCGGGAAGTCCGGTTTCTAAACCATGCAGTGTCATGTACCAATGAGTTTTACGTATTTTTCGAAGACTTACGTACATTTACCGACTGCTCTAACGGTGAAGGAAAACATCGTGAGGAAACCTGCACACTGAGGTGACCAGTGTGTAAAATGGGGTAGGCACAAAAGATCCTCAAGGGTCGAAGTGCCGCTGGCCCCCATCATAAGATAAGATAACGTTATCACTAAAAAATAAATATGAGCCATTTTGTTCTAGGTCATAATTTCTTGGGCAGTAGCCGATCTATACTTAAACTACTTGACAGCCATGAGAAATCCCCATAAGACTCTGACCATTGGTACTAAAATTCAATGGGATGTTAGTTTTACAAGTTAAATAAACTAATGGCTGACGAATTTAAACACGTTTTGCTCCTACTATGCCAAACTCAAACTATTACGTAATTATTTAAAATATTTAAAGATTTGCGTTTTTTGTCAATAATGTGGTCATTATAAATGATTAATGGTCCTTTAGTAGATAATTGTATAAGTGGATAAGACTGGTGTTTCCTGAGTTGATTGCTGCACCTGCTCGGGGGGTGTCTTCAAGCTCCATAATTTAGAACCTATAGACATTGTGATTTTAGTTTCTATGGAGATTATGCGAACGACTAAGGAATGGAACAGCCTGCCGGCGTCGGTATTTCCCGAAACCTACAACCTTGGGATCTTCAAGGCCAGAGTGAATAGGCATTTACTGGACCCGCATGCTCAATCGTCGACCTCATCGTCGCTTACCATCAGGCGAGATCGAGGTCAAATGCGGGTTTAGAAGTAAATAAAAAAAAAAGATATAGTTTATAATTTTGGGTTTTAAAGCGTATTTCTTTTTCGTTTGAAACAGGACACTTTTATTTTTTTCTCCATACAATTTTGTATGAAAACTGATTTCAGGTGAATTTTCACTTATATTTTTTTTTTCGAAAACTATACATAGAGTATACAACTATACAAGTTTTTACTTTTGTAGTATTTTGTTATATGTATCAATACACATAACATATATATTTTTTAATTTTCACCGGCATTTTTTTTCCATACTTGCTCTGCGGTGTACTTTGAGTGTACCTAGTTAGTTATATTTGAAATTCTGTGCAGAATCGGCCTGGGAAGTTACCACTCTTTTACATACCTATTTCTGTGGCAAAGCAGCAATACTTGCATTGCTGTATTCCGGTTTGAAGGATAAGAGAGCTCATAAGGCACTCTATATACCTAAGTCATCAATTGTGCCTCAGTTTAGCAGCGCATCGAAAACCCTCTAATAAGATTTATTATAGCGAGGCGACGGTGACCATCAGTTGACCCGTTTGCTTCTCTGCTCAGATCTAAAACACATCTGAGCAGAGAATGAAATAAGAATCTGATTATCGGATGCCACTTCGTGCCTCTTCAGTCAAACCTCAAGCTGTAAACTCAAAAGCTGTGGGCAGAATCAAGTGGGGGAGACCGGAAACCTACCGCCGAATTCAAGTGTTTGCACATTGCTCACCCACGTCGGGACTGGTGTGACATCATCGTGCGACCTTCGGACGACTAATATCGGTTACCTAACTGCTAATGCTTTAGCCATACAAGACTTATTTAAACTGAAACCATTTGAAATAGAAATATAATTTATCTACGTATTTTCATTTTAAATGCATTAAAGTTTAAGTTTAAAATTATTTTTATTCGCAAGTATATGTTACAAAGATCACTGGCCATCTTGAACTATGTCGGCAACGATCCAGCAGCATACTTAAAATTACATAGTGATAGTTTTTTACTTGATCTGGTAAGTAAGTACAAACTTCTTTTTAGGATTCTGGAAACGGATGTCTAGCTCTTAAACGAAATAAGATATTATCTTCAATATTTTGCAGGGGGTCCCATGGTAAAGGAGGTCTGTAAACAATGTAGTACATCAGTATTATATACAGTACTACAGTATTCTGGAAACGGATGTCTAGCTCTCAAACTAAATAAGATATTATCTTCAATATTTTGCAAGGGGTCCTTTACTATGGGACCCCCTGCAAAATATTGAAGATAATATCTTATTTCGTTTAAGAGCTAGACATCCGTTTCCAGAATTTAGTACATTAGTACTAAATTTTTATAAACTTCCTTTACTAGGTCTTTCAAAATTATAAATCACAATTTTTTGTTTCTGCACCAGGTATCTGTGTATGGAAATTTCAACCTCGTACCTATTACAAATGGTTTTAGAAAAACTTGTGCACTTCATTTCATTACTTTATAATTATTAGAAACCGTTAGCGACTCCCACGTGGGGTATGCTAATGCTTGGCTTGCCCCACTTATTCAACCATTACTCTTATATCTCTAGGGTACCAGTACTACCAGTAAAGGACACTGTTCTAAATCACCTTGAACCATGTTTTGATCCGGAAGTTTCCTATTCCGTATTCATTTGGAAAGAAATCTAGATTACTTTCTACAGCTACCTACTTAAATAAACATAATTAAAAAGGCTTATTTTCATCAGCCATCGTTGTCTCACCCTATACTCTAGTCTACTGGACATAGGAGGACGCACCAATGAGCCCGATCTTCGGCTCTCCAAACATAGAGTAGAAAAATGTCGCTCCGACCACATAAATTCACGAACCAATAGGTGATGGTGGCAAGTTATGAAGCCAATTCCTCAAAAGCAATAATTAAGTTTTCATTTACATACATACATCAGCAGTCTACTCTAGTCCACTGCTGGACATAGGCCTCTCCCAGTGCGCGCCATTGAGCCCGATCTTTAGCTCTTCTCATCCAGTCGCTGCCAGTCACCTTGCTCAGATCGTCGCTCCATCTAACTGGAGGGAGTTCCACACTATGCTTACCTAATCGCGGTCTCCACTTCAGAATTCGTCTACCGCAGCGGTTGTCGGTTCTGCGACAGATGTGACCGGTCCACTGCCACTTTAGCTTGCTAATCTTGAAGTATGTCGACAACGATCCAGCATACTTATTCCGAGCATAACACGCTGAGCAACTTTTTTTAGCTGTTGCTCGAAGGTATCAAACTTGTGCTACATAGTTCTATTTTTATAGTGAATGGCGTGGTCAGGGTAAACACCTCAAAAATCAGAGTCGTCAGATTATTGCCCTAGAAATGGAGCTGTGGGCGGCATCTAACTGTCTCATTTGCAAATCTAATTAATGTACCTATTACAATTGGTATTTGTACTGCTTTTGTGTCGGCTACTGTGGGACTTACCTCTCCATAGAATAGGTAGTCCTTTCACCGTTTGGAATCGATGCCTGACAATAGAGGAAAAGTGGAGCGGTCTGACAGTTAACATCTTTTAATGTTGCTCTAATTGAACAGCTCTACTTTGAAATTAAAGTTGAATTGTCCGTTGATGTAAAGAACAAAGAGAAAAGAGGAATTCCTACATGTTCCTACTTTCATTAATGCCTGTGCTACATACCTAATCAATCACCTAAAGAATGTTATATTTATGTGAAATTCTATATCCTGACTTGAAATATCAACCTATTCATTAGAAAACATAACAAGGCAACCTATTCCTCTTGAAACCCAGGCATTAAAAGTCTAAAGCAAGCTTAATATTGGAGGTGATAGAGATATGTGAACTTTTCATCCGCCAAATCAATAGTGTTTTCTTAAATTTTCATTCTTAAAAACTTCAGCATGTGCCAGAATTTCGAACGTGATCACACCTAATTTTCATAATAAGTTCACTTAACGAATAGACGAATAAACACCACTACAAATAGAAACCAAACATTCTAGCTTAGACAATAGCCCGCCAAAACGATTATTGAATATCCTTACTTAGTTCAGAGACCTCTACAGACGTATTCACAACGTAGAAGTCACGAAACCTGATACGAGCATATCCCCTAGTTTCTTGTCACGCTACGCTTTCAGAATTTATCTAACATCCAATCGGAAAAGTTCTTTTTCCCATTAAAGTTCACGACGTTCGTGTAATAATGATTAAGATACAGCTGAAGCTGAAAGTCTAATCGATAGTTACATAAGTAATAAATCTTTGGTTCCCTTACTCGTGAAGTAACGAACGCCCGCCCCGTGGGACTTAGACTACTTTTTCTTTCACCCAAGTTTATACTGGTTTGTGGAAAGAAGTTTTGTGTCTAAAAGCCAAATAGGACACTAGACATTGAAGAATCTGAAATAACCGATTCGATATTATCCACAATCTTCATTTTGTTTATATTCTATTCGTGTAGCCAATATTAAGAGAAAAACATATCATACTTTAAACCACGAGGAGCCATCAAGGTCGATCAACATGTTTATTTGGAGACTGATGAATTTTAATAGAAAGAGGAAGATATATGAAAGGACTTTCTGTTATCCTAAATTGCCAGAAATTTTATGATTTGAAAATCAGGACTTCCGTTCTTGGTCGAACTTTTTCGTTTTGATACGTATTTATTTCGGCCACGAGTACTGACGTTTCGGCTTTTGACAACTTTTTTATGGTTTTCGTAAGTTTCGTACAGTTGTGCAACATTCAAAATCGATCCCAACAATCGTAGGTAACCTTGAAAACAATGCATTGATTTGCGTGCATCAGTCAAATATCCCATACCAATGCCACATGCAATAGGAGGCCTCAAGGACGCAAAAATGTATTTTGATGTATCGAAGGCACGCCAACAATGCAATTTATGACGTCGTAAATACTTCAATGTTATTCGTAGGTATACTTGTTCTGTGCCGAATCGTTTATAATAGTTTTAAAATATCTGTTTTGCAAATAAACTTTCTATTACTTAGATTTAGTTTGATAGCTGTTAGAAAAACAAATACTCGTACCTACCTACTTACATAAAACGAAGCACTTAAGAAACTTGCGTCTCAGTCGCTTTATTACGTAAATATAATTTTATAAAGTCTCTCACACGCAACACAAGGTAGCTTGGCACTTTACCTATAACATTTTCTAGTTAGATACGTTTGATATCGAAATCTTAAGTTCGACTTTCCCCCAACAGGCACCAAGAAGATGGAATACAAGACCCGACAGTGGCACGAGAAGTGCTTCTGCTGCGTAGTCTGCAAGAGCCCGATCGGGACCAAGAGCTTCATTCCCCGCGAGCAGGAGATCTACTGCGCCGGCTGCTACGAGGACAAGTTCGCAACCCGCTGCGTTAAGTGCAACAAGGTGAGTTGAACTCAACTGAGACCTAAAGCTTTAGAGGTAGATCTCCCCCCTATGGAGAAAAGCTTCTTTAGAAACTAGTGAGCGAGCTGGAACTTAAGTAGAACTTGATTCTGTAACTGTAATTCAATGCACGCTAGTTCGAAACAATGTTTGAAGAAAAGAAACAGAACAGCAGAGAACCAAGCTGACTGACGCCGAGTAAAACATGATAACAATAAAACAATTAAAACAGCTATTTTTGCGCATGCACTGGGCTGGTAGAAACAAAATATAGGTATTCTTGGATTTTAAAAAATACGTCTCCCTTGTTCTTTACTTCATACTGAAACCTGTTTGCTCTGAACGGTTTATTTAACCAGGATAGTTATTACCATTCTCAAAACGATGAAATGACTCATGAGATTAACAGACACATAAACATGATATCATTTCACCGGTTTGAGAACGATAATAGCTACCATGATCAGCCAAGCAAGGACAGATAATAAACGCTTGTTTCAGATCCCTTGTAACATTAAGTCAGTTAGTACACTCACTCATAATCCATTCCTCCTTCATTCCAGATAATCACGCAAGGCGGCGTGACCTACAAGAACGAGCCGTGGCATCGCGAGTGCTTCACTTGCACCAACTGCAACACCTCGCTGGCTGGCCAACGGTTCACTTCGCGCGACGAGAAGCCCTACTGCGCCGAGTGCTTCGGAGAGCTCTTCGCGAAGCGGTGCACCTCTTGCTCCAAGCCTATCACTGGTGAGTGCTTGTTCAAAGTCTAGTATAACTGTAACACAGACATTTTCATTCAACACCTGGCTGTCTGGCCAGCGGTTCACTACCCGCGACGAGTAGGTAGTCATACAACGCCGAGTGCTTCGGAAGAGCTCTTCGCGAAGCAGTACACCTCTTGCACCAAGCACATCACTTGTTGTCCAAAGTCTAACTGTAACACTTCGTTGTCTGGTCAGGGTGAACCCTGGCTCATTGTGTAATAAATTACACAATGAGAAACACTACTACTCCGAAGCACTCGGAGTAGTAGTGTTTCTCATTGATGATGATGATGAGGTAAGATATCTATGATTAACGGTGACCACGTACCATCAGGTGTCTCAGGTGCTTATTGTTGAATGCAGGCGGCGAAATCCGCTTGACGGATTCTATTATATTCTATTCTCTTAATTTCAGGCATCGGCGGCACCCGTTTCATCTCGTTCGAGGACCGCCACTGGCACAACGACTGTTTCATCTGCGCGCAGTGCAAGACCTCGCTGGTCGGAAAGGGCTTCATAACCGACGGCCAGGACATCATCTGTCCCGAGTGCGCCAAGCAGAAGCTCATGTAAATCGCTTGTTACGCTTCCTCTCTCGGCATTATACCATCCATTATTGCACAACTGGTTAGTTTTTTGGTGTCATTTGTTTATGGGTGCTGCCAAATTATGCGCCATGACGCTATCATCATGCTATACCTAAAGTATTCCGCTCCAAGGGAACGAAAAATCGTATTAGGGCAATATTACTGGCCCCTCAAAGGCTGGAACCAAATGGAAGTCTCCAATTAAAAGTCGCGAACAGCGATCTCCAATTACAGAAAGAAGAGAGAAATTAGACCTAAAGGAAGAAAATCTTACATCGCAGATGATGATCGTTTATTTTTGTTGCGAGACTACATTACTGATAATACTTAATATTATCAGTAATACGTTGTGGGAGTCACAATAAAAAGATAGGTTCTTACTATAGATTTGCAAATGACACCAGGAATCTAAACAGGGATCATGTCTTAATCCTCTTTTTTCACACAATGAACATCCACTTTGTTTAATAAAAGTAATAGTCCATTGTTTTATATTGGAAATTGGAGGATTATTATTAAAGAGGGGATTTGAAGTAGCTATTATTGGGTTTATATGGATATGACCAGTGCTTTTTGTTTTTGAAGTAACAAACAATAACAAATTGAAATAAAGAAGGAAAATGGAGATCCAGCAGTTGACGTCTTTTGGCTGAAATAATGATGATGATGATGATTAAAACAAAATAGTTACTTAATGAAATATTTTATTTTATTCAATTATTTTAGATTCCTTCTGCATAGACTGCTGATGAGATTCCTTCTGCACAGTGCACAGTAATCATTTCTATGACCACTCAGAAAACAATTTATATTGCTCGAGTAGATTTAATGAGAATAGCATTTATTTTTCTTTTTTATTTCGCTGGTCATATCATAAATCCAATAATAGCTACTACAAATCCGCTCTTTAGTTATTATTAGGGATGTTACGGGATCTTACCGGAACCGGAGTCTAAACCAAAGGTTTTAAATTTGATTTATCGTAATCGGAACCGGAGGCGGAGGTAGAAGAGAGATGTTCAGAAGAGAGGTCTTAAACCGTTTTATAATTTTTATAGCTGAACTGGCCAATATCTTTTATGATAACGTTTGCGGCAATAATACATGTTCCTTTATGTCGTCCTACACTATTGAAATAAATATTGATATTTAAATGTTTGCTTACAAATCTTCGGTATAAACTCCGATTCAAAAAATATCGGAGCCGAAGTCGGAGTCGGAGGTGTAAAATCAATCGGAAGTTCCGACCTTTCGGAGTCGGAGTCGAAGCTCCGTAACATCCCTAGTTATTATCATGAAGGAAACAAGCACAGTGTATACCGGCTGCTTGTTACCTCCACGACATGTCACGACATACTTTCTGTTAATAATACCAAATGTGACTGACCATTTTTTGTGCTTATGCAGTGATAAAACAATACTGCCGTTAGTGGCTAACGCCCGAGATTGGTGCGCGTTCAAAACGCAAGAGACGCACAGCGATCAGCTTTTCGATCTAGCGGACAAAACCAACTTCCGAAAAGTCCACTCTTAAGTTACTTGTTACTTCGCCGATTGCATGAAGCTTCCTTATAATTCTGGCTACCTTAAGTCTAGCGATATATCTTTCTAGAGTTAAGACGTAGAAAGGGACAGGGTATGTTTTAATGCAGGCCGATGGGGACGCTTGATGCAACTGACGGTTAGAAGCGTTGTTGAAAGATATTTTTTATACAAAAATCATGAAAAAAATCACAAAAAAAAAGGAAGTGGATGCACAAATATAATTGTAAAGTATTTAATTTCGCTTTTTTCTACTCAAATCTTATTTAAGGTGTTTATATATTTTGACTGTTTTAGCTAGACTACATCCACAAACCCTTATTTATTAAATATATTTTATATATTTATATATGCTAACTGTATATGCTAATTGCCATATAATTTCGCTTTGGCTGTTGTATTAGTCCCGTAGAATATTGTCAATTTACTTAGTGCGATTCACACGATGCCTTAGTAACATATCTAAGTCAATTTCAAGGGTATATATAACTTTATGTTGTATATTGTACCAGGTTTTAAATATATAATTTTACATCCTTGTCTGGATCCTCCAGACGTTTTCGTAATCGATTTGAAAGGATTGTATGTAAGCGCTTGTCTAAAATCTTAACATAGCTTGTAAGGGATCTATTGACAATGTATAATTAAGTATTTATTTGTAATGGGAGAATGTACGCACTTATTTAAGGGAGGCCGATGGTGTTTCCTGTCACATACGAATGAGATTTATATAGCTATAGAGTTGCCATTATACCATCGGTAGGTCGCTTCCTAACACGGTAATATTAAGTGACAAAAGTCATCTAGTTTTTACTAATAAAAGTAATTATTAATAAAAGTAATTATTAATAATTAAAATAAAAAAAATATTTTTGTCCTCGAATAGGAATCACTCGTTTACATTGATGTAATTGAATGTTATCGATATTTTTACATAAATATAATATTTTAGTGTTTAGAGTTGTTGTAAGCACAGTGGATAGGGTACATTAGGGACTGTAAAAATTACCAGAAATATGGGATATGCAGGATTGTAAAAAATACCAGAAAATATGAAATTACTTTTTATTTTCTGGTAACTTTTACAATTATTGTTCATGTACTTGGGATGCGACAGAACTAGATTTTTAGCATTCATAATGTGTGTCCCTATTGTACCCTTATTCTGTGTTATAATAATATAAATAAGAGAATAACATCTGTGTGTTGACATCGCGACTGCGAACTGACCAGGGCAGATTGGGGATCACTTTATAACGGTTACTTGTTAAGAGTTAAATTATTCGAATGTTGAATATATAATTTATATAATAATGTTTAATGTACACTACATAATTATTAAAACTGCTTAGCTGTGTGATCTGATCTAATTAAATATTTGTATCTATCTACCCATAGATTGTATAAACTATGAAACTGAAATAAATGATTAAAAATATTCATTGTGCGTTGTTTAATTGTGTTCTACCCCTTTTCCTTGTATTTAATTCTAAATATAATCCTGTAAATTCTTTCGAATAGATTAAAAAACAAATAATCTTTAATTGGCAGAAAATGTAACTCAATTTTATAACTATTGCATTTTGTGTACTTATAAGTCTCTAACAGAAATGTTAGGTTCAATTTACATTGCCCCGGAATGGAATGGAAGCGAATTTTCGCAACGTAATTGTACAAAGCATAATGAACTTTATGTCAATTGTGTAACATACAAACTAAATACGAGCCAAAAAAGAAAAGTAGCTAGGGGAATTCTCGAGAATGCGCGATGATTCCCCGGAATATGCGCGACCTCTTTTTTGGTTCGTATTTAGTTTGTATGTTACACAATTGACACAAAGTTAATTATGTTATGTACAATTACGTTGCGAAAATTCGCTTCCATTCCATTCAGCGGCAATGTAAATTGAACCTTAGTTGAAATAGGTAAAGTAAAGTAAAAGCAAAATACACTTATTTGCACAAATAGAAAACAACAAACAATAGAGAAGGAAATAGTGAAGTACAATTTAGACGGCCTTATGCCTAAGAGCGATCTCTTCCAGGCAACCTTCGGGCAGAGGAAATGATTTCGAGAGAGTAGGTGTGCAATCAATGTGGAAAACGATATATAAGAGAATTTTATTAGGCTCAATTTACATTGCCGCGGAACGGAATGGAAGCGAATTTTCGCAACGTAATTGTACATAGCATAATGAACTTTGTGTCAATTGTGTAACATACAAACTAAATACGAGCCAAAACAGAGGTCGCGTGTCTTCCGGGGAATCCTCGCGCATTCTCGAGAATTCCCCTAGCGGTAAAGCGTATTTAGTTTGTATGTTACACAATTGACACAAAGTTCATTATGCTATGTACAATTACGTTGCGAAAATTCGCTTCCATTCCATTCCGCGGCAAGGTAAATTGAGCCTTAGGTGTGACTTCCTGATACAAGGGTACTAAATAAATAGAAAAAAAATCGAATTCTTGAATATAAATAACAATTTATTTCAGTACGTTTATCACTTATAGTAATATACACATATTGCAGTGACTACAATTCATCTAAATCTCACTAAAACATGACATTTTGCTATAAATACAAGTAAACGCATTTGGTTCATGGTGGCAGAGATTGGCCGTCGCCTCAGGGAGAGGGGCTGTGACCCTCGCTCCGGGTCGTACCTGGTGCAAAGGTTGGCCGTAGCGATACAGCGCGGTAACGCCGCGAGCGTTATGGGCACCTTTGCACCGGGGACGACAAGGGGCGGGCTATTTGATTGACATTATTTCTTTATTGGAAAATTATTATTATTATTATATGACATGTAAATTAATTTTATGAATAAATAAATTTGGTTCATAAAATGCAGTGCCTATTTTTTTTCTTCATAAATTATTAGGAAAACATTTTATCTAAGCTAATATTTAAGTGCGAGTACCTACACAGTTCAAGTGCAAGTGTTTGTTAACAAGTCCCTGCGTTACATGTTCAGGATATTTTGGCCGCAAACAATCTCTAACGTTAACCTGTGGGCTATGGCGCGTGAAAAACCCTTATCTGAACAGATCCGCCATAGGAAATGGTTGTGGATAGCATCGCCTACGCCTCCTTGAACTGGCAACCAACAGGAGGATCTCGTAAACGGGGCAGACCCAGGGCTACATGGAAAGGTAGTCTTCAAAAAGACCTGGATGCGGCTAAAATATCCTGGGAAACCATAGTCTGCGGCATCGGACAGAGCGCGGTGGAAGAATATTGTCTCAGCCCTATGCACCACTAGGTGTTCTAGGACCTGAAGAAGAGACCTACACAGTTCATTCTTTAAATAATAATACTACCTTAAACAATATTAATTATTCTTTTATACAATTTATATGCAATAAGATTCCTTGTTGTCATGTTTATAATTTTTTTACATTTCAATATAAATGTTGAGTTAATGAACTCGCTCACCTTAAGGAACAATCTGTATTAACTAGTCAAAACATTTTTTTAAAGTTATGTGACAACTCCAGTACAAAAACGTAAGTTTCGATCTTATATGCTTAATTTTGTTTCTTGAAATGTATTTCAATGTTTATCCTATGTACAAATAAGTTTCCGGGGTTCGATTCCCGTGTAAAACCAAAACCAAGTTGAATATTATACATAGTGATAGATAGGTTGCTTATTTCGTAGCTTACTCATGGTCAGTGATCGGATTACGTAGTTCCTTACTTGCTTATCGTATGGTTAGTGGCCAACTTATTTGTCAGATTTGTTCAGGCCGCCCGTAGGCATCTGACATGACTTAAAGACTGTCGAACGACAACTACCGGGACTGACTGCTTAACGTGCTTTCCGAGGCACGGAGGAGCTCAGATGAAATATGCCACTAGCGGTCACCCATCTAGGTACCGACCGCGCCAACATCGCTCACTTTCGGACCGTGCTCGCAACTAGGCCACGAGCTCCTCAATTTTATTTTATTTGATTAGGAGTGCAATTTAGGGTTAACGACCTCAAACGTTATATTAGTATGGTATACCCGCGGTATTGTGCGATTTCGGAAATGTTCTGTATATATAAAATACTTTTTCTCCTAATGGGAACTCTAAAAGGAAATCATCTCATCTTCCCTTTTGCGAGAGAGAGACAAAGATATACCACTGTTGGGACTTACTCGGTATTTATTGTCTCTTTCTCACATTCACATTTTCTCAGAACGCCTCGTCGCCTTTGCTATGCCGAAACAACACATTTTCTTAGAATTTTTGTCAAGTGTAAAGTAAACAACAATATAATCCCGGGATATAAAATTGCACTACCTAATCCGATCACTGCTCATGGTAGTTTTCTTGTAATTTTCAAAATCCTTATCCTAAAACACCTATCAACTGACAGGACTTAGGCTCAATTTACTTTGCCGCGGAATGGAATGGAAGCGAATTTTCGCAACGTAATTGTACATAGCATAATGAACTTTATGTCAATTGTGTAACATACATACTAAATACGAGCCAAAAAAAACAAGTCGCGCGTCTTCCGGGGAATCCTCGCGCATTCTCGAGAATTCCCCTAGCGGTAAAGCGTATTTAGTTTGTATGTTACACAATTGACATAAAGTTCATTGTTCATGCTATGTACAATTACGTTGCGAAAATTCGCTTCCATTCCATTCCGCGGCAATGTAAATTGAGTCTAAGTATACCCTGACCAGAAAAATAAAATCCCTCGTCATATTGCGGCATTAAAAGGAACTATTTTTTTTTTTCACAGCAAACTCCATAAAACAAGCTATAAAAGTACTAATGGCGTCCTCTTGGCAGGGTTCTTAAATTCCTGACAATAGTTAACCTACCCTCTATCATCATCGTATCAGTCGGTGCCAAAGTACTTCATTCCAAAATGGTTAGGAGCCACCGGGTGAAGCTCGGAGGTGAGTATCTTCATCTTTGGGACGTAGTCCACGACCGCTTGCACTGCGGCCGGCGTGCAGAACAGGTTGGATAGGATGATGCGTTCCTCCTTCACACCGTGTTGGGTTAGGACGTTTACTGCCTGCAAAAATGGAGATGGAACTGCAATTTATTTTATTTTCTTATTTACCTTTTGACCTCAGTCTCCCCTGGTGGTAAGTTACAATAAGACCGAAGATGGAGTACATGCGCTTAGCAAGTAGGTATCTATTGGCACTTCTATAAACAAATCAGATATAACAATTCATTTTATTTTTTACGAGTAAACCTGCGTTTGACCTCAATCTCCCCTGATGGTAAGTGACAATGAGACCCAAGATGGAACACATGGGATTAGCAAGTAGGTACCTACTGGCACTTATACACAACTTAGACATAGCAATTTTTTATTTTCTTATTTACGAGTAAACCTGCGGTTGACCTCAAGCTCCCCTGGTGGTAAGTTACAATAAGACCGAAGATGGAGTACATGCGCTTAGCAAGTAGGTATCTATTGGTACTTCTATAAACAACTTAGATATAGCAGTTTATTTTAGTTTCTTATTTACGAGTAAACCTGCGGTTAACCTCAAGCTCCCCTGGTGGTAAGTTACAATAAGACCGAAGATGGAGTACATGCGCTTAGCAAGTAGGTATCTATTGGTACTTCTATAAACAACTTAGATATAGCAGTTTATTTTAGTTTCTTATTTACGAGTAAACCTGCGGTTAACCTCAAGCTCCCCTGATGGTAAGTGACAATGAGACCCAAGATGGAGCACATGGGATTAGCAAGTAGGTACCTATTGCCACTTATACACAACTTAGACATAGCAATTATTTTATATTCTTATTTACGAGTAAACCGGTTGACCTCAAGCTCCCCTGGTGGTAAGTTACAATAAGACCGAAGATGGAGTACATGTGCTTAGCAAGTAGGTATCTATTGGTACTTCTATTTATAGAAGGTTTCTATAAAGGTTTAAGTTAAATAACTCACTACTGGTCCTTAAAGGAAATGATAAAAAGTGTGTCCATGCTTATCTCAGAAAAAAGCAAAGGCTACTCCTGCATCCTTCCCGCGTGTAACGCTAGTTTATTCGTAAATAAGAAACTAAAATAAACTGCTATATCTAAGTTGTAATTTACAACTGCTATGTCTAATAAACTGCTATATCTAAGTTGTAATTTACAACTGCTATGTCTAATAAACTGCTATATCTAAGTTGTAATTTACAACTTAGATATAGCAGTTTATTTTAGTTTCTTATTTACGAATAAACTAGCGTTACACGCGGGAAGGATGCAGGAGTAGCCTTTGCTTTTTTCTGAGATAAGCATGGACACACTTTTTATCATTTCCTTTAAGGACCAGTAGTGAGTTATTTAACTTAAACCTTTATAGAACCTAGTTTTGGTCTCTAATGTATATAGCTTTATATTCAAACCTAGTTTGACTTAATACTATATATATTCAAACTAAACTACTGTACATGTGTAATTGTAATTACATACTTTACAATTACTTACAATTGCAATAAATAACAATTTTCTATGATTCAATGTAGAAATCACGAAAATTAGGTACATCGCCATCTAGTGGTGAGTAGCAGAACTAACTAGCATGAAGTAACTTCTCATACTGAACGGAAAGCCAAACTTTCAGAAAGTAGGTACTGTAGCGCTAAGGCAACTTTAGTTCCCAGTTATAACTAACGACTGATTCCATCATGAAACCGTAAAAGACGCAAAACCCGCAAGTGCGTGGGCCAAGAACGCGTTTTTGTATTGAACATCGGCGCAAGGTTGCCTGTCTATCGGTATTTTATAGGATACATTTCGGAGAGTGCGCATTGGAATTGCACGACCTAATTCCAGCATCTCCATTCCGCCTTCGGACTACCAGGCGCGGGGAGGGGTTCCATCCTTATGTTGTTGATATCCCATCTGCTCGTACGAAGCGATTTGCTTCTTCATTCATTATGCGAACGGCTAAGGAATGGAACAGCCTGCCGGCGTCTGTATTTCCCGAAACCTACAACCTTGGGATCTTCAAGGCCAGAGTGAATAGGCATTTACTGGACCCGCATGCTCCATCGTCGACCTCATCGTCGCTTACCATCAAGCGAGATCGAGGTCAAATGCGGGTTTAGAAGTAAATTAAAAAAAGCTATATATACTCTACGGAACCCAGTGGTTCCTTGACATTCATAGGAACGTGTATTTGACACGTTGTTAATGCGACACAGCACTAACACCTTTGCAGCACTGTCCTTGCCACTTGAAAAGATGTAAACCAGCACTGTTCTACTGTCCGCTGTCCTTGCTACTGTCCTACTGTCCACTTGACTCTCTCTCTTCTAAGACGTGTTCCTCATTGCTGAGGGTCGTGATCATTATAAGGAATTAATCACATAGAACGACTCTCGTGGCAGTTTTATTGGGGTGGTTTGCCATTGCCTTCCCCATTTCACATACTGGTTACTTGACTAATCACTTGAAAAGGTGAAAACCAGCCCTAAAGTGTATATAACCTGATGTTTCTTCCACTGTACATCAAATCGTACCTGTTTGACAGTATTCCCGGTGGACATAATTGGATACATGAGCAACACTTGTCTGCGCGCGATGTCCTCCGGGAACTTGGCGTATACCACATGAGCTTCGTGCGTGTCCGTGTCGCTCTCCACCAGGATCTTCCCGATGCGAATGGAGCGGCAGCAGTCGCGGAGACCCTGGAATGTGGGGAGATAGGGTCTGGATGAGAAAAGTTCACTATTAGATATTTTTAGTCAATAAACTGAATTGAATTTAGACACTAAACTAGATAGAATTTAAATATGTGTATGTTTGCAAATACATCAACGAATAGATAGTTCAGTTAATAAGTTTTCTGTTACACCCACTCTTTTCAGTGTGTCTGTTGGTGGTGTAGGTGTCCATTTTTATGGGCCTATTTATTGACTGCGGGAAGTACCACATTATCCATAATCAGTAGTACTCAACAATCAATTTGCTACTTATTAATAAAAATAAAATAGATAAATTAAAAATAAACTTCATTCCCTGCCAAATATGAATTAACTTATTAACCCTATTCGTATTTCGCTAAGAAACTGTACCTTTCGATAGATTCTATTTTTTCAATTAAAACATATGTACAGTTGTTACTCTCCTTCGGGTTGTGTCTTCAAATCAGTGCAAGAATTAGGTCGTAATTAATTTATTTTTTTATTTATTTATTAATATGATGATATTTTTAATTTAATTTAATATCAAAATGTTACATAAATGTCAACATCCTCATTAAATAAATTCATTCAATCAGTAAGTGAAATGTTAGAAAGGTGGTTTCCACCCAATCCCCTCACCTGCTCCATAGCCTCACCGGAGCGCACAATAGACACCCCGCAGTTCCCCGCTCCATACTTTAGCCCCTTATACAATGCCCCGGTGGGGGTCACCACCTCGCAGTCAGTGAACGGCAGCTTGTTGAGGCTCTCCTCGATCACCAGCCGGATCAGACGGTCTGCATAGAACTTGAAGTCGCTACGGCTCGTGTTTCTGGAACATTGCTTCTAAGAGTTTAGAGCAAGTTCGAAGTGTGGTCAGAGAAAACTATAAGTTGACTATTGAGCTCAAATGTTTAGGTTAGGACCATGAAGCCGTTCCTTCATCTATTTTTATTATTTTTATTGCCATTAAATTTATTGTGCCTAATAAATTCATTCCTCCAATGTCGCATATTAGACAAAACACATAAGTTACATTGAAATCTGGAAGCTGATGATGACTACGAAAAATAAGGGGATATCGAAACCAATTAACTGGTTTCTTAAATTTTTAATGTAGAGTTATGACTAGTGATCGGAGTAGGTAGGGCTGTTTTTGGTACTTGCAAGCTGTGGTCATGATATGGATATGGCTTTCTTATAAACCATATTTGGATAATCCCGGGATTTCCGGAATTGAAAAAATCACTGTAGATAGAGCTACTTTTGGTAATTCCAACCTGCGATCATCATACTATGGACATGCCATTAAAAAAAAAAATATTAAAAAATCCCAGGATTTTCGGAATTTAAAAGAAGACTAGAAGACTACTAAAGAAACACGGATTTAGACATACTTGAAAGAAATGAAATAGACGACGAAATTCTATTGAATTATAAATTCGCTTCACTAACATAGTACTAATCTAGCTTTTGAGGTCTTTGACCCCAAACAGCCCTACCTACACCATCAGTGGTTATGACTTTTTTGATTTGAATAGTCCATCAGTACTTATACTACAAATCTGGTAAATAAATTTCTGTACCTGTGACATTCATAAACAATATTTATAATCGATTTATTCTCAATAGGCAGAGGTAAAATAGAAACCACATAGTATGCATTAGACTTCTGCGTTCTGTTTCATTAGAGTTCTGCGACAGAAACAAACATCATTATTATTTATACAGTGTCTAAGATTTGGGGATTCCCCTTTAAAAGACTTATTAACAGTATATCTACCTGATACAAACACTACAATCAAAGTTATAAATTCTAAAATCAGTCCCAGAACCTAAAGCTCAGACTAATTGGAATTTACAGAACGAATATTCGCTAACAAACATCACGGATACCTGGAGTTTTGTTATTTACATTATAGTAAAACATGAAAAGATCACATTTTGTAACCTCAACTTACTTGTCTCGGAGAATGGTCTGCAGTTCCTTGATATTGTCGTTCGAAGGCAACAAGGTCAAACTGTCGCCGAATTGTTCCTTTACGTCGTTCGCGTCCCACGGCCTAATTTCATTGTCAATCAAATCCATTTTTATAAAGATGCGAATTTACTAAAAACTAGAAAAACAAAATCTTGCGAAAAGATCAAGTTAACATGTTAACAAATCGAACGAAACAAAATGTCAAATGAAATAGAGATGTTCCAACTTCCAATCGTTGTGAAAACGATTATTAAAAAGATCGAAACTAACTAATCGATTTCCTTTAATTTCCAAAATTATCCAAGAGGTACACGAAAATAACGCAAACGGATTGATGAACTCAAGGTATTGTATTCCTTTGATTAAAGCTTTTCTGTGACCAAACGAATATTCGCCGCAAAATGTGAGCGTTCAAATAATGGCACCGATTCTGGTGTCACTTGCTAAACAAATGGTCAAGCCCCACTCGATCTATCAGATCGTGACAGTTTCATTTGGTTTTTACTTTAGGTTTCGCGGCTATACCGGAATTGACGCCAATATTATTGTCCTTCGAACCGGATACGTGTTTATTCTTATTTTCTGTAATGCTAGGGCTACACTAACGTCTGATGCCATTAATTATCGCGTTATTTGACACTAGTGAGCAGATGCGAAAGGACCTAAGCGCTCATATTTTCCTAATGGCGTTAGGCCCTTTCGTATTTGCGCTTAATGTCAAATAACGCGTTAATTAATGACATTAGACGTTAGTGTTGTTCCGGCATTATAGTTACTGAACAATCATGCAAGTAATGAATAGATACAGTCGACAACAAGCTATAGTATACCATCTGTCAAAAACCTTTGATTAAATCTCAACCTTGTCTGCGCAATACGATACATTTCAGATTCTCAAATTTTGACGTTTTGGGTAGGTTAACCTGTGGTCGACTATACAAGTAGTATTTGGTACCCAAAAGTAGAGAAACTTCCATATATTTATCTTCTAGTACTTATGAACATGGCGTCTTGTTGTTATAGTAGAACTCGAAAAATAAAACAAACTTAAATTGTATACGAATTATCGCTTTATTTGCCCAGAAAATACAAATTAATGATTGCAAGAATAATTCCACTTTTCACCTTGTAGATTACAACGATCTGATGCTACAGTAATAATTAATTTGTTCTGTTTCTGTTAATCACAAAACGTCCACAAAAATATATTTTCAAAATATACTTTATGAATTGCTATGGAACTGCACCGCAAATTCGTTCTAGGCTGAACAACAACAGTTGTAAATGCGAGAAAAAATAGTAGATTAAAAAAATAAATGCCAGCCAAATGTTGACGGTAATGATCTCACACATTCTACCATGATTGTCACAATGCCTACACGTCCCGATGTGAGAGAGGCGAAGCTATGTCCTATGCGCCATTTTACTTAAATCGGCCTAATGGCCTTACCACACTTGCGTTTAGCGAACTTACTTCAAGCGAGGCGATCCGTCAATATGCTCGCCGCGTGCTCGCCGCGATTCTCTCACTATTGTACTATACGTGGCGAGCTCGCGGCGAATTCGTTAACGGATCGTCGCTGGAAACATCGCGACGTGTATGACAGGCATATCGTCTATTGACAAAACAAAAATGGATCTCACTCAAACTGATTTAGCTACTTAAATACATACATACAGGTATGTTCAATTAAATAAATCATAATAATTATAATAATCGGTACTAACAGTACAACATGTTTGCTAATTTCATTCAAAATAACAACTTCGAAACACTTGTACATCTGTTTTAGAAAATTCAACAAATCTTACCGAGGTTTTCAGACAATCGCACTCCCCGCGATTTTATGCAAAAAGTACCAAGAATGCGTTCGTCTGAATACGCCCTTACATTTCTATAAAATACTAATTTTTATAAGAAATAGGCGAAAAATCCTATAAAAGTGTAAAATTAAATAACAAGAAAAAGAAAGGTTACACAAAACAGAACACAGTCATACATAATGTAAATTAAAAACTTAAATTGTATCCAAGCTGAAAATACGATGAAATCCTCACATTATGATATGGTTCCCACCCACATGATTAAAGAATAAAAAAAATACCTTAAAAATTAACATAAGCAATGTTACCGAACGCACAGGGAAGGGAGAATGCTCCCTCGTCATGGTCCAACTAGCTATAATTTACTTTTTAAATTATGAAGCATTGGATTGGACAATATTAACAGCCTATATTTGAACAACCTACCTTATATTGTGACTTTCTATTAGAGTACTAGTCGAAATTGACCTCGGCTACACCAGGGTCGGCGGATGAGGAAACGAAATATTATTATTCTGCTAGTGTTGACAGAAACGAAATATTATTATTCTGCTAGTGTTGACAGAAACCAGGGGCCCGATTCGCCTAAATTACAACGTTTGTAGTTCTATTTCTATCCAATTTCAATTTAGTTTTCGTTCCAATTCTATTTGGACACCGAATCGCATTCTGCTGACGCAGAACTCTACCACTGCCACCTTTCGATTTACTATCGATCGAGCAAAAGTACCTTGGGAGGAGAACTTATGTTCGATCGTTATATTTGACACTTGAAGCGTTTTGTTACCGTTCAACTGCGATTCAGTATAAACTAAACGTTTTATTAGAATGCACAAATACGTTACTGTTCGATTGATCGTTGCCTCGTTCGGAACTTAACTGAAATTGGATCGTTAGTGGATGGTAGCATACGAAACATGTAGTAGGTACGTTGTATTTAGTGGAATTGATTTGCTGTTTTTTGATAGAATTTTGATAGTATATCAATAGCATCGAAACTTGAAAATCACTCATATTATCGATAGTGTGAGTGATTTTCAGTTACATTTATCGATTGTTTAGAAACACTAGCTAGATTTAGATCAAGCCTAAGGTCTGATATCACGCCGGCCCCGGCTAAAACTATACTAAAATCTGTACTGTATTTTATACAAAGACTTGAACTTCAATTCGAAAAAACAGGATAATCCTCTATACTAAAACGTTTTAAGTAGAAACCAACGCTTGTTATTCTAGGTTTTGCATTAAATCTGCGCATTACGGGGTATCTTTACAAATATCTTCTAAAATCACATAATGTGGCTTGACACTTCACTTTACACTATACAATGTTACAACATTTGTTATAGACTTTATTCGTACATTGGCGTAAAATTGTATTTTTTAAGCCTCGCCATTCCATTGTCTTGTACAGTCGACCACGAGCTATAATTAAATCTCAACCTAATGCCTGCGCATTAAGATACATTCCAGATTCCTAAATTTTGACGTTTTGGGAAGGTTCACCTGTGGTCGACTGTAGTTTTGTTAGTCCAATTTTATCATCAAGTGGATATTAACCCTAAACTTGCTTGTCCGCCGGAGTTGGAAAAATCCGCCAATCCGGCTTCATTTTCTTTATGAAGTGATAATAAAGCGATCCTATTGGTAGATTTTTCCTTGATCAACGCCTCGCTTCCTTGCATAGCTTTGGTACCCTAAATCTGAAAACAGTATTTACAAAACGATTGTAACGATTACGCATAAGTAAACACTTAAAAGAGTCAGCGGTCATTTGATTTGAACACTTGACCACTGCTTGCGAAGTCTGACAAAAATTGTCAAATGTACACGCATTTGACAGGTTGTCAGATCTAATTGAACGGAAGCCTAAATAATATTTAGGCTGGTTTACATTCGGTCAAGTGTTTAACGAAGTGGGTATCTTATCTTATGATAGGGGGCCGGAATAACCCCAGCGGCACGTCGACCCTTGAGGATGTGCCTACCCCATTTTACTGGTCATCTCAGTGTGCAGGTTTCCTTACGATGTTTTCCTTCACCGTTAGAGCAGTCGGTAAATGTACGTAAGTCTTCGAAAAATACGACAAACTCATTGGTACATGGCACTCTGCACGGTTTCGAACTCGGACCTCCCGCATGGGAGTCCGGTGTCCTAGCCACTGTACCACCGAAGCGAAGTGGGTAAGTACAGTGAGTTAGGACAGTGGCGTGAATCGGTGGACAGTGGCGAGTCAAGCTGCCTTGCCAGTTAATCTAAATTATGTTTGACTTTTTATCACTCAGGTCAGGCACTCGCCACTCGCCACTCTACTCGCCACTGTCCTTACCCACTTCGCTAAACACTAGACCAAATGTAAACCAGCCATTAGAGACAGCAGACTATTTCGAAGGGCTTCCGCTGTGTGACGCTTGCGCACGTTAACATACATCGCTGGTTATGGATTTAAAATGTCAGCGAATGAACTCGAAACCCAGCAATGTAAGTGGAAGACATATCAAGCAATACTCTATGGTACCTTGTCGCAATACATTTTTGTTACGATTCCTTGATTGAGTGAAATGAGTACTAAAGGGTACAGTCTGATGTGTTTTCCACTGTACTCGCGCGTGGCTTGCGTACAGCGGGGGTTCTTAAAATTAAAGTGTTTAAGCCACTGCAATTATTATTCAGTCAAATACAACTTTAACTTTGTCTTAAGTTTGTTGCCTCTAGTTAACAACAGGCAGAGTCATGAGTAAGTTATAGTTAATTTGAACTTTCACGTATCGTGCACCCCTACACTCGAGGGGTCAATTTGTAACTTACATAATTTCGCCTAACTTTTACTTTAAGGATTCTACCCAAACTGGAATTAGTCTAATTCCCAACTGTAAATTTCTTCAAACGGTAATATTGCTTATTCCACTATCAGGAATTACTTGTAACATACTTTGTGCGCTTGTTTGACAAGCATTTCAAAGTATTACTAGCCCTACGACCTCACGGTCAAGCGAACTACAGCTGTACAGGTAAATAACTACCCTTTTACAAATAAATTAATTTATAAATCACTCATTTTCATTAAGTAATAAATATGATAAACAATAACAAAGTTACTCTTGCTTTTACATAGGTCGTTTATTCGGGATTCAAGCAATTTAGGAGGTTTAAACGAGCTTAATACCACAGACCACAGTACCCACTCAGTACCCAAGTGAAGAACATTATTAACTATACGTAGTCTACGAAAGATTTCGTTAATCACAAACCATATTCTTCCATTTCGGTAAGTGGTTTCAAGTAGTCCGTCCCTAAGCCTCACTAACCTACTTATCCTAATGTAACTTAGCCGTGTTAAATACAGTTTTAAATCAAAAGATTTCGAGAATAACTTCAGCATTTGTCACCCTCCTAAATCGTCAGTAATTATTACATCATCCATGAACCCATATAAAAGCATTAGTGGACGCCGAGAGTTGCTGTCACTGCTAAAGTACAACAGAGAAGCTGCGAACAAGCCGTTTGAACAACGCACAATCTAGAATTGGAATGTATCGCGTGACAGACGCTCTTTTGAGTCCCCGGTACGCGATTGGGAGTACTTGCCAATACGCCCATATCAAATTCAGGTATTAACATTACGTATTTTGAAAATTCAAACTCATATTACAATACACAGCAGCGTTTGTAGCAGTCATTTTAATTAAATACCTACATTATTATTATGCACTTCTTTAATGACATGTTTCCTTAATTATATTACATTAATAAATAATTAACGAAAACTCAACAGACTTGTTAATGTAAATGACTTAAGCATTTATTAAATTCGGAATATCAACGTTCAACAAATTACAAGGAAAATTATAAGAAGCTTTCGTTTATGGCTGGTTTGCACTTGGTCAAGTACAGTGGCGAGTGCATATTGCAACTGTACTTGACCAAGTGTAAACGAGCCCTTAAAGAATGGTGTTTCAGATAGGTCTTATTGGCAAGTCCAACCAAACCAGTACTCTTAACGATCATAACCTGTACACTATACTAAGATATATCACAAGCGGACATCGACTAGTGTTCGGCGACGATTCCGTTCCTTTGTCTGGGGTACCCGTTGTAATTCACCTTCTTCTCCATAGGGATATCTGTTATCGGCTCGGTCTTGGCCTTTTTGATATTTTTGGGTGCGAGGTAGGCTTTGTAAAAGAATTGGGCGAAGAGGACGAAGTAGGAGAAATACATGGCCATGGAGAGTTTGATGTTGATTTGGCTGATGTGGCAGGTGTGGGGTGGGGCGGTGGTCATGTAGTTGTGTGCCCAGATGTTGATGGCGCAGCCGACGATCATCTGCGTCAGCTGGAGGAAAGTGATGGTCATGGCCAGCATCTTCGGAGGGTACTTGCCCATGCTCACGAGGGCGTAGTACGAGTACATTACACTGGAAGAGAGGAAAATGAATACGTGTTAGTTATCGTTGGAATTAATGTCAATAAACCTGTGCTGGATAGGCTAATAGGAACAGTAACTAATAGCCCGAAAAATCGAAGAGCGCGAGCTATGAAAAAGTGGATAACTTAATCAGAGAACTTTAAGTATTGACCGGGAGCATGGCGCGGTAGAGCATTTCATTACACGCGATGTATTCACTGATGTAATGCTCCATTACACGCGAATGCTCCAGGTCAGTTCAGTACCCTCCTTAATACGAAAACTTTAATAGGAGAACTTTAAAATGATAACTTTAATCGCAGAGCTTTAATGAGAAAACTATCGAATTTCGGGGAAGACTTATCTATCAACCTGGTAATCATCATGTCGACTAGATAACACAGAAATACGATACCTAATAAAAATAAAATTTAATAAAACTATCGATTTATTATATTCAAAACATTGAGTACAATTCAAATATCGGTACATTTCAAGTAAAATATTTTAAATCCTGTGAATATTAAAAAAAAATTGTACCTATAACACGGCAACACATTCACACATAAGGCATTCATTAAAATCAAACGTGGTCGCAATAAAATGTATGTCTGGTAAAACATTGTACACTGTATACGGACAGTTAAAGTAACTGTGTGCTCTTGTACAATTCTTATGCCATTTCTAATGATCGCGAAGTGATCAAACCACGGGATCAACCGATCAAATATTTGCATGGCAAGTTAGTATCTAGCGACTTGCTTGCTTGCTATACCTGCGCGTCATCGGTCCGCCGCTTTATGAGCACTTGCTCGCTGACTTGAGAAATGAACTTAATGGCGAAACGTTTAATCGTCGACTGAGAAACCTTTTATTAGATAAATAATTTTATTCAGTTAAGGAATTTATGGATATGAAATTTTGAATATGTATTTACCTACATTTAACAAACAAACACAAACAAAACAACTCAAACAAACACATTCATACAACACAACACGCACACACTGTTGCTTTCTTCGTCCGTGCAGTCACTGAGGGGCCAGCTGAAAATCAGCGCTGTGGCTTGCCTGAACATTATGCTGAGCTGGTGCACCCTTTTTGGCACTGTACCACACCAGATGTTCTGTGCTGCATGTATTAAACTTTGTATACTTCTGTATTGTGTACTATAATCTAGTGTTTACAGCGGTAAATAAACGTTTTCAATTTCAATTTATTTACATTTTTATTATGTATTTACCTGACATTAAAATAATCTCCCATAATTCATTAACAATAATTTATTGAATTTTTTTTACATTATAGGTAGTTACGTAGTTACCTACCAATTTATTTTCAATGTTTATTACATTACTTTAAATTAATTTTTAAGACGATCATTCTACAAATAAGAGTTGTATTTTTGTCATGAATATTTCAAATTGTGTAGCATGTAATAAATTATTCTATTCTATTCTATTCTATCGATACGTGAACAAATGTTGCCATATTATTTTGTGGACCAACGGTGAAAGCCAAAAAGATAAAAAAAACATTGTAAAGGAACTAGATTTTATTCAAGTTGCATGACAAAAGTTGTTAAATTTTTTTTAACATTATTGACACAACTTGTGACGATACTGATTACCCAGATACGCTGTATGTTATCATTATCAATAAAAGTATTTTGATACAACAATCTACTGTTAGGCTCAATTTACATTGTCGCTGAATGGAATGGAAGCGAATTTTCGCAACGTAATTGTACATAGCATAATGAACTTTATGTCAAATGTGTAACATACAAACTAAATAATAAAATAAAAAAGCCTTTATTGACTTCTTCAATTTCTAAATTATACAATAAAAAGAATTAAAATAATTTAAAAAATTGATAAAAATCTTATAACTTACATTATTATAAATTTAATTGTTAACCATTCGTTTAATTAATAACGTCGGAAGTCCCCGGTTTCCGGGTGTAGGCCTCCTCCAAGCGTGCCCACTCGTCTCTGGCATAATGAACTTTATATCAATTGTGTAACATTCAATCTAAATACGAGCCAAAAAGGGTCCCGTCTGCCGGGGAATCCTCGCGCATTCTCGAGAATTCCCCTAGCTACTGTCCTTTTTTGGCTCGTATTTAGTTTGTATGTTACACAATTGACATAAAGTTCATTATGCTATGTACAATTACGTTGCGAAAATTCGCTTCCATTCCATTCCGCGGCAATGTACATTGAGCCTTAGTAAAAAAATCATTATTTTTTTTATCAAAAGACAATGTTCATAATATCCTATGATTCAACAGACACGCGATAATTATCAGAGTACAGTCGACCACAGGTCAATCTACCCAAAACGTCAAATTATGAGAATGTGAAATCTATCATATTGCGCAGGCATAAGGTTGAGATTTAATCGAAGGTTTTTGACAGATGGTATACTATAGCTTGTGGTCGGCTGTACTTTATATTACCTTATTTCAATTATTTGAATACAAAGGACACTTCCGAATAAGTACGAAGTCACAACGAACCTATCGCGACAAATCTTTGCTTAAAAATTTGTGAGCTTCTTTATGTATGGAACCCCAGATGATGACATTTTTTTTCTTTTAGCTCCAACAAATTTAATGGCCCAGTACATTCGTCAAAACGTAAAGTTCACGGTCGTTCACAAGGGAACTTAATTACCGTCATTAAAGATACGCCGGAAGTCCAAAAACTCATCATAACAAAGGTCAACTTTGCGAAATTTCTTCCTTACAGAGAAGATAATGTCTCTTTACATTTCCTTGTTCCGTTATCCCTTTAGAAATGGAAACGGGAAGGATTTGTTTGTCTGTTTTGAGGGATAATTATGAATGAGTGTTGAAGAATGACGAAACAGGTAAACGAAGCGAAAATGAATGGAAGGGTATAGATCAGATTGACAGAGTGTTCTTAGATTTTAATATACAGAATTGCAGAGCAGACGACCCCAACGGCGAGCATGCGTGAAACGTCGAATGACTGTAGTAGCAAAATAAAGTTTTTGGCTATAGCTCCACATCATTTCTATCTTTTTTTGCCGCCATCTTTAAATTATTTTTTTCTCTTGAAATGCCTCAGAATTCCCTACGACCAGAGTTCGAGAAGGCCTCCAATTCTTCAAGTTTCATATTGCGAAATTGAAATCCACTCAATATTTCCTGGTCATCATCAGATCCTCAAGGTTTGCGTTTCCGATATCTGAAACCTGAATATTTGAGCTCAAATTCGAACCATCTAGCTATTACCGTTCCAGAGATCCCATCTGTCATCAAAGATACTCCAAGATCTTGGAAACCATTGGTCCAATATTTATCAGACCTAGCTAATCACACTCTCCACAAAATTCTCTATTAAATAAATAAAAACCAGGTCCAAATCGGACCATGCGTTCTCAAGTTATGATGCCACAGACAAACGTGTCAAACTTATAACACGCTCTCCCTTGATCGGTCGGGGGTTAAAAAGGCCGAGAATAAAAAAGGCCCTTTGAACAGGTGACAGTACGGTACTACCAGTTAAGCAATTTGTACTTAATATGTCGCAAAGTGATCTTGAGAAAAAAACCTTGATATCCCTTTCTATGCTAATAAACTAAACCATTCACTTTGTTTTTAATACTTAATTATTAAACTTGTTTACCATTCTTGTTTATCATAATACAGAGTTCCTTTAAATATTTTTCCTGAATGGTAAAAAGTTCCGGTATAACAAAAATCTTAATAAAACAGCCTCTTATCCTAAACGGATAGTAATTCTGCGTTCCGTCGTGGGTATCTTATGACAGAGGGCCAGGGAAAACACCAGCGGCACTTCGAAAAATATATCATTCTCCCGCTGCCGTGTCTTTACATTAGAGATGTTTGTTGGTTTGTAAAATCACATCCAGATTACTTTAAAAAATATACCGAAGTATATCCAAAACGAACCAGAAGTCAATATATAAACTTACTGTATCAGCCTCCTTGTAAGAAATATATTTATAAAGTAAATGTTTATAACATGTGTGTGCTGCTGTATAACAACCTGCCAGATAAAATCAAGTTACAACATGGGTTACAATTTAAGTCTAATTTAACAAAGTGGCTTTTAGAGAACTGTTTTTATAATATTAGTGAATATTTAGACAAATTGCATGCACATTAGAATTATATAAATTTTTAGTTTAAGGAATGATATAGGTATAACATTATTCTGTTAAATATTTGCACGCCTGCTTGCAGGTTGAATACTGTTTCAAACCCCTTTGTAAGACCATGTTATATATTACGTATTCTTGCAAATAAACATTGATTGATTGACCCTCAGGGATCTTTTGTGCTCACCCCTTACCTTAATCTCCTTCCTGTTCCTTAAAGATGCTTTGCATCAAGGACGCTATACAGCTTACAGGTAGGAACCTATAGTCCTCTGGTTTCGGGTAGGCTACCCCCAAAAGACTCATACGCTTTCTAGCCAACGAGTCACATTCGCACAGCAAGTGTTCCATTGACTCAACGGTGTCACCCCAGGGTCTACAGGTGGGATTGTCTGCCAGTCTCATCTTGTGTAGGAGGCTCTTAGTTCCAAAATGGCCTGTAAACGCCTCTACAATGAGACGGGTGAGACTCCTCCGTCGTGGGTAAAAAGATTAGAGTAGTTTTTTAATGCCAATAATAATACCCATTTTCTATGTACCGTTTATCTATTATTATCTAAGTAGAAAGTCAGAACATTTTAATAATTATCTGATCCAGACTCCGCCACACGAAACAATCAGAGATCTTTGAAACGAAGCTAAAATGTACCGTGACTAACTCAAATCATAGTCCATAAGTAGACAGTGCCATTTTTAAGCATGAGCCCACTCGCCAATGGCCGCAGTAGTACAAGGGGACCCCGTGTACTACTGGGGCCATGACCGCCTGGCAAACATTCTTTATTAAAGAGATCAGACGAGCAAACCTGATGGTAAGGTGGGCACAGTCGCCCATTAACATCTCACCTGACTACAATATTACTAGAGGGTTTTCGATAGACTGCTAACCTTGACCTTGGACTTTGGTAGAGTACCTCAAGTTCCGGTAATTATGCTGACTCTCTTACCCTTCAAAATGAAACATATCTCTATAGGCATTGCTGTTTTGCGGCAGAAATAGGTAAAAGATATACACCTAGGCTGACGCTGCAGGGCACAATAATATTTGAGGTTGCCTGGAAGAAATCGCTTTAAGCGATAAGGCCGCCTTTGTACATATCGTGCTACTATCCCTGTAGTTTTACTTTTCCTGTATTTGTGTACAATTTAGTGTTTCTATCTATCTTTCTTACCAAGTGCAAATTCGGAATAAGAACCGAACTATGTAGTTTTTAACTTTAATTCGTAACTTTTTTGGAATTCCATTTACTGAAGGTGTATTCCAAGATATCCCAGTAATTCAATCATCAGAGCCATGAACAGCATGAGACGTTGATTGTGATAAAAGGGGCCCCAAAAAGTGTGTATAATATAAAGGTGGGCCATAATATAAAGTGAGGGGGCCCTGTAATCCGACTTCCGTTGCAGCAACGGAATGTACTACGTTTATTATGATTACCTAAGTCTTAAACTGTAATAGCAATTGAGCACAACAGTACTATGAATAGAACAATTTGCTAGAATCATAAATTGATTACAATAAAACACAATGCTTCGTACAAGTTGTAATATTAGTTCGAGAGAAACATTTGTCATATTAATTTTATGACGGTGCGGTGGTGGCATAATGTTAACTTTAAACTGTAAGTAATTAGGATAATAACTCTAATTAAAAATGTAATAAACCCCTAACTTACAGTCATTAAGATCTACTTACTATCTTATCTTATGGGGCCGGAAATAACCAAGCGGCACTTCGACCCTTGAGGATCTTTTGTGCCAACCCCATTTTACACACTGGTCATCTCAGTGTGCAGGTTTCCTCGCGATGTTTTCCTTCACCGTTAGAACAGTCGGTTAATGTACGTAAGTCTTCGAAAAATACGAAAAATCATTGGTACATGGCACTGCACGGTTTCGAACCCGGACCTCCAGCATGGAAGTCCGGTGCCCTAGCCACTGTGCCACCGACGCTCTAACTTACTATCTTTCTGGTCGACATCAGATCCTGAAGGTTCCAGATGTATGCTACCAAAACTTTGTATGTCCGTTAGGAATGGCTCCCTCCCATACAAGCGTATAGGAGGGAGCGAAGCACTGTGTGGCGGTCACGGTACAAACCGTTACCTAGCAACCATTAAACAGTCTTCACTTAAACTTTGTATGACTGCCGTTGTATTGATACAGGCACTGCGTCACACAGTGGGAACCCTCCAAACAAGAGCATATCGAAAATGGTTATGGTGAAACTCGTAATTTTAAGGACCTGTCGATGGTTTTACCTAATAGAATAGACCAGCTTATCGGCAGAAAGGCTTTTATATTTTTCAATTTAGTTGAAATTACCTAAAATTCTTTTCAAACATAACACTTCGATAATTTCATGTTTTTCAAACTATGCATGGTGACAGTCAGACGTCAATTTCTGCTCATGTTGCTATAGACACTATAGCAAGATTATATATTTTTGGAAAGCTCAAGATCTCTAATTTATAATGCTGGAATTAATATTTGACTTTCATTTAGAAATAAAATGTTAAAAATTTATTCGTGAGAGAAGTCATTTTAAACATTTTATTATTTTCACTTGGAGTTTTCTCTGTTGCCGAAGGCTGCCGAAGTTGAGTAAATTATTGCTAATGGTTCGTAAATTATTCAATATTGAGAAGAAAAAATAAAAACTTGCGCATATTTGCGCCATTTTAATTTAGAGCAAAAAATATGAGACAAGTAAAATTCTCAATATTTGGGAATTAATAAATATTAGTTCTTATATAGAATAAGAACTAATATTTATTAATTCCCAAATATTGAGAATTTTGAGAACTGTTGAGTAATAATGGTGAATAAGTATTTTATTTGACAAATGACTTTAGGTTACGTGCCAAATAATTAATTTTTAAAAAAATATCAAAATTAAAAATTAAAAACAAATTTTTTTTTTTAAATCCCTCTGTTAAAAAATTATCTTGCCGTCATCTTTTAACCATTAAAATGATAAAAATATCTGTATTATATATCTATATTGGTTAACAGATAGATAACAATGATGGTTGCATTTATTGCTTCGAATATCAATTAATTTAATTATAAGTTTTGCGCTAGACACTAATCTTGGAGTACTCTAAAAAGACCATCCAACCATTAAAGTGATCGGATCCTTTGATTCGTCATACAACTTTTACATACATAACAAAAACGGTGCAACATGAGTGAATTTGTTTGCAGTAGACGTGACTTGTGTACTTTAATTATTAACGAGAAAACTACTTCTGAAATTGAACAGTATTTAATGGTCAATTTTAATTTATCGGCATCAGAAATTAGTACTGTAGTAAACAGTATTCAAAAAACTTTGGCCACGCCATGTAGACAACTCTGTGCGTTTAGCACAGAGTAAGGGCCAGAGATGTGAACAAAAACTCTTTCCAATACGGACTCTACGTTACATGCTTGGATCAGATGTATGGAGAATTGGAGATGCCACTACACATTTCATACAATTTATCTTCTCAAAAGTGGTCAGCGTCAACACCTGAGAACAAAAGAAGTAAAGAAGAAAAGAAAAGGCTTGTGCAAAGACGTTTTCGTGAAGAAATTTGCTTGCATATAGACAAACCAAGACAAGGTACTGGTAATAGCAATGACGATAATACGTCAAGAAGATTCTTTCAAATCTATCAATGCTCTGCAGAGATAACGGGTGTTGACGAAGAATTAATAAGAAGACTATACATAACTCTTCAAACTATGTCATCAGGACTTCCGATTAATCCCGTAATATTCATGGCGCACAAATTATAGAATACTACGTAGTTTTGCCAATTGGTCAACTTTCTGAAGACGCCCAAGAAGCAAGGAATAAAGATTACAAGAGTTTTCGGTTGCATCATGCCAGAACGTGTTCCCGGTCAGCTACAAATGAAGACGTCTTCCACGCTTTGCTATATACATCTGATCCATACATATCAAGCCTCTACAGACGAAGTTTAATAATATAAGAATTATTTGACGAAGCTAAAGAACTTCTAGATGTAACTGTTCTCGAGTAGAGAAAATAATATAAGTCTTAAAAATATACAACGTGGTTCTTTTTATGTTTAAAAGTATAGTTTTAGTCATAAAAATATTATTTTAATAGTGTAATAATTATTTCTATTTTTTAATTCATTTTATTGCAATAAAAATGAAGATTTTCATGTTTGATATTTTTAAATTAAATAATTAGTTGTGTTATAACCATAAATTTTTATTCAATTGATAGCCTATGTATTCTAGTATGTGTGTGTAAAATTTCAAAATAATATGTCAAGAAATAAAGAAGTTATAGATTTATGATATGGAACGCACCGCTTGGGCCCACTGTGCGTCAGCGCAAAGAAGCGTTAAGCAATAGAACAGTATTTTAATTTTATATTATGTATGTTAGTCTGTAAGGTATGTATCTATGTGCCTTGATGTCATTCATTAATATCATTATTGTAAGGAGATCTCCCTTACTAACATCGAAAATATATATAATCAATCAATACAGTACAATGTTGTTATAATAACAATGTTGTGTATAACCGTACTTGACATGTAACACACGTTTGGAAATAGCTGTTAGTGTTGGTATGAAATATATAAATAAACAATGCGTCAGATCTTCTTCGGAACCAATTTCGATAAAACACTCTAGAGGAATTTCTCTAAACAAAAATCAGGTCATCCGTTGTTGAGATATGATGCTACAGACAAACAGACAGACATACGTGTCAAACTTATAACAACCCCTCCTTTTGGTCGGGATTTAAAAATGAAAACGTTAGAGCCGAAACTCACAAGAAAAGGTTTTGACATTAAAACGAATTATGAAACGCCTTCCAAAAATTATTATTATAGGTTCGTACTCCTAGGAAACTGGATTGGTAACGCTCAAGACCGTAGAAAATGGCGTTCATTGGAGGGGACTTAATCCAGCAGTGGGTGGACACCGGTTGAAGAGAGACTCCTAAAAAAGGATCCTGGTTCATTTTCCTCATGAAGTAAGAACATACAAGAGGAAGTACTATTTACCCAGTACCATAACGAGTCATACAAGAAATTACCGCGAGGTCAAAGTCTATTGATTGATAAACTCAAGGACACACGATGATGGACAGATTGTTTATTATTGTTTATTATTTATTTACATATTTCATAACAACACTGACAGCTATTTCCAAACGTGTGTTACATGTCAAGTTATACACAATAGATAACACAGGTAGGCACAGTCCACCACAAGCTACAGCTTACCATCTGTCAAAAACCTTCGATTATGGCTCAAATTACGGAAGGAAAGCGAATTTTCGCAACGTAATTGTACATAGCATAATGAATTTTATGTCAATTGTGTAACTTACAAACTAAATACGAGCCAAAAAAGAAAAGTAGCTAGGGGAATTCTCGAGAATGCGCGAGGATTCCCCGGACGCGCGACCTCTTTATTGGCTCGTATTTAGTTTGCATGTTACATAATTGACATAAAGTTCATTATGCTATGTACAATTACGTTGCGAAAATTCGCTTCCATTCCATTCCGCGGCAATGTAAATTGAACCTTAATCTCAACCTTATGTCTACGCATTATGTATGTACATTTCAGATTCTCAAATTTTGACGTCAACTGGTAAACCGATCACAAGCCCGCTGAATTAAGTAAGAGTAAGGCCTGGACTGGTGCTGCAAGTGCTTGCGTCACATGTTCAGGATATTTTGGCCGCAAACAATCTCTAACATAAACCTGTGGGTTGTTGCGCGTGAAAAACCATTATCTGAACAGATCCGCCATAGGAAATGGTTGTGGATAGAGCACACCTTGAGCCCAAAAAGTATCGCCTACGCCTTCTTGAACAGGCAACCTACGGGAGGATCTCGCAAACGTGGAAGACCCAGGGCTACATGGAAACGTAGTCTTCAAAAAGAGCTGGAAGCGGCTAAAGTATCCTGGGAAACTATACAGTCTGCGGCATCGGACAGAACGCGGTGGAAGAATATTGTCTCAGCCCTATGCACCACTAGGTGCTCTAGGACGCACGCATCCGGTTCCAGCCCAGCCCCGGTTCGGTTCGCTGTATCCAATCACGAAGCACTGACGGGGGGGGGGGGGGGGGGGGACCGCATGTAATTGGTTGTAGCGAATCTAATCGAACCGAGGCTGGAACTGGACAGTCCAGGCCGAATGCAATAATATCACACTCGTTTCCACACGAATTGCTATGCACTAATTGCTTAATTTTCCATGGGGAATGTAGATCTATTGTCTACATAGTGCGGGAAAAACCAAACTGTCTTGGCAACATGTGGTCTACCCGCATGTAATAGACACGATATTTGTGTCACACATGCGAGAAAAGAATAAGAATAAGAATTTGAGACCCATTTTTGAGCAGGTGTAAAAAAAATATGTGTTTCGATTACTGAACGGCAAGATGTTTAGTAATCGTTTACAGATATACGTTACTGAATCAATTAGAACATTATGTATACAACGCGTTACTTTGGATTTAATTTAATACAGAAAACCAAAATCATCAATAAATACCATATAATACTCATTATTTCAATTCCAAGATACATAGATTCAAATAATCCCTAAAATGAAACTAAAGTAGGGGTTAAAAGATCCCACCTAGTTTCAACTAACTACAATAAAATAAGATAACTTTTTTAGAATTACACCTAAGGTTTTAGTGATATCAACACGGATATATATTTATGATAAAATTGATAAAAGAAACGATATAATAATTGATAACCTCTATACACAGATGCCCCAGTAATCAAGTTAGAATTTATTTTTCGTATCACTAGTTATGTAAGAGGTAACTCAACCGAACGCCCTATCAATGATTTCTAAAATAGGTGAATTAGTAATTAAAAGGTCGTTGTGTCAACAAAAAAGATTAGTGATTAATGACTCTTAATATCACGACTCCATGACGATTAAAGACTGACCACATGAGTATAAACTAATGAATACACACAGTAGTTCATGAGGACGAACCAGTGAACTTAGTCACCTACACAAACTACTTAATGACAACAAACCAGTAAACTTACCTACACAAACTAGTTAATAACAACAAACCAGTAAACTCACCTATACAAACTAGTTAATAACAACAAACCAGTAACATCACCTTCACAAACTAGTTAATAACAACAAACCAGTGAACTCACCTATGCACACAGTAGTTCATGACGACGAACCAGCGCGCGGAGGACGTATACTCCGTGAAGGAGTACCAGGTGTACAGCAGCACCGTGATGTGGTGGTACCAATGGAGGAAGATCAGTGGCTTCTTGCGCAGCACTATGAACACCGTGTCTCCCAGCTCTGGCAGCTTGGATAGGACGAACATCCACGTCCAGAAGCCGGACACTTTGTCTTGCTCGATGAAGCTGGAATCGGAGAAAAGGTTCGGTTAAAATAATAATTAAATAAAACTTTATTGAAAAACACAATGCTGAGACATTCAATACCCTGACTCCCAAACAAGGCTGGTCTGTATCTAAAATAAAATATATAAATACAGATATACAGGTTTTGGGTTGTAACAATAATGGTATCAGTAGTCAGACCCAAAAGGCCAGGCCCGGTGACTCAATAATTATAGTTCCACTTTTTGCAATTACCTAACTTTGTAATCTATTATAACTTATAATGACATTTAATTCAATTTATCTCGTTAGCATTTATTACTATTATAATTTCTTATTTTATATTGCGGTGCCCTACTCAGGGTTTCATGTATGAACATATATATTTTAAGACCAATTCTTACACATGATATGCAATAAATGGTATGAGTAAGGTTTGAGGGGAAGAAAGGGGACGCTAGTTTTAGTAAAGCTATTGCGGTGTGAGAGTTTTATTATTTTGAAAGTTAGCTATTTACCAACAAATGGGATCAAAAATACTTTCGGATTTTAGTTACTTCCCCGTTTTTCCCGTGCATCCTTCAATTGTAGGTTGCCTGTCTATCGGTATTTTATAGGATACATTTCGGAGAGTGCGCATCTGAATTGCACGACCTAATTCCAGCATCTCCATTCCGCCTTCGGACTACCAGGCGCGGGGAGGGGTTCCATCCTTATGTTGTTGATATCCCATCTGCTCCGTACGAAGCGATTTGCTTCTTCGTTCATTATGCGAACGGCTAAGGAATGGAACAGCCTGCCGGCGTCTGTATTTCCCGAAACCTACAACCTTGGGATCTTCAAGGCCAGAGTGAATAGGCATTTACTGGACCCGCATGCTCCATCGTCGACCTCATCGTCGCTTACCATCAGGCGAGATCGAGGTCAAATGCGGGTTTAGTTATAAGTACATAAAAAAAAATTTAAAAAAAAATTGTTGATTTTGCGCTAGGGTTGTATGGGGAAGAAACTTCTTTGCTTATTTCAAAAAAATATTTACCTATCGATCCTACCTAAATAAATGTACTTTTGATCCATAAAGGGGTTGGCCCTTTATGGATCAAAAGTACATTTATTACACTACGTTACCGCGTAGAAGCTAAAAAATGAGGTTCAATAAGAATAGAGTAAGACCGATGGATTCTTTATACTTAATGCTTGAGATAAGTTGTGTTGATTTACATTATAAGATAAGATGATTTATTTTCTATGACATTTAGTAAGATGAATGAAATTTGTACATTGTGAAGTGCACAATGATAAAGTTATGTCTATACGAATCGATATAGATTTAGGTGTTTTGTTGAGCAATTTTGACATGAGTAGTTTTGAAAGTAGATATAAACTCATTCACAAGGCTTCAATATCGTATTGTTTGCACAAATTTGTAATCTGAAATAGCAACACACTTCCATAATCTTATTATGAGAGAATAATCTGCAAACAAAGATGTAAAATGTATAGACTTTAACAAAATGCATAAGTATAAATTAATATGTGCTTAGTTGACTGCATGACAGTTAATTTATAATTTTTTATGTACATATGAACAAACAGTATTACCTATAAGTATATTATGAATATTATTATCACAATGAATACGTATTATGGCGCGATATTACGTAGTGTATCTACACTGCTGATAAAAGTTATATAAATGAAAGTCCTTGTCACGTTTACTTTTTATGAAGCGTTAAATTTTCATCGTGTCGTCTCTACCGAAGCACGATTATGGAAGAAAAAGAGGTCTATTAATGGTGTTACGAGCATATTTGATGAAGATTTTCAGAATTCAGTCTGTTAACGCCGATACGCGCCCTTCACTAGCTGATCGAGTGACGTCACGCGTGAAGTTCGCTGCGGGCTACGGAATCGCGGCCCGCGCCATTGTTTTCTGTCAATTGCTTAATACCAGACGCATCGTGTTGACAATAATTATATTTACATCATTTTGGTTATTAAAAATCATCGTAGAAGTCACTGGAAGTTTCACTAAGCTCTCCATCAAGACCCTGGCCCCAACACAGTCCAAAGTTTCGAATTGTCACTTCAGGATTTCACATATCCGCAAAAGAAACAAAAACTCTAAATTAAAAATTTAGGAACCCCTTTCACTTAAGATTATGGAGATTCTTTTACTTTTCCTAGTTATAATCAGGTCCCCAAGGTTTCAGATTTGGGAAAAACCTTAAACATTTGAACTGAAATTCTAACCACCTATCTGTTACCGTTCCATAGATCCCATTTGACATTAAAAATACTCCAAGATCTTGGAAAAACCTTATAATTTTCATCACACATAAAATTTACATCTAAATCGGCTCATCGGTTGTGTTATATCTTATAAAGTTATAACACAAGAGGTGTTATAACTTTATAAGTTTGATGCGTCTATTTTATTTACATTTTGGTCGTGGTAAACATTTTTAGCCTATGATAGGTGAAGGATCAAAACGAAATTAATTCAATGATACCTACATAAAGGGTCCGTAGTCTGTACCCAGTCTTACTAGATCATCATCAGCAGCCTAGTAATGTCCCCACTGTTGGGGCACAAGCCTCACCTTGCACAAGGGGGTACGGGCCATGATCCACCGAGCGGGCCCAATGCTGATTGGTGGATTTCACATACCTTCGGAAACTTTTCATTTCCTCAGACATGCAGGTTTCCTCGCGATGTTTTCCTTCACCGTTAGAGCAGTCGGTAAATGTACTTAAGTTTTCGAAAAAAATCGAATAACTCATTGATACGTCCTAGCCACTGGGCCACCGATGGATACCCACAATATACAGTCAAAATATAACTATCTCCTCAAAATGCAGCGTAATGATCATACGACGACCACTGGCGTGACGCACTTGACACAGAGATCACCTATAATAATTAACCTGCACCCGCATCATTCAGTCAGTACAATCAATCAGACAATGTTACAGAGGTTAATGGACGAATCCACGTGCAAGATAATGAGGAACATGCGCTTTGTGTACCTGTTTTTTTATGTTTTGCATATTATAAATGGTAATGTTTCGCATATTATGGTTATATTACGAACGAGAAACTCGTGGAAAAGGAGATCCTCACTCGCAAGTGGCTGTGGTTAGGTCATGAGACAGACGATCATCCCTCAAAAATGGCCGTGAAATGGTACCTACCAGGTAAAGCCTGGTCGCCTGTGGCGCCGGTCAGTTGAAAGCGAGGCAGCAGCAATCCGAATAGCCTGACAAGAACTTGAAGAGGCTGCACAAGATCGCAAAAAGTGGACAGCAATATTTCCAGCGCAGTACAACAGCAGTGGGTGGCAGGAAGGAAAGAAGAAAAAGAAATGGTTATGTTTTGCATATTACGTGGCGCGGTCCAAAAACTGTTAGTCAACGGTTTGTTTTACTTTTTACACGGCCGCCTGAACCATGGACTTTTTAACCCATTCGGCCGTACAATTGCTACCACATCCCCCCTACAGTCCTGACTTGGCTCGCTTGCGGTGCGGAAGGGGTGACAGAAGACATAACAGCTATATGAGCGGACACCTGGGGTTAAGTTGTTGCGTTCGTGCTGTCATGGCGTGTTCGGCCTATTTTATTGTTTTAAAACGGTTTACAGTGGGTTTTTTTTATCTAAAAATCGTCCGTGTTAAGTGAACGTTATATAAGACAGTGAAATGGGAGTGAAATACTACAGATGGTGTGGATCCGGCAACCTAACCTTCAATTGCACTTGGAATGCAAGACACTAGGAATTCCTTGTGCACACGACTCTGACTTAATCTCGACGTTGGTAAACTATTTTTTTCAAAACAGACGTCAAAACGTTCCGAGTTATTTTCAAGATTCTAACACGGTCATTGGCCAAATTGCAGAGTGTAAATCACTAGCAGGGGTCATTCATTAAAGAAGAAGAAAAAGCGGACTCCTCCGCACCCTTCACCTACCTAAGGTGTCAATTCAGTTAAGTTGGTCTGCTAAGCGAGTAACGTTGGGCGCGGTCCTACTACCAGCAAGTTACTAGAGTTAGTAGCCTCGTACGATACGCGTGTCAAGTGGTGGCAGGGATACCTATTCTAAATTCGTCCCAACACGGAAAGAAAATTTTATCACGACCCTCAACAATCAGGAATATGGTTACAAAGAGAAGGACAACCTGAACCATTTCGAAACATCCTCAAATATGCCATAAACGTGAATCCTTACATCATGTCTATTTACGTGACCATACGCGGAGATACAAGTCTACAAGATATACATATGGAGGTACGAGTAAACATTTGCCGGTGTACCAGTGCCGGAGTTGGGGCTTAACACCCACGATGCGCCACGAACTCCGTGAGAGAGGCTAGTTTTATTATCTAAAGAGTCCATCATCGTCGTCGCGGCGATTGGTTGGAATTTGTTAGACAGGTTTTGTTTTAAGAACCATGTTTTAAATAGAAGTAGAAAAACGCACAGACCTTAACACCGGTGTAGTGTACCAGCACCGGATTTAGAGCGTAGTTACACCAACAATGGTGAGCCACAAACTCCGTGAGAGAGGTTAGTTTTTAACCCACGTACAAAAGGGAGTTATAAGTTTGACGGGTTTATCTGTGCCATCATATATACTCAGCAACCGTTGATTCGATTTAGACGCGGATTTTTTATTTAACACAGTGTTTTAAAGACTCTCATAATGCCTTTGTCCAACGTCCTGCACCAGGGTCTTATCGCATGAACACTTACGTCACAGCCTCACTACGTCACTTTCGCTGCAAGATCGGTTCGTTCGTGTATCACGTGACGTAGGTTTTCATAAGATGGGACCACGTAACGGTCTCCTCCATAATAAGGCTCAAGCAACACCAAACTTTTCTTAACTTTGAGAGCGCAAAAACTTAAGTATTAACTAGGGCGCCTATATGACCTAGCTACGTCACTGTCAATTACGTCACATCACAGCCTCACGGTGGCATACTGACCGGCCACAGGTTAGAAAGTAGTTCGTTATGCAATGCAGGAAAATCTGCGCGCGAGTGCCATGACGCGCGGACCGTGGATCTGGCATGAATGGGTTAACGCCTCCGTTTTACCTGTAGTGCCTTTGACTGTTAATTAAGGCTTTAGGTTACGTAGCGTTTTCGAATCTTTTACCATCCATTCTAGTCGGATTTGTGGTTAACTCTAATATATATTTTTGTATCGACTACTTGTGGAATCATGAATGGTGCCTCAGAAGTTCAGCACCTCTTCAGCTTTTACTATGACATTATCAGAAAAAAAAACAGCTCGAGCTTCAAAGTAAATTGTAACAGAAGGGATTTTCTAAGGAAAATCGCAATGTTATCTATGATTCATACTTAAAACTTTATTTATAGTACTCGTAACTGATACTAAAATTTAAATAATATTCAGTATGCCTATAATTGGCTAAATAAGTTTAAAAATAACGTATGAATCAATGTACAATGCCGTTGACGTACCTAAATAAAAAAATAATTTGTTTTTATTAAAAAAACGACAAGAATAGATGCCAATTAAAAACTATGATTAGCTAAACCAAACTACAACTTGTGGTTTCACTGACCCTGAAAAGTTCTTCGAATACTTTAACTTACCTTACTTTTAGTTTGTAACCTTGGGGAAAGTTCCAGTAATGAATGAAAACCGGACCGGTTAATAGAGCAAAGGTAATCCTATAAATAGTTACGGTGTAACGTAAACTGAGGTTAGATAGATAGCAGCTATATGCGGTAAGTATACGAAAGGTTTCCTTCAACCAAAGCGTAATGGAGTTTTCTAGGAAAGTATTAGTTTGACGAAACAATTTATAGAAGACATTTTGTAGCAAATTTTATACTTTGTAACTTGTAAGAATAAATCTATTCTCTAAAAAAATTACGCCAAAAACTGATTTTGAGCGTTATTTTTTCAAGATGGCGGAGCGAGAGGTAGTCACATAAGGTCACCAAGTTAAATTATAAGTTTCAAAACTCCTTGACAGCAAACGGGCTACCTGCCTGATGGAAAGCCACCGTCGCACATAGACATCTTTTCAATATAATGTTAGATGGTTTCCGAAGCGTTGCTAACGTTGAGGACTTATATGAGTGCCTCATGTGCCGATAATTACGCTGGCTCTCTTACCCTTCAAACAGAAACACAGCAATGGAATTGCTGCTTTGTGGCAGAAATTGTGTTTTAGAACCAGAGTACAGAAAATAGGTAAAAATCATTATACCACTTTCAAACACTAAATACTAGACAATTTATATATAAATAGAAAATTGAAATTGTAAACGTCTATTTAGCGCTGTAAACACCAGAATATAGAACACAATACAGAAGTATACAAAGTTTAATACATGCAGCACAGAACATCTGGTGTGTTACAGTGCCAAAAAGGGTAAACCAGCTCAGCATAATGCTGAGACAAACCACAGCGCTGATCTTCAGCTGGCCCTCAGTGACTGCACGGACGAAGAAAGCAACAGTGTGTGCGTGTTGTGTTGTATGAATGTGTTTATTTTTATGAATGAGGATATTAGTGTGTATGTGAGGTACTGAGTGTGTGGGAGGGTAGAAAAACATCAAAGTCTAAAATATTTCCTTAAAATAAAACAACTTCAATTACATAATTAAATCTAAATTAGGAATAACAACAAATACACAACAACAACAACAACATACGAAATATTCGAATGACCGTTTAAACCGAAGACGTATTCTGACCGCAAATGTTTATATATTATGTTGATGATGTTTTAATTTGTATTCATCTTAATTAATTCGTTAAAACCACTATGTTTGCCACCAGTTCTATATCCGTTATTCAAGTACTTAAGAAATAAATAACTTAGAATGACGTATGGTAATTACACACATGCACACTAATATCCTCATTCATACAAACAAACACATTCATACAACACAACACGCACACACTGTTGCTTTCTTCGTCCGTGCAGTCACTGAGGGGCCAGCTGAAGATCAGCGCTGTGGCTTGCCTCAGCATTAAGCTGAGCTGGTGTACCCTTTTTGGAACTGTACCACACCAGATTTTCTGTGCTGCGTGTATTAAACTTTGTATACTTCTGTATTCTGTATTCTGGTATAATAAAGTGTTTCTATCTATCTATCTGGTGTTTACAGCGCTAAATAAACGATTTCAATTTTAATTAGATAAATTATCCGGAAGTACTACATATTTCCAACCAGCAAAAAAGGAGCCCGTTACCTAGTTGTGGGCACGGTCTGAAAGTGATCGTGCAGGTTAAGCAACGTTGGGCGCGGTCGGCACCTGGATGGGTGACCGCTAGTGGCATATTTCATCTGAGCTCCTCCGTGCCTCGGAGAGCACGTTAAGCAGTCGGTCCCGGTTGTTGTACGACAGCAGTCGTCAAGCCATGTCAGAGGCCTACGGGCGGCCTGAACAACTCTGGCAATAGGTTGGCCACTAGCCATAACATCTATCTATCTATCTATCAGCCCATATCTGTCCACTACTGGACATAGGCCTCTCCCAGGGCGCGCCACATTACTCGGTCCTCCGCCTTCCTCATCCAACCATCGCCAGCAACCTTCTTCAGGTCGTCGGTCCACGGTTGTGACGGATTACTTGATTTCTAACTCTATCCATCAATGAGATACCGAGCGTAGCCCTCTCCATAGCTCATTGAGCGACTTTGAACTTTCGGACAAGCCCTGCCGTGAGTGTCCACGTTTGAGCGCCATATACCATAACAGGTAGGACGCACTGATTGTATACCTTCGTCTTAAGACTTTGTGGTATCGACGACGAAAAGCCATACCATAAGCTAAGCTAACCAGCAAAAATAAATGCCAGCTAAGTTTGCAGGTTTCCTCACTAAGTTTTCCTGTTACAGCAGTCGGTAAGTCTACGTACTCGAAGTCTTCGAAAAAACCGAAAAAAAACCTCATTAGTACTTACATGATATTACATGGTTTCGAACCCGGACTTTCTGACGTCCTAGCTTCTACGCCATCGACGCTTTTAGTTAGTGCAAATAAGCATAGCCAAATCACACTAAGGTGAGAAAATAGTATGAACAAAATGATACAATTTGAGCTTAATCAAAGCTTTTTTGTACGGCGAAGTGTCAGAAGTTTTGGCTATATCCTGTCAGTGTAGTAGTGAAGTATAACTACACGTCGGGGGGAAAAGGATATATAATATTGCGTAAATAATGGGTGTGAGTGAAATAGGTTATTTGTCACTAAGTGTCCGTGAAATAATGTCGAGTCTGCTAAGCAAAAGTCATATTAGCACTTTTAGGCGGCTCATCAAAACATGCCATTCGTTAAAATCTATGCATTTAACTATTTTAGTATACCTACATATTTATTTATGTATATTATATTACTTTTATTTTACTATATTTACTGTATATTAAGTAATAGTAACCTTTTTCATATCCTCACACTACACTGTCGCTAATCTCTTTAATGTCCAATTAACTTCAGAGTTTGCCTGGAACAGATCGCTTTAAGCGTTAAGGTCGCCTTTGCACATATCGTGTTATTATTCCTGTAGTTTTTACTTTTCCTGATTTTGTGTACAATAAAGTGTTTCTATCTATCTACAATCAAAAAATGACAACTTAAGAAGCAAGTATAATCAGGTGTCAACGTTAGGGCATAACATTACGCGTATGTGTCATTTCGCGTATTTGTCATTTCGCGTATGTGTCATTTCGCGTAAATGTCATTTCTCGCTCAGCTGAAATGTGTCATTATGCGTGTGAATAAGTCACATTTAGGACTTGTGAATCAAGATTTAAAATACCTAAGTACGAGAGTTTTAAACTAACATGTCAATAAAAATCAATCAAATGCAAATTTTTAATTTTAATTTATTTATTAGGTAAACAACAGATTACAACCATAGAAATTACAGAAAAATCAATATAAAGTTATGAGCTAGGTCGTAACCCTTAACGTGTAAACACAGCATGGTTAGGAAGTAGAAAATTGATTGTTGTACAATATTGAGTTATGAAAAAATACTATTGAATGTAATGACTAAAAAACTTATGCCTATTTGAAAAATAAAAATAATAAAGTAAAGACTATAAAGTAGGTGCGTGGATAGCTCACTTGAGGACATCCTCAACCCGACTTTTAAAAACTAATGGCATAGGATCAAATAAGTCTATCGATGGCTTATTATTGCTGTTCGAAGAGATTTCGTTAAACAATCTACACATTCGCACAGTAGGGTTATAGAACGATGTGTTGTTCTTAAAAACATTTAATACAAATGTTTTAGGATTGCGAAGTTTAAAGTTTGTGTTGAAGTTTAGACAGGACAGCAAGGAAGGTGAATCTATGGTGGAATGAAGAATTTTATGTAAATATTTCACCCAGCCTAAAAACACTAGACATTAACTTTTGAAATGGAATAAACTCAGTTCGGATTTAGATTAAGATATTTTTTACATAAATAAATTTTAAGTTTACGTATAACCCATAGCTTTAAGTTTCCCCACATCCCGCACAATATAAATAAATAAAAACTTGTTTGTTATTTATTAATATTGAATTCGGAAACCCAACTTTGCGAATGACAACGCAAAAGATCCGAGAAACTTTCAATCTTTTTACAACCACATGCGTCGGTTTGAGTTGTTTTTTAGATATTACGTACGTATGTGTTTGGGAATTACCTAAATTCGATTCGAGTTTTTCACTCAATTCAAAGGCAAAGCCATTATTAAGTGGTATAAAAAGGAATGGACTGACGTCAATCGGATTTAAAAATATCTACTTTAGATGTGGAAATAGCAGGCCAAATATTGGCGATCCAAAGGTCAATAACCATGTTTGTTTAGGATCAAATGGTGTGAACAAATCTGCATTCAAGAATAAATATTAAGCTTTGCCCGAGATAACCTGAAGAGTGAAAAACAAGAAGTCCATGATAAATATAGTTTCCAAGACATTCTCTTTTTAGACAAAAAGCATTGTCCCTGTTTAACAAGCCCTTCACCAAAGTCTGGCACAGTCTTTGAAGACTGCCAGTCTTTTTTTATATAAATTATTCATAATTCATTTATTCGTGCATAATCATGAGTTAGTTATCAGTTATGGGAAATACTTGAAAATTGCAAAAAATCATAAAATTTGCATTTTTTTAGCGACTGGATGAGAAGAGCCGAAGATCGGGCTCAATGGCGCACCCTGGGAGAGGCCTATGTCCAGCAGTGGACTAGAATAGGCTGCTGCTGATGATGATGATGATAAAATTTGATCACGGTCAATGCTTTGGTGAAGGTGATGCTTTCGTTCAAATGTTTGAGCTGGGGTCTAAAACCAAATAAGTCAGTCAGTAAGTCCATCAGTTAGACTTTTGAAATCATTATATCCTAACTCCTAACAGACGGCATATCCACCATCTTTAACTGTGCAGTGTTAGCCTGGGGTGGTACCACCCTTTTACCTATTTAATTCTGTCGCAAAGCAGCTTTTTTTCCGACTTGAAGGGTAACAGATCCAGCGTAATTACCGGCACATGAGGCACACCATCTAATTACACAAGGATAGCAGCGCATCGAAAGCCATCTAATAATAATACAGCGAAGTGAGATGTCTATTGGCCACGACAGTGACCATTTATCATCAGGTGTGACGTTTGCTCGTTCTTTCTCCTTGTAGGTCCAATAAAAAGAAGAGGCTGTGTGCTTATGACCACAAGATAGAAGTGAAAACTTACAAAAAAAACACGCAAAGCACTAGAGCCGAGTATACGCGATTCAGCGTCACCGACCCGAGCGCGCTTGATGTCGAATGGAGCCGTGTATACCCGATTCAACGTCACCGACTCGAGCATGTCGGTTCAGTTTGGTTCACTGTTCAGAAAGAGCGCAAGGTGCGCCTAAAGAAGTTTTCACTTCAAAAATCGAATCCTAAAATTACGTTATTATGTTCTAGAACATAACTTCAGATTTTAATTCTTTTTTCCATTTACCTGCAGTATTACATAACCTTCCCGAACGGAATAGGGAAGTGAAAAATCAAAAGCAGTGCCAGTTCCAAGTCGATGTTGGCCATGACCGCTCTTTGTCGAGTCTGCGAATACCTGGGTCGATATCGGTCCAGACCAGAATCGGGCCCTCACTAAGGCCAGCTCAACTGTTATTCAACGCTTGTAAAATTATTTGAGTCTGAGATTTTGAGAGAACATTTACAGGTAACTAGAGGAATAACGAGCGTCGGTGGCGCCGTGCTAGGACGTCGGACTCCCATGCCAGTACCAGTGAGTTTTTCCGTTTTATCGAAATTTTTACGTACATTTACCGACTGCTCTCACATATTCCGATCTAAAATATCCAAATCTGTGAAAAAGAAATTTGTTGAATCTTTTGTGTGGAGCATAGCCCTTTACGGATGCGAAACTTGGACCATGACTCAGAGAGATAGACAATATTTAGAGGCGTTTGAGATGTGGTGTTGGAGGAGGATGGAAAGGATAAGCTGGACAGAGAGAGTGACAAATGAAGAGGTACTGACGAGAGTAAAAGAAAAGAGAAACATCTTAAAGGCTATTGAAAATAGAAGGGGAAATATGGTGGGCCACCTTATACGACACGACGAATACATAAGAAACCTTATAGAAGGAAAAGTTGAAGGCAAGCGGGGAAGAGGAAGACCGAGGATAAGCTACTTCGATCAAATCAAAGAGAAGGCTGACGTTGCGTCGTATAAGGAGGTCAAGGAAAGGGCCCTAAACAGGACACAGTGGCGTTTACTACACCGACAAGAGCATAGCTCTTAAATTGAAGAAGAAGACCGACTGCTCTGTTGGTGAAGGAAAACATCGTGAGGAAACCTGCACACTGAGATAACCAGTGTGTGAAATGGGGAAGGGAATGGCAAACCACCCCATTAAATCTACCACGACAGTCGTTCTATGTGATTAATCCTTAGAATGATCACGACCCTCAGCAATGTGGAATACGATTTAGAAGAGAGAGGAATAAGAGGGTGCAAATATTTTTGGAAGAAGCATAGAGAAGTAGTACCATAAGGAAGCGGAGCGACGACATCCTACTTTCTTCAAAAAAATCCGATGTATTTTTTTGTTGTTGCAGATAACATAATTTTAGTTAAAGAATACTATTTACACCTATTTATTAATAAAAATTAGAAAAAGATCATAAAATTTTAAATTTCTGATTCGCAAGGATTTTTTTTCCAGAAAAAGGTGTCAAGAAAGAAATTCAATCAAATCTTAATTTTCTAATTAATGAAAATATTTTAAAAATGACTTTTAATATTACTTTAGATTTGTGTTAAGATAAAACAAAAAACGTTTGTAAGAATATTGTTTTATGCTAACTAAAACAACAGTGTCACCTCTACAGAAATAATTTACATTTGCAAATACGTATTCATAGTATTTAACTTACCGCATTTTAACATAACGTTACTTAGTTAAGTAGTTTATTATTTAATCAGTATTTTATGTGTTGTTTGCTTATTTATGTAAATATTCTCACTAAGAGAAGGACTCCAAGGATTCGCACATTCGGACGTCAAACTTTAAATTGCTTTATAAATATTTACGTTAATGTCAGATGGTCGGCTTGACCCATAAAGCAAAGGTAAAGAGGACTAAAACATCAACAAACTTGATTGTCCATGACTTACTTTGCTTCTCTTCTTCTTCAATTTAAGAGCTATGCTCTTGTCGGTGTAGTAAACGCCACTGTGTCCTGTCTAGGGCCCTTTCCTTGACCTCCTTATACGACGCAACGCCAGCCTTCTCTTTGATTTGATCGAAGAAGCTTATCCTCGGTCTTCCTCTTCCCCGCTTGCCTTCAACTTTTCCTTCTATAAGGTTTCTTATGTATTCGTCGTGTCGTATAATTACTTTGCTTAAGTATATATTTTTATATTATTTTCTTCTCTTTCTTCATAGTGTTACAACACATACCATAACCGCTTCCCATCGGTGTCGAGAAAACTAAACAGGAAACCGACACCAGGCATCCACTTCATAGTCACACTGCCAAACCATCTCGTCTCAAAAGCCGTAACGGGTTTCTGCGAAGTGTTTCTCCCATCGATCCTGGAAAGAACCCGCCAGAAGTAAGATGCAAGCTGTGGCGGGAGAAATACCCTCCCAAAGGTTTCATACCGAGAAAAGACGACCTACCACCGGGTTTCAAACTCCCGTGGCCAACCTGGAAAACGCTTAATCGCCTGCGAACCCAGGTTGGCTGTTGCGGAGATAATCTTCACAACTGGGGGTTTTCCAGCGATCAAGTAAAGTGTGAGTGTGGTGTCTCCCCTCAAACCATGGAGCACTTGCTCTGCTGTCCCGCATGTTCGACCACCTGCACGCGGGAGGACCTTTTCGAGGCCAACCAGAGGGCTATCGACGTGGCTGCCTTCGGGTCGGGAAAAATTTAATTCGGATCATCAACACGAATGAAGAAGAAGATGGGAATGACGAGTCGCATAATGGACAGACACTCACTATGTATTTCTATCCCTTTTCTCTCCGGTTTTAATTGTTATCTATTTCATCTTTAGGTATTTATTTATTTATTTGTACTTTTATTATTTATACTTTTAATATATTTTTGTTTTCGTCCCTGACTGCCGTTTCGCCCGCGATGCCTTCGTCCTGGCACAGCTGAAAACCAGTGCTGCGGTTCTGCCGTACCGGTCGGACCGCAGCACATGCTGAGCATGTGTCCTTTTAATATTGCATTGGTTATTTTTATTTCCAATATTTTTTAAGTTTAATAAAGTGTGCAATGTTAAATAAATGTTAATCTTTCTTTCTTTCTAAGATTTGCCAGCACGTATGGTTTTTTTTTTACTAATAAAGATAAAAACTGAGGTCTATATCATAGAATAACTAATTGTCTATGTCCAGTAATACATTGAAAAATAACTTGTTTGTTTTAGAGCATAATAAAGTAACTTTCAGTTGAACATTTTACTTGATAGATGCTACTAACATATAGGAACAAGTAATAGTGGGCTCTGAGAAAAATATATTATTGTGGTTACACAATAAAAAAAATCTTTCTTATTATTTATAAATATAAAAAAGAAAAATGAGCATATTTATACAATATATATATATGCTCATATTGAAACAAGTGCTTGTTTGAAGTAAACAATCTTTTCTTTCAGTGTAGGATAGCTCAAAAGAGAATAAAAGAGGCAAAAAAACAAGATAAACCTGAAAGTCCTAAAAATCTTCAATTAAAATGTACATGTTCCAATTCTAAGTTATAGCTAGCTTAGAAAGAAATGTAACTAAGTTAGGATTCATGCATATTTTTTTTTATTAAATAAGGAGAGCAGACGAGCCAACGGGCCACCTGATGGTAAGTGGTCACCGTCGCCCATAGACATCTCACCTCACTGTATTAATATTAGAGGGTTTTTGATGCGCTGCTAACCTTGAGGACTAAGATGGAGTGCCTCATGTGCCGGAAATTACGCTGGCTCTCTTACCCTTCAAACCGAAACACAGAAATGCAAGCATTTCTGCTTCACGGCAGAAATAGATAAGAGGGTACCACCCCAGGCGATCCTTCACTTTAGGATCTACCACTACGATGCATGGCATGGGACTTTGAATAGCTCAAAGCTTGTGTAGTTGGAAGTCTGACAAATTATTTGAAGTTACGTTTTGTTGACTGTCATAAGAAATAGTGTTCGAGAAAATTATTAAAATATGCCTTAAAACTGTGCTGCGCCAAAATGTTTATCTAGAACATTTTAACTTCAACATACAATAAAAAAAAAGGAAAATTAAATTACCTACTTGCGAAACTTTTCAGGAATACTAGGTAGTAAATAGGTAGAAAGGTATTAAAGTAACTAGGTAGTAAAGTAGGCCTAATGGCCAAGTTTTATACATTTTCCTTACTCACATTAAAAAAATACAGTATATATACAACAACAAATAATGTAAATTATTTTCACCCTTTATGTACGATAGTTAGGGTTAATTTAAATACTGTTCAACTAACCCATATGCCAGTTGAACTACTAAAACTAACTAACCCATAGGTTAGTGGAAAAGAGTATATAATAGAAACACATAATAACTTTGGCATCGAAACAGATTTCTCGAAAAGGTCACATCAAAGTTGCCTATAAAAGTGCTTGACCCAGATAACAGAATAAGAAAGTGAACGATAACCTTTTCAACACATTGTGTCTGTATTGGGAATAGCCGTTTAGACACGACGTGACGTCTATAACCTTTTAAAAGTTCTAGATTCGGTGAGAGAAAGAGAGTAGGTACGAGCTCCAGGGCGATGATTTTTTTATGTCGGAAAAAGACAGACTGGCCACCTGTTTTGACTATAATCATGAAATAACACTCGTATATGGATAATTTGGTCCATCCTGCACTAGTCAGAAAATCTACTATGGCGATAGATTCCAAAAGTGGTAAGGTACTAAGGTAAGGCAGTAACCTTACTACCTTACCTTAATACCTAGTACCAACTATGGCGATAGATTCCAAAGGTGGTAAGGTACTAAGGTAAGGTAGTAAGGTTACTACCTTACCTTAGTACCTAGTACCAACTATGGCGATAGATTCCAAAGGTGGTAAGGTACTAAGGTGAGGTAGTAACCTTACTACCTTACCGTAGTACCTAGTACCAACTATGGCGATAGATTCCAAAGGTGGTAAGGTAGTAACCTTACTACCTTACCTTAGTACCTAGTACCAACTATAGCGATAGATTCCAAAGATGGTAAGGTACTAAGGTGAGGAAGTAACCTTACTACCTTACCTTAGTCCCTAGTACCAACTATGGCGATAGATTCGAAAGGTGGTAAGGTACTAAGGTAAGGTAGTAAGGTTACTATCTTACTTTAGTACCTAGTACCAACTATGGCGATAGATTCCAAAGGTGGTAAGGTACTAAGGTAAGGTAGTAGCCTTACTACCTTACCTTAGTACCTAGTACCAACAATGGCGATAGATTCCAAAGGTTACCTTAGTATCCTACCGCACGTACGTACCTTACGTACTATGGTAAGGTAGTAAGGTTACTACCTTACCTTAGTACCTTACCACCTTTGGAAATCTATCGCCATAGCAGATTTTCTGACTAGTGCAGGATGGACTAAAATGTCCATATACGAGTGTTATTTCATGACTATGGTCCATCAGGTGGCCAGTCTACCTTTTTCCGACATAAAAACTCATCTCCCTGGAGTTCGATTCCACTAATACAACAGAATCTCAATATAAACTAAATCACAACGACTTGACGTTTTTCGTATGTAGTAACCAACTGTTCGATTAACGTTACGGTTCGGTCAAGCCAACGATCGATCGGTTCGGCAATTTGTGTTAGCGTGATGTTAGCTGAATACGACTTGTAGTTAAAGTTGGATCGGAACGAAAACGTAATCGGTACTAAACGTTGTAAAACAGTGGAGTTGGCCTCCTGTTATTCCATATTTAACTGAACGTACTTGCTCACTCATTGATGTCATCATCCGTGCATACGGTAAGTAACTCGACATCTACTAAAACCAGACAGTGACTGAACAGCTCCGACTCCGACTCTGAAAGGTCGGAACTTCTGATCCCGGACTTCTGAGCCGAAGTCGGAGTCGGAGGTGTAAAATCAACACCTCCGACTCCGACTTCGGCTCCGATAATTTTGAATCGGAGGTTATACCGAAGATTTGTGAGAAAACATATTCAAATATCAATATTTAATTAAATAGTGTAGGACTACATAAAGGGATGTTTTATTGCCGCAAACGTCATCATAAAAAATATTGGCCAATATTTTAGTTCAACTGTAAAATTAAAAATGGTTTAAAATTTGAACTTCTTCTGAACATCTCTTCCGCCTCCGACTCCGATAAATCAAATTTTAAACCTTCGGTTCCGACTCCGGCTTCGGTAAAACCACCTCCGTAACATCCCTAGTACCTATAAATAAATAAAATCTACAGTACAGTACAGTTTTAGTTTTTGTTTCAGTTTAGTAGAACGCATAGAGACGTGCCAATGTGACAATGAACTGCCGGCTAATCTCTGATGACGTCATCGTCTGACTCAGGGTCGTGCCGGTTACACTTATTATCGCACATCACGCGACTCTCGAATACTTTCTGTCTCTCTCTTCTCTTTCAGTTGTTTCACGTGCTTTCCTTCTTTTACTTTTGACATGGAATCTATTTAATGTCTTACAAACTCGCTTTGTATGTGAGTAAACTTCTGTCGAGTCGATGTCAGCAAAATGTGTACTTTCAGCTACCACTAGCTCTTGAACTATTTAACCTATCAAAATGAAAGTTATACTATTGGATAGAGTCATTCGGCCCCGTTCTAACGATACCTAACAATAACTGAAACATTGTTTCCCCGTTTCACTACAGCTTTCGAAGTGGGTCCCTTTTTTGGCCAAAATATTTTACCGGCTTATATTAAATTCTCTATAACTATCATAATATTACAGTCAGACTCACTTCCCTTTCCAGAACCATAACTTAAGTTCCCCAACCATTAGAGTTACCATGCTCTGAGATCCTCCGCTGACGAAGCTACTAAAACTTGGTCATCAGCGTATAACAGGCATTTCAGCAGTAACTCACCCATTCTCAATCCACAATCATACTCCTTTAGTACATTCAAACAAAAAAATGTTGTAAATCGAACAGCCATGGTGATGCCAGGCAACCCTGTCTGACACCTCTACAGATGTCAAACCATCCCGACAGTGCATCATTTATCCTGACACAGGCACTAGACCCCTAATTTAAGGACTTCAGTGCCCGTATTAAGTTGCTGTCCAACCCATATCCGGACAGTGTCGACCACAATTCACTCCTTATCACTCTATCATAGGCCTTCTCTAAATCAAGAAAAGTACAATACACTTTTTGATGCATAGCCAGATGTTTTTCGCTGATACATCCTAGTGAGAATACCTGATCCATACCCTTCCTAAATCCCGTCTGTACATCCCAGATTCTTTCATCACCCTTTCAATCAAAACTTTTGCATACAATTTACCAACAACACTGAGAAGGAAATGCCACGGTAATTTCTGCACTCTTGTGTGGATTCTTTGCCTTTAAATAACGGCACAATTACTGCTCTGCACCAGTCATTGGGCACACGACCGCTCGCCCAGCACTTATTAAAATTCCCTATAAGAAATACCATACTAAAAGGTACTAGTCCCCACGACATAGGGAATCATAGTGTGGGGACTAGGGCAAGAACCCCACAGTGTTGTAAAAATTTTAGTTCAATAAAGTTTATTTTATTTTTTATTACTTTTATCCAATTATTTACCTACCTGTAGATAAGATTTCGACCGTATTGTTAGATATATTATATTTATTACCAAAATATTTCGCAAAACGCAGACTTATTTCAGTGCGGTAAGCCTAGGACTTAAATGTTGTCCAATAATAAATTTTGGCACATCCGATAAAAACATGCATCATCCAAATTCCGATAAATCCACATGAATCCTCCATAAGCAAACAATCGTACGATATAGTTGGAATCAGATCATTCTGATAAAACGTAATCCTCAGATAAAATACAGGACATTTTTCAAAGGGTTTCCTATTTTCTGTCTGTGTTTAGTCATAAGTTTCTGATTTAGAAGTTTTCTTTGAATGGTTAGGTTAGGCTGGGACTATACGAAGCGCAGAGTTCAATCATATGCACTGATTTCAAACTCCGCCCACTTCTCACTTAAAAATAGAGCATTGTGATTAGATCGAAGCAGCGAACTCAATCGGAACCGACCCGGCTTCGTCCCAGCCTTAGAATTTCAAGGGCACTCTATATTTTCCTGGGCAACTTGTATTTTTATCCATGTCATAAAGGATCTGTCAAAATTTGATCTAAACAGACTAGGCCGTTTGAGCATCATCCACAATTAAACCAACCATAGACACTGTCAGATTGACTCTACAACATAGAAGTACGTAAAAACTATAAATATATTGCTATTCTGTTTTTCGCGTGCAAATTCGGGTTCCCAAACAATATAACTAAGAGCCCAGACCGTGAGACTGAAGAGACCTACTGACCTCTCTTCGACCTTGAAGTCATCAGTCGAAGACCTTGAAGACGTCTCGCTATCTCCGCCGATGTTTACTCAACCATGAGCATTGTCGCCTTAAAACAATGGTTATTTTGTTTACTATACGCTTGTTATAGTAAATAACATTTATTTAAGCACCGGGCAGCTTTCGACTTCGTCCGCTATACTGTTTATTAACAGCAAAATGTCTTTGGAGCTTCTAACATTTGACGGCAAATTTCCTAAGGTTATTTAGTGTACCAAGATGATGAGTAACCACATGATTTCTTCCATCCATTCCCATTTTTTTTCTTTTTTATTTACTACTACACCCGCATTTGACCTCGATCTCGCCTGATGGTAAGTGACGATGAGGTCGACGATGGAGCAAGCAGGTCCAGTAAATGCCTATTCACTCTAGCCTTGAAGATCCCAAGGTTGTAGATTTCGGGATATACAGACGCCGGCAGGCTGTTCCATTCGTTAGCCGTTCGCATAATGAACGAGGAAGCAAATCGCTTCGTACGAGCAGATGGGATATCAACAACATAGGGATGCAACCCCTCCCCGCGCCTGGTAGTCCGAAGTCTGAATGGAGATGCTGGAATTAGGTCGTGCAATTCCGATGCGCACTCTCCGAAATGTATCCTATAAAATACCGATACTACCGTTAGGTACTCATACTCTATAGTATGAGTACCTAACTATTGTGGAATAGCCAAGGGATATAACATATTTTTTCTAAATTTCAACGGTTTAAGGAATTCCTGACTTAGGAGAACGCTATCAAATACAAATACACTTGAACTCATATAGACCTAGACAAATATTAATAAAAGATACGTTCAAAGGAGGCTTAAAGCAGAAAACAAATAAAAAAATAAAGGAACTCCATGTTTGCCTGTTTGTTTTCCAAGGAATATTAATATACGAGTAACATATGGCGTCCAGCCGTCTACAGAACAGCATACCAGAATCCCGCAGAGATCTGCATAAGTGGAAGTTGGGGTAAACCTAAGGGGGAAACGGGGAGGCGTACCCATGAATGAAGTGCCTCAATGGAGGCGATCGATAATACTCGTAGTAAGCTGTGTGGAGTCGTGCCAGGAAAGTTAAGATTTCGTGTTAGTTCTATTGAATTCTGAACGGCAGATGAAGTTTTTTCAAACACTGGCAGATATCCAATATCTTTAAAAGTATCAACGCTTCGAACGAACATTTTAAGTTATGATTTTACAATTTTAACTTCTATAACTTAAATAGCTTTTGTCCGTGACTTTGGTAGACTCCCTCGAGGCTATGCTGGCGGACAACCCAGTGATTTTTCTTCGCCGTAATGACCCAAATTAAGTTTATTATTACCTCCAATGTGGAGGATTACCCCCTCCTCGTAAAAGAGGTTACGGGACGGAATATAATCCACAAAAGACGCTTTTGAATAATTGTATGAATTCTTAGTAAATAGGTAAGACAATTAAAAAACTTTTTAATTTTTCGCAAGACAGGTTCCGCATACGAATATGCGGAAACGTAAAAAAAATACTATCGCTCAACATCTGATGATACTTGACATTAAAAGGTTCGGAAAAATTGCAAGGACTTTTTCGTAAACTAGTTATTTCCATTCGTAATTGACCAGTTATTTCCATATTTTGCATTAATATTGATTACACAAGGTATCCGTGTACCTGAAAGGTTCGGTAAACAGCCTTGGATAAAGTCGGCATATTATATCTATTTTTAGTATACACGAAAAGGTGAACAACCTTTTGTTTACGGTTACAGGTGTATTTTTACGTGGCGTAAACAACAAATTATGTTTCTATTTCTTTTGTACCCTTTTCCGCCTGGTTTCCCTACAATCTTTCAACTTCTAAGTACGAAATAATTTTTTTAATTAAAAATACTACATGATAATAAACGTCTCATTCTTTAATTCCATAGAGCTATGAAATAAACGTTCGTCAATTTCTTTCAAATCGTTTATTTGTAGGTTTCGTTTATCTGCGCTGCGTATCTATATATCTTTAGGGTCATTAAAATTTAATGTAAGTCATCTGAAAAGTTCATGATTTCAGTTGTCTGTATCTGTTATCCCATTAACATCAGCGTGTTAATGTTAGGAACCTTCCTGCAACGCATTTGACGTGTGGACTCCACAAATTGACACCTTGTTTAAATTATATTTCTGTGAAATCGCATGAATGATGGTACTTGTGAATATAACGCTACAATTAACGCTTTGACTATCGAAAAACGTTAATAAAAAAAAATTAGGTTGTCCGATGACCCTATCAAAGATTTATAACATCAAATATGTATTAGCGACAGGATTTTGAGGTCCCTTCAGTCCCAATTCACTATTTGTGTTAGTTTCAGTGGGTTACGATTAAATTCCAGATTTTTGATACTGGTCGAGTTTCAGATATTAATTGTATGTATGTGATATGAACAGAGATGAGTCGATACGACAGACGTCTCTATAGTTATAAGAGGAAAGGGTCAAGTTGAAAACCAGCGTCGGTATAGCTTGCTTGCTTATCGTGTGGTTAGTGGTCAACCTATTTGTCAGAGTTGTTCAGGCCGCCCGCAGACATTTGACATGGCTTAACGACTGCTGAGGAGCTCAGATCAAATATGCCACTAGCGGTCACCCAGGTACCGACCGCGCCAACGTCGCTTAACCTGCACGATCACTTTCGGACCGTGCTCGCAACTAGGCTCCGAGCTCCTCAGTATAAAGTATCTATACATCTAACGACACTTAGCTGAACTTCGCCCTTTTTAATAGATCATATATTTTAAAAATGTATTCACATAATGTAGTATTTTAAGCCAAAAATGGTCTATTAATAAAGGATTTTTTATTACAGTTACTCGTATATCAAGCCTGCAAGAAGTATACCAGTTGGACGGGTTGCGTCACCGCCGCCTAACCACTGTGACCACATCGGATGACCATAATTTGCATTTACGTATGCCATCTGTTTACGAATTCCGCGGAAATCTTCTGTCCTGACGAAACTTCTAAGGGGCAGTAACTTGCAGACAAAAATAGAACGAGATTGACAAAGCTTACGAATTTCCATTACTTTTCGAGACGGAGATGACCTGCCACGTCTCAGTTTACCTTGGTATTGACCAATGAGGTTATTCCGATAGATGGGACGGTATGTGTTATTATATTTAAGTGTAATAAATAACCAACAAATTAGAAGAAACTATGTCTATTTGTCCAAATGCTGATCATAGGTCTCCCTCAAGGCAAGGCATTTGGTCTTCCGCTTTACTTCATCGGCAACCTTTCTTTAGGACGTCGGTCCTCTTAAACGAGGCGTTTTACCCCAAAACTGCATGATCTATAATCTAGAACTTCTCTACCTCAGAATTATTCTTGTACATAACCACACTGAAAAAAAACTTTGTCAAAATAATCAAAATGTTGTTTACTTTAACAAACTATCTTTATGAAATACCAGCATATAAATCAGCTTTATTGCTAACAAAAAATCCTAATTGATTAAATTTTAGCAAAGTTTCTTATTGAAAACATCAAAAGTTTTGATAAAATCTACTAATCATGTAATAACATGTCCGCCGATAAACTGCTAAGCAGTTTGGCGGTATATAATTAAGACGCTACTGTAAATATTACGGTATAAAAAAATCCAAAAAAAAATCAACTTATAAAATCGTACTACCCAGGTACTCGTACTACCCCATATTATAGTATCTATCAAGTAGTTTATTAGTTTACGTTACTATGTGCTTTATAAAAATAATTATTTTCACATTGTTAAGAGTGTATTCAAATTGGCTTTATTGTCAATAACCAGGTATGGTTCCCTAGCGACGCACGACGACGCGCCACTACGATTAGTACCTACTTATATCGATGTAGAACGCGCTATCGAAATTTTCCTGGGACTTCGCATAAATACGGGTTCCAAACATCTATAGTTGGACCAGGACATCTGTCCACCAGGCACAACACCCCGCCTAGTGGAAGATCTTCCCTTTTCCCTTTAATGCAACTGACATTACGTCATTCCATGTCTTTCATATTCTTGCAAATAAAATTCATTTCACACTTTACTAACGTCTCTACTATCGCGTGAAGGAAGAAAAAAAAGTGTTGCTATTCGATAAGAGGACTTTTAATTATTGTTTGCTTAGTATGTATCATATATAATATTGCATAATGAACTGAAATTTTAATTTTTACTTTGACATAATTTATTACTTAACTTTATTAGACACTAGTTTTAGTAGTTTGACATTTGTAATTATTAAATTTTTAATTAGTCTTAAGCTTTAATTCGCACACAATATATATTGTTATTCGAATAAATTATTGAATAGAATATGCCACCATTTTCACAAAAAGTCTTGTGCAATACAGATCCTTTTACAGCTAAGACCAGGATATATCCATTAACATTTAATTATAACAGAAAATATGCTACTAAAACCAAATGTACCGTAATCATACAAACTAATAACATTATGTCGTAAAACATCGATAAGAGTAAGCTATTCGTAAACCGATTATGTTTCATTCCATATGTGCGAACGTCGATATTTTTCGCGGAAAACTTTGGAATATTTATAAGGTTTGCATGAGTGGAACTCTTGCGCCTTATTTCACAACAATCCTTTTAATAACAAGTCCAACGGCAACACTGACGCTATTTAGTATCCGGGCAACACTGACGGTATTTAGTATCCGGGGATTTCTATTAGAGTTGTTAGGTAAATTTTAAGACATTTAGTTTTTGAAAGTGATGGCTCTGTCCAGAGTCGGTTGGAACCACCTACCTATTTCTGCCGTAGCCTAGTTGCGAGCACGGTCTGAAAGTGATCGTGCAGGTTAAGCGACGTTGGCGCGGTCGGTACCTGGATGGGTGACCGCTAGTGGCATATTTCATCTGAGCTCCTCCGTGCCTCGGAAAGCACGTTAAGCAGTCGGTCCCGGTTGTTGTCGTTCGATAGCAGTCGTTAAGCCATGTCAGATGCCTACGGGCAACCTGAACAACTCTGGCAAATAGGTTGGCCACTAACCATACGAAAGGCAAACAAAGCAAGCCGCAATTCTTTGTTGGGTTTGGTTTGAAAGATAAGAGAGCCACGGTATTTACCAGCACATGAGGTACTCCATCCAAGAGTGTCACGGTAGCAGAGCATCGAAAACACTAATAACATTATAGTGAGGTGAACGGGCGACGGTGATCATTAACCATCAATTGGCCGTTCTCATCTGCTGTTCCTATGTAACGTAAAAGAATTGGAACTGGTGGCATTGTAAATAGCGCCACAGCATTCGTTGCTAGAGGTTCCAAATTCGATTCCAGATTGGAGGATGAACCCAACGTGCTAACTTTTCGATTCTGAGCAGCCGGAACTTGCTTTTACATGTGTGCGAGATTTTGTTCGATCAATATGAACGTCAAAGAATTAAAATTGGTATTGATGTGATATTATACGCAAATCATCATTTGTAAGGGCATCCACTGCGCGACGTGGCGGATGAATATTCATTGCTTGTTATGAAGTTAAAACGTCAGCGAAAGAACACGATAACCTGCAATGTACAAGGTAAATCGATTTCGAGTCGTCCGCGGGCGGAGTCCGCTGGATAATTTATTATTTATAAAAATATTTTCCAAAGAAAATACGCTCTAACAAAGCAGACAATCTTATTGTTTGCACTTAAAGAGTTTGAAACTTAGACTGACAATACAAATAGAAGAGAAAAGAATAATCTGCTTTTATTTCTAAATAAATTCGGTGTACAGTCGACCACAGGTCAAATGAAATTTGTGACGTTTATGGACCTAATGCAGTGTCAGTAAGAGTAGCACAAAGTTGGTTTAAGCGTTTTCAATCCGGGAATTTTGATGTCAAAGATGCACCTCGGTCTGGTCGCCCTGTTACGGATAAAATGGACGCCATTTTTGAAAAATGGAAGCAAGATCGGCATATCAGTAGTTACGACGTAGCTGAAGAACTGGAAATTGACCACAAAACAGTTTTGACCCATTTGAAAAAAGCTGGGTACACAAAAAAACACGATATTTGGGTGCCACACGAGCTCACTGAAAGAAACCTAATGAACCGTGTACTCATTTGCGATTCTTTATTGAGACGTAATGAAACCGAACCGTTTTTGAAGAGATTGATGACTGGTGATGAAAAGTGGTGATCAAACGTCAAAATTTGAGAATCTGAAATATACCATAATTGCGCAGGTATAAAGTAGAGATTTAATCGAAAGTTTTTGATAGATACTATATCTGAGTTAGTGGTCAGACTACAGATTATAATGCACTTATTACGGTTAAAAGCATAGTCAAAACTGTTTTTATACTTAGATACTTAATAGCAAATTAATTAGCTAATTGTTACCCTAAACGTATGACTAACTAGCTAGGCAAAAAACATACAACTGCTAATTGAAAACGGAGGTGAAGTGAAGGGCTAATGATGTATGAAATTGACGTTTATTGTGTGTGCACAGACGAAAAAACATCAAGCTGAAACAGCGGTTGAAACGCTCGAAGAATCCCCCCCCCCCCCCCCCCCCCCCCACAACAAAGATTTGTAATGATCCCTTGACATTCGTGATATGAATGTGTCAAATAAATAAAAAAATAATGTGTTAAAGCGACATAGTATTACACGAGGGTTATGTTGAACGTTCATGCTGTCATGGCGTGTTCGGCCTATTTTATTGTTTAAAACCGTTTACAGTGGTATTTTTTATCGTAGAACTAGTGTATTTTACCTAGAAATCGTGTATAAGTGAACGTTATATAAGACAGTGAAATGGGAGTGAAAAACTACAGATGGTGTGAATTCGGCAACTTAACTTCCAATTGCACTTGGAATGCAAGACACTAGGCATTCCTGATGCAAATGACTCTGCCATAATCTCGACGTTGGTGAATTGTTTTTTTTTCTAAACAGACGCCAAAACGTTCGAGTCATTGGCCAAATTACAGTGTGCACACTAGCAGAGGCCATATTTAAAGGTAAAAAAAAGTATTACATGGTATATATCTGATGTGTTGTCTACTGTAAACGTAGTAAATGTTCAAAGGTATCAAATAAAATAACCTAACATTTTAGTGCAATGACAGCTGCGAACAGACATTTCATTAAATAACCCTATTTAAACAATTGCACATTAATTTATGGTATTGTTTTTAATTATTAGTTACAGTACCTATTGTCTATGTTATTAGTATACATAAAAACAGCTGATATATAAACGGTAGTATTTAACTTTATGTAATCAAGTAGCATTATTTACAAGGACGCAGCGTAAAAACCGACATTAAAAGGAAGAAAAAAAACTAAAAAAAATGTAGTACCAACCATTGTTAGTAACATTGAAATAGAATATAGATGCAATCGTAATAATTTCTCACAAGATGCATTTCAATACCCGGAAGCTATTAGGTATACGTTTTTCTGTTATTTTTAATGCAGTAGACTTTACTAAGACAAGATTTTTTTTTAAATTTTTATTTGAATAAGAAAAGCAGACGAGCAAACAGGCCACCTGATGGCAAGTCACCGTGACCCATAGACACCTAACCTCACTATAATGTTAATTATATTAGAGGGTTTTCGATGCTCTGCTCACCTTGAGGGCTTAGATAGATAGATAGAAACACTTTATTGTACACAAATACAGGAAAAGTAAAAACTACGGGAACAGTAGCACGATATGTACAGATACGGCCTTATCGCTTAGAGCGATCTCTTCCAGGCAACCTTTGGAAGTTAATTTGACATTAAAGATATTAGCGACAGTGTAATGTGAAGATATGAAATAGGTTGCTATTACATTATACACAATAAAGTTAGTAAAATAAATGTAATGATATACATAAATAAATATGTAGGTATACTAAAATAGTTAAATGCATAGATATACATAATATAAATAAATAAACATATATAATAGATAGTAAACAATAAATAGGTAAATATACATAATAATGAAAATAAAATGCACAACTACAACGACAAATAATGATGAGTGAGACCCGCTTTAAACCAAGCCAGGGATTCCGAATGCCGAATTCGACGAGGAAGTATATATCCCTACTGCCTATACATCTGATGTTCTATCAATACCCAGTATTAGACATGTGCTATTTCTTCTTCGAATTATTTCACGGAAGTGTCAGGTTCAGTTACCTAATCAAAAGTCATAGATGATTCTCTATTTATACCCGCCCTGATCAGAAAAATAAAAGACCGAATTGCGGAATTAAATGGATCCAATCACAAAGGGCTGATTTCAAGTGGGGGGAGGGCGGAACAATTAAGGCCTTCCATCTAAGTCCTCCATGATCCGCCATGATAATATCTTGAAGGCCCCACTGTGTCGTACCAGATACTATACATCATACTAAATACGAGCCAAAAAAAGAGGTCGCGCGTCTTCCGGGGAATCCTCGCCCATTCTCGAGAATTCCCCTAGCGGTAAAGCGTATTTAGTTTGTATGTTACACAATTGACATAAAGTTCATTATGCTATGTACAATTACGTTGCGAAAATTCGCTTCCATTCCATTCCGCAGCAATGTAAATTGAGCCTAAATCACACAAATTAAACAAAAATAATTAAAACTAACATAACAAAAAAAATCAATACAGATGACAACAGGTGTACCGCTCAGCATGTGCTGACATCTGAGTGTCAGCGCTGATTTTCAGCGTACACCCCGTGTTCTGGCTACGTGATGGGGCTGACGTGACGACATGGATCATCATCATCATCATCAGTATCCTACTCTAGTCCACAGCTGGACATATGCCTCTCCCAGGGCGCGGCATTGAGCCCGATCTTCGTCGCTCCCTCTAGCAGGGGGGCGTCCCACACTACGACATGGATCTTTGAATTGTCAAAGTTAAACAATTCGAATTTTGAACACATTCGACTTCGCAATTCAAAAATCTAACTCTACATCACTACAGATAGTATGTAACTCTACGCAGTGCGCATAGTATGCAAAAGCGCAAACTTTCGCTACAGCGCTGCGCGTCATCGTTAATGGCATACATTGCGTAGACACGCTCCAAGCAACGCGCATCGCATACTGACGTGATGGCGAACGATACTACTGTTACGGAATTCGACAAAACGTGCTCTTCGTATTATAGTCGGAAAGGACAGATAAGAGATTTCCGATGAAACATCTTCGATGATACGGCTAAGGAATGGAACAGCCTGCCGGCGTCTGCATTTCCCGAAACCCACAAACCTTGGGGTCTTCAAGGCCAGAGTGAATAGGCATTTACTGGACCCGCATGCTCCATCGTCGACCTCATCGTCGCTTACCATCAGGCGAGATCGAGGTCAAATGAGGGTTTAGTAGTCAATAAAAAAAATAGGCTTGGTCCTAAGTTCAGGTTCAGCTCTGCACATTGTACATAATAATATGCACGCACATCATCATCATCAGCCTATTAATGTCCCCACTGTTGGGGCGCAAACTAAATAATTTAAATAAACCTCCCCCCTTGCCGCTCCCGATGCAAAGGTGCCCATAACGCTTGCGGCGTTACCGCGCTGGATCGCTATGGACAACCTTTGCACCAGGAACGACCCGGAGCGAGGGTCACAACCCCTCTCCCTAAGGCGACGGCCAATCTCACCCACAAATGATTTTGCTTCAACACTCCAGCAGCCCGTAGTCTCCACAGCAAAAGGTACAGACATGTAATTGTGCTGGAGTGCGGAATATTTTTCATTTTTTCTAGCATTTTTTCTTTTTTTTAAAAGATGTGCTGCTGATTGTTTCTTGCGCTGCTTCTTTGAGGCGGTAGAGTAAAAAGATGACTTTGTAAAAATGTTCTTTCAAGGTAGGTAAGTACTTAGTTGCAATAAAAAAAAATGACTTTTGACTTTTGTTTGTTGTGTTCTAAGATACCTAATACCGTCAGTTCGTGAAGTACGAAGCGTCCTGATAAATTAACCTCTATTAAAACATTGTAAAGTCACATTCTGCGCCACAGCTGTAGAAAAAAAAATGGCATTATACTCGTACATATTGTAGCCAGAATTTTAAGGAAACTTTTTGCAGTTGGCATATTTATTTGTTGTACGGTACAATAAAAAAACATCTTTTTGGATAGAGGTTAAATTAATCTATCCATACTCTTAGGGTAGAGGTTATGTACTTTGAAATGATAAGAAAAAAAAGTAAAAACAATATCTTATTTGCCAGTTTCAATGCAAATTACTACCTAATACCTACTTCCATGGGGCTCCGAGGCCAAGGATCTGATTCGCGCTGTGGGGAGGCGAATTAAGGAGAGAGGAGGTGATCCGCGTGCCGGCCACTTTTTGGTACAGCGCATCTCCCTCGCCATTCAGCGAGGGAACGCCGCGAGTATTCTGGGTACTTTCGGCCAGGGGGCACTTCGCGGGGGGCTGTTTGACTGAAGTTATATTAATTTTTGCCTAGTTATAGTATGACATTTTACTGATTGGTTTTTTTTATTATCATGTTGTAATTAATTAAGTTGACATTATAAATAAATAGAATATACTTTATTGCATAAAAAAAAAAATACCTACTAGTTATTTATATACTGTGTAAAATATGTATTTGCTTATCTTATCTTATGACAGGGGGCCAGGGACAACCCCAGGGGCACTTCGACCCTCAGGGATCTTTTGTGCTCACCCCTTACCTTAGTCTTCTTCCTGTTCCTTAAAGATGCTTTGCATCAAGGACGCTATACAGCTTACAGGAGAGAGCCTATAGTCCTCTGGTTTCTGGTAGGCGACCCCAAGAAGACTCATACGCTTTCCAGCCAACGAGTCACATTCGCACAGTAAGTGTTCCATTGACTCAACGGTGTCACCACAGGCTCTACAGGTGGGATTGTCTACCAGTCTCATCTTGTGTAGGAGGCTCTTAGTGCCAAAACGGCCTGTGAACGCCTCTACAATGAGACGGGTGAGACTCCTGTAATGGTTGTAAATTTTTCTACACCTGTAAATGTATTTGCTTAATATAAACAGTAAAACATGATAAGCACATACGAAAATAACTTAAATTACTCGTAGATAATGTTAGACAACAAGACAATTTTAATACAAACTGAAAAATGGTAACTCTCACTAGAAATGTAACAAAAACCAAAACGCTTTGCACAAACTAATTATTTAAAGTTGACGTAAATACCCAAGAATAAAACCGAGCAGATCGTTTGGCCGGTGACTAGCAACAATAAGATAAGTAAACCGACGGTTTGAGAGAAAGTCTGCGCAAGATTCGGTCTGCGCAAGATTCGGTTTGCGCAATCGGCGGCGATGAGATGGTCGCGGCTGAGAGACCAATTAGACGAGTAACTTTTATAGACGACTTATATCGAATATAATAATCTATTAAAGAAAGAAAGAGAGTGAACATTTATTTGACATTGCATACATTATTAAACTTAAAAAAATATTTGTAATTAAGAGAACAATGCAACATTAAAAGGACATGCTCAGCAATGTGCTGCGGTCCGACCGGTACGGCAGAACCGCAGCGCTGGTTTTCAGCTGTGCCAGGGCGAAGGCATCGCGGGCGAAACGGCAGTCAGGGACGAAAATAAAAATATATTAATAGTATAAATAATAAAAGTACAAATAAATAAATACCTAAAGATGAAATAGATAACAATTAAAACCGGAGAGAAAAGGGATAGAAATACATAGTGAGTGTCTGTCCATTATGCGGCTCATCATTCCGATGGGAAGCGGTTATGTTGACATTGCTTCACCATTAAAGATACATATAAGCCTTTTTGTAAATAGCTCATCATAGCACGGCCTGTGATTCATAGCCACATCTCGACAAGGTTATAGTTTACAGAGCAGGTGCAAGAAACATACCGCGATTTGAATATTTGTAGTTCAATTGAAAAGAAAAATAAACTACATTGGTAAGATAACATTGTACAATTGAGCTACTTTCAATTAGATTGAAATTGAAACACACAAGGTTGAAAGGCACAAATAGAATAGATTTAATAATAGATTTAAAGAGGATGGAATTCAAGTCTGGGTAATTCAGGGTGATATGGCCTGTCGTATAAGATGGCCAATCGAAATATTTCCGAAAATCGATGCGAGATGGAGCCACTATCGCCAGTATGGCGACGATGCTAACAAGGGTGAATACGTGTTGTGGTGTTTTGTGCAGAAAAATAATTTAAAAGTGAGTATTTTATTGATTTTTTGTACTGACAACAGATATTTTTTTTACTACATGTTAAATACTTCGTTGTGATCGGTTTTTCATAAGGTTTTCTAACATCCTTTTACTTAATTATTGGTATCCGACCTCTTGTCGATTTTCTAACCTCAAAATCACCTCGCTTTTTCTACTGCGGCAATATTTATTTATATATGGCCATCTTATCCTTAGAGTTTGGTTGATATGGCCAATTTTTTTCAGGGTTATATGGCCATAGTTTGATTGCAATTTCAACGTTTTTATTTATTTCAGATGCCGAAATACGTCAGAGTACCAGATTCGAAACGTGGTAAATGGACCCAGGAGCAGTTATCAAACGCATTAGAAGCTATAAAAAATCAAAATATGTCAGTGTACAGAGCTGCAATTAATTTTGGTGTTCCAAGAAAAACCTTAGAGCGGCGCTTGAAGAAAAATAATCCAGTAAAGGGCCGCCTGGGACCAGGTTGCACATTGGGCTTTGATAATGAAAGGCGACTTACACGTCACATAATCAAAATGCAATCTAAAGGATTCCCGTTGACAAGAGGCGATCTACGATCCATAACATTCAAATTTGCAGAGCAACTAAAGTTGAAACATAAATTTAACAGAGAAAAGGAAAAAGCTGGGTACGATTTCGTTAATGGATTTTTAGAGAGAAATCAAGATATTAAATTGCGCAAATCAGAAGGGATTTCCATTGCTCGCGTGACAGGGATGAGTCGTAATGAAACACAATCGTATTTTGAACTTCTGCGGACCATTTCTACAGACAACGAGTAAGTTGCGAAGCCTTCCAACATATTTAACGTCGATGAAACTGGTCTCCAGCTCAACAGTCGTCCTGGAACAGTTCTTGCTAAAAAGGGAAGTAAGGCTGTATCCACAGTAACCTCGGCGGAAAAGGGAGAAACAATCACCGTGATTGCCTGCTGTAACGCAGAAGGAACATTCTTGCCGCCCACTTGTATTATGAAGGGGAAGAACAAGAAACCTGAATTTCAAGATGGCTTACCACCGGGGTCTATTCTCTACATGTCACAAAAATCAGCCTATGTAACTGCGGACATATTTGTTGATTGGATGAAAGATCATTTTATACCAAGGAAACCTGCAGGAAAAGTTCTGCTGATTGTTGATGGACATGTTTCGCATTGTTCCGTTGATGTTCTGGAACTAGCTGAAGCAAATGATATAATTCTCCTATGTTTGCCGAGCCACACGACACATTACCTGCAGCCTTTGGATAGGGCTTTTTTCAAGTCCCTGAAGTCTCATTTCTACGAGCAATGTCGCATTTGGCTTAATAATCACCCAGGACGAAGAATTACCCGATCGCAGTTTGGTGCTCTTTTGTCAGTTGCTTGGGGACAATCTGCAACTCAAAGGAATGGTTCCTCTGGATTCAGCTCTACTGGAATATTTCCGTTTAATCCGTCCATCATTCCTAATTACGCTTTCATAACAGACTCCCACCAACCTCAAAGTGAGGGAAAAAGTCAACAAAACTTTGACTCGTGTCAGCCAGCGAAGTGTCACCCACCTCTGCCGGAGCTGTTAGAATCTGATTCACCGCAGCCAGGTCCATCTAATTATTTTCAAAGGTCTTCAAAGACACCGGAAAAGACCAAAGAAACCCCTTCTAAATTCCTAGACTCGTTAAGTCCCGTCATTCTAACTTCCGATAATTCTGCCCGGAAGCGTTCAAAACAAGTGGCAGTAGAACTGACTTCAACAGAATATATTAACAAAAAGAAAGAAAAACAAGCGAATAAAAGTATTAAGACGAAGAAAGAAAAAGAAGGAAATAAGAGTATTAAGATAAAGGAAAAAAGAGAAGTGTTAAAAAGTAAGATGCCGATCCGTAATTCGCGTGTCAATAAAAAAAGTCGGGAATCAAGTTCAGAAGACGAAAACCTTATAGATTTAGAGGTTAGCGATGATCCGAATGACTTCTATAATTGCATAAGATGTGGTGAAAATTATTATGAAACAGGGAAAACCGAAGACTGGATTCAGTGCATATTATGCCTCAAATGGATGCATGAAAATTGCACTCCTTTTTTAAATACTTGCGACGCCTGTGGAAAACAGAAGAAAAAACTTGACGAAAATAAAGAAAACCAAGGAAAGAGAAAAGGAAAGGGGAAAAGAACCCAAAAATAATATGGTCATCTTACACGACACTTAATGGCCATCTCATACGTATATGTCCGATGAGATGGCCAGTCGCTATGTTTTTTGTTTTTATTTTTAATAGGAATTCTAATTATTTAAACGAGACCAAAGTATGTATAATTAAAGTTGATTAATAAAAGGTGTATTAGCAATTCACACTTTTTATTTAACTACCTGAAAACTATGTGAAATTCTTGCCCAAAAGGAATAAGGCCATATAACCCTGAATTACCCTAAGAAATATTTAAAATCAGACGTCAAAGTTACAAATACAGAGACAAATTATTCTAATAATTGTGTGTATTAGAAAGTTTTCATCTATAATATAATATAACGAGGAGCTCGTAAGTTGCGAGCACGATCCGAAAGTGATCATGCAGGTTAAGCGACGTTGGCGCGGTCGGTACCTTGATGGGTGATCGCTAGTGGCATATTTCATTTGAGCTCCTCCGTGCCTCGGAGAGCACGTTAAGCAGTCGGTCTCGGCCATTAACCATACGAAAAGCACGCAAGCATCTATAATAACTAGTTTGGAGGCTGTACGTGAGGCGGTCCAAAAATTGTTAGTCAACGGCTTGTTATCAACCTCATTGTTTTACTTTTATTATCCCTTGGAGGCAAATTTTATTACAAACTCCTTGGCCAAATATCACTGGCTGGCAAACTTTAGTTATTTTTTAATTAATTGTTAAAAAAAAACATGTCTGTCACTTTTCAATCGCTACGATGGAGGTAACGCGGGAAGCATTTCGTGCTATGATCTATTATGATTTTAAACGAGAGTTAATATATAAGGAATCACATGAAAATTTAATCAGTGCTTTTGGGGAATTGGCTCCATAAATTGCCACCATAACCTATTGGTTTCGTGAATTTAAGCGTGGTCGGAGCGACCTAAAAGATGACCTTAGACCGGGGCGACCACCAACGGCAGTCACTCAAGTAAACGTCATCAGGGTGGAGTGACTAATAAAGGAATGTCGCAACATTACCAAGCGCGAGAGTCAGGATGAACTGGAGATTGGATCCAGACAGTTTCGACAACTTTACATGGCCAAAAATAAGTTAGGAAGGTTGCATTACACTCTCTCACAGAAGAGCAGAAAGTCCGACGTGTAGACCGGTGCCAGTTTATGCCAGATAAATTCGACGGAGGTAGCTCACAACAGGTGACCTACATCTTCATCATCTACATCTGTTATTATTATTTTTTCCCCACGATAAAGCAATTTCTGCGGGGAAGGAACGACTGCGGACGAAGCAGTAGACCAATTTAGGCGGCTTTTTTGACCGTCCGCAAGAACAGTACTTCACAATGTTTTTAAAGCTGGTTCAGTCGAATGCATAAGTGCATTAATGCCGCAGGAGAATACTTTAAAAAGTTGTAAATAAACATTTGTAATAAATTTTTAAATTTTCTATTTGACTAAAAATTAATGAATAGCCCTAGGTATTTGGAAAAAGAAGCAATTTGACAGTATGATGACAGTAAGTATAATACTACTGAAGTATCAAGAAAAATAACCAACAATAACTTCAAGAATCAGGAAAATTGCATAATTACAAGGAAATGGACTTAAATCGCCAGACAGTCATGGATTTATCCAATGACAGGGGAATTGCGAGCAATGACAATAATAGTGATTATTACGGCAAAGATGAATAAAATGACGATGATCTTGGCAATGATGACTGAGACGTCGGTAATGACTGACCTTGGCACGCATATGGAGTGGTAGAGACCGTGGTTCCGCAGGACGTGGACGAACTCTGGCAGCGTCCGGCAGGCCCCCATGATGCTGAATGCAGCCAGGGCGCTGTTCCATATTATGAGGGTCCGCCGCAGCTCGAACCTGAAGACAAATACGAGCAATCAATTAGAGATACATACAGGTACACCAACAAATAATATAAATGAAAGAAAATATAAAAGAAGGCCCCGCCACTCACGATCCCCGATGATGCCCAAAACACAAGGATTTCCAATCGCAAAGAATGACAAATCCGACCTCCTTAAACATTTAAGGAAAGAGTAATAACACCTGATTGCATTAACACACTTCATGATCGGATGCTATACCAATGGCAAAAGAGAAAAGTGCTCCATGAACTATGGCTCTATAGGCCACCATAGACGCTTAGTTTTTAGTTCAAATTTTTTTAACAGTTACAGTTACAGATTTCCTTAAATCTCGTGTCATCTCTATCTAGAGCTATAGCAAATATGGAAAGGGTAGCATTTATTTTAATGAAGACTTAACTTTTTTTTTCTATCTTTATTTTTTGACCTTAATCGCCTTAGCGACTATGTCGCTCGGTAAATTTTATATTTACCTAACCTACCTTCTCATAGCTTTAACTAATTTGTAAAGTGCCTTAGCCGAATCCGATAAGGATATATCCCATACATTAAAATATCTTTTTAAAAATGTCTCTCGCCTGAGAGACTCGTTCCGGACACCTTCCATCAGTATATGGTATACGTCTTCGACCACACCACACTCTTCACGTTTGGTGAGGCCACTTTCTTAATCAGAAACGCAAATTTATTCAATGGAATGTGTCCAGAACGAATTCTCAGAGCTGTTACAGTACGCGTCTGCTAAATGAGCAATCATTGATCCAGGAAGAACTGGGAAGACTTAACTTTAAGAATGTTTCGTGCAACTGACGATCAATCGTTTTAATCGTAAATCAACACTTAGTCTACTTATAATTCATCAATAATTTAAATACACGGTATCAGCAATGTATCACATTGTAATTCATGTAAATTTAGACAGATATGTACACAAATTACGAAATTACATATCAACTAATCCGCTTGTAAATTGACTAATTGTTCGTGATATTTTTATCCACAAATACTGAATAATTCCGGTAATACTGATTGCTTAGTCATATAATTACAAATTCTAATTCTATTGTCCGGTTTACACGATGCTGGTGGATCACAAATCCAACTTAAAAAAAACCTCATCATAGCTTGCATCCTTGAAATGCTAGCTTCGTATAACCCTAGCATAAAACGGTACATGCAAAGTTCTTACTGCAAGAATCGCAGTCTAATTGATAACCTAATTTTGGCACGGAACTATAGAGATAAATAAATTTATTTAACGACAACACTATACAACGGAAAGGTACAATGAATACTACAAAAAAATTAAATAAAACTACATACATATTTCCTAATAACGAGTCTACGATTAGCACCCACACTAGGTAATCCTGTGTCGTGGGCGCTGTGGTGGAGACTGTGTTGTGATTTGTACCTAAATGTAATGTAAGTTATGTGATTTGGCGAAGTAAAATTGTGTGAGTAATATTGGTGTCTCTATTTGTAAAACTAAATGATTTGAAAAATTACATTACAAGATTGGCCTTTCTTCTGCAATTCAAATATGCGGTCGCTTGCGTGCGGTTTGTTCCAATCGAGTTATTCAAACGATTGTCCATTGCGAAAAATATAACGAGCACCTATTGAATCGTGAACCTGAATGGAACGATCTGGAAGTCTAGGTCACAAACATTCGGGACACGCGTGTCAAGCTTGTTCAATATTAGTCACTTGCGAAAGCATCGTAACATGCTTCGGTTGTCAATGGAAATCCTTCGAAGCTTAGGTTACATTGCACCAGTCAATATATTGAACTGATTTCATACCAGGTTCTGCAATTTTCTTACTCAATTGCGAAAAATTTACGAGATGCAAGTCAATGGAATCTATTGAACCATGCAAGTCAATGGAAGGACCTAGAAGTAAAAGTATAGTACACTGAGTAGAGAAAGAGGTAGTAGGTGTGCAAGGTTTATGGAAATCGTTATATAAGAGAAATTTATTTACAACAATAACATAAATACCAAGGTAATTAATTACCATACTATACTTACTAAGTACATACAATAAATAGGCAGATATATGTATACTTAAATAGATAATACATAAAATAATACATAGACTACATAAACTAAAATATAAGTCTTATATATGTGAAATTAGGACCTGCGTGTTAAGACGACAGACCAGACCTGGTTAAGCCACTGTATGTTTGTCTTATTGCAATTTCCCTATGAAGTCGATAATGAAATTATTTATCGAGTTATCTTATCGTACCTTACTTTAAAAGTACGTTCGATCGCTGTATCGTATACCGTAATAATTACCGTCGACTTGTAATCTAATTATAAAACATATTTTTATCAAACGGTACTTAGGTAATACTTCCCTTGATAACCTAAAACCCGAGAAAAATGGTCCAACCGTAATAAGCTAAACAAAAGCTAAAAGTAAATCGGGAGATTTCCCCAAAGCACTTTTTAAAGGTACCCAAGGGAAAGTATTGAACAAAGGATCGAAATGGTTGCGGTCGAAAATTTAATTATTTGGATGTAAACGACCGAGAACCGCCCGTAGACATCTCATCTCACTAAAATGTTTTTTTTTTTCAATCTCTGTTTAGAGGCTTTGGTACACGACAAGGTGACCATGTCAGCCTCGTTAGGGTCACTAAGAAAAGGGAAGGGAAGCTCAAGTATTATTAGAGTCAGCCCTCACTTTGAAAGCAAACTTAGCATACAACAAACAGTAAGTGTTTCTTATTATCAGATAAGGGCTGACTCAAAATAATATTGAGCCTCCCATTTTGGAGCCTATCGAGGCCAAATTTCTTCCTCTGAACTTTCACCAGATTAAAATGTTTCCATGCGCAGCTAATCTGGAGGACTTACATGTAGTATCTGATGTGCTGGTAATTACGTTAGCTCTCTTACCCATTAAACCGAAACATAGTAATGCAAGTATTGTAGCTTTGCGACAGAAAAAGGTAAAGGGGTGGTAATATCCTAGACTGATTCTTCGCAGAGTCATACTTACCACCTTCAAAGATAATACTCCCATAATCAACCTAAAGAATCATACATAACGCTAGGAAAGTCAGCTGGTGTATTTTTCTTAACTACTACCAGGTTTAGAACTTCGCTTCGATTTAGAAGTAAAATTGACGTTCGGTACAACGCAGGCATTTTCTTAGATATTTGCAATTTCGCATCACTTGGGAACAATAGGACATTTTGCGGTCTACGCACAATCCGTTCCGTTTCAGGAAACTATAAACCGTTTACCGTCAACACATCCTCAAATATTTTATTTATAATTTTGTTAATAGCTGAACCATAATACCGGCTTCATCATCAGTTCATAGACGGTATTTTATAATGCTATGATGTCATGTTATTTTCAACGATAATGATGTTAATTCTATTGTTTGCTGAACTCGGTAAAAGACGAGGTCAACAATTCTTCACAGTTAATTCGCATCGTTTAGGTTCAGCCTATGCAACATTGGTAAGAAAGTCAAAAGTAATTTGCGAATGTTATCATCTCTGGACTTCAAAAAAACGTCACGAAGCGAAGTTACTTACGTAGAATCGAAAGCGGCAGCCTTCGTTGTTACACTGGAACATACATAACTCCGACATCGATAATTCGAGAACCTCTTTATAGCGGAGGTTCTCCAGGTGCAGTGCGGGTGTAAAAACAATTTTGTTCAAGGCGTATTGCCAGTGTTTTTACACCTGACAGCTCTTGGTGAATTTCAGGAGAGCCTCCATGAGCGCCATGAGGGTACAGTACAATGATGCGTACCGCATCCTCATGAAGTACCCGCGCTATTGCAGTGCGTCGGGCATGTTTGCCGAGGCGCGAGTGCCCGATTTCTTTGCTGTTGTGAGGGCTCGCATAGCGTCCTACTGGGACAGAATGCGAAACTCTCACAACAGCATCCTCAGAGCCATAAGCGAGGACTTAACACGTCCGATATTTAAATATTGGTTGTCCGTGCACCAGCGTGCGAACCGGAAATGACATTTATTGTAAGTATTTCATATTTTATTGTAAGTACATTATTTATTTATTTCTGTATTGTATAATAAAATTGTTTGATGGGTTTTTTGCCTAATAATTTTTTTATTATTATTATTATATCGTTTTTTTTATTCACTACTAAACCCGCATTTGACCTCGAACCCGCCTGATGGTAAGCGACGATGAGGTCGACGAAAATTATAACAACTTCTTACTCACGATAACATAAAATATTCTCGTCCACAAGAACTCAAATAAGGCAGAGCAAAGCTTCTTAATACGAAATATTATGCATGAAGACAACAAAATTATCTTTATATTTTGTGACTCGACTTTCGCTTATTTCTCTGACCTAGGCTATTGCTATCCAACTGGGTTGCAAACCACGCGCCTTTTCCGAGGTAAGTACCAGGCATCACCTCTTTAAATCGCATTTGCGTTTTGTTATCAAATATAAACCTTCATAATTGTTGTTTTTTAAGGCAAAGGGAACTGAGCCCATACAGCCATGTCTGATGTAAACAACTCTTTCAAGTCTTCATTAAAATGCTGGTGTGACACATTTCAATGCTATCTGGGAGAATCTTCCACGCTTCTGCACCATCCGAACCAAAGAAGAAGGCGTCCCGGACGCAGTATGGCTCTTCAAAATCCAGCCAAGAACGGATCGGGCTGCAGCGTTTATTTGACTTTACTTCACTGTCCCACACATTATTAACATCTTGTCGAAGTTTTTCGAGCAAGAAACACCATTCTTACTAGAAAAGCACTACTGTAAAACAATTTGCAAAACAAACCGACACAAAGCTGACGAGGATGCCACAAAAGCGCGGGAGAAACTCCCTCAACCTTTATAAAACGAATTATATTCTTCCGTAGAGTTTTGGACTAGAGAGGCTCTACTGTAACGTAACAGGCACAAGAAAAAGAGACGAATCTCTCGTCTCGATGGACTGAAGCAAAAAGTCTGTCTTCCAAATAGGTTTCAATATCAAATTGCATTTGAAAAATTCAGGGTGGCAAAAAGCGAATTTCAAGCATTTACTCGCGATCAAACAGCGGTATATTACGACAGTTAGAGATTTTCCTGACTAATTAAAAAAATCTTTCACAAAGAATTAATTTGGATTTGAACTCATACTCAACTCACATACTGGTGAAAGAAATTTTAGAATAAGTCAAGTAGTTGGTCTATTCCTAATTGCCACCACCTCTACCGCCACCACTGGTGGCAATCAGGAAAAATATTCCTCATTACCCCCAGTGGTGGCGGACGGTAAAAATATTCCTCATTGTCACCAGTGGTGGCGGATGGTAAAAATATTCTTCATTGCCACCAGTGGTGGCGGATGGTAAAAATATTCCTCAATACCCCCAGTGGTGGCGGACGGTAAAAATATTCCTCATTGTCACCAGTGGTGGCGGATGGTAAAAAAATTCCTCATTGCCACCAGTGGTGGCGGACGGTAAAATTATTCCTCATTGCCACCAGTGGTGGCGGACGGTAAAGTTATTCCTTATGACGTAGATACTTACTTTCGTTTTGATGAGACCTTTGCACTTTTTTTTACGATTTACGCACTCCCATACTGTTAGTCCAATGAATAATGAAATAACATGAAACTATCTGATCAGCAATTTGTACCAAGGTGTGACAAGAACTATTTTATCTAAGGTCATAACACCATAGATGTACATCGCTTGCAAAGAGTTCTCACTACTAATAAGTAATGAAATTGCACCAAGCAGGTTCAATACCACCGGTGGCTGCAGGTTTTTTTAATTCCCGTCCGCCACCACGGGGGTAATGAGGAATATTTTTCCTGATTGCCACCAGTGGTGGCGGTAGAGGTGGTGGCAATCAGGAATAGACCAAGTAGTTGCTGAGAAATTCCTCGATGTATTAAAAACCCTATAATATACTCGTATATAATACTGAGTAAGTACCTAAGTAACCAAAACTTATGGTAATTACCGATGCAAAAATTAAAATACTAACGATAGTTACGTAACGTTACGACATACATTTGCATGATGTTAATAAACTACGTAAACAATCGTCAAAAACTATAATGATTCTAACATTACCTAAGTAAATGTACGGCGTACGTTCACGCGCAGAGACGGATGCAGTGTTGCCAACTAGGGAATGCAATCTCGCGAGATTGGGGCTCAGGCGAGATCCAGCGAGTCTGTGAATAACAATACCGCGAGATCTCGCCAATTTCGAGATCTCGCGAGATTTGTTTGTTTTGTGGGTTTATTGTTGCAAATCATCACAATATTTGAATAAATTAAAAAAAATTAAAAGAATTATAGGTATTATGACATAAACATTTATTTTTACGAACTTTTTCAATTAACTTTTATTTAACATTGTTTAATATAGCTATCTATAATTTTTTTAATAAACCTTAATAAACTTTGATGTACGTATCTAACCAAATAAGAAACGAAATAAACAATCAGTTTTATCTCCTATTATCAAACAAAAGTCTTTTAATAACAGTTTTTTTATAACAAAACAACAAGAAGTCAAGAACTAAAATAAATGAATCTCAATAACTTGAGTTGACTATTAAACTGAGATATTATTATCATTATCAATTAAAGAAAACTATACCTACACAGAGATCTATTAGAAATCAAATATTAACGATTATACTAATCAAATGCGAGGCTTGTTCAGTTCACATCACACACTATTATCACGAATTATTTTGAAAGTAGCTCCTTAAGAAGCACAAAACGTAATCTCGTTAAACTCGCGAGATCTCGCCCATTTTTCGACCGAGATCAATCTCGCTAAAAACGGCCGAGATCTCGCGAAAACGAGATCTCGCGAGAACGAGATTGCATTCCCTATTGCCAACCTTGAAAATTCAACAAACAGCAAATGAACATTGAAAACACAGTAGAAAACAGTAAATGGTAATTTTCAAAACGTTAGGTCTACTGTTTAACATTAATTTCATAGAATAAGCAAAGTAATAAGAAAAAAATAAAAGTTAGAATTACTGTTAGATTTACTATACATTGCTATAACGAATGTCTAGGAATTGTAATGTCAAAAGAATGGAAATAAACATTATTTAATACAAAAAATATTCCTTTTCAATCATTTAAGAGAAAAAGAGCCCGTGTGCTCCATCCTCAGCCTCATCGTCACTTACCACCAGGTGAGATTGAGGTCACACGCGGGTTTAGTCTACAAAAAAATAATAATTAAATCATTCTCAATTGCTTTGTCTTTAGCATTTTCCGAATAATTTTTGTATTAAAATCATATATACTTCTTTTTAATTTTTCATGTGTTTTTCCGTGGCCTTAAATGAATAGCATTCCTTGGTTTCGGACTCACCAGAAAAACAGTAGAAATATGGACTAAAACAGAAAACAGTGACGACATAGTAAAAACGGCAGATCTACTGTTAAAACAGTAGGGTTGGTAACACTGGACGGATGCTTTATGTTTGTGATTCTCTCAAAAAATACTGGCCGATTCTAAAAATTCCTTCACTGGTCTACATGATAGTGAAATAATTTTAAGAATTAGTCCAGTAGTTTTTGAGTAAATCTCAATCATACATGTGGAAGATATGCTATACTTTATGGAACCCTATCGCAATAATTTATTGTTATGATTCCTTGACGTTCTTAGGAATGTGTCACATAAGTTAAAACGACAAAGTACTCAAGGGTATAGTAAGTAAGTAATATGTTTTGTTCACACACAGCAGTGACTGAAACAGTTATCATTATAATAAAATAATTATGTAGTCAAAGGTAAACATATTGAAATCATGTCTGATGGTCTGCTGTTGTTGTGGAATACTCTGATGTGTTGCCCACTGTACGTCTTTCTGCAGGCAACTTCTAATAAATACAAATCTTTTCCGACTGTAACATGTAAGCAGGGCCGGTTAGTATATAGGCGAACTAGGCTACCACATAGGGCGCTAGAGATTTGGGGGGCGCCATGGTAGACACGGGTCTGTCAGTACGGTATAGGAACTTTTATTCCGCTTCCTAGGCTTCTAATTCTAAATCCGTGTCGAATCCGTGCCGAAATTCCGAGCTCGCTTTGCTCTTACGCAAAAAAGGCCTAAAAGTTTCATTTAAAATGAAATCATTAACTCACTCTTGATTTTTGTGCCAATCGTGTTTAAATAAATATTACGAATATAAAGCCACATAAAATTGCAGGTATTTACAATAGAAAAATGCTATTGTCTATCTCGTGTGTTTAATTTTGCTTTTAAAATCTCGCCTAGGGCGCTAAATTTGCGCCAATACTTATAATAGGAGTAATAATAATTAGCAATAAATAGATGTCATCTATGTATACATATATGTGTACAATAACTTGCGTACATTGGTCCGAAGGCCCTTTTAATAAACTCGCCATCTTAGCAAAGGACTGGCGGAAATACGCAGAACAGCTCGAAACGACCTCAGTTCTAGAATCGGTGTGAATGAGGAAAATCCACATTATAATCAGTGTGAATAATACCAGTACAGTAAAGCGAGCGAGTGACATGGCGGATAAAATGGAATGCTGTCAGGGCTTTCAATTAATACTTATATTCTCTCAACATATTACAACCTTGTACACAAAGCTAATTTATAAAAATTGCATTTGGTGTTCAAAGTTGGGGAGAGAAATTGGGCATCCTGAGTAAGGTTAGGCGGTACTTCACGCCGGGACAGATTTTAAAACTTTACCAAGCTCAAGTCCGATCGTGCATGGAGTACTGCTGCCACCTGTGGGAAGGCTCAGCTAAATACCAACTGGCTGCCCTTGACTCGGTGGGGAAACGCGCTAAGCGCCTTATAGGTGACGAATCGCTGGTGGAAGCTAGACTGCAAAGTCTGGAACATCGGCGCAAGGTTGCCTGTCTATCGATATTTTATAGGATACATTTCGCAGAGTGCGCATCGGAATTGCACGACCTAATTCCAGCATCTCCATTCCGCCGTCGGACTACCAGGCGCGGGGAGGGGTTCCATCCTTATGTTGTTGATATCCCATCTGCTCGTACGAAGCGATTGGCTTCTTCGTTCATTACGTTCATTACGGCTAAGGAATGGAACAGCCTGCCGGCGTCTGTATTTCCCGAAACCTACAACCTTGGGATATTCATCAGGCGAGATCGAGGTCAAATGCGGGTTTTTTTATTGTCTACTTAAGACAATAAAAAATAAAAAAAGAGAAAAGTTGTCTATCTCTGTTCGACATAATCTTACAAGCATTGTAATGTTTTCAGTAATGATTTTATTTTATTATTATGTTGTTACTCTTTTCAGGGTTCACGGGCCCTAAGGAGCCAGGTCCTTTGAAAGGGTTGCGTGGGGACATGGTCCAACACGTAGAGGCCTTGTTAGAGTATTTACTATAAAATTCTGACTCTGAACACGTCCATGAGAATGCATTTAAAGAAAATCCCCGCTTATTATTCAAGCTTTCATTTGATATATATCACTCCCGTGTGTTACACCATTTGAAGCAGTTCCCATATTTAAGTGCCCAGTATCCAGCATTAGATCGTCGGTGGCGTTTTGGCTAGGACGTCGGACTCCCATACGGGAGGACCCGAGTTCGAAACCAGACAATGCCATGTAAGTCTTTCGAAAAAACCGAAAGACTCATAGGTATGAGTTTTTCGGTTTTTGCGAAAGACTTACGTACATTTACCGACTGCTCTGACGGTGAAGGAAAATAACGTGAGGAAACCTGCACACTGAAATAACCAGTGTGTGAAATGGGGAAGGCAATGAGCAAACCACCCCATTAAATCTGTCACGCGAGTCGTTCTATGTGATTAATTTCTTAGAATGATCACGACCCTCAGCAATGAGGAACACGACTTAGAAGAAGAAGAATATCTAGCATTCTTTAAACATAGTCTATTTATTTCTCCACACAAGTGGTTCCTCGGGCAAAAACTAGAATAAATTGAAATTGAAACTTAACGGAAACCTCCGAATGCCAATTTTCAGCCCGATAGGAACAAATATTAAGCATTGCCATATCTACAGAACCTGCTCGGATAAATTTCAAAGCTATAGCAAAAAACCGCATCGAAATTGGTTCAGCCGTTTCGGAGCTAGATGGGAACAGACACACAAACAAACATCCTGTTAGATCAAACGCATATACCTTCTCCGTTCCGCCGTGGGTAAAAATGACATCAAAGACGACAACAATTTCACCTACCGTTACTAAGTGTGTCAAATGAAAAAGTGAAATAAATGTTCTTAGCCTGGGTTAGATACCCCTTTTATACGGGGGGAAACGCTCATGCATACCTCCTCGCAGCAACGGGGAGACGAAGAGGTTATGCCGGACTTTTGCCGGCCAAAAACCCCCCGGTGTTCCTGCGCACCGCCTGACGGCGAAGCCGCGGGAACGCTTGCGCATACCTTCCGGGACGGGTTGGATATTCTGGGTTCACTCGCGAATCGTCTATGGTTTTCAAACAATAAATTTCAGGGTTTGCGTTAGTGCAAGTCGCTTTTGTAATTCAACCCGGGTTAGGCACTAACTCTCGGGTTATCTCTGAATTCGATCTAGCCTAAGACAAGTGTATCTACCGTATCTAGCTACAACTAAACCAGTTAACTACATGATAATGCGGCAGCGTTTAGAAGGATAATAACAGGTTGATATAATAACATGTTTGAAGTAACATTTAACTTGAACCTGCACTTGAACTTGATTTCCAGGATATTTTGGTGTCATTATTTTAAACGCTGTAGAACAATAGTAAACTATTGGACAGTGAGTGAGTAGTACTTTTGCTATAGAAGTTAAGCTTGCTACAATCTGCCCTCTAGGTGCCGGCTAGCAGGGTTCTAGGACAGTGTGCAGATGAAGTAATAGAAGAAACTTGGTAACAATAGATATTATATTAACCAGGAACAGAACAACACAATAGTAGAAAATAGGTAGTAGTAGGAGACAGTTTTATAAAATGGTCAAACGTCCGTTCAGGACAAAAATACAGAGAGGGTGATTAATACAACAGTATAGGACAACATTAAACAACATGTGCCGTGCCGTGTCGTGCCGACCATAAAAAATACCACTACCCCAACTCTTTCCGTGAGTGTCGTACGAGGCGACTAAGAATCATAGTGGATACTATTCTACACCTAGTAAACGGGTATAGGCTCGCCACCTATCACGTTTGTCCACCAAATCTTACGACGATAAATGGGAACTACATATGATGAAGGTGGTTCCTCTGTCCCCGAGGGGGATAATGGATGTGAAAGCTATGTTTTATGAAACAACATGTCAACAAGGCTACTGACCTCCTAGCCTTGCTGTCACACTAAGCCAGTGCTACTGGCAGCTAGCACTAACCCGATTGCGTGTGTCAGTGTCACTCTTCACAAGACAACAGCTAACCGACTCCCCTTGGCCTATGAAAATTTCAATGGTTTCCTACCAATAATCCGTATTAATTCCTCATACAAGCTACAAGCATCCTATACACGATGAAAAATGTTTCCTTGTAGATAGGAGTAACCAGTCATCAATTTTGGTTATCTTGGTTAACTTGGTATTCGCTTGGTGTAGTATTTTAAGCCAAAAATGGTCTATTAATAAAGGATTTTCTATTTCTATTTATTATTTACGAGGAAGTCACGTCCTATAAACATACAAGTGAAATTTTGAAAAAAAAAAAAAATGTTCCTGCTTGACAGGTATATGTAAGTTTGTTAATATTTACACTATATATGTATACTATGTATGTATATTTTGTATTGTATTTTTTGAGATATTTACTATTTACTTTATAGTTCTTGCATATAATGTACTTACCTATATGTGAAAATATATGTGTATATTTATATAGTTGCCTTTATACACCTACTACCTCTTTCTCGAAATCATTTCCTCTGCCCGAAGGTTGTCTGGAAGAGATCGCTCTTAGCGATAAGGCCGCCTAAATTGTACTTCACTAGTACCTTTTCTATCTCATGTTTGTTGTTTTATATTTGAGCAATAAAGTGTATTTTACTTATTTATTATTATTTGACGTACACACTATGTCTACCTATAAATTATAACGCATCTTTCACTTTCGCGGGTTTGCTGGAAAAAATCTCTTTTAGAGATAAGTTCACGCTTTGTACAATGTCTCATTTTAATTGTTTTTTAGTAAGTCTAGTGTTGTCCAATAAAATGTAAATAAATAAAAAATGAAGTAGAACATATTGAAGCACTGAGAGAAAGAGCGGCGTAACCCTCAATTTTTCCATGAGTTCAGCAGTAAGAAGTTAGCAATAGCGACGGCGACCGCTTACCATCAGATAGCCGTCTGCCTGTCCATTTAGCGTATTCTACTTCTATTTAGGGATAAAAATATCCCATGATATTGAATTTTTTTTGTACTTAAAAGTAAGACAATAGGTACTTAGAACCTCCTACCTACAAATAGAACGTCAGAAATCAGAATTGAAATTAGTGTGACATTTCTGGAGTACGCGTCGTATATACAGAATCCTTTTACGCCCACCTTTCTAAAGCCCGGTCTACACTCGCGTGCAGATCGCGCCGCGATAACCGCGAAACAGGAGTGTGGATGGTGTCGCGGTTTCGCGTTCGTGCTTCGAGGCGTTCCCCGTCCGGTGTCGGTTTTGTTGTCCCGCGAGAAAGGAATCGCGGAGCGCGAACGCGAACCCATCCACACTTGGGTATTATATGCGTTGACGAGCGGTCGTGCGTGCTATATTACTTTTTATTATAATTAGCGTTCCGTGAGAATCAATACCATTATGAACATTCCTGTGGCTGATTTGAAGAAAAAAAAATTACAAAATTAAAAATCACAAAAATTACATAGCGTCCCGGCAGCAACAGCAGCTTTGTTGGTGTCCATTCTTGTCGAGTGCGAACTAGACTGCGGTTAGTTTCTAGTAGCTGCGGTGCGGTAAGTTACAAGTATAGAGGGACATATTTTCGCGCAGAGTTCACGGGGGAATCGCGGCCAAATGTAGCGGCCGCGGATTGCGGGCGAGTGTAGAGCGCGCTTAGAAAATAACAAACAAAATAAATTGGTACTGAATGAAATCTCAGTACAAGCGTTCGCGGTGCCCGCCACAGAATAAATAAGCGGCACGCCGTCATCATTTCCTTTCCATAGGCGGGATCTTATTTAAATGCTTGTCAATCAATCAATCAGTTAAATTATTTATGTGTAAAGATTTTGATTTTTTTTTTTTTTTTTTTTATTAAATAAGGAGAGCAGACGAGCCAACGGGCCACCTGATGGTAAGTGGTCACCGTCGCCCATAGACATCTCACCACACTGTATTAATATTAGAGGGTTTTTGATGCGCTGCTAACCTTGAGGACTAAGATGGAGTGCCTCATGTGCCGGAAATTACGCTGGCTCTCTTACCCTTCAAACCGAAACACAGAAATGCAAGCATTTCTGCTTCACGGCAGAAATAGATAAGAGGGTGGTACCACCCCAGGCGATCCTTCACTTTAGGATCTACCACTACCAAAATGATTGGCACCTATGTGATGATTTTCGAAACTAAACTTAATACTAATCAGTTCACGAGTTCACGGAGCGACCAGCGTGCTGTAGACGGTATTGACGGCGTGCGATGACTCGCAAGGCAAACGCCACAAGATTTTACAAATATCAGAAATAAGCGATACAAAGAAAACACCACCGGTGGCACTTGAACCCACACCTCCAGCTTAACCGTAGCCGACGCGTTTACCAATTTCGCTGTATTGGTGGCCAAGTAAGGGTCAAGTCGACTCGATTTTTGGCATCGCTTAATCCTTCATTTTACTTCCATTCCACTAGATGTCCGAAGATTCCTTTCTGTTCTCATCTGTGTGCCACACACCGTGCAATACTGACATCATCAAAGTGCTTGTGACAAAAACACACGCGACGTTGTCACGTGTTCTCAGTTAGCGAATCACACAAGATACCTAACTGCTATACACACACGTGTTTCCCCGAAGTGGGGAGTCGCATCACTCAAGCATCATCAGCACTCCATCATTGTCATTGTTGACAATATGGATGCAAACAATCGTGGGGGCAGTTATATGAAGATTATTATAGTAAGTAAATATGACGTCGTAACAAAGTTGGTTGTGCACCTATGCAAGGGTTTCAAGAGCGTCGTTAGCCTAGTGGCTAGGACATCGGACTCCCATACGGGAGGTCCAGGTGCGAAACCATGCAGTGCCATGTACCAATGAGTTTTTCGTATTTTTGGAAGACTTAGGTACATTTACCGACTGCTCTAACGGTGAAGGAAAACATCGTGAGGAAACCTGCACACTGAGATGACCAGTGTGTAAAATGGGGTAGGCAGGCTAGGGTCGAAGTGCTGCCGCTGGGGTTATTCCCGGCTCTTATCTTATGATAGGGGATCATAAGATAAGGTAAGAAGCAAGGGTTTCAATTCCAAGAGAAAGTTGATTGTACCCAAAGCGCAGTTTACTATATCGAGTGTTATTTATGTGTTGACTCGGGATCCAAAGAATCCTGGTATGGACTTTAGTGATAGTGTCAACGCTGTCCCAAGCGTGCGCACGCGGCGTGTCAATATCCATCGTTGGTTATGAAGGTGAAACGTCAGCTAATGAATATGATAACCAGGAACGTACTATGCAGTATTAATATATATTCTATGAACGTCGATAACGCCAATAACGTTTATCTATATTATTTATTGCCATATTTTACTGCGGAATTATTATTTATTAATTTACAGTCCACCGTTAAAGAGAGGTCAGGTGCGGTCAACCATTAACCGAAGAGCGTGTATGAAGCGATTGATGAGTGTGGAAGAAGCGAGAACAGTTTGTCAGGATCGTTGCAGGTGGAAATATTTAGTCTCTGCGGGAAACAGGCGTGAGTTTATGTAATATATACGAGGGACGTTCAATATGTGTTCCGTATAAGGGTAATTTACTAATCATATACCTTTTTGATAGTTACTGCTAATTTCACCTTCTGCAGGTATAATTACTAAAAATTAGCTAATTTCTTTCATTTGTTTTCTTGCCTTTCCGTTGGTACATACATGCTATCCTTCATGTCCGTCTTCATCTATCAAAAGTCAGTGCAAGATGGGTGCCGCGAATGCTCACGGCTCATCAAAAGGAAATGCGTGTCGATTGTTGTAAGGAGTTTTGTTCTGTGGCGAGAACCCTGTCGGAGTGATAGATCTGATTGTTATCAGCGATGAAACCTGGGTTCAGCACTATGACTCTGAAAGCAAACAAGAGTCCATGCAGTGGCACAAAAAAGGAACAGACCAGCCAAAGAAGTTCATAGTGACTCAATCCGCTGAAAAGGTGACGGCCACCGTGGCCGTTTTGGAATTACAAGGGCATTCTGTTAATTGAATATAAAGAAGCAGGTAAAACTATAAGTGGGCCAAGTATGCTAATACTCTACGACGATTAAAAGAAGTCATCAACGAATACAGACGTGAAAAGCTAGCCCGCGGTGTTATGCTTCTGCATGACAACGCCCCCGTGCACACGGCTCAATTTGCCAAGGCTGCTGTGCGAATTAATTACTGCCTAGACCTGGCTCCTACTGATTTATTTTAAATATCAAATCTTGTCCAAACTTGAAGACATATCTTCGTGGGAAACGATTTCACGATGATGAGAAAACTCTCAGCAACGTGAAATCCGAAGAAATCGTTTTTCGGACAAGGAAAACATTCTTTTTTCAAGGAACTGAAAGCTTATTGCTCGCTGTAACAAATGTATCGAAATTAGAGGAGATTACGTAGAAAAATAAACATAATTTTGTTGAACGCCCCTCGTATGTGTCCACGGCTTCTTATCACTTTCCAACAATCCTATAGGCATCTTTTAAGCCAAACAGTACCTTCTTTTCTTAAGTTGCAATGTGATTGATAAATACTATCTAAAAGAAACGTAGTAAGTACAAAAGCTATATAAAAAGAAAAATTGCTAATTCGATAATAGTCATTCGCGTGCCGCACGCAACGCACATAAAGGTTATAAGCGACAACAAACGTGGTTTGCAACATGTCCGGTGTTCGCATTCAGGTTCTACATGACTGGTGACTAGATCTTGACATGTCTTCGATGATGTCATGTAGATGCTGTTAGATCGAAATACATAATTTCCATGAATTTGAATTTTCTACGTGTTTAGTGATGAAATTCGACTTTTACGAAATTACTATCATCATCATCATCATCAGCCTACTCTAGTCCACTGCTGGACATAGGCCTCTCCCAGGGCGCGCCATTGAGCCTGATCTTCGGCTCTTCTCATCCAGTCGTTGCCAGGCACCTTGCACAGATCGTCGCTCCATCTAGCAGGGCTACGTTTGCCCAAACGCGGTCTCCACTCCAGAACTCGTCTACCCCAGCGGTTATCGGTTCTGCGACAGATGTGACCGGCCCACTGCCACTTCAGCTTGCTAATCTTATGAGCTATGTCGATACCTAAAAATTGCTGCTTTATGAGTGTCTACTGTGAGAAAGGTATCCAATAAAAAAAACCATAAATCATTAACCATGTGTGTAAACCATCCCATTAAATCTGTGGGTCCGGAGAATAACGGTCTAAGTCTACTTATATTGAAAATTAGTTTCTTATTGAAATTAATATAGTTCTCTTTTTTTTATTTTATTGACTAGTAAACCCGCATTAGACTTCGATCTGGCCTGATGGTAAGCGACGATGGAGTTCTCTATCGAACGATGTAAGAGAATCTGACTTATCTTTAAAAACAACGAAGATACCAATTTGGTAAAATGGTTTAATTTGAAACAAATCAAAAACAAACACTTTTTCTTTTTACTTTTTATCCCTCTATGAATAGTTCAACTTTTTGAGTTGTACCCTTATTCACCGGACCCACAGAAATCTCATCTCTAAAAACATGATCCTCATCAATGAGAAATACCACTTAGAAGATGAGTGTACACCAATATTCAATACTAAGTAAACGAATTAAAAGGAATAGGTAACGTGATTATAACGTTATCTACGTTATAATCACGTTTTGCTTTTATTTTATTACAGATGGGTCATAGAAAAATTTCCGTGAAAAATAAAAAACGCGTAACGGTACCTAAACGCATTTGATATCCGAACTGCGTATGTGTGTACGTAAGCAAAGTCTCAACTCTATTGCATAATATGTAAGTGGGTCAAAAATAGGGATATTACGGAACTTCGACCCCGACTCCGAAAGGTCGGAACTTCCGATTGATTTTACACTTCCGACTCCGACTTCGGCTCCGATAATTTTGAATTTGAGGTTATACCGAAGATTTGTGAGAAAACATATTCAAATATCAATATTTTAATAAATAGTGTAGGACTATATAAAGGAATATGTTTTATTGCGGCAAACGTCATCTTAAAAAATATTGACCAGTTCAGCTATAAAAATTAAAAAACGGTTTAAAATTTGAACTTCTTCTGAACATCTCTCTTCTACCTCCGCCTCCGACTCTGACAAATCAAATTTAAAATCTTCGGTTTCGACTCCGGTTCCGGTAAAACAACCTCCGTAACATCCCTAGTCAAAATATATTTCTGAAAATTTTTCATAGAAAATTATATTTTTCGCAAAGTTATCCTTCTGCACTTTTACTATCTGGTTCAATGTCAATATCAAAAGTTTACATCTTCGCCATTAGGATTTTTAAAATACCCTCTTGCTTTCAAAATACTTTCCCTTAGCATGTCGCGACTTCGTCAACAATGTATGTCGCTCGCTAGTGATAATTATAATACGAACCGGACGTGTGCAGAATTTTAAGCGTAAATGGCAGAAAGTGTGTCGTATAATTACGTATACCTAGTTGGCGTTACATAACGTTGCAGATCAGATGCGGAGTTCCATACATAAGTGCCCGCCCCCTCCTTTACTCCCCCCTCTTACGACCGTCCCCTACCCTAGGGCGGGTGAGATTCTCCCACTATTGACAGCGCGCCAAATATTTTAAAATAAGTTTTAACTCTTTTGTACGTTCTGTTCGTTTTGATTCAGGTAATTATCTAAAGAGAAAAGTTGCGAGATTCTACGGATTCTACCTTGAATATTGACAGCGGGAGGAACATTATTTTAAAATAAAAGTTTACGACATTTTGTTTGTTTAGGTTTGTATTACAAATGAAAGCTCCCAATAGCTGTTCTGTTTAATTTAATCAAAGTCCTTCGTAATCGTAAAGCGCTGGTTTTTAAATAAAACCTTTTGTTCTGTACAATCTTGCTTTATTTGCTAGGGACTAGGGACAAGTCCTTCACAATACCTCTATCATTTTCTTTTGTATTTATTTTGTAATCAAGTTTTTCAACAAAGACAAGACACATAATTACGTAAACTATGAGGATAATCACAAGATATTGAAATTGAAATTGAAAATATTTATTTCCAGAAGCACAAATGGTCTTCTAATACACACACACATTACAAATTAAGATACATTAAATTAGATTAGATTAAACCTTGGTAAAACAATTAAATTAACTTACATGAAATTTATAATAATAAATTAATAATTTATAATAATATTAGAACAACACAAAACATAAATATTGTCGTCAGGTAATTGGCACATGATAACTGGCCCATTTCCGATGTAGTGGGCTAGGAACCCATTCTCTGGTCGCCGTGATGATGAGGTTGACCGAGCGCATGATATAAACTATCATAAATGTACAACAACATGTATAAATGAGAAATATAATAAATTTTATGTATTATGCATTTCTCATGCTAGATATACTAAAATAAATTAGAAAAAAATTCCACGAGCAGGATTTGAAATTGCAACTTTGCCGTTCCGTGGCAGTGCTCTAACCAACTGAGCTGTCGAGGCTCTCCGTGCAGGCTTTAAATTATTAATTTGAGAAATATATTACTTACCATCACAGATAAAGCATCTTATCTTTGGATGGGGGCTGGGAATCCCAGCGACACTTCGACCCATTGGGATCTTTTGTGTTCAACCCCTTGTACCTATCCCTTGACCACTTCACATAATATGTCATGCATGAGCTAAATAAAGCATAGTCTTTGGTCTAATTTTTATAGACCCCGTTTTAATTCATAATTTCTCTTTTATTTAATTTAATTTTAATTTATTTATTAGGTAAACACAACAGATTACAACCAGAGAAATTACAAAAAAATACTATTGAATGTAATGACTAAAAAACTTATACCTATTTGAAAAATAAAAATAATAAAGTAAAGACTATAAAGTAGGTGCGTGGATAGTTCACTTGAGGACATCCTCAACCCGTCTTTTAAAAACTAATGGCATAGGATCAAATAAGTCTATCGATGGCTTATTGTTGCTGTTCGAAGAGATTTCGTTAAACAATCTACACATTCGCACAGTAGGGTTATAGAACGATGTGTTGTTCTTAAAAACATTTAATACAAATGTTTTAGGATTGCGAAGTTTAAAGTTCGTGTTGAAGTTTAGACAGGACAGCAAGGAAGGTGAATCTATGGTGGAATGAAGAATTTTATGTAGGATTATTAGGTCTTGGTGTTTGCGCCTAAGATGAAGCGGGGTGACTTTAAATTTTGCCAGTCTATCATCATACGACGACAGCTGACGGCCGAAACCATACTTATAGCTCATGATTATATGATAAGCATATGCTCAAAGAGTAAGTTAGCTTGGTGAGAGGTACCTCTAGAGACAGACATATTATACCATTCTCTTTTTTATATTACTTTTTGTTCCAACTAGGTTAGATACTTACACTACACATAATTACAATAGACATAGTTTTATTCAGTAGAAAGTAACAAACAAATTGAATAACTTTTATTTATTATTTTAAATGAATGAATTATCATTGCTACCTCATGAATACTTTCATACATAGGTAATTTAATTAAAATGTGTATATTGATTATATAAATCCCTGTCTTTGTATGTAAATCAGGTGTTAAGTCAATAATCGTTTAATTAAAGGTACAAATACCTAATTATAATTCCATTGAAATATTATTTTATGTTTATTATATGAGTGAATAATCGATTTTTTCCAATTAACATCTACTTATTAGCAGTTTCAACTGATTTGCGTAACTAAAGTGCATTATTTCGGTTTAATTGAACTTTTTAATTAAGTTTTATTGTTTTATCAAGTTTAGGCATTGATGAAAAAATACTGATGGTTAAGCTTTTAGAATTAGTTTCTACATTCATTTTATTAAAAAGCCTAAAATGCAGTATAATAATGTTATATAGATAGTATTATAGTACCTAGGTATTAGATATGCAAGTACATAAGGATATAAAAGTTAGCTAAACCTTCCAGCATTCTAAATTATATATAGGTACTTTGCTTCCATTTATATTAGATTGCAACTATGTATACAGTTAATAAATGATTCTAAGTAGTCAACAATTAGAATCGCTTATTAACTGTATACATTTGGTACTCTTTTTAGGTTACAATAAAACATCTCAAGTGGAAATGGGCTGGACATACCATGAGAGGTCCAGGCAAGTGGAGCAAAATGATCACAACATGGTATCCAAGAGGCGATAAAAGGAAGAGAGGTAGACCATTTAGACGCTGGGATGATGAAATAGCGGAATTGGCCGGTAGGACGTGGACTAGGGTGGCGTTGGAAAGGGAAGAATTCAGAAGACTGGGGGAGGCCTTTGTCCGGAGGCACACAGATTCTAGTTACTGTAAAAATGTAATAGTATGTAAGTAAACAAAATCTGAAAGAGGCTGTAATAAATAAATGGTTAGAGCAACCCAATTCCACTGATATTACAATGTTTGCGGTTCATTCCCAAATAATAAACGATTACATTTTCGTAACAAATACGTATTTCGCAAAAAAACGATCCAATTTTAATAACAAACTGTATTCTGCTAACACCATGCAAACACATGAACAAACCGATTGATCGTTGACTTACCTGAAACATACTGTTAATCAAACGATTCACGACTAAACGTATACGAAAAACCTCAAGTTGCTGCAATTTAGTTTCTATTGAGATATTGTTGTATTTGTAGAATTGGGTCCCAGATGGGAGGTTAAAACAAAATGGCAGATATGAGTGTTATTATCCAGATAAACTTTATGTCATAGGTAGTCACTTTTTTATTATAATCCCTATCTAATCGGTAATGATAACCTGGACCCCTTTGGTTGGTCACACAAATTTGAATTGTTTTTTTTTTCACCAATGATAAAAAACCTAACAATTTCTGTATGTGGTATAATCAGATAAAAAAGTTATGCAATAGGAATTTTACTATGTTTAACTTATGGATAATAATTATGTACATAACATTATAATTTTAAAAAAAGCGATAAGGCCGCCTTGTGCACATTGTATTGTACGTCTCTTTATGTTGTATGTTTTGTTTTTGTCCTCGGTGTGCAATACAGTATATTTGTATAATTTATGAGTACAAAAATTTTATATAAAAGTTTTTTGAATATGAATTTCTGATTTTTCATGAGTGATATGTAACCAACCTAAGTGCCTATTATTTGACTCAATTTTAAAACCTTTTAGTTCGATTTATCTGTTTGCCTGCCAAGCTTAGCAGTACAAACAAACGGACTAATTAGATACCAATTACAATCATTTACATCAATTTACATTAGAGAGGATTATGTCTTTACAAAGATTAATTTCTGAACATTCACCACTGTGCTGAAATTAATGTTGTTCTTGGAATCCTATGGCACCAATGAGGATCTAAGGTGTCTTCACAATAAACTGTTTTCTGCCACCTTTTTAAGGTTCTAAAGGTGAAATAGAAAGGTAAAATAACAGATAACTTTTACACAACTTAAGGAAACTACCTAAAACAAACTTTTATACTATATCTAGATAATTTCCACAGTGGGTGCATCAACACCATTTGTACTCCCTTGCCTCTTGTACTCCTGGCCCCAACAGTTAGGTTGATAAGGATTTTTTTACTAGAAAGTTATATGACAACATACAACAATCCAATAAGAAATATGAATGATTTTTAACAAATATGCATGAATGAATGAATGAATACTAAATATATGATATCAATTCCCTAACAACAGACAGATAAACTAACTTGGCTTATCGTAAAAGTAATCAGAATTTAGGTATTATGAAACAAATGAGTCAACAGAAGTCCATGAATAACTGTTTTATAAAACAGAAGTGCATGAATAACTGTTTTAATAAATCTCAGGCATCAGTGAGACGGCAACAAAAAATGTACTGTAACCTCTAATCTTTGCATTACATAAATTTACTATTGGCTCATAAAATGGATATTATAAATTTCAATGCCTTTTTTATAGCGAGACCTGAATATTTTGCAGTGACACACTTAGATGCAAGGCCATGTGAGTAAAAGTATAATGAAAAATCTCTTACCTGGGTCGGTTCTGCATGTAATACTGACCCCCAAATATGAAAGCCATGTACACCCCCACATAGTAGAAAGCCACAGTCCAATTCTCCGTCATCCACTTTCTGTAGTTATAGTGAATAAACTCATTTTCGAATTCGAAAATGTAAGAGTAATTCGGAGTGATGTCCAGGTTATAAGTCATGGATGGAGCCTCCATGTTTACACTGTAAACCACTGCTAGGTTAACGAAATGCTACACTGATTATCACCGGTAGAGGAATTAACCTAAAAACGCCGAGACAGCTCGGTATCGTTATATCACAGATTGGAAATGTCAATAGTCCGGAGGCGCGGCGCGGCGAGGCTACGTATCACCAGCACGCGACTGGTCGCAGCAGTGGGCGCGAATGGAATCCACTTTGACTATTTATTCGCGGTGACGACGCGTCGGCCCGAGTCCGAACTATCGCTCGTCACAGCGGCAAGCGGAAAACAGAGGAAAAAATTAATGAAATTCTCGCCACGCCGAGTTTCGCCTGTCTCATTTTCGATCTGACAGATGTTGCTAGACTTGTTTTAATTTCCCCTTAGTGAATGTGACAAAAAGTTAAATTAGAAATAAGATGTCAGGATTTTTTCATTTTTTGCCAATTATTAAAACATTCCAAAAAAATATACTGAACTAAAGATCGAACGAAGTTATATAAGAGATCTCAGACGAGACGTATTGAAGTTAGGATAAGTTTACCCGGTTAAGAAAAATCTCTTTCAGCTAGCAACATTGTTTTGACACTGGGAAGTAGAGATAGGAAGTCTCGCTCATCTTAAAATCGATCTTTTAAAACAATCTTTCAAGGAGCGATCATCGAGTTTTAGTTCATTATAAAATTATTTATTCCTATGTTGCATTTTAATAAATAGGTACATCAATAATATTCGTCACACATTTCTCAAATGTTAAATAAAAAAACTACAAATCTAAAAATATTTTGAATTTGATAAACAATTGAAAACGAATTCGATTCAAAATATCGATAGCATTGTTTGACAATGTCAGTATTGTTCAGAAATCAAAATTAGGATTTATACCCTAGTGTTCCTTAACGTTCCTTCCGTAAACGAATGGTAGCACAGTCAGAATTGGTGCCAATGGCGTCGATTCCGAGGTAGTCGAGTAGGTACGACGACGTAAGCAGGACGTTTCGTTTAGCGATTATTCCCGGAATCGGCAAATCAATATGTTAAAATCGGGGAATTCCCAAGTAGGTCAATAATTTTCATGTCAAGCTTAAGTATGCATGGCATTTATATAATTAAAAAAATAAAACTGTATTTAAATTCATTTAAAAAAATCATGAATAGGTACCTATTGTAAGTTATATTCAACGAATATTACAAACGAACAACACACCACAACAAAGTAAAGTAGGTACCAAATAGTAAAACCCTAAATGTTGGCCACTTTACCTAGGTACTTAAATTAATCTAATGACACCGATGCATCCAAAAACACATTCGAAATATGTTCATAAACACCAATTTAGCAAACTTGAACATATTTTCAAATCTCGCCAACAACTCCTTTCCTATCGGTAATTTAGGTTTAGCCTGCCTCATTTCAATGTCATTTACTTCAGTTGTATTCAGTAGCGTGTACATATAATACGCGGGTTTCGTCCCGATGTTTATGATTCGGTGGAACAGTCCGGAGTCTACTTTGCTTTGATCTCCGGTGTCGAGGCGGTAGGACTGTCCTATTTGGAGCGTGGTTACCTCAGGCTCGAAGACCACCGGGCCTTGTAGTACCGTTAAGGTAACGTTGGCTAAGTCGTAGGGGATGTATTTTTCTAGGTCGTACCCTGAAAAATGAAGATTTAATTTTATCTTATTTTATTTCGTAGCTGCGCAAACGTATGAATAATATTTCTTTTAGATTCTAAATACTTTGACCTTTATTAACACTCCTCCTCTACGCGACCCAGTACCCAGTACGCCAGTCTCTAAGGTCAGGCTGAAATGAGGCCACTAACCGCCGTACTATACTCTCCTCTCTCTGAATCCTGCCCATAATCCTCCTCCATGAAACATAAACTCCTTATATAGAAGGCAAGAATACTACGAGCTTCATCCTACCATTTCTGAAATCTTCTAAAGTACTTTGTCGTATTCCTCTCATTGATGAGGGTTGTGATCATTAATGGAACGACAGTCTTAGAATATTTAATTAAGAGTTTGCCGATTGATTTCCCTGTTTCCCACATTGGTTATATCTCAGTATGCAGGTTTTCTCGCGACGTTTTCCCTCAACGTCGGTAAATGAAAGTAGGTAGGTAACAACTGAAAAACTCATTGGTGCATGACATTGAATAGTTTCCAATTTTCGAACCTGAACCTAACGCTTAACGGCAAATGTCCTAGCCACTACGCCACCGACGCTCTAAATAAAATAAAACATTATAATCTCCAACAACAAACCTGGAAAATCAGCAATGAAAATAACATCACTGTAATTGCTCCAAGAATGAACCTCTTCTGTAATCTCGTCCAAATCACTCCTCCAGTCCAAAGCTTCATCCAGCAACGGCATCAGAAACGGCACCCTCTCAAACGGAGACCAAGAAACCTTCAACAAATCTACTTTCGGATCAAAAAGCCGTTGCGTGAACCGGCCATTCAAAGAACACCAAACATCGATATAAATCGAAATGTTCTCCGAAATCGATTCCTTCCAGCTTCTTTCACGGGCTTCTTTCATCAGATTGTCCTTCAAGCAGTGAGCGTATTGGTAAGCCATATCGGCGTGCCTTGTCCATCTGTCGTTGAGAGTGTAGAGAGTTGGGTCGACGAAGAACTCCTTGTTTCGGTTGTTGTCGACGACTTTGATGACAACTGATTGGGGGTCCCAGGAGTGGACCATCATGTCCCAGGAGTAGCCGTAGAGACCGTTGGTCCAGTTGTTGTAGCCCTGAGAAAATTTGCTGGTCATTATGAACATGGACAACTTTTTATAGATCAGAAAGCTAGAGTGTTCACAAATTTTAACTGGCAGACCAATTTATGACGCAAGTGTGAAAGGATTTTTTTAAAGTTGTAAACTTCATTTTCTTAAGTTCATGGAGCAATGCATAATTCTGCATATCAGAGAAAATATAGGCAGTATAAAGCGGCGCTTGAACGAAGAGGCCTATACCAAGCAGTGGGCAGAAATGGGCTGAAAAAAAGAAGAGACAATATTACCCTATCCAATGTAGTCAGACTTTATGGTTTCCAGGATATTTTCAGCTCCATATATATCTGGGGGCACTGTAGTACCCCCTACAAGTCGAGCCAAAACAAGCGGGTCACGCTGCTTTTTACATGAAATATTTTTTGGGGTATCTTTTGAGTTAATGTTAACAGGAGTAATGCTCACTCTGTTACCTTAACTACAGTATTGTTCACTTACCTTTGTAATGAAATGTGAATACGGTAAAAAGGCTTGAGTGAAAACGTAAAAAAATATAAAGTATGTCGTAATTTTCTTAATAAAATCCACACTTTCCTTGTCCTCTGACTCTATTACCATCGGCTCTACGGTCTGAGTTTTTGAGTCATCTGTATTTAGAATGCTTTTATAACAAATCCGGTCAGCTGTAGCGTCTTTATTGTCGACGTTTTGTTCTTCATTTTCAACATCAGCCCCAAAGTATTCTGAGTCATCTTGCTCATTAGTTGTTGCTCCGTTGTTGGTTGTTTTATCATTGCTGGTCAATTCATCATCATTTGCGCCATCATCATCATAATTTTCAACAGAATTGCAAGTACAACCTGTACTTGTTGTAAATGAATTTATGCGATTGCGAATGCCGTCTTTAATCTTCCAGTAGTATTCTTGTAGAATGTGTAAAACTATTTTCGGCCAGTCAAATGGGTAAAATAAAGGCATTATCGCTAGGCAAACCCATGGGAACATTCCTGGAAAACAATAATTATTCAGAAATTTAATATTTGCAGCAGACTTTCAAATTATTGTACAGATGCATGATGATGGAGCGTCGGTGGCACAGTGGCTAGGACACCGGACTCCCATGCGGGTGGTCGGGGTTCAAAAACATGCAGTGCTAAGTACCAATGAGTTTTTCATAATTTTCGAAGACTTACGTATATTTACCGACTGCTCTAACGGTGAATGAAAACATCGCGAGGAAACCTGCACACTGAGATGACCAGTGTGTAAAATGGGGTAAGCACAAAAGATCCTCAAGGGTCGAAGTGCCGCTGGGGCTATTTCCGGTCCCCTATCGTAAGATAAGATAGATGCATGATTACTCTCACACCATCAAAAGGATGGCTACGCATCGATATAAACTAAACAAAGGTGGTATGACTCTGTGCAGTCAGCATGGGGTGCTACCTTTTTTCATAAGGCATTAGCCTTGCCAATGCAAGGCAAAACACAACAATTTGTGTTTCGGTTTTAAGGGTAAGAGAGCCAACGTAATAACCGGCACATAAGGCACTCCATTCCATCTAAGTCCTCAAGGTTAGCAGCGTACCGAAGACCCTCTCATTCCATGATAATAAGGTGAGACATCTATAGGCGACGATGGCCAATTAATTACCACCAACGGTGGCCCGTTTGTAACCCAGTCGCAGTAAGTTTTTGTTTTGATTTCTTGACCTTCCTATGAATGTGACAAATAAGAGAGCGTTCCATAACCAGTTGAAATAATTCAAGTTGACAACTGTCAATGTTCCATTACCGCGTTATCATCAGAAAGTGTATCAAACTTCTATTTGACACAAGTAATTGATCATTTACAGCTATCAACGTGAATAATTTCAACTGGTTTTATAACGTAGCCTAAGTTAAAGTTAGGCCATTGGTACAGATTTACAGACCGATCCTAAATAGTCGACTGTTCATCAGATTGAAGAGGGCACAGAACAGCATAGCGACGTGCCTCGTGCGAGAATACATCATCCATAAAGCCACCGTGAGGTCGAACGCGAAGATAAACCAGTGCACCACCAGGTAGTCCACTTGAGGGACCGTCAGGAACAGTCTGGAGACATTACATCCAGTAGAGGATTCAGTGGGCATGCTCCTCCAGCCTCTAAAGCCTAAGGAAACAGTTATCCGAAGGCGTGTGATCAGCACTGGGCCCACTCGGTGAATCAAGGCTAGTATAAATCAGAATAATATAAAGTAAAAGTAAAATACACAAATAGAAAACAACAAACAAAAGATAGAAAATTGTGAAGAACAATTTAGGCGGCCTTATCGCTAAGAGCGATCTCTTCCAGGAAACCTTAATAGGTACCTTTTAGAACTATCTTGTCGTACCCTAAGACTAAACAATCTTAGTACGGTAAAGTTCCATGTTTGTCAGATAAATACCTCCTTGTGCAATGAGATAAGCCAATAGTGGGGATGTTAATAAGCTGATGATGAATTGATTTGATCTGATTTCTAGAAAATGACAAGGTACAGTTGAACTACTTATCAGGAAGCTGTGTTTATGTGGTATTATTGTCTAAAACTGCAATATTGTACACACACCTGAATGGACCAAACACCCAGTGCTCGCTGAGACTCTGCATGGAGTATCCAGTGAGCCACTCCGCGGTCCCTTTCTTCATCCCGGCCATGAAGTAGAGGATGAAGAACTGGTACTTCACTACAAAGTAGTTCCAGTATGGGACGGTCTCTTTGGACAGGGCCGGGTTTAGGTACGCGTCGATGGACCTGCGGAATTAACCCCGACCAGACATTCCTATAATAATGAGCTATCAAGATGGTATCATTACAGATTTATAAACTAAAGGGAGTTTTGTCGCGTTACTCAATGAGTCCGGATGTCATCTTATTGAGAGAAATTGCAATATTGAAACTCAGAGAGAGAGAGAGAGAGAGAGAGAGAGAGAGAGAGAGAGAGAGAGAGAGAGAGAGAGAGAGAGAGCGGCATTTGACAGGAGCTATATTAGTTCTTTACGATTCTAACAGGCACAAGGGAGAGACAATAAAATTACTGGAATAACAACTGCCCCGTGATATAGGTACAAAGGGTCAACCTACTTGACCAATCCGCCTTAATAGGTTCATGCGTAGAGCTGGTGCTCCATGGTACCTACGTAACGTAGACCTCTATCACGACTTGGAACTCCCCACGATAGCTCAATACATGAACCTAGCATCTCGACGCTTCTTCGAGTAAGCTCCCCACCACCCAAACCCTCTAGTAGTAAGCGCCGCCGCTTACTCCACTAACGGTTTACCGACATCCCGTTGACGACGTCGGTCTAGGCACGTCCTAGACGACCCTGACGACGCCATCACGATCTCCATCGCGGAAACCACTCCCACACCCGACAGTAGTTCACACACTGTACCTACATGCCGCCCGCGCCGGCGCAGGCGGCGACCCGTTTCTGGCGCTTACACGCGCTATCGGAATGTTCCAGGCCGCTTCTCCCCGATCCCCCCCTCCCCAGCGACATCCTAAGCCGAGGTCCGTACCCACCTGGGTGCCCTTAAGCAGTCGCTTCTTATAGTAGTTTTTAAGTCCTCCTTAGGCTGGAGCGCACTTAGCCTCAAAACCCCTGTGAAGCTGTAAAGGTCATTAGGTCCAACAGCAATTGTCAGTTTGAAAAAAAAAAATCCGCCTTGGACTTCACGAATCCGGTACACATGCGCTCCGCCCTGCCCCCACTTGAAACCAGCGCTTTGTTTTGAATGCAGGGAATCGAACCGTGGCTGAAACCGAACTCATAAATTCCTAGCACCCACTCACCAGTAGCAATGGGCCTGCGTGCAGGCGAGCAACAAGCCGACTAGCCCGAACAAGTAGCTGTGGTTGTTCCAGTGGCTTTTGTCTATAAGAACCAGGTACCAGTAGCACGTTGTGAACACGGCGGAGCTGATGCGGTATTTGTAGCCCAGCATTATGCCTGCGGCACCTGGGTGAGGAACATAGAAAATATGCTGTGTCCTTTTCCTTTGATTGCTCAAGACGTGCACTCCAATTTTTTTTATGGCGACATCTAAGTTTATTTTATTTTTTCATTGACACAGCTTTACAGTATACATGTAAGCAAAGCACTGTGACATTAATAATAACAAAAGTGTACATAATATTAAACAAACAAGGATTCAATCAAAATACTAGAAGAGCGTTCCATAACCAATTGAAATAATTCACGTTGACTACTGCCCATTTTCCATTACCGTGATAACAGCTGAAAATTTATCAAACTTTTATTTGACATAAGCAATGGAACGTGTACAGCTGTCAATGTGAATAATTTCAACTGGTTTTGGAACGCACTCTAGATTGCTATCATCTCACAGTACCGTAAATATACATTCATACCACACAGTTATCATCCACACTGGTGTTGACACCAGGCGTGCTAATGTAATTTTTCTGGGGTTCCTGTCCACCTCGCTCGTTTAATGATTACATTCGTTATATGTCTTTCTTTATACTTTGGCTACAGATTCACAGGTTTTCATGAGAAATTACTTGGAAAATTATAATTTGTCAATGACGTATTCACGTACCAACACCTTAATCTATGAACAACGGTACTCTTACCTTAATTAAGTCGTTGTTAGTTGTTTTATACTTAAGTAGATAGAAATCTTTATATATACTGTGGCCACAGGTTCACAGGTTTTCATGAAGAAATAATAGGATGAAATGACTTGGAAAATTATAATTTGTCAATGACGTATTCACGTACTAACCGCCCTTACCTAGTTATTTGACAATCGAGTCTGTGTCCATTTTAATACTATTTATTCTTTCGTCTATCAGCATTTTGAATGTCTTACTTTCAATCGCCTTCTGGTTAAAAAAGACCTCTAAGGTAGACCTACATCAAAATTTATTTGGTATGAAAACCGTATAACTTGCATGTCAATTTCGGAGGTCTGTGTTACGACCAATGTGACATAGTTACCAAGCCATAAGGCAGCATAGACGAGGGCCATATATGGCATTGGCGCGGCCGTGATGAAAGGCAGGAGCGGGAAGTGACAGGTCTTGGGGTCTCCCCAGCGCCGCTCCATGGTTGCGCCGCCGCGCTCGTCCGGGATATCGAACAGCATCGCTAGACCTGGATAACCCACACGAAATAATCTTGACCAGGAATATGAAAACGCTGTCAAGAGGGTTACTTCCCTACAGACCAACTAGAGGGCGCTATTGGTATTTTAATAATGTGTGCCATGGTCATGGAGTTCCGTATGAATAATTCCATATGGCGAGGGTTTTATATACCTGGTCAGGGTTTACAAGAATAATGATTATCAAAGTGGTGTGCATGACTCTGTACTGTACCACCCTTTTAATTATTTCGGTAGTAAATCAGCAATGCTTGCATTATTGAAATCCAATTTAAAGGTATCTTATCTTATCTTATGATAGGGGGGCGGGAATAACCCCAGCGGCACTTCGACCCTTGTGGATCTTTTGTGCCCACCCCATTTTATACACTGGTCATCTCAGTGTTTTCCTTCACCGTTACCGCAGTCGGTAAATGTACGTAAGTTTTCAAAAAATACGAAAAGCTCATTGGTACATGGCACTGCACGGTTTCGAACCCGGACCTCCCGCTAGGGAGTCCGGTGTAATTTAATGGTAAGAGAACCAGCGTAATTAATGGTAAATGAGGCACTCCGTCTTTGTTCTCAAGGTGAACTGTGTCGAAAATAAAATTATAGTGCGATGTTTATATGGGAGATTGTGACCATACGAACATCAGGTGGTCCCTTTGAAAAAATAAAATGAAAAAAAGTCCCCCCCGGCGCACCCGAATGCTAATTTTGCGGAAATGGCTAAACAGATTTTGATATGGTTTTAATTCCCGAAGTTGGGTCGCTAGTTAATAATAAACCACATAACTTACCAAACAGTATCCTGGTCACAGCTAAACTGGAGGAGTCCTTGGGCGCGTACAAATACTTCACTATTTTCGGGAAGGTAACATCTCTTATTTCGAAACCAAACTGCTCTGCCAATTTTTCATCTATTTTTTTATATAACGCTGATAATTTGTCTTTTAGATTCATTTCTGTGGAAAAAATTCTATTACTGAACATTTTAAAAGTTAGAATAGAATAGAAAAATATTTATTGCCAAATCATATAAATTTAAAAATTTAAAATTATAGTACATAGCATTATATTATATACTCGGATACCAAATATGCAGCGCTGTTTTTCATTACCCCCCTTATCCCAAGATGTTAGTGGGAGCGATAGTGATAGTGGGTATAATAATAATTAAAATTAAAAACTAAACATCAAATAGATTAAATACTTATTTATTTATTAAGTTAATTTTTTGAACATATAAAGGGACATTGAAAAAAACAACTAAAGACATCGGTAGTATCTCAACCACTGATGAACAGATTTGGAAGCAGTTTTTTGTTTTTTAAGAGCCATGGTTATAACAGACAATTTTGACAAAAGTTTTAGCCAAGTCTGATAAAAAATAAAAACTGAACCATGATTTCCAAGATCTTTGATATCAGATTGGATCACTGGAAGGGTACCTAATACATAGGTTAGATCGTTCGACTTTGAGCTCAAATGTTTGGGACCAGTGCAATTCCCACATCTGAAACCTTACGGATCTGATGATGATCAGGAAAAGTAAGTACCGGTAAATTGGGGTTTCTTAAATTTTTAAGAGTTGTTTAAATTAAATACTGATTTATAATTCCGCTTACCAGCTAGTTAGTTTCCCCCCTGAAGACCGAATCAACACTGAAGCATAATATCAGAACGACTATTAAAATTAATTTAATGTATGCTGTCTACTGAAAACCATGTGTCTCATGGATTATGGAGAAATTACGTAAAAACATATGCAAATGGGTGTCAAAAACCATCCGTTTCTATTTCATTGGTCACAAACTTGACACATTGGCTAAACATGTTTGTTTTGTGAATATGTTAATCTGCGTCTCCTGCGCCTGTTTATACAGAAAGACAGGTTCACTGTTTTTTTTTATTCGTAGAAAATAAAATTATTTTGAAACTAAAAAGAAAAGATCTTTTTGTGTATTGTTTAGAGCAAAACAGGCGCAGGAGACGCGGCTTAATAGGCAACTTTAAATGTTATGTATTACGTATTTGTTATTTTGTTTTTATTGGGTTATCGTGAATTTAAATTAAAGAAAATATGTGCTGAAATATTTATTTCTCCAATACTATAATATTCGATACAGGGTTCCGCTATGAATAGACATTTATTTATTGTCAATGATATTATAATTTCAAAACGACCATAATTCTTTTCAACAGTAAACTCTAACACCTATATTTTTCAACATTATTTGATAATTACACATAGTTTGATAATTTTTTTACCATTTTCGTAATGGTATGTTTTATGCGAGATTTAGGTACATCAATTTTGGTAACATCTATTAATTGACTTAGTATACATTTCGTCATTAATTCCGATGTATTGGCAATATGTAAAAAATAACAATAAAAACTAAAATAAACATTACAATAAAATAAATTAACGATATAAATTGATTCAAGATTCCACAAAATGATAAAAATACTCATTAGATCCAAGGGTTAATTAATTACCTTCATTCACCGATTCCTAAATGGCCGCCAAATCTAAACCCAAATTAAACTGTCACGCTCACTCATATCCTAGATTGTATAATAGTAAGCGGGACGTTTCGACCCCCTTCCTGGGGATTTGCGGCTCCACGGAATCTACGCCAGTATGCTTACAAACTAAAATATTACAAGCTTATACATATAAAAAACGTGTACCTATAATTAATAAGCATGTCGTGTCTTCAGAATACATGGCTAAGTACGTATTTAAGCCGTACGTATTCGACGCACTACTTTCCCTCTGTATATTAAGAAAAGTCGCACATTTACGAGTATTTATTTTCAAACTTTTACAATATACTTTTATACGAATTGTATTATTTTTCAAATGTGTGTACGTGTGTGTATGTAGCTACGTATTTCTGAAGAAACAATAATTAATATGTATACATAGGAACTGTTAGCAAAAAATAATAATTAATTAATCATATTTCATAGATACATATCATGTCATACACATCACAATGATATGAGTTAATCTCAAATTACTGTAATTAAATTACAGGTTACGAGAAAAAAAAACTAATTTGTTTAACAAAATAACTAGTGTAAACATGAAATATACTCCATTTATTACAAAATAATCTACACAAGTGGATGCTTTAATACAAAGCAAAAACATACAGTTTGTAAAAAGTAGCTCGTTTGGAAACTGAAATAATACTTCAAGAAGTCGATTCTCGAAGGTGGAATCATTCGCTCACATTACATGTGTGAGCGTGACAAGACGTTCGTAGCGCTCGACTTTTGTATGTCGAACGCTGCGAGAATTGGCTTCCAGTTATCAAATTACGACAAAAAAAATTGACAATCGAAAGAAAAAACATCCTATGTAACATTGTCTTGCTGACTTTGTCGCAAAATACATACTAAGTATGAAGAATGTAAGAAAAAGTCAAGTAAGATCATATTGATTAAATCTGTACCTCAGAAGCATTAAACTGTAAATGCCATAACCAATTTTACAATTTTTCCAGCATCTCCATTCCGCCTTCGGACTACCAGGCGCGGGGAGGGGTTCCATCCTTATGTTGTTGAAATACCATCTGCTCGTACGAAGCGATTTGCTTCCTCGTTCATTATGCGAACGGCTAAGGAATGGAACAGCCTGCCGGCGTCTGTATTTCCCGAAACCTACAACCTTGGGATCTACAAGGCCAGAGTGTATAGGCATTTACTGGACCCGCATGCACCATCGTCGAACTCATCGTCGCTTACCATCAGGCGAAATCGAGGTCAAATGCGGGTTTAGAAGTAAATAAAAAAAAATAAAAAAAAAACAAATGAGATAATTATGTGTAAAAATGAGTCCTTTTTGGACTTTGATTAAGTATAAAATTGGTAAACAAAACCTTTTTTTTTTTAAATTTATTAACGAAACTATTCTAGATTTTAATTTGCCACAATGGCAAGAAACAGAAAATGGTAGAAAAACATCTACACTGTTATGCTTCTGAGGTACAGCAATATGACATTGGAATTTTTTTCTTTTGATTATCAAAAAAACAAGGGCGAATGCGACGGCGAGAAGACACTTTTTCTATCGTTCTTTTTACCGTACCGATGCTATGACAATTTCCAACAATCGACACCCAATGACTTCTGTTTTCGAAAGAAATAATAGATATCCTGCGTAGGTGTTGATGGATCAAAAACATCTTTGGAACTCAAAAAGATGTCTGAAATAATTACCGATTTGGCTTCAAATATGGTGTTCTACTTAAAAAAATAAACATGTCGTTTCACTTGAAAATAACTAACGTCGTTGGTTGGCGTCTAAGTATTTTAGTTTTTGTTAGTTTCAAGTTCATAATTGTATTTTAGTTAATCTGGTAGCACATAATATCTTTTTATGTTTAGTTTTCAGCGATTAAATCTAATAATATATTAGTAATTCCAGCTTAGCTTGATAATTTTTGAAAGCTAAATGGCGAAAGTACCAATCGACAGTGGTGTTTTTCTTCAAAAATATCACGTTTCATTCTTTGAATAGGAAAATACGAATACTGGCTACGTATCTATTAAACTAATCTAAAAAAAACAATATAAATAATATTAAAAACAACTTCCCTCAGCAATTATTTGCAAAGCTTCATCAGAAAAATAAAAACGAAACCCTTTTTTTCAATGCGATCTCCATAACACAGACTATAAAAGAACCCAGTGGCGCCAAAGATGTTTTACAATTATTTAAACTAAGTACGTTTCTATTTTTCCGATCAGGCCTTAATTCCACATTAATATGACACTTGGAGAGATCACAAAACGACATCGATGTACTAGATACCATTCTATAAAAAAAAAAAAATTTTTTTCAGTAAAGTATTATTAATATAATACTCCTATGGTTTCACATTTAGTGTCCGACTAAAGTATGTGAAAATGCTCAAATCGCAAGCGCGAACTGGCAGACAGGGTTTCCTTATAAAACTTCTCTAGCGAGCAATCCACATAGAGATGAATTTCAAAATCTTTGGATAGAACCCAAAGAAATCTATTTTTCTTTTATTAAGGCTTCGGAAAGGAGGAGGGGAGGCCTTTGCCCAGCAGTGGGATAGGCTATTAAAAAAAAGGCTTCGGTTTGATTCCGTTTCAAAATCGCTGCAGTGTACTAACAGCCCAAATTGTATCTAGATACATCGACGTAAAATAACAACCAAATCGAACGTTTGGCCTAGATAGGTTTTAGTTTAGGCGAAAATCTCAAAAATCGACAAAAGTCTACAAACGGAATGTGATTAAAAATAAATTGATTATATCAAACAGTAAATATAATATAGTACTTACAAATAAACAGTACAAGTATTCGAAAAAATAACGACGGGCTTAAAAATAAAATATCTACAGATTGGTAACCGATACATGATATTCAAATAGAGAAATGTGAAAATCAGTGTAATTACATAATTGTCTGATAGATCTCGCTACTTGTCCGTAAGTGTCCTATAGTCGCCAATTGTACGTTTTTTTGTACTTTGACAAGGTTTCATCGTATTTTGATTTTGTTATTTATGACAAACAATCAGAACAAGAAGAAAAAGAAGCTTGTATGTATGGTGATTATATCTGCAGGATTTTGCGAAGTTTGTTTTCTATGGTGATTATATCTGCAGGATTTTGCGAAGTTTGTTTTCTATGGTGATTATATCTGCAAGATTTTGCGTAGTTTGTTTTCTATGGTGATTATATCTGCAGGATTTTGCGTAGTTTGTTTTCTATGGTGATTATATCTGCAGGATTTTGCAAAGTTTGTTTTCTATGGTGATTATATCTGCAGGATTTTGCAAAGTTTGTTTTCTATGGTGATTATATCTGCAGGATTTTGCAAAGTTTGTTTTCTATGGTGATTATATCTGCAGGATTTTGCAAAGTTTGTTTTCTATGGTGATTATATCTGCAGGATTTTGCGTAGTTTGTTTTCTATGGTGATTATATCTGCAGGATTTTGCGAAGTTTGTTTTCTATGGTGATTATATCTGCAGGATTTTGCAGTTTGTTTTCTATGGTGATTATATCTGCAGAATTTTGCGAAGTTTGTTTTCTATGGTGATTATATCTGCAGGATTTTGCGAAGTTTGTTTTCTATGGTGATTATATCTGCAGGATTTTGCGAAGTTTGTTTTCTATGGTGATTATATCTGCAGGATTTTGCGAAGTTTGTTTTCTATGGTGATTATATCTGCAGGATTTTGCGAAGTTTGTTTTCTATGGTGATTATATCTGCAGGATTTTGCGAAGTTTGTTTTCTATGGTGATTATATCTGCAGGATTTTGCGAAGTTTGTTTTCTATGGTAATTATATCTGCAGGATTTTGCGAAGTTTGTTTTCTATGGTGATTATATCTGCAGGATTTTGCGAAGTTTGTTTTCTATGGTGATTATATCTGCAGGATTTTGCGAAGATTGTTTTCTATGGTGATTATATCTGCAGGATTTTGCGTAGTTTGTTTTCTATGGTGATTATATCTGCAGGATTTTGCGAAGTTTGTTTTGCGGCAAGAGTTCAAAGACGTAAACTTCTAGATGCTGAAAATCAAACCCTCAAGTTCATTGGCGACAGTATAAGTCTTAAGACGTTTCCAGTGAAAAAAATCATCAGACCGCGTCAATTTTATTACAATGAACAGGCAGCGAAAAACAATACCACTCGTGGCAAATTTTGTAACATTTTTCTAAATTGAACTTCCGCTTCGCATTGCGTACGTACATACTAACACCGCGCACACAAGCGCCGCCAATAAAAAAAATATATATTTGTTACGTTTTATTTAAAAGCGATGTGTTTATTAGGCTAACATTAATAACCGTGTTTGAATTCTTGAAGTTATGGTACGCATTTCCGTCAGAAATGGCCGTTGCTAAATAAAAGGTTGGTAAAATTAGAGCGTCGGTGGCGCCGTGGCTAGGACGTCGGACTCCCATGCGGGAGGTCCCGAGTTCGAAACCAGGCAATGCCATGTACCAATGAGTTTTTTCGGTTTTTTCGAAAGACTTATTACCGACTGCTCTGATGTGAGGAACATCGTGAGGAAACCTGCACACTGAGATAACCAGTGTGTGAAAAGGGGAAGGCAATGGCAAACCAGCCCATTAAATATGCCACGAGAGTCGTTCTATGTGATCACGATGCTCGGCAATAAGGAATACGACTTAGAAGAAGAAATAAATAAAAGGTAACAAAATGATCTATTATTTTTTTCGATTTGCGGCGGCTAACGCGCGATAAGTCCCTATAAATACAAGATATAGCAAACCTTTTGTATCGACCATTTCATAGTAGCTCGATATAGCTATAACTAAAAATGTTTTGCACGTTAAACCGTCGGTCCCGACAGCTGTCGTCAGACGATAGTCGTTCGGCCATTTTTCGTGTAATAAAGTATTCATACACGACACATTCCTTCAACTTTTATGTAATGTGTAAAACTAAGCCAATGTTTAAAAAAAATCGTTTATGGGTGTTTTTATAATATTTATCAAGTCTCTTCAAACATACTTTAGTTTCAATTAGTGTCATAAGCTTTTCTTAAAGCGGTAATAGTATGTTGGTGGTACGATGACAAGATGCAGCATATGCGGACGCGAGTGCAACTCCAGGATCGGGTTGTTGAGCCACTCCAGGACGCACCAAGGACAACATCAATATACAACGGATTAGCAGAAGTCATCCTCGCAACGAGGGACTGCCACGACGACGACGAGTATGTTGGTTTCAAGATCTAGCTCTAACTTTTTGTGTTATTAATTCCTCTACCTACAGCGTACTTGGCAAAGCGATATATTTTGACATTGGTACGCCTTTTTGGCATTAGGGCAGAATAATCTTATTCATATAGCATTAGAGACCTGTTTCACAAAACTTTAACCGGAACAGATATTTTTCAAATAATATTGACCAAAATTATATTTAGTTAATTATTTATCAGCGTTTTGGAAATTGAATGAACTTTGTCCTTGCCTTAAAAACCTTCGGTTAAAATGTATTCTATGACTTCCCGCGTCACTGCTCTAATGTTACAAGTCAAACAATTCAACCTTCATTAAAACATTCTCTGTTCCTTTCCACACCATAACTCCAGAAAGAGATATCACCACTGTACTTAAGGTAGCAAGAACTTTAAACCTTTGAGTGTTCCATGCACCCGTGGAATCGATAATCTATTGTTAATCCATCGTTCGACGGGGGAAGCTGTATGCAACGGAGCGTTAATGAAATACTAGACTAGACTAGACTAATACTAGATTCGGTTGTTATTTGTGAAACGGGGCTCCGATAACATGGCATCTATCCTTGACTATCTAGGTTCTACACTCTATGTTGCTTATGGCAGATAGCACTCTCTTCCATCGACCTACTAGCGCCGCAAACTACAGTGTTCCCACCCTTATTGTCTGATTTTAACCTTACCACTGGCTTAACTTACGGTTAACATTTCGAGCAAATTATTACTTCCTAGATGCTACACCCAGTTTCTCCTAGGTTATAAATAATTATATACTGGTTTTAATTTCATTCTCAATTAGTTGGGTTTTCTTGTGGATCCTGATAGTATTATTCCTAGGATAAATGGCTGGAATAAGACTTGAGTAAAAAAAGTACAACTGTTTGAATGATTAAATCCAGATCGAACTGACAGATTCTTTTGGATAGTTGAACTTACACTAAAATGACAATTTAACTTTTTGGATGGTTGAACTTAGTCTAAGCTGTAGCTGATAGCTTAACTCTTTTGGATGATTGAACTTAGTCTAAGCTGTAGCTGATAGCTTAACTCTTTTGGATGATTGAACTTAGTCTAAGCTGAAGCTGATAGCTTAACTTTTTGGATGATTGAACTTAGTCTAAGCTGAAGTTGATAGCTTAACTATTTTGGATTGTTAATCATAGTCTAAACTGACAGCTTAATTCTTTTTTATAGTTGAACTTAGTCTAAACTGACAGCTTAACTCTTTTAGATAGTTGAATTTAGTCTAAACTGACAGCTTAACTCTTTTGGATGGTTGAACTTAGTCTAAACTGACAGCTTAACTCTTTTAGATAGTTGAACTTAGTCTAAACTGAAAGCTTAACTCTTTTAGATAGTTGAACTTAGTCTAAACTGACAGCTTAACTCTTCTGGATGGTTGAATCTAGTTTGCGCTGACGACTTAACTCCTTCAGATAGTATCAGATAGTAAGCTATTAGCTAACTATTTTGTATGCTTTGATGTAGTCCGAGCCGACAGCTTGACTCTTCTGGATAGTGAACTCCAGGCTGACATGATGCTTGTACCTATTCTGGGCGGTTTTTCTTTAAATGATTAAATCCGACCACCTATTCGTCTATGTATCTACGTCTATGGTTCACCCGTGGCGTGGCTCGATGGTTCGGTTCCAGTGGTTCAGTCGCTGTAGATGACGCCTCCCGGGCCGGGAAGGGTTGATTTCCCGGACAGATATAAGTCCACTGCCCGTGCGGCCTGTCTGCCTTCTGATATGGCCCACACCACTAGAGATTGGCCGCGGCGACAATCTGTTGAAAAATAAAGATATGCTATTGGGGTATATTATGGGGAAGGCAATAGTAACTGTCCCATTAAATCTGCCGAGTCTTTCTATGTGATTAATGCCTTAGAATGATCAGGACCATCGGCAATGATAAATACTACATACTGCCTTCTGTGCGTTATACAGAAAAGTGCTAGTATATTTTTTCAGATTCAGATTTCTTCACTCATAAACAATTTTCATAAGTGTTGCAAGCCTGAATATACATATGTGAAATGTGTGTTGTATCTGAACCAATCACACAGGGAACATAGGAGGTCAGGGTTTTTTAAGGTATTTTCAATCGAAGACTTACGTAACGTACATTTAACAACATCCAACGGTGAAGGAAAACAACTTGAGGAAACCTGCACACTGAGATATCAAGGGTGTGAATTAGAGAAGGCACGAAAGATCCCCATGGGTCGAAGTACCACTGGGTTTATCTTCGGCCCCCTATCATAAGATAACAAGGATGAAAATGGATACATTTGACCTCATCTTTTACGATGAGGCAGCATATCATATCATAGATCATAACCTGGACTTGTTCTGCACCAGCACCACTACAGTCAGACGAATCCTGACACAGAACTACTTTAAGGATGACTAGTTTCCCACACGTCACATAATGTTTAAACTATTTCTCTTTTATATTCTTAATATTGTTATCTTTATTTATTTTACAACCGGCCTGTTTCTGTAATCTTCTTATTTTATAAGTGAGTAATTTTTTTTAAGTACTATTTTAAGTACTATTTTTTACAAGTGGTAAATTTAATTTTAGCATATTTTTAATTATATATTATAAGTCTGTTGTAGTTATGTATTTGTCTGTAAATTTACCTAAGAGAAAAAATAATAATAATAATAATAAATACGTAAAAGATAGCTGAACGGTTTGCTTACCTCCCGCTGCGAACACGTTATTCACTGGTGTCTTGTAGATATTAGACTTTTCCGTTTCGTAGTTGCTGCGTGCGTCCAGAGGCAAGTCTGTAAACAATTAATAAGAAAATGGGTCAGTAATTTGTTTATCTAAAAAGTATCTGTGTAGGGAAGAATTAGATAGCAGAGTTGCATGAAAATTGACAAAATAAAGTAGTAATGAACATCCACAATGACGGCGCATGCGCGCTGTGCAGTCTGCGCGCGCTGCTGACGTCTCAAAACAATCGCCACCGCTTTTCTCTTACTCGCGCTGTCACTCCTCTTCCTTTCATCATCGCAATATTGTAAATACATTTCATCTTCGCATCAACATGCGGACTTTCATTCCGTGGAGCACACGGCCCCATAATTGGTAACCCCTACAGCGTCGGATGATATGTGTGAAGAATTTTATTCGTCCGACATGAACATATCGCAACCTTTCTGCAACATTCATCAGCACCCTTCGCCAGGTCCGACATGAGGAACAGTAGTAGCAGTCACAGGCTTTCCTGGCCCTGCGCTTCTTGTCTGCAACAGCCAGCGGACGCTCGGCCAGCATCTCACGCCGTCGAGTCAAATACTCTGCCGTGACACGCCTGCTCGCCGTAGTTTATAATATCTAAATTGCAAATCACTCGTACTACCAATAGTATCGTCTCGTCGCAATATTATCACAAGCGATACTATCGCTCATTCGATCAATATTTTATCGATAGTATTGCTATAGATAACTTATGATTGCTCATGTCACAACTTATTCCTTGTTAGTGAGATTGAGGTAATCAGTGATTCTTAAATTTCAGAAATAGTAATAGGTGTTCATTCTCATTTTACATTTGACGAAGGTGTGTGAAATCCACCAATCAGCACTGAGCCCGCTCTTGTGCAGGGGGAGGGATGTGCCCCAACAATGGGGACGTTAATACCCTGATAAGAGATACAATATTCAGTCTCGTGCTCACCGAGTTGCGTGGCGACGTATTTCTCGGGCCCCACGAAGCCCATAGCCAATAGAACCAGCTCTGCCTTAAATATCTTGTCAGTGCCGGGCACCTCCGTCATCTCCCATCGGCCGCCCGCGCCCCTCGTCCACTCCACCTCCACGGCTGACACGCCGCACACGTTGCCTTCGCCTACGGAAGGGAGAAAGATAAAGTAAAGTAAAAGTAAAATACACTTTAATGCACAAATAAAAACCAACAAAAGTGCGACGGAATCCCGACTTCCAAGATACAGGTTTTCGACCTAGTTTGTAATATTTTTTTTTATTATTATTAAGGAGAGCAGACGAGCTAACGGGCCACCTGATGGTAAGTGGTCACCGTCGCCCATAGACATCTCACCTCACTGTATTAATGTTGGAGGGTTTTTGATGCGCTGCTAACCTTGAGGACTGAGATAGATTGCCTCATGTGCCGGAAGTTACGCTGGCTCTCTTACCCTTCAAACCGAAACACAGAAATGCAAGCATTTCTGCTTCACGGCAGAAATAGATAAGAGGGTGGTACCACCCCAGGCGATCCTTCACTTTAGGATCTACCACTACGATATTTAAACTGTATACTTACTTATTATTACCTATGTTCACGAATAAATGATTGATTGATTGATTGATTAGTACAATTTAGGCGGCCTAGATATCGTGATGTGAGAAAATTGTTGTCAAAATATATGTAAAGTCCACTAACTTAAATAAGCTCGTTACACCCAAACTGATTGCGGAACTGCGGGTGTTTAACCCTTCCCGAGATTGGAATCCTAGACTTCTAAGGCCCAGAAGTGTTCTGGTAGTCTAGAATTTCGAGATTAGATTAGAGAATTTGATGAGCGAAAATTGTAAAAAAAATAATTAAACTAGCGAATGGCGATGCTACGAACGAAACGTCAACAAATGTCAAACAATAAACACGACCAATGAGGGACATTAGTGTACCCCCGGGTGTAAGGCGAACATTTCGCGCAGTACGGGAATAGTGTACACACGGAAATTCTTGACGATTTAAATATAAAATAGGAAATTTAATAATGCACAAACGGAAGCAATCGGCAGTCTGCATCCTTTGATGTCGCGGCAGCACTGTTCGACTAGCGGCGGCGGCGCTGGTGCGTGCGGCATTCTCAAAGAGCGAGCTTATTTAAGCGAACGGACCATACTAGCTAAATTAAATAAAGTGCACGAAATACGACAGTGGCATCGATTCTGAAATGGCCGCCTTTAGCTTACTTACCTTATACTTGTATTAATTACTATATTTATGTAAACTTTAATGTTTTAGATCCCTAATAAAATAAAAATAAAATACAATCTGTTTGAGTGAACGTGACCGTTTCATTCATGAGGTTTAGCCTTAGATTTGACGAGTTTTTTGCAAATTTTTTTCTACAATCCACGTCGATCCGTATGTCCTGGTAGGAACTTGAAGAGGCCGCTCAAGATCGCAAAAAATTGACAGCAATAGTTCGAGCCTTATATCTGAACAGGGTGTGATAAGGAAAGAAGATGAAGAATAATGGGGTAAAATTAAATTAGAAATGAGACGTACCGTCATCCAAGAATTCTTTGGTGAGCGTTGAGAATTTACGCGGATCATTTCCGAACTTCACTTTGACTTCTTCATGTCCGTAGTCGACTCTGAAATAACAATTTCTAGTTATTACCTCAATTACTTAACTAGAAATATCTTATCTTATGATAGGGGGCCGGGAATAACCCCAGCGGCACTTCGACCCTTGAGGATTTTTGTGCCTACACCATTTTACACACTGGTCATCTCAGTGTGCAGGTTTCCTCGCGATGTTTTCCTTCACCGTTAGAGCAGTCGGTAAATGTAGTCTTCGAAAAATCCGAAAAACTCATTGGACCATGGCACTCTGCACGATTTCAAACCCGGACCTTCCGCATGGGAGTCCGGTGTCCTAGCCGCTGTGCCACAGACGCTCTCAGCGAAGTGGGTAAGTACGAGTACAGTGAGTTAGGACAGTGGCGTGAATCGGTGGACAGTGGCGAGTCAAGCTGCCTTGCCAGTGGATCTAAATTATGTTCGACTTTTTATCTCTGGCTAGGCACTCGCCACACGGCATTCTACTCGCCACTGTCCTTACCCACTTCGCTAAACACTAGACCAAATGTAAACCAGCCATTAGAGACAGCAGACTACCACTGTGCCACCGACGCTCTTGTAAATATTGCCTGCCAGGTAAATATTGGCTCCTGTCCTGACACTTGCCTGCCAGTTAAATAAATAATTATCAATATTATTTACTGACACTGAAATATTTTTAGTTTAGCTTGATTGATTTATCTTTAGTTTGATTTATCTAATATTTGAGAAATGTATGACGAATATTATTGATGTACCTATTTATTATAACATGTCTGATAAAAAAATATACCTTACCAACATAAAAATATTGTGAAATGTACAGTTAGCTACAAAATAATTATAGACGCTCGAATGCCAGAATAAAAATAGAGGTTGGAATGACTTTTGTTATAAAAAAAATAACAGTTAACTACATACCTGAAGACTCTGGGCCACTGCGGCCAAGGGTTGTCCTGTCCCCGGGCTGGTTTGGGCTCTGGCAGGATCTCGAACGTCGTGATGGACTTGGCGCCTTGTCGGAGAGACGTGGCTATGCAGTCACACCTGGAGGGTACCATAAACGTCATAAAATTAATATCTAAAAGGGGTTTCGGCGGGAAAGTAGCTGGAGAAGTTTCTACGGTGTTTATTTTATTGCTTAAAAATGTTTTCTGGTGATTTAAATAGCAAAAATCGGTGGTTTTGTCTAGCATACTACAGTCAGTGACAATCTATTGAACTCTTAAAATAAACTTCTCGTTAGTGATTCGTTGTGTAGTTTCACTCTGTGATTCTGCGGCGGGCCGTGAGAATTCGAGACTAGACCGGTTGAAATTTCCGTCATAACTCCTACGAGTGTTTAAATGTGTCTACACCACAACATTTTGATGCGGAAAAACTAAAAACTGTTTTAAATCGCTTAATGTTTAGGCTGATGGCCTGTGTTACCAATGCCTTGTTAAATAAAAATAAATAAATCTAAAGGCTCCTCTTCACGATGGACCATGATAAGCTCCAATCTGAGGCCCGCCCGCTTCCCTCCCCCCGCACGTCTGTCGCCACCCAAGGCGCGGTACAGCGCTTGTGGTCAAGCTATAGTAAGAAATTGTCTGTAGTCTTACAAAAACTGCCTTTTCATCTGCCTATTAAACTTTATGTGGAACTCTATACATGGTCACAACAGAGTGTTGATACAGGCACCATGTCTGCCAGTTTAAAGGTTACTCACCCAGGGTAACACCACCATTGTTGGTCACAGCATTTAGTTCATGGTTATCCTAGATCTGATGATGCCTAAGTAAAACTTTATTCAGTCCTTGACTAATGGTCGTCCACATATGGTGTCAATTTTTCTTCATTTTGAAGGTCACTCACCCAGTGTCCCCGCCGCCTATGATGAGCACATTCTTGTCCTTAGCGCTCAGTTCAGGGTTGTCCTTGTTCTGGTGGTGCTGCGTCTGCGTGGGCCCCATCTGCTTCTTCTGCCAGCTCTCGAGGAACTCCATGGCGAAGTGGACGCCGTTCAGTTGACGACCTTTGAGGAGCAGGTCTCGGGGCCAGGTAGCGCCCATGCATAAGACTAGGGCGTTGTATCTGAGAAGAAGAGTTATTGTAGAGATGTGAAATGGTTATGAGACTGGTTTAAAGATATAGGTCTGGTCTAAAAGTCTAGGACTGGTCTACGCGCGACAGAATATTTTATATGGGTTGCAGTTGTCTGCCACATCGCTCAATATAAAGAAAATTCTGGCGCGCCCCGCCGCGTCGCGTCTTGCCGCGTCGCGCAGCGTAAGTGCGTTTAGACCTTTACTTTGGTGCCAATATGAGCACAACATCATCAGCCTATTGATGTCCCCCACTGTTAGGGCATATGCCTCACCTTGCACAAGGAGGTACGGGTCATGATCCACCGAGCGGGCCCAATACTGATTGGTGGATTTCACATACCTTCGGAAACTTTTCATTTCCTAAGACATGCAGGTTTCCTCATGATGTTTTCCTTCACCGTTAGAGCAGTCGGTAAATATACGTAAGTCTTCGAAAAAAATCAAAAAACTCATTGGTACATGGCATGGTTTCGAACCCGGACCTGGGCATGGGAGTCCGGCGTCCTAGCCACTAAGCCACCGACGCATGTACTTATTTACAATAAAAAATTCTGATTCTGACAGTATTACAATTTATGATTCAAATGTATCCTTCAATATGAGCACGCGAAGGGTTAATACCAATTGCTGGTAATGAAATTATAGGTGAAGTTACTACATGCAAGAGTTCCCTTCGTTTACTTTTATAATTATACAAAGACGTTTCGGCTTATTCGAGCAAAAGATTTTTTAGCTTAGCTTTACGTCTGTGGTAAACGAACGCTCTATTAGCTAGTAATGTACATTCTTTGATAAGATTTTGAGCTTATACAGTATTTTGTGTAAAAAAAGAGTGTCGGTGGTGTCGTGGCTAGGACGTCGGACTCCCATCCCATGCGGGGGAGGTTTTTCGGTTTTTTCGAAAGACGTACATTTACCGACTGCTCTGACGGTGAAGGAAAACATCGCGAGGAAACCTGCACATTGAGATAACAAGCGTGTGAAATGGGGAAGGCAATGGCAAACCACCCCATTAAATCTGCCACGAGAGTCGTTCTATGTGATTAATTCCTTAGAATGATCACGACCCTCAGCAATGAGGAATACGACGATAGAAGAAGAAGTGTAAAAAAAGTTACGTGGATGTGATAGTTTCCTTCGCGTCTGAATAGAAAATTGAACCGAATCATTAGAGATGTAACTTCGCATCAGACAAAAACTGGTATACTAACTCGTTGGCCAGCTCGCTCGCTGAGATGTCCTTCCCAACGTCGACGTTGCACTTGAAAGAAATTCCTTCAGCCGTCATCAGTTTGACGCGTCGTTGTACAACCTCTTTGCTCAGTTTCATTGTGGGGATACCGTATTGAAGCAGCCCGCCGGGACGGTCGTTGCGTTCGAACACTGTAACTGTGTAGCCAGCCTGAAAAATTGGATTTTTATTACTCGAAAGTGAATTGATGACAAATACAAATATACTTTATTGCACACCCGGGACAAAAACAAAACATACAACATAAAGAGAGGTACAATACAATGTGCAGAAGGCGGCCTTATCGCTTTAAGCGATATCTTCCAGACAACCTTCAGGTGATGGAAAAATCATAAGATACATAATATACGGGTGCAAAAGGCGTATGAAATAGATACTCATACTCATACCATTTATTGCTTTTCATGTGTTACAATTGGTCTTAAAAATGTATATTAACTGGTCATACATGAAACCCTGAGTAGGGTACCGCAATATATAAGAATATAAAAGATTATAATATATTATAATAGTAAAAGCTAATGCTTAAGTATGTGTTGTAATGCTAAAAGCACAAACAACACATACTTAATAGACGTCACAGTACCGTCAGATTACAACATTGGAGCAAAAGAAATAGAAAAGTTAAGTAAGTACCACCTCTTGAAAACAGAAACAACCCGGCTTTGGAAGACCCCCACTACTTTAATACCAATAGTGATAGGAGCAACAGGAGTAGTAGCCAAAAGTATACACAGGTACTGTGACAAACTGGACGCGCACATAAATATACACATAGGACAGAAGCAGGCAGCTATCCACACGGCAACAATAGTCAGCAAAGTATTAGGAGACACAGTTTTTGTTAACAGGGACTCCGACCCTCCTCTTCCCTGAAGGTTTCGGGGCGGGAGGTCGGATCACCACCGATTACTTTTAATCGAGACTCTTAGAGGAATTGTAATAAATGCTAACGGGATAAATTGAATTAAATGTCATTATAAGTTATACATAATTGATTTTATAGTTAAGTATTGGTTTCATCATCAAAAAACTCCTGCAGTGAATAGAAACATTTGTTAAGAAGATACATCTTTAATCTTTTATTGAATATCGAGTCTTTTAATTCGATGTCGATACATTTTGAAATTTTGTTATATATTTTTATTGACATAACGAACGGTCCAGAACTGTACTACCTCAAATAAATAAATAACTCAGATACTACCCTCAAATAAATAAATAACAATAATAAAAAAAATGCAAACCTTTGCAAGCTGCAAAGCAGTAGTAATAATATTACATAAATACTATAATATATACAGAAATATAATACTTAATATATAATCAAAAATATAATAAATAATGATGTCTTTGAACTCCTATTTCTTAGGATCCACTGTTTAGTTTAAAAATCAAAATAGTAATGTGTAATTGTTTTCGTAATAATATTTTGTAATTAGTGATTATTAGTGCTTAGCAGTTATTTATAAGATAAACACTGCCCTATTGAATACCTTCTTTTAGGGAAAGCACTGTCTCCCAAGACACAGGTTCGCCTAGTTTGGGAGTCAGGGTATTGTTTGATTGACAAGCATTGTGATGTTTTTAATAAAGATTATTTATAAGATAAACACTGCCCTATTGAATACCTTCTTTTAGGGAAAGCACTGTCTCCCAAGACACAGGTTCGCCTAGTTTGGGAGTCAGGGTATTGTTTGATTTACAAGCATTGTGATGTTTTTAATAAAGATTATTTATAAGATAAACACTGCCCTATTGAATACCTTCTTTTAGGGAAAGCACTGTCTCCCAAGACACAAGTTCGCCTAGTTTGGGAGTCAGGGTATTGTTTGATTGACAAGCATTGTGATGTTTTTAATAAAGATTATTTATAAGATAAACACTGCCCTATTGAATACCTTCTTTTAGGGAAAGCACTGTCTCCCAAGACACAGGTTCGCCTAGTTTGGGAGTCAGGGTATTGTTTGATTTACAAGCATTGTGATGTTTTTAATAAAGATTATTTATAAGATAAACACTGCCCTATTGAATACCTTCTTTTAGGGAAAGCACTGTCTCCCAAGACACAGGTTCGCCTAGTTTGGGAGTCAGGGTATTGTTTGATTTACAAGCATTGTGATGTTTTTAATAAAGATTATTTATAAGATAAACACTGCCCTATTGAATACCTTCTTTTAGGGAAAGCACTGTCTCCCAAGACACAGGTTCGCCTAGTTTGGGAGTCAGGGTATTGTTTGATTTACAAGCATTGTGATGTTTTTAATAAAGATTATTTATAAGATAAACACTGCCCTATTGAATACCTTCTTTTAGGGAAAGCACTGTCTCCCAAGACACAGGTTCGCCTAGTTTGGGAGTCAGGGTATTGTTTGATTTACAAGCATTGTGATGTTTTTAATAAAGATTATTTTATTTTATTTATTTTCGTAAAAATGACATAAGTTTCTATAAATTGCTTCGTCTTCGTAGTGTCGTACTCAGATATTCAAATATTGGACTTGGTTCAGGCCTCTATTGCAATAATTCTAATAAACTATTTGTGAAAAATTGGATTTTTATTGCTCAAAAGTGAAGTGATGACTTTGAACTCATATTTCATAGGAACCAATGCTTATTTTAGAAAGAAAAAAAATAAGTTCCTATAAATTGTAGCTGGATACATGTAGTAAAGACTCGAACAAACACATACAAATGTACACACCCCTTTCACCCTTACACTCTCTTCTACACAAACACGCTCACACACATTTCCAATAAACACATCCATACACACACACACCAAAACTTATTTCTCCCTATAGGCGTTGTTTTAAAATAGGAAATCTTTAATTGGCAGGATGTTTTTTTAATGGACTTTTTTGTTTTTAAATTTAAGTGTTGTGGATTTTGTAATAAATAAATAAAATAAAAAAAATAAAAAAATGCTTAGACTTCGACGTGTCAAACTCAGATATTCAAATATTGGACTTGGTTCAGGCCTCTATTGCAATAATTCTAATAAACTATTTGTGATAAATTGGATATTTATTGCTCGAAAGTGAATTGATGACTTTGAACTCATATTTCTTAGGATCCTCTGCTTATTTTCGAAAAAATGAATTAAGTTTCTATAAATTGCTTCGTCTTCGACGTGTCACACTCAGATATTCTAATATTGGACTTGGTTCAGGCCTTTATTGCAATAATTCTAATAAACTATTTGTGATAAATTGGATATTTATTGCTCGAAAGTGAATTGATGACTTTGAACTCATATTTCTTAGGATCCTCTGCTTATTTTCGAAAAAATGAATTAAGTTTCTATAAATTGCTTCGTCTTCGACGTGTCACACTCAGATATTCTAATATTGGACTTGGTTCAGGCCTTTATTGCAATAATTCTAATAAACTATTTGTGATAAATTGGATATTTATTGCTCGAAAGTGAATTGATGACTTTGAACTCATATTTCTTAGGATCCTCTGCTTATTTTCGAAAAAATGAATTAAGTTTCTATAAATTGCTTCGTCTTCGACGTGTCACACTCAGATATTCAAATATTGGACTTGGTTCAGGCCTCTATTGCAATAATTCTAATAAACTATTTGTGATAAATTGGATATTTATTGCTCGAAAGTGAATTGATGACTTTGAACTCATATTTCTTAGGATCCTCTGCTTATTTTCGAAAAAATGAATTAAGTTTCTATAAATTGCTTCGTCTTCGACGTGTCACACTCAGATATTCAAATATTGGACTTGGTTCAGGCCTTTATTGCAATAATTCTAATAAACTATTTGTGATAAATTGGATATTTATTGCTCGAAAGTGAATTGATGACTTTGAACTCATATTTCTTAGGATCCTCTGCTTATTTTCGAAAAAATGAATTAAGTTTCTATAAATTGCTTCGTCTTCGACGTGTCACACTCAGATATTCTAATATTGGACTTGGTTCAGGCCTTTATTGCAATAATTCTAATAAACTATTTGTGATAAATTGGATATTTATTGCTCGAAAGTGAATTGATGACTTTGAACTCATATTTCTTAGGATCCTCTGCTTATTTTCGAAAAAATGAATTAAGTTTCTATAAATTGCTTCGTCTTCGACGTGTCAAACTCAGATATTCAAATATTGGACTTGGTTCAGGCCTTTATTGCAATAATTCTAATAAACTATTTGTGATAAATTGGATATTTATTGCTCGAAAGTGAATTGATGACTTTGAACTCATATTTCTTAGGATCCTCTGCTTATTTTCGAAAAAATGAATTAAGTTTCTATAAATTGCTTCGTCTTCGACGTGTCACACTCAGATATTCTAATATTGGACTTGGTTCAGGCCTTTATTGCAATAATTCTAATAAACTATTTGTGATAAATTGGATATTTATTGCTCGAAAGTGAATTGATGACTTTGAACTCATATTTCTTAGGATCCTCTGCTTATTTTCGAAAAAATGAATTAAGTTTCTATAAATTGCTTCGTCTTCGACGTGTCACACTCAGATATTCTAATATTGGACTTGGTTCAGGCCTTTATTGCAATAATTCTAATAAACTATTTGTGATAAATTGGATATTTATTGCTCGAAAGTGAATTGATGACTTTGAACTCATATTTCTTAGGATCCTCTGCTTATTTTCGAAAAAATGAATTAAGTTTCTATAAATTGCTTCGTCTTCGACGTGTCACACTCAGATATTCTAATATTGGACTTGGTTCAGGCCTTTATTGCAATAATTCTAATAAACTATTTGTGATAAATTGGATATTTATTGCTCGAAAGTGAATTGATGACTTTGAACTCATATTTCTTAGGATCCTCTGCTTATTTTCGAAAAAATGAATTAAGTTTCTATAAATTGCTTCGTCTTCGACGTGTCACACTCAGATATTCTAATATTGGACTTGGTTCAGGCCTTTATTGCAATAATTCTAATAAACTATTTGTGATAAATTGGATATTTATTGCTCGAAAGTGAATTGATGACTTTGAACTCATATTTCTTAGGATCCTCTGCTTATTTTCGAAAAAATGAATTAAGTTTCTATAAATTGCTTCGTCTTCGACGTGTCACACTCAGATATTCTAATATTGGACTTGGTTCAGGCCTTTATTGCAATAATTCTAATAAACTATTTGTGATAAATTGGATATTTATTGCTCGAAAGTGAATTGATGACTTTGAACTCATATTTCTTAGGATCCTCTGCTTATTTTCGAAAAAATGAATTAAGTTTCTATAAATTGCTTCGTCTTCGACGTGTCACACTCAGATATTCAAATATTGGACTTGGTTCAGGCCTCTATTGCAATAATTCTAATAAACTATTTGTGATAAATTGGATATTTATTGCTCGAAAGTGAATTGATGACTTTGAACTCATATTTCTTAGGATCCTCTGCTTATTTTCGAAAAAATGAATTAAGTTTCTATAAATTGCTTCGTCTTCGACGTGTCACACTCAGATATTCTAATATTGGACTTGGTTCAGGCCTTTATTGCAATAATTCTAATAAACTATTCGTAAAACTAGTTTAATTGGTGAATAGTAACTAATTTTACCATATGACTAACTAGATAATTTAATCTCGGAAATGAATATAGAAGGAAACGACAGGTTGTTGGGGGGCGGAGGCAAAGGATTTTATCAGGGAGGTCGGCCGTCGCCTGAGAGAGAGGGGCTGTGACCCCCGCTCCGTGTCATTCTTGGTGCAGAGGTTGGCCGTGGCGATTCAGCGTGGCAATGCCGCGAGCGTCATGGGGACCTTTGCGCCAGGGTCGACACGGGGCGGAATTTTGACTAAGGCCACCTCACACGAAGTCATTTATTGACGAAATTTTGTTTTAATAAAATTAAGAGATTAATTGTAAATTGTAATTGTTTTGTCAATAAATTATAACAAATTTATATAGAAGGAAACTAATGTAATGTAAGTACAAACCTTGTTCAATTGATGTGCGCAAGCCAGGCCGGCCGGGCCGGAGCCGACAACCGCTGCCGTCTTGCCGTTGCGGTGTTCTGGGATCTGTGGTCAAATTGTTAACAAATAGAAAAGGAGTTTTGGCGGGAAAGTAGCTGGAGAAGGTTCTACTACGGTGTTTATTTTATTGCTCAAAAATTGTTTTCTGGTGATTTTGACAGCTAAAATCGGTGTAGTGTTGTCTAGCAAACGTCAGTAACAGTGACAATGTGTTGAACTCTTAAAATAAACGTCTCTTCTCGTTCGCCAGAGACTAGACCAGTTGAAAATTCCGTCATAACTCCTAAGAGTGTTTCAATGTGTTTACATGACAACATTTTGATGCTGAAAACCTAAAAACTGTTTTAAATCGCTTAATGTTTAGGCTGATGGCCTGTGTTGCCAATGCCTTATTAAATAAAATAATAATAAATTGAAAATATTATGTGAACTGTGAATATTATTCATTTACCATCACTCCATAAAGCATGTGTATTCTAATTGTTTGTATGTGTGCGCTATTGGAAATAAATTCTTGGCGCTCCATTATCTGTGCCTACCGCAAGGGAAATAGCGTCGGCTAAAATGCCTGTGCTAAAGGTTCCAGAAGACGATCAATTGCGATTTACTATTGGAGAGGATGGCGCAATACAAAAAAGCAAGAAGGTTGTAAGCGCCTCTCGCTTCTTTATATTGCGCCGTCTCTCTTTAATTGTCAATTGCAATTGATCGTTTCACGGACACTTAAGAGTGGTCCAACAGAACCCTAGCCTTTGAACTTTTGTTGCATTGTAGATTTTGATATCGAGGCGTTCAGCATGTCGCAGCCGGATTGTTTGTACAGCGGATTATAATGGCTAGCCATTATGCATAACAACAAACATGGCGTCGAGTGTAGAAAATGGTTTTTGTTGTAATTATCAAATACATATCAGTGCGAATTACCGGAATAAGCGCGTATTAAGGGAAATACCGCGAATCACCGGAGATATTGGCTAATTTTTTCTGGTTGCCTGAAAGAGATCTTAGCGATAAGGCCGCCTACATTGTACTTCTCTATTTCTTTTTCTATCTTTTGTTTGTTGTTTTCTATTTGTGCAATAGAGTGTATTTTAACTTACTTTTATTTACTTACAAAATGCCCGATATTGGGCCACGCCACGCGGGCTGCGTACAATTGATCTCAGATTGAATAAACGAATTCAGTCCCGAGTTACACGCGCTCGAATGGTAAGAGTTGTTTTTTGTACTTCAAATTAACGAAATACATTGACAGATTTCTTTTTTACGGGGTTCTTTCTTATAAACTAGGAACAGGAAGCCACTTCTCGCAGAGTTCGACATACAAAAGTCGAGCGCTACGAACGTCTTGTCATGTTCACACGTAATGTGAGCGAAAAAGATAGGACTAATGTCGAATTCGACATTCCACCTGCGAGAATAGCCTTCCTGAAACTGCGCTAGCGCTTTATTAATTATTAATACGGTTGCAATAAATCCATTTTACATTCCGGCTAAACGTGGTAAACGTGGTAAAATACTGTAGAACGTTACGCTATGGTTCACTCGTAATACATAACGGCACCGTTTTATAAAACGGCTAGCCATTATACAATCTGGCTGCGACACCCACATTTTCTTCCGATGTCGGGTATAGTTACCTCGGGCTGTATCCACCCGCTTTCGAATGCATTATCGATGATGGCGCATTCTATGTTCTTGATGGTGACGGGAGGCTCCGAGATACCCAGGACGCACGCTCCCTCGCACGGCGCCGGACACACTCGCCCCGTGAACTCTGTGTAGAGAAATTACTGTTTATTTCTCCCATTTTGACAATAAGCATTCGAACTGATGCAACGCCTTATTCCAATCCACTTTGAAGATCAGGTCGTTCCATTTCCACCTGTGCTCGCTAGAACAGTCATAGTTGGGTACAATATTCCCTGCAAGTCGAGGTTTCTAGAACATACGCACCTGGGAAGTTATTAGTCTGCAGCAGCTGATGCAACGCCTGCTTCCAATCCCCCTTGAAGATCAGGTCGTTCCATTTCGGTATGATGTTCCCTAAGGGACAGCCGTGCCCGCTCTGACAGAAGGGCACGCCGCACTCCATACAACGGGCCGCTTGAACGCGCAAGCCGCGCCGCACGTGGTTAAAGTTGTATATCTCGTCCCAATCGCGTAAGCGCTTTTCCGCTGGACGGTACATTGATGTCTCGCGTGGGTATTTTATGAAGCCCCTGTAAAGATATTAATATTAAAATACTAAGTACTTTTAGAGAAATAGAAATATAATTTATTTGTAAATATGGGTAATGCAGATGATTCAGTATCACCATGTTCTGCCCGAAAGCGTACAAATTTTTGTTCGATTAATAAATCAATCATAATAAATTAGCAAAATAATAATAAAGGTAACAAATCAAAAATCATTTTTTTTACTGAAATGTGAATTACAGAACAAATTATATTATAAAGGTCAACTTTAATTAAATTTTAATGATGTCACAGTTTATAAGTAAGGAAGTTAGTCAATTTGTAACAGCATTTTTCTAAGAGCCATTGATATAGTCTATTCTTAAATTCAGGCAAGCTTAATTCTACAATGCTTTTTGCCAATTTATTGTAAGATAAATAAATAATAATATATAATATAATATTGTTATTTTATTCTAATTCTTAACCTATAAACAATATATATGTATAACGCGTTGACCTATGTGTAGAATGAAATGGTCGAGACCTCAGCGACACGCTGGTTTTCAGGTCTCGCCTAACATGCTAGATGGAGCACTGGTTGCGGGACACAACACGATTATGTGGTCAAATCTCCGTTATAATTTTATATTAAAATGGATGACAATATGTAGCTGGCTTTAGCTTCCTTGTGATGATAACAATTGTGTTTCTGTATCTGAGAGAGTGTCTATACCATTCACTGAGGTCAGCTAACAGAGACTTTGTAGCATACAGCAAATTTTTAAAATACATATACCTAGTAAATTATCCTAAAAATAACCCCTATCGGTGAAATAGAAATTATTTACTATCACAGGATTTAACATCTCGTACTATAGTTGTAAGATCGTGGTTTATAAGTATCTATTCTCTAGTGTTGTAGTCAAAATAAGATTGGAAGGATAATTAGGGATGGGAGATCTCAGAAACCCTCTTTTGAAATTTATCTTTGTACTATTTCGACGTTATTCTCTCAATGGTCAATATGATCATGGGTAGAACACATACGCATACTTCTCAGACTCTGAAAAGGGGGTACGTAGACACATTCGTGTTCCAGGAATTTGTATTTATTTGAATTTTTTGTATTTATTTTTATTTATTCAAACACAGGTTAAGTTAATAGAAGTACGTAATACTAAACTAAGTAAAATAATAAGCATTAAAATTACATTGTGATGTGTTTGAAGCCTTCGCCAAAATCAAATCTAGAACCTTAGGGTATAGGTTACATGTCTGAATATAACATCTCTTGTGTTCTTGGATAGTTGCAAGCCTCTGTTCAAAAAATATAACATTCTCCCGCTGCCGTGTCTTTACATTAGAGATGTTTGTTGGTTTGTAAAATCACATCCAGATTACTTTAAAAAATATACCGAAGTATATCCAAAACGAACCAGAAGTCAATATATAAACTTACTGTATCAGCCTCCTTGTAAGAAATATATTTATAAAGTAAATGTTTATAACATGTGTGTGCTGCTGTATAACAACCTGCCAGATAAAATCAAGTTACAACATGGGTCACAATTTAAGTATAATTTAACAAAGTGGCTTTTAGAGAACTGTTTTTATAATATTAGTGAATATTTAGACAAATTGCATGCACATTAGAATTATATAAATTTTTAGTTTAAGGAATGATATAGGTATAACATTATTCTGTTAAATATTTGCACGCCTGCTTGCAGGTTGAATACTGTTTCAAACCCCTTTGTAAGACCATGTTATATATTACGTATTCTTGCAAATAAACATTGATTGATTGATTGATTGATTGATTGTGTGATACAAAATGTGTCAGAACATTCAGTGATCACACCAATTGCTTTACATTAGTACTTATCTAAAACTTACCTAGTCTTATCAACGATAAAAGATTTTCTACAAATTCTTCTGATATAAAGTAGATTTTTTTATTAGACGGACTAATCTGACAGGTGCTAATGTCACTTTGTAAAATAATATTGCCATGTTTAATGTAATAGTGATGCGTTCAGTTCACTTGTGAATCAGTTCCCTTAGTTCACACAAACAGTGAGCCAAAAAGATAACGTTAAATTATATATTGAAAGAAGATGGATTTCTCTCCCATACAAAATTAGGCACAGCGATTTAACTTTTTAATTTACAAAAAATAAACACGACATTACAGAAGGTAATAAAATATACTTTGATGATGAAATATTGGTCAGTGATTGAACTCGATCGTTGGACACAACACTATTTTTATTTCATTAAAAACTGGCAACACAAGAAACGTCAGTTTAATCCGTCTAATTAAAAATACTACTTTAGTTCCAAGTATCTGATCATTTACTCCGTTCTCGACGCTTGCTACAAGTATACTTTCCTAATAATTTGTCTAAAAACTCACCTAGTCTTATCTAGAATCTTCTCCAAATTCTTCTTATCCAGTTCCAAGTCCCTTATCGTCTCTTCTATGTCAGCCACTCCGTTCTCCGCGTTGCCGTTGGCTTCGACCTTGGGCGGCGAAGGTTGCTTCAAGGCCATTAGCTTGAGGGCGCGTTGGTATTCGTAGGGGAAGACCTTGGCGAACCTTTTGGCTGGCTCTGGCCACGTTTGGAGGAACTCCTCGGCTATGATTGAGCTGTTGAGGAGAAAGCGTTGAAAGAAATATTAAACAGCGACCCTCACATAACTAGGGTTTATATATTTATATTGTATTTGACATTTTTTTGAAAAGCATGTTAAAATGTTTAAATCATAGCCATTCTTTACTAGTTTTTTTATTTCCTCAAAATAAAGTCGCTAAAGTCTTAAAATTCCCGCGAATACGCTGGTCGCCAAGATAGTTTTGCTGTGACGTCACTATGGAATAAATAAACACACAAAACAAAACTGATCGCCCTAAATTCGTTGTTGTTTAATCGATAGTGACGTCACATTTGATAGCGTCATAGCGGATAGAGTTTCAGGTCACGGATACAGATTAAAAAAGGGCGATTTTAAACTTAAATTATTAAATTAAAATCGTGATTTCTTGATCGGAAGTCATTATATTTCCCTTTCCCATTACCTGAACTATCATATTTACATACTCTCATAATTTATCGTTTATGATGGCAAATAGCCTATTCTTCTATGAGGTTACATACATACATATACATACCTTCACGCTACGAATTATCACGCTGTCTTGGCACGCTTCTCTCGCTTCCTCTATTCATTCGTCGCTTCACGCATGCACGCCGTTGGGGTCATCTGCTCTGTATATTAAAATCTAAGAGCACTGTCAATCTCATCTTTAAAGGTCAGTCTAGGACGACCCCGGCTTCTTCCACTCACTTTCGCTTCGTATACCTGTTATTACTACCTGCATTTCTGCTTTAGGGCAGAAATAGATAAGAGGGTGGAATCAACCCAGGCGATCCTTCACATCAGGATCTATCACTTGTTCAGACGGCTATAATATGTATTTACCCAGTGTATTCGACGAATTCCTCCAATAATTTCTTCACGATGTCCAAATCATCCTTTTGCTCCAAAGGCAGTAACTCGACCATCTCGGGGTTACATTTGCTTCTGAACGAGCCGTCGATATCGTACACGTATGCGATACCACCTGACAATAGAGTTTATTGATTAGCTTTCAGACAAGAGATCAACATTCGTGGCAATTGTGAGTACAAGGAAGAATAGGAGATAAACCTGCAATGTTTACCACTAGAGGCGCCACTAGCACAGTTACAAAAATACATTTTAAAAATAAGACGTACGTGTACGACTTATAAATGATTGTATTCTAAACATAAGATAACCTAAATTTATTGCTTTCTAAATTTATAGATTTTTGTTTAATAAACTTTAAATTAGCACATAAAGCCAACTATCAACATGTAGGTACGTACCTTTCCCTCAAATTCCTTCAGACTCGCGCGACGCTGTTTTAACAGATTTTTAGGTCTGCTATTTTGAAATGGCCATATGATGCCATGATACCATCAAAATTTTACTATAGCTATGATAAATTAAATTAATCCAAATAACGAGAAATTTGGGATATCTTCAAAAATGACGCTTCGTTTTACTTTGTTTACGGAGTGTGCTCGTGGCTCCATCTACGCTTTGCATTTTATATCCTATTCTGAAGACAGGGCAAAACGGAAATGGGTGTGAATAAGGCCCAAACACAGTAGTTACGGTTTTCAAAATGATATCAGTTGCAAACATCCACTGTATCGATAGTGCTTTCGATAGTATTGTCTCGTCACTAATACAACAGTTAATACTAATTTTGATTCTTATTGGACATGAACTCACTCACGATACTATTGTCCAAAAACAGTCAAAACTTGCAACAGTATCGAGGGTATCGATACTGTCGCTATTTATCGATGGTACTGCTCATTTGGACTATCGATAGCATCGCGACGAGACAATATAATCGAATGCATTATCGATATCGTGGGTTTCTAGTGAGAACTGTCGGTTATCAAATTATCGAGAGTTTTGCAACGTTAGACGCTGCCGTCCCGCTACCTGCTTGAATCGAGACTTCGGCATCAAAATCGACCGGACACGGAATGTTTTATTACGCTCACACATATGTTCATGTCCATGTGAATGAACGAGGTGGACTAAAATATTGATTTCTACTTTTCTCTCATTTTATCTCGTTACCCCAAGCCCACAAACATTTCCGACGTGTTATATAAAGAGCAGTTACCACTCATCCCGGCGGCGAAGTTGCGACCAGTGAGCCCCAGAATGAGCACGGTGCCAGCGGTCATGTATTCGCAGCCGTGGTCGCCCACGCCTTCTACGACGGCCGTGCAACCGGAGTTACGCACGCAGAACCGCTCGGACGCTATGCCTCTGTGGAAATATGAGGTTTTTACTATAAATGAGGTGGATGGAAATATGAGGTTTTTACTATAAATGAGGTGGATGGAAATATGAGGTTTTTACTATAAATGAGGTGGATGGAAATATGAGGTTTTTACTATAAATGAGGTGGATGGAAATATGAGGTTTTTATAATTCTTTTAAACTGTTAATTATCTAATATTGTATGCCCGAACAGGGTAAATTGTGAGAACCTTGCTTTACTCTTTTATAAGACCTATATGTACCTATATTGTAAACCACAATTATAACAATAAATTATATCTTATCTTATTTTAAAGTGCAATGAGCTAATATGTATAAAGTGATAATGGAAGTGTAAAAATGACACCCGCCATAATACAGTATAGAACGCTAGATGACGTGGAAGGATGAGCTACTGGTGACTACTGATGTCTGAAGGAGGCAGATTTGTGAGTAGTAATTGATAGGTAGGTATAGAGATGACAGTAAATCGTTAGGTCGAATAGCGAAGGAGGAGGAAATGGAAAAGAGACGGACTTCCAGCAAGTGGGGTGTTGTGCTGGTCCACCAACAGATGTTTGGAACTCGTATATAGGCAAAGTCCCAATTAAAATTTCGATACCGCGTTCTACAATATCTGTCGGCGAGTTGAGTGTGTAGCGTTGCGTTACCTCGCTTGTAATTCAGTTAAAAAACTATATTTCAATAGAAACGGATAATAATTTACTAAATATTGCTATAATTAAATAATATTCTTATTTACGCTGGTAAATAACAATATTTCTACTTAATATAATGAAATTCATGCATTCTAACTAGCGGTTTCGTACAGTCGAAGATTTACTATTTTCTCCTCTACCTCTTTCTCTCGCCGCGTCTACTGCTGGCGGAGAAAAGGACTTACGCGCCTAGCTTTTTTCTATGCCAATCAGCAGCCATGATGTTTACCAGAATCCTAGTGTTATTTGATTTGTCACTTGTTTCTTGTATTACGTTATGTCTCCTTACTTTTAAGAGCTGGTTGATACAATGTAAGCTTATTTACCTGAAGTACGCCCGCCCCGAAGTGGCTCCATACAAGCACACGTTACCCACGATGACGTTCAGATGAGATTCGAAGACCGACGACTTTGGCGGGTAGATGATCACTTTGCCGCCAGACAAACCCTTGCCTGGAATATGAGATAACAGTCAGCACGTGTGCCATATAATTTAGTTTAGCGAGGAAGATTTTTTATTATTATTGTAGACTCTATTGGAGTAGGTAAATGTAGATCGCGTCGATTTCATACGATTTGGTGTGTTGGTAAGTTATAAAAAGAATAAAAAGGTGGTCTATGGAAGCTTGTTGATGCTAAAATCAAGAGAATTAAAAGAAAAAAAAACAACGTTGTTCCAAAAGTTTGATGTATTCAAGCTAGCATTTCTTGTTCCGAGCTTAGATTTAGAACGTACAACATTAACCAGTCAGATACTGACAGGGAAATCAAAAACATAAAGTTAAGGAAAAATAAGCTTTAAAATACCTATAGTATAGACGTTACAGTAGCCCACACTAGGGATGTTACGGAGCTTCGACTCCAACTCCGAAAGGTCGGAACTTCCGAATGATTTTACACCTCCGACTCCGACTTCGGCTCCGATAATTTTGAATCGGAGGTTATACCGAAGATTTGTGAGTAAACATATTCAAATATCAATATTTTATTAAATAGTATAGGACTACATAAGGGAATGTTTTATTGCCGCAAACGTCATCATAAAAAATATTGACAGTTCAGCTACAAAAATTAAAAAACGGTTTAAAATTTGATTTTCTCTGAACATCTCTATTCTACCTCCGACTCCGGTTTCGACTCCGATAAATCATATTTAAAACCTTCGGTTTCGACTCCGGTTCCGGTAAAACCACCTCCGTAACATCCCTAGCCCAAACATTGACCGACACTTGTCAAAAATACGTCAATTTATTTATCTCTCTCCCACTCTCTGAACGTAGTAAAAAAAATATGTCTATAGATGTGACAGTAAGAATGGTGGGACTCACCGACGTAGTCGTTGGCGTCTCCCTCTAGCGTGACAGTGATGCCCTTAGAGAGAAAGGCGCAGAAGCTCTGCCCGGCCGAGCCGACCAGGGAGATGTTGACTGTGGACCCGTCCGGCAGACCGTCGTCGCCGAATTTCCTATTCGCAAACAATTAACACCATGTTGGAAAAGTTGTAGGTCATAGTTCACTTACTAATAATCCACACATAATTTAATCAGCGTCGGTGAGCGTCGGTGACCTAGTGGCTAGGTCTCCCATGCGGAAGGTCCGGGTTCGAAATCATGTAATGCCATGTACCAATTAGTTTCTCCGATTTTTTCCAAAACTTAATAACATTCACATTTAATGGTGAAGGAAAACATCGTGAGGAAACCTGCATATCTGAGGATATTAAAAGTTTTCGAAGGCGTGTGAAATCCACCAATCAGCACTGGGCCCGCTCTGTGGATCATGGCCCGTACCCTCTTGTACAAGAGGGACGGGCTGTTGTAGGCTGTTCCATTCCTTAGCCGTTCGCATAATGAACGAAGAAAGATTGCAAAGCGAAACGTCTCGTTCATTCGTACTGAAAGACAAATAGAGAAGTTAATAAAAGCATGGTAAAAAAGTCAAGCAACTTACATAGCAATATGGTAGGAGAGTGTAGAGGTGAAGGTCCTGTCTTCGTTGGTGATTTTCATGCGGATGTCGATGTGCTTCTGGGAGCCGTCGAGGATGCCGGCGCACTGCTCGATCAGCTGGTTGTCCAGGCGCTTCTCCAGTTGGAAGTCCTGGCGATCACATGTTAGGAGGAGGTTAGGAATTACAATGTTACAATAAAATTAAAATGTATACAATACAGAGTTACGTAACATTTGATTTGAAAGACAAACATGCAAAGCATATAATTTTGAGACGGTTCATTCATATTTTAGAATGTAGGGAAAGATGATGGAATGCGCTAACTGGCAGACGCGGTTTCCATATAAAACTTCTCTAGCGTAGTGTACCTTTGCCAGGAAAACAAAAGCTCTAGCCAAATTGCGGAATTAAATGTATATTTTCATAGCGTCCATGGGAATGAAAGGGTGTGTTCGAGGGTGTGTTTGGGGGTGGGAGTGTGTGTAAGGGTGTGTATGTTTATGTGTGAGAGGGTGAGTGTGAAAGTATGCATGTGTGCATGCTGTAGATGAGTGAAGTATTATTGTTATGGACGTTATAGTTTCTCGGTTTGATCGTAGCTAAATTCATTCAGGTGGATTTTAAGAATTTGTTTTAAAGAGTGCCTACTAAATTTAGTAATATCATGGACATCGTTGAAATATCTGTAAAGAAATGGGCCTAAGAAACCGTACTGGTGCTGGGCAAAGCTTGTTGTTATATATAGCTGTAAGGTTTCTCAGAAATAAAAATAAAACAAATTACCTGAGATTTAGATCCCCCTATGATATTGACGCCAGGCCGCATGTGTAAAGCGTTCTTCAGAATGAGGCTCAGGTTGAGGAGCCTCGCCTTGGGGTTGTCATTGTTCTCTCGCACTTTGAGCAGATCGGTGCGCCCGATCAGGTCTTGGAACTTGCGAACACCCACGTCCGCCATGTGTTGACGGATCTGCGATTATTTGGTAATAAACAGTTAACTAGGACCGAAGGGGTTACCAGAATTATATTGCAGTACAAGCAAAATTAGACACAAAGCGGCCTTATCTGGTTTAGGTCGTACCTCCTCTGCCAACATGAAGAAGTAGTTGACGACATGCTCCGGCTTGCCCGCGAACTTGGCTCGTAGCACCGGGTCTTGCGTAGCGATGCCTACGGGGCAAGTGTTCAGGTGGCACTTGCGCATCATTGTGCAGCCTGCGAGTGATATTAGAAACATTAATTAAATAAATAAATCTTTATTTAAGACAACAATGGTCCACTTTGTTAATAAAATGTGACTTATCTTATGTTAGTACTTAATTACTTAATACGATTTGGTAACGTTAACGAAGTGTTAAAAGTTTTAAAAAAAACGAATAGGTTGCGAATGTATTTAATAAAAATTAAGAAATATACATAATTTGAAGGTCAAATGTGAAAACAGAATTACAATTCGTTGAAAAATAAAATAGCTACATGCAATCAAAAATCAGACGATAGAAAGAAACGGAAATAGTACATTATGACGTCACTGTGCTGTAGCGTCATACAAGCAGGTCCTGGCTACATGTAGAAAAGAGGATGAAGAAAGAGGGTGGTGATTGATGAATATATAGATAATAATGATGCTGTGGATGGTGAGCTTACCCGTGAGGGTGGGTGTCTTCTGTAAATTACTTGAACTATTATCGAAATGTATGTGGATATGTGTTGCAGTAGGAGGAAAATCAATGTGATGAATCATCATATCATATAATTAATTCAAAAACTATCATAAATTGTGTTTGAATATTTACATGTCAAACATAATAATTCGTCAAAAATAAACTCTTTCAGTGTCAACCTTAGCTAAGTTATAAGTACGTTATAATAAAGAAATTTATCAAAAACATTTTTTAAAATTAAATCCATGTCTAAAAAATATTAAAAAATATATGAAAATGCCGCATGGCATTAAGCTTGCCTCATGAACTATTTTTATGCATTAAAGTCTTAAATAATAATAATTAAAAAAAACTGATTCTAAGCAATAAATTTTATGATATTATATATGTGAGGGCAAACAACAAGTGACGTCATAGTGCACGTGCAATGCCCACCTGCGTTTGCGACGAAGCAAACACGCAGCAACAGCCGATACTACGTCATGCCGCCCCCCACTACCTGGCCTCTATAAAAGCGGGCGACCGACCCAATGTGGGATCATTCTATTGCGAATTGCGACTCGTCGACGAGGCAGCCGGACTAGATATTTTATTCGAGAATATAGCATTTCCGAATAATTAACCGTAACTGGTTGCTATAAGGGGACTCTCGTATGGCCGGTTACTATTGAATGTCTAATAGGTGACTAGTGATTGCTATCGAGACGTTTGACCCGTGGCTAGTGAGTGTCGAGTAACTAGGCAGTAACTAATTTGCTGTTAAATAACTCTAAAATAAGTTGATTGAGTCAATATAGTTATTAAATTATATTTCGCTGGTTTTTAAAAAGCAAAAATAGAACCACAGGGTGAGGACAACCTGGAGAATGATAGCGGGTTATCTATGCCCTTGCCCTCAGATCTGACATAAATTATATGAATGATGATGGATGTCAATATTGAGTTGCTGTGCCGAAAAGAAGGAGGTCGAATGACGATGATTATAATTGTGAAAGAGGTGATTTGCCACAGACTGATGAGAGATGATGGATGATGACCAAAACCTGTGCAGCAGAGACACAACACAAAGTGGTAAGTCAACATCACTATTTCAACCTTACCGACAGCGATGAGCGGCGCGGTACTGAACCCAAACTCGTCAGCGCCAAGTAACGCTGCAACCATTACATCGAATCCGGTTCTGATCTGACCGTCGGCTTGGACCACCACTCTGGAACAATGAGAATTTATATTTTTTAGTAGATAATATTGGATCATCACGGTAAATTATGAATAAAGATCTGAATCTGTAAAAATACATTCTCTAGGTTTCTAAGAATCAAGTTTTTACTTTTTCTTAGAATCCTAGAGAAAAACCGGCCAAGTGCGAGTCGACTCGTGCATCGAGGATTCCGTTATTAAAAGGAATGAGTAGTTTCAGTTTTGAAAAATAACGTTTTTTTTCCTCAAAAATTATGAATATTTAGATTTTATTATATTTAACCCAGGAATATATAATATAATACCTTCATCAGTACGTACTAATTATTTCAGATATATTATCGTTAATTATTATTTTTTAATTTCTCTGAAACTATAAATATTTGGACTCCCGCAGTCAGATTCGCACTTGGCTGGTTTTTTTTTCATATTCTATTTCTAAGATAAGCGAAATATATTAAATCTAAGTACTTAGACGTACCGTGATCTCAGATCGTTCAAGACTAACACCTGATGAGTCTCCGCGATCCCCAGCTCCCACGGAAGGCCAGCGCTCTTGATTCCGGTCCAGGAACTAGCGCCGGTGCCGCCGTCGTGGCCCGATATGACGATATGTTCCGCCTTGCCCTTTGAAAGAGATTATATGGTTGAACTCTAGTATATCTGTGATACAAGTTATTTATTTATAGCAGGTTTTTAAAAATCTTATCTTATGATAGAGGGCCGGGAATAACCCCAGCGGCACTTCGACCCTTGAGGATATTTTGTGCCAACCTCATTTTACACACTGGTCATCTCAGTGTGCAGTGTGTGTGTTTCCCACGATATTTCCGTCACCGTCAGAGCAGTCGGTAAATGTACGTAAGTATTCGAAAAATACGTAAAACTCATTGGTACATGACACTGCACGGTTTCGAATCAGGGCCTCCCGCATGGGAGTTCGATGCCCTAGCCACTGTGCCACCGACACTCTTTACAGCAGGTTTAGTCCAAGAATCATAAATTTAGCTACGACCCCCGGATCCGTGACAGTAGTTGAAGAAACAAATCCCAAAAGACCGGTCGAGTTTTCTAGGATTCACATTTCGTATTTCCATATTTTTGCGTAGTCTGAAAGATCAAAGTTGTACTTATATCATAAGGGTCAACCAGGAAAGTGGATAGATTAGTACATCCTTCTATTTTACGTAGTAAATTTTATATTCTTTGTATATAATTAGACTTAAATAATATACTGTTTCACGGTATTTTTATTTTATTTTTATTAATTACGACCGGTTTCTTTTACACATCTTCAGGTATTTTCTTTTCAGGTTCTCACATCTTCAGGTAATAAATACCTGAAGATGTGTAAACGAAACCGGTCGTAATTAATAAAATACAATAAAAATACCGTGAAACAGTATATTATTTAAGTCTAATCATGTACTAGAAGTTTCACCAAGTACCAACAGCCGCAAGTATATATTCTTTGCTTATTTATAGTGATATAAGCAAAGTAAAAGATAGGAGGCCATAAAAAATATGAGCCAGCCTAGCGTATTGCCGTTCACGATAAATTGATTAATGTTTAGTGTAGAGCTTACGCAATCAACACGGAGAGAGATATTTTTGGATTTATTTTTTTGTGTATTTGAGATACAAATTATGTGGGTACCGTGTGTTTTCTACTTAAAAAAATTACTTTTATTTTACTATTGTTACCTTGGCGACGCCAGAAGCGACCACGCCCACTCCGACCTCGGACACAAGTTTGACGGAGATCCTAGCGCAAGGGTTACTTCAAGTCGTAGATCAGTACGCCTAAATTACAACGTTTGTAGTTCTATTTCTATCCAATTTCAATTTAGTGTTCGTTCTAATTCTATTTGGACACCTAATCGCATTCCGCTGACGCATAACTCTAACACTACCACCTTTCGATTTACTGTCGATCGGGCAAAAGTACCTTGGGAGAAACTTATGTTTGATCGTTATATTTGACAGTTGACGCGTTTTGTTACCTTTCAACTGCGATTCAGTTTAACGTTTTATTAGAATGCACAAATACTTTACTGTTCGATCGATCGTTGACTCGATCGGAACTTAACTGAAATTGGAACGTTAGTGGATAGTAGCATACGAAACACGTCATAACGATGCAGTTTAGATTCTATTTAGTTACGTTGTATATAGTGGAATCAATCTACTGGTCAGCCTAGTTCTAGATCTGTTTTAAAACTAGACAATAAACAAGTCAAGATATAAAATACCTTAGCGACGCCAGAAGCGACCACGCCCACCCCGACTTCGGACACAAGTTTGACGGAGATCCTAGCGCGAGGGTTGGCGCACTTCAAATCGTAGATCAGCTCGGCTAGATCCTCGATGGAGTAAATGTCGTGATGAGGGGGCGGAGAAATCAGGCCCACTCCTGCCACGGAGCAGCGGGTCTTCGCGATGTCTTCTGTCACTTTGTAGCCTGGAGGTGGAAAATATAACGTTTGTAAATAAATAGAAACACTTTATTGTACACTGGTAGAGGAAAGGTTTGTAATGAGAATCAAAGACAAATCAATAACTATAACATTCGCCAACTTCTCCCGCTGTGGCGCTAGTGTAGCTGGAGGTCAAATGGTGGCTTCTTGTACTTATTTCTATGGAAATGTCAAGTATGAATGCTGAGCATGTCTTTTGAACATTGTGAAGTCTAATCATGTATAATGCAATGTTGAATAAATGTATTTTCTTTATGTTCTGTCCACTTGTAATTAAGTTTTTTATAGCCCATTGCAACATAAGCTTTTTGTCTGTCTGGAAACTATGTACGGATGTTCTAGCTAGATAAATACATTGGCACAGCACAGATTTGAATAATGTTTTATTAATTTTCTAGATCACTTTTTCACAAACATAACCTAAATAATTTAAGGGACCTCAAACTATTCAAGTGCCATGCCAATTAAAGATTTCCTATTTTAAAACAACGCCTATAGGAAGAAATAAGTTTTGGTGTGTGTGTGTGTGTGTATATGGATGTGTTTATTGGAAATGTGTGTGAGCGTGTTTGTGTAGAAGAGAGTGTAAGGGTGAAAGGGGTGTGTACATTTGTATGTGTTTGTTCGAGTCTTTACTACATGTATCCAGCTACAACGCTACTGTACTAGTACCATCTAAGTATTATAATATATTAAAAAAAAAAACTCCACGCGGACAAATTAGGGGGACAAACGGTAGTACAGTGGGCAACATATCAACCCTTTCTGTCGTTTTAACTTATTTGACACATTTATAAGAATGTCAAGAAATCCTGACAAAAACTATTATTGCGACAGGGTTCCACAGAGTGTATCTTGCTGTGTCTTCCAGTATATATGTCAGCGCAAACAACAAGTGACGTCATAGTGCACGTGCAATGCCCACCTGCGCTTGCGACGAAGCGAACACGCAGCAAAAGCCGATACCACGTCATGCCGCGTGGCATCATTCACTTGCGACTTGTCGACGAGGCAGTCGGACTTGATATTTTATTCGAGAATATTGCATCTCCGAATAATTAACCGTAACTGGTTGCGATCAGGGGACTCGCGTATGGCCGGTGACAAGTGGTTGCTGTTGAGGTGACTGGACTGCGACTAGTTGCTGTCAGCTGGCTGAGCAGTAACTCGTTAAAGTTAGGTTACTCCGAAAGCTATTGGTTGCGGTTAAAATGATTAATCCGTGACCGGTTACCGTTGAGGGATAGGACAGTAGCCTATTGCTGTTAAAACTCTAAAATAAGTTGATTGTAGAAGGTATAGGTACGTCAGTAAAAGACAAGCTTGACATTTAGACTGATATATTTTGTTTATCATGCAATTACCCTCACATACCGACAGTCATTATAGTTAATATATTATTACTACTACTTTGCAGCTTGCAAAGGTTTGCATTTTTATTTTTTTAATTATTATTGTTATTTATTTATTTGAATGTAGTATCTATTTTATACGCCTTTTGCACCCAAATATTATATATCTTATGATTTTTCTATCACCTTAAAGCGATAAGGCCGCCTTCTGCACATTGTATTGTACCTCTCTTTATGTTGTATGTTTTGTTTTTGTCCCGGGTGTGCAATAAAGTATATTTGTATAGTTATTAAATTATATTTCACTGTTTTTTTTAAAGCAAAACGGGTACCACAGGGTGAGGACAACCCGGAGAATGAAAGCGGGTCATCTATCCTTACCCTCTGATCTGACATATATATTACCCGGCAACTCGCCGCCCTCTCCTGGCTTCGCGCCCTGCGCCATCTTGATCTGCAAGTCGTCTGCATGTGCCAGGTACGACGCGGTCACGCCGAACCGGCCCGACGCCACTTGCTTGATCGCCGACCGCTTGTTGAAATCGGGGTCCTATACACAAAACAAAAATACTAAGCTCGCGTGTTCCATCTTCTATCTCATCGTCACGTACCATCAGGTGAGATTGAGGTGAAACGCGGGTTTAGATGTAAATTAAAAAAGAGCACAAAATATAAATATACAGAAGGTCCGCTCAATACAAGGTTGTCTGGAAGAGATCGCTCTTGGCGATAAGGCCGCCTAAATTGTGCATCACTAATACCTTATCTATGTTTTGTTTGTTGTTTTCTATTTGTGCAATAAAGTGTATTTTACTTACTTACAAACGCCCCATATTGGGCCACGCCACGCGGGCTGCGTACAAATGATCTCAGATTGAACGAACGAATTCAGTCGCGAGTTACACGTGCTCGAATGGTAAGCGTTGTTTTTTGTACTTCAAATTAACGAAATACATTGCTAGAATATTTTTTTTTCATGGGGTTCTTTCTTCTAAGATCGAGGGTAGGTGATTAAAATCGCGGACGCCGGAGCGGGACCTTCTGTATATTTTATGTCCTAAACGTACAACGTTATTAGGAGACATAGGAATGAATTAATGACATTTATTTGCCAGAAATATGGTACTTACATAACATGTCACAATTAGTATTAAAAGATCACATATTACGCCGAAATCGACATGCAAATATTTAGGTCATATAATATAACAATTTCATTAATCTCAGATAAAGGTTTATTAATCTCGGACAGAGAAAGACAGATTTCTTTAATCTACATACATACAAGCATTTTCAGTTGAGGGAATAGAAATTAAGAATATTAATGGTTAAATGTGAAAACAGAATTGAAATGCGTCAAAAAATAAAATAGCTACAGGCAATCAAAAATCAGACGGAAGAAAGATATGCAGGTTATACAAGCAGGTCCTTATTAAGACTGTTTTGCTAGAAAGGGACAGAGCATCCCCCCACTACTAACTTTAACCATTAATATAGCTGACGTTAGTTGAGATATCGATAAACGGATTTGAAATTGAAATTGAAATCGTTTATTTAGCACTGTTAACACCAGAATATAGAACACAATGCAGAAGTATACAAAGATAATACACGCAGCACAAAACATCTGGTGTGGTACAGTGCCAAAAAGGGTACACCAGCAGTGACTGCACGGACGAAGAAAGCAACAGTGTGTGCGTGTTGTGTTGTATGAATGTGTTTGTTTGCATGAATGAGGATATTAGTGTGTATGTGAGGTACTGTGTGTGTGAGGGTGACGGCATTGCGTGTGTATTTACATGGTATTATGTGTGTGATTTCAGATTCATCTTCAGTATGTAAATGTAAGTTGATTGATGCTATAAAAAATAGTCGTGTACTATTGCTTATATGTATATTATAAGCTGGCCATGTTTTCTCAAATAAATAGTAATAGAGCGTATAATTTCAAGGTACCTGATTCAAGTATCTGTCAGCGTTCTCTCCACCCTCTCCCGTGTTGGATTTCCCGCCGATACGATTCATAGCGATGGCCAGAGTAGTATGCGCTTCTAGCGATATGGAGCCGAACGACATCGCGCCTGTTGGGAACAAGTCATATTGAGAAACAATACTAATACAAATGTATTTCGAACTATTTAAAATTGATAATTATTTCATATTTATTATTATTTTTGAAACGGAACGAGTTGATCAGACAAACGACAAAGCCGGAAATGGATATTGGAAACGGGCTCAGGGAATGAAAAGTCTGCCCGATTCGATGGTCGTATATTGAATGAGAAATGAGTATGGAGGTAAATCCCTTTTATAGAAGTGAAAAGGAACAAAGAAATGTTTTATTTTATCTACCTTCATTATAACGGACTTGGATATTTGTAAATAACAATAATGGAGATGGGCGGAACACATTGCACGGATGAATAGGGACCGGTGGATCAGAAGAACGCTGGAGTGGAAATTCAAGTTGTTTTTTTGGCGGTAAACATTCCAAATAATTTGAGGATCTTAGAGCCAAAGAGTGTTTCCATTTATGAATGTGCAGATTTAGCCACGTCTCCAGCACAAAAAATATCTACACAAAGAACGTCTGTTTCTCATTCTTACTTGCAGGAGAACTAACGTGAGCACGTAACTTTCTAAGACCTTAAAGTGGTATTTTTGACCACCACTACACATGTGCCAACTCTAGTACGTACCCGTAGCGAATCTCTTGACGATCTCCGAAGCGGCCTCCACCTCGCTAATCGGAATGGGCTCATCCAACTTTACCAGCTCCAGTTGGCCGCGCAGAGTGCACGCACGAACTGACTCTAATGCGCTTTCTCTGTAAGGAAATAAGACTTTTAACTAAACATACATACATAAAATACCTTCACGCTATGTCCCTTGCGGGGTAGGCAGAGAGAACGGAGCGCCACGAATCTCTGTCTTGGCACGCCTCTCTTGCTTTCTCTACAGTCTTTCGTCGTTTCACTTTTCTCGACGTTTTAGCTAAACAACTAATAACTTTTAAGTTTCTTCATTTTATTTTTAGATTAAAGTTTAAGAAATCTTCGACTTATCATTGTTCGAACTCCTCCTGTATCCCATATTACAAAACAACTATCATTTACTTTCTTTTATAATTAATTCTTTTTTGAAATGATTTGAAATTTATTTGCCAGAACATAGTGAAAATTACAGGTGATTTAAAAAGCATAGGTATCATATGTTCCACCGACAACGGTATGCAAATCTTCTCTGCTATTTGTTAGTGTCGTTGAGATTTATTTTTATTAAATAAGGAGAGCAGACGAGCAAACGGGCCACCTGTGGTCACCATCGCTCATGGACATCTCACCTCACTGTATTAATATTAGAGGGTTTTTGATGCGCTGCCAACCTTGAGGACTAAGATGGAATGCCTCATGTGCCGGAAATTACGCTGGCTCTCTTACCCTTCAAACCGAAACACAGAAATGCAAGCATGTCTGCTTCACGGCAGAAATAGATAAGAGGGTGGTACCACCCCAGGCAATCCTTCACTTTAGGATCTACCACTACTATACTATACTATACTCTTTTATGGAGTAATAACATTTGTCTAGAAGCAAAAAAATTTGTAGGCGAGATTGGCCGTCGCCTTCGGGAGAGGGGTTGTGTGACCCTCGCTCCGGGTCGTTCCTGGTGCAAAATTGGCCATAGCGATCCAGCGCGGTAACGCCGCAAGCGTTATGGGCACCTTTGCATCGGGAGCGGCAAGGGGGGTTTATATTTGATTTAGGTATAATATAATTATATTTTGTGACGATTTATATTAAATGAATATGAAAAAAAACCAATATAATTAAATACATACGAAATAATAATACAATATTATGTACAAATATAAAGTTTTAGGGATTATGAGGAACTCAAAAAGAGTGACTTACTTGTACTTATCGTAGGCCGAGCCGCTCTTGTTGAGCGCAGCTTCCTGCAGGTTGGCGATAGACATGGGGTCGTTGACGTGCTTCTCGCCGCCCGCGCGCCAGTGGTAGTTGCCGGGGTTCCTGAGAGGGGCACATTCCTTTATTATACTCATACCATTTATTGCTTTTCATGTGTTACAATTGGTCTTAAAAATGAATATTATCTGGTCATACATGAAACCCTGAGTAGGGCACCGCAATATTAAATAAGAGATTATAATATTTAATAATAGTAATTAATGCTAACGAGATAAATTGAATTAAATGTCATTATAAGTTATACATAATTGATTTTATAGTTAAGTATTGGTTTTATCATCAAAAACCTGCAGTGAATAGAAACATTTGTTAAGAAGATATAACTTTAATCTTTTATTCAATATCGAATCTTTTAATTCGATGTCGATAAATTTGGTTATATATTTTTATTGACATAACGAACGGTCCAGAACTGTGTAGATTTAATTTTGATTTTGGCAGAGCAAGCCTTTTCAGGTAGCGAGTGTTAAATGGCGTACTGTGTAGGTCCTCTGCTTTTTTATACAAGTGTGTATGTTTCGTGACAAATTTACAAATCTCCAAAATGTATATTGATGTTGAGGTTAAGATTTTTTGGTCAACAAAGTGCATTCTGCAGCTTTCCATTTGATCTATGTTTACGATAATTCTTACACATCTTCTCTTTTTATCGTTTGTAGCACGAACGAAAATTTGGTAGTGATTTATTATCGATAAATGACAATTGTCGATAGTTTTATACCAAAGAGTAGTATCCTCTCGGCGCGTAATGTCACAGTAGCGAAATGTCACACTTGAAAGTCACACTCGCGAAATGTCACACTCGCGGAATGCCACTGCGAGAAGACCAGTCGAGTCGACTTTTAAATTTTGGATTCGCTCAGGAGCACTTTGGATTTGAGAAGCTTTGGTTATTATTCTGAGGAGATTACATATACCTACTTTTCAGATTGTACTTTTTGATTTATCAAACTCTTTAGACATTCAAATACCGCTTGAAACTTGTCAAGTTCATTTGTTTCTATCAATAATGGATGACACTTGAAATTTATCAGTCCGACGCTTCACATTTACACAGGGCGGATGGGCTCTGCACCTCTCCACTAAGGACATTCAGCTACAGGGTCTTAAAGCGAGTGTGGTTTTTAGCGAGAGGGACATTCAGCTACAGGGACTTAAAGCGAGTGTGGTTTTTAGCGAGAGGGACATTCAGCTACAGGGACTTTTAACGACACCGTGACATTTCGCTACTGTGACATTACGCGCCGAGAGGAGTAGTATAAGTATACCATAAGGATTTATACTCACTTCTTGAGTCGTTCTTGAAAAACAATAATAATATCATTCTCATCTATTATTGTTTATTAAATACATTTTCTACACAGTAAAGAGTTACTGCGGCACATGACTTTACATTACAATATAAATCATACAAATCATTGTTAGGACTAGCACCTCCATTATCATAATATCACGAATATTACTATGTTTTTGAGAATTGATATGTCTATCAATATTAATATCACATTTAGAGCAATATAATGCATTTCCGCGTCTATGGATTTCTGGCGAATTCACGATTGTATGTCTGATTTTATTATACATTCCTGAAAACTTACAAATATCTTTCAAACATCAAAACACACATCTATAGTTACTTTTGGTTAGTCTTGGAGGTGGGAGTGTAAAGTAATCTACACATAATTAAAAAAATACACTGTAGGTACGATCCAATCCAATTAAATGTTCGTAGTAGGGGTCACCAATTGTAGGAACGCGCTATGATGAGGTCATGGATGACGTTACGTCAGTTGTATGAAAGGGAAAAGGGAAGATATTCCACCAAGGGTGTCGTGTCTGGTGACCAGATGTCCTGGTCCTACTATGGATGATTGGAACTCGTATATATACGAAGTCCCAGGAAAATTTCGATAGCGCGTTCTACACCGATGTGAGTAGGTACTGTATCGTAGTGGCGCGCGTCGTGCGTCGCCACAATATAAGTTTTCTTCATGTATGGGGTTGATTAGAACGTCTCTACCGCCTCTGGTCAAGCTTGTCGTACGAAGTAACTTGCTGGTGGTGGTAAGCCCGTGTGCTCCATCTTTAACCTCATCGTTACTTACCACCGCCAGGTGAGATTGAGGTCAAATACGGGTAAGTCGTAAATAATAATAAAATTACCTCAAGATTAGAGCGTCAGTGATATCGCCGTACGTCAGAGCGTGTCTGTCGAACATCTCTTTAGAGAGGATTTCGAAGTTTACACCACCTGAAAGTTAATTTTATAGTTATTGTTTAGTATGAAACGTTTCTATACCCGCGTCTCCTGCGCATACTCATACTCATACCATTTATTGCTTTTCATGTGTTACAATTGGTCTTAAAAATTTATATTATCTGGTCATACATGAAACCCTGAGGAGGGCACCGCAATATTAAATAAGAGATTAAACCTACAACCTTGGGATCTTCAAGGCCAGAGTGAATAGACATTTACTGGACCCGCGTGCTCCATCGTCGACCTCATCGTCGCTTACCATCAGGCGAGATCGAGGTCAAATGCGGGTTTAGTTATACATAAAAAAAAAGATTATAATATATTATAATAGTAATAACTGCTAACGAGATAAATTGAATTAAATGTCATTATAAGTTATACATAATTGATTTTATAGTTAAGTATTGGTTTTATCATCAAAAAACTCGTGCAGTGAATAGAAACATTTGTTAAGAAGATACATCTTTAATCTTTTATTGAATATCGAGTCTTTTAATTCGATGTCGATACATTTTCAAATTTTGTTATATATTTTTATTGACATAACGAACGGTACAGAACTGTGTAGATTTAATTTTGATTTTGGCAGAGCAAGCCTTTTCATGTTTTGATCTACACAAAACATTGTGTAGATGTTTTTGTGCTTGATGTAGATGACAACTTGCGCGAGAGACACGGCTTTAGGCTCAATTTACATTGCCGCGGAATGGAATGGAAGCGAATTTTCGCAACGTAATTGTACATAGCATATTGAACTTTATGTCAATTGTGTAACATACATGCTAAATACGAGCCAAAAAAAACAGGTCGCGCGTCTTCCGGGGAATCCTCGCGCATTCTCGAGAATTCCCCTAGCGGTAAAGCGTATTTAGTTTGTATGTTACACAATTGACATAAAGTTCATTATGCTATGTACAATTACGTTGCGAAAATTCGCTTCCATTCCATTCCGCGGCAATGTAAATTGAGCCAGACAAACTTATTGACGGCATGATAATTAGGTCTGGGCCACACCCGTCCGGTTCCAGTACCGGTTCGGTTCGCTGCATGCAATCACGAAGCACTGACTTCAAGTTGGGCGAGGGCGGAATGTATTTGATTGGTTGCAGCGTATCGAACCGGGGTTGGAACCTTGTTCGCACCAGAACAATGTACGTGTATCCGAATGTTTTCCTGCTCCTGGCATAGATAACAAGAGGATTGGGTCTTTTAAACCTAGCCACCGATAGTGGAGCACGCGTTTTAGTTAAAATTTATAAACCAGTCTATAATCTGGAACTGCAGTGCGCGTTACAGCATCAAATGTATTGTTTATCGTATACTTCAATAAAGAGTGTAATTAAATACAGCTTCTGTTTCCTTGCATCAAGCGACCGGCGAACCTACAACCTGTGTGAGGAACATAATGGTCCTTCAGGCGACAACCTGACGCGTGTAGTCCAAGTGTTATACGGTCCATTGGCCAATTTGCTTGAGCAACATTTTATCCGACCGAACCCATAAATCTAGAAAACAGAATAATATCTATGGATTCGTTCCAATTCAGTTTCAAAATCGCTGCAGGCGTCAATGCAATCGGTAACTGTACGTGAGTCTTCCGAAAAAACACGAGATTTCCATGAATCTTAGTTCTAAGCAGATTTATTTTTAATTTTTCTTAGAATGTGGCTTACCAATCCGAGACTGCGTCCCTTTGAAGCACTTCTCGATGACATCCTCGTTCAAACCGACAGCCTCAAATATCTGCGCGCCCTTGTATGATTGCAGCATGCTAATGCCCATCTTTGCCATCACCTATGAACACAAAAATTAAGTTCAGGAGTTTGGCGCGTACTGTACTTATTTATTGTAATAAAAAATAAAAATAAACAATACCTTGGCGAGGCCAGTTTCAATGGCCTTCTGGTAAGCCTTGTAGATGTCGTCATCATTGAGGGTGGGGTCGATGATGTTCTCGTTACGGAGAGCGAACGCGAGCTCGAATGCGAGGTAAGGGCAGATCGCGTCGGCGCCGTAGCCTGACAAATAATAAATACTATAGATGTTATGTACAATAAGTGAAACTACGGCATCGATTCCGGGATGTCGGCCTTTAGCGGTGATCTAGTATATAAGTGAGCGTGACTAGGTTTAACTTTAGGTTTGACAGCTACGCCGGAATCGGAGTCAATTTATATGGAAATAACTCTAAATTAAGAATTTAAGAAAACCCCGAATTGTTGTGGCGATCCTCTTACTTTTTCCTAGCCATCGTCAGCTCATCAAGGTTCAAGATGTGAAAAGGGAACTATGGTCATAAATATGTGAGCTCAAATTCAAACCACCTATCTATTAGCGTTCCAGATATCACATCTGACATCAAAGATACTCCAAGATCTTGGAAACCCCTGATCCAATTTTTATCAAACATGGCTAAGAACTCTCGACAAAACTGTTAAAACTAAAAAACCGGGTCCAAATCGGATCATCAATTGTCGAGTTATGAAAATGCCACATACAAACGCGTCAAACTTATAAACCTGTTTGGTCGGTGGTTAAAAAAGAAAAGTTGCATGCATGTTCTAAAAATAGATTTAATTTTTTATGCGGCGGTGAATTTAACCCGTCAAATATTTCCGTACTCCTGTGTGTACACTATTTATTTATTTTATGTAATAACCGTGGATGTTAGAATCTTGAAAATCACTGGAACGTGTTGGCGTCTGTTTTGTAAAAAAAAACAGTTTACCAATGCAACGTCGGGATTATGGGATAGTCGTATTGGTCATGTTTATTGTTTACAATTGTTGATGTTTCGTTGTTAGCATCGCCATTCGTATTGTATTGTATTGTATTTATTTATCTTATAGTAACTGAAACCGTTACAAGATACGTCATTAACAACAGTATTAAATATACTCTAACAATAATATAAATTCAAACTATATAAAATCAAAAGTTTTAGTTATAAGTGTCTGTCAAATATTTAAAATAAAACATAATAGTTAGGTACAGTCTTGTACACCGTCAGAGAATAGAAATAAAAAATAATAATAATAATCAATTACAACAGGTATAAGTATAGAATTTCTATGGTTAGTAAGGAATATGTGTCAAATAAAATGAGTGTGCCTTAATTTTGTGGACATGAATTCGTTCAAGCTATAATATGGGTTTCCCTGAAAGTACTTTTTTAAAACAACCTTAAATTCTTCAGTGGAGTGTTCAGTGATCTCTATTGGAAGTTTATTATACATTTTCATTTTTATTTGCAAACCTTGCTTTAGGGTTTTGGTTAGACGCACTTTAGGAATTTTCAGTCTTTCTCTATTTCGTGTGTAATACGCATGACTATCTTGATATTTAGTTAGATTCGCTAGTATAATGTTTTTTTTACTATTTTGGCCTATTAAACACTCTAATCTAATATCAAAATTCTAGACTACCAGAACACTTCTGGCCCTCAGAAGTCTAGGATTCCAATCGCGGGTAGGGTTCAGGGGCTCACCTAACAAGACGCACATGTGGTGTACCTCCCTGGCTTCGGCCGTCTCCACGATGATACCAACTTTCATGCGCTGCCGGGTCTCGATCAGGTGATGGTGCACAGCGCCTGAAACGGATACATTTGAATCATAAATTGTAATACTGTCAGAATCAGAATCATATTTTTTTTATTTTAAGTAAGTACATGCGTCGGAGGCTTAGTGGCTAGGACACCGTACTCCCATGCGGAAGGTCCGGGTAAGAAACCATGCCATGTACCAATGAGTTTTCGGATTTTTTCGAAGACTTATGTACATTCCGACTGTTCTAACGGTGAAGGAAAACATCGTGAGGAAACCTGTATGTCTGAGGAAATGAAAAGTTTCAGGAGGTGTGTGAAATTCAGCAATTCCCGGCTCGCTCTCGGTGGATCATGGCCCGTACCCCTTGATCAAGGGGAGGCCAGCGCCCCAACAGTGGGGACATTAATAGGCTGATGATAAAATACATTAAAGCACATTTTTACAACGTCACTTTTTTACTCTGCAACCGCTTCGTAATGTGCTGTAGCTGAAGGGAAAATCTTTTAAAATAAACCTACTTAACAATATTTATGAATACAATTATAAATGAATATAATTATATACACAGTGTGTAGAGCTGGAGCTGAACTTAGGACCAAGAATCTTTATCATTTAAATAGTCATTTATTTTATAATACCTAACCCTTTTTACATATGGTCTGTCTTATATGGGTCTTAAATTTTATCTCTGTCATATTTATTACAGTGTCAGGTATCTTATTATAAAAACGTATACAGTACGTATAATATAAATGATGTGTTTACTTTACTAAGTATTAGGATGTTACCACACCCACCCACCCGATTTCGTTCGATGTCGTCAATCGATACCGATCGATAAAACATTCGATCCACCATGCGAGAGACATTTCTGTAATTGATCGATCGATGACGAAACGATAAAAATTGAGCAATCAGGCAGATCGATTTGGTGTATTTCCTCCTTCAGTAACATGATTTCTTCTGATTCTGGTGCACCTTGGTCTCGACAGCGGTTATGGCCGGATTTCAATGGAGTACCAGTTTCACTTGCGCTCCACTTGATTCGTTCATGAAGCATGAATCAGAAAGCAACATGTTTTTCTTTCGACGAGTGGCGTTATCCGCAGCATTAAAAAGTGTTGTTGGAAGACGATAGCTCTGTGTCTTCAATATAAAAAAGGATAAAAGTGTCACCCACAAAACATAATGCACATATGCAGAGGATACATATTATTATATATTAGATAATAGGTAATAAATGCTGGCAACACTCACCGAGAGCGAGCAGCGAGCTGACCGGCACTCTATCTTGTCCGGCGGCGCGGTCCGACAACACGATCAGCTGGTATCCCTCCTGGGCCGCGTCGTGCGCCTGCGTCGCTATGAGAGTCAAAGTCGGCTCTAGTCCCAGGGGGCCGTCGGAAAAGTCGAACGTGCAGTCTAGGATTTTTGTCTGTAAATTCAAATAAGTCAGTTGCACTGTAGATTGAACATGAGGGATTTGGAATCGTAAAAAGTGGGAGCATTATAAAGAGCGTCGGCGGCGTCGTGGCTAGGACGTCGGACTCCCATGCGGGAGGTCCGGGTTCGAAACCATGCAATTCCATGTGAGTTTTTCGGATTTTTTTGAAGACTTACGTATATTTGCCGACTGCTCTAACGGTGAAGGAAAACATCGTGAGGAAACCTGCATGTCTGAGGTAATTAAGTTTCCGAAGGCGTATGAAATTCACCAATCAGCACTGGGTTCGCTCGGTGGATCATGGCTCGTATCCCCTTGTGCAAGGGGAGGTCTGTGCCCCAACAGTGGGGACATGATGGTGATGTAAAGCAATTAAAAATAAAGTTCTTTTATTTTTTATTGATTACTAAACCCGCATTTGACCTCTATCTCGCCTGATGGTTAGCGACGATGAGTGCTTAGTGCTTTTTAATTATGAGGTCCATATGCTGCTACCTCTTGACTGGCCTAAGAGTTCGGCATGGTACTCCATGGTACATGAACTTCGACCCCTAAGAAGATGAACCTGGCTTTCGTCATCAATGAGAACACTGACTCGACTTGTAAACAAATATTTATTCCAATTATGACTGTACAGAACGGTGGTAGAGGAACGACTGACAATGAATTCCTCTGGCACAGTGTCCCTACAGTAGCATCTACAGGATACATATTTTTTTATTTTTTTAAATTGGCTACGACAAACAGGCAGGCGGGCCACCTGATGGTAAGTAGTCACCGTCGCCTAGAGACACGTGCAATACCAGGGGTATTGCTTGTGTGTTGCCGGCCGTGGAGAGAGAGGACTTTTTTAACGTTCTTTTTGAAGCATTCCATGTCGTAGCGCTGCGGGAAAACGTCGGGTGGAAGAGAGTTCCACATTTTACAGGTGCGTGGCAGAAACGTTAGTGTAAAACGGGTCATGGTAGACACCCAAGGCTTTAGAAAGTGCGGGTGAAAATTGAGCCGCCGACGAGTGGTGCGATTCAAGAAAGTATTGTATACATATATACAATAACAAAGATTATCGAAAATTAAGTTAATTTTTTTAATTAAATAGTGGGGAAAAGAATGAACTGAAGATGAATAACAGTGGACACTTTCCGTATATGGGACCAAAGTAGAATATCCCTACCTACACTGGACAAGCCTGTCGCACAAGGCGACAAACCCGAGTAACATTCTGGCTAGAGACTAACCTTCTATGCAAAGTCCGTCGTCAAATATCTTCATTTCCGCGTTTCAACAGTGGTTATAGAAGAGCCAGTACTTACTAAGCCCGTGTACTCCATGTTTGGCCTCATCGTCACTTACCACCAGGTGAGATACGAGGTCAAACGCGGGTTTAGTCGTAAATAACGTAAAAAACAAACCTTCCACCCGCGATGTCTGGTCCGTTTGAGCGCATCCAAGTCCGTCAGAGAGAGTATGGGCTGCGGTAACATGAGTCGGTGCACGAATTCCGCACTCGGGTTTAATATATTCGCGCACGGACCGATCGGGCACTCCAGAGACATTACTATCTTCTCCCTGTGTATAGAAACATCATGATATAGGTCGAAGATAAACCTAGAAGTCGCATATTTTACGTAAAACAAAACAATCATGCACGAAATGAAAATTGTGAATCGCAATCAAAAGTAGGTTTAACTTTAGAAGTGGATTTGTTCCGGATTGGTTCGAAAACAATCATCATATGACGTCATCAACATCGTCATATCCTCCACTAACGTATAGCTGCTTCTCTTTCTTTCTCAGATTATTAAAAGTGGCACGAATCCGGAATACAGTTTTGATCAAAGCTGAAATTCTCATCTCGTCCCAGTTTTTGGCACCAATCCGGTTTTTCGGACGAGTCAGGAAACTAAGATTCGGGGGATTTTTTTGACACGAGTCAGGAATAAATCTAGAAGTGCTATATTTTGTTAATTGGAGATTTTTTTTCATATTATAAAGTTTAGAATGTGATTTTTTTTAGAATAAACGAAGCTATTTCACTAAACAGGGTAGTTTCCAAGAATCAAATTTTAAATGCATTTCTTAAAAATTATGAAAGGTCATATATTGATGGAAAAAAATTGCTACAGGCAATCAAAAATCAGAACGGTAGAAAGAAACGGCAAAAAGTTTTATGACGTAACTGTTCTCTAGCGCCATACAAGCAGGTCCTGGCTGCATATAAAGGACTGTTTTGCTAGAAAGGGAAAGAGCATCTGTCCAATACTAACTTTAACCATTAATATATCTGAAGTTAGTTGAGATATCGGAAAACTAACTTTAGTTCCTTCTTTAGTATATCCATGTAAGTTGATTGATGCAATAAAAAAAGAATTAGGTTAATACCGTATTACAGGAAATGATTTTATACTGATTGGAAACAAGCGCGAGAATTCCAGTTTTAGAACTTTTTTCCACACTGTATTGTAGAGGTAATAAAGTAAGTAAGTAAGTCATATTCTGTGAAAATTTAAGCTTACCTGAACGGATCAATGGGAGGGTTGGTAACTTGAGCGAACAGCTGCTTGAAATATTCATACGGTAGAGGCTGGAACTCCGAGAGGCAAGCCAGCGGCGCGTCGTTACCCATGCTTCCTAGCGCTTCTTTCCTGTAGATTTTTTTTAATAATATAAATAGGCTATACTCGTACAAATATTTAATACCAACACTGCTAAATCACCTCCCGGTACATTTACGTGAAATAAACGGCAAGCATAAGTGCAAATCAATGCTCACAAACTTTTTCCACTTAAACGGCGCAGCCTGTATATGAGCGACAGCATGCCTTCGGCTGAACCGGTTTGGCGCGTCTTATCAGTAAGATGCGCTAACATCGACGCTACTATGCCTACTGCGCCTCGCATTACGACGATCGAATAACTCCGCTAATTCCATAATAGATTTAAGTATTTATATTTTATTGTCAACTTTACTGTAAATAGGTAATAATACGATCGATTCGTTACTGGCGCACAAGCCCTGTGGCTTTTTATTTCAAAAAGGAAAAAAAAAACAGGAAAACAGGCCATCTGATGGTAAGTGGTCACCATTGCATAAAGACACGCAAGTGAGATAAGGCTGGCGTGTCCACGCACGTCGCCGGCCCGCCAATATACAATAAAATACCTGACCTAATCAGAGATGCCTCAACGTACGACGTCTTCATTTCTAAATTAAAGAAATGGTTAATCCAGAAGGCCTTTTACTTTGTAAAGGAGTTCCTCGAGGAACGAATAGATAACTGATTGTTTAATTATTATTTGACACTGCTTACTTTAAGTAAGGATTTTTATTTTACACTAAACTGACCTTGTATGTAATAATGATTATTTAAATTTCATTGCCAGGAAAGACAGTGACAACCTCGAAAAACTAATTGTGACCGGAAAAATGGAAGGGAAGAGGCCTCGAGGACGTAGTCCGATGCGATGGTCCGACCAAATCCGCACCACCCTTGACTCTACTTCACGATGCCATCCACACCGCCGGGGACAGAAATAAATGGAGGAAGATCATCCGCCAGAAGGTGATAGCTAAAGGTGATCACGACCCTCAGCATTGAGATTACGACGCGAGGAGGAGGAGGAAATTTCATTGAATGAATTGTGATTGATTTTTAATTTAATTTAACTAATTTATTTAATTTCAATACTTTAATTTTTACATGTGTGATATTGAAATTGTAAATATGGATGATGTATGTTTAATTCAAAATAAATAAATGATAAGGAAACAAGCAATATCAGGGTCATTGCTTCTTTGCTACCGGCCTTGGCCTTTAATTATGAAAAAAATATTTAAAAACTATTAGGCAAAGGAAGCAGGACCTAATGTTTTAATTTTTTTATGTTATACGTACAGTGCTTTCCGTATTCTCACGCCTTCGCATAGCTTGCCCTTGTCAGTCAATTGCAATGGGGGTCCCCATAGGTCGCTACCGTGCGTTAAACGCAAAACCCCTAAGTGCTTTGTGCCTGATTTGAAGAGCTTGGGATCTCCCAGGCGGTGCTACTGGAGTGGTGAGTGTAGCCTAGAATATAATTGTTCCTGTAAGGCACCCGGTTGAGTGTCCTCACCAACAGTCGTGTCCGGGAATCGAACCCGAACCAGTAAGCGTATGAAAAGCAGGAAAGCTTGTGTGAGTGCAGGCAGTAGATCGCGAAGGTCGTTGACGGAAACTCAGCAACACAATTTAAACTAGATTTTATTTACGAGAATTTAGAATTACATAGATTTACCAATTAAATAGAAACAAACTGAATGAGATTAAAATAAACGATAAAATAATAATAATAATATAATATATAATTAATTTTTCCCATTTTAATTCATCCAAAAACGGGTCAAGCACGTTTTATTCCGAAGGGCAATGGTTTCGCATTCTCCGTGACCAAGGCCTTTGAAATAGGCCGAAACTAATCGGAGGACATACTTCTTTCATCAGTGAGTAATCCGTAATTAATTACATATTTAAAATGTCTAACTACGAGTATAGTTTCAAATCTAAAATACATACAAAATTGTCAACATAATAGACTAACGTATTTTTTCTTCTTCGTCGTCCCCTTATTGATGTAGATCGAGAGTGCATGTTATGGTGTTACGCAGGTGAAGTTTGGCGCTGCAACCGGATACGAACTTATTCTGTCTCATTAGGCTACAACCGGATACTAACTTATTCTGTATCATTAGGCTACAACCGGATACTAACTTATTCTGTTTCATTAGGCTACAACCGGATACTAACTTATTCTGTATCATTAAGCTACAACCGGATATTAACTTATTCTGTATCATTAGGCTACAACCAGGCACTAACTTATTCTGTATCATTAGGCTACAACCGGGTACTAACTTATTCTGTATCATTAGGCTACAACCGGATACTAACTTATTCTGTATCATTAGGCTACAACCGGATACTAACTTGTTCTGTATCATAGGCAGCAGCAACATGTTGATTGCCTCGATCGTGTACCCGAACAGGCTGAGCCTCTTGTCCGCGAGGCCCGATATGGCGGACCCGTATTCTGAGGACCCGTTCACTGCCAGGGTTCCATTCTCGGCAGGGGTCACCGATTGGTGGATGTCTTCCATGGTTATCTGGGTAAGGAAGCGGAATCACAATCTCAGTTACTACTCCATTTTTTTATGCTTGCTTGTCGTATGGTTAGTGGCCAACCTATTTGTCAGAGTTGTTCAGGCCGCCCATAGGCATCTGACATGTTTTAACGACTGCTGTCTAACGACAACAACCGGGACCGACTGCTTATCGTGCTCTCCGAGGCACGGAGGAGCTCAGATGAATAAGCCACTAGCGGTCACCCATCCAGGTATCGACCGTGCCAACGTCGCTTAACCTGCACGATCACTTTCGGAACGTGCTCGCAACTAGGCAAGAGCTTTTTTTATTAGATGCAGATACCCGTCACAAATAACTGTCTGAAGATCATTTCGAGGAAACACACACAAAACGGAAAATTTATTAAAATAATGTATAATTTTGCATTTTAATGACAAAAATTATCAGTTTCTGTACAAAAATATGTATTTCATATAAATTAATTACATTTTAATTACTGTCAGTGTGACGGGTATCTGTATCTAATGAAAAAAATGACTTTAGAATGTAAAGCGTGGCCACAAAATATAAAGATACAAAAGGTCCGCTTAATACAAACGCGCGATATTGTCCCACGCACACGCGGGCTCTGCGTACAAGCAATCTCAAATTGAATCGGACGAATTCAGTCGCGAAATGGTGGAGCGCGTGGTGGAGCGATTAATTTTTGTACTTAAACGAAATTTATTGCCAGAAATATTTTTCACATGGCGTTCTTTTAAACTGGGAACTATTGCTGGTCCTGGAACTAGAGCGTCGGTGGCCTAGTGGCTAGGACGCCGGGAGGTCCGGGTTCGAAACCATGCAATACCATGTACCAATGAGTTATTCGGATTATTACGAGGACTAACGTACATTTACCGACTGCTCTAGCGGTGAAGGAAAACATCGTGAGGAAACCTGCATGTCTGAGAAAATTAAAAGTTTCCGAATGTATGTGACCACCAATCTGCATTGGGCCCGCTCTGTGGATCATAGCCCGTACCCTCTTGTGCAAGGGGAGGCCTGTGCCCCAACAGTGGGGACAATATAGGCTGCTGATGATGATTGCAGTTTGTGTGTACGTGATTAAAATCACGGACGCCTGGAGCGAACTTTCTGTGACTTTATATTCTGTGGCGAGACTAACAGAACTCAACGCGTTAGTTCTTACGCTTTTAGCATACTGCAGCGATTTTGCATCGGCATTTGAACGAACCAGGAGAAATCTATTTATTGGTTTTCTATGGGTTCGGTGGTTCTAAGGCAGTGGTACATTACAAAACAACTTTCGCTTTGTCGGGTAATAATTGCCGAGTTAGTGTTTTGGAACCAGTAACAGTAATTATTATTACCCGACAATGGGCACTCATTGCCCAAACCGTTTTAGAACCTGCACTATTTCCTGTAAGTAAGTAAGTAATACGTTTATTTCACACACAGCGATGACCGAAACAGTTATAATTATAATAAAATAATTATGTAGTCAAAGGTAAACATATCTAAATCATGTCTGATGTTCTGGTCTGCCTGTAAGGCAAGGAGTACTCTTTATCGTGTAATTATTACCTGTTTTGGTACGCTTCCCTAAAAGATAGTCCGTAGCAAAGGTATTCACTATAGCAGTTTTAAACTGTTGTATTATAGCTTGAAACTATCAAAAACAGCCAAAGTAAGTTTACAAAATAGCCAAAGGAGAAAAGCGTGAAAACATATACACAGCTGCATTTTTTTTAATAATTAATCAATATTATTTGATATTATTTTCATATTATGGCACCTATTCTAGGGTGTTAGCTAAACGAAACATATAATGTATGAGGGTGCTCAGCTGTATAACAAATTGCCAAATTGTATCAAAGAAGCAAAGTCCATCCTTTCATTCAAAACTAAATTAAAGCACCACCTTTTGAGCCAATTTACAGAGTTTAAATAATTGATAGTAATTGCAATATCTATCACCAAACCAAATGGCATCTGCAAGTCGATACTTAATAGAATCCAAATTATACCTATTTTGTGTGTTACTCGTCTTCTAGTTACCCGCAGCTAAGAAAAACTACAGCTCTTAAATTAGATTATATTATACATTAGTAATTTAATTTATAAGTATTATGTCTACCGTACACTGTTAATTACAATAAGTTTATCCTGTATTTCCCTAAGCAAAGTGGATTATATCCTTTTTTTAGCGAAATAAAGGTCTAAAACCGTAAACATCACCCAGTGAGGGTTACACAGCGAGACAGTTTAATTAAACTTAAACTATAGGTTTAGCGGCCACCATAAAATCGCCTTTCTTTTCTATGTCGACGCCTATGATTGATGAAAACAGTTTTAAGATGCGCGTTTTTACTTATTCAATATTATTGAATAAAGCACATAAAGCAATTTTCGTATTCATAAAAATAAAATTAAAACATTCGTTCGAGCAACTTTGGAAAACCACACGCACGTCTCTCTTGCCATGCCTTCCAAACTCACCATCTAATAATATACGTATTATTAAAATCCCAGCACAGCGTACGCAGCACAGAAAATAGAGAAAAAATGTCTATGAGTGACCACCATTAGTTGAAATATGTGTGGTAGTGAAGAGTTTATGATGTAATGCAACAAGACAAAGACATGAAATGAAATTTAGGGGTGACAAAGGGTATCACCATAATTAAATTTAGGGATGACACCATGAACCTAGTGCGATAACATTTTAGGTAGATATCCGTACCCAATAGGACATAAAACGCAAAGCGTTGCGTAGATGGAGCCACGAGCACACTCCGTAAACAGAAAAGCAAAACGAAACGTCATTTTTTAAGATAATTGAGTCAATTGGAACACTCATTGTGTGAATGTGACATATCTTTTGTGATTTATGTGTGCAAAATCAAAGCAAATTTAAGGAACAGGAAAGAAATTAAGGAAAGGGGTGAGATCCCAGGGGGTTGAAGTGCCGCTGTGGTTTAACCCCGGCCCCCTGTTACAAGATAAGATAAGATATCACAAATTTCTCCAATTAGCCCAAATTGGCTAATTAATTTAATTTCTCAAAGCTATAGTAAAATTGTGATGATATCATGGCATCATGAGTATTTCAGACCACCAGACCTAAAAAATCTGTTACGACAGCGTGGCGCGAGTCTAAAGTTAAAAAAAAAGATTTGCTAGAAAGGAACGTATCTACATGTTGATTGGCTACGTACCATTGTGCTAGTGGCGCCTCTAGTGGTAAAACATTGCAGGATTATCTCCTATTATAGGAAACCTTAGGTTGCCTTTCTTGTATCATCGTGTCCAGAGCGCGTCCCCCGTTTTGAAATACAGTTACAAAATATGAAAAAGTCGCTGCGCTACCGCTTTTCTAATTAATGCCCTGTTTTGCTACTGCGCACAACTCGCCTCGTGTTCAGACCGATCTATAAATGCGCCGTTACCTGTTCCTTTATCCACTGCGAATGCGGCCGGCTCTGTGCAATTTTCAGCTTCAGTTCCACGTCTTGGATGATGCGCTTTTCTTCAGTGTCGACAAGTAACATGCGGCCGGGTTTTAGGCGACTCTGGAAATCACAGTATTGTTATAATGACGTCATCGTTATGGAGTGAACTAATAATGTTTTTTTTTGGCTATATTTTTTTTTTTTATTTTCTATCAAAGTTTAACTTTCGAATGTACCATCATCAACATATTCAAATATTTTTTTTACTAGAGATTCTCTTTTTTATTTTATAAGGAGAGAAGACGAGCATACGGGTCATCTGATGGTACTTCACCATAATGTTATTACAGGGTTTTTGATGCGCTGCTAACCTTGTGAAGTTAATGGATTGCCTCCTGTGCCGTTAATTACGCTGGCAAGAGCCCCTTCAAACGGAAACAACAATGTAAGCATTGCTGCTTTGCGGTAGAAATAGCTCAGTTGCTTGCTTATCGTATGGTTAGTGGCCAACCCGTAGTGGCCGCCCGTAGGCATCTGACATGGCTTAACGACTGCTGTCGAACGACAACAACCGGGACCGACTGCTTAACGTGCTCTCCGAGGCACGGAGGAGCTCAGATGAAATATACCACTAGCGGTCACCCATCCTGGTACCGACCGCGCCAACGTCGCTTAACCTGCACGATCACTTTCGGACCGTGCTCGCAACTAGGCTACGAGCTCCTAAGCTCTATAGCTCAGTTGAAAATGTGCCACTTCATTTATTTTATATTTAATCGTATACATACATAAACTCACTTCTATAACACAAATCGTATGGCATATTATTTTCGAGATAATATGAATTATACAATAAAATATCTAAGCTTTTCAGTCGTGGCTGCACCATCAGTTACGGGCCATTCCTTTACCAGTAGCGGTCACCCATCCTGGTACTGACCGCGCTCAACGTTGTTACCCTGCACGATTAAATTCGGACTATTTTCTTTACACACATACATTAACGCTATGTCCATTTTGTGGTAGGCAGAGATAATGGAGCGCTACGAATCTGTCTTAGCACGCCTTTCTTGCTTCTTACAGTCATGTTGGCCGTTGGGTTAACCATCATCCGCTTGTTACTAAAGAAATCCTCACCTTATGTATGACCTTCTCAGGGTCGACATCGTAGACTCCCACTTCTGAAGCCATCACCAGAATATTCTCGCTGGTCACGTAGAAGCGGGACGGTCTCAATCCATTCCTGTCCAATATGGCACCTGGAATCAAAGGATATTATGTATTAAAAGCGGGATACAAAGAAATAAGATAGATGTAAACTGATGATTGTAAATTAGAAGATAGATTGAGGAGTTTTGGGTTTTCAACATTCACAGGTGATAGATCCTGATGTGCAGGATCCTGATAGTCCTCAAGGTTAGCAGCGCATAGAGAACCCTCTAATACATAATAATACAGTGAGATGAAATGTCTATGGGCGACGGTGACCATCAGGCGGCCCTTTTGCACGTATGCTGTCTTAATTTAATTAAAAAACATACAAAGCACTTGCTTGCTAACGACAAGTATTCGATAGCTAATGATAATTGGCGAAGTGAAACATAAAAATTTCAAGTCTTTTCTCGTGGCATGGTGACGTCATTACCACCATCAACATCACCAATTTTTCTATTATCCGTTATATCGTATCGTATATCGTTACTTGTTGGGCACGTCTATGTTAATATTTCGCTATGGAATCCCGCAAAATTGTACTACCTAATCCGATCTCTGATGACTCGGACACATCACTAGGATGGGGGAGGATCGGGCAGTTAAACGAGCGTATGTGGGACGCCCTAACGGGCGACGTCCGGTCGGACGTCCGAGAGACCGCTGGCGCGATTAAGTGGAGAACGATCTGCGTGAGCTCCGGGCGCCTGACTGGCTCGACACTGTGCACGAGAGAGCGATGGCGCTCTTTAGTATCGGCGGCCAAGATCCACTTCGGGTCACTGCGCGGAGCAAGTAAGTAAGTAATCCGATCAGTGGTTATGGTTATGTGTGCATACCGGAATAAATCTATTTCTTTCTTTCTTTCTTTCATCACTTACCAATGTACCGTCCGTCCGTGAACGACACTAAAGCAGGTCCGTCCCACGGCTCCATAGCGCACGAGGCCCAGTGGTAGTAATCTCTCTTCTCTTGCGGCATAGTGACGTCATTGTGCCACGCTTCCGGCACCATGGTCATAACAGCTTCGGGCAGAGACCGCTGTCCGCAGTGGAGGAGGAACTCTAGCACGCAGTCCGCGGAGCCAGAGTCGGAGAGATTCGGCTCCACCACCGGATAGAGACGTTTTAGTTCTGTGGAGTTATTTGAGTGTTGGTGTAGAAAAGATTCTTACGCTTACGAGTCTTACGCAGTGGAAGATGAACTACCTTCTACTACTACACCTGCCGGGTGCCACAGTATTAGGGGGGCACCGAGGCATTCCACTGGAGATATCGGAGAGATATTTATGAGATAATAATAATAATAAGGGGTAATTTAGTGGGTGTTTTGGTTGAAAATCCTATGTAACTCGACCTCTCCAAGGAGCTGGGTATTTTTGCACAGTAAATTTTAGTTAGTAGGTACGATTAGGACCATACCATTATGGTTTTTGTTTACTGAAAGACACTGAACTGGATCCAAGGAATTTTCTAATTGATAAAACCAATGCAAAATATATAGACAAATTATCAACAAAATATGGTTTGTCTGATATGACATGTAACAGATGTCGATACGGAAGTGAACAACCTAGAAATACAGTAACATCTTTCAAACAAATTGCTGAATAATAGTACATTACTGCAGAGGCCTCGAAATTAGCCATTATTGGCCGCGGAAAATTTTAACGATCCAAGGCCAAAAATTTCGGCCGACGCTTGTATAGTGCTATTCTCAAATAATACGAGGAAATCGAAAAAAAATCACATTCCAACTGCTTCCAAGTGGAAAGTACTAGGCGTCGATAAAAGGAAAGAAGTGGCGTTATACAGTAGGAGCTGGAGCTGCTCGCGCTGGTGGTACAGGTGTACGTGTCGGGGCAGCGCGAGGAGGGGGCGGAGACGCGCGACCGGTGCACGGAATCCATTGATATCTCTTTAGTCCGCACTGCGTTTTGATGTTACAAATACGAATTTTAAAAAGTAAAAAATATATGACGAGAGGATTCCTGGCCTTAGCTCGGTAAGGTTGTATAAAAATCCATTACTGTCGTCATATTTAAAAAAAAACAAGTATTTGGATTTGACACAGGAAGTATGTACTTCCCTGGCTCAAAATTCGAATGTATTGAGTAAATTTCCGAACATCTTTGAGATAAAACAAATATCAATGTTGTCAACTCTGATTTGGGAACAGCAATATTGAAACGTAAACATGTCCATTCACACACAGCATAATATGAATAGAATAGAAAAACCTTTATTAAATGCCACAAAATGAGTCAGATTATAAATTGACCATATTTTACATTCTGACAAGTGATATGATCATATGATATGATCTATTAAAAGGGCCAAGTTCAGCTGAGTGTCGCTAGATGTATAGATACCTATATATCTAGCGATGCTGGTTTTCAACTTGACCCTTTCCAACTTATAGCTATAGAGAGCAACAATGTCGTTCGGTTCGTCTGTAGTGTTGGCTCGTCTCCTTACACGTCACACACAATTATTTTCCGATACTCGACCAGTATCAAAAATTTGGAATTCAGTCATAAACAAACAAAAACAGTGAGTTAGGACTGAAGGGACCTCAAAATTCTGTCGCCATTGATAAAATGATTTCTAAAATCATTATACTGTGACTGTATATCAACCGCAGGTCACGTGCGAACATTCATCATCATCAGCCTATTAATGTCCCCACTGTTAGGGCACAGCCTCCCCTTGCACAATGGGGTTCGGACCATGATCCACAGAGCCGGCCCAATGCTGATTAGTGGATTTCACACGCCTTCGGAAACTTTTTATTTCCTCAGACATGCAGGTTTCCTCACGTGCGAACATTATTCGCTATAATTCACACAGAACTCAAACCCATATTCAACTCAAGCAATGTGAACCAGTAAATCATCAAGTAAGCTATACACGCACCTACTTTATAATTTTTACTTCATTAATTTTATTTTTCAATATGTATTTTTTTATCATTACATTCTCTAGTATTTTTTACTTTCCCAACTCAATTTTGTACAACAATTCCCCACTTCCTAACTATGCTGTGTTTACACATTAAGGGTTACGACCTAGCTCATAACTTTATATTGATTTTTATGTAATTTCTCTGGGTGTAATATGTTGTGTTTACCTAATAAATAAATAAATCATACCGGAATCCTTAAACAGCTCGCTCTTCATGACGCCTTCGCGAGCCTTCATGAGGTTGACGTTACCTCGTAACGTATTTATTTCGCCATTGTGGGCAAGCACTCTGCAACAAATAGGTACGTATTGTAAATTCTCTGCAATATGATCTTCGCGGGGGCGGACCGTGAACTAAAGGCAGCAGGGTTGAGCTGGAGTGAAGATAAGAAGGTGGCACAAGATAGAGAGGCGTGGAGAGATCTCGTGGAGGCCCTCAGTACCTCCGGGGAACCCATAGGACGAAAACAACATGATCATCGTTGTATTCAGAGCTCTTAGGGTGGATTTATTTAGAGCCGACGCCCCGCAGCTTCAGCTGATTTCTATAGAGGGAGTATAGTGAAATCCATATAAATCAGCGGGGCGCCCGCTCTAAATAAATCCACCCTTAATTATAAAAGGAAACCCCCTGGAGATCCCCTTTTACTTTTACCTGATCACCATCAGGTCCTCAATGTTTCAGATGTGGAAAGGGCACCATGGTCGTAAACATTTGAGCTCAATCTCGAACCGTTTAATGAGTTAAACGGTTCGAGATTGAGCTTAAAAGTAAAAGGGGATCTCCAGGGGGTTTCCTTTTATATTTAAGGGTGGATTTATTTAGAGCGGGCGCCACTAGAGGTAGGGCATGTAAAAACTTACCTCAAAGGGTGTGCTCTTTCCCAGCTGGGGAAAGTGTTGGTGGAGAACCGGGTATGGACCAACGCCAGGTACGTGGTGAACGCAGGGTTGCTCAGGTCCTTGAAGTACTCCTGAGTGACAGAAACATACCTTCCTTATTAGTTAGCCAACAATATCATGATCCCCATGAAAGGTATGGCCTCGTTCGCCAAATGGACCCCAACAAAATGGACAGATATACCCTGACCAGGGATATAAAACCCTGTCAATAGGGCCGCCAGTTTTATAACCTGTGGCGAGAGTTTTTATATTTCTGGTCAGGGTATAACTGTAATCATTGTTGGGGTATGCAATCGTTGACACGTTTAGAATTGAATCACTGATGTACGACATATTAGGTGAGGTTCTAATGCCGATCAGTCCAGAACTTAGTTCACGCGAACTTAGTTGTCAACCAGAGGTTAGTCATTTTAATTGAATCGGGGTGGCTAAGCTGATATCATGGCACCATTCAAAATATTTCCATATGGGAATCAGTGTAGAGTTAAACATTAATTATGATCCATCACATGGATCCTGTAATTCTTGGAATACACGTGCCTTTTATGATTGTGGTATATTCAATCACATAAGGATCTTAGTGGATACTATTTTACATCTAGTAGACGGTGATAGGCTTCCCACCTATCATATTTGTTCACCAAATCTTACGAAGAAAAGTGGGAACAACCTGTGATTGAAGGTGGGTCAGTCTACCCCCTCGGGGATTATGGACCTGAGAATTTATGTATGACTTTAAATCCTGGTACGTCTGTTGCAGACGATGTAAGCAGAGCCGCGAAGGCATCGCTTTTCGTGGCTAAATAAACCTATTCGGGAGCGGCACACACGCCCCGCACGCGCGCCGTGTAGATGAGTGATCTCTCGGTGTTTGTTTGCTCTCCTGGTTGCCAGTACTTCGAACCACTTTCCATCGTGTTCCTGACATCCCTCTCGAATACGTTTCCTCAATGCATCTCTGTCACCTCATATTAAATCATATGCCCTATTTAAATTCCAAATAATTACACACTCACCCATAGCTGGTTAGAAGTCAACAGTCCCTTGTAAACGACAGTCTTCAACGAAAGGCTGCAAATGTAGAACCTCGCTCCGGGCACGACCAGTTCGTGCGAAGCGCGCTTCCGAAGCACGAACACCTGCGAAAACACCCGAACATTCCACATGCTGGCAAATAAAGTATAACACAGGCAAGGGAAAGCTAATATAGGGTGTCTTTACGTTTGCACCGGTGTCGGCGACCCCGCCAGCCCCCGCTCGGCAGAACGATCTGAAAAAAATCCTCTAGGAGTGTTTGCGCCTATATATTGTACTCGAGTTTGAAGTCGCAACGGGACATTGCAAATTCATACTCTTTCTTTCAAGCTTTTACCCTTGTACCTATAGAAGTGGGCGATTTAAGTCCGGGTCTCACCTGACGCGCTAGTTGGCTCTCCTCTGTGGTACCTCCGGTAACAAATACTTGGCGCATATAGGGTTCCGAGTTTCGGGCCACCTGACCTGCAAGCCAGTCCAAAAAAAGGCCATTACTCACTGCGCTGATGGAGTCCTAATCAAATAGAGATTCTTATATAGAAATCTTAGAACTAAACGAATTCGGATTTCTGTAAAGTTGGAACTAATATTTGAGATTATGCCTGAGAAAAAACTCTCCTTTAAATTCAAATATTAGTTCGCCAGGCCAAATAAATTGTACATAACACTTTGATGGTAATGTATGAAATGGGATGGGACAATTATTTTACCCCAAAAAATGTCATAAATGCATTACAAGTGTGTGGTAAAAAACAAAAATGAATGTTAACAAAACACAGATTTAAATAAACAATGGTGGCATTTATGACAATCAGAAGCGGAATGAATTCATACAGAGAACTTTTGAGCAATTGTTTTACCATCGAAGCGTTAATTAACACCATTATAAAATATACAGTAGCTTATTATGCCTGAGACTACTTAGAAACAGATTAATTATCTATTAAATTTGTACAAATTGATTTCCATTGTTGCGTACAATTTCAATGAACAAAGTATGCAGTATTTTAAATTGTATGAATAATGAATCCCAGGCATAATTTGCAAATGATTTACATATTATATTCTGTTAAATGTAATCATGGTGATTTATTTACCATACAATTTGTTTTCATTACGGTATAATCAAACGTAAAATCGCCATTACAAGTGTCTTTGTGTTTTACAGGCAAGCGTAAAAAAATAATTAAAACATTTTACGAGATTGTACCGTAATACCCTCTCTAGGGAGTAGACATTATTTTCATTACGAAATTAAAAATGAATTAGTAAAAAGTAAGTGAAGTCGGTGAAAATAATGAATTACTCCCTGTTTCTATGGTAGCCAATTGTAGCGTAAAACCCTTGATTTTTCAAAACGACATCAACATGAATTATCTTTTTACAAAATGATAATGAAAATCAAGCGAGTACGTTACAAATGGTAATGTAACACGTAAATGGTATAATGCGTTCAAATCTTTTTGACACGTCTGAACTTCGTGCATCTTTCTATTACATAGGTATCTTAGAAGTCTCCATCCTCATATACCAGAGTTCAGAGGTTGGTACCCGTTTTCCATTGTACTAAATAAAAATAAATAATTAAGGTTCGTTCTAGAATCTAGCTAGACAGTAATCGCTGTGTTTCTACGTCTTTGTTGTAAGTTCAGATGTACCAGAAGGATCCTTGCGACCTACTCGTATAAGGCCCAACGCACACTATCTGAGTGGAGGCGCAGCGAAGTCTCAAAATGGCATGCCGCTCCACTCGTCGCCGCCTGAGTCGCTTGATATTGCCATGCCATTTTGAACCGTATTAGAGAAAAAATTTGGTTTAATTTAAATTGTTATGGAGTAACCTGCGCCGCCACTCTTCTAATGAACGCCAGGAATGAGTTTCACAAACCAGATGGTCAAGCCAAGCATGGCATGACGTCGTCGTATACGAGTTACGACCAACCCAACCGACCTTACTACGAGAATGACCTGGAATGATACGTTGCAAAAAATCGCAACCACGTAACTTGGGCAAACGAGACACCTTATGTACGAACGATTGATTTTTTAAACATGAATTGAGAATACAGAGATGAAATCTTCGTAGTTAAAAATGAATACAAATTGCGTAAGTTTAAATTTTATAACAGAGATGATTTGAAAAAGATATCTTTCAGATGTTCAGAAAGCGATAAATTGAGGTCCAAATATGACTGTATGAAATGTTATTTATTCTTGATGAGTAAAACTGAAGTCTTGTAAGATTGCAAAAAATATATATTTCAGTTTCAGCAGAAAACTGTTCATTGACAAATTAAGTTAATAAAACAGCGTAAAAGATTTACAAGACTTCAATTCTTCTACTAAACAATAAAATCTGCCGAAAAGAACCTTAAAATTGACTTCAAAACCCGAATGAAATTAAACGAATTTACCTATCATTATCTTTTTCTTTAAAACAAAATGATCAATTTAACACATGCAATGATCAATGAACATTTTAAACAGATTTAAGAACACAATATATGTTCCAGAAATGGTTTAGAAAAATGACCTAACTTAGTCATAATAATCAAAACTTTCCTATATGACTCAGACACTAACCGATGGTAGCGTTGTTGGTTGGCACAGTCCTCCAGCAAAGGACCTGGAGGCCTATGCTCTCAGCCAAGACCTGTAACTTGGCCTCGATGTCCTGGTGGTGCAGTTTGTCCAGGAAGAAGATACCCGTGGCGTACTGTCCGAACGGGGGCAGGTCGATTTGGTGAGAGTCTCTGGAAGAGGAAATGATGTTTTATTTTAAGCAAACAGACCAGACCGAAAGAATAGACGAAATTAGACTAACGAAGACGGTGTTATAAGGAAAATATGAATAGAAGTGTCGGGAAGGGAGACCTAGAAGAAGCTACATCGACGAGATTGCAGGTGTTCTGAATAAAATCCAGATGTAACCGAAGAGACTTTAGTCTTTAGTCTCTACTTACCCTGCGGGAAACAGGCATGATTTGAAAGATTATATATATCATACATACATACATACTCGTACCTTCACGCTATATCCCTTGCGGGGTAGGCAGAGAGAACGGAGCGCCACGAATCTCCGTCTTGACACGCTTCTCTTGCTTCCTCTACAGTCATTCGTCGTTTCAAGCATGCTCACGCTTGCAAAGATTATATCAATTTTATAATTTTTTATATCAAAAATAAATTACTATGAATTTTATACGACGAAATTTGAAGTGCGTTTCCATTGACGATCGGATCTAACAATTTATGGACTATCCTGCTAGAGCCAGTGCCTTGAGGGAAAATGTCTCCTTGGTAAAACAAGAAAGCTAACAAATTACTTGGGTAACTTCAGCAACACAACTGATATGCTGGCTTCACTGTTTCTACGTAATAGTCTGTATGACCAGGGTAGGAAATCAGAGTGCTAATGTGATTGATTGCCTTGTCTGCTGCGGGTCGTTGTGAGGGTATTTTTTTATAAGTATATATTTGTAATTTTATATGTATTTTATTGTAGCAAAAATAAATAATATTTTCATATTTTTTTATCTAATTTTTATATAAGTGTATCCCCCCAGGCCATTAATTAGACTTGCTATCTACTACGCTGCAAGACGGCCGATGAGGCCAGTGCGGGTAGTAGAGACCGATATTTACTTATACATTGTAACTACACTATTGTTAAGAGATTATAATTTGAATATTTTTGGGTTAATAAATATTTTTGTATTTGTATTTCATTTTTTTTCGATTCATTTTGCTTTTGAGCAGATTTATTAAAAGGATAACATTTGTTTTCTTATCGTCCTATATGATTTTGAGTTTCAGATTTCCACAATGAATCGTAATTTGTATACCTACCCAAATAATTATTAAAAAATTGTGCGAATTTGCTAAACCACGAATTTCTTTCGGCTTCGAAAAATCTCAATTTTATCGCTGAAATGAATCCATCAATCATGTCCTTTGTACACCAAGGGCCATCAAACTTATTTCATAACTCGACATCTGCAGTCGAAATTCCTTATCTCATTCGACGCAAAGGTCAGACGGGCATGGTGAGCGAGAGGGGAGATGCGCGCGCATCTGACGTCACGGAAACCTAACCGCAATATTGACCAAGGGGGAAATTCTGGCATGCAAAAGTCGACATAGAAAAGTCGAACTCGACGTTAGGTCTATCATGTTTGCTTACATACAGAAGAACGTTAAGTGCGAGGGTAAAAAACGGTTATAGCGCTCGACTTTTCTATGTCGAAGGTAGAATAATCGCCTCCGATACGTTCGAAACGTCATGGATGGCTGTGTGTAAAGTGCAAACAAGGCTACTATTCTATTTTATTACTATTATATTACGAAAACTACTATTATATTACGAAAATTTCCTATCGAATCGAACAGTGTGACGATGCAGTGACGTTTTAGGTCTTCGGTCAATATTTTGTTTTGCATAGGTTCTAAAATGTTGAAATAAGTACTCATCTATTCTTTTTCCTCGAAAAATATTCGATGTCCTATCCTATTGTAGTGATATAACTAACAGGATTTTTTTGGGGTTTTTACCTATATTTTCTATTGGTAGAAAAAACAAACAGATTGGAACGACACCTATTAGAAAATAGATTCAGCGATACCCTGAGGAAGCTGAATACTGTATAGCATAGGCTGTAAAATGATTTCCCAGTAACTAATAATCCTGAACAATCTTTCCTGTATCAATAAAAATTTCCACATCCGTAACTTTTATAGAAAATCGAAACACTCGTTTTAAGTAATGTATTTGCGGATAACACGAAAAGACTTCGCTTGTTTTTAGGTTATCTAGGTCACGTCTAGACATTGGATTGGGTAACAGACAGTAGCGTGTTCTAGACACATATTTACCTACCTTTATAGACGTATATTTAGCGTCTAGTTTGCCGTAGGCATGCCAGTAATTTCGGCGACGCGGTCTGTTCTGAGATTGGCTCCCCTTTGTGCTTTGTCCACATTTTTTGTGATTCTCGACTTAATTGCATTCTTTAGATATTACAGGGAATAAGGTAATAAAAGGACCTGGGTATATGACGTCATAATCTGAGTGTAAAAATATATGAAGAAAGGGTACTGGGGAAGAAGGGGGAATGTCTGTTTCGAGTATGAATGAAGAAGTTGCAAGACCTAATAACACTTTACACCGAATTTTCAAACTTGAATATCTCAGATTATACCTACTCCTTAATATTGTGGCGTGTTGTGTGTGTGTGTGTGTGTGTGTGTGTGTGTGTGTGTGTGTGTGTGTGTGTGTGTGTGTGTGTGTGTGTGTGTGTGTGTGTGTGTGTGTGTGTGTGTGTGTGTGTGTGTGTGTGTGTGTGTGTGTGTGTGTGTGTGTGTGTGTGTGTGTGGAGAGAGGGAGATACTTTTATCATGTCGAAGGTAAAGTGAAATAAGAGTAAAATACACTTTATTGCACAAATAGAAAACAACAAACAAAAGTTGATAAGGAAATAGTGAAGTACAATTTAGGCGGCCTTGTCGCTAAGAGCGATCTCTTCCAGGCAACCTCCAGGTTTGCTTATTTACCAACAGTTGGCATCAAAAAAACTGTTTCAGTTTTTAGTAACTCTCCCCTTCTATTCTACCACAACACAAGTACCCTTCATATAGGAACAGGATGCCAATTCTCAAGGAGTGATATAAATATCACAGTAGATAAATATCGAAAAAAATAATACTAAATACTAATAATAATACTGTCTGCATTAAGAAATTCACAGGAGTCGTGTAAAATTTTGTGAAATTTCTTTCTAGAGCTGACATAGAGAGAGAGCGAGAGAAAAAGAGAGTTTTAGAACTATATTTATTCTGTGGTTGAATGTTCAGGACTGGGACACTTGCTGCAATCGACGGTATATGTTTATGGGAATCCGATATGGGATCTTCAATATCCATATCGATGGAAAACTTCCAACAAACACTCTGACGTCAATTGATATCGTGATGCTAGTTTGTATGCGAGGGTTTGTCACTATGACATAATTTACATACATACCTTCACGCTATGTCTTTGGGGTAAGCAGAGAGAACAGAGATCCACGAATCTGTCCTGGCACGCTTCTCTAGCTTCCTCTATACAGTCGTAGGGATACTGTGTACAGACACAGTGCACACTGTGTTCTACATTGTGAATTATTATGTCAGCAGTTTTAAATGTCACGCGGCTGCGCCCGCGTCAGGCTAGTGGTGTCTCTACCACCGTCATGTACGGTATACTGTTTGGAAATATAAGTATGTATTGGTAAGTCCAGTGTCTCATTGAAGGCGACTCCTCGAAGACATACCCTGGCTAGGACGTAGGTATAGACACGTACCGAACTCCTAGGCCAGTAAAGAGGTACAACTCATATACCTCTAAACAGTCATTAGTCGTTTCACACATGCTCGCCGTTGGGGTCGTCTGCTCCGTATATTAAAATCTAAGAGCACTTGTCAATCTGATCTTTAAAGGCCAGTCTAGGACGACCCCGGCTCTTTTTTGCATTTTTCACTCATAAATTATATGCATAAAAATAACTAGCTATAAATCGGAGCCTCGAGATCGGAAAGGTAGCTAAGGAAAACTAATTACAGAAACAGGTGAAACGATACTTCCAGGATATTCGTGTCACGCAAGCTCCCCAGGGGCCCAATTCGCCTAAATTACAACGCTTGTAGTTCTATTTCCAACCAATTTCAATTTAGTTTTCGTTCCAATTCTATTTGGACATCAAATCGTATTCTGCTGACGCATGACTCTACCACTGCCACCTTTCGATTTACTGTCGATCGGGCAAAAGTAACTCGGGAGGAACTTATGTTCGATCGTTATATTTGACAGTTGAAGTGTTTTGTTACCGTTCAACTGCGATTTAGTATAAACTAAATGTTTTATTAGAATATACACAAATATGTTACTGTTCGATCGATCGTTGACTCGATTGAAAAATAAATTGAAATTGGTTAGAAATAGAACTACAAACGTTGTAATTTAGGCGAATTGGGCTCCAGATCCGTTCGACTTTATATTCTTAGTCGCTTGCGACAATTCTAGCAGTATTTACGATGATAATTTCCAAGGAACTCACGCCAATCGCAAGCAGCAGTTTGTTTGAAGCAGCGTTACTCAGAATCTGGTATTCACAATGTGCAGCCGATGAAATGTTTACCAAAATACCAATAATGTGTTCCAAAAAGTAGTACAAAATAGATGGTTTTATCAAATACATACTGTGGTAATCGTATCTTCATTCTGTCTATGTACAATAGATAATTTATGTATAACGTTCGGATGAATGGGCTGTTTTAGATAAGGGTTAAATAGTTTTATCAGAAGTTCCCAGGGGGTAAATAGGATGTACAGATAGGTTGTAAACTTAAAGATGGGAGAATATCATAAGTCCTAATATTGGTAGTGGTAGATCCTAAAGGTAGTGGTAGATCCTAAAGTGAAGGATCGCCTGGGGTGGTACCACCCTCTTATCTATTTCTGCCGTGAAGCAGAAATGCTTGCATTTCTGTGTTTCGGTTTGAAGGGTAAGAGAGCCAGCGTAATTTCCGGCACATGAGGCATTCCATCTTAGTCCTCAAGGTTAGCAGCGCATCTAAAACCCTCTAATATTAATACAGTGAGGTGAGATGTCTATGGGCGACGGTGACCACTTTCCATCACGTGGCCCGTTTGCTCGTCTGCTCTCCTTATTTAATAAATAAAAAATAAAAAAATATACCCGCAACTCAGAAAAATTACAGCTCTTCAATTAGATAGATTAACCTTAATAACAGTGTTACCTATATTGCTACAATCTGCCCTCTAGGTGCCGGCTAGCAGAGTTCTAGGACAGTGTGCAGATGAAGTAATAGAGGAAAATTGGTAATAGTAAATATTATATTTATCAGGAACAGAACAACACGATAGTAGAAAATAGGTAGTAGTAGGAGACAATTTTATAAAGCGGAGAAACGTCCGTTTAGGGCAAAAATACAGATAGAAAGTAAAAACAATGAAATTAATGGAATAATGGAATTTAGAAGTGGAATGCGAATATGATTTGAATTTTGAAAATATAGATGAAGAAATGAAGATGCCAACACGATATGAAGTGAGATAACAATGAGGTTGAAATTGATAACAAGGAGGTTGATATGGACGATGAAGCCGACAACATTACAATATACTAGAAATTAATAAGTAATAACCTTAAAATCACGTCTACCGTACACACTGTTAATTACAATAAGTTTATCTTGTATTTCCCTAAGATAAGATAAGCTAAGTGGATTGTACTCTTTATTAGAGAAATAAATGTCTTAAACCGTAATATATTTTGGTACCTACGGTAAAAATAATATTCTAACGAGAAAATGGTCACTGGGATCAAACGGACCAACAGAGGTTTATTATAGAGGTGTTGAGATGTAGATATCATAACTCTGAAGAGCAGCAGCCAGCTTATAACATACCATACATAAACTCTCACGTCCATACTCCCCGAGGAGGTAGACAAGAGGTACGGTACAACCTTCAATCACAGGTTGTTCCCATTTTTTGCCGTAAAATTTGGTGGACAAACGGGATAGGTGGCGAGCCTACCGCCCCGTCTACTGGGTGTAAAATAGTATCCACTAAGACCCTTAGTCGCCTCGTACAACAGCCATGGGAAGAGTTGAGGTGGTGCTATTCTTTAGGGCAAATACGGCTTGTCACAGCAAATTAACCAGCTTAACACCGTCCAGGACAGTTCAGCGGCCGACACAAGCAATAGAACAGTAAATATCCCGATTTGGCCGGCGACCTGGCTCCAAGCCAAAACCGGCATACCGGGTCTGCGATGCCCCAGGGCAGTTTTGCACGCCATGTGCGTTCACAACGTGACAAGATCTTAGTTAGTCATGACAGTAAAGAACCTGAGCACATTCTAAATGAGTGCGTGCTCCATTTTCGATATCAAGGAACGAAACGAACAAAGATTATTTCTTTTATTAAAGATTTTTGTTTCTCCTATAATGTTCGGCTCGTTCACCATCTCTTCAATCTTTCTAGGCATCAAGCATCATCATCATCTAAGCAGCTCGACTCCGATGACTCGCATACGTCACTAGGATGAAGGAGGATCGGACAGTTAAACGAGCGTATGTGGGACGCCCTAACGGACGACGTCCGGTCGGACGTCCCAGATACCGCTGGCGCGATGAAGTGGAGAAGGATCTGCGTGAGCTCCGGGCGCCTGACTGGCTCCAGACTGTGCACGAGAGAGAGCGATGGCGCTATTTGGTATCGGAGGCCAAGAGACTTTGGGTCGCTGCGACAGCGGAGTAAGTATTAAAGATTTTCGACCTCACCACTTATCATCAGGTCGAATGCGGGCTTATTGATTGAAAATGGGCACGAGATTGTGGCGCAAGAACGCAAGCGTCCCTGGATCGAATTCACCTTTGAACCATTATTGTGGACACACTTCTATTTTAGCCTATATAGTATAACATTACCTATAGATATGTTTATTTAAAGATAAAAAGATTAGTTTATTAATTGCCACAAAACGGCACTGTTACATTCAAGCATTCATAGCGCTGACGATGAAGTCGCTGCAAATCTTAGACAGAATAGCCTGCTATTCGTTTATAGTCAAAGAAAACCTATATTATTTATTTATTTTATTTATTAGGTAAACACAACAGATTACAACCAGAGAAATTACAGAAATATTAATATAAAGTTATGAGCTAGGTCGTAACCCTAACGTGTAAACACAAAAGGTTAGGTTAGGAAGTAGAAAATTGGTTGTTGTACAAAATTGAGTTGGAAAAGCAAAAAATACTAGGTACGTACGTACTAGGTAGGTAGGTACTTACTATATAGCAAGCAATCATATTATTTTTTAAATTTTCACCTAGAATGAATAACTGTGATTACATTATTTGCACCTAGAATGAATAACTGTGATTACATTATTTGCACCTAGAATGAATAACTGTGATTACATTATTTGCTTTATTTCATTTAAGTGTAATGTATTAGTTTGTATGTTTATGGTTTAATTTGACATGTTTCTTAATTCCATCTGACAAATTTAACGCATTGGAATATTTTCTGTCATGTTGCATTATTGACTAATAATAAATAAATAAATTCATTACTTTATTTATTTATTTAATATTACATTACACCAGCTTTACAGAAACCATAATCCAAAGCACATAATAAAGTCATCTACGCTCTTTCATGCACGCTTGCCACGGCAATCTTTTTGTTTTCATAAATAAGTCATATCCGTATTTATATCAAACAATTACGACGTTACAAAGATATTTTAAAAAAATCTGTAGAAAAAAATTATCATCGGTCAAACTCTAACTTCTGGTCAATAAACGTAAGTCAAAACATCAGTTCTATACATAAACATATGACCCAAAACAAAAGTTTACGATGTTGATGACACTTGGCTTTCTTATTTCTTGTTGAGACTACACTAAGACAGCGTTCCAAAACCGATAAACGTGAACTGTCAGATGACAATCCACATTGTCACACACATCCACATCCACATTCCCTTTCCTATATTCTAATGTATAATTTATAAATTAAGTGCCTTCCTTCGTTTCCTAATATTTTACTTCTGTTTATTAATATTTCCGTTATTTATTTATATGTTCCGGTAGTGTATCATGAGGGAGTGGCTGGCACTCGGGTGATGCCTGAAAATCAGCGACGCAGTGCTAAAAGCGCTACGGCAACAGGTTGAGGCAGTCCCCTTTTTCCGGTGCTGCACACCACCTTCATCAAACTTAATTACGTACCTCGCATACACACTAATATCCTCATTCATATAAACAAACACATTCATACAACACAACACGCACACTGTTGCTTTCTTCGTCCGTGCACTCACTGAGGGGCCAGCTGAAGATCAGCGCTGTGGCTTGTCTCAGCATTATGCTGAGCTGGTGTACCCTTTTTGGCACTGTACCACACCAGATGTTCTGTGCTGCATGTATTAAACTTTTTATACTTCTGTATTCTGGTGTTTACAGCGCTAAATAAACGATTTCAATTTCAATTACTTTTGCTTATTTATTTTTATAATAATATTTGTTTAATATTATTTTTATCTTCTGTACCTAATTGTTTGTATACGTGTATCGAAAATAAATTCTTTCTTTCTTTCTTTTTCTTTCTTTGTGGTTTTGAAGCCGCTACTTATATCGAGTAACAAATATTTCAACTGTCAGTTGAGAGTTTATCTATATTGTCAAGTCAGAGTTAATCTCTCCCGTCCCGTCAGAGTGATAGGTACATAATGTATGCGTCGACGTTTGATTTATTCACGTTGACGAGTTTGTGGCCCCGTTCCAAAACTTTCGTAAAAATACGCAATTACAAAACGCTCACTTTATCCGGTAATAATTTGCGAAAGTGGTTTCGGAACATGCCCTAAGCAGACACTGATAACATGTTTTGATGTCACCCAACTGTCGTCACTTAGTCTATAGAGACAAGTGATATAGTAGTAATGTAATTTCAGACGAAAAATATTTGTACATGTGCATGATAGCAAATAGCACGTGATAGTGTTAAAAAATGGAATAATAAATGTTTTGGTTCATGCGTTTTTGTGAGAGAAACGTGGTGAACATTCATTTTTTTAATAACGCCACAACTTTCATCATATTACTCTTTGCTTGTAAAATTGTTTGTTGAAGTGTTCATGAGTAGAGCTAGAAGTTGCCGGGGCAGAATTGTCATATTTATAGTGATAGCATTATCGATAAATGCATACTTATCGATAATTACAATGTTCCATATTAAAATTGTTTGTTGAAGTGTTCATGAGTAGAGCTAGAAGTTGTCGGGGCAGAATTGTCATATTTATAGTGATAGCATTATCGATAAATGCATACTTATCGATAATTACCATGTTCCATATTAAAATTGTTTGGTGAAGTGTTCATGAGTAGAGCTAGAAGTTGTCGGGGCAGAATTGTCATATTTATAGTGATAGCATTATCGATAAATGCATACTTATCGATAATCACCATGTTCCATATTAAAATTGTTTGTTGAAGTGTTCATGAGTAGAGCTAGAAGTTGTCGGGGCAGAATTGTCATATTTATAGTGATAGCATTATCGATAAATGCATACTTATCGATAATTACCATGTTCCATATTAAAATTGTTTGTTGAAGTGTTCATGAGTAGAGCTAGAAGTTGCCGGGGCAGAATTGTCATATTTATAGTGATAGCATTATCGATAAATGCATACTTATCGATAATTACCATGTTCCATATTAAAATTGTTTGTTGAAGTGTTCATGAGTAGAGCTAGAAGTTGCCGGGGCAGAATTGTCATATTTATAGTGATAGCATTATCGATAAATGCATACTTATCGATAATTACCATGTTCCATATTACAATCGTTTGTTGAAGTGTTCATGAGTAGAGCTAGAAGTTGCCGGGGCAGAATTGTCATATTTATAGTGATAGCATTATCGATAAATGCATACTTATCGATAATTACCATGTTCCATATTAAAATTGTTTGTTGAAGTGTTCATGAGTAGAGCTAGAAGTTGCCGGGGCAGAATTGTCATATTTATAGTGATAGCATTATCGATAAATGCATACTTATCGATAATTACCATGTTCCATATTAAAATTGTTTGTTGAAGTGTTCATGAGTAGAGCTAGAAGTTGCCGGGGCAGAATTGTCATATTTATAGTGATAGCATTATCGATAAATGCATACTTATCGATAATTACCATGTTCCATATTACAATTGTTTGTTGAAGTGTTCATGAGTAGAGCTAGAAGTTGCCGGGGCAGAATTGTCATATTTATAGTGATAGCATTAACGATAAATGCATACTTATCGATAATTACCATGTTCCATATTACAATTGTTTGTTGAAGTGTTCATGAGTAGAGCTAGAAGTGGTCGGGGCAGAATTGTCATATTTATAGTGATAGCATTATCGATAAATGCATACTTATCGATAATTACCATGTTCCATATTACAATTGTTTGTTGAAGTGTTCATGAGTAGAGCTAGAAGTTGCCGGGGCAGAATTGTCATATTTATAGTGATAGCATTAACGATAAATGCATACTTATCGATAATTACCATGTTCCATATTACAATTGTTTGTTGAAGTGTTCATGAGTAGAGCTAGAAGTGGTCGGGGCAGAATTGTCATATTTATAGTGATAGCATTATCGATAAATGCATACTTATCGATAATTACCATGTTCCATATTACAATTGTTTGTTGAAGTGTTCATGAGTAGAGCTAGAAGTTGCCGGGGCAGAATTGTCATATTTATAGTGATAGCATTAACGATAAATGCATACTTATCGATAATTACCATGTTCCATATTACAATTGTTTGTTGAAGTGTTCATGAGTAGAGCTAGAAGTGGTCGGGGCAGAATTGTCATATTTATAGTGATAGCATTATCGATAAATGCATACTTATCGATAATTACCATGTTCCATATTACAATTGCCTGGCGACTCATTCTTTCTTTTTCAGTTTAACAGAATTACCGGAGTGTTTTTTTTTATTTTCTCATTGAAATGTTTTAAATTAACATTATTTGGGGATAAGTATTTTGTAATACGGAATTTTGTGGTTGAGTAATTCAACTGTTCGGTTTTAAATATTTTTGGTATTTTGAATAGTCGGCATTTTTATTATTTTAAATACGAATATTTAAGACATTTTGATTTCGGACATTGTGATATGTACCTACCCATTAAATAGCAGTGCTACAACATCGATATCTAGAAAAGTCGACAAACAGCATTCAATCCCTAACAAATTTTAGATCGTGCCCCGACAACTTCTAGCTCTTCATGAGAATCAAAAGTAAAGACCAAAATATTTTAGTTATTAGTACTTTTTCTGTGAATATTTGGCATTAATTTGTAGATAATTTAAATTTAAAATATTTTACAATTTTAGCCCATTTAAAAAGCACGAAGCCGTACTTCAGTCATATTACAAAAACTTAATTGAAATTGAACCGTATTGCATTCAGCCAATAACACAATTTCAGTTCATTGTCTACTTTTTTTTAAGGTAATTTACCAATGCAATAAGTGGGCATTACTCAAAATTCACATATTTAATTAATTCCTGTGATGCGATGTATTTTATTATGTTAATCATATTTAAGTGAAGAAGAAAAATTCGAAGAAATTTCGCGATGAAGTGGAGAAGGATCTGCGGGAGCTCCGGGCGCCTGACTGGCTCGAGACTGCGCACGAGAGAGAGCGATGGCGCTCTTTGGTATCGGAGGCCAAGATCCACTTCGGGTCGCTGCGCCAGCGGAGTAAGTAAGTAAGTAATCATATTTAAACTTATGAACCATATATTTAAAAAATATATATCTAGAGGCGATCGCAACCTATAAAACAACTTAACTTATGTCATACATAATTAGATTAAGATCTAATTTAATGTGTTACGGTAACTTTATGATTTAATAAAGAATGTTTGAATTCAAAAATTCAAATACCACAATATACATGTATTGTATACATGTGTTCTTTACATAAATATTAAAACTTTTATAGTGTATTTTGGAAGTATTAACTCACTGTGAAATTAGGCTCCCGAATGAAATTTCTGGATATACGCCTTTCGTTGTCCGTTAATACTACGTTGTCCTTTAATCCTTTAATACTTTGTCGCTTTTATACGAATGTCAATCATAACCAAAACACAGTATAGCTTGATGTGTTTTCCATTTAATTATACAGTGTATTATATCGATATAATACGATAGCGCAATAAGAGTCTATAAGAAGTCCGTAGGCCGGTGAGTGACCGAGCCTCTGACCGGGCTGTGACCTACATATGACGAAGTTCACAAAAATATCCAACACAAATGTCTACTATACATTAGGTTGGATTCGTCGCGTTATTGTTGTTTATTATAACATCTGAGAGTCAGCACAGATGATGAAAGTGTGAGAAATACAAAAATATAGAACCAGGAAGGCGATTCTCGTAGTGGAATGTCGAATTCAACATTAGTCATATCTCATTCGCTCATATTACATGTGTGAGCGTGACAAGATGTTCGTAGCGCTCGACCGACTGTATGTCGAACGCTGCGAGAATCGCATTCCAGGAAAGCAATTCTCGCAGAGTTCGTCATACAAAAGTCGAGTGCTACGAACGTCTTGTCACGCTCACAAGTAATGTGAGCGAATGAGATAGGACTAATGTCAAGAGATTACAATGGATTCATAGTCCGTAGGAACTTAGCTTAATAATACTTATACTTTATAGCCCCGTATGTTCGTCAATTGAGTTCCTTTTTATACGTTTTATTACGTGTTAGACGTTGATACTAGGGGAGGACTTTATCACAATAACTCGGGAATTATTACACCTATGAAAATAAATAAGGGCTTGATTCAAGAGTCAGGATACGCCAATTAATTCGTTCTTTGACAACTTCCTCGGTTCTTGCACAATTTAGGATTAAAAAGCAAAATTCTATTTGTTGTCAAATTGGATAATCAATTGACCACTTGTAACTTTTAAACTATTCATAGCATCAAAAAATGATGTATTACCATTTTCTAGAGAATTTAATAAGAACCATATCCGCCATAGACCGTTTTATTGTATCTCTAAGCATTTTCGTAAAATTTTGAAAAAAATAAAAAAGTGACATTTAAGATGGCGGCCGAGTGCAAGTGATGCCACCGTGGCAACACTTCTTAAAATTAAGCTATGGGTTGTACAACTATCATACCAAATTGCAACCCAGTACGCCGTTCTGCAAGGTCAGGCCATAAGGCCAATAACCGCTGGACTATAACGGCTCTAAGCCAGCTTCTCGAAAGTATGTTTTTTCTAAATACCAATTTATAATGGTATTGTATCATATTTATTGAAGTTTAGGCATTATTGATAACTTATTTCAATGGATGGATGGACCTGTTTATAATATAAAGCTTTTATAATAAATCTATAAATTACAGTTTTGAATGAATGAATACTCTTTATTGCCCCGCAGTCTCCAGATGAGGCTACCATACGTGTGGCGACCCCGCATGCATCGCTGGGTGAGCTGTGCAGCCCCTTGCCCAACTACCGTTCTCTCGCCTATTCACTCTCCAATTAGTGTGATACAAATGCGTACAAAACGATTAATACAATCTAGGCGGTCTTATCGCTAAAAGCGATGTCTTCCAGACAACCTTTTTGGTGGAGTAATTTTGGTGGAAAAAGGTAGGTTGTACACCGTTTACAATAATATATATACACATACAAATAAATATATGTATATATACTTATACATAAAATATCTATATATACACACACATACATATATACATAATATTAAAATATAACTAGAAACCAAAGTTGTGGAAAAGTAAGGAAGGAAGTTTCCAGTTTTGTACAAAGAATCATAATGAGAATAATAATAGAGAAAGAAAGACTATTTATTACGTATAGAGCTATTATCAGTGATCGGAGTAGGTAGAGCTGTTTTTGGTACTTGCCACATACGGTCATAATATGGATAAGTATGCCCAATAATCCCGGGATTTCCGGGATTGAATAAATATATTATTTAGATTTTTAACGTTATATTTGTTTTGATACACATTTAAGATTGGTGGCGAAATATTTTTTTTTAAGATTCATGGCGCTAGTGTACCTATGGTAGTTTTTTTAACTTCTTCGTAAGTTCACAATTTTAAAAAAATCGTAATCCGCCGAGTAAGGGCGAGGTTTATAAAAGTAATTTACAACATTTGCTCGATAACTTAAAACGGGATCCCGAAATCATATCCATATTAATATAACCTTTGAGGACATTGACCCGAAAGAGCCCTACCTACTCCGATCACTGGCTATTATTATGTATTCTGAAAATACCAATTACTTTTCAGTAAGTAAGTATAGCCATCAATCCATTAATTTATAATTATTAATTTCTAAAAGGTTATTCAAACTCGACATGACACGTATATAATATGAAACCTTAGTTACAGAGTGACATTTCAGTATTTTCCCGTAGATAATTAAAATTAACCACGCAATTCCAGCATAGGTTAGAGGTGAAGAGATTAATTGCTTTAAACTTCTGTTAGAGTTCACAGCTGTTTACAGCCTGGACAAACGATATGATTTCAAAACAAACTTCTTGACGTCAATAAAAGCAGAATAAAGTAGGTGTACTCTGACCAGGATTACAAAAACCCTGTCAAGGCGCCTTTGGTAGTTTTATAATCTGTGTTATGGAGTTCGCTATTAAAAAAAATAGTATCATTTAATTCAGCAACAATGGAGAAGGTTTTTACTTGATCAAATGATCACCTATAGAGGAAAAATGTAAGTAAATCTCCTATTTACTGGCAAAAAAATGAGTTAACCGTGAAAATGGCTATGCTGATGTTATAGACTAAAAACATAATAACTCTAAATAAAAAATTAAAGAAACCCCGCCGTACCATTGTGAAGATCCCCTTAGTTTTTCCTGGTCATCATCAGGTGCTTAAGATTCCAGATATGGGAAGGTCACCATGGTCATAAACATTTGAGCATAAACTCGAACAACATAACTTTTACCGTTCCAGAGATCCCATCATACTCCGTCCCAAGATACTCCTAGAACCACTGATCCACTTTTCATCTGACATGGCTAAGAACATTCAGCAGGTTAGATCTGCGGCGCCTGAAGCTCCGGACTCGGTTTTCTTAATTTAATAGAGAATTTGGTCCAGCTAAAGAATCTAGGTCTGTCTTTTATACAATAATACCTACATACATACCTTCCTGTATTCTAATGTATAATTTAAAAATTAAGTACCTTCCTTCGTTTCCTAATATTTTACTTCTGTTTATTAATATTTCCGTTATTTATTTATATGTTCCGGTAGTGTATCATTAGGGAGTGATCCCTGGCACTCAGGGGATGCCTGACAATCAGCGCCGCAGTGCTAAAAGCGCTACGGCAACAGGCTGAGGCAGTCCCCTTTTTCCGGTGCTGCACGCCACCTTCATCAAACTTAGTTACTTTTGCTTATTTATTTGTTTTTGTAATACATTTGTTTAATATTATTTTTGTCTTCTGTACCTAGTTGTTTGTATGTGTGTGTCGGAAATAAATAATCTTTCCTTCTTTCTTTGATAAAAATTGGACCAGTGGTTTCCAAGGTCTTTGAGTGTCTTTGATGTCAGATGGGATCTCTGGTACGGTAATAGCTATAGATGGTTCGAATTTGAGCTCAAATGTTTATGATGTAAGGAGGGATGTAAGGGGGGTCACCAACATCTAGACCTCCAAATGTCAAACTCACCTGCACGTGGTGCATCCTGCCGATTAACGAACGAGTCCCTGGCGACCGACTAGTGGCGGTATAACCACTCAAACTCTGGCTGGGTTAAAATACCATAAGCACGATGACGGGCAGCAGCGTCATCGGGGCAAGCAACCCGGCTACTGCGATCGCCAACCCGCAGGCCTAGCGTGGCGATTATGGCATTTCCTCCTTCATGAATAGCGCAAAAAGAAAACGGCCCCCAGTTCCCGGCCGCCCCACTATTCCTGGTCACGGTAGCTGCCATGGTAGCGACGATCTGCGCAAGGTGGCTGGCAGCGACTGGATGAGAAGAGCCGAAGATCGGGCTCAATGGCGCGCCCTGGGAGAGGCCTATGTCCAGCAGTGGACTAGAATAGGCTGCTGATGATGATGATGATGTTTATGACCATGATGACTTTCCCACATCTGAAACCTTGAGGACCTAATGATGACCAGGAAATAGTTAGGGGATCTCCACAATGGTACGTCGGGGGTTTCTTAAAAAAACCGGGTCCAAATCGGACCATTTGGACCCAGTTTTTTTTAATTTAATAGAGATTTGTAGAGAGCGTTCTTAGCTAGGTCTTCTTCGGTCGGTCTGTGGTTAAAAAACGCACGTGAGTGTGAAAGGCGACTTCTTTAGAGATGACTTACTGTTTACGAGTCGGTATGTACTATGTACCCCACATAAATTACGAGTATCAATGCAGTACTATCTTATCAATAGTAATCCAATAACTATTACATGTTTGAAGATACGATACTAGATAACGATGCACGTGTTATCCTCGCTCCCATCACTGGTTGTACCGTTGTTAACACATGTAAAAATCTTACACCAGCAATACAGAGAGGCGGTGAAGAGGCAGGCAAAGTGTGTGTGAGGCAGCGTAAAGTTGTCAGTAAGAAAGTTTCATGTGAGGATCAATCAAACGGCAATATGAATTTGGCGGTTTTGATAAAAGTAAAGACAACAAGGCAAGAATTGGTTCAGGTGAACTGTTTTATAAAAGCAGCAGACAGGCAGATGGAGTTTTGCGAAATATATTCTGAGTATAGTGCTCATTCTGCGAACGAAGCTAACTAATGGCAAGACTGCAATGTCTGGAACATCGGCGCAAGATTGCCTGTCTATCGGTATTTTATAGGATACATTTCGGAAAGTGCGCATCGGAATTGCACGACCAGGCGCGGGGAGGGGTCCCTATGTTGTTGATATCCCATGTCTTCGTACGAAGCGATTTGCTTCTTCGTTCATTATGCAAACGGCTAAGGAATGGAACAGCCTGCCGGCGTCTGTGTTTCCCGAAACTTACAACCTTGGGACCTTCAAGGATAGAGTGAATAGTCATTTACTGGCCCCGCATGCTCCATCGTCGACCTCATCTCAACGTCGCTTACCATCAGGCGAGATCGAGGTCAAATGCGGGTTTAGTAGTCAATAAAAAAAAAGTTTAGAGACACCTACATCAACAGAATGTCCGGGGGCAAGAGTATAAAGGTCTTAAATGGCTCTTTCGGAGATTATTTTGAAGCATGCGCAAGAGAAAGATTTTTTTACTGAAAGTGGCTACTAGATTTGGAATAAGTAAGTCACGAATAATAGTGCGTTCATTCATTCATTGTTACATGTCCTGAATATGAGTATCAATCAACGATTGACAACGAGCGAAATCAATTATGAAGCCTTTGACGATATGCGTTGACCTTTCAGCCACTTTCCCATCAACAAAGTACTCTATAACCAAGATAGGCACAAGAAAGCGATAGTAAACTGATAACAAAAAAAAATTCACGAGGTCAGTATCAAAGACCAACGATCGAAAAAACTTACTTAGGGTCTTATCACACCAGCGATTATCGTGTTAGCTGCGTGTGCGCAACGAGTCCGCCGCGTGTACGCACCGGGTTCATCGCGTGATGCATGCGCAAAATATTGATAGAATCGCGAGTGTACAAAAGTGCCCTAATACGAGAGAAAGCCGCTACGCTAATTGCAAAACGTGAATTTCGAGAAAAAACAAACGTGAATTTAGAGAAAATTGCAAAAAACGCGTCTTTGTTATCTGAAACTCTATGAAAATTCCAGAAAACTCCAGAATTTTTTAAAGAATTCCAGGAAAAAATAATTTGGCGCATTTTTTGTCAAGGAATTCTCCTTGGCAAAAAATGCGCCAAATTGTTTTTTCTCGAAATTCACGCTTTGCAGTTAGCGTAGCGGCTTTCTCTCGTATTAGGGCACTTTTGTACATTCGCGATTCTCTTAATATTATGCGCATGCATCACGCGACGAACCCATTACGCACTCGCGGCGACTTCGTTGACAGATCGCCTCCTATAGTATGATAAGGCCCTTATAAGTAGATACATTAAAGATCATGAAAATAAGAGAAATCAATAAAAAGCTAGAAACTCAGCAACAACAACAACTGAATCATTCAATCGCTAGGCAAACCTCATCGCAATATAAAGAAGCCATTGACACATCAGATTAATTTCGCTAAACACATTCTGATAGTCTACGTTGTAACCCAAACGATAATGTAAACAGACAATGGAGTAGCACGCGACGAATGCGTGAACAGCGGTGGCGTTGTGGGTGATCCTTTATCAAGGCTTGCTGGTAACTTAATCTAGATCTTATGACTTTACGTGGATACCATGTGCATGTGGAATTTCCTTGCATGATGATACTAAGACTGTGGTATAGGTGAAAGATGATTCGAAGGAATTAGGGTAGGTATTGAAATTCGAATTTAGTATTATACTAAGATCGACGTTCAAATTCAACAAGAATAATTATAATAATATTTAGTATTCTAAGAGCCTCGATTATTATAATTATATTTATATGTTATAATTATAATAATATTTATTTTTTTGTATATATTTATGTACGTATTTTCTATTTTGTATTATTAAGTAGGTATATTTATTTAGCATATAGGTGTACACTTCACCTGCCTTGATCAAATCAAATTGTCTTTTTATGGGGTTTGCTGGAAGAGATCTCTCTTAGAGATAAGTCACGCCCTTTGTGTTTCACATATTTTTGTATAAGTTTATATTATGTTGCGTGTGTACAATAAAGAGTTAATAAGATTGTATCGAAATTTGTAGAGCGAATCCTTAGGATCAAATACAGGTCAAGTACATACCTATTTCAGCCAGATCGAGTCACATGAAAAAAAAATTCTAGACTCGTGACAATACGAGTCGAGGCCAACAGTTTTATGATAATTAAATTAGAATATGTTAGATAGGAGAAGATAAAAATTTGAATAATCATTTTGAAAAAGAATAAATAGGTGTCCGATTTCTTCGACCATCTTTTTATTTTGCGTCTTTAGTTTTTACGAAATATGACGTCAGTATTTGGTGCTAACTCTGTATTTTTTAAGATGATAGGTACATGGATTACTACCCATTAAACATGATATGTAAATGAACAATTTACCTATACCGTAACGATGTCGACTTCATCGTCCATATCAACCTCCTTGCCATCAATTTCAACCTCAACGTTAGCGTTTATCTGAACTCATTTCTTGTCTTCTCTCTTCTTCATTTCTTCATCTATATTTTCAAAATTCAAATCATATTCATATTCCATTTTTAACTTCCATTATTCCATTAATTTCATTGTCTTCACTTTCTCTCTGTATTTTGTCCTGAACGGACGTTTCTCCGTTTTATTTTTGTCTCCTACTACTACTTATTTTCAACATTTACTATTTTCTGTGTTGTTCTGTTCCTTAAAAATATAATATTTATTATCAAGTTCTTCTATTACTTCATATGCACACTGTCCTAGAACCCTGCTAGCCGGCACCTAGAGGGTAGATTGTAGCAATACTCGTAAAATGGAAAGTACGTACATACTTCGATTCCTAATTCCATGAAAAGTTTTCAGTAATTTCCTCTCCATTTTATTTAGACGCTTCAATAGAGCTAATAAAGAAACAAATAAGTTAAATCAACAATGGATTTCACATGCATCGATATCGCCATGGAGGGTCGTAAAATTTTGGTTATCTTTATTATGAAAGTGCTATTGAAGCTGCAAGTGCAGGAATTATCTAGACAAACTATAAAATTTTTACTGCTATTCGAGTGTAGCGGCGTTCGCAAACACGATATAATCAGGTTATTTATTTTTCTTTAATAGACTAATAAACTTTAGCGCAAAAGTATAGGTATAGGTAGGTATTCACTGTGTAACAAAATATAGGAGAACTCATGAACAGAACTGAATTGGAAAATTCGCAAAAAAACCGTTAGATCATTTACCATCTTGTGGCCCAACTACTCTCCTTATACAATAAAAAAAATTGCCCTGAATCCTGAAATAAGAGATCCTAGTGTATCAGCTCGCATTTTACTCAGGTTCACAATCTTTCTCAAGGATTGACAAATGTGAAAGTAGAAAGTATCTGCGTAGTTATGGCAGAGCTAGAGAGCATCGGTGGCACAGTGGCTGGGGCACCGGACTCCCATGCGGGAGCGGGTTCGAAACCGTGCAGTGCCATGTACAAATGAGATATTCTTATTTTTCGAAGACTTACGTACTTTTACCGACTGCTGTAACGGTGAAGGAAAACGTCGTGAAGAAACCTGGGTAGGCACAAAACATCCAAGGGTCGAAGTGCCGCTGGGTTATTTCCCGGCCCCATAAGATAAGATATGGCAGAGCTATTTATTGTTAAACTGACAGTTATAATGAAATGGGCAGGCGTCATAGATGAGCATTGTTGTCAAACCAGGGTCGTGGGAAAACAACGGAGGCGTGCTATTGGTGGCGTGACAAGATCAATCGGCAAACTATAATAGCTTCATATACGTAGAGATCTATAGATGGCAATTGCTTTTATGTGGGTATCTGAAAATCTATGGTAGAACAACACGAGATAAACTTGATGGATGATGAACTACTTCTAAATCAGGTAACAGCTAATATAATTAGGTTATAGTTGACAGTTATTTTCTTATGAAGAATATTAGGATTTAATGGTATACAAGAGGATAGATTAGAATTAGGCCGGTTTCTACGGAATCAGTAAACGAAGTCAGTACTGCAGTTGTTTCAATATGAGCGACGTAGGTCGGTTTACGTCACTCAAGAAATTATTCACTTCAACCAAGATTTATCGTGTCTATTAAATAGTGTTCAACTGAATAAAGTCAGCCATGTCAGAGGCCTACGGGGCGGCCTGAACAACTCTGACAAATAGGTTGGCCACTAACCATACGATAAGCAAGCAAGCACTGAATAAAGTTACTTTGTAGGCTCAGAATTGAACTAGCTGTTTTTTTCAGTGTATCCGCTCTCTGTAGGGCTGAAGTCTCCTTCCTTTCGTGCTATTCCTCTCGGCCCTGTGCTAGCCTCATCCACGTCTTCCCTGCGACCTCAGCTATGTCGTCAGCCCATTTGACTGCAGGACTACCAACACTACTTCTCCCCGGTCTCAGACGCTATTCGGCCAGGGCTCTGCTCCACCTACCGTTACCACATTTCGTTTGTCTTGTGGCGAAGCACGACGCGCGCCACTACGATACAGTACCTACTCACATCGGCGTAAAACGCGCTATCGAAATTTTCCTAGGACTTCGTATATATACGAGTTCCAAACATCCATAGTTGGACCAGCACATCTGGTCACCAGGCACAACGCCCCGCCTGGTGGAAGATCTTCCCTTTTCCCTTTCATTCAACTGACATTACGCCATTCCATGTCCTCACATAGCGCGTTTCTACAGTCTCATACATCTTTATCATTCATTAGAGTTCCACTGTTCACCTACCTTCCAACATTGTCTGTTAACTGGTACTAATTACCGACAAATACTAGCTCTTTTAATTAAATACAGCGACGATCAAAGTTCACATGTAAGATTACGCCAATATTTCCCATAGCTACATAATAGGATCGATAACATTTTGCCAACCAGTTACATATTAACTACCGATACATGTAGTTTTACATAATGTAAACACGCGACGACCTTGCAAGTACATATTTACTACGCAGCATTATGATGTATGTACATAGTCGCATATAAATATAAATCATAAACATATAAACCTCTGTATTTACTGTAATGAGGCGAGTCGATACGAATTGAGCTCTAATATTAGCAAAAGTGGTAATTCATTACCTCACGCGAGACGTATTTATTTTGAAAAGCATGCAGTTTGTATTGGCATGCTCCAAGACACGTCTTGGTCAACTGCATGTAGGAGTTTGAAGCAGAAATCTTAGTCAGTTTTTTTTGTTTATCGTACAGTTAGTCATCCATCATCATCATCATCGGGTGCCATCTTCAAATTGGTCAGTCAGCAAAATCGCTTGCGATGCCACGATGCGTCTTTCAGATCACGGTACCGGACTCACCGGACTGAGCAGTCCGGTGTGGACTGGACTGAGCTACCGTGATCTGGAGTAGAAGGAGTGGTCCTTGATATCATCCAGCCATTTGCGCTGAGGACGTCCTGGACCTCTCTTTCCTGCGATCTTGCCTTCAAGGATCAACCTATATTATAGATAACGTATTGTCAGTGGCCAATCTATTGTCAGTAGTTCAGGACGCCCGTTGGCCTCTTATATGGCCTAACGACGACAACCAGGACAGACTGTTTGACGTGCTCTCCGAGGCACGGAAAGGCGCAACGTGAGACTTCAACAGCGACTCAAGTTTTAAAAACAAATCGCCGAGTGCGATCACGCATATTCCACGTGCAACAAAATTTACAACATCATATTCAGCAAAACATTATCTTGTTTAAATCTACTCCACTATAGTATATGATGTAATGTAATTTATTTACTTACTGTACCAATATTTTATGTAGTCATACCGATAAACATCATCGTGAAACTTTTTAATTGTGCCGTAAAATTATGGAACACTCGTAAAGTTTTTTTGTCTGTGAATGGTCTGTAAATGAAGATTTTATTTACTATTGGTTTCCTTCTAAGCCAAGTCTTCATATCCGGGAAGAAGTTTGGAAAAAAAAGAATTAAAGAGATACGCACTTGATTCATCATGATAAGAATGTAAAGAATGGTAAGTAGTATAATGAATTTTGTTTAATTGGATATCATGATCAAATATTCTGTTTACATACAGATAAAACTTGAAACAGTAAAAGTTACCTAATAAATATAAATATTTAAGAACTTACCTTTTTTTTTTCGTACTGATAATAGCTGTTGGTCCTAATGACCTTTACAGCTTCACCGGGTTTTTTGGGGCGAGCGCTAGTTGCGCTCCAGCCTAGAGGAGGACTTAAAAACTACTATAAGAAGCGACTGCCTAAGGGCACCCAGGTGGGTACGGACCTCGGCTTAGGACGTCGCTGGGGAGGGAGGGGTCGGGGAGAAGCGGCCTGGAATACGCCGATAGCGCGTGTAAGCGCCAGAAGCGGGTCGCCGCCCGCGCCGGCGCGGGCGGTATGTAGGTGCTGTGTGTGAACTACTATCGGGTGGGGGAGTGGCGATGGAGATCGTGATGGCGACTCCATCGCCACTCCCCCAAAATATTTTAGAACTTACCTGTATGTGGCAAACAGTATGAATGTTAATCGAAAATTAACAGAACAAGAAATAAGAAGGATGAGAATCTAAATTCTGAATTAAATCATAGCAGTTATTTGCACTGAGAAACACAATAAAATGTAGACAACGTCTTTTTAATTGGTCTGACAAACAAGATAACATTCTACCATTTCTACTTGATGGTAAGAATTAGGTCAAAACACGGAACTTACTCATTACCTACGCAAAGAATGTCCTTCCCCAAAAGATTTCAAGCACACGTTATCTCAAACAAAACAAATATTGATATAATGCTGTCACGTATCATATCACACTGCAGTCTAGTCTAGACAGTGGGAATGTGATGATTTAATTTATCAGTACTTATATATGTTTATGACCACAAACAATTGTATTGAGTAGGTATAGATAAATGATACCAATACGGAATTATACTGGTTATTGAAATGTAGCGATTTTAAAGGCTTGATGATGCGACAAATCGACGACTTTTCATGCAAACACCATAATATCATGTACATACACCCGCACCATATCATCACCCTCCCATACACTCAGTATCTCACATACACACTAATATCCTCATTCATAAAAACAAACACATTCATACATCACAACACGCACACACTGTTGCTTTCTTCGTCCGTGCCGTCACTGAGGGGCCAGCTCAAAATCAGCGCTGTGGCTTGCCTCAGCATTATGCTGAGCTGGTGTACCCTTTTTGGCACTGTACCACACCGGATGTTCTGTGCTGCACGTATTAAACTTTGTATATTTCTATATTATTGTGTTCTATATTCTGGTGTGTGCAGTGTTAAATAAACGTTTTCAATTTCAAAACAAACAATCCAACTTTATTTTCTTTCCGTATATGGACGGATTAAGATCCCTACCCCCACTGGTCAAACGTGTCGTACGAGGCGACTAAACGGAGTAACATGCTGGTGGTAGATAGGACCCTCAGGGTCCGCGTGGCTAGGGACTCTTCTTTTTTTATTTTTTATAAATAGGCTACGACAAACAGGCAGACGGGCCACCTGATGGTAAGTAGTCACCGTCGCCTAGAGACACGTGCAATACCAGGGGTATTGCTTGTGTGTTGCCGGCCGTGAAGGGAGATAACTTTTTTAACGTTCTATTTGAAACATCCCATGTGGTAGCGCTGCGGGAAAACGTCGGGTGGAAGAGAGTTCCACATTTTACATGTGCGTCGCAGAAACGCTCGTGTAAAACGGGTCGTGGTAGACACCCAAGGCTCCAGAAAGTGCGGGTGAAAATTGAGCCGCCGACGAGTGGTGCGATTCAAGAAAGTAGACGATGGCACCAAATCAAAGAGTTCTGAAGAGCATTCCCCATTATATACGCGATACAAGACGCAGAGAGAGCCATTGTCTCTCCTTAAACTGAGAGGCTCTAAATCGCCATTATTGAATGTAAAGTTTGTCGTCAAATATCTTTGCTTCGGCATTGATGTGTATCGGTAGTGTTTAAGGGTTAGTGTAAATAAAAAACAGGATAACACTATTAGTTTTCCTCTATTGGTCCTAGAATCACATACTAGTTAGTCAAACAGAAATATCTTATCATTTATTGCACCCATTAGTCGTTTACTGAAACAAACTGACGTACATCCGCTCAACAACAAATAACCCATTTCCGTCGCGTGGTTCAGAAACAAACTGATTTGACCTTCAGTCAGAAGAAATCAATGGCGGAGGATCAGAGAATTCAAATTCGGGAGAGGAGGCCTGGCCTGTCCAGGTTTAGAAAAGTTGAGAACTTAACCTCGAAAGATTTTGAAATTCACCCTATATAAGTATGTAGATTGCTCGCTAGAGAAGATTTATTTTCCATTGAAATGTAAAATGTATGGAACTGTACGTGCATTTGTCCAAATCCTCGCTCACACCATTATTCTAGAGGAGAGAACGCTGCTAATCAGATTTCTGTGGTAGTTACTGTGGATATCTGAAAAAGTGTGGGGAGGTGCAGTTCGTTCTCATTATGGGGTTATTACTCTTGACTGAATTCAGCCTGACTGAATAAATAAATCGCAGACTTACCGTACGAACGCATTAATACTTGACTGAACTAATTAGACACGCTTTTTTATAAAATATTTTTTAATGACTATTAAACCCGCATTTGACCTCGGTCTCGCCTGATGGTAAGCGACGATGAGGTCGACGATGGAGCATACGGGTCCAGTAAATGCCTATTCACTCTGGCCTTGGAGATCCCAAGGTTGTCCAAGGTTTCGGGAAATACAGAAGCCGGCAGGCTGTTCTATTCCTTAGCCGTTCGCTTAATGAACGAAGAAGCAAGAACGCTTCTGTTCAGTCAAACTGAATAGTCAGGTGTAATGCATTCAATTCGGATTTACAGCATACTTAGGTATAAACAGAGGCCTATCTTAATTAGTAGACTAAATCGTTGAATGATCGTTCGGCGCGCTTCTTTTATTTGTTTTACGCCTTAATTCATTTGATTTCGATCACACTACGGTAACATACTAAAACAACTTAGGCGTAAAGATACGGCTGATATAGCGGAACAAAAAGTAAGTGAGAATATAAAAAGTTTATATTTAAAGAAACAATAAATTAGACATAAAGATACAATTAAATTAACATGTTTTTAGTAACACGTGTTTCCCCCCCGTGCTATGGCTGCGGTTTTTATCCATCTGGGCATGCTGCGGATGATGCTGCTCCTCAAGTAACGCATTCCGCATTTCACTCAGATTGTTGGGGGGTGGCATTCTGGATCTTACGCTTCTAAAGTACAAACGTACAAAAGTCAAATTTTACAAGTTAATTTATTTAGTTACTTTATTTGTCAAGTTTATAAGTCCCAAACGTGCTCTATCGGATTCATTATTAACTGGATCTAGTTTTAACCGGTAATCTTAGTCACTTGTACTAATAGAAGTACGAATAGCTGTCCAGTAAAAGACCTTCAAAGGAGAACAGATTTGAGGTTTCTTGCGGCGTAAAAGTGGTATGATCTAGTTTTAACCGGTAATCGTGGGTATATAGGAAAACGCTGCAAAATTAAGTTAACACTATAGTATTAACTACTTATGCAATTTACATTTTGTTACGATTGTATTTGAGAACTGACTATATAAAGTGGACAATACATCGGGCTATAATAACCCTTTAGTACTTTGTCGCATTAACTTATTGCGATAGGGTTCCACAGAGCTTGATGTATCTTCCACTGTACCCACTAACATAGGTAACTAAGTACCTACTAATAAAATTATACCTAATCAAAATACTACAGCGTATTATTATGAAGTGTGATCAAACTGTTCAGCTACATCGGGCACTGTCTCAGGGCAGTTTAGTGATTGCGCTGTCGAGAAAACTAAACAGGAAACCGACACCAGGCATCCACTTCATAGTCACACTGCCAAACCATCTCGTCTCAAAAGCCGTAACGGGTTTCTGCAAAGTGTTTCTCCCATCGACCCTGGAAAGAACCCGCCAGAAGTAAGATGCAAGCTGTGGCGGGAGAAATACCCACCCAAAGGTTTCATACCGCCAAAAGAAGACCTACCACCGGGTTTCAAACTCCCGTGGCCAACCTGGAAAACGCTTAATCGCCTGCGAACCCAGGTTGGCTGTTGCGGAGATAATCTTCACAACTGGGGGTTTTCCAGCGATCAAGTAAAGTGTGAGTGTGGTGTCTCCCCTCAAACCATGGAGCACTTGCTCTGCTGTTCCGCGTGGCCGACCACCTGCACGCGGGAGGACCTTTTCGAGGCCATCCAGAGGGCTATCGATGTAGCTGCCTTCTGGTCGGGAAAAATTTTGTTCGGGTCATCAACACGAAAGAAGAAGAAGAAGTGATTGACAACCTGTGTTTCCTTAGGAGGCTGACATGATCCTTTATTGGACCGAAGTCTCAAATAATAAACAAAAAAAAGTCCTCGTATGTAAGGACTAATGACAACGCATTAAATCTTGACTGCGGACGTTACATAAGCTAAAAAACCTTAATGTATAACAAACCTCTAATAGTTACTAGTTTGTTGTATTCATATGCAAATGTATTGTATTGTATTGTATTTTATTTATCTTATAGTAACTCAAACCGTTACAAGATACGTCATTAACAATAGTATTAAATATAATCTAACAATAATATAAATTCAAACTATATAAAATCAAAAATTTTAGTTATAAATGTCTGTCAAATATTTAAAATAAAACATAATAGTAAGGTACAGTCTTGTACACCGTCAGAGAATAGAAATAAAAATATATATAATAATAATCAATTACAATAGGTATAAGTATAGAATTTCTATGGTTAGTAAAGAATATGTGTCAAAGAAAATGAGTGTGCCTTAATTTTGTGGACATGAATTCGTTCAAGCTATAATATGCGTTTCCCTGAAAGTACTTTTTTAAAACAACCTTAAATTCTTTAGTGGAGTGTTCAGTGACCTCTATTGGAAGTTTATTATACATTTTCATTTTTATTTGCAAACCTTGCTTTAGGGTTTTGGTTAGACGCACTTTAGGAATTTTCAGTCTTTCTCTATTTCGTGTGTAATACGCATGACTATCTTGATATTTAGCTAGATGAGCAGCTTTCCCGTGAATTTCTAATAAACATTTATAAATATATAGCGATATAACAGTCATTATATTATTTTCAGTAAAGTAATTGCGAGCTGAGGTTCTTTTATGTATTCCGCAAATTATTCGGATTGCTCGTTTTTGCAATATTAAGACTCTCCCAATCTTTGAAGCATTACCCCATACTGTGATTGCATAGCTAATAACAGACTGAACATACGCGTAATAAACTGATATTAGGTTATTTTTGCTAATCAACGGTTTTAGTTTAAATAACGCGTAATTTGCAGATGAAATTTTCTTGCAGACTTTTTCGATGTGTCCTTCATAACTAAGGGTTTCATCAATTACATAGCCCAAGAAAGTAGTTTCCGAGCTACATATTTCTTTTTTGTTGTCGGCATTTGTTTTCTTAGTTTTGTATTTGATGTGCACAGTTTTGTCTTTATTTAATAAGATGCCGTTATAATTGAACCATTCTTGTAATTTTCTTTCTACTGTATGCAATTGCAATGTTAATAGGTTTAAAAGATCTTGATCTTGAGGTTGTCTCAAAATAGGCACTTCAAAAGGCATACAGAAGGAAATTGGCACGAAGGAATAACTAAGCGTAATTTCTACAAACACACTCTTTGATATTTTATTACGTTTCAGCTCAAATAGATGCGAAGAATAGAGTGGCTGATACGTACTGTGACGACGACGTAATCACATCTTTGAACTGTACCACAGAATAAATAATAGTACTGTACCTAACCTACTCCGAAAGACTGAAGATAGGCTGAAGAAGTGATGAAAATGAAAGAGAAACAAGTCAAAACAAGAGCCACCAATGTAGAAGGCACAATCCTGATAGACATAGACATATTTTTATTGATAATGTTCATTACACGTCAAAATCACTCAGGTGCTATACACTCATTCAATATGCAGTATATACTCAGACAAAAACAAATACACAACCTCCCGGAGGAACTACAGAAAAATATATTGTACGTATATTATAAAAAATATATTGTACCCATAGATTGGCACCAAAGGCAAGCGAGATCATCCGAGCTCTTTCGGGACAGGTACAGGCTAGGGGTGAACCCCTTTCCCGGGAGGAATCACAGAGGGTAACTACCCCCGTCTTGGACAACCTCTAGCAAGGTAAAATATGTGACTAAGAGGTGCCTTTTCGGGACAGGTACCGGCTTGGGGCGAACCCCTTTCCCGGGCGGAATCTGAGGGTAACTACCCCCGGTCTTGGACAACCTCTAGCAAGGTAAAATATGTGGCTAAGAGGTGCCTTTGATAGGTACCGGCTTGGGGCGAACCCCTTTCCCAGGCGGAATTTCAGAGGGTAACTACCCCCGTCTTGGGCAACCTCTAGCGAGGTAAAATGGCGGCTAAGAGGTGGGCTGAACAATAGCTCCAACCTATCATAAATCGAAACATCGATAACAATCTCAAACCGGAGAAGCGACCGTGCGTGAAATGATTTTAAATTGAGGAGCGCTGCCGTGACGTCACATTAATTGATTAAAGGAGTCCAGCCACTTGAACACTATTACATTTCAACCACGCCTCGTTCTTCAATCAATAATAGTCTGTTTAAAGAGAGGTGATAGATATTACAAAAACGCCCCGCTATAGCGACTATAAGAGCGTCGGTGGCGTCGTGGTTAGCACGTCGGACTCCCATGCGGGAGTTCCAGTTCGAAACCAGGCAATGCCATGTACCAATAAGTTTTTCGGTTTTTTCGAAAGACTTACGTACATTTACCGACTGCTCTGACGGTGAAGGAAAACATTGTGAGGAAACCTGGACACTGAGATAACAAGTGTGTGAAATGGGGAAAGGCAATGGCAAACGACTCTATTAAATCTGCCACGAGGGTCGTTCTATGTGATTAATTTATTAGAATGATCACGACCCACAGCAATGAGGCAAAACGACTTAGAATATAGCGACTATATTCTCCCCTACAAAGGCAATTACAAGTCTGCGATGGGTATACACATACAGTGCGTGATTTTAGAAAGAGATTCGGGTCTTGAAAACTTCGGTGTGCTTCGGTTATCGTTGACAATACGCCAATGTTACTACGAATGTACTACTGGCCATTATTATTCGATATCCGAATTTTGTTTGTCAAGGACAGTGGATAGTAAGATTTTGTTTGAACTGTCCTTGCCACTTGAAAAGGTGTAACAAGCACTGTCCTACTGTCCACTTAACTAACCACTTGAAAAGGTGTAAACCAGCCATATAGCTCACGGTCTGTAGATAGATTTTGACAGATTTCACAGATTGTTTAGGCGGCGCGCAGCTTCTTTGATTTCAGTTATAGTACCTTACGAAGCAGTGGTAGAGTAAATAAATGTCTTTGTAAAAATGTACTTTAAGGTAGGTACGTAATTACAATAATAACTCTAAATTCTCTATTAAATTAAAAAACCGGGTCTAAATCGGATCATTCGTTGTTAGTTACAAACAGACAGACAGAACTTATAACAATCGGTCGGGGGTTAAAAAGAAGAATTTTTCAAAAACTAAGTTTATAAGATACGAGTAAGTCAATTTCAAACAAACCAAGTATTTGGAATTTGGTTAGATTATTATGGTAATTTCTCAGACCATGAACTGGAGATCAAAGCAGTCACAATGATGTATTCATGTGTAAATAGTTAAATACATTAGATGAATTAGCAAGCACTTATGATAGTGTCGGTTTATGCCTTTTCAGTGACCTTCCACGGGTATTTTTTGTTGCAAATTTCATCTATCTTTAGTAATCTTGAAGACACAAAAGTCTATAAATCCATCCAGAACATGCATAATTCAAAAAAAGGTATGAAGCAAGAAGATAAAAAGGACGGGAAACCGACGAGAAGAGGCTTCGTAGACACCGAACACAGCGAACAAACGCGCTATTTTTTCTTTCATCCAAGGTAGACACATTCGAAATTAACATACAAACCATTTGTCTTAAAATCATGCAAAGCGAAGCGTAATCCGGCAGGTTGAAAATTCAAGATATGCTGGTACATAAAACGAAAAACAAATAGGTCACTTCATTCAGAAATCAGTTCCACTTTAAATCGTCGTCAACAAATCAATATCAACCATTGCGTAGTGGGTCGGGCTAGGAACGCAAGACTCAATTGATATTCACTCATACAGTCAGGTAAAATTCTAATTTGGACTGTACAGCTATTAAAATACGGTTTGATACAGATTCCAGGAATGTTACAGATGTTAAACATTATTACCCAGTGGTCCACTGTACAGTACAGGCGTAGGATATTATATCTAGGAAGCGGGATGACGTCAGTTGTTTTATAGCTGCTGATAAAGTATTGAAGAACGTGCTTGCTTGTATGAGCACACAAAGTTTTCTTTGAGTTAGGTTAGGTTAAACTCCAGAGGAAATATAGTTTTAGGTAAGTAAATATCACACAAAATAATTGTGTGATATTCAGTCATGTTTGTTTAAGGTCAAATAAATGTTTCTTCATTATTTATATGATGGTCTTATACGATCTTTCATCCAGCTCAAATCGCCATCATACGATTCGATCTTAATTATTTTACTAGCATACTGAAATCCAATCCTGAAATATGTTTTTATAAAGCTATTTTAGATTCTTTATCACGGCTAATAGATCAGGAAATATACATTCTAATATAAAGGACCGATTCCTAAATGAAGGTAATAGGGTTCCGGAAATAGCCAACCGCAAGCGTGAATAGATGTCAACCGTCATGCGAAGAAAGACCTCCTGCAAACAGGATCCCTATACGAGTTTCCAAGGTTGATCCTTGAAGGCAAGACCGCGGGAAAGAGAGGTCCAGGACGCCCTCGGCGCAAATGGCTGGATGATATCAAGGAGTGGACCGGACTAAGCTACCGTGATCTGAAAGACGCAGCATGGGATCGCAAGCGAATTTGCCTACTGACCTCCAAACTTCAATTTGAAGATAGCACCCGATGATGATGATTCCTAAATGACATGTAGATTCAGCCTGGGACGGTACCACACATCTGCCGCTAAGCAATGCTTGCATTGCCGTGTTTCGGTTTGAAGGGTAAGAGAGGCAGCGTAATTACCGGCACATGAGGCACTTCATCGAAGTCTTCAAGGGTAGCAGCGCATCAAAAGGAACGTCTAGCAACATTATAGTGAGGTGAGATATCCGCTGCGGCAACAGGCTGAGGCAGTCCCCTTTTCCGGTGCTGCACACAACCTTCATCAAACTTAATTACTTTCGTTTATTTATTTTTAATCTTCTGTACCTAATTGTTTGTATGTGTGCGCTATTGGAAATACATTCTGTCTTTCTTTCTTATTTCTTTTAGATATCTATGGCGGCGACGGTGACTATGTACCATCAGGTGACCCATTTGCTCGTCTGCTCTCTTTATACAATAAAAAAGAAATCTAAATGTCAGAGGTAAATTAAATATAAATTGTAAATTGGTTGCTTAGTAACATTACATTTTCCGTTAACCTTTGCCCTTCTGAAAATCGGCAAACAGTTGGAACCGAGTCTCGCATCGATTTTCGGGTACTTTACCTCAATGGTTGGCAGTCTGCCAAAATAATGGTAAGGTTAGGGTTTTGATCGTTGGCAGATTGCCAAACACGAGACAAAGTCTAAAATTTTACGAAACCGATATTATCCTTTGCGTTCTATCGTCCCACTGCTAGGCAAAGGCGTTCCCTCGTTTTAGTCCTAATAAATGAAAGAAAGAATTTATTTCCAATAAACACATACAAACAATTAGGTACAGAAGATAAAAACAATATTAAACAAATAAAAATATATACAAAAGTAATTAAGTTTGATGAAGGTGGTGTGCAGCACCGGAAAAAGGGGACTGCCTCAGCCTGTTGCCGCAGCGGATTTAGCACTGCGGCGCTGATTTTCAGGTATCACCTGAGTGCCAGGGATCACTCCCTAATGATACACTACCGGAACATATAAATAACGGAAATATTAATAAACAGAAGTAAAATATTAGGAAACGATGGAAGGTACTTAATTTATAAATTATACATTAGAATACAGGAAGGTATGTATGTAGGTATTATTGTATAAAATAGAGAAAAAGTAAAAATAAAGCAAGCAATGAAGATGAAACTGAAGGAAGGATTAAAGTAGGTATCTACTACTAGGTACTACAAAAAAATAAAATAAATAAAAATTAAGTTTATAATTAATTAGTCACGACCTAAATCGTTTTCAATCATAATTAAGTGCACAAATATACTAAGCGTATGTACTTTAAAGGCTTAACACTGCATTTTGGAAAGGAATCGGACCAAACTCATAGAAACCTAGAAAATCGGAAAAATAGATTTTATGTCAAAATCGCAAAACTTATTACGATTGCAAAATACAAAAGATGCAAGGGCGGCTGTTCTACTGCTTGCTTTGCTTTTCGTATGGTTAGTGGCCAACCTATTTGTCAGAGATGTTCAGGCCGCCCGTAGGCATCTGACATGGCTTAACGACTGCTGTCGAACGACAACAACCGAGACCGACTTCTTAACGTGCTCTCCGAGGCACGGAGGAGCTCAGATGAAATATGCCACTAGCGGTCACCCATCCAGGTACCGACCGCGCCAACGTCGCTTAACCTGCACGATCACGACTGTGCTCGCAACTAGGCTACGAGCTGTTCTACTGACACAAGTATAAGGAAAAACTTCAAGAAAAATCGCTAATGGTTACAATTATAAGATAGATAGAGACATAATATATCACCCATCACACAACGACGAACATTCGAATTTTTCCACACAACTTCAATTGATCAACTAATAATAAGTGTCCGAACTTGAAGGGCTTTCAACGAACTAATTACTCCATATGCCGAATAAAAACACATAAACGCACAAGTAAACCTTATTTGGAGCTCACGCGATCGGGAATTGAAAACAAATTCTAACCAAGAAAATAAAACTAGACTCATTAAATTGTGTCTGTCGATCTATTTTATTTATGAGCCGTGCCGAACATGTTATAAATATTCCATAGTTAAATATCAACAATGTCTGCATTAAATCCCAAAAACACTGTGCAATAAAGGTGGTATGACTCTGTGCAGAGTCAGTCTGGGAAGGTACCACATAATTCTGCCGCAAAGCAGCAATGCAGTGTTTCGGTTTGAAGGGTAAGACAGCCAGTGTAATTATCGGCACACTGTAAGTCCTCAGGATTCGCAACGAAAACCTTGTAATAACATTAAAATGTCTATGGGCGGCGGGCATCATTTACCATACAATAAAAAAAAGATGTGGTGATGGCCGATGGATTAGTCTCACTGATGATGGAGCTAAGAGTGGTTCGTCCAGCAGCCAGGTGGAGAGACGTCACCAAAGTCGCATCAAAGACCTAGATGCGACTTGCACGGGACTGGGAAGCGTAGCACAAAAGAGGGAAGACATTATAGCGGAATTATATGTTCTGATGATGAAGAATCACAATCATATGATAAGGAACGAAGCTACACATATCTACCTTTCACAGTTCCTCCCGTCAAATCAAATCAAAATGCGTTTATTGTAAGTAAGTACCTTATAGTACATTTTTACAACGTCATTTTTTTACTCTACCACCGCTTCGCTTTGAAATAAATATATCTTACAATAATTATGAATACAATCATATATAATATGTACACAATGTACAAAGCTTGTGCTGAATTTAGGACCAAGCCTCTTTATCATTTAAGTAGTCATTTATTTTATAATAACCATTTTTACACAAGGTCCGTCTTATATGGGTCTAAACTTTTTTCTTTGTCATATTTATTACAGTATCAGGTATCTTATTATAACATCGTACAAGTCAAAAGCGTGGGACTGCAAGTATAATATTTTCATAAGTATATTTATTTCCCAGAACATGAAATCTCAAATAAATCAAGCGATTCTACAGTACATTTCCACAGATAAATTGTATATTGCTATCATACATTATGTACAGTTCCACTCCGCTGTGGGACAGGCACAAAGAACTTCCTTCACACCAGGTGAATTATTGAGTATGCGACACAAGCAAAACTGCGGCAGTAGCGGAGCCAAGATGGAACAGAACGATTAAGAAAATCTTTTCAGACTAAAGAACCTGTAGCAAAAGACGTACGTTTTTCTTTTTATGTTAGTCAGTCCAAGAAAGTCAGGAATCAAAATTGTGATTTTATAGTTATATGGATGTCTTGTAATTAATGCTATTTTGATAATAAAGAGTTTATATTTCTGGGGACTTGGGTGTCTATCATGACTCGAGTGTTTACGCGAGCGTTTCTGCCATGCACATGTAAAATATGGAACACCCTTTCATCCGACATTTTCCCGCAGCGCTAAGACATAGGTGCTTTAAAAAGAACGTTAAAAAAGTCCTATCCCTCCATTGCCAGCAACACACAAGCAATAATCCTGGTACTGCACGTGTCTTTAGGCGACGGTGACCACTTCCCATCTAGTGGCTCATTTGCCTCTTCTTCACCGTAGTCTATTTATATATCTCTAAATTAAAAAAATTAAGCAACCCCCGACGTAATATTGTGGAGATCCTCTTACATTTTCCTGGTCATCATTAGGTCCTCAAGGTTTCAGATGTGGGAAAGTCACCATGGTCATAAACATTTGAGCTCAAATTCGAACCATCTATAGCTATTACCGTTCCAGAGATCCCATCTGACATCAAAGATACTCAAAGTTCTTGGAAACCACTGGTCCAATTTTTATCAGACCTAGCTAAGAACACTCGACAAAAACCGGGTCCAAATCGGATCATCCGCTGTCAAGTTATGATGCCACAGACAACCACAAAGACAGACAGACAAACAGACAAACGTGTCAAACTTATAACACGCCCTCCCTCGATCGGTCGGGGGTTAAAAAAGACATAGGTAAACCTACCTGAGCTGCGCGTAGTAGAACTGATGCGGGATGGCGGTCAACACGCCCGCGCCATCGCCGGTGTCGTTGTCACAGGCGCACGCGCCGCGGTGCTCCATGCGCGTGGCGAGCACTTCCGCATCTCGGACGATCTGTGGAAATTAGTCAGTCATATTAGAAGAAGACTTTCTTCGAAAACCTGAAAAAAGTCTGGGATTCCGCGCTTTACGCCGCTTGCCGCCGCCCCGGTCGCTTGGTGAAACGTTATGGTTCCTCGTTTAAGAGCACGAATATTCGCTTTGATCTGTGTAGGAATAACCGAATGCTGTCCGATTGTCACCGATTAAAGGCCATCATGGCCGATGTCACACGACGTGTCTGAATCTGAATCATGGCCCATCGTGTACACACCATTATAAAATGGTCTTAAGATGTCTCGTAACTTATATTAAGGTTTGCAGAAAACGCTAAACCTAATTGCCTGACTGAAGTCATAAAAAGTTAGTGCCAAAATAATATAACAAATACGAGAGTTGAACTGCAGCCAAATTGTACAAGTTTACGTAAGAATCTGCCACAGTAAGTTGGCTGCATAAATACTGTGACCGTACTTGGTATGGGCTGATTTGAGCATTGCCAACTTTTGCATTTTTATTGTGTATATGAAATACCACTCCTCCCACCAGAAAAAGCCTTTAAGAAAGAAAGAATCTATTTCCAATATCCTACACACACAAACAATTAGGTACAGAAGATAAAAATAATATTAAACAAATATATTATAAAAATAAATAAACAAAAGTAATTAAGTTTGATGAAGGTGGTGTGCGGCACCGGAAAAAGGGGAGTGCCTTTCGTTCTGCATTTCTAATATCTTGGGCATCTGGCTGGTATCGTTGTAGATAGACCGAATCTAGATAAATACTTCGGTAAGCATCTTGTTCTACTACCTGAACCCAGTCATATATATAATCTAACGAGTTAAAAGCTAATTCTATTCAAATCTGCCCAAATCCATTTTCGGCATTATAGTCACTTACCACCAGGATTATTAGAGATTAAGGTAGCAGCCTTCAGAATGATGTTTGGCTGGATTCCACCAATTCTATTAGACAAGCGCTCTAAGCCTAGGACTTGACGAGACCGGCTCAACCAATCACATGCGCTCCGCCTCCCCTCACTTAAAATCAGCGGTTTGTGATTGGTTGCAGTTAATCGAACCGTGGCGGGAACCGGACCCGTGAAGTCCTAGTCTAAGAACCAATTAACTGAATCTTTCTGAAAATACCGACTTACCTCCTAGAGCATTGACTACAGAAATCGGTCTAGTAGCTGCACGCATAGGGTGAATTTCAAAATCTTCGGCTTTTACACAGAAAGGGACATAGTATCATCAGCAGCCTAATGTCCCCACTGTTGGGGCATAGGCCGCCCTTTGCATATGGGGTCAATGCTGATTGGTGGATTTCACATACCTTCGGAAACTTTCCATTTCCTCAGACATGCAGATTTCCTCGCGATGTTTTCCTTCACCATTAGAGTAGTAGGTAAATGTACGTAAGTCTTCGAAAAAATCCGAAAAACTCATTGGTACATGGCATTCAGCATTGCATGGTTTCGAACCCAAAACTCCCGCATGGGAGCCCGGTGTCCTAGCTACTAGGCCACCGACGCTCATAGTATGTATCTAAAGATTACAAAAACTACTCCGTATCTCCGTGCCTCGGAGAGCACGTTAAGCAGTCGTTCCCGGTTGTTGTCGTTCGACAGCAGTCGTTAAGCCAACTCAGAGGCCTACGGGCGGCCTGAACAACTCTGACAAATAGGTTGGCCACTAACCATACGATAAGCAAGCAAGCAAGCAAAAACTACTAGATCGTTTCTTAAAATTCGATCAATGCTACATAGAATAAAATTAGTGTTATTTTAAAATATAATTTCCTACAGGTATTTATGTTTTAATGGAAGCTGAACTCTCAGGAATCTTCATGCCACTGAAACGGTGAAAGTAAGTTTGGTGATGGTACACTCACTTTATGGGTGCGTTTCCCGTCGATAGCAACAACAAATCCAACGCCGCAGGCCTCGTGCTCGTTCTGAGGGTCGTACAAGCCTTGCTTGGGCGGCCCTTCCCACTCCATACCTGTAACAGAATATTTATAACTATACCACCAAGATGGGGGGTTCAGGGACCGAAAGCGGTTTCAGAAATGTATTTTGCTAGCACAAAATTCAACACAAAACGGGCAGAATCTATAATAAATGGGTATATAGTAGTCCAGCATGGAACCAGCTCTCCGATGATGTTGTGTCTGCCCCTTCAGTGAACTCCTTTAAAAATAGACTAGACAAAACAATGATTTAGTGCAAACATTTAATTAAAATAAATAACAATGACTGACTGTGTAAAAATACAACAACTCTATGATTGGAAATGTGAAATAAATTTTTAATAATAAATAAATATTTTCAGTAAAAAATTAGATTTCTATCGTATGCAGATGAATATGGCTATTCTCTCAAGTATGACTATAGGGCTAGATAACATGGGAATGTTGACAAAGGTCTTGGAAATGGAATTTACACGTTACATGTGCACAGTGCGTGTAATTGTATTCTTTATCACAAATAGATAAGGGAATTTACGCATTAAGTAATAAGAAGATTGCACACAATGTCGATATCACAGAGATATTCAAGTAGGCCGGTTTAAAGCAGTATGCCAAGTGGTCTCCAGTTAGCGATAGTACTGTCTCTTATCTACTTTGTCACCTTGTCAACCTCGCTAGGTCAATGTCATGATTTAAACCAATAATTAGAAGTTTAATTATATATAGGTAGATCATAGATGTACTCGTAACATGAAAGTGGTAGACTCATCTTAGTCTAACCCAGCATGGTTAGCCTGGGGAGATATTACCCTTTTACGTATCTCTGTCGCAAAGCAGCAAAACTTGCATTGCTGTGTTTTGGTTTGAAGGGTAAGAGGGCTAGCGTAATAGTAAATATCTTTTACATATAAAGGCAAATCATTAATTTATAGCTTATAAGCTCTCGCTCTCTCTCACACACACACCCTTTCCCACCTTAACACACCTCGCAGCCACATACATACACATGCATACACATACAATACACACTCAATCTCAACTATACCGATTCTTCTAATTGTTGTCTGAAATAGATACATAGGTAAACTGTAAACTACAACTGAGTCCTATTAGTTAATTAATACATATTGGTAATGTATTTAAGGATCGTCGCGACACATCGCCCTAGTGCTGGGTCCAATAGTAAACTTAAAAATAATTGAATTTTTTTTGTGGTAAATAAATTATTTTGTATTTGTAATTACCGGCACTCATCAGGGTAGCGGCGCATCGAAAATCCTCTAATAACATTTACCATCAGGTGGCCCGTTTGCTCTCCTTACGCAATAAAAAAAAACATTGAACACTAATGTCTGACATAAGATTGATCAATGTTCGTGTTTGTGTAATATCATAAGTGTTCAGAGTACCTATCTATTTATATATATTCTTTTTTTATGTAAATAGAGGTGCAAAATATCCTGAAATAAATAAGTATCACAGGTCATTAGTGCAATTTATTTATTTCTTTTTGGCAAATTCTTACCTAAATTCTTCACATAAGTATTTAATCTATTTGATGTTTAGTTTTTAATTTTAATTATTATTATACCCACTATCACTATCGCTCGCACTAACATCTTGAGATAAGGGGGGAAATGAAAAACAGCGCTGCATATTTGGTACCCGAGTATGTCAGCATTTGCTGACTTTCCCCCCTTTTGCCAAATATACATTACATATAATATAATGCTTTGTACTATAATTTTAAATTTATGTGATTTGGCAATAAATATATTTCTATTCTATATTAATGTTTGGAAAAAAAAAATGTTTGTTATTTTACGGATGTAATATAAAAACTAAGACAAGCTATGGCGCAAGGTTACCTTGCCCTACAAATAAAATAATATTTATCTTCGCAGTTCAATGACATTGACACGCGTTCCGGTCATACATTGCTCAACAACAGGTTATTCCAAATTTATTATGAATAAAAATAGATAAATAAACACAGTAGCTATCAATTTACCCAATACCTATTGTTGCCTTGATTCTATACCTACCGCTAATAACACGATTTTTACAACAGTTATTTGACTTATGTGCCTATGTATGTACAGCATGTTCTGTGGGGAATAAGATCATCATCAGCAGCCTACTCTAGTCCACTGCTGGACATAGGCCTCTCCTTCTCAGGGCGCGCCATTGAGCTCGATCTTCGGCTCTTCTCATCCAGTCGCTGCCAGCCACCTTGCGCAGATCGTCGCTCCATCTAGCAGGGGGCGTCCCACACTACGTTTGCCCAAACGCGGTCTCTACTCCAGAACTCGTCTACCCCAGCGGTTGTCGGTTCTGCGACAGATGTGACCGGCCCACTGCCACTTCAGCTTGCTAATCTTATGAGCTATGTCGATGACTTTTGTTCTATGCCGGATCTCCTCATTTCGGATTCGATCCAGCAGAGATACTCCGAGCATAGCTCTTTCCATAGCTAGGGAATAAGATAAAGGAATATAATGGATATTACCAACCGATTTCGTAAAACGACGTGATAATAATTAAACCCTGAACAGAAACGACAGATAACAACCGCGACCGACAGCCTTAACGTGCGCTACGAGACCCGGAGGAGCGCAGATTAAAATGTGCTACTAGTGGTCACCCATCCTGGTTTTGACCGTGCCCAACGTTGCTTAACCTGCACGATCACTAAGCTAGGATCATTTAGATAACGATCGATAGGCTCCCAACTTGAGTACGAACCCTTTATAACCTGGGTTTTTGGATATCACATGAACAAAGTCTTCTTCTTCTTCAGGTCCTAGAACACCTAGTGGTGCATATGGCTGAGACAATATTCTTCCACCGCGCTCTGTCCGATGCCGCAGACTCTATGGTTTCCCAGGATACGTTAGCCGCGTCCAACCCTTTAAAGACTACGTTTCCATGTAGCTCTGCGTCTTCCACGTTTGCGAGATCCTCCTGTAGGTTGCCAGTTCAAGGAGGCGTAGGCGTGGATTTTTCGGCGACGTAAAGTGTATCCACAACCATTTCCTACGGCGGATCTGTTCAGATAATGGTTTTTCACGCGCCATAGCCCACAGAGAGATTAGCCCCGTGTTAGAGATTGTTCCGGCCAAAATATCCTAAACATGTAACGCAGGCACTTGTTAATGAACACTTGCAGCTTGCTTTCCAATTCCATGGTGTACTTCCAGGACTCACATCTATTGAGTAGAATGCTTAACAACAACAAAGTAGTTTCATTTCATTCCCCCATATGGTGAGGGTTTTTATATTTCTGGACAAACTTTATTAGCTATGTCAAAGGTAGGGTGGACCTTACTGACATGTGAGGAGCTACCAGGATGAGCATTTCATCTGAACTCCTCCGTGCCTCGGAGAGCACGTTAAGCAGGCGGTCCCGGTTACCGTTCGACAGCAGTCATTAAGCCATGTCAGAGGCCTACTGGCGGCCTGAACAACTCAGACAATAGGTTGGTCACTAACCATACGATAACGCAAACAAGCAACTGACATTTCTTTTCCAATATAAGAGAGTGTTCCATAACTAATTAAAATAATTCACGTTGACAACTGAGCATGTTCCCTTACTGCGTTAACAGCTGAAAATGTATCAGACTTTTATTTGACACAAGCAATGGAATGTGTACATCTGTCAACGAGAATAATTTCAACTGGTTTTGGAACACACTCTAAATATAAAAATGTTCTAGAAAACAAGCAATAGGTAAATAAGGTACCTAGTTGAATCTAGTATACCACTGTAACTCTTAATGATAAGTTTTTTGCATTAAACTGCATGTTTAATATAAAGCTAATAAAAAACCGATGCAAGAATATTTCAGTCAAGGATGGTGCTCAATATGTCTTGCTCACTTCTGACAGTGATTGATTTCTACTGTCTTCTTTTCTTCCATGCTATCAAAAAGTATAGCATATTTATATATACATATAACATATTTATGTCAAGACCATTAGAGAATTTATAATTCTTTGCACATGTCAGTCTAATAAGTATGAGAGAGAGACCACGTACGACTGTACCATCAACGGGGAGCAGTTCCAGCAGCGGAACCATATGTACAACCACAGGTGACGTATGTCGATATGTCATCTCATACCTTTTTGCCCATACTAGTATGAGAAGGTATCGAATTTCAAAACTGATAAACATTTTCCCACTGCCGCTGTACTTTATCGCTTTAACATTTTTGACACATTCATAAGAATGTCAAGAAATCTTAACAAAAACTTATTGCGACAGCATTACCCACACAGTATAGCTTGATTTATCTTCCACTGTACAATAATGTACATTGAGTATTCAAGTCTTTCGAAATTTGGAGTATCCAAAGGATTTGATGTTCAGTTTCAAACTAGGGTTAATTGAATAGTTTTCAGCACTAGAAGATAGCACTAAATACTTAATTCTATTTGGAGATAAGAAGCTTATAAATAAGTAATGAATGTCATAATGTCACTCACAGTGAATCATGAGCAAGTTCAAAGATTTAGCAGGCTTTGGTTGGGCCCAGGATGGGTGACCGCTAGTGGCATATTTCATCTGAGCTCCTCCGTGCCTCAAAAGCATGTTAAGCAGTTGGTCCCGGTTGTTGTCGTTTTGACAGCAGTCGTTAAGCCAACTCAGAGGCCTATGGGCAGCCTGAACAACTCTTACAATTAGTTTGGCCATTACGATAAACAAACAAACCACAGAATCCCAGCGCCCATAGAAACATTAGAAATTTTCCATTTAGGTAACTTCCATCTTTTCATAAGTCAGCCCAACAAGTTCATAATATGGTATTGACTATAAATACCATTACCACTGTAAATGAAGGAGACTATCTCCAGAAAAAGGGAGATTTGATTAGCATTGATTACGTCGCGATGTGAGACATATTCTTGCCAATGATAAATTGCTTCACGAATATGAGACATGTTAGATCAAGATCTCTATTACCAGACTAAGATTGTGTTCCATAATGTTTATTTACCCGATAATAATTACTCTACCCGGTTCCGAAACACAACGTGATTTTTTTCATCTGACAGTTCAAGTTGTGTTATGGAACCGGGCAATCGAGTAATATTTTAACTGTCAGGTGAAAGTTTTTACCCTAGAGAAATTAGAGTTATTTTTTACTCTGGTCAAAGTAAAAAACAGTACAGATAGCGATGCGTTGACAAATTTGTAACCGTTCCACGACTCTTTTGTAAAACTAGGCATATACCTGGTTCCAAAACGTTCACTTTACCCGATAATAATTGTCGGATAAAGCGAATTGGATCGTACCTAGCCCTTTATAATATGACTGTGACTGTAATGCTGTAATGAGAATCTCATGCATTGACAGGAATTCCAAGGCCACTACTGTAATACGCACCATCACGATAAAGATCAATAATACGCAGTGGAAATGAAGCAGTATTATGGTTGTTTCTACCTTCCATACATTATTGAAGGTTAGAAGGTAGGAGTTTTATAATAAGATTAAGCATAAATTCATGTGAGAAATGGTGACTGCCGAACCACGTATGCACTACACGTGTACGCAGGCCGGTCGCCGACATCGAACATTACAGAAGAAACTGTAAAAATAAAATAAACTTCAAAAATCTCACCTCAAAAGCGAATGTGATAGTTTTACAAAACTGTGTCTGGTGACAACACTATGAAAGGTTCGCACTTTAACAGAGAAATTTTAACAAAGCACAACAGTTGCAAAGCTACAAGAATTCCAAGAATATAATTAGGACACAAAATATTCCGGAAAATCGTAGTGACCACTCTACAGTCGACTACGATAACCAGCGGAACGCGATTGACTGACTGAAAAAAGATATGAATGAGTGATTAATTGAGTGAAGTGAGTGACTTCACTTCAGTAATGCGAATGAACGAATAAATAAAGACACCCCATTGGTCAATGAAAATATACAGTATTGCCACAAAATAACAGTGTCTTTTACCGAATTATGTAGAAATCAATGACAATGATTATTATTCGTTCCTATTCCAGACGTCACTCACTATATTTAATAATAGCTAGACAGTAATTACAAATAAATAAAATTATACATACGTAAAATTAAAAAGGAATAAAATAATGACTTCCTGCTTTCCCTGTTCAGCAATTTCAAATTCATAAAGGAAGCTTGAATTAATAAATAAATAAACTTGAATCAACTAAGGCAAAAAATATATGAAGTAAACTGTCACAAATAACTCCTATTTTAAGCCAATTTCGAGGAAACACATATTATTCTACGAAGCGCTACTTTCAACGCATGTGATTGGTTGCAACGAACCGAACCGGTACTGGAACTGGACCCGTGAAGTCCGAGGCTAAAACGAAAGCTAATTGAAACCACTGCGACTACATTAATAAATGTTTAAATTATCTTTTATAGATGTAAAGGTCTTCGATTACGATGAAGTTATAAACACAGGTAGTACGTATATATAGCGTATAAGTTTAACGTAAAATCTAACCAGGAAAATAATAACCCTGTCAACAGAACGGCACCTACTTTTCTAATATTTGTTACGAAATAATCTGAAAACAAGCCACAGTATTGAACTTCTGAAAATTAGTATACCTGTTCTCTAAATTATTTTTAGATCATTTTTAGTTTTAGTTCCATAATCGTAATTTTCTTATTTTTAAATTCTGTCTAATAAAAACTTCTAGTTTTGAAAGTGGGTAAAAATGTGATTACATAATTTAGTTGACACAGTAAAAAAAAGTTTCAATTAATATCGCGAGTTTTTGCTTTGTTTTTGTTCTAAAAATATTTTAAATTTGCAGAAAATAAACTGTTGATATGACAACATTTTCCTACAAATACTCATTCAATCTTTAGTGCTGGACTATACGCGTCCGGTTCCAGCGCCGGTTTGGTTTGCTGCAGCCAATCACAAGCATTATGCCCTCCCCACACATGAAATCAGCGCATCGTGATTGGCTGCAGGGAACCGAATCGGGGGGGGGGGGGGGGGGGGGGGGCTGGAATTAGCGCATGTAGTCCCAGCCTATATCGTTCAATTCTCTTTTACGTCAGTCAGTTTATCATTTTCGCGCGATTCGAATGGTGTGGTGTGGTTATTCTTATTACAGTTTTTTTAGGTTTTGTTTACGAAATAAAAATCGCATTACGCAAATGTTGCATAAACCATATTTAAACTGCATAAAGTTCGTAATACCTAGTCTATTGGAGTATTTACAAATTTGCGATATAGGTACATTCGTTGATTTTACTTTCGTTCAAGTTTCGTAAATACGTTTGTTATTACTTAGTACTATTATTTTGGTGTTTGTATTCCCGATTAATATTTCGAACAATTAGCAAAATGAGTTTGAGCCGATTGAGGTGCGTCATTAGGTGCGATTTGGTGAAAGTTTCCTCATCAAGCGCGCTGGTGTCGAAACTATGGGGACCTTGTGCTGGTAGAGGACTGAGCACATCAAATACGCAACGAGCTGTTGCCCAACAGACTTCGAAGCCGGACTGGAACCGGGCCGTGAGCGAGGCTGAGAAGATAGTCGGCTATCCGACGTCGTTTCTGAGTCTCCGCTGGGTATTGAGCGACGAGATTGCGAATGTTGCTCTGCATCTTCGGAAGTTAGTCGGGAGCAATCATCCTGTACTCAAAACTGCTAAGTAAGTACGGTAAAATACATTAGAATGCTATTTAGAAAGGGAATGAAGGAACTTTTTAAGTATGGTTGGATGTTGCACTGACCATCATTCCTATAAAATATCGGAGCACCTTTTGCGACTGAAACAGATCAAAAGCAACCTAAGCGTTTATTAGGACAATAAAAAAGTTTCCAAAAAATACTTTGCCACATGTATGAAGTGTATAATTTATTATGAGGCCTTTTCACATGGCATTTATTTGGTAATTTTTTTATTACAATTCAGGTCTATAATTATTAGTAATTAAGTACTTAGGTAGTACCTGTCTGTTCACCGTTAATTACATTTAATTCAATATAACGATTTTATTGTTAAATAAAATAATTTCTTCATACAGTTACCTAGATTTTTTTTATTTAGGTAGGTACCTAAAGTATTAAAAAAATATACATTTTCTAAAATATCAAACCTTTAATAGGTTTGTTCAATGCTCACATAGTAGCTGTAGCAATTGAAAATTCTTCTTAAAAGTATTACCTCCTTAATAAACTTAGCTTATCAACTCAAACTATTTTTTTAATGCAAGTAGGTAAGTACCTACCTTAAAAGTACATTTTTACAGAGTCATTTTTTTAACTACCACAATCACTAGGTATGTATCTTCCTATTGCCTAAATTTTTAAATTAACTATTAGGAATTTAATCTACAATGGCAAGAACAATATGCAAGCGTGGGGCCTCATCGTGCTACTCGTGTCCAAGGCTGCAGGCCACAGCCCCGAGATCCCTGACATGGAGCAGGACAAAGCAGCAGGAGTATTACACAGGTAATCATCTCTATTTTATTGAACATTATGGTTTATTGTTTTATGCATATGCGGTATTAGAAATCTGGAACACAATTCCCATTTTTTTAAGCCCGTTCCAGCAATATTTTTGCTCAGTTCGTAGTAATTTTCTAGTTTGAACACTGACTTTTATTGTCTCCTTTTCGTTCAATTTAGATATGCTCTGAAGTCATAGGTTTAAAAAATTTAAATATGAATTATTAAAAAAATAAATTGGAAAATATTAAAGATAAAAGTCATAGATTCTTCTTTATTAACATCCTATTTATGTTTTTTTTGACGTCCTCTTTTCAGCCTGTATTAATCCTGTGTTGTGTAAACACAAGTTTTGTTTAGGGCCCTTCAGAGGTGAGGGCGCTACTGGTTCGATTTTTGTGATGTGCGCGCGCACTTTTTGGTCGCTTTATAGTCATTCCTCGCCACCTTCTCAATATCGACGGTCTACCTTCCGGGCTACCTCAGATATGTCTGCGCCGCACTCATTGCCCATATATCTGGTCGTCACTACATGGCAGGGGCGGATTTAGAAAATAAATGTGGCAATTTTTTACTAAAATCGGAAAATAGTTCTAAATAAATAATCAAAGGCGAGTCGAACATTGCGCCCTCTATAGATCTTGTGCAATAAAGAGTATTCATTCATTCATCATATATGGCCCCCCTAGCCCCACTGCATCCGCCACAGCTATACCAGGTTCGTGTTATTAAAGAAAGCCCTTTGTCCTCAGTCAGCGCGCTCTCGCCGAGGTAACAGAGATGATCAGAACCTCCCACCTGGTCCACAAAGGACTAGTGAACATGAACGCTCAGCATCGCATCGACGTGGACCCTGACGATATGATGTTTGGCAACAAGATAGCATTGATCAGCGGCGATTACCTTCTTGCGAACTCCTGCACGGAGCTAGCTAGTTTGAGGTAAGTCGCATAAGTTGAAACTGCCACTTGGTTTCGACGTAATATCACGCGGCAGCAAATGACAGTTCCTAGATGACAGCATTGCTTAGTGGGGATCTCTTTTTGCGAACTCCTGCTCAGAGCTAGGTAATTTGAGGTAAGTCGTAGAAGTTGAATCTGTCACTTACTTACTCCGCAGGCGCTGCGACCCGAAGTGGATCTTGGCCTCCGATACTAAAGAGCGTCCTTATCTCTTTGTATAGTTACGAAACCGATACAAAGAGAATCTGTCACTTGGTTTCGACGTAATATCACGCGGCAGCAAATGACAGATCCTAGATGACAGCATTGCTAATCGGGGATCTGTTCTTGCGAACTCCTGCTCAGAGCTAGGTAATTTGTGGTAAGTCGTAGAGTTTCGAAAGTTAGTTTATTCTGCCGTTTGGTTCTCTGAAGTAAGTCCATAAGCAAATTAAATTAATCTGCTACTTGATTCTTAAGGTAAAGTGGTTTCCTTTGATGCTACTCAAAGATTTTGAAATTCACCCTATATGTTTAGGAGGGGGCTTATAGTCTGATTTCTGTGATGCTACCATTTGAGCTTCTTCAATGAGGGTTAATTGACTCTGCACTGATTCCGCGGAAGTGGTTCTATTGGTCATTATTATTGGTCATTGGATGGGTAATTTCCTTACTATGCAAATACGATCTTTGTTCGAAGGCGAACCTAAACTGCCACATAAAACGATCGTTATGCGAAAAATAAAACGGCTATATAAGAGGCCAATTCGACCCTGACTAAAATGTTAGCTTCCTACAAGTTTGTATTAGAATATTCGGAAGTTATTTTATAAATAAACTAGGTATTTTTACCCGCATTCGCACTGGTCTTTTTAACGAGTTACTTCAGTTTCCCGTGGAAACCCGCCTCCAGAACCTTCCCTTCAAGATAATATTGTTAACGAATAACAAGTCTACGGTTGGTATTTAAATATTAGTGCTTAATGTAGTTTTTGTGCTTTGTGCTACTTGTCTTGGCTTTAAGATTACGCTCGGGTCACATTCCGTTAAATAAGTTTTTGCATTTGGTGGGAAGAGATGCATCACCGTTTTGTACCAACTGCAACAAAATAGAAGACCTCACTCACCTCCTAATGGAGTGTGACCTGGTGAAAATTGGAAGGAAGAATTGAATTGGAAGGAGGAAGAAATTTGACCTCAATAGGATCCAAAATGTGAGGCTCAATATTATTTTGAGTCAGCCCTTATCTGATAATATGAAACACTTACTGTTGTTTGCTAAGCTGGCTCTCAAATTGAGGGCTGACTCTAGTAATACTTGAACTTCCCTTCCCTTTTCTTAGTGACCCTAACGAAGCTGACATGGTCACCTTGTCGTATGCTAAAGCCTCTAAATTGAGATTTAAAAAATAAATAATAATAAGAATAGTTTATTTGTGCGGTAAGATTACAGTAGAAAATCTGCTCGTACGAAGCGATTTGCTTCTTCGTTCATTATGCGAACGGCTAAGGAATGGAACAGCCTGCCGGCGTCTGTATTTCCCGAAACCTACAACCTTGGGATCTTCAAGGCCAGAGTGAATAGGCATTTACTGGACCCGCATGCTCCATCGTCGACCTCATCGTCGCTTACCATCAGGCGAGATCGAGGTCAAATGCGGGTTTAGTTATACATAAAAAAAACCCAGTAATAAATGTAGGTAGTTGTTTAAAAAAATCTCAAATAAGGTCTCACCTACACGTTACTTCGGCAAATCTTCCGCTCTCTGATCGCGACCGGTACCCATCCTTAATATAAACGTTATAAATCCATATTGATAGACTAATCAATACAAACGCGCAGCAGTGATTATTAAAAATGTCGGCTCTAGTGATAGTTAGACCTATAGATAAAACAGATTTTAATAAAACGACACTGCAGGTTCAAGTATTTGTTACAATTTTATTGTGCTTGTACCCAGCGGTTATTTGCAAGGAATTAAGTATAATTTTAGTAGCTCGTGTATAGGTATCTAATCTATCTAATTCCCATTCCTGTTAATATGACGCAGTTGAATTTGAATGTTTTGAATTATTAAAATTTTTGGTGGTAGAAGTTCCCGCCGAGGGTGAGTACACTCACCGTGGACGTCTTGTTCTGATGATGGCTCATTTACAGGCGAAACACGTGTCGTATTTGAATTCAATTTTGCGCTTTCTAGCGTAAACTGCTATAATTTAGGTCCAATTCATCCATTTCACGCTCCCTCAATCCTTATCTTATCACATTCGGTTAATTTGCATACTGTTATGACTTTTTCTTCTACCTTTCTTTTAAAAACCTTTCCTCGGTTTAAAAATAAAATGTAATAGGTCGAACTTCATAATTGGCTGTATATGTATGTGATATATGTGTAGTTTTAAGTAGAAAGCTACCAAGAATGCGAAAAAAATTAAAAATATAAAAATAATAATTAACAAACTGAAAGTCAGGCATGACTTTGGACATGACGACATCTAGGTTCAGATTGTCCTATAAAGGTCCTACTATCCCTAGGTACGGTTAGGTTAGGGTTCTTAACTGGCCATAAAACCCTAAAAATCTCTATTTATAAATACTACAAAGGAAGTTAGATAGAAACACTTTATTGTACACAAAATCAGGAAAAGTAAAGACTACAGGAATAATAACACGATATGTACAAAGGCGGCCTTATCGCTTAAAGCGATCTCTTCCAGGCAACCTCTGAAGTTAATTGGACATTAAAGAGATTGAAGTTCTGTGTTACAAAAGAGTCCACCACAGAAAAGTAGGTATGTGCTAAAAAGAAGCGCGTGAATTACAAAATCTTTAGTGTGAGCCAAAACAGTATCACCTATAACAGGTTTTAGTTAAATAATTCAATCAAATTATTGCCAGTGATGTAATGTTACAAGTGAAAGTTAACCTTGCATGTTTGTTAGTTATGACTCGTATCAAGTTCTTTTTGCCGATGAGGTTGGCGTTGTCAGTGAACAATTTCTCTCAATATTACATTGTAATTCGCGTAGTTCCAAATCTGGCCACCGCAGTAAAAAATGGTGTTGTAGAACGAGGTTAGTGACACGCAAAAATCGTTTGTTGGGTCAAAGACTACGTAGCATTACCGGAAAGAACCTATGGAGAAATCCCATTACCTAGAAAAACAATGACTAAGGGAAAGTATATGGTGGTTTTAAACGGTTAGGTTTAAAAGATCGTTGTCGGTGAAGCTTTACCGTTTTGCGTCTCATTCCTACGCCCTGGATTTATTTATGGTGTAAAACAAGCTTTACATTTAAGTTGGCGATATTTTGAGAAATTCTACTCAGTAAATCTTTAAAAAAACATAAAACACATGCTTTCCCTTTCTACGCCAATAGCTCTACATGGAGATGACTTGAGCAATAATTTACGACGTTTCTTGCAACTCATGGTAAGATCTACCAGAGCGTCGTCGGTGGCCTAGTGGCTAGGACACCGGACTTCGCATGGGAGTGGTTCGGGTTCGAAACCGTGCAGTGCCATGTACCAATGAGTTTTTCGTATTTTTCGAAAGACTTACGTACATTTAGCGACTGCGCTAACGGTGAACTTATTTTTTTTTTAATTATTACAATTTTACATCTTACAAATATACATAGAAAAAAATATCCACTAGCATCATTAAACCTTAAACAGTTTGTCTTGATGCTGGTATTGCTGGTATTAAAAAAATAAACTATAAAAATAAGAGAGTATTTATAATAATAATAATAAATAATAAATTTATTTAACGACAACACTACAACGGAAAGGTACAATGAATACTACAAAAAATTAAATTAAAAAATAACATACATATTTCCTAATACCGAGCCTACGGTCAGCACCCACACTAGGTAATCCTGTGTCGTGGGCGCTGTGGTGGGGAGTGTGTGTTGTGGTTTGTACCTAAATGTACTGTAAGTAATGTGATTTGGCGAAGTAGAATTGTGTGAGTTATTCATTCACACATTAGTAAAAAGGTACAACATTGTTATTTTATTCTAATTCTTAACCTATAAACAATATATATAACACGTATTGCCCTATGTGTCGAGACCTCAGCGACACGCTGGTTTTCAGGTCTCGCCTAATGTGCTAGGTGGAGCGCTGGTTGCGGGACACAACACGATTATGTGGTCAAATCTCTATTATGTAATTTTATATTAAAATGAATGACGATATGTAGCTGGCTTTAGCTTCCTTGTGATGATAACAATTGTGTTTCTGTGTCTGAGAGAGTGTCTATACCATTCACTGAGGTCAGCTAACAGAGTCTGCTGCATACAGCAAATTTATTAGGTACATATACCTAGTAAATTATCCTAAAAATAACCCCTATCGGTGAAATAGAACATATTTACTATCACAGGATTCAACATCTAGTGGCAACGAACTTCGGCGTGATTGGTGTGTATTTTATTTTATTTTATGTGGGCAAAATCGACCAAACACAAGCAGATTTTTGCGACGAAAGTGCTCTTTACAGTGTTTTTTAACAACACGATTATGTGGTCAAAACACTATTATGTAATTTTATATTAAAATTAATGACAATAAGTAGTTATATGTAACTGGCTTTTGCTCCTATATATTCCTCTAAATTATATTCAAACTACCTACAGCATTACAGTGCTTGTACTACTTAAAATTCTATATTCATATTATCTAAAATTGTACCGTATTTCTTGCAAATAAAAGTAATTTAATTTCATACTCCTTCCAAGGACTACGGAATAATTTCTCAATGTCGTAAACGATTAGTATTCTTTAAACGCACAAGGTTACGCTTTCACTGCTTTCTACAAGGAAACGCATTGCACTGAACTCGCTGCTTCGCGTTTTGCTGTGCTGTAATGATCATAGGTAATTGTAATGGTAACAAACATGCTACATTATACGACACGAAAACTCTGGGTATCTCTCGGCGCCCATGAGAAGTTTGATTAGATTTTTTTGTTTTTTAAATCTCAATTTAGAGGCTTTAGTACACGACAAAGTGACCATGTCAGCCTCGTTAGGGTCACTAAGAAAAGGGAAGGGAAGTTCAAGTATTATTAGAGTCCGCCCACACTTTGAGAGCCAGCTTAGCAAACAACAGTAAGTGTTTCATATTATCAGATAAGGACTGACTCAAAATAATATTGCGTCTTCCATTTTGGAGCCTATTGAGGCCAAATTTCTTCCTCTTAATTTTCACCAGGTCACACTCCATTAGGTGAGTGAGGTCTTCTACTTTGTTGCAGTTGGTACACGGTAAACGGTTAGATTAGATTTATATAGTCTTTCTATGTTGGCACAATCGTAGTTTTAAATTAATTGATACTAATACAGTAGTTGGTACCTCAGTCAGTCAACTGTCAAAATTCACGCAATTGAGAACCATCCTCAGTCACGATATAGTCGCAATTAAATTTTTCATTTCGATTCTTTTCGAAAGAAATATTTGGTGAAAAATGTATGGACTGTCATATTCTGTCTGTTCCCCAAAATCCTGGAACAGAAGTGAACAATTAAAAAACCCCGAAGCACGATTCGGATTGTGCCTACACTTTGCAGGGAACCCGTATGTACAGCTACAGTTGGCCGATTGCAATTGTTTCGACACCCGCCGTTGCGGTACCGCCCGTTCTGAATAGGAAGACAGGGTTCCCTGTCAAAAATATAATCACCATTTTTGTATTTTTTTAAAGGCGTGTTCATATAGGTGCTAAAATACATAAAAAACTACCCCATTCCAATCATGGTCAAACGTGACAAAACTTAATTACTTACTCGTATTTATTAAACTTATAAATGTTATGTTTTCTTATGGTAATATTAACACAACATTGGCAGATCCAGTGTTAGCATAGCCCATCGATTTTATTACAATTATGCACATAACTAACAAGTCGGTAACTCAGTATGACGGCATCAGTATGCGGTTATATGCGTGAGTCCGTTTAAAGCTGGTTTAAAACAGTTTTAAACCAAGATCAGTGGTTGAAAACTATTTATTTTAAATAAGTGGCCGCATGTTTAAAGCTGGTTTAAAACAGTTTTAAACCAAGGTTAGTGGTTGAACATGGTTCAAAACTATTTTTTTTAATAAGTGGCTAGTCATCAAATGTGGGGCAGCAAATTGTTGCAGACTTTTTGTTTTAATTACGATTTTTGTATTTCTCTTTTAATTTTATGTGCATCATAAAAGTAGGTATAGATATAGGTAGGTACATATATCTATACCGAGAAAAAGGGTTTTTTCCCCTAATATTTCTTATACCGATACATTGTATTATAATACAATGTTTAATCAATATTTACGCCACAATTTGCCGTAATAAAGTTAAGCGATCGAAGTATCTGACCAAAATTAGCTTCAAAAACTACATCCTCTGTCGAGTATTCAACCGTTTTAAAAGGTTTGTTATAGGTTTTGAAATAGAAATATTTAGCACTGTAAACACCAGAATATAAAGAACATATTTAGAACACAATACAGACGTATACAAAAATTAATAAGAACATGCAGCACAAAACATCCGGTGTGGTACACTGCCAAAAAGGGTACACCAGCTCAGAACGGTTGTTGGTCATAATGAGCGTGTATGTATAGCGTTGAATGTCACTGAACATTGTTATATTGAATAGAGACTGATTTGACTTTCTCTAGGAGAAAATCTTCCATACATAACATTGTGTAGCAGTATTGTTTGTTCTGAGCTTTTACAAAGCTTTCACCTTTTGTGGTTTATCCATCAGAGCTAGCTTTGTTTGAAAGGTTCTTTATCGGCGTTCCAGATGCTTTATTTGTCTCCTGACCACCCATGGCACTTAATATATGATTACATGCAGATTACTCACTGATGAAAGTCAAGAGTCCTCCGACTAGTTTCAACCTTCTAACTATTATAAACAGACTTGATTACGAGTAAGTATATATCAATACGGCATAGAACAAAGTTATCGACATAGCTCATAAGATTAGCAAGCTGAAGTGGCAATGGGCCGGTCACATCTATCGCAGAACCGACAACCGCTGGGGTAGACGAGTTCTGGAGTGGAGACCGCGTTTGGGCAAACGTAGCCCTGCTAGATGGAGCGACGATCTGTGCAAGGTGCCTGGCAACGACTGGATGACAAGAGCCGAAGATCGGGCTCAATGGCACGCCCTGGGAGAGGCCTATGTCCAGCAGTGAACTAGAGTGGGCTGCTGCTGATGCTGATGAATATATCAATGTTCATGTTCAGTTCGTCTAAATGAAGATAAAAAAAATGACATTGATAACCCATCGGCGCATAAAGTTTGGTTTATTCAATGCCGTTAGTGTGTCACGACCATCATAAAGTTTTGAAATGTTCGTGGACTTTAATCTTTTGGATACGTCATGCTTTGTCCTGTCTTGACTTGACACGCTTTTGAATGGAGATCCTAAGTACTCGTAGGTACATGGGTAGTTCATTAAAAATATAATCAATGGGTAGGTAGGTAGATAGGTAGGTATTCATTCATGTCATCAGGGTCGTGGAAGGAAGTATTTGGGAAGTGTTGGTCGTTAGTAGTTCATGGAAAATTTCGATGTGATTGGGTACGGAATTTTTCATGTTTGAATTTGTCAGTGGATGAAACGGTAACGAGGGAATTACAGGGTTTCTTTCATTTCAGATTATCTATAAAATAGGGTATTTGACTTTTTTTTATTGCATCAATCAACTTACATGAATACTGAAGATGGATCTGAAAACTGTTTATCGATATCTCAAATAACATCAGCGATATTAATGTTAAAGTTAGTAGTGGCGGGATGCTCCGTCCCTTTCTAGCAAATATGTAGCCAAGGACCTGCTTGTAGGGCGCTATCGAGGAGTGACGTCACTATTCGCTATTGTCATCTCTTTCTTCCGTCTAATTTCTGATTGCCTGTAGCTATTTTATTTTTCAACGCATTTCATTCATTTTAGGTCTACTTCTTAATTTTTATGAAATGCATTTAATATTTGATACTTGTCAAATACCTTATTACTTGACCTCTATTCAACCGGCGTCTTACTGCTGAAGTTTAATGCTCGCTATTATCTATGGTCTTGGACTTTTCTTATCCAGTTCCCTTCCACAGGCTTTCTATCTTATGTCATCTGTCCATCTCACTGGTCGTTGCCCCCCGCTCCAGACCCAGACCTTGGTCGGTTCTTCAATGTCATAACTCTTTTATATGTTGAACAGGAACCAAGAGCTGGTAGAGCTGATGTCGTCAGCTGTGCGAGACTTGGCCGAGGCGGAGTTCCTCGGAGACAGGGACGACCAGAACAACCCCTTACCCTCGCGACCACTGCCTGAGGAGGAGAGAGGCCCGGCTTCAGGTATGCCTTTAATAGCTTGCTTCACTTTCAGGCTTAAAACCCCGAAGCACGATTCTGACAGGGAACCCCGTATGTATTTACCTACAGTTAGCCGATTGTAATTGTTTCGACAACCGCCGTTGCGGTACCGCCCATTCTGAATAGGAAGACAGGGTTCCCTGTCAAAATTAATACACCCTTTGTTAGATTTATTATTATCAATAAAGGATTGTATTGTATTGTATTGAAAAGTTGACTGCTGTAACTAATCTAATTGGACCCTACGGAACAGCATTTTCCCGTAGCTCTATTCAAGTCTGTCGCTCAGAAACATCGTTCTATAGAGCGAGCAAGAATGCTTCCAAGCGCCATCTTCGGCAATGGCGATGGCGGGCCGATTCTGTGTAAGCTATCTTTCTCGCTTTAGGGAACGATGTTTCCGAGCGATGAAGAAGGATGGACTTACCTTGTGGTCCAACTATGAAAAATAAATATGTGTATGGCCTGAGATTTTGAGGTAGGTATTTTAAAATCACCAAAAATTCTCCTAAAGTATTCTTCTAAGTCGTATTTCCTCATTGATGAGGGTCGTGAATTAACCACATAGAACTACTCTTTTGGCAGATTTAATGAGGTTTGCCATGGTTTTCCACATTTCACACACGGTTATCTCAAATTCAAATTATTTATTAATTCGTAAATATAGGTTGCACAAGTTGTAACCTAAAAGTATGGATCTCCATATTTAGCTATAACATTATTTTAAATAATTATAACATAAGAATTATAACTACTTATAGTAATTTAAGTAATCTTTTACAAGTAACTTCTTCTTTGTCCTCGCCATATCCCGGTTAGACGGGGTCGGCTTTCTTAATCTTGAGGCGCCATTCTCCTCGATTGTACACGTCATCCTCAGTTAGGTCCATGGTGTTCATGTCACGTTTGACAGTCGTTAGCCAGGTAGCACGCGGCCTACCTCTTCCCCTTTTAGTGGTTGCGATGGAAAGGCACTTCTTCACGACATAATCGTCAGGTTGGCGCATCACGTGGCCATAAATCCCTTCCCGATTTGCCGTGATTTTGCGCCTCTCCATTTTTCTCTCCATCTTTAACAAGTAACTAAACAAATAAAATTCGAAACAGTTTCAAAATAAAAACATGTCTCAGTGTTCAGGTTTCCTCACGATGTTTTACTTCACCTTCAAACAAACGTAAATCTTCAAAAAAATCAGAAAAACGTTTACCAGCCACTACGCCATTGATGACGCTCTAAAAACTGCTAAAGTTTAGTTTTCCGTTTCGAATGCGAATTCCAGTTAAAAGCACCGACTAATAATTATCCTTGCCTTGGCGTAAGTACAAATGTTGGTTGGTACATCAACTATTAGCATTGTTACGAGCCAGCGCTCATCCGCTGTAAATGTCAATACGAAACCTGTCCGTACAGTCGACCTTACGTAGTTGACACTCTCAGTGTGTAAGGCTCGGACTTCATGGGTCCGGTTCCAGTCCTGGTTCGGTTCGCTGCGACCATTCACCTGTGCTCCGCTCTCCCTCCACTTGAATTTGCGCTTTGTGATTGGATAGAGCGAACCGAACTGGAAAGTCGACTTTAAAGTCCTAGGCTTATACATAGAGGCTTGATGTACCTACTACTCATCGGAAATATATGTGGACATGGCGTAGCGATTATAGCGTTTATGGTAAGCAGAAGTCGAAATCGAGCGTCCATCTCGTTCAATCGCATAGACACGAATATAATGTGTGACTGTAACAACGGATGTCGTAAACCCTCGACATTGAATGTCGACATTGTGGTAGTTCTGTAGGTACTTGTATGCAAGTCTCATCAGCTCATCATAATTACTTCCTCATGAACTGTATGATAAAGCAGGTTTCGGATAATTTTACTTTGTTTGTAATTGGACAGTGAACTCACTTGCCTTAAGGTCATGGGTTCAGTGGTCTGTCTTTGTCTGGATCTCTGGTCTTTGCTATGATCTTTTTGACCTCCCCGTCCAAAAAGAAGTGTTATAATTTTGATGCGTATTTCTTTTTGTCTGTGTCATCATAACTCAACAACCGTTGATCCGATTTAGGCGCGATTTTTTGATATGATAGATAATTTTAGCCATGCCTGAAAAAAATCAATCAGAGGTTAATTTCCAAGATCTTGGAGTATTTTTTATGTCAGATTGGATCTCTGTTAAAATCCGCGGTGCACTTTCCACATCTGGAACATTGACGATCTGATGATGGCCAGGAAAAAGTAAGGGGATCTCCACAATTCTTAAATTTTTAATTTAGCTTTATCATTTAGTAAGTTACCTACATATCCCAGTCATTCTTAATTTCTTATACAAGTGAAAGGACTTAACTTTATCTTTCACTTTTTGTAAATGATCCTTTCTGCACCTCTACACGAGAAAAATTAGCGGAGAATTACTTTACAATATAAAACACAAAAAAAACCACATTCCTATCCACATCTCGTATATTTAATCGGTATGCCGCCATTAAGATTCACCATTGTACGCGACAGTGAGGAACCGAACCGTGTCCTGATTGCAAGCAAGTCTGCCTGCTTCGAATACTAAGCTATAATACTAACGTCACAAGTACTACTTACCTACTGGTATATGGTTCAGGGGACTATATCAATTTAATGTCATCTTAGAAACTTTTTTGATCGTTTCTAACTTTACGTTTTACGCCTGAATGTGACGGACTCGTGGTTACACCGTTTTGTTACACCAGTGTAACTACGAGGATTTTTTCCTCGTGCTTAGACTGTTATCATAAAAGAAATCAATAATAAATAGTTAAATAGTTTTGTTTGTATCTACTAACCCATAAGTATAAAGAATAGCTTCTTTAACCCATGGGGCCGGCCTCCATAAAGAAATACACCTAAAAATCCTTATACCATCGTGAAGTAATCGAAAGGCTTTCATTTTATACGTCAGTCGAAAAAATTGGTAGCGTGACCCCAAAGTTGGCATCAGATCAAGAGTTTTGGGGTCGAGAACCCGCCGTAAAATTACAAATATTTTAGTGTCACTCTCAGGATCCTCCAACCTTCGATGAAGGAGCCAATGCAGGACACACATAGATTCTAGCTAATCATTATAAAATGATGCACAATACTTCCACTACGTTGAGTCAGTGAATTCGACACCCATACAAGAATAAGGCGATCCGTTTGTAGATGACATGACACTATGCGAAGCAGATTTGCACGTGAGCTAAAATCTTGTGACATGGAATACTTTTGGAGTGATATATCAGCCCTTCAAACATGTATCTGATGTGAGTAAAGTAAGTTAGTAAAATACACAACAGATAACAACAAATAGATCACAAAGCACTATGTATATTTCTATGTATATTTGGCAAAAGGGGGGAAAGTCAGCAAATGCTGACATACTCGGGTACCAAATATGCAGCGCTGTTTTTCATTTCCCTCCTTATCCCAAGATGTTAGTGGGAGCGATAGTGTAGTGGGTAAAAAAATTAAACCTAAAAATCAAAAAGATTACAGATGTGGTCAGATCAGACATCAGGTATAGTGATGTGATATTAATTTGATCATACATAACCATATCATTTATGGTAACGGGCCAGGGCAAGTACCGATATTCGAAAGTTATCCATATAATGCTTTATAAGCGGTATTTAATTGCAAAAGTACTCGTTTTGGAACGGTGACATGCCACACTCTCTCTCATTTTGATAGCAGTGGTAAATAATAATGACATTCTGGCACAATGATACGCCTGCTTCCTCTTCAAGGGTTTCAAGTTCGATTCCTTGCGGGAAAGGACTTTAAACATTTTTTTTGTAAGGACAGCAGACGAGCTAACGGGACCACCTGATGTAGCCCTTACTCAACTCATCTGATTACGGGATGTTACGGAGCTTCGACTCCGACTCTGAAAGGTCGGAACTTCCGATTGATTTTACACCTCCGACTTCGGCTCCGATAATTTTGAATCGGGGGTTATACCGAAGATTTGAGCAAACATATTCAAATATCAATATTTTATTAAATAGTGTAGGACTACATAAAGGAATATGTTTTATTTCCGCAAACGTCATATAAAAAATATTGTTCAGCTATAAAAATTTAAAAACAGTTTAAAACATCTCTCTTCTACCTCCGCCTCCGAGTCCGGTTCCGACTCCGATAAATCAAATTTAAAACCTTCGGTTTCGACTCCAGTTCCGGTAAAACCACCTCCGTAACATCCCTATAACATCTGACTAATGTTATTGTTATTATTAGGGGGTTTCGAAGAGCATAACGTTTGTCCACCAAATCTTACGGCGAAAAGTGGAAACTACCTGTGATGAAGGTGGTTCCTCGGTCTACCCCCTCGGGGATTATGGACGTGACAGTTATGTTATGCTATGTTAACCTTGAGGACTTGTCTAAGTCATCATCATCATTAGCAGCCCACTCTAGTCCACTGCTGGACATATGCCTCTCCCAGGGCGCGCTATTGAGCCCGATCTTCGGTCTTCTCACCCAGTCGCTGCCAGCCACCTTGCGCAGATTATCGCTCCATCTAACAGGGAGGCGTCCCACACTACGTTTTCCGGTTTCCACTCCAGAACTCGTCTACTCCAGCGGTGGTCGGTTCCGCGACAGATCTGACCGGCCCCCTGCCACTTCAGCTTGCTAATCTTATGAGCTATGTCGATAACTTTTGTTCTATGCCGGATCTCCTCATTTCGGATTCGATCCAGCAGAGAATCTATGTACTTATATACGAAAATGCCCTTTCCGAGTAAAACGCTCGACACCAATCCTATTACAAGTTGGTAACCCGTTATAGGTATTTGTGGTATTTAACATGAACTTGTGACGTAGACAGAGAAATTAAAAGTAAACATTACACATTGTAGTTGGCTAACTTTCATTTCTGGAAGGTAGGTAGGTACATGTAATTTTTCCTAACGATGTCAACTTTAAATAAATAGAGAGATATGTCGGAATAATTAAAACTTACGTAAATATATTCGTGGAAATCGCTGTCCCACGTTAGCTTTTTCAGTAAATAGTGAACTACTAGTTTTAAATTTAGATAAGCTATTTATTGACTGACATATGATTATCGAATTGCGAACAAGATTTTGTCTGGAGTCCAGATATTCAAAACATAAAAATGAATCCATTCAGGATGGTCTGCGCGTGAAAAATCGTGAAATGTTTTCCCGCCATAAAATCAAAATAAAGTATTTTTTTTGCCCGCTGCTGGGCAAAGGCCTCCCCTCCGCCTTTCCATTTTTCTCTATCCTCGGCCTCCTAAGTAATATTAAGAAATGAAATTTTATATTCCTTATCGGATAGTGATAACCACCTTTGAGGAGCTCGTAGCCTAGTTGCTAGCACGGTTAGAAAGTGATCGTGCAGGTTAAGCGACGTTGGCGCGGCCGGTACCTGGATGGGTGACCGCTAGTGGCATATTTCATCTGAGCTCCTCCGTGCCTCGGAAAGCACGTTAAGCAGTCGGTTCCGGTTGTTGTCGTTCGTCAGCAGTCGTAAGCCATGTCAGAGACCTACGGGCGGCCTGAACAACTCTGACAAATAGGTTGGCCACTAACCATACGAGCAAGCAAGCATCGGATAGGCAATATGAATGTTTGCATAAAATTACTTTTTTCAGAAAATTTATAGATATGAAGAAATTAACAATTTTTACGATTTTTCACGCGCGCTTATACGTTTTAAAAATTCTAAGAACACCTTCTCATTTTCAGAATGGGAATGCGTGGTGGAACCTCTACCTATGTCGGGCGTTCTCGGCAGTGCAAGACGTGAATGGGCTGCAAGGCATGTCCTAGCGGCTGGAGCTTTGCTCGGCAAGAGCTGTTCGGGCGCTCTGAAGCTCGCTGGACACAATCCTGCGTTGCAGAGTCAGGTATGTATGCAGAATGTCAGAAGAACCAACCACAGATATCATTATTTAAATAATGTTCTAGGGGCTTCTAACAAAGAGTTGTTTGTTATGATTCGGTATGCTAGCCACTTAGCAGAGTGATTTTTAAAATTCTTGGTTAAAACTACAGAAATCGGAATTTAGTAGCGCCCTCAATTTCAAAACCTGGTTAAAATTTGATAGAACATTAGTAAAGCATTGGTCCTATGCAAGTATACCAGCAAGGCATTGACATATCTTTGATAGGGCTCTGACTCTGATTGGCGCAGTTTAATTTCTACGAGGTACATCCTATTTTATGCTTTAATTTAATTATTTTTTATTTTTTGTGCTCTATCCAGGGTTCATCCCAAGGTCCCTTAGGGCCTTTGAAACGTTTGCGTGGGGAAATGGGTCCAACACGTAGATGCCTTATTAGAGTTTTTACTATACAATTGTGGAATGGAGTGCAGCTACCGGGGCCTGACTCTGAACACGTCCATAACAATGCATTATTATTGTTATTATTTTCGTCTATTAATTATTTTTTCTTTATTTTATTTTCGTTAACAGGATTGTCATATTTGCATAACCTTATTATGTCATAATATAGAGACATCGGAAGAGACTGGCCGTCACAACACAGGGTATCCTAGTGTGAGAGCCAGGGAAATCTGAGAAAATGTTAAAGATATTGTCGGCATGAATAGTTTTTGTAATTTTATTTTAATCTTTTAGGTTCCGAAAGCCACGTATTACGGAGTAATATTTAGTATTCTGTGGTATTACGTTAAAAGTGGCGATATTGAACAATTTCTCTATTTACAATCACTACCTGACATGTTATCTTGTATACTGGACGGCGATTCTCGTGGTGGAATGTCGAATTCGACATTAGTCCTATCTCATTCGCTCACATTACTTGTGTGAGCGTAACAAGACGTTCGTAGCGCTCGACTTTTGTATGTCGAACGCTGCGAGAATCTTCCAGGTTTCAGGAAATGTAAATCAAAATTACAACGTGTATCTATTTTCTTTTCCAGGGCTATTTATTCGGCTGCCACCTCGCCTTAGCCTGGCAAGCGTTCCTCGACCTCGAAGCATTCTCGGGTCCTGAACCGACCAGCTTCTCCCTAGTGGGGGCTCCGCTCGCCTTCACGCTGGAAGCGAGGCCTGAGCTCTACTCGCACATCGAGGCTGGTCGCCGCAGCGTGCACGATGTCGACTACCATACTGTAAGTATAGAGCTATATGTCAATACCACTTTTTACATCAAAGTATAAATATATTAGAAACTCAATTCACTTACTTTTCCCTGGTCATGATCAGAACCAATTTTTATTAACATGGCTAACAACACTTGACAAAATTCTCTTTTAAATATTTAAAAAAACTCGCGTCCAAATCATCGGTTATTGAGATATGATGAAGCAAACAAACGTGTAACGATGTCGACTTCATCATCCATATCAACCTCCTTGCCATCAACTTCAACCTCATCGTTAGCGTTTATCTCATCTCATTTCGTATTGGCATCTTCATTTCTTCATTTAAATTCAAAATCATGTTCCAATTCCACTTTTAAATTTCATTATTCCATTAATTTCATTGTTTTATTTGTACATTCACTTTTTATCCGTATTTCGTCTCGAACGGACGTCTCCCGTCCTACTACCTATTTTCTGTGTTACCTACTATGTGTTCTTTTCCTTATAATATATTATTTAAAAACCAATTCTTCTATTTCTTCATCTGCGCACTGTCCTAGAACCCTGCTAGCCGGCAATAGAGGACAGACTGTAGCAAACGTGTCCAAATTACAACCTCTTTTTGATCAGGGGTGAAAGAGATTCTTATAATTTGCTATGCGGCTACGTATTAGATAATTTGAGTTAGGTATGCATTTTTTTACCAAGCGTGGTTTACCTAAAGCGTTTTGGCAAATACCAATAGCAACCGAAGAGCCCAAAAAACTGTCTTATACAACCCAGGTGAATATTTGCCGTTTTAAAACTGCTGTATTCGGTTTGACGAATGCGTCTGCGAGTAAGCTACTTTAGTGTTTCGGATAATTCGACCTAAAGTTTTTGCATATCTTGATGATGTTTTATTAGTTGGTACTACATTCAACGAACTCTTCTTTCCTTACTAACTAACTTCTGTGTTACAATAGAGTAGTTGTACTATAGGGTATTTCTGCACTTTCACGTTATTATATTTATAGCTATTGCTACTAATTAAGTTATTTATTTATAAATTAGCAGAACGTATTTGTTTTTAGTTTGTTGTATCATTTATCTGATTTATGTGATGGTCTCTGATTTTAAAATTGTAATCTGTGACCACTAGCAACCTATCAGTTTTCGTGACGTAAATGTTGTTGTTGTTGTAAGGTTACGTTTTGTAGAACAGGCCATTTTGGCACTAAGAGCCTCCTACACAAGATGAGACTGGCAGACAATCCCATCTGTAGAGCCTGTGGTGACACCGTTGAGTCAATGGAACACTTGCTGTGCGAATGTGACTCGCTGGCTGGAAAGCGTATGAGTCTTCTGTGGGGTCGCCTACCCGAAACCAGAGGACTATAAGCTCCTTCCTGTAAGCTGTATAGCGTCCTTGATGCAAAGCATCTTTAAGAAACAAGAAGGTTACTAAGGTAAGGGTGAGCAGAAAAGATCCCTGAGGGTCTAAGTGCCGCTGGAATTGTCCCTGGCCCCCTGTCATAAGATAAGATACGTTCTGTAAAAACTTCTGGCGCCTTCGTATGTGAAAAAGACTATAGTAGCGCTGTGTGAGTAAATAATGGGCTCAGCTTCTCGCACTAGATTATCCCATTTTATTTTAAACACTCGTAGCACCAAGATGATAACTGCACTTGTCTTCTTACGCCTTTAGTACACCGCAGCGATTTTGAAACGGAATAGGAACGAACACATAAAAATCTAGAAAACCTAAAAATAGATTTGTACGGTTCGTTTCGATTCCATTTAAAAATTGTTACAAAAGGTTGCAAAGGCTGACTTAAGGCGTTAGCCGTAGTAGGAAGCGAAATCCTTAACCAACGTCTTGTTTTTCCTTCCACAGCTATACAAAGCGGTAGTGGAAGGCAGCGGCATCGAGCAGACGAAGCGGCTACAGCGGGAGCACATCGCGGCCGCGTGCGAGGTCCTCGACAGCTTCCCCAACTGTGACGCGCGCACTGCGCTGTTCAACATCATTATCGCCATGCACGCCTCGTGAGTTACGGGGCTGTAGTCTCGTGAGTTACGGGGCTGTAGTCTCGTGAGTTACGGGGCTGTAATCTCGTGAGTTACGGGTTTGTAGTCTCGTGAGTTGCGGGGCTATGGTCTCGTGGGCTGCGGGGCTAGAGTCTCGGGGGTTGTGGGGCTATAGTCCAGCGAGCTGTGGGGCTATATTCTCGTGAGTTACAGGGCTACAGGCTCTATAGCCGCGCTGCTTAGCCGCCAATATGAAAGGACTAGCTCACGAGATTATTCTCGTGAGCCGAGTCCTTTCACATTGGCGGCTTAGCAGCGTGGCAGCAGTGCGACTTAGCCATAGTCTATATAAAAAACTGCGCGGTCGACTGCTGTTTTTATATGGACGGCGGGTTAAGTTACGCAGTGTAATCTTGAAAGTAGTTTCCTGAGCTACGGGGCCATAATCTAGTAAGCTTTGAGACTACAGTTTCGTGAGGTGCGGGGATTGATTTCTTGAGCTACGGTGCCATAGTCTCACGAGTTGCGAGAATATGATCTCGTGAGCTGCGGGGTTATAGTCCATAGACTGTAAGGCAAGAACTCCTAGTCTGGGGCTATATTCTCTTGAGCTGCGGAGATAAAGTACAGTGATCTGCGGGGCTATAGTAGCGTAACCTGGTGACTATAGTATCTTGGGTTGTGAGGCTATATTCTAATGAGCTGCAGGGCTTTAGCATAGTGAGCTACTGAGCTTCCATTCCAACTTCGATAGAATTTCCAAGCTATTGCGAATTTATAAAAGAATTTATTACAATCTAAGAAAGTTACCATTGAATGGGGTTTCTATTTTTATACACAGTACTTTATTTTAATACAGTAATGGCGTCGAATTCTGTGGGGCCTCAAAATTTAGCGACGATGATCGCTTAACGAAACGTCTCGCTCACTCATACACAATGTAGCATACGAGTAAGTGAGACAGTTTCATTTAGGTTTAGCTTTCGATTTAGTTGTCACGTCGAAACCGACACCTTTGTACTAGTATATTGAAAAATTGAAAAAAAAAAGAAATTGTTAAAAAAAATTCACATTAAACTATAACCTCCACACATGTTCCCTGTGTCGTGGAGATTACATACACACACTGACCACTTTACAATGTTATGTGTCAATTTAACATTCACATTCCAGAATTAGAATTTAAAATTACAATTTAAGTTTAAGACATAATATGACTATTATAAATTTAAAAAATATATTAATATATACATTTATATATCTAGGTATATTTATTTAATATATATTTATAATATTAAAGCTAATTATGTACATATATGCAATTGCAATGCAAAAAAAATATTATGTAAATTCATATTTACGATGTTAGTGGATGACATTTAAGGTCATCCTGTTGCTGTATGTATGTATGAAGCCTGACCAGAAACATAAAATCTACTATTTTTTTATAGCGCACTCTATAACACAGACTATAAAAGTACCAATGGCGGCCTCTTGTTTTTATATTCCTGATCAGGATACAATTAATAATAAAGAAAGCATCTGTGCTAAAAAATACAACAAAATGTATGTATAATAAGATTTGTAAGTAGCTTAATTTTACAAGTAGATTAATTTACCATGACAACAACTTCTGTAGGTGATACAAAATACCTAAGTATATTGATTACTTGCAAGGAAGTTTCCCTCGATAACTGTAATTGTTGCCATAATTTTCTAGAAGTTGCTTATATTTAGGGCTTTACATTGAAATGTGTCTACGGAAGTAGACGAGTTCTGGAGTGGAGACCGCGTTTCGGCAAACGTAGTGTGGGACGAGCGTCCCTGCTAGATGGAGCAACAATCTGCGCAAGGTGGCTGGCAGCGACTGGATGAGAGCCGAAGATCGGGCTCAATGGCGCGCCCTGGGAGAGGCCTATGTCCAGCAGTGGACTAGAGTGGGCTGCTGATGATGATGATGTCTACGGAAGTAGACGAGTTCTGGAGTGGAGACCGCGTTTGGGCAAACGTAGTGTGGGACGCCCCCTGCTAGATGGAGCGACGATCTGCGTAAGGTGGCTGCAGCGACTGGATGAGAAGAGCCGAAGATCGGGCTCAATGGCGCGCCCTGGGAGAAGCATATGTCCAGCAGTGGACTAGAGTGGGCTGATGATGATGATGTCTACGGAAGTAGACGAGTTCTGGAGCGGACACCGCGTTTGGGCAAACGTAGTGTGGGACGCCCCCCTGCTAGATGGAGCGACGATCTGCGCAAGGTGGCTGGCAGCGACTGGATGAGAAGAGCCGAAGATCGGGCTCAATGGCGCGCCCTGGGAGAGGCCTGTGTCCAGCAGTGGATTAGAGTAGGCTGCTGATGATGATGATGTCTACGGAAGTAGACGAGTTCTGGAGTGGAGACCGCGTTTGGGCAAACGTAGTGTGGGACGGGCGTCCCTGCTAGATGGAGCGGCGATATGCGCAAGGTGGCTGGCAGCGACTGGATGAGAAGAGCCGAAGATCGGGCTCAATGGCGCGCCCTGGGAGAGGCCTATGTCCAGCAGTGGACTAGAGTGGGCTGCTGATGACCCAGGTAGCTGGAAGAAAAAGTTATGCAAAATCCATTTCTCTTAGTAAGCTTTAATATTATCTTATAATGAATTGTAAGTAAATTTCTATCTAACAGAGCTTTGGCTCATTTATTGTGTATTTAGGTAGGTATAAGAAATAAGGTATTTTATTAATAATTTACTTTTGTAATTTTGTACCATAAAATTAAAATTTTTGAAATCCAAATTACTTTGTATTCATCTGAGTTCTTTGATGACATAGAGTAGTGGTAGATCCTAAAGTGAAGGATCGCCTGGGGTGGTACCACCCTCTTATCTATTTCTGCCGTGAAGCAGAAATGCTTGCATTTCTGTGTTTCGGTTTGAAGGGTAAGAGAGCCAGCGTAATTTCCGGCACTTGAGGCAATCCATCTTAGTCCTCAAGGTTAGCAGCGCATCAAAAACCCTCTAATATTAATAAAGTGAGGTGAGATGGTGACCACTTACCATCAGGTGGCCCGTTTGCTCGTCTGCTCTCCTGATTTAATAAAAAAAAAAATTAATAAAACAAACATTCTTGCATCGGTTTTTATTAGCTTTATATTAAAGATGCAGTTTAATGCAGAAAACCTATCATTATGAGTTACAGTGGTGTACTAGATTCAACTAGGTACCTTATTTACCTATTGCTTGTTTTCTAGAACATTTTTATATTTAGAGTGTGTTCCAAAACCAGTTGAAATTATTCTCGTTGACAGATGTACACATTCCATTGCTTGTTTTGAATAAAAGTTTTATAAATTTTCAGCTGTTAACGCAGTAATGGAACATTGGCACTTGTCAACGTGAATTATTTCAACTGGTTATGGAACGCTCTCTAAAACGTTAACGTTTTCGAAGAAACACATTCGAGCCGGCACATTCGAGTCGTTCGGGCACGTTCAATAAATTTTTTTGACGAAAAACAAATTTGACGAATGTCGGTCCAATCTGCTGCTGATCCATTATGGATCTACTGAGAATGATCGTAAATTACGTTTAGACACGCCTACGAATGGATATTTATTTAACAGGTATTAACGCGGGTGGTCCACAAGAGCGTCGGTGGCACAGTGGCTAGGACACTGGATTCCCAAGCGGGAGGTCCGGGTTCGAAACCGTGCAGTGCCATGTACCAATGAGTTGTTCGTATTTTTCGAAGACTTACGTACATTTACCGGCTGCTCTAACGGTGAAGGAAAACATCGTGAGGTAACCTGCACACTGAGATGACCAGTGTGTCAAATGGGGTAGGCACAAAAGATCCTCAAGGGTCGAATTGCCGCTGGGTTATTCCCGGCCCCCTATCATAAGATAAGATAAAGATAAGGGTAGTCCACACTTGTATGAAAAAAAATCTTGGGGCACAGGAGTGACCCTTTTTACGTAATTGCCAAATCACAGAATGTTCTTAAACTTAAGATGTAACGTTAATGAAAGTAATAGAGGTAATAAATAGTAAGAGCATAGGACTTGGCTCTACAGGGTGGAAAGTTTCGGCGGGGCACCCAGGATAGCTACCAGATCCGTTGGGAACGTCTCCTAAGACTATTTTCTCGTAGCTCCAACGGATCTGGTAGCTGCCCTGGGTGCCCCGCTGAAACTTTCCAACCTGTATATTGCATTTCATTACTTTTTCCGAGTAAAGATACACGAGTCTTGGCTACTTTTTACATGAAATGTTTTGGTGGGATAATGTTTTCTTTCATCCGCTCCACAAGCTTCTTTTCCAAAATTAGTATGTATATCAAAAATCAGACTATTCCAAGCTTATTTAGAGGTCGCTATGATGTGCACGTAAAAAACAATAATGAAATCACCAACTCAAGCAAAAACCATCTAATGCCTTGTGACAATGAGTAGGGGACAGGAAGAGTACAGAGTTAAGAGGAGTACAGGAAGAGAGAGTAGTTGGGAGTTGATATTATCGGGATGTGGGTAGGAAATGACTACTCATTGTCACAGCCTGAAAATGTACCTAACACCGATCAAAGATTACCCTAATGGGTATTAAGCACGTGACTGAATTCAGTCTGACTGAATTTAATTTCGAAAATTGTACTTAACAACGCCCAAGGGTGAGTCGGGCCTCGTGTTTGTATGAGTTGTATACAGTGAATAGTTCTATACAACTCATACTAACTCCATACAACTCAGTTGTATGTATACCCTAATAGGTATTGTGTGTTGATTGATTCAGACGAAAATCCAGATCTTTTGAGATATACAGTTTGATAATTTAGTTATTTCAAAGGTATTAATTGGGACCTATTATTTGAATAAAACTTTTAAGTAGACAGCCCGCACACTAGCGCCGTTAATCTATATAAAGCAACATTCTTTACATTATTACTTTTTATATAAAAAAATTACAAGAATGTCTGACAGGATTAATGAGGATAATTAGTATTTTTAAGCCAGCATTAATGACCCTGTTTTACGTCCTGAAGTTACGGTAGGCATTTCTGCAAAAAATGGCCGTTTTTGGCGATTAGGGTATGTAATATTGTTGTGTCTCCTTAACTAGAATTTTTCTTTGAAAAGTGTTTCATCATCATCAGCAGCCTATTATTGTCCCCACTGTTGGGGCACAGGCCTCCCCTTGCACTAGGAGGTTATTGGGCCATGATCCACCAAGCGGGCCCAGTGCTGATTGGTGGATTTCACACGCCTTTGGAATTTTTTTATTTCCTCAGACATGCAGGTTTCCTCACGATGTTTTCCTTCAAGAGCAGTCGGTAAATGTACGTAAGTCTTCGAAAAAATCCGAAAAACTCATTGGGACATGGCATGGTTTCCAACCCGGTCCTCGCGCATGGGAGTCCGGCGTCCTAGCCACCAGGCCACCGACGCTCTCAATATAATGTTATATAGAAGTTTTTATATTCGTTGGAATGCATTTAACTTACGCAAGTAATGTATTTAAGAAAGGAATAGTGTTTGACAATGTCTAAAATATCATTTGAAACGTTACTATGCCACTCATCATTGGATAGTTTTTTATAAAGAAAAACCAGCGAAAATCTTTTTAAATTATTGTATTAATAAATAATGGTAGTTCTATTTACATGACACATTCGATTTATTTTTGTTTTGGCAAAATACAATAAAAATATCGTTACCTAAATAGGTTCGTCGTAACTTAAAACGCAACGAACCGAATATCCAAACAGTACCGTAACCAGGAGGGAGGGCTCCCCAAAACCCCAAACATCATAGAAAAAAGGTCTTAAGGTCTAAGGGGGCGTAATCGAGTTACATACACGATTATGCCCCTTACTTTCCTGAAAAGGTCGCCCCCACCCCCTTTTTTTGGCTACGGCACTATCCAAACTATAAAATGAGCCACTTAGTTCCACCATCACGACTTAGATTGCCATACAAATGAATGGCGGCTGGAAGGGCTTATTTTAGAGTTGTCGAGTAAAAAACATTTCACATTGGTAATAACCCATTTCACGCAGTTACAATACAATTAGGAAAAACAATGTCTTATTTTGGTTACAATTTGACAATACTGGTCGTTTTTGGTTTTGATTTTGTTTTTTCAATTTGTAACGATACTTACATCGATTTCTATGTAACTATGTGCTATTAGAGTCGTAAATTTTTTTATGAGTATCCAAAAGTACCTGAGTTAAAACGTTTTGTTTAATTTTTTAAATAAATATCATTTGAATGACTCCAGTCTCAATTAATGTCTATTTTCTCAACGTCCATGTGACGAATTAAAAAAATGTTTTCTTCGAATCTTAATACTTTTTGAATGAACACTCAAGTATAGTCACCTTTTTTAACAACAATTCATTATAACCAATTGCTTTTACAATAATTAATTATGCAAATTGCTTCATAATTTCAGCCTAATTTTTAGGCTTCGTCAAATCTTAAAATCAGTAATACTTAGGTAAGTAAGAGACATATACAGGCTCAACATGCTGTATCTTTGAAAATTCTAGATCAATTCTAAAAAAATATTCACTGGTCTATAGTTTAAACTCCAAATCATATTAGCCTAGAGCGGGCCCGCCTGGAGCCCTGAATCAGGCCCTGGCTTTAAATTCCTAGTGAAATAATTTTTAGAATAAGTCCAGTTGTTTTCGTGAAGATTTCGAACATAAAATAATGTTGTCCCTATGCAGGCGACTGTACAGTGGAAAATACATCAAACTATACTCTCTGGAACCCTGTCGCAATAATTTTTTGTTATTATTCCTTGACATTCGTATGAATGTCAAATTAGTTAATGCGACAAAGTACCAGACGGTAGGTATACCCCGATGTGTTGGGTTTGCCATTGTACATAGAAATCGATGAAAATCAACGATCGAACACACCGAAGAAAGACATACATACAAGCAGTCAAGCACTCGTGAGTTAATGATTATATCACAGGTTCCTAGTGTGGCCTAAACGATACAGCTTACAAAAGACAGTACATGATTCAACATTCAACTACTACAAGTTAATATTACAATTTTGGTGTCAAAAGTCTTGCCTGTACGCTGTGGTTTGGTATACAAAATCAGGTAGCTACTACCTTTTCAGAACGATATTATAAGATGACGTGTTAACAGAGATAGCGCTGTCTCTGTCATGATATAGTTTCATCGTTTTGAGAACGGTAATCGCTACGTAGAGTAACTTTGAATTCACGTAAAATACATTAAAACTGGGTTCTGAACTTCTAAATCGAAGAATAACCAGTATAACCGACATCTTCTTTCGTCAAAAATGAAGGAACCAGTTAGTGTTTTTTACGTGAATTAAAAATCAACGAGTTTAAGACTTATTTTACGAAAACACCTGAGGCTTATTTTTCGAGGGCACATTCATACTTTGTCCTAAAAAGGTACAGTCGCGAAGCTTCTGTAGGTTGTTCAATGTGTCATTTTGGGTCCCAAACTAAGAGGGTTGCGCCCGCGACTGTACTGTGTGCAAAATGGCAGCTATTTTATTTTAATATTTGGTATTTTTTCTTTTATTTCATTAATTTGCATTTCTAAAATACAAATAAGCCTGAGGCACTTCGTAATTTACCCGACCAGGTTTTTAATACGAGAGTGCGTCATATTGCGGAATTTTATGTGAACTAAATGTTTTATAGCGTTCTCCATAACGCAGATTATAACCTCTATTACAAACTTGGTCGGGGTTTATAGATAATTAGAATAGACGGTTTTCTGTAACTGTTACATGTAGGTATTCTAATTTTTTATACTGATTGCTCTTGATATGTCTTGTCATACAATGCATTGAGTGAAGTCTAGAAAATTGGCAAGATTTACAGGGCATTTTACCAATGATATAGGTACGTACACAAATAATATCCAAATACAAATTTTAGGCAAATTTTGGTAAGAGTTCAAACGTCAAAATATTTTCCATAAGATCGACGACATATCGCACCATTCGTTTATTTTATTTTTTTCAATTCTACGTTACAATTTACATAGACCCCGATGTCTATTATTGCTTAGTTTTTATAAGTTTTGCCTACAAAACTTTTACCTATAAATAATTTCACGTTCGTCCCAATAAATTTACCATTCAATAAATACGTACACGTAAAAAATATAAACTATATCAATAGTTTAATCTTTAAAACAAACTTTTTCTTAACACTAATTATATATTAATAACTATTCACTCAGTATGTTCTTATTCATTTTCAATAATATGCCTACTGTATATTCTGTCCAAGCGCCTGAAAATTGATTTTATTCAGCAAATATTCTTATATTATTATGTATTTTTATTATTCATCTTTTTTTAATGTAGCTAATTTATAGAATTTTATCGTCGCTAAGTTAGAAGAATGATTTTATCAGAATTTCATTATTATAAACAATAAGGTCGCATTTTCCGACTACAGTTTTGAAATTAGATTTTAATTAATTGTAACATCAAACGGTAATAGCCGAAATTACAGGCACTCGAGTTGAAAACAAAGGCTCCCATGTCATTCTTAAAACATCTGCAATAATTTAAGATCGACTCGTAAAGCAAATATATTAAATATTACCGTCTATCGTAACACTAAATTATTACAAAGAAAATGATTCGATAATGGTTCACGTAATACAATAATATGAATAAGTTAAATATTCTAAAAAGTTAAAAATACACACGTCTTAACCTAATAGAAAAGCACTCGTATCTTCGTGGTAAAATACGTGCAGCGCCGACGCCATGATCGTATGGTCTCTATCGACAAACAAACGCCAAAACAAATTCAGAAGGAATGGTAAATTAAATTACAATAAAATAAAACAACTAGTACACAGACAAAGGTACAAAAATATCAATAAACACGATTGTCGCGCGTGTCCGCCGCTGTGCTGTACAACCTTTGTGATGCTTTGTACTTTTGTTCTGAACAAAGTTACATAGGGTTAGTAGTTATGAGATCATTGAGTCGCACAAACGAACATTATGCGCTTAATTAGAGAACATCGACAAAATATGCAGACAAATTAACGAAACTATTTTATACAGCAGCTTTAAAAATAAAGACTAACTTCCAAATGGTCAAGTCGGTAAAACTAAACGACAATATACAAAAAAAATTCTACACAAACATTACGGTCACTTCGACATACACGATCGATACTAACATAGTAACGTAAGACTAGCTGAAATGCGATAAACACTACGATAAAACTTAAAATTACATCTTTGATTGAAAACTCACTCGGTATACTTTTAAAAAATACTTCATTAACACCTCAATTCCAATTATATGTAAATGCAAAAGGAATCGTGAGACACGGCACATTGGACCAGTACGCGTCGACATTGGAACCTTAAAATTTTATAAATCGAGGAACTACAAAACGTTTTTGGAAAGCACACGGTTCTAATTACAAATCCTACAAAATGGAAAGGCAACATAGACCTTACATAGCTACGGAAGGGACGTCCCGTCGTCTCACGTTGGAAGAACATTGTCCCGCGACCGGGGGTTTGTGTCAGGTGCCCGACTCCTGGTAGGGGCCCGTCACGGTACACGGGTGCATCGGGAACAGCGTCGTCCACGACATCGTGGTCTGAGTATCTGTTCTCAGCATTATATGCCCGCTCCTCCTCGCCGCGTTAGTCGCCTCCACTAGCGCTGCTAACGAGCTATACCCTCCCGGTATCGTATCCTCACTACTCTTCCATTTCTCAGCGTTTGCAGTGTGTCTGGGATTAGGAGCCGGCGTGGTCGCCGGTGAAACTGAATTAGAATTCGGCCCCGGAGTGCTGGGCGTAGGCGGAGGAGTCAAACCTAACTTCTTTAACCTCATTTTCTCCTCCCACTCTTCGAGACCGTGTTTCGGGCGATTTAAGTTCCTATGCTGATAAAATACTAAAGATATTCTAGTAGGATTCACTCTGTTTGGAGCTTTCACAGCGGTTGTCGAATGCATTTCGTGTTTTGCGCATTCGAATAGAACGCTTCCATGGCCTAATGCTATAGCAACTCCACCCATTTGACTATCTTTGAAACAATCCAAATTGTCGGTGAATTCGGTGACTTCGCCTATAGGCTCAGCTTTTGGAGGCTCTGGAGGATATGGGATGGAAAATGGTGGTGGATATAGACACCAATTCGGTGATGATTGGCACCAATTTGGACTCGGATTTTGATAGAAATTTGGCGCAAAATTTGGATTGTACTGGTAGCCGTAGGAGTTGTAACAGTGAGAGTTTCGCAGCAACTCCTCGCGTTTATATTTCTCGGCATTGTAGTACGCTAGACTATTGTAGTCATTATATGAGTTTTCGTAAGGATTGAAGTGTCCATATGGGTTTGGCGTCAAAGGATATGCGTTAGTCACCTGCGAGTAGTGTCCGTACCCTTGAATCGATGCCTGGTTTCCATAGTTCTGATTTACAGGGTGAAAATTGTTACCTGAAAATTCGTGGACAGGTTTATTAGCTAGAGCCATGTTTTGATTAGGATCGTCATGGCTTATCGTGAAGTTGGTTTGAGGAGCCGGCGACTGGGGTACTGTATTATTCTGTAATCTGTTATCGTATGGACTTCTATGCTCGTAGCCTTGATTCAAATGTGGCCTTTCTGATGGAGGATACGGTTTCAAAAAGGTGGAGTTTTCCATACCTTCTGGTGGGTTCGTATGTTGCGATCGCGAAGGTGGCCTTGCTTTTGGAACCCTGAATAAAGAATTTTCATTTTCGGGCGTCGTCGGATCTTTAGGTTTAGATGGATCCCAATTTTTGGATTCAGGGGACTTCCAAACACTTTTTCGGACATCAGGTGAGTTTACTACGTCATTATTTGGGGACTTTAGTTCAGCTGCTTGCGAAGGATCGGGAGACTCTGGTGTGCTTTGTGATTTTTGCGATATTTCTGTGAGTCTTGGGGAACTCGGCATATCAAAATCGGGTAGCTTATTTATGTCGCCTACTAACGAATTTTGTTTATCTGGCTCAGTAGCTGTTTTCTGAGACAATGGATCTGAATTGGTTTCACTTCTATTTGAATCCGGACTATAATTATTTGGTGGGATATTCAAATGTGCTGTGGTAGAATCAGGGTCTTCCTTCACAACGTTACTAAATATTTCTGTATTAGCAAAATCTGGCCATTGGTTCTGAGGAGCACTGTTCATCTGATCAGTGTTTTGGGGGAACGGTTGCTCCCTCTTTTGCAACCCGGAAGCAAAACTTGGAAGCTGATTTGGATTTGGATTCTGACACGCATTCCCTTCCACAATTGAAGACGAGTGATTTGGATTATAAAGATTATTCTGATGATGCAAGTTGTAACTCTGATCGTACGGATTGTACGGAGAATCTAAGACAGTGCTTGAAATTTGGTTACTCTGTAATTGAGCATCGGTAAAGTTGTCTATCATGGTTGCCATATCTAATAGTGCTGGATTGCTTAGATTTGGATTCATTAGAGTAGCAGACTGATTATGCATGTTAGGATTAATGAAAGCGGAATTGAAATGGGGACTATTTGTAAATGCAGATGGATTCGACTGATTTAAAGCTGGAGTATGGGCTCTGGGAGAGGCACTGCTCTGACTTCTAGGACTTGCGTTGTTCCTAGTGTCATTTGGCTGTGGAGTTCTGGGGGCAGGAGTGGAACATTGCTGCGGCTTCTTCTGGTTGCCAGGGCTCTGCTGTGAAGTGTTGCTGTTGTTGGATGTGTTGGCGGAGTCAGTGGTGTCTTCGTCTTTCCGCTTCTTCCCGTGACGTCGGCAAGGCTGGAGTGGCACTGATCGTACGCGGACTTCCATTGGGTATCTGGAATAGAGAAAATTGACGTGTCAAAATCAACGGGCCTATGCAACGCACAAATTAATACGGTTATTTTGCGCGTCATGTAAAAGTAGCTTCACGGTAATCTATGGAAAAAAAAGGATTATTTTTTAGATGACTGGTCATCAAACTTGGTTATTTGTGCGACTGTAACAGAAGAATCCACTAGTCCTGATTGGATTGGACCTGCACGGTGGATCACTGCCCGCACCTTGTGCAAGCGGAGGCTTGTGGCGACGTTATTAGACTGATGGTGATAAGAAAATTGAAAGAAAGGAACAATGAGTTCCTTTACTAATAACTCGAACCGTATTGAATGCAATACGGTTATAACTTATCGACTTCCCATAACTTCCCAATACTGCATAAAAAGAAAATGTTGTACTTCACCACTCACTTGTCCAAGATCTCCAGGGAGCCGTTCTTTATCTTCTCCTCCTGGCCTTCCTTGGAACCGAACTCGTCGGTGGAATCCAACACGTATAGCGGGAGTACGTGTAACTGCTCCTCATTGGGTTTAGAGAGGCTGCGGTGTTTGGCCAGGGTCACTACGGCGGTGCAGCCGTTGTTCATATTGTGAAGGTCTCTGTGAGCGTGTGCACAGAAATCGATGCATGCTGTCACGCCTGGAGGCAAGGATACGACTTGTTATTTTTGTATTTGACCTGAGTCTAACCTGATGGTAAGTGATGATGAGGTCGAAGATGGAGTACATACATGAGTTTATAAAGGACATAAATACTGGAACACATCAACGTTGTAGCGACGAAGATATTTGGTGAAGGAAAAGATCGTGAGAAAACATGCAACACTGAGATGAGATGACCTGTGTGAAATGGGGAAGGCAATGGAAAACCGCTGCATTAAATCTACCAAGTTAATTGTTCTATTTTGTTAATTCCACAGAATGATCATGATCCTAATCAATGAGAATATGAAATACATAATGATGAAACCTTTAATTTGTACCACTGGTAGACTATTCGATTCGCATTTAACATACAGCCAATTGCACGAGCTTCCTTCAAATTCTGGCTACCTTGTTAATGGAGGTTAATCTAAGGATGCTTCTTGCAAATGACGGATAATTTACCAATGACACCATACTTACCGGAGAAAGGTCTTCCTGGCTTGAATCCTAGCCGACAATCCGACGCTTCTTTCTCAAACTGGCACTGGTTCTCAAAGGACTTTGGCGCCAGATTCATGTACAACGGACTCAGCAGTGTTGCCAGCACATGCATGCGCTCCTCAATCTCGCTTTCCTCAGTTTTGACCGAGAGCCGGAACTTTCGGACGGTTTTCGAACGGGCGTACTTGCATCCATTGTAGTACATGGACCAGGAACAGCCGAAACTGTAGGACGCGCCGCATGTTTCTGGGTCTAGGCCTGCAATTGATATTAAACCCTTGTTTTATGTTACAGAATTTGCTTCGATATGAAAAACAATTTGCCACGAGCTAGTTTCAAACCCGTGGGCCAGCCTTTCAGGGTCTTCATTCCAACGGAGCTATCGCAGTTCGAAGATTCACGGTTTTTTCGTTAATATTGTCTTATGGATCACAACATCTATCAGAAATCTTATTATTCATTATTCTAAATCAGAGTGCAGAAGAGACAGCGATGGCGCTCTTTAGTATCGAAGGCCAAAATCTACTTCGGGTAAGTAAGAATTTGTATGGCACACAAGGTAGCATAACTATATAGGCCAGCGTCTTTCCATTTTACAAAGGCTTTTGAGTTTGAACTTTTCTAGCATCCCTCACAGTAACTTCATTTCTTTCTCTTCATTCTTCTTCTTCTATGTCTAAGTTTTTAAAGGGCTTAGGCAACTTACCCTGACAAGCGCAAGTCCGGTTCTCATTAGTGGCACACCTCCTAGTGGTCGGTAAGCCGTATCTGTTGAGTTTGTGTGATAGCAGAGTGTAGTCTAAGTCCGCTTCCGACTGAGGTATGCCTTCCCAAGCCACCAGGCACACGACTATCCAGGAAGTTGCACATTTGTGACCATTCCTGAACTTTACTACTACTAAGACCTTTTCTGCATAGTTGGTGCGTCTTATGACCTGGAAAGTGTTAAGAAATGCCGTTATAATCCAAAGTTATTTTTTACGAATTCTACTATCTTGTTTTATATGTAAGGTATTTATAGTGGGGGCCTATGTAGCGTGAAATAAAGATTTGTTGTTATGCATATTGTAAGTCCGGCTCAAAGGACCAATCAATCAAAGGACCACATACATATAAACTGGCAACGTAAAAAAAAAAATGTTATTAGAAAATTTCCGCGCATTTTACAGATAGGTACTAAATGTTGGGATCCATACACTCACCCATTTTGCCATCGGACAGCCCTGTGCTGTCTTCCCTTCCTTGCCCGTATAGCAGATCTTCTCTATTCTAAGTTCCTTTCCTGATAAACCAGTTCGAGCTTCTAGTTCTTTCCTTAGCTCTGTTAGAGTTGAAGCTGCCCCTGTAAGAAAATAAAAGTAGAATGAATTGGAGTTAAGGGGCCTACAGTCGCCAATATATCAGCAGGATTTTGCGAAGTTTGTTTTCGGCAAGAACCCAAAGCCGTAAACTTCTATACGCTGAAGGTCAAACCCTTAAGGTCATTGGCGACTGCACAAGCTTTAAGTAAAGATTTTCTTTATTTTGTTTTGGAAGTTTTAACTTACCTAAGTGAGTGTAATAGCTGCCAGGTTCTGGAGGATTCTTATCAGCTGGAAAACAATTGCAATCTGGAACCTCAGTTCTTGAATTATTCCTTAACCGTTCTAAATTTTCTAGATATTCCTTCGAGTAATTAAATTGGTTCTGAGGTTTGGCTAATTCTGGCCCTGGAGGACTAGGTTTCTGGTTTTTAGGGTCTTTCTCTGTTGAATCAGGGTCGTCTTCAATAACTTCATCTTTGGTTTGTAATCCTGGACAAGCTCCATCTCTTAAGTGTTCTGGTGGAGCCTTTTTCGTTGAACCTTGACGACAACAGGAATATCCAACTTCGTTTCTAATAGCTACTGGCCCACCGTCTCCAGAAAACATGTATGGTTCGTTTCTTGGAGGTCCATAGTAAACATTCTTATAGATTTTTGTACCTGGCGGAGAATGCTCAGATTTTATCTGCTCTATGTAATAAGGTGGCTTAGGATCAGTTGGAGTGTTTCTTCCAGAATTTACTCTGGTGTCCGATTCCTTGATTAGTTTTGGATCACTATAATTCCGGTTGTATTTCTGAAAGCCTATATTTTCTTGTAATCGAGGAATTTGTGCATAAGCTTCAGTCGGTTCTAACCTTCGCTCGTAGGGATAATGTTGCAAATTCTGATAATTTGGTGGCTTGGGGCCAAAATTTTCCTGTTTTATCGTAGATATTGGTGGCAACACAGTGTTTTGTTGTGACCTTGCTACCAAACCATTTGGATAATCTCTATAAGAATTTAATGGCATTTCATTTTGTTTTGGATACGATTGTTGGCTCATCATTCGATGTGGCTCAGTTTTCATTATTCTGTCATCTTTGTGATATTGATAAGTGTCTGGCACTTCTAATTTAGGTATTAGAGGCGCAGAAGGATGCCGAAATTTCGCATCGTACGCTTCTCTATCGTAAGCTTTCATTTGTGCGTTAGTGTCTCGCGCCGGCGCACAACTTTGTTGATTCATTTCTGATACTGGTCCAATGAGCATTTTCGATTGAAAATCTTTATTATCTTGATTATAACTTAAACTATCGCTATCATAAATTTCTGCATATTTTTGCGCTTCATATGAAACATTCGAGTAACCACCGTACTGACCTCTCATGTCCGTGTACGACGGTAACTTCTGAGGAGTTTTGGAAACGTTCTTTGAAGCGTGCTTATCATAACCTCTCGGGACATCTGTCCCCCCCGCCCATATGTGGTGGCCACCACCTCCGAATTCGCCCGCGCCGTAAGCTTGGGCGTTTTGTGCATAATTACCAGCGGCAGGATAAACCTGCTCGCCTAAACGGTAATTATCTCGGAGATGGTGGCTATACGATAAAAAATGACCGGTAGTATTCCTGTCATCGTTAGCGGAGGCAACTCCGCCTTTTCTATCTTCTATCACCCGAGGCGGCCCTTCTCCAGGGTCTCCTTTGTCAGGCGGCGTGTTAGTGCCGTCTCGTGTGTGGTTTTGCTTGTTTAATATCATAGTTTTCAGTCTCGAGTTTAAATTCACCCTGTCTGATTGCGAGAACATTTGTTGTTCCGACTCCTCCTGCCTCTGTTGCTGCATCTGTTGATTCTGTTGCATATGATTTTGGTGGTTCTGTATTTGATTCTGCATATGTTGCTGTTGATTTTGCATTTGCTGTTGTTGATTTTGTAACTGCTGCTGCTGACTCTGCATCTGTTGCTGGTTTTGCATTTGCTGTTGTTGGTTTTGCAGCTGCTGTTGATTTTGAATTTGCTGTTGGTTTTGTATCTGCTGGTTTTGCATCTGTTGGTTTTGTAATCTTTGGTTGTGTTGCCACTGGCGTTGCTGCCACTCGTTCTGGTTGGTCTGACCGTTCTCCCTATACTGTCCGCTGTTATAAGCGCCCGAATACCCGCTACAATCGAGTGAAGCTCGCGGACCGTTGCTCCCCTGCAGGTATCCAGGCTCGGCGTTTCCCGAATGCTGTCCATTCGAAGTGTTCTGTTGTTCCTGTCTCTCGCCCTCGTTGCTGGTATCTCCTGTGCCGTTTTCTCCGCTATTAATATTGTTATACTCTTCCGTATGTTCGGCTGTGTACTCGGTTCTCTCGTAATTTTGTTGGCTGACCGTGTAGACTGGTGCAGCGGATGTGGGAACTGCGCTTTGGTACGAGGCAGCTGAAGCGGGTCTGGAATCGTTTCCGCTGGTCGTTCCGGGAGTGGGGGCTTGTTGTGCGTATTGCTGTTGATACTCTGTGGTGTAATGTGGGGCTCTCGGGCTTGGGACTGGAGTGTACGCTCCGCGGTTAGACGGGGGTCTCTGCGTCGAGACTGTCTGGATTGGAGTTTGATAGTAGGTGTTATTGGTGACGTCGAAAGTTGTAGCGACGTTCTGGACGGTGTAGGTGGTGTTGGCTTGGTAGTGCGGTGACGTGGCGTACGCCGTGTGGTTGCCCTGGTAGTCGAGCGTGGTCTGACCGGTTTGCGTTGGGAGTTGCTGGATGAACTGGTTCTGCCAACCTGTGGAAACATAGCGATTTTTTAAGAAATGAATGCAGTAAGTCGCTGAATCGCTCCGTCTTAAAGCCGGCTTTGTCAGGCTTCATAGAACATAAATACAAAAGGTGATTGTAATTTGATCGTTAGCCTCATCCGCACTTACCATCAGGTGAGATTGAGGGTAAACGAGTGTTTAGTCTAAAATAAATAAAAGTTAACGAAGTATATGACTGACAGTGGTTTCATCATCATGAGCAGTCTCCTGCTGGATGTAGGTACTACTGCTGGAGGTGAGCCTCTCCGAAGGCTTAACATTGGGCGTGATCTTTAGCTCTGAGTCACTTAGTAATATTTTTAAGATATTAAGTACAACATACCTTGTGATGGATCAGGTTGCCATGTCGTTGAGAACCTGTTGGGGTCTCCAGCGTAGAACGGCATTGGCGCCTGAAACAATGAAAGAAACACCATGAAATCAAGCCTTGTCAAATCACATTATTTATTTAGTACATGTAAGTATTACGTATTGTCTTCACTTCATATACTCCTTGAGAATAATGACAGACAAGGTCGCAACCAGTCCCGTATTTAGTAGGGGGCGCTCGGACACCACCTTGAGGGAAGCTATAATTTTTTTTACGACAACTCGTGTCTGACTCAATCTCCCTAGTGGTAAGTGACGATGAGGTCGAAGATGCAGCACTGGCTTAGTGAGTAGTAGTCGGCGAACAACTGCTTAGCCATTATGATATCGGCATTTACTTAAGCATTAACTTAAATTTTAATCTTAAATTGTAATTCTGGAATCTGAATACATATTAGATTTACACATAACATTGTAAAGTGGTCAGTGTGTGTATGTAATCTCCACGACACAGGCAACGCCTAGTGTGGAGGTTATAGTTTAATGTGAAATGTTAATTAATATGTGGTAAACGAATTCATTTTTTCAATTTTTTAATTTGGCTCCTTGGATAAGTCTCCTCTGTTTAAAACAGTTTTAAAAACGACCTTTTTGATACACGGTAACATTTGATTTGATGGGTCATGTTGGTTTTTTTATCTTACTGTAACATCATAAAGGATAATTTTAAAACTGTATTAAACATAGGAGACTTATCCGAAGAACCAAATACTCTTGAATGGAAAAATAGTCTCCTTTCCCTAGTGGCGGCTTAGGGGCGGGCGTGCGTTCCTTTATGATCCTTCGATATTTTCGATAGGTACATTTTTCTGGGGCGCCAACTTGCCCTGGCCGCGTCACTGGCTACTTACGCGATAATAAACACATTACACACGAGCGTCACAGATCCCGGTCGAGGCTGCGTGCAGACCTCGTGGTATTGTGCTGTCATTACGAGAACGCTCGTGTGAACCGCCCTAACGTAATCATACGTTGACCGAGGTCGGCAAACTCTATATTTGTTATGTAGTTAGTTATGTAGTATACTCGTAGTATACTGGGACTTTATTGAAGGGTATATAAGTATAATATTCTTGGTCATCTTACAATTTATTATTATGTTAGTTACAACGCGGTGGCCAATGCAACAATTTCGTGTCACGTATATAATAAGGTGTATATGTACTATTTTTCTTAGGTCTGGTTGAGTTCCGCAGTCAATTAGGAACCCTCATAGTCTATCCGTCCGTATGTCCGTCTAACTTATTTAAATAAATTTAAATTTTTTTAAATCTTTCGTTTTTTTCAGCCTTTCCCTATGAGGTTGGCATGGTCCTATGGTAGGCCGAAGCCTCAAAAAACCAAGGATTAAAAAAAAGTTAAATTAATTAAATTCCCAATCGCTACACTGCTGCATTTGAATACATTCTTTTTTTTTGCAAGGGAGCAGGTTTCTTCAACGTTAGAGCAGTCAGATGTACTTCAGTTCGTAAAACACCTGCTTCCAGGCCATAAAATATAAAGAAAAAAAACAGAAGAATATTCTCGGCGGCCTAACAGCAAAACATCCAAACTCAAATTTTTCGAATTCGTTAAAAAACACTTGAGCCACTTTTCCTGTGTTTTTAAACATCGTTCGCACTGCGTAGGTGTCCCCTAAGTGATGTTTAATTTTCTTTTAAGAATGTTTATCCTGCCAGCTTCGTTTTCAAGGCCTATTATGCGCCACCGTTTCATTTTACGATGTCTTTTCGCTTTTTTAGCACAAATATTATGACAGTAAGTCTCCTTCTTTAAGTTGGTTTAATGTACCTAAAAGGCAAGAAGGTACTACGTAAGTAATTTACAAAAAAAATCTGGATGATGTTTTGTAATGCCATACCTACGAGGTGAGGTCCGGAAGTTTCCGGCCTGATAAAGAAAAAGGAGACATAAGGTCATGGAACTATTGTAATTTTTCGATGTAGTCTCCATCTATTTCAACACACTTGATTTCTATCCCAGTATAAAAATTGACAGAATTTTTTTTTTTGAAGATTTCGACTTCCTGTTGTTCAAAAAATCTAGAAATCAAGACTAACGAATGTTGAAATCTAAAAATGAAACACGAATTAGGAGAAATGACAATTACAATGACGTATAATTTGTTTTTTAGACATCTAGAAATATGTCTGTCCAGAAATTTTTGGACATCACTTTGTACACCGTATTTTGCGAAATTGGCAATATTCATCTAACTTATGGAGACTTTTTGTGAACTTTAAAGAAATATAAGAATATGATCAATTTACTTAAATATTCGTACCTATTTTGTTACAATGAGGTACTTATTATCTGAACTTCAAAAGGTTTTATAATAAAACTTCATATTCTTTAGAAGTTCATGTTCGTAATGTTATCGTTTGTTAACAGGATATTATTAAAAGCAAACTACTTACAAAGGGATATAAGCTCCCAAAAAAGCCAGGTAAGAAATGATTTTTTAATATCAGGGCGAGAAATTTTATTAAATTAGGAAACTTGAGTACACGGAATAGGGGCAAAGGCTCGGATAAACATGTTAGGCGTACAAATTATACCTACGTTACTTTGGAACTCACAAGCAGGGACGTATCAGGCAATGCGCGGCCCAAATCAGGGGCGCCAGCACGGGTGGGGGCGCCATTAAAGTTATTTTTGTTTTATTAGGAGTAAACAACGTGAACAAACCTAAATCATATAGGTAATATGCAGTACGTATTAATATCAAGCCTAAATTGCTGCGGATTTCAGATATGTTAGGTCGAGTCCACAGATCTCCGGTTCAGAGAAATGTATTAGATATTTGATTTGATTTAATACTTATCTTTCGAAAAAATTAAAAACGCTTAGATACTTGCAAGATTTGTTGACATTACTTTTGTGAATAGTATTTGCAGTTGTTCGCCAATCGCCTTACATGCGCTGATGGGTTTAGTGGCAGATCCAGAGGGCTAGGGACGCCATGGCCCACTAAAAACCTGTAAGATCCCTATAAGGCGCGAGGTTCGACTCGAACCGAACCATTTTGTACTAATATTTTCCGATTTCAGTAACCGGTGCTCCCCTGGATCGCCTTAATTTCTGGATCCGCCTCTGGAGGCGTAGCGACTCGATGTCGATCTTGGCGTCCGATACGAAGTTTTATGTCTCGCCTAGGGCGCTAAAATTCCTAGCCACGGCTCTGCAGCTCCCGCGTTAAACTTAAGAAGATTTGAATTTGAAAAGCGAAAGCCTCGCACAAAGCCTGATGTAATATTATTAAGATGCGTGTGCGCTCGTCGTAATTAAAACTTTGCTTATTATAATGTGATTCAATAACGAGATTATTACGCTAATTACAATTGTAATCAACGTTGGCTTGTAATTTAATTAAACTACTAATAAAATAATTAAATGGAGAGACGGTCTGGGTAAGAAGTTACGTACCCGTAAAAGTAGCATAGTAACACACCATGCCGTAGTAACACGGCCGAATTTCGCCGGATAATAATTTTGTAAGAGTTTTTTCAGCGGATAAACATTTTGTTTTAGAACTTTTATATGAATTACAATATGATATGTATTTACAACATTAAATAAACATTAATACAAAAAATTAGAAACTAAAACTGGGGGTCAACCTGGGAGTGGACGAGGTCACTTGATTTTGAATACGTAGGTATACATTCTTTGACTGAACTGAACACCACTTAAAAAATACGAACGTAACAGAATTATCATATCCTGCTTTGAGTCATCACTCGTCAATCATCATATCCTGAAAACTTGAAAAACCTTTCAAGTTTTCAAACCTTTTAAGCCGTCAAATTGACCAAGAATATATTATTAAAAGTGGTCACTTCAAGAATAGAAGTGGTCCTAGAAGTGTTCATTTTTTCATTATATCTAATAGATACAATAAAAAATGAACACTTCTAAAATAGTATGAGTGGTGACTTTATATTTACATTTTCCTACAAGATGGGTGATGTCTATACCGGAGCAGTATAGGGATGGGTTGATTGGTAAAACTTGTGGCGTTAATCCTTTTATTGGTTGCATACGAAATTATTGTTGTTTATATAAAATTTCATTTGATTCTATTTATTCTATTAAATTAGGAGGAGCAAACGGGCTACCTAAAAAAAATATGAAGAGGGCGAGCATAAATGTGTCACGACTCAGTAACTTTACGGCAAAATGTTAACTAGCAACTTATTCGGACACACGTGTGTCTACACTAAAAATAAAATAAATTAAAACAAAAAACTATAAAAGTTGGTAGTATAATGCGCAGCAATAAATTCGGTACAGCCAGGCTGCTGCGCTTCGAAATTGCAGAAGTTGTGCTGCGCGGGACGCAAATTAAAAATTTTCAACTTCGCCGTCTTGCGCCGTGCTGTGTCGGTATTACACATATGGTGATTGTGCTATTCTTCTATTTGAATTATGTTTCCATCATATTCAGACTTACTGCGTCCAGTATTGGACATGGAAGTAAAGTACTATGAAGATACATTTTTTTACTATTTACTATGTAGGTGGTGAGTCGGCTTCTATCCAAAGTATACCTGTTAAAGTTCTACAATTGAAATTTGAAATCTATGGCGAATGCATTAACATTCATATCTGATTGCAAATTTGATTATTATTAGTTAGAGGTTGACTGTACTAATAAATAGAGAGCGTCGGTGGTCTAGTGGCTAGGACGCCGGACTCCCATGGAGGTTACGGTTTTAGACATTTATTTCACTAAAAAAAGGATATAATCCACTTTGCTTAGGGAAATACAGGATAAAGTTATTGTAATTAACAGTGTACGGTAGACATAAGGCTTATAAATTAAATTACTAGTGTATAATATGATTTAATTGAAGAGCTGTAATTTTTCTTAGCTGCGGGTAACTAGAAGACGAATAACACATAAAATAGGTATAATTAGAATTGAATTAAGTATCGACTTGCAGATGCCATTTGGTTTGGTGATAGATATTGCAATTACTATCAATTATTTAAACTCTGTAAATTGGCACAAAAAGTGGTGCTTTAATTTAGGAGGTTCGGGTTCGAAACCATGCAATGCCATGTACCAATGAGTTTTTCGGATATCTCGAAGACTTACGTACATTTACCGACTGCTCTAACGGTGAAGGAAAACATCGTGAGGAATGCATGTCTGAGGAAATTAAAAGTTTCCGAAGGCGTGTGAAATCCACCAATCAGCACTGGACCCGCTCGGTGGATCATGGCCCGTACCCCCTTGTGCAAACATTAATAGGCTGATGATGCATGATACCTAGTAGGAAACTATGTAACCTACTCATTATAAATTAAAGAGAAAAGTCCCATTTTCACTAACATTTTTTGTTTCCTTTCTTATTTAAAATAAGATCTCGTTACAATTCGGTACAACCTTATATAACTCACAATAAAAATTATGTTTATATAACAAAAGTCATTTCACTTTCAACTCCATCCAAAAGTGTTTTAGCGAAACCAAACGCAATCGCGTAAGGCCAAAACAACTCAATTATAATTATAAAACTTGAAACAAGCGTTTTGTTTATGCAAAGAGCAAAATAAGCGACAGATAAACAAATTAACTAAGTTTGCCGACGTTTTGAGTTAGCGAATTGTTCGAGGATTCAATTTGAACAAGACGTTAATGTTTTTAAACTGTTTTTTCGAAGAATGAAGATGAATGAATCAGCATAATGCTGAGTCTGGGACATAGAAATTGCCACATAGAAATAGAAAATCCTTTATTAATAGACCATATAGGTACATACAGACCATATAGGTAGTAGTGGTAGATCCTAATGTGAAGGATCGCCTGGGGTGGTACCACCCTCAGCTTATCTGTTTCTGCCGTGAAGCAGAGATGCTTGCATTTCTGTGTTTCGGTTTGAAGGGTAAGAGAGCCAGCGTAATTTCCAGCACATGAGGCAATCAATGTTAGTCCTCAAGGTTATCATCATAAACCCTCTAATAATAATACAGTGAGGTGAGATGTTTTTTTTTTTTTTTTTTTTTTTTTTTTTTCCTTTATTTAAATAAAAAACTAATTTTGTCGTAAAACATAATACTGGCATAAGCCACAGGGCTTGTGCGCCAGTAACGAATCGATCGTATTATTACCTGTTTACAGTAAGGTTGACAATAAAATATAAATACTTAAATCTATGATGGAACTAGCGGAGTTATTCGATCGTCGTAATGCGAGGCGCAGTAGGCATAGTAGCGTCGATGTTAGCGCATCTTGCTGATAAGACGCGCCAAACCGGTTCAGCCGAAGGCATGCTGTCGCTCATATACAGGCTGCGCCGTTTAAGTAGAAAAAGTTTGTGAGCATTGATTTGCACTTATGCTTGCCGCTTATTTCACGTAAATGTACCGGGAGGTGATTCAGCAGTGTTGGTATTAAATATTTTGTTAATCTTTTGCCATGTATATTTTTAAAGGTTGGAACTTTAAAATCACCCCGCAGTATCATTCTAGTGACTTTTTCGTGGCGAATTTTATTTCTTAAATCCTCTCGATAATAATTTTCAGTTAGGATCTGTATTTGAGTCTTACCGAAAACATCTAGACAATTGCAGTATTGGAATAGCTTATCAACTTTATCTTTGAATTTAATTTTGACGGAAAGTGGGACAATAGTTTTCAGAAATCGTAACTGTAAGTTGTAAATATTTTGTAGGTAAGTTTTATATGTACGGCCATAGCTGCTAAGGCCGTAGCAAATAGTGCTTTCAACGAGTGCTTTATATAACATTACTAGTGTTTTATAGGGTAATTTATATTTAAGTAGGCGGAACTGGCCCAGTAAGACTCTCAGTTTTTCACACAGTTGTTCAATATGAACTTTCCAATTAAATCTGTTATCTATAATGACCCCGACGTACTTGTGGCTCTCGACCTGCTCGATGTTAGTACAATCACACGGTTGTGTGCAAGTGTGAAGACAAGAATGATTATGTGCCGTTATTGAAGCGAGGTACTGACTTTTATTTTGGGATGTTCGAATATGGATGAATTTTGTTTTATCGCCATTGATTACGAGACCCATGTCATGTGCCCACTTGCAAATGTTATTAAAATCATTTTGTATTTCAGCTTCGGCCACTCTAGGGTCCGAATGTGCGGCCACAAGACAAGTGTCATCGGCGAATTGGTATAGAGTACAAAATTTAACCACTTGATCCATATCATTAGCATACACAAGATATTCGACGGGGCCAAGGATTGACCCTTGGGCCGTGCCCGTTGTAGATTTGGTTGGATGACTAAGTGCATTGCCGATTTTCACGCAGTTATGGCGACCAGAGTGATAGTTTTCAAACCATTTTAATAAATTTCCTTGAATTCCACTGTTTTGCAACTTATCAATTAACTTAGAATGAATTAGAGTGTCAAAAGCTTTACTAAAGTCTATAAAGACAGCCAGAACATGCTTTTTATCATTAAGATGTTGGTTAACGTCATCAGTGAAAAGAGAAAGAAGTTGAGAAGTACTTTTTCCACGCTGGAATCCGAATTGATTCGTACTGATGATGTCATTATCTTTATAAAATCTCTGAAGCTGTGTGCAGACGAACCGTTCAAAAATTTTATCAACAACGGAGAGAATAGTGATAGGTCTGTAGTTCGAGCAATCACTATGACTACCTTTTTTGTAGATAGGGCGTATGATACCTGACTTTAGTTTATTTGGATAGATTCCCGTGTTAATGGATTGGTTTATTAATTTGACTAATGTCGGTGTTATGTTATCGCAGAGTTTTACTACATCTTTAGCCCGAATGCCATCAGCGCCAGGAGCTTTTTTAGTGTTAATTGTTTTAACAATTTTTTTGACTGATGCATCTGTGGCTTTTATAAATCTTAAGGACCTGTCACTAATCTTTGTACACGATGATATATCCAGCAGCTGCGTATCACAATAGTCGGTTATTTTCGATACACAGCTGCTAAACTCGTCTGCAAATTTGCATGCAATCTGCTGATCATTTTGTGTTTTACCCATAGATTTCATAATAGCATCATCAATTGAATTTATGGTTCTACCCAGTACCCTATTGATAATTTTCCATAATCCCCTTGTATTCCCTTTTTGGTTCAGAATATCATTTTTAATATGAGTGTTTCGAGAATTTCGAATCAGACTATTTGTTTTGTTCCTTATTTTTACATAATTTAACCTAGCAATCCTATTGGTCTCATCTTTTCTCCATATCCTTAGCATCTCATCTCTACGTTCGCACATATGTCTAACTTCACCTGTAACCCAATTTTTCTCATTTCTCTTTTTTCTATATATAGTTTTTCTAACCACAGCTCGCTTGTAACCTTCGCAAAATAATTCAACTAATTCGTCCAATAAAGTATCGGGTTTATCTAACTGCTGTAATCTATTCCAGTCTACATTATGGAAATACTCCTTAAGAATATTTTCACATACAGACTCCACAACTTTCGGATCAGCCTGTACATAAGCGCAGTCCTCCACTGCAAAAGCGGTCATGCAGTGATCGGCCGGCACAGTATCAATCACAGCGGTATGCATGTAGGATGTGCGTGTACGCAACATTATGTGATCAATGCATGATTTAGACAAAGTTCCGTTCTCTCGCATGTCGATTCTCGTGTAATCCGTAATTCCACTAATAAGTCCAATCTCGTGCAATGAGTCAAGATAAAGTGAACGAATGGTGCTTGATTTTTTAGTGTCAATATTCATATCTCCGATTACAAACAGGTCCTCGGAATAATTAATAGTTTTGAGTGTATTACATAACTCATGCACGAAATCCGACTTGCACAAATCTGGAGGCCTATATACAGCACATAAGTGAAATTTATAATGGTTACTTGTTACTATCTGGCCAAACAGGCCTTCAAACGTGTAGAATCTTAGATCAGATTTTGTGAAGTGGTGATGTTTATGTAAATATAATATTACACCCCCTCCCTTACGATTATGACGTAGGTAGGTAAACATATTATATTTCTCCAGATTGAATAAGTTTACTAGGTTGGCAGAAATATTTGCTTCTGTGATAATAATTGCGTCTACACTATTACAAGTACGAGTTATATATTCGATATGATGGAAATTTAGCACAAGCGAACGTATATTAACATGTATGCAAGTAAAGGTTAGTTTTTGTACAGGTAAGGATAAAGTAAAATCTAGGCAATTAGGGACTCTGACTTCAGAAATATTGTCTCGAAATTCCATAAACGAATAATGAATTATTAAATATGTTTTATATATTTAGGGGTGGTTTTTTTTTGTTTGAAGCAGCTTATCTACATCAAGTTCTGATCTGACTTGTTTGACTTTACCGTCTTCATTTTCACGTAGCAAAACCCTTCCGTCCTTGCACCAGATGAACTTGTATTTATCTTTGAGCTTTTCTTTTGCCACCCATAGCAGATGTTTAGTGAAAGGGGTTAGGGTCTCCCGTGCGTATATTTTGCTGTCACCAATATCTCCGAATTCCCCCGCTTTGATTGGCCTGTCACGAGCTGCCTTCAGCCAACTCGAGCGCTTACCCTCATGTACCGTAACAGATATTGTTGGATCGGTTTCGCGGTCCTTTCGGGTAGGCAAGCGCTTAACACAGACCACGTCCGCGTAGGAAACCTGTAATCTTTTTGCCACAGATTCCACTATTTTAGGGAGATCCTCATCCTGTTTTTCCTTTATACCGACGATTTCAAGTTGATTATATAGTGATTTCTGTTCCATTTCATTAATACGTTGCTCCAGGGCTCCACATAGCGTATTTAAATTGGTAGTTTTATTTTGAGTATTTATCATTTTATTTTCCATGTTTTTTAATCGATCTTCATATTCGTTCATTTTCTTTTGAAAGTCGTCTATCTTGTTACCATAGAACTTGAGTGAGCGCTGTAGTTCTTCACTAATAGTTCTACGGACTTGCATTCGTATGCTTTCAAGATAGCGTTCAGTCTCCGGATTATTTTTCTGGGTCGGGACACGCGATGCATCGTCCTCGAGATCTTCGATGTCGCTTTGGTCTGGGATGATAACCGACATCCTTTTTGGCGAAGGAAGGCACCCGCTACATTTCCACTCGACTGATTCGGTTTCGCACAGTACCGCGAGTTGATCCGTGGACATACCCACACACGTTGCGTGCAGCCACCGGCTGCATTTCGAACATTGCAAGCCTGGGTTACGTTTAGTCACTGTTTTTGTACATTTAGAACACTTAGCCATCACGATTTATGAATAAATTCCACAGTAAGACACAACAGATCGTAAAAAATAATAAATAATGGTAGGTAACGTAAGTATCACGTCCGCCATTAATGACGTCCGCGCGACCGACTGACTGTCTATGGGCGACGGTGACCACTTAACATCAGGTGGTCCGTTTGCTCGTCTGCTCTCCTTATTTAATAAAAAAAATATGTCATTTTTTAAATCAGCAACTTAAGTTTATTAAATATAAAATAATACTAAAATACATACTTAAGCTAAAATTACAAAATACCTAACTATTTTACAAGTAAAAGACCTGGCCCAGGTCGCTCCCTGCAGGGACTGTCCCAAGGAGGCTGGCGGCGTTGCCCCGCTGTATAGCGAGGCTTATACGCTGAGCAAAGTAGAGGCCAGCCTTCTGTCTCTACGAGGCGCTTGGCTATTTCCCCGTAGAGGCAGTGGGCTCCAGGCCCCCACGGCCCCAAGGTCTCCACCCCGAACGGCGCAAATATGCAATCACCACCCAGGCCCGCATATTTGCGCCGCTTGAGGTTCTCCGCAGATGCCGCTGTGACCCGGCCTTCGCCGCCGTGGCTGGAAGTTGGGCCGGGGCAAGTGTGTCGACACAGGTAGCGTCCCACATCAGAGACAAAAATGATGTAAGAAATATCACAAAATGAGTACCTAAGATTCTAACTTGACAAAATTTTCCATTCTAACAAGTGATAACATACGATATGATCTATTAAAAGGGCCAAGTTCAGCTGAGTGTCGCCAGATGTATAAATACCTACACCTCTACCGACGCTGGTTTTCAACTTGACCCTTTCCAACTTATAGCTATAGAGAGCAACAATGTCGTTCTGTCTGTTTGTCTGACGTATTGGCTCACATATGTATGTGAAATTATGAACTTTCTCTAAGTAAAAAAAGTAACTTTTTAAGTAATGAAATGTAATTATCGTGTTATGTACATTTAAGTATTTATACTTAGAGAAAACATAACCATCGAACGCCTATGGAGAGCTCACGTTTATCGTCTGGGGTCACCGTATGGCTGAAATGTCAACGAAATTTAATTTGATAATTTTCAACGATTACCTTTCCATAGGGAAGGGATTCTATTTTTATTCTTTTTCGATCTCACAGTTGGTTACGTCTATTATCTGACGAAACCAAATGCGAATATAATGTAGGTATGCACTTTTAATGCGCCTAAATGTACGAGTGTATGCCTAAATCAACAGACAACACATTATTGGTATTAGCAATACCTATTTATTTGTTAAGCAAAAGATGCTTGCAAATGCTTCATGCTCCATTATTTCTGCCTACTCGTAATACCCCGCAAGAGTGAGTATAGGTAGATACCTATTTATCAAGATTCACTAGTTCCTTTTTCTATAGGTTTAAAAAACCGTCTATGAAATCGTAGTCAGCGTTGCCTGTGCGAATTCAAACGACAGGTCAAAAGCAAAACCTCCTTTTGCACCGACATCGACATCGTTAAACCATAACTCCAAGTCAGAGATCGTTAGAGAAGCCGCAAAACAAACGACAACCGAAGCGGAAGAGATAACTGTAATTAGTGAGCCATAACTCATCGGCTAACTGTTAACTGGAGACGTCAGGTTACTGGGATATTTGCACTATTTACTGAAGAGATGAAGGCTGGTGGGGAAGAAAGTCATGGTTTGGAGACTGAGGACTTACCAATGGAGCTTAGAACGACTACCAGCAAAATGAGCAAACGATATAAGAAAGTCGGTGGGAATTGGATAAGAAAAACCTATGGAGCAGTGGGTGGATACCGGTTGAAGAGAGAGGTAAAACCTATGGGTATAGGATTATAGGGTTACATAGGGTATAGGGTTATTATCACTACATAGTCCCCCGCCACGTCTGTCTGTCTGTGAAAAAAGGGGTATTCATTCATTCAAGGGGTATGTTGGGACACAAGCTGGGGCACGCCTGGACTCAGGACCACAGCAGACATGCTCTTGCTTCATGACAGGCGTGAACTATTAAGTTTGACGTCATTGCCCTTGTAGTACCACCAATCGTGTGCTGAGATGACTGGAAAGTGCTTGTAGTACCTACAACTCACCACCGGCACCGGAACTCAAATCAGGCATATCGGGACTTGATCTTTTCTACAATCAATGGGCTGACTGGAGTGTTGCTGCGTGGTGGTGGCGGGTGAAGGATTAGGCGCCTCGGGCGCGGGGCGGGGCTCGGGGAGGGCGCGGCGGGCACTCCGGGACTCAGACCGGGCACCCCGCGGATCAGGCCGGACACTCCGAGACTCAAGACAACGGGCTGGCTGGGATGCTCTTGCTTCATGACACGCGTGGGAGTCAATGCGCGTACTTAGTTTAACGTCATTGCACTTATAGTACCATTAATCGTGGGCTAACTAGAATGCGCTTGTTTGTAGGTAGTACAACTCACCATGAGCACCGGAACTCAAATCGGTCAGTCAGGTCGGGACTTAGTCTCTTCTACAATCATTAGTCTAACTAATGTCAGAGCAGTAGTAGTAACTACTAGTTACAACATACCATAGGCTGACTGGAGTGCTCCTGCTTCATGGCGGGCGTGGTGGCGGGTGAAGGACTAGGCGCCGCAGGCGCGGGGGCGGGGCTCGGGGAGGGCGCGGCGGGCACTCCGGGACTCAGGCCGGGTACTCCGGGGCTCAGGCCGGGCACTCCGGGGACGATTGCGGTACCGCCGAGCGGCTTGCGGCCGCGGTAACTCTGCAAGAGGAGAGAGCGTGTTTAGTTATATCGGACTGAGAAATCTTAAGTGTGGGGCTCACGTGGAAAGAGGTGAAGGAGCGCAAGACGGATACGTGGAGTAGGATACCAGCGGCCCTTAGCTGAGAGATATAGAAACTTATCATCAAAGAAAACTTAGAAGGTTCAGAGTAGACGTAAAGAGCTAGACAGACATAATATAAAGGAGGTCTAGTATTTGTCTAGAGATGACAAATAAAAAGAAAGATAAAGTGTCGTCTGAGCACCATCCGCTCTACCCGTATCCGATTCACCAGGTCCCAATAGAAGAAGAAAGAGTTCCGATTTTGACACGCACTGCGCGGTTGCAAGTCTAGCAAACCAATCTAGAAACTAAAAAGAGCAGACGAAATTGGTAAGAGACCATTGATTGTCATATTGAACACGCTTCAGGGTTCTAAAGACTTAAATCACATATCACTGACTATCGTGGCATAACTTCAAGATTTAACTTAGAAAGAAAGTTGGCTGGCATAAGATTTTAACCAAAGATTTTGAAATTCACTCCTATGTAGAGTTCCCCTTGTTTCCATAGAGAAGTTTTAAAAGGAAACCCCGTCTGCCAGTTCGCGCATGCGATTTGAGCATTTTCCCATATGAAATGTCAAATGTATGAAAGTGACCTATGGGTCAACTCCGTGCCTCGCTGTCATTGCTCACGTCATTGTTAGGTAATTTACTAACACATAGTTCTTAAGTCTACTAACAACAATATGGATACTTGTATCTGAAATAAAGATTAATTTAATGTTAATTTAATTATTTCGCTGCCTCTTCCTTTTATGAATCGAGTGCCTTGATTGGCGGAAACCGACCAACCAGTGACGAGAGAACCATCCACGAGCTTCGTAATTTGAAATTGGAAATAGAAATTCGAAATTACCTATTATTAGTCAGCCATTTATTATGGATAATGAGTCTAGTCTTATTTGCCGTTATTTGTACCTAGTTTGTTTTTGTAATGAAAATAATTTATGATGATTGCCCCATGTATTGCAACAGTGTTGCAAGTATTTTCAAAAGCATAAATTGATAAGTTAAATTATTTTCGGTAGATGTTTTATTAAAATTCTGCATTTGCAACCAACATAAAATTAATCAATCTTTATAGGCGTTAATTACTTTAATTTTCTATAAAAACCTACTTTATTCTTAAGATGGTTGATACTTGCGGTTGTTGGTACTTGGTGAAACTTGTAGTACATGATTAGACTTAAATAATATACTGTTTCACGGTATTTTTATTGTATCTTATTAATTACGACCGGTTTCGTTTACACATCTTCAGGTGTCGTAATTATTAAAGTCTAATCATAATTCTTAAGAGTTAACATGACCAGATTGGAATTTTTCGTAGCTATACATTTTTTTTTAAATTAGGAGATCAGACGAGCAAACGGGCCACCTGATGTTAAGTGGTCACTGTCGCCCATAGACATCTCACCTCACTGTATTAATATTAGAGGGTTTTTGATGCGCTGCTAACCTTAAGGACTAAGATGGATTGCCTCATGTGCCGGAAATTACGCTGGCTCTTTTACCATCAGGTGACTCACCTCACTGTATTAATATTAGAGGGTTTTTGATGCGCTGCTAACCTTGAGGACTAAGATGGATTGCCTCATGTGCCGGAAATTACGCTGGCTCTCTCACCCTTCAAACCGGAACACAGAAATGCAAGCATCTCTGCTTTACGGCAGAAATAGATAAGAGGGTGGTACCACCCCAGGCGATCCTTCACATTAGGATCTACCACTAACACATTCATGGGTGACGAGATGGGATGGGACTAAGCCGCCAGAAAGTGGTAGGTTCTAAAACCTAACAAGAAAATCTGCTTTAAATTGTAGGAAGAAGAAGACACGAAGAAGACACTAAAAGGGCCATATTTCACTCGTTGCCAAATATGGCTCTACGAGTTGATTCATAATTGTATGTTTGATTTAATTATTCATGCAAAGTTAACCTCATTCTGTTTAACCGAGGAAATGTGTTATTGGTTTTACTTTAACTGGAGATCGATTCCACTAAATACAACGTAACTAAATAGATTCTAAACTGCATCGTTATGACGTGTTTCGTATGTTACTATCCATTAACGATCCAATTTCAGTTAAGTTCCGATCGAGTCAACGATCGATTGAACAGTAACGTATTTGTGCATTCTAATAAAACGTTTAGTTTATACTGAATCGCAGTTGAAGGTTGAACGATCGAACATAAGTTCCTCCTGAGGTACTTTTGCCCGATCGAAAGTAAATCGAAAGGTGGCAGTGGTAGAGTTATGCGTCAGCAGAACGCGATTTGGTGTCCAAATAGAATTGGAACGAAAACTAAATTGAAATTGGATAGAAATAGAACTACAAACGTTGTAATTAGGCGAATTGGGCCCCAGGTCCCTGTCACGTCTAACATCTATTTCTGTATGAAAAGTTATATCCAAATTTGGTCAGATATGATTCAAACATATCGTAAAGCCTGTTTTTTTCTTTATTTAAATATCCGCGCTTCCATTTCGTATCTACTTGCTCAATTAATTTTTAATTAACTTTTCAACAGTTTGTTTTCGTAATTGACATAAAAATCTATACATTTTTTAATTGTTTGATTTATATATGTAATGTGATATGCTGTGAAACGGACAAATAAATAAATATGTTGATAAATTGTAGATTGATTGGCAAGGTGTCTAGTACACGGTGCAACAAACAGCCTAAACGAATGCATTTGTAAGTAAGTTGTAAACTTGTAACACAAGAGACATGCACCGCGTCTCGTGAGCGTCGCGGCGGCGTGGGAGATCGCCCGGACGCGGTGCGGTGCATTCGGTACTGGCGTCAACACGAGTCTTTAGCAGCGACATATTATACCCTAGACGAGTAATTTCCAACAAAATTCCCGTAAAAGCCGGCACCAAACCTCACGCCACTGTGTGCGAATTGAAAATAATGCAACACGTTTCTCACACAATGAAACTCAAATTAATATTTAAACAAAAATAGATCTTACGGCGATGTCACAAAGGCGAATATCTGTCTACGTAACTCTTACATTGGATCGTATGATGCACAGATCGATTTCAAAATTCGAAGTCAAACGCAAGGCGCGATTGGCTCGCCGCTCGCAGTACACATTTTGTGGTGCCACTCGCGCGTCTATTACATTTCTTCTTTAGTCTTTAATTTCAAATTAAATATAATCCATAATAAGGATTAGACACGCCCATATAGGAGGCATAAGCCCATGGACATTCAAAGAGGGATAGCTCACGCCCAGACCAAGACTCAACCTGATCCAGAAAGGAGGAGGAGTTTCTCAATTTGACTGTATGGTTTTTTAATGTATGTTACCTGAAATCTCTGGCATTTGTGAAACGATTTTGATGATTATTTTCTAGTTAGTAGGGTAGGGTAGTCCCATTAAAAATTGGTTAAGTTCTGATGATGCACTTCAGATATAACCAACAGTACATCACCTGTGATAAGGCAATTCACACCTTCCCGAAGGCCCAAAAAAGGGGTTCCACCGTACTCTGTACCAACCCAAAAGTCCCCCACATTAACACAAAAGATTGTGAAATAAATTAATTTTAATAAAAAAAAACACCTTCAGATCACCATAATAAATGCGTAAAACTATAATTATTTGGAGTCGGTGCCAATCAAATGCAATGCGTGGCTCGACCAGATTGACCAACTGGTCACGCGGTTCGCCGTGCGCTGCGCTGCGCTGAACAAGAGTAGTTGGCACCGACTCTATACCTATATAATTATTTGTAACTTTTAAGGATTTGAAAGCGGGATATAATTTGTACTAAAAGTAGTCGATCGATAGTTTGGCTGGACTATAGAATTACCTATTCTATAGGAAACTGAAGTAGCACTTAACGTGTCACTTACTCGTAACATATTGTTTAATTTATGTATACAAAAGCACAACTAATTAACTAGGCCACTTCATTGTAGCCACTTTCACGTCTTTCAGAAAAACATTTTAATTATTTTTTGGCAACACGCCCATCGGAACGCAATAACAAACTGTTGTACACGACTGTACCAAGATAAGAGTAAGTACTCAAATAATAAATGATAATCAGTTCTTAAATACACTTTCTTTTGCAATTTCAATAATACAATTTGGAATAAAAAAATTGCAAATAGATTATTGTGAGCATGACCGGTCGCTTCACAAACTAGGGGATAATGCTTTGAGGCAGCTGACGAATTCCATTTTTTCCGGAAGACGAAACATTATTATACGAGTACCTTACAATGGGAGTTTTGTTGTAATATGATATTTGGTCTAATACTTGTTGCGCAAATAACAGTTTGGGTTTAGATTTTTTTAAGTTTTTACGAACTACTAAACCCGCATTTGACCGCGATCTCGCCTGATGGTAAGCGTCGATGAGGTCGACGATGGAGCACGCGGGTCCAGTAAATGCCTATTCACTCTGGCCTTGAAGATTCCAAGGTTGTAGGTTTCGGGAAATACAGACGCCGGCAGGCTGTTCCATTCCTTAGCCGTTCGCATAATGAACGAAGAAGCAAATCGCTTAACAAAAGCAAGTGCAACTTTAGGAATATTACGAAAAAAACTCGACTCGTTCAATATCAATATCTTTATTGCGTTCCATAATGACTCGTTCCATAATGACTTATAAGATAATTTACAGATCATTATTTACCCTGCCGGGAACAGCAAAATTAGGAGAGAGGAGGATGATTTTCTATTTTTTTTTTAAATTTTATATAGAAAGTTAGTTCATTGTCAATAATATTCGTGGAGAAATCGAATTTTAAAATCGCCAAATATCTTCTCTTCACGGGGTGTTCAGTATCAATAACTTTAACTATTGGTAAAATAACATTTCATACAAATCCATCACCAGATTGGTAAAAAACGTATGGAGAATGAATCGAATTTCTTTAAGACGAATGATTCGTACTTGGTTAGTTTTGGAGGAGAATGCGGTCGTGACGCTTCTTCTTTGGTTCGGACTGTGTAAATTTCGTGCCAGAATCTCATGGACAGCATTGAAATGTGTTACATATACCAGGATTTTAATGAAGAATTGAAGTTGGCGGGCTCTGACCCCTTTCTCTTTTCCAAATTGGAAAGAATTTTACTACTAGGTCAGTACTACTACTGAGCTGAGATTGATATAGTCAAATCAAATCATTTTTTTTTATTGTAAGAAAGTACCTTAAAGTACATTTTAGAAGGTTATTTTGTTGCGTTCATGCTGTCATGGCGTGTTCGTCCTATTTTAATGTTTAAAAACGTATTACAATGGTTGTTTTTTTCGTAAAACTAGTTTATTTTACCTAAATATCGTCCGTATTAAGCGAACGTTATATAAGACAGTGAAATGCTACAGATGGTGTGGATCCGGAAACCTAACCTCCAATTGCACTTGGAATGCAAGACACTAGGCATTCCTAGTGCACACGACTCTCCTTTAATCTCGAAGTTGGTAAACTGTTTTTTTCAAAACAGACGCTATAACGTTCCTGTTTATTTCAAGATTCTAACACGGTCATTGGCCAAATTGCAGAGAGTATATCAATAGCAGGGGCCAATCATTAAAGGAAAAAAAAGTACATTTTGGTAAATGGTATCTACGGTTACTGCTAGTTTGACTGAAATGGCATTTAGTATTTAGAGCGTTTTGGCCTCGAATTAAGTGATCCCAAAAATAACTAAATTAGAATAATAACGAACAAAACAAACCACATTCTTAAGTCATGTACACACCCACCGGAGCAATAAGTCAAAATTTACCCGTCGCTACAAAGGAGACTGTCCATTAACCTAAACAAAGGCTTTTGTGAGGCCGCGGCCGGCCCTCAGCTTTGTCCAACTTTGTGTAACAGGCTTTAGGTTTTGTTTAGATCTTAATTCCTATACAGGATGCTGAGAATTATGTTGTGCAAATATCAATGTTTTTAAACCTTTTCAGAATTGGACAGACTTAGGAGACAGTCAAAAAGGTAGGAAGACGATTCAAAGTATACGGCAGGTGGTATATGGACTAGACGGGCAAAAGATCGGAAAGAATGGAAGTCATTAGAGGAGGCCTATGTCGGAAGACAAGCTGTTATAGATAATCCGGACACCGATTACCTAATTATTTTTTTAAATTGTATAGAAATAAAAAAGTATGTAAAAACAGCAATAAAGGCTTATATATTATTATTATTATAGAATTGGACACAGATTAGCAAATTATCAGGAGGATTTTTAGGGTCCCGTAGCTACGTAGGAACCCCGTATAGTTTCATCATGTCTGTCCGTCTGTCTGAACTTATGTCACATAACTTTTGAAATACAGTTCAGTACATACAAAAAACTTGAAAATAACCTGAATGATAGATACCTCTGGTAATAACAATAATAATAATAATAAGTAGGTATAGTCAACCACAAGCTATAGTATACAATGTGTCAAAAACCTTCGATTAAATCTCAACCCTATGCCTGCGCAATATGATATGATGATACATTCAGATTCTCAAATTTTGACGTTTTGGGTAGGTTGACCTGTGGTCTACTGTACTTTCATTGAAAATTATTTAAGACCCAGTACCAAAGTTACGGTTCAAAATAGAACTCGACATAGTTACAGAAGTCGACCGCAAATATTTTTTGTGATAGAACTGCTATACGAAACAGAATAGAACGGACAGGCCCTTTTAAAAAAAATATAAGTGGAGCTGGTGAACAAACTAGCTCGCCTGCTAGATTTTAGATGCGCTGCTAACCTAGAGGACTAAGATGGATTGCCTCATGTGCCGGAAATTACGCTGGCATTTCTGCTTTATGGTAGAAGTAGATAAGAGGGTGGTACGTGGAAGAAGCTCTTGGCCGGTACTTTTTGATTCTTGTTAAAAGTAGGTAGATATACTAAATTACCTAACTTTAGTATCACCTTCTTCTAAGTCGTATTCCTTATTGCCGAGCATCGTGATCACATAGAACGACCCTCGTGGCAGATTTAATGGGGTGGTTTGCCATTGCCTTCCCCATTTCACACACTGGTTATCTCAGTGTGCAGGTTTCCTCACGTTGTTTTCATTCACCGTCAGAGCAGTCGGTAAATGTACGTAAATCTTCGAAAAATACGAAAAACTCATTGGTACATGGCACTGCACGGTTTCGAACCCGGACCTCCCGCATGGGAGTCCGGTGTCCTAGCCACTGTGCCACCGATGCTCATCACACAACTTAACTTCGTTCGGAAATATTTTTTTCTTTAATGAATGGCCGCTGCTAGTGATTTACACTTTGCAATTTGGCCAATGACCGTGTTAGAATCTTGAAAATAACTCAGAACGTTTTGGCATCTGTTTCGAAAAAAAAAACAGTTCCCAAACGTCAAGATTAAGGGAGAGTCGCGTGCACTAGGAATGCCTAGTGTCTTGCATTCCAAGTACTATTGGAGGTTAGGTTGCCGGATCACACCGTCTGTTGTATTTCACTTCCATTTCACTGTCTTATATAACGTTCACTTAACACGGACGATTTTTAGGTAAAATACACTAGTTTTACGAAAAAATAACCAGTGTAAACCGTTAAAAATAGGACGAACACGCCATGACAGCATGAACGCAACAACAACAGAACCCCCATTCGAATATTCAAAGCATTATTTACGTTTGACCATAAATAAACATTTATTTATTTCAAAATAATCTATTCCATTGTCTAGGTTTTATTGCACAAGCATTAGGCTTATGTATATTTTTCAATTAGTTCAGTTCTAGGCCTAAACTAATAAATATTCATCTTTGCGTAAACACTCGTCAGTGCCGAGGTTGAAAACACTATTTTATACGTCTTTATTTTGTGTTGTACTCGTATTATGCTGAAACCTTGTGTTGTTACCAAAATGTTTACAAATTGATTTCCTTGGAAACGTGTATTGATTATGAATTGTAACGGTTGAAGAAAATACAGTGTCTTTTCGTAATTTGGTTAACGAATTGCGAAGCTTTTTAATAATTACAAAAAGTAGATGTAAGATGAAAACAAAAAGGAATATTCGCAGACGAGATTGTAATATGTACCATTGACGTGAAATTACAAAATTTTCTTTGTAACCTTTTACAATATCGTAGATTGTGAGCTTTCGAAAATGAGCATGGAATAGATAGCTCATTATATTGGCACATTTTGAATACCTTGAGAAATTGTAATTTCCAGAAGTCGCTTCCAGAAATGGTTATTGTCAAAAGTGGTACTTAATTTCCCATTTCCCCACGAAAAGTTGCTTTCGAATCTGAGTTTCGATTGCATTCGCACTCGTATCTATATAGGTGTGACCACACAAATAAATCAAGGTAGAACGGTGACGCGGGCGAGCTGCTTACGAATCGCGCGTGTCAACATTTTCATAAGTGACGTGATTACGAACGAAATACCTCTTTTTGATCGATTCACTGCCGTACCTGTCGTTCTTACAGTTACAAACAGCACAATAAGGTATTTTAACACAGCCGCTCTGATCGATCCGTGTCGAAAACTAGGCGCTGAATGAATGTAATCTTGCAGTATAGGTATTGCAAGATTGAGACACGGGTCCCCGCCCACTTCACCGTTCTATCTTGACTTATTTCTGTAGTTGTCAAAGTGGGTCGATGTAATGACATTCGATATTGCGATTTGCGTGACAAGTTGTATTTCCTTTCCATAACCCAACATTTTTGACGTAAAATCGTCATTATACACCGTAGTACACAATGTAGGTAGGTAAGTACTCGGGGCAAGGTCGCGGTGCGTTTGATCCTCTTGGCACGCCACCAAATCGCGCAAATCCACGGCACTGTATGACAGATCTGACAGGGTTTAGAAATTTTTATTGCTATAGTTTGTTTTTTCCGTGATTTATGGGGTTTAGAATGATTTATTAATATAGTTAAGTACGCCTATCTCGAGCGTCGGTGGCCTAGTGGCTAGGCCGCCGGACTTCCAAGCGGGAGGTCTGGGTTCGAAACAGTGCTGTGTTATGTACCAATGAGTTTTTAAAAAAAACCTGATCGCCTGGAACATATAAAGCCTGCCAGTGCAAACAACAAGTGACGTCATAGTGCACGTGCAATGCCCACCTGCGCTTGCGACGAAGCAAACACGCAGCAACAGCCGATACCACGTCTTTCCGCCCGCCACTACCTGGCCTCTATAAAAGCGGGCGCCCGACCCGAGGTGGGATCATTCCCTTGCGACTCGTCGACGAGGCAGTCGGACTTGATTTTTTTTCGAGAATATTGCATTTCCGAATAATTAACCGTAACTGGTTGCTATCAGGGGACTCTCGTATGGCCGGTTACTATTGAATGTCTAACCGGTGACTAGTGGTTGCTATTGAGAGACGGTTGACCCGTGGCTAGTTAGTATCGAGTAACTAGGCAATAACTAATTTGCTGTTAAATAACTCTAAAATAAGTTGATTGAGTCAAAATAGCTATTAAATTATATTTCGCTGATTTTTTAAAAAGCAAAATTAGAACCACAGGCTGAGGACAACCTGGAGAATGATAGCGGGCCATCTATGCCCTTACCCTCAGATCTGACAAGCCTTTGTACATATCGTGCTATATATCCCTGTCGTTTTACTATTCCTGTATTTGTGTACAATAAAGTGTTTCTATCTATATATCAAAAACTAAAGTTAACGTTAGCACTTAATTTCCGTTCCCATTCAAAATAAGCTGATAATGGAATGAGGTCTCTATGGTGTTTACGAATTTCCTCCATCGATTAAAGTGATTCATGGGAAAGCTAGGCGCAACCGCGGCCCAATTAGATAGCTTATCAGATGGACTGCTGACGGGTTCCAACACCAAGTTATCAAGACCTTTCACTTAAACGCAAAGGGTGGTGAGAAGGAAATCCTGAAGGGTTTATGGGTTATTTCCTGCTAGGTTTTCTAACTGTACTGTACTTTTTTTTATTGTTTATGGAGAGCAGACGAAAGGACAACCTGATGATAAGTGGTCACCGTAAACATCTCACCTAACTTCGTAAGACCCCTTCTTGAGTATACCTCCTCGAAAGTGTACAAGGGAGGGCCACCAAAATCCTGTACAGTTTACGGCGAAGACCTTATGAAGAAAGGCTCAAAGTCTTGGGTTTGACTACCCTCAAGGAGCGCCGACTGAGAGGAGGTCTCATTGAAACATATAAAATCCTCACGCACAGATACAGCCTCCCAGATCTGCACAAACTCTTCACAATGAAGGATAAACGGCCTTTGCGAGGACACCATCTAAGAATAAGCCGCACCAAAACCGCAACCAACGTCGCATATCATTATTTTAATCAATAGAGTAGTCCAAGCATGGAACCAGCTCTCCGAAGATGTTGTCTGCCCCTTCAGTGAACTCCTTTAAAAATAGACTAGACAACTGGTTTAAAAAGCAGTGACAAATAGTGTAGGAACGCGCTATGTGAGGACATGGATGACGTAATGTCAGTTGTATGAAAGGGAAAAAATCTTCCACCAGGCGGGGTGTTGTGCCTCGTGACCAGATGTCCTGGTCCGACTATGGATGTTTGGAACTCGTATATATGCGAAGTCCCAGGAAAATTTCGATAGCGCGTTCTACACCGATGTGAGTAAGTACTTATCGTAGTGGCGCGTCGTGCGTCGCCACAGATGAATCAGCATATAATTAAACATTTTTTTAAATTATTATTTACATCTAATAATGTCAACTCGTCTCTAACTCTAAACTTACGCTATAACCTAATTTTATAGGTCATATTTTTTCATTAAGAAATAAAACTCTTCCCCCACTTTTATGAGAGTATAGTAAGTAGCCTAATTACCAGGAAAATACCCCTCAACACTAGGGTTCCAGTTATTCTGGTCACATCCGATAATTAATCAACTTCACCATGGCCCCGAAAAATGGGCCACGATAAATATAAACTTCAAGGGGAAACGGTGACAACGCGTGAAATTGTATAGATTTTTATCGGCAATTGTTGAACACACGGTTGTCAACGGTCGCGTGATCTGTGGTGAGTTAAAAAATATTCACGTTTATGCGGGTATTTTGAAGGATTTTTTTTGTATATTGTATTTTTATTAATTTTTAACCAATTGGACCATTTAAAGCACTGCGGTTACGTCAACATAATATGATACGCATTACACAAAAGCGTTAAATTGAAATTTTTGCTTGGCTTAGCTAGCACTGTTAAGCGAACAATAGGTCATTACATCCAATAACATCATAATAATAAGAAAAAAATAATTAATAATAACATAATATAACTTATAGCCGCTGTAAATGGGCATTATGTGCCAAATATGCAAGAGAGTGGGTAGGCAGAGAGCTGTACTGTAGCCAGTTTTTTTAGAGGAATTGAATCCCTAAGCAGGGATCATGGGAAAAGGAAAGAAACCCATAAGCCCATATAAAAATCGAATTTTTCTAAAGCTAAGCCAAGACTAGGGCGCCCATAAAAGCCCCCAAAGGTTTCGTTCAGTCTGGAAGAAGCTTGAAAGTTAAATATAACAATCATCAGCAGCCTACTCTAGTCAACTGCTGGACATAGGCCTCTCCCAGGGCGCGCCATTGAGCCCGATCTTCGGCTCTTCTCATCCAGTCGCTGCCAGCCACCTTGCGCAGATCGTCGCTCCATCTAGCAGGGACGCGTCCCACACTACGTTTGCCCAAACGCGGCCTCCACTCCAGAACTCGTCTACCCCCGCGGTTGTCGGTTCTGCGACAGATGTGACCGGCCCACTGCCACTTCAGTTTGCTAATCTTATGAGCTATGTCGATGACTTTTGTTCTATGCCGGATCTCCTCATTTCGGATTCGATCCAGCAGTGATACTCCGAGCATAGCTATTTCCATAGTACGCTGAGCGACTTTCAAATATAACAATAAATTACTGAAAAAAACATACATACTGTAGTGTTATACACGGTTTGGTGTTGTTTTGAGCTCCCGATATTTCGGCCCAGTTGCATGCGCCATGATCGCAGGTAGACAATAACCACAGAAGCTTAAAAAGTCATTAACACACACGTGTAACAAAACATTTCTGTGTTCATTGTTTAAAATTTTATTAGACAAATTAAAATATGCAGCATAAAATAACAATTCTCTAACAAAACGAAAAAAGCGGCCAAGTGATAAATTTTCAGCGAAATCAGCGCTTCTTTTTAAATATTCCCGTGAATGGCTGAATAATATTTCTGTAATGAGGGCCTTTATTGCTGCACCAGCAGTTAGCTTAAAATATTGCCGTGCTCCCCGCGGGTGTATTTACATATATTCGGGGACTACTACGGCAACTTTTACACTACCTTTTTATCGCTGATCGCGAAGATTAGCATTTTACTATTAACATAAATTCCGAATCAAAACTCTTGCAAACTTAGACAAAGACGTTTATCTAGACTTTAATGAGAACACAGAAAAAGAATTTTTGTTATACCTGCTTAAAAATGGGCCTATTTATTGACTGAAATCTGTGCAGGAAGTGCCATATTCCAGCATTGAATAATATGGACCACTCATTTATTACGGACATAATTATAACGGCAGGGCTGCTGTATTTTTATGCATTTCAAATCTTTTTAAATTAATTCATAAAATCGGAATCGTTCGTCCGTCCGTCTGAAAATCGTTGAAAATACATGTCGTTACCATGTAATATTCTATAAACCACTTCTATACTTTACCGTAGACAAAAGACCCTATTTCTGCTCTTGACTATAGTTTATTATTTTATGACAAAACGGTACCGATATAAACAACAGTAACAACAAAACAATTGTTTTAGCGCAGCGCCCTCGTAAATTACAAATTGTGACATTTACAGTTTTACATGTTTAGTTTGGCACGGACTATACGCCAAACATTACGGCGACCGACACCGATTTGTGTCGTGTATCGTGTTATATCATTTGAATTGGCTAATTCGTGGAAAATTGGGTTACTCGATTATTCTCCTAGGTAGTATAGTGTCCATATGGTCTATGACTACATGACTACACTGACAGAAAGGGATAACAAAATTGCTTCGTTTATTTTAGAAATAACAAAACTTTGTTAAGATTCACCAAAGTTCATTTGAAATTAGTTACTTGTTATCAAATATTCTAGGTATGATAAGATGTTACAATACCAAACTTTCTGAACGAGTGTCAATCGAATACTGGATTCAACCCCCGATGGAGGGCGTGTTATAAATTTGACACGTCTGTCTGTTTGTGTGTTTGTCTGTGGCATCATAAGTTAACAACGGATGATCCGATTTGGACCCGGTTTTTTTAATTTAATAGAGAATTTAGTAGAGATTGTTGTTAGCTAGTTCTGATAAAAATTGGACAAGTGGTTTCCAAGATTTTGGAGTATCTTTCATGTCAGATGGGAATGGGATCTCTGGAGCGGTAATAGCTAGATGGTTCGAACTTATGCTCAAATGTTTAGGTTCATGGTGCGTCTACAACATCTGAAACCTTGAGGATCAGATGATGACCAAAAAAAAGTAAGTGTTAAATTTTTTCGATGTCAATCGTGCACAGAACAGAAGTTCCTACTACGCCAACTATTCAGTCGCATCTCTATAGTTCGGATTGGAGAACATCATTTTGCCGTAACATTATGAAAAAGAAGAAGACGAAGGAGAAAAACCCTTCTTTATTGCCACAAAAAAATACATTATCATCAAAATCATATCTGGCTGCCCTTGACTCAGTGGAGAAACGCGCTAAGCGCCTTATAGGTGATGAATCGCTGGTGGAGGCTAGACTGCAAAGTCTGGAACATCGGCGCAAGGTCGCCTGTCTATCGGTATTTTATAGGATACATTTCGGAGAGTGCGCATCGGAATTGCACGACCTAATTCCAGCATCTCCATTCCGCCTTCGGACTACCAGGCACGGGGAGGGGTTCCATCCTTATGTTGTTGATATCCCATCTGCTCGTACGAAGCGATTTGCTTCTTCGTTCATTATGCGAACGGCTAAGGAATGGAACAGCCTGCCGACGTCGGTATTTCCCGAAACCTACAACCTTGGGATCTTCAAGGCCAGAGTGAATAGGCATTTACTGGACCCGCATGCTCCATCGTCGACCTCATCGTCGCTTACCATCAGGCGAGATCGAGGTCAAATGCGGGTTTATTTATACATAAAAAAACATCAAATAATATCTATTAATACTTACTATATGACACGGAAAGTCAGTTTGAATTATAAATCCTGCGTACTGGCCTATAGTATTCGCGTCACGCATGGGTCCAGTCAAAGATAACACGCAAAACAACATTATTAAGACTTCAAAACATGTTTTCGATCCTGATGTGTACTCATTGTGCACTTGTTAGTTTTTCATTAAGTACCATAATTTCGCGTAGGTACACTGAGTACATATAACCATCTCACTCACACTCGTTATAACAATAAGGATATCCTTTTTCTCGACGTGTACACTTCACTACTACATTGACAGGATATCGAAGCGTGACAAAAACTGACCGCCATACAAAGGTATAGTGTTACAAAAATATACTATTTCTTATCTTATCTTATGATAGGGGGCCGGAAATAACCCAGCGACACTTCGACCCTTGAGGATCTTTTGTGCCTACCCCATTTTACACACTGGTCATCTCAGTGTGCAGGTTTCCTCACGATGTTTTCCTTCACCATTGAGCAGTCGGTAAATGTACGTAAGTCTTCGAAAAATACGAAAGACTCATTGGTACATGGCACTGCACGGTTTCGAACCCGGACCTCCCGCACGTCCGGTGCCCTAGCCACTGTGCCACCGACGCTCTTACTTCTTATACTAACTATAAGTATAAGTACGTGTCTACTTATACTTACTATAAGTATAAGTACGTGTATATACTGTTTGTTTCCCTTATTTCTTCGTACTCGTATTCCATAGAACGAACTTCACGGCAGATTCAATAATTATAATAAATTCTTTATTTTCAGGCAAACAAATTATACAACAGCTAACTATGATCTTATGATAGGGGGCCGGGAATAAGCTCGGCACTTCGATCCTTGAGGATCTTTTGTGCCTACCCCATTTACACACTGGTCATCTCAGTGTGCAGGTTTCCTCACGATGTTTTCCTTCACCATTGAGCAGTCGGTAAATGTACGCAAGTCTTCGAAAAATACGAAAAACTCATTGGTACATGGCACTGCACGGTTTCATACCCGGACCTCCCGCATGGGAGTAAGGTGTCCTAGCCACTGTGCCACCGAACGCTCTACAGCTAACTATACAAAAGGCCCATAGATATATTACCTTATAGACTAACATACATAAAATTATATAAGTAAAAAGAATTCATTTTGGTGCGGCTTGAGATGATGACAGTATACTCGCCGTCGAAAAAAAAAGATTATTTATTTATTTTCACCATTACACACTGGGCGCGGTCAGTACCTGGATGGGTGACCGCTAGCGGCATATTTCATCTGAGATCCTCCGTGCCTCGGAGAGCACGTTAACCAGTCGGTCCCGGTTGTTGTCGTTCGACAGCAGTCGTTAAGCTAGAGCCTACAGGCGGCCTGAACAACTCTGACATTAGGTTGGCCACTAACCATACGATAAGCAAGCAAGCAATCGGATTGTCACTGCGCCACCGACGCTCTCTTCCTATCTTTCTCTCTTATCTGACTTATGAATGCGTTTTTGCGTATTTACGCTAAATTGATAGCTGATATATTATTTAATGTTTATGATAATGATAAACAATAGTACTATATAGAAGGGGACAAGTGTAGAAAGCACAGTACAGTAACACACGTGTCGGACGGACCACGTTGTCGGCTATTCCGGGACCAGGCGGGTGGGATTTGTGTGCCCAGCTGTGTGTTTAATTATTGTCTGTTAATAGTTAATAATTACTGTCTAATAAAAGACCCTGGAAACAACCCGCTAGAATTATGATGCAAGCTGTGGCGGGAGACATGCCTGCCTAAAGATTTCATACCGCCAATAGAAGACCTACCACCGGGCTTCAAACTCCCGTGGCCAACCTGGAAAATGCTTAATCGCCTGCGAACCCAGGTTGGCTGTTGCGGAGATAATCTTCACAAATGGGGTTTTTCCAGCTATCAAGTAAAGTGTGAGTGTGGTGTCTCCCCTCAAACCATGGAGCACTTGCTCTGCTGTCCCGCGTGTCTGACCACCTGCACGCGGGAGGATCTTTTCGAGGCCAACCAGAGTGCTATCGATGGGGCTGCCTTCTGGTCGGGAAAAATTTAGTTCGGATCGTCAATTCCAAAGAAGAAGTGTCTATTTTTTATAAATTATTGTATAAGGAGAGCAGTCTCCACTCCAGAACTCGTCTACCCCAGCGGTTGTCGGTTCAGTTTGCTAATCTTATGAGCTATGTCGATAACTTTTGTTCTATGCCGGATCTCCTCATTTCTGATTCGATCCAGCAGAGACACTCCGAGCATAGCTCTTTCCATAGCACGCTGAGCGACTTTCATTGACGCTTGACACTAGAGAAAATTCTCTGTGAACTGTTATAAAAAAATCGCGTCATCATCGATTGTTGAGTTATGATGCCACAGACAAACAGACATACGCGTCAATCTTAATAATAAACACGATAATTTTACTTCAGTACCTCACTACATAACATACATATCTTATCTTATGATAGGGGGCCGGGAATAACCCGCGGCACTTCGACCCTTGAGGATATTTTGTGCCTACCCCATTTTACACACTGGTCATCTCAGTGTACAGGTTTCCTCACGATGTTTTCCTTCACCGTAAGAGCAGTCGGTAAATGTACGTAGACAAGACTAAGACTCGATATTCAATAAAAGATTAAAGTTATATCTTCTTGACAATTTTTTCTATTCAGTGCCGGAGTTTTTTGATGATAAAACCAATACTTAACTATAAAATCAATTATGTATAACTTATAATGACATTTAATTTAATTTATCCCGTTAGCATTTATTACTATTATAATTTATTATAATCTCGTATTTTATATTGCGGTGCCCTACTCAGGGTTTCATGTATGATCTTATAATAAATATATTTTTAAGACCAATTGTAACACATGAAAAGCAATAAATGGTATGAGTAAGTCTTCGAAAAATTCGAAAAACTCATAGGTACATGGAACTGCATGCTTTCGAACCCGGATCTCCCGCATGGGAGTCCGGTGTCCTAGCCACTGTGCCACCGACGCTCTTAACATACATATAAGCAGCTATCATGAATAGAAGACAAATTGGTATCAATTTTAGCGTCACACAAAGTGTTCCACCAACAAATTTCGACTCTACCGAGAGCTTTACAAAACCGATTTTGCTTCGTAATTTTCGTCAGGCACCGTAATAAATTGTCAAGTTCACATTCCACGGGAATAATGGATGTTCTATTCTTGAAAAAAAACAACAGAAAAAAATACAGGCTGTTATTTGGAGCGACCTCGTTACATAAGGAAAATATTGTACCTATACTCTTTATTTATCCGAGTTACTTATTTTGAATATAAAATGGTAACGACCTTGCATTCATTTGTTTTCTGACGTGTTTTGGCGAAAGAATATAAATAAACCTATACCGTCTTATACTTCCCTATACCTACCTCTAAGACTCATTATATAAGGTCCTTTTTTAGTACCAAATATTTGGAGAGGGGGTATGTGCTGGTCATTTGTACACACGAAAAAATAACCCTGTTACTTGTATGAAAATTTTCCATACTAAAGAAAAATAAAACCCCATAAGGCCGCCTTTGTACATATGGTGCTATTATTCCTGTAGTTTTTACTTTTCCTGATTTTGTGTACAATAAAGTGTTTCTATGTATCTGTTTCTATCTACCCCATTATTTTGCGCCTTGGTGGCATGAACTCATCCATGTGGTTTCATTCCTACTTCTTATTTCAGTATTAGAATAGCAATAATTCATTCATTGGTAGAATTTTCAAACAAACAATTTTGTCGTTTTTCTCGAAAATTTAACTTGTAAAAAAAATTTTTTTGTCCTGTCGTTATTGTTATAACCTATAGATGAAACACTAGAAATATTTGCCGGTAATAAAATAGGACGCTATATATGTAAGAATTTATAATTTAGAAGAAGACGCAGGTTGACGTTTAAAGATCAGGAACTAAATAGATCAAAGGATTTCAGCTCTGATTTTCAGCTCGTAGCCTAGTTGCGAGCACGGTCCGAAAGTGATTGTGCAGGTTAAGACGTTGGCGCGGTCGGTACCTAGATGGGTGACCGCTAGTGGCATATTTCATCTGAGCTCCTCCGGGCCTCGGAAAGCACGTTAAGCAGTCGATCACGGTAGTTGTCGTTCGACAGCAGTCGTTAAGCCAGTCAGATGCTTTTAGGGGCGGCCTGAACAACTCTGACAAATTGGTTGGCCACTAACTATACGTTAAGCAAGCAAGCAATTCTGAGGAATTTTTCTTGCATTATGCTTGCATTCTTTAATACATTATTAATTAAGGGTCAAAGAAGGTCTGTGTTTGTTCACCTACTATCATATTTTATCATTATATTATTGGATTAGCAGACAGTCAGCTAAATTTTTTTTTTATAAATTATCTACGACAAACAGGCAGACGGGTCACCTGATGGTAAGTAGTCACCATCGCCTAGAGACACGTGCAGTACCAGGGGTATTGCTTGTGTGTTGCCGGCCGTGGAGGGAGAGGACTTTTTTAACGTTCTTTTTGAAGTATCCCATGTCATAGCGCTGCGGGAAAACGTCGGGTGGGAGAGAGTTCCACATTTTACACGTGCGTGGTAGAAACGTTCGTGTAAAACGGGTCGTGGTTAATGATAAATGCTTAATGGTAAATGCTGGTTAGACTGTTTTTTTCAAGTTTCGTAAGTGGCTGTCCAATCTATAGTTTTAGCACATTTTTTGGACGAATTTTTGGGAACAATCCGGAATAAATCAAAAACTAAATCCAAAAACAAGCAAGTAGTACCTAAATATATTTTAATTAAAATTGTAATTTTTATACAAGTAGGCATATTACATTTTATTTTTAAGTGCATCCTGTTTTCCGCTAATACCTACCTCTAGCATGACATAATTACGAATATCTGCGGGAATTCCCTATGTAACAACACAAGCAATAAAACCAGACTCCAGAATTGGTTCACTCAGCCCCAGACGGATGACAGAAGCCCCAATTGTGACAGTTAGCAGTTAAACCAGCCCGAAGGTTGCCGCATTGTGCATCGATTGATCCTTCACCTTCCTATTTGAATCCATTATGTCTTGAATTGATTACTTCCGGTGCTGCGTCTACGGAAAAATACCGAGACGATATCTAAGACGTCTTTAAGCGATGTATATTTTGTATTAGTATACCTAGTACTATGTACTGATAGTAATCTAAATGTTCACGTTGGTATTCATGGGTGATTGATTGGTATCCTCCTCCTCCTCGCGTCGTAATCCTCAATGCTGAGGGTCGTGACCACCTTTAGGTATCACCCTCTGGCGGATGTTCTTCCTCCATTTATTTCTGTCCCCGGCGGTGTGGATGGCATCGTGAATTGTAGAGTCAAGGGTTGTGCGGATTTGGTCGGACCAGCGCATCGGACTATACGTCCTCGAGGCCTCTTCCCTTCCATTTTTCCGGTCACAATAAGTTTTTTAAGATTGATTGGTATAGCTATTCATTTTTCTAAATGCTGTGGTCTTGGTATGCTTCAAACTAATTTAAAGTTCAAACACCCTTTTACCCTGTTTATCCTTATTCTCACATGTTAGTAAGCGAGGACGATCAATTACGGGAAACCCATAGGAAGTGCTGGTAGATGGGATTGCATTGAATCTAATCTAGAATAGTGTAAAAATTAGCGAGCGGGATTCGAACCCGCAACTAGCCTTTCCGGGGCCCTGCTCTATTGCTCTCATTATTGTTCTGAGATTGCAACATTTGCAACTGAGCTATCCCCATTCAATGACTCATGGCCCTAAGACGCTTGTGAACGTCGTGATCGAGTTTTCTACATTAGAATTTCCGCTTCGTATTCTGAACTCTACATTGATTCTTCAAACACTTCTTCATCTGATTTCTCTCTACATTGATTCTTCTTCTGGCTAGCGATATCCCGGCCTAAGGCCAGGTTCCACTTTCCTAGACAGTCTTCTCCTCTTTGCCCGGTCTTTAACGTCCTATATTGCGAGTCCATAGTCACTCATATCGGTCCTTACAATGTCGAGCCATGCCGGGAGGCATCCCATAAGGTCGACCGACGCCACTATAAAGACGGCGGGGAGGATTTGGATGCGAATGGCTAGAGATCGAGGAAAATGACGTGCAAATGAAGACCTATACTCAACAATTGGTTACATTACAACATGCTGAAAAGAACGTCTGGAGTAGTCCAGATCCAACCAGCGACGACGATTGCGCCCAAAAAATACATTTACCTAATAATTACTAGCGTAAGGACCTTAAATCAGTGACACTTTTTGAAAGGAGAAGTACCGTAACTGTCAAAATTTTCACATTGGACTTCTTATCTTATCTTATCTTTGGATGGGGGCTGGGAATCCCAGCGACACTTCGCCCCATTGGGATCTTTTGTGTTCAACCATTTGTACCTATGCCTTGACCACTTTACTGAATATGTCATGCATGATTGCTTATGTATATGCAGACTATGCTTCTTAGTGGGGGGAATTTGAATTCCCTTGGGTCTGGATAGGCAGAGCCTAGAAGACTCATCATTGTTGCCGCTAAAGCGTCACATTCACATAGGAGATGTGAAACGGTTTCCAGTTGTTCACCACAGGCTCTGCAAAATGTGCTGTCAGCCAGCTTCATCTTGTGTAGGTGGACGTTGGTGCTAAAGTGACCGTGGCACCGACCAGTAGACCCACTTGACGGACAGTGGATTTCAGTCGCGGTTCGAATTTTTTGAATTGATTTGACTTGAACAATTTTTTTGGTGAAAAATGTATGGACTGGCATATCCTATACTTTAAATCGATGTTTACGGAATCTCCTTTGTCGCTACTAGATTAACAACGTGTGACGTATATTTGAAGATGATTATATATTCGCGCAAGTCATGTGACTCAGGGTTAAGTTGTGACGTCACAGATGTTTGGATATGACCACCGGATGTTTCGGAAACATGGCAGCGAAATTATTAACAATTGTTGCTGCGATCATGCGCTATTTAATAAACATTACCGCTATTGTTATTCAACGGTAACATAACAATAGAATGTGGTAGAAAAGTTGGTTAAATAACGTTTTGTCTATGCGTTTGCTAGTCGCTGGTCTAGCAACATTGTTTTACAAAGTTGTGAGGCTCAGACTACATGACACCGGTTTGGTTCGCTGCATGTCTAGTGGGTAGCGCGCGGAGCTTAAATCGTCGTCAAAGAGTGAAAATTTCTACCACCCTTTCGTTTACTCGTAAGTTCGATCCTTGAAAGAAATCTTCATCAGATATTACTCTCATTGGTACATTATACATGGTACAACTCATTGGCACTGCATGGATTCGAACCCGGACCTCTCGCATGGGAGTAAGGAGTCCTAGCCACTGTGCCATCGATGCTTTACAGCTATACAAAAGGCCCATAGATATACCTTAATAACTTACATACATAACATTATATAAGTAAAAAGAATTCATTTAGGTGTGATTTGAGATGATGACAAGTTTTTCGTCGTCGAAAAAAAAGAAAATGTAAAATGTTTTTTTTTAATGAAACGTTTTATTTTCAATATTTCACACAGAGTGAAATATTTCATGTGAGTTACAGAGAAACTGGCGTGTACAAGAGAGTGAAATATTTCATGTGAGTTACAGAGAAACTGGCGTGTACAAGAGAGTGAAATATTTCATGTGAGTTACAGAGAAACTGGCGTGTACAAGAGAGTGAAATATTTCATGTGAGTTACAGAGAAACTGGCGTGTACAAGAGAGTGAAATATTTCATGTGAGTTACAGAGAAACTGGCATGTACAAGAGAGTGAAATATTTCATGTGAGTTACAGAGAAACTGGCGTATACAAGAGAGTGAAATATTTCATGTGAGTTACAGAGAAACTGGCGTATACAAGAGAGTGAAATATTTCATGTGAGTTACAGAGAAACTGGCGTGTACAAGAGAGTGAAATATTTCATGTGAGTTACAGAGAAACTGGCATGTACAAGAGAGTGAAATATTTCATGTGAGTTACAGAGAAACTGGCGTGAACAAGCGTGGTATCTTACAAGCCCTTCATCCAAAAAATGATTTAAAACTAAAATGGGCATAAAAGCATTACCGAGATTGTCGCTCTACAGCGACGGTAAGTTATTGGATGCAGAGAACCGAACTAGCCTCGTATAGTGCCTTAGGATCAGAACGGTTTCAGTTTAGAAAGGCCTAACCGCCCAAGGTTCTATAAATAGGGGACTAACTTTAAGAATACCAAAGATATCATATTCATTTATTTCAGTGATGATCATACATTGTCAAAAAGATATTAAAATATTAGCATATCATGATCATTATAATTATTATATTACATATTACTCTATTAATATTAATAAAGTTTCTTACTTAAAGTAAGTACAATGTCAAAAAGTTAAAAAAGAAAATGTATTGCAGAATATACTCGTACGTCTATAGTATATCAAATAGGTACATCATTCGTCAAGGAACTCATTGACAGTGTAATAGGCATTTTGTACCAGCCATTTTTAAAATTTAAAAACGTAACTGTTGTCCGTTTTAGTATCTCGGATAGGAGCTGGTATTTTGTTGTAAATTCGCGGACCAGCGACGTGCGTGGACAGCTGGGTCTTCAGTAGTCGACTCAATCAATTCGAGGTCCTGCTGCCTCATTTTTGTCAGTCTCTTGCCAACCCATTTCTTAGTAGGATACTCTCTTAGATTTTTTCTAACATATTTACCTATCTCGAGTATGACGAGCGATGGTACAGCGAGGATTTGAAAATCAATGAATAGATCAAATTAATCGAAGTAATGCTATGCTAAGTACCAAGTTTTTTTAGTACCTAGTTAGGTACCATAAGCTTTTACGGGTGGGTTATTTTTTGGGTTTGGGTCTCTGGGTCCTTGGGCGTTACTGGGGTCAGGACAGGATAACTGATTTAGGAAAATATTATTATATAATAATAATAATATTTTTTTTATTTTCAGGCAACAAATTATATAATGATCTTTAATTATGATCTTTACCCTTAAAACCAAAACAGAGCATGCAAGCGTTGCTACTTTGCGGCAGAAATAGGTCAAAGGGAGTCCCAGTCCAGACTAACTCTTCAGTGTCATACAATTTTTTATAGAGTCTAAAAGAGAGTTAGAGAAGAGTAAAAGTGTTCTATATAGTCTGAAAACCTGAAGAATCAAGATTCCCGATGCAAACTGTTGAATAATACAACAAAATTGTTTAAGTAAAGGGACATCGAGGCTAAATAATTACAAACACGCTACCGTTTTGAGAATCGACCTTCACAAAGTTATAGTTAACCGGGCTATGTTTAGAGAGAGACGCGGAGATAAGGACAGAAGATGCGTGACGTCACCAGCGCCGGCGCAGCGCGGCAACGTCGTCGCGCCAAATGTTTTGTAAATAGAATCTCCAGGCGATTGTGGTGCGAGCGAGACAGAGGTACACGTTCGACAGGGACGGTAAACATAACATTATAAAATTGGACTCTACGTCTAGGAATTATGGGTTATGGGATATATTGTACATTTCTGATGCCTAGGTAACAAACAGTGGTATAACCACTCTTATCGGTTACTAAGTTATTAACTGTGGTTATCAGTGCAATGGCCTGATTAATTAACGGTTATGAAACGTGAAATCGATGGAAATGGTTAGTTTACTCGTCAGACATTCTAGTTTTTAGTTAGATGTTTGAGACTCTACCTACATAGAGCTTTTTCGCTATGTGTCGACTTTACTTAGATGACTTTACCTCAATTATGTTTTTACACATAAGGCTACCTACCAATCGAAAGAACATCTATGTGCAATTTTTAGAACATTTCCTATCTTAATATATTCTTACTTACATGATGGTTTTAAACGGTCTTGTTGTTTATAAGAAGATGTAAGTAATTTTCAAAGTGGTATGTGCAAAATCGAGCGTCGGTGGCGCCGTTGGTAGGACGTCGGACTCCCGTGGGGAGGACCGAGTTCGAAACCAGGCAATGCCATGTACCAATGAGTTTTTCGTACATTTACCGACTGCTCTAACGGTGAAGGAAAACATCGTGAGGAAACCTGCACACCGAGATAACTGTGAAATGGGGAAGGCAATGGCAAACCACCCTATTAAATCTGCCAAGAGAGTCGTTCAATGTGATTAATTCCTTAGCATGATCACGACCCTCAGCAATGAGGAATACGACTTAAAAGAAGAATGTGCAAAATCAGTCTGTGGTGGTATAATAATTAAATTATATCTCTGCCGCAAAGACGTCCTGCTAACTTTGAGGACTTAGATTGATGCCTCATGTGCCTCTTACCCTTCAAACCGAAACAGCAATGTAAGCATTGCTGTTATGCGGCAGAAATAGGCTAAAGCGTGGTATAGATAGGTACCACCACAGACTCCAGGCTGATCACGCACAAAGTACCATATAGAAACCTAACTACTTAATCCTAAGGTCATACTAGTATCTACAATTACTGGACAACTTTTGTTCTTTGGACCCCTCCAGCCCCCATGTAAGGAGACCATGGGCTCTTTGATGTACTTACTTACTTATTTAATTTGAATTCTCCCTATTTATACCATCAAGAAAATTAGACACGAGAATGAAACTTTCCCGACAAATTATATGCAGGAAAGTACAAAATTTTAATAAATAAGTAAGCGAGTGAAGGCGGTACGGGGTGGCATCGAAATCCGCCCGGGGTCGTTGACCCATCGACCGCCCCCCTCTCCCGACCTAACCCCCTACCCCTACCCCCCCGGGACGTATCGAACCTTCGCAAAACGTGTCTTAGTTATATTGTATTTTAAATGTTGATAAGGGAAAAGTGGATTTCGTATAGGATGTCTGACTTTAACGAGATTTCAAAAGATTTACTTTAGATTAGCACCTAGATATCTCAAATTTGGGTTCTAGAAAACGTAGGATATGGAACAGGGCGGCAGTTTTTCAGCCTCTTGCATAGACGGCAGATAGAGTATCAACTTTTAAGAATAGGTAGGTAGGTACCACCAGGATATAAAGTTCATTCCCTCAAATAATCTTGGTGCTCCCAAACGAGTTTAAATATCATAAGTATATAATAAAATAGAAAACTGTACGCGGCAGTCGACATTCTCTGTTGTCGCGGCGACGTCGTTTAACTAGTAACGCTAACGCGAGCGGCATTTTCAAAGTGCGAGACGATTTGAGCGAATGGACTTTACAAGGTAACAAACTATACTCAAATCTAATTGTATCAACTAAAAAAAAAATCGTATCGTGATTGAAGTCCAATGTGATTTGACAGGTTTCCGATCAAGATGTGTCGCAGATTTCAGGTACCCCCATGTCCAAATATTTTGAAATGCATCCTATTAGGAGAGTAGGGCGCTAACTTTCAATTTTTTTCTAATTGAGGTAGCCTGTCTTTAAGATCCTATAAAAATAAGAAAAAATTAAAATACAGAAGGTGTAAGTACTGGATATGACTCACTTTTTATCATACCTTTGACAAATTACCTACATTATAACATCAATTAGATTATAACGTCGTAAAGATAGTAAAGATAGCTAATCTAATTTTAATTACATACTTGATTAATATCTACCAAAATAGACGGAAGTAATACATAGTTAGTTATAAAAAACTAAATAAAGAACGCATGATTTCCGCACAAGTGGCTAAAAAGGCTAAAGTCTAGCATAGAACGCAGGTTTTCAGGGGCGCATCGAAAAAACACTTGTAGCAAAGCTGATGGTATGTAGTCACCATCGCCCATAATCCTCTGTTATACCAGGGGTTTGCTAGCACGTTGCCGACAAGGGAAATAACTGCATTTCTTTTGATTTAGTTGGTGGAATAAGGTGGTACCATATTAAAATTATTGGGGGAAGGAAGAAGGACCCGCCACTCATCCTCGGATTTGCACTTTGGTTAATGGCGGGGGGCCATTAACCAAATCCAAAAGGTAATCCTTTGCGATTGAAAAACCTTCTGAATTTGGGTATCGATGGGAGAGGGAATCCGAGGGTGAGTGGAGAGTCCTTCTTCACCCAATAATATTAAAAAATTCTTTCCAATTGTTTATTTCTAAAACTTCTTGAATAGGTACTATGATCAAAAGGTCATACATGATAGAAAATAGTGGAAAGTAAAGACACCATACGCTTAGGTATTAATCAAGCTAGGGCGTTGGCAACACTAAATAAATCAACCCCCTATGTAATTAAAACTAAAGAGACAACAATCGAAAAAGAATTCAAGACGACAAAAGAAAAACATGAAAGAATAGGACATAAAACGCAAGGCGTTGCGTAGATGGAGCCACGAGCACACTCCGTAAACAGAAAAGCAAAACGAAACGTTATTTTTGAAGATATTACAAATTTCTCATTATTTAGAATTATTTAATTTAATTTCTCAAAGCAATAATAAAATTGTGATGATATCATGGCATCATATGGCCATTTCAAAACAGCAAACCAAAAAAATCTGTTAAAACAGTGTGGCGCGAGTCTGAAGGAATTTGGTGGAATGTGCTAATTTAAAGTTTACTAAACAAAAATCATCCAATATTAATCAAAACAATCATTATCATTATTATTTATTTATCAAATTATTGCCATTGAAAGCAATAAATTTAGGTTAAATCATGTTTCGAAACATGATTTAGTTTTAACAAAATCATTTTTAAGTCGTACACGTACATCGTGCTTTTGAATGTTTTTTGTAACTGTGCTAGTGGCGCCTCTAGCGGCAAAACATTACAGGATTATTTCCAAGGAATGCAGCAGAACAAAAACAAAATGCAATAAAAGCATTAGCCATAAGATTTACATAGGTAAGTGAAACGATAAATGAATGTTAAAAGACAGACAGAGATAAAAAACTAGGGGATATTTACCTTGATGTCTTGTAAGACCTGTAAACAATTAGACAAACATTAGTGGTTTGAATAATGGTAAGTATACTTAACTTAAGTATGATATTATTGTTTGGACAATTAAAAAATGTTACTGGGAATTAATAGTTACATAAGTAGGTACTCTTTTGAGCTATGGTTTTTACTGTACCAGCTCATATTATCATAGGCAAAATTTTCCTTACTTCAATGAATTTCCCTATAAGAATTCATCATATTTACGAGAAATACGCAAGTATATAAGGTACAACTAACGACTCGGTTTCCAGTTCTGTGTAAAATAATTTGTATGAAAACAGAGTCGTGACTTCCACCTTATCTTATGATAGGGGGCCGGGAATAACCCAGCGGCACTTCGACCCTTGAGGATCTTTTGTGCCTACCCCATTTGACATACTGGTCATCTCAGTGTACAGGTTTCCTCACGATGTTTTCCTTCACCGTTAGAGCAGTCGGTAAATGTACGTAAATAGACGAAAAATATGAAAAACTTATTGGTACATGGTACTGTACGCTTTCGAACCCGGACCTCTCCCGCATGGGAGTCCGATGCTCTAGCCACTGTGCCACCGACGCTCTATAAGTAGGTACTCTTTTAAGCTATGGTTTTTACTATACCAGCTTATATTATCATAGGTAAAATTTTCCTTACTTTAATTAATTTCCCTATAAGAATTCATCATATTTACGGGAAATACGCAAGTATATAAGGTGCAACATAACGACACGGTTTCCAGGAGATCGATTCCACTAAATACAACGTAACTAAATAGAATCTAAACTGCATCGTTATGTTTACTATCCATTAACGATCCAATTTCAGTTAAGTTCCGATCGTGTCAACGATCGATCGTTTAGTTTATACTGAATCGCAGTTGAACGGTAACAAAACGCTTCAACTGTCAAATATAACGATCGAACATAAGTTCCTCCCAACGTACTTTTGCCCGATCGATAGTAAATCGAAAGGTGGCAGTGGTAGAGTTCTGCGTCAGCAGAATGCGATTTGGCGTCCAAATAGAATTGGAATGAAAACTAAATTGAATTTGGATAGAAATAGAACTACAAACGTTGTGATTTAGGCGTTTGGGGTTTGCTGGAAGGTATCTCTCTTAGAGATAAGTCACGCCCTTTGTGTTTCACATATTTTTTGTATAAGTTTGTATTATAATGTTTGTGTACAATAAAGAATTACTAATAATTTGTAATAGTTTGATATAATAAGAAAGAATGAATGAATGAATACTCTTTAAGAATGCCATACGTTTAAAGAATAATCATCTAAAACGGTACCAGCTGGTACAAAGTAGACACGGACCGCTATCCTTTTCTATCTCTAAATCCAACAACCTCCCGATGACCGTAGCTGGCGTAGGGTAAACGCACGGGTTATCGGCTGGACATGTCACACCCGGGCGAGATAAAAAACCGGATAACACCTCACCCGACTAGATTTACTTCGCGTACGTGCCGTAGGTCAGGGATTGTTTAGCTTCGTCGGATAGTTTTGAAAACTGCCGAGTTATGCATCGATGGTGGATATTGTCTGACACATTATTTTGACTAACCTTTCACATGTTTTAATACACCTGCGATGGAATGTGTATAATTATGAATAGGTAGGACATTGTTTCGGCTGCATTGCATACTTACTCTGCCCGATTATGTCCAACCATATAGTGATGTTTTACGAGTGAGCTAAAAACAAGAAAAATAAAAGTAAACAAGGATATTATCGGAATATAAAGTTCCACGAACTCCAAATTCAAGCAAAACAATTTGTCAAAATGTAAAACAAAGAAACGAAATCTTAAACAGACAAAGTAATAACTACGATCGACTAAAGACGGTTAAAACAATATTACAAATGAAAGCAAGTGCATTTAAGTTTACATTACAGTCGTAATTAGTCCTGAACTCTGCAAAAAATATAAAATTTCAGGAAAATATGAAAAGAAATTCACCCAAATACCGAAACAGGACATCTCCAAATCCCGTTACAAATCACTGCAATGAAAAAGGCGGACAACCGGATAATCGTGCCAGTTTGAAGACGGAAGGTCCCGGAGGTTATCGACCCGGGTGAAGTGACCCGGCTCCTTAGTCAAAACTCGAAACCCGGGTACAAACGCCTGCCACGCCTAGGGGTAGGTCAGGGATGTTTATAGATTTAGAAGTTTGGAATGCGATAATTTCAGCCTCCGACATGGATTAAGTCGGACAAGTTTAGATGTACAACTGTTTTCGTTTTAGTCTTGTTTTTTTAATTAAATAAGTAGAGAAGACGAACAAACGGGTTACCTGATTGAAGAGATTGCTCTGAGCGATAAGGCCGCCTTTGTACACTTATTCTATGTTTCTTTTCCTATGTAAATTTCTTGTGTGCAATAAAGTATTAATCTATCTATCTATCTGATGGTAAATGGTCACCATCGCCCATAGACATCTCTCATAATGTTATTAGAGGGTTTACGACACACTGCTAACCTTGAGGACTTAGATGGAGTGCCTCGTTTGCCGGTAATTACGCTGGCTCTCTTACCCTTTAAACTGAAAGTCAGAAACGCAAACAGTTCTGCTCAGCGGCAGAAAGAAGTAAAGAGATTCGTGTAAAGAGATTGGAAATATTACAGGACAAACTGTTTATTTTAAACAATGCGTGACAACGCCTTTTATAAAGAACCGGGAACCTAAATCGTCGCAGACTAAATTGAAATTCATTCACGTACAATCACACAGCCTCACACATTCCGTGGGTACGTGAATTGTCTACCCGGATAAACTTCAAGGAGGTCTACGACGAGTCTACACGGTCCCCAGCGACCCGGGTATATTTCACCCGGGAGTCGGGTTTGGCAAGACAAGAGGCAACTCTTTGCCCGAACACGTGTAGGAATTACGCAAGGTTGAATGGGAATTGAATTAACTAACAAAATTCCCATAGCACTAGTGCTAAATGTTTTTATAATAACTATTATGATTAAATCCTGTCTTGTAAACGCGATAGCATCTATCTAGTCTTATTCTGACAACAAAACAAATCCCCCCCCCCCCCACACACACACACACTGTTAGGACACAGGGATCTTAATTCCAAGATGGAGGTGGCGGAGCCTGTACTGAATACATGAACTTGTCCATACGAGCCACCAGCCAAGTTGTAACTCCTTAAAGTAAAGGAGAAAGGCTGGTGGATGACGGCACACCACTTGCAGAGTTACAGATGGTTGAAGGTTTGTACTTTCGGTTTTCTTCGCTGACTTGGCTTGACTCTTCTGTTGCTGAACACATAACTTCGAATTTCGAAATTAAAGAAAACAAACGAAGAGCAAGAAAATGGTGCCATAAAATAAATTCAGATTATCCTAAGCGATAAGGTAAACGTCCCCGTCGTGGGCGCGTGACGGCAAGTTCAAGGGCGGGTTCCGCAGGAGTGCGAGATATCTTACGCCTGTCTGCCGATGCCGAATTGCCGATCCCAGAGCGGCCCGTCGGGAAATGTGCGGGCGGCGGCGCGGCGGCCCGTGAATGGAGTCATTTCGGTTTGTTTGTAAACAACGTTTGGGTTTTGCTGTTTGATCCCGAGTATTCAATAAAACATAGTTTAAATTAAGTGTGTGACGTCAGTTACGCGGAAATATTGCGAGGGGCCTTGAGATACTGGTCGCAAAGGTAAGGCGGAAGCCAATTGAAGCCAAAATAGGCGTTGGAAATCTGTATCACGTTTGTAGACACAAAATTTTGAACAGAAGCAGCAATTTTGTCAATATACTGTTCTTTGCATGTTTTTAATTCCATATTTTGCTGCTAGCAACCCCCACATTTTAAATAGCGCATTCAATTGGCAGAATTAATTCGATGGTGGTTTGCTTTTTGTCACTCGAGTTTGTTTGAAGTCGCTCGCACCTCCTGAGAGCGCCCAATAGCAATAAAAGATAATGAAATTTTAAACATTCAAGGCGGCCTCAACGTCAACACCGTCAAATTAAAAATCGATACAAGGTGACTCCAAAGCCAAACAGAGCAGAGCACTGTAATAAAACACCTCAGACGCGATAAAAGGCTTTCAACGCTTTTTACGTGATCGTAAAGTGCGAAATAAAATAAACAAGAGCACTTTTCCTGTGAGTAAGCAAGGCACGTGTCACGATAGTGAGCATGAATGGAATAAAGTGGTTGTACGAGTATGTAGGTGTCACCGGGTCTAGGCGTGACTCCACGCCGCCGCCCAGCCGTCTGTCGGCGCCTTACGCCATTTGAACACGATACTGCTAGTGTTTTATAATGTTTGCAATTATGTATTTTGTCTCGTTGTAAATTGTAAAGAATGGACTATTAGTAGGACGTGTACCTTATGTCTAGGTATACGAGTACATATTTTAGGGTCCTTTCCAGTTGAGGGTATTGTTAAAACCACATCGTATGTATGGCTAACTGAAATAAGTATGCAAGTATGTATCAAATATTAAATCCATTTCATAAAAATAAGAAAATAGACATAAATTGATGGTCAAATGTGTAAGAGTTAAAATCCGTTAAAAATTAAATAGCTACAGGCAATCAAAAATCAGACGGTAGAAAGAGACGGCAATAGAAAATTGTGACGTCACTGTTATGTAGCGCCGTACAAACAGGGCCTTGGCTACATAATAAAGACTGTTTTGCTAGAAAGGGACAGAGCATCCCCACACTACTAGCTTTAACCATTAATATAGCTGATGTTAGTTGCGATATCGATAAACGGATTTCAGATCCATCTTCAGGATGTAAGTTGTTTGATGCAATAATTTTTTTTTGTCAAATATCCAATTGCAGAAGCATAAATGAAACCTTCATCTTTAATTCTACATCGAAAGTTATTCAAAATACACGATGATTTCTCAAATTTATTTGGATTAGAAAATTGACCCATGACGTAAATTATCCATAAATATTTTGAACTCTGACTGATTTTCGAAAGTTCGTTATCTTATCACCGTTTTCACAAAATGTAAATAACCACCTCGTTGCTGACTATAGAAAGCGGTTAGCTGAGTGAAAGTGGGAAGACAAAGCAGTAAGGCCTACATTACGAAACCCTTTCGTGTGTACTTCAAATACTCGTAGGCTTAAAGTGCAGGCAATTTGTGTAATTAACGGAGACACATTACGTTAATATTATTGTTCAGAGTCATTAAGTTTATTGCAGTACAGTGGAAGGCGACGATTTTTTGACAGTATTGAAATTACAGCATAAGAGGATCATTAAAAACTTATTGCATTCAAAGAGTCGGTGAAGGGAATCGTTGTGACCGAAACCTGAACATATACGAGATAGCGGATAATGACCAACTATTCTTTTAAATGAAGGTTGGTTTTATAGCCCAAATGGATGGGAAAGAACATAGGTACAACAATTTGTAGAAGAATCAGATGATGAAAAAACTCCAATTTGAATTTTCAATAAGCCAAGTTAGGACTACGGGAACAACAATGAGAGACAACAGAAAAATAGGCTGCTATATGATAAATTTTCTTTTAATCATGAAAACGCTAATGAATAGTACAATTTTCTAGCACAGTTCAGAAAAAGAAAACACATGGCCGCTGCAAACCGAGCTAATTGCAGTTGATATGAGTCATAAAGTCAATTAGGACGCTCATGGAAACGCTCGCAAATTTAAATTTACGTCGCCGCGTAAAAGCTCAGCTGAGCAGACATTTGTGTCTACCTTCAAACTTTACTTTTACCTTTTTATGGATCTATCCCCGGTGGTTATTGCTGTTTTATGGGCTTATTTTATTAAGGGACATAAGTGTCGTCGTCAATCAAATCCCTTAGTAGGATTAGAATTTTTTACTGAAACATGTCTAACTTTTTAATTTCTCTGTGAAATGTGTAGAACGAGGACCACACACAATGCGCGAGAGACAATCCTAGGTGGTCCGAAGTAACGATGAAGGTTGCTATCGATTGTTGGATGAGAAACGCGGAAGACCAAATGGTATGGAGCGCTATGAGAGAGACCCGAGTTGATCAGCAATGGATGATGTACAATAGGGTATTTGACTATTTTTTTTATTGTATCAATCAACTTACATGGCCATCCTGAAGATGGATCTGAAATCCGTTCATCGATATCTCAACTAACATCAGCTATATTAATGGTTAAAGTTAGTAGTGGGGGGTGCTCTGTCCCTTTCTAGCAAAACAGTCCTTATTACGTAGCCAAGGATCTGCTTGTATGGCGCTACATAACAGTGACGTCACAATTATCTATTGCTGTCTCTTTCTACCGTCTGATCTTTGATTGCCTGTAGCTATTTTATTTTTTAACGGATTTTAATTCTGTTTTCACATTTGACCATCAATTTATGTGTATTTTCTTATTTTTATGAAATGTATTTAATATTTGATCATCATCATCATCATCAGCCTATTAATGTCCCCACTGTTGGGGCACAGGCCTCCCCTTAAACAAGGAGGTACGGGCCATGATCCACCGAGCGGGCCCAGTGCTGATTGGTGGATTTCACACGCCTTCGGAAACTTTTAATTTCCTCAGACATTCAGGTTTCCTCACGATGTTTTCCTTCACCGTTAGAGCAGTCGGTAAATGTACGTAAGTCTTCGAAACATTCCGAAAAACTCATTGGTACATGGCGTTGCATGGTTTCGAACCCGGACCTCCCGCACGTGAGTCCGGCGTCCTAGCCACTAGACCACCGACGCTCCTCGCTTAATATTTGATATTTGTCAAATACCCTATTACGGTGCTATCAGAAAATGTATGTTTTATGAAAGATAAAGACTCTATTTAATAAAAGTTTTAAAAATAATCATAATAAACTAATGTGTTCATGTGACGTGCACTAAAAAGACTTGCCGCAAATGGAAAAGTATACCAAAAAAGCTGTAAATATTTGTGATGATGACGTAGCATTAAATTCGTCGTAAAAAAACGCTTGTTGAAGATAAAATGCAGCTCGATAAAAGTGAAAATTTATCGGGTTCGACGTGGGGCGAATTTCCCAATTAGCGGGCTCCTGCCACCACATGAAGCAGCCGGTATTGATTTCCACTTTTTTATCCTGTTCGGACATATTGAAAATGTCTGACGATGTTTTTAAATTGCGGTGGCTTTTCACAAAAGTAGCTTGTAATTTAATGCTGCATATAGCCGTAAAAATAAACCGTTAACTGTGTTTCATACATATTATTTATATTAAAATTAAGGACGTTTACCAATATGAAAATTGTAGAATTCCTCCAAACATAGAGTAGACAAATGTCGCTCCGACCACATAAATTCACGAAGCCAATAGGAGATGGTGGCAGGTGACAGAGCTAAATCCCCAAAAGCACTGTTTAAGTTTTCATGTGATTCCTTATACGTTAACCGTCGTTTAAAATTATAATAGAACATTGCAGTAAATGCTTCCCGCGTTACCTCTATCGTAGCGATGGAAAAGTGACAGACAGGTTTTTTTTATCAATTAATTAAAAAATAACTAAAGCTCGCCAGCCAGTGATATTTGGCCAAGGAGTTTATAATAAAATTTGCCTCCAAGGGATAATAAAAGTAAAACAATGAGGTTGATAACAAGCCGTTGACTAACAATTTTTGGACCGCCCCACGTATACCTGTAGTAGGAGAGTTTTGGAGTATGTGACGTATGACGATACACGTACCTACCTTACCTACTCCTACTCAGCGGACCGATGACCTGAAGAAGTTTGCTGGCACTAGCTAGATGCGAACAGCAATACGCCAAGTTATGTTACCTACCTATATGAATATGATGCATTCTGGCAGCCCTATGTCTGGCTTGCGGACGAATGAGCTATTCGATAGATAGACAGTGCATTTATGTATTTTATAGCAGGTTCGACTATCTGAGAGCTGAAAGCGTGTAGGCCACGTGTTTTTATTTACAACACTATCATACATCGACCCGTAGCGCCGCACGATCGGCACGAGCTCTCAATGAATCGAGGCCGGTCGAGAGTGACCTCAATTTTTATTCGACACGCATACGTTGCCATGCCGTGCTGCGCCGTCACGTCACGGCACCATGTGGCAACACCGGGACGTATACCCCACGCGACGAATATTTTTCAAATTTAGAACGCCACACGTAACAATCAACCAGCCAGTTGTTTTCGGTAACCGTATTATTTTAAAAAGTAGAGTAGAGATTATAAAAGAAGAAAGATTTATCGATGTTTTAGTGATGGGAAGTTACGGCGATGATCCAGAAATAAATTCTTATAAGTCTTTAGAGACTGTACTACGTTGTATTTGTATATTGTAATAGTCTGAAGAACATATTACGTAGGCTACAAACTACAAAGATACTTACAAAATATAATAATTTTTATTTTATTTTTGGATTCTCCTTATCATCAGATATAATGGACATCCTGTCAAGTATATCAAATGCCCCAAATTAAACCTACAAAAAACATATTTTTTTCAACCGAAACGATCAAAATAACATCAATCTAGTTAAAAATACTTAATCGAATTAGTAACGAGGACACAAGATACGTTATCTGTGGTGGTATCTGAGCTAAATTTACTGAGTTATGTAAACGGCGTCATGATAAGAGGACACGAAAGGACAGCAGTGAATCATGGACGACGGAATTTGAGTCTTTACATTGTTATTGATAACTTTTTTAAAGATAAAACCCGCGTTTGCGTTTGAAATTAATATTACGTTACGTACCGTGGCGTCGTGTCCTGGGCCCTGACTGAAAACCAGCGCTGCGGCGGTGGCTAGCATCTAGCCTTATCGTCACAGCATAATGCTGAGTCAGAAACCCTTTTTTGATATTTTATTTTATTTTCTTGCAAATATATTTCATAGAAACATAGTTACTGTCAAATTACGCTTACACCATAATTGGAATTACGACCGCGTACGCCGCCATTATTTGTGAAAAGCAGTTAGTCAAAGAGACCAAAGCCTTTTGCCACATTTGCATGTGAAATTGTGAGCTTACCTTAAGTCAAAAAAGTAATGAAATGCAATTATCGTGTTATGTATAATTTTTTTTTAAATTCATTCCTTCATATCGCCATAAAAATTGTTGTGTTTGTTCTGTTTTTGTTAATTTATATGTTGCACTATTGTGTTATGTCGGGCCATGGCAGAATACCAGCGGCTGACGACACCCCGTCGTCGTCAGCCGTTATGCTGAGTCATGGACCCATTTGCTTTCATGCTTTAATTTTAATTTTACTGTATTATATTTGTATGATTATTGTATTGAAAGAAAATAAAAATTTTAATTTTCATAGACGATTATCAAGTGTCTCTGTGTATCTTTGTGTGCAAGCCTTGATCTTGAAGAAACATAATTATATCTAAGCTTTTGGTATTAGAGAAAAGTAAGGAGAAAAATTCTGAGACTAATCCAGAGAGGATGGCGGGAGCAAGGAAAAACGGAGAAGAAATTATGGTAGAGCCGAAAATAAATAGCGAAACCAAAGCCTGAATTCGATGGCTCAGCCACGTTTCAATGATGGATGGAGGAGGATCGCTGTGGAACGAGCATACGAAATGAGAAGCGGTAGGCATCGCTGCCGCTGGAGCGAAGAAGTTGCGAGGGATCTGCGAGAGCCCCGAGCGGACAACTGGCTCGAGACTGCGCAAGAGATTTCTTTTTCTTTGCTGACTGACTCATGCTGTTGGTCATATTGACCTTTACAGGGGTTTTGGGGCCGAGCGCTAAGTGCCTGGAAGAGGACTTAAATACTACCTAAAAAGCGACTACCTAAGGCCACCCAGGTGAGACGGACCTCGGCTTAGGACGTCGCTGGGGAAGGAGGGATCGGGAAGCCGTTTGCGCAAGAGAGAGAACGATGGCGATCTTTAGTATCGGAGGCCAAGATCCAGTCCGGGGCGCTGCGCCAGCACAGTAAATTTGTGCTGGACTAATACGCGTGCGGTTCCGGCCCCAATCACAAGCGTTCCGCCCTCCCCACACTTGAAATCAGCGCCTGGTGATTCGCTGCAGTGAACGGAACCGGGGCTAGTACCGGAGCATGTAGTCCAGGTCTTAGCCATCACATTGCTTAGCAAGCTATCTTCTAAAGGTTGTCACTACGCCGGAAAAGTTCACTTCCTTTCCGTGCGTAGTCTCCACTCCAGAACACATCTACCGCAACTGCTGTCGGTTCTGCAGCAGATGTCCATACGCATTTTATCTTGTTTATTATTATGAGCTTGGTCTATAATTTATTATTGTTTTGTTATTGAAAGTTATTTTATTTTATTTTTATTTATAAGTAATCTTACATTATCCAGTTTTGAAGGTTAAGCACCTTTATCCCTGTATTGTCAATAATGTTTATTATCAATAGCAGTAATTACAGACAATACAGGGATAAAAAGTGCTTAACAGACAAAACTGGATATTTAAACAGATTTGTTTTTATCTTATCCGAGTTATTTAAACAGGTATTAAATTAAGTTTTTTTATAGAATGGGTTGGCGATGCAAATGTTTTGGTCTCTACCCTACAACCAGTCTCTACTTTTTTATTTTTGGACTTTAGGTAGAAGATACCTACCTATTTATTGTATAATATGTGGTTTTCTGTCATGATTCTAAAGTAAACCCTAAATAAATCATAGGGTATTAAAATTTCAACCATGTTTCAACACCGTATTATGAAATACAGTTCTAGAGAATTTATTTCTAGATCAGTTCTTTTTAATATTGAAATAATTTTTTTTATGTAATTATTTTACATGTAAAACAGACAAACCGATTTTAACTAATTTATCTATAAAATTTGAGAACGTCGGTGGCGTCGTGGCTAGAACGTCGGACTCCCATGCGGGAGGTCCGAGTTCGAAACCAGGCAATGCCATGTACCAATGAGTTTTTCGGTTTTTTCGAAAGACTTACGTACATTTACCGACTGCTCTGATGATGAAGGAAAACATCGTGAATAAACCTGCACACTGAGATAACCAGTGTGTGAAATGGGGAAGGCACTGGCAAACCACCCTATTAAATCTGCCACGAGTCGTTCTATGTGATTAATTTCTTAAAATGATCACGACCCTCAGCAATGAGGAATACGACTTAGAAGAAGAAGAATCTTTTTTTTTTTTTAATAAGGAGAGCAGACGAGCAAACGGGCCACGTGATGGTAAGTGGTCACCGTCGCCCATAGACATCTCACCTCACTGTATTAATATTAGAGGGTTTTTGATGCGCTGCTAACCTTGAGGACTAAGATGGAATGCCTCATGTGCCGGACATTACGCTGGCTCTCTTACCCTTCAAACCGAAACACAGAAATGCAAGCATTTCTGCTTCACGGCAGAAATAGATAAGAGGGTGGTACCACCCCAGGCGATCCTTCACTTTAGGATCTACCACTACCAAAATCTATAAAATCTGTAAAATAATCACTGACAGCGATAGTAAAATAAACAAAATTGAAAAAAACAGACCACGGACTGCAGGACTATATATATTACAAAATTACAGGTTAATTTTGTACTGCGATAGAGTTCGAAAATAATTGTCGATATGCCGTAAGTTATTACTAGTAGAGATGGTATCGGTAATTACGTTTAATAATGGGTAGTCTCGATATAATGAGAACAAATCGAATATGTACCCGGCCAATGGTTACATACGTTCCTGAGATCGTTATTAATAAATTATAGCTAGTTTTATCCGGAAATTAATCTTATTCGAGATTGCGCGTAGTAAGCTTTTTCGTTTTTTGTAAAAAAAAAATAAGGTGTATGGGTAGGTAGTTCGACCTGTAATTTTAGATAGTCATAGGTACAATATACTATAATTCACTATAAGAATAGTTATCTTATCTCCCATATTATTTAAACATTACACCTACTTACATCTTCTAAGTCGTTTTCCTCATTGCTGAGGGTCGTGATCATTCTAAGGAATTAATCACATAGAGCGACTCTCGTGGCAGATTTAATGGGGTGGTTTGCCATTGCCTTCCCCATTTCACACACTGGTTATCTCAGTGTGCAGGTTTCGTCACGATGTTTTCCTTCATCGTCAGAGCAGTCGGTAAATGTACGTAAGTCTTTCGAAAAAACCGAAAAATTCATTGGTACATGACATTGCATGGTTTCGAACCTGGACCTCCCGCATGGGAGTCCGACGTCCTAGCCACGGTGCCACCGACGCTCCAGCTACTTACACCTACTTACATACTACCTACTAAACTTCAAAATTAAAATTTAATAATGTAGGTTAATTAATACCAGCTTATTGTAAATAATTTTTCATCATTAAATGATGTAAGTAGGTAGAGTTCGAAGGAAGAGTTTATTAGACGGTTGCCTGGAAGAGATCGCTCTTAGCTATAAGGCCGCCTCAATTGTACTTCACTATTTCGTTTTCAATGTTTTGTTTGTTTTCTATTTGTGCAACGAAGTCTATTTTACTTTAGTTTTATTTAAGGCTCTACATTGAAACAAAGGTTTTTTTTAAATTTTATTTTTAAACTAGCTAGTTGCATTTGCACCACCCGTCCGTCATCCCGGTGATCGACTCTACCTCAAGCGCTTCACGTCTCTATCGCTGCGTCTTGCTCGCGTGCCGCGCGGAGTATTGACCTCTCCACCATGCCTAGCGATTTAGCGCAATCCAACCGGTTTCCCATTCCAATCACTCATCCATCCATCAAGAAGAAACTAAGAATATCTCACCTCAAGGAATTCCTCGACGACTACCGCACAGGTGATCGAAAAAATCCAAGGTCTCCTCACAAAAAAGAAAAGAAAACACAGCACACGCGACGCGTTCGGAAATCAAAATTCAATTTCGCGCGGGAAAGCCGATAGTGACGGGCATCGGTCGATCGGGAATCGATAGTTGCAGCACGAATCGATATGTTACGTAAGGCGCGTTGTGAGCCGGCGTCGTCGCACGTGACTGGCGGCCGTGTGACGGAACGAGCGAAGCGGCCGCCGCCCCCGCACCGCGCCGCTCACCCCGCGTCCCAAGAACTGATACATACTCGTGGAGCAGACGTTTGATAAACAAATTATACATTTTTAGATAGGTTGAGACAAGTTTCAACATTATTTTAGACTTTTATTAGCTGTACTTACATAGAAGTTTATTTAAACACGATATTTATCTAATCCTTTAAAGAAATTGTCGAAGTTTGAAAAAGTTTTTATCAATATATCAAGGCCAAATTTATTAATAACAGCAAATGACACCATTAATTTTTACAAACAAATAAACTTAACAAACTAAATACATACTTTACCTACTAAATAACAAAATTATAATCAAAAAGCTTTCTTACGTCAATTTCCAGTCTACATTTTATTACGTGCACACGGACATAAATGCAATGCATTAGCATTGGCAGGTTGCTTGCTATGTTCGTCTCTGTCTTTTCCTCAAGGCGTAAATGTGCTTCCTGAGAATGCTGTCCTTGTCTGGCAGCAGAGCATACAGCCGAACGTATTCAACCGATATCTTTTATATCAGCATTGTTGTACTTATATTGGATGTAATGTAATATATTTGGAGCTTAGTTAGTTACTAACAGTGATTAATCATTGATAAGAATAATCACCGACTACAATATAGGTACGTAATAATATTATAATGGTTAGAAAATCATAACAATTTTTATTATAAGCTGACTTCAAATGCTATGGCGGGGCCATTTCAACTCCCATCCACAGTCGTTAAAAATAAAAAGGCTCGCCTTATCACTCGCCCGCCCACTTATCTTATGATAGGGGGCCGGGAATAACCCCAGCGGCACCTCGACCCTTTAGGATCTTTACCTACCCCACTTTACATACTGGTCATCTCAGTGTGCAGGTTTCCTCACGATGTTTTCCTTCACCGTTAGAGCAGTCGGTAAATGAACGTAAGTCTTCGAAAAATACGTAAAACTCATTGGTACATGGCACTGCATGGTTTCGAACCCGGACCTCCCGCATGGGAGTCCGGTGCCCTAGTCACTGTGCCACCGACGCTCCGCCCGCCCTTTTACTAGAAACACAATTGTGCTTTATGTAATAGGAAAACTACCAATTACTAACTCCTTGAACAATCTGACTATAACAAACGTAAGTACCTAGGTACCTGTACAAAAATGTTCACTATAATATAATGTCTATTCTTATACGTATAGTCTGACCTATGTTTTCTAACGGTCCGCGCCAGGTGGATGAAAAGGTGTTCTTTCATGATAAGGGCAGATTATATTTTTAGAATTACTCACGTTAATCTTTAAGTGACAATTTCTCAGTTAAAACCTGACCAAATATCTAAAACATAACGATAATCCAAGATAGAATATTATTACGTAAATCATGTAGATGTCACATTGGTTAATTCAGATTTTTACAAGTTTAGGTGAAAATAAAATCAGGTCATTATCTTAATACAACATTTCTTTGTCTTTGGTTGTTGCATGTACCACGTTAAACAAAATAAACATGCTTAATTAAGAAAAATTTGTTTATTTAACACTTTAATGCACAAAAATAGTACACGAGGCGAGCTTAATGCCATGCGGCATTTTCTACCATTGGGTCATACAGATATTGTAAGGCAGGTGCAATATAAATTAAATAGAGGAGATTTTAATTAATTAAACTTTAAACAAAACAGCATAAGGAATCTTGCATTAATTTTATACATTTCATAGAGACGCGTCTTTGTTTTCTTTAGTTTCCGTTAATGAGCAATTAAGGCGCTACGGGTTCCGCTCGTAGCAGCGTAGCACATCGTAGAGCATTTCGCCGGAGCTACGCCGCGGTACTTATGCAAAAGAGGCCAATATTTCATCGCTCTTCCGTCTATTGCAGCTCATATTATCATAACAATCGCTTATTCTATATAGTACATAAGCGGTTTTATATAGCGCTGCATTATCCATTATGTAGACATGCATCCCTTGAACACGATGAAAACTTGTATCGATATTATCGACATACTGATTGATGTGTCATTACTACAACACTAAAGTTTAGAAACGGTTTTAAGTTTAAAATTTGACAGTACCTCCTTATTTTCTTATCGGAAGCCGTCACATATGTAGAGCACATCTAAGGCTTTTGCGATTTAAAGCCAGTCACTTTTAGCTAACCTAACCCATTTTTATCAGTAAAAAACTTAAGCTAAGCTGCTAGTTTTCTTCCAATAACTGTCCTAAGACGATTTGTTGTAAACACTTACGAATAACAGTTACTCGCTCCAAAACGAAAAGCAAAAATAATACCTTAATCGATTTTAAAGGTTATCGATCACGCCAGACAACGGAGCCGATCCGACACGAGATAGCGAGATACGATCGCCCCGCGCTAAAACGACGCGGCGGAGTCGAAAAAAGAATTAAAACGTGTTCTTTTTAAAAATGATTTGTTTTTTTCTTTTCCGTCCCATCCGTCAAACAGGCTCGGCCACCGCCCATGGAGTTTATTTTTGTTTCAAGGACACGCAAGGAGTAAAACACAGGCGACTGCACCGTACATATTAAAATCCACGTCTATGTGCCTTTAAATTTACGTAGACGACTATATATGACTTATACGTTGGGGCACCGTTATTCAGCTGAATATGCAATTAAATGAGGGCAGTTTCAGCTCCACGTGTGCGAGCGAGACGGAGCGAGCACTCGATATCATATTGAACAAGTTTATAACTACGTGTATTAGACGAAGGAGTTCGTACAGCGTTTTCTCATTTCCCGGGACGAAACTTTTCTAATATTATAGTTCCATTCATATTGTCGGTAGTTTCGCGGAGTTTTCTTTCGTGGAAAATGAAAGACTATTTCCATAACTATTATTTGGCTTTTATAGCTTTGTTAGTTTCTTTTGCTTCAAATAGATTTGTTAAAGTTAGAAGTTTTCCACTTTATCGCTTGGAAGTAATGTTTGTTCTTGGAAAGTGTTAAGCTACACGATTTCCCGTAGAACGGAAATATCACCAGTCATCGCTGTGATGTACTATCACGAAAGTTTTATTGGTTTATTTGGATTTATGGAAATATTTTCTCATGCAACCTGATCTGAATAACATAACAGTTCCGAGGCAATGACACGATCGAAAATGCGTATTGCAGTTTATTTTTCTATTCGTTATTAATATGTATTACAAAACTGAAGCGTCTGGCTCGAATGCAAGTCTAACGAGGCTGAATAACTTATAGCCTTGACCGTGGTGTGAGAAAAGAATTAAAAAAGAAAAAAGGATCGAGCTCCATCTGACGGTTGGATTAGATGCGTAAAGTGAAACGATTATGAGTTGAGAATTATATCGATTATAATTGTTATGCAAATTGCAGCAATCACATCACTATTTTCTATGCAGTTAACGTCAATTCTACAAAATCCTAAACAAAGTAATACAGCCATACAGATAATAGTAAAGCATTTATTACGAAAAAATTAAAAGGAAAGTACACCGCAGAGCATGTATGAAAAAAAAAACCGTTTTTTTTTAAAGTTACGTGTCCTGATGCATATAAAAATACAACAAAAGTAGAAACTTTCTATGTTTACTTTCGAGAAAAAAATGATAAGTGAAAATCACCTGAAATCAGTTTTCATACAAAATTATACGGAGAAAAAATAAAAGTGTCCTGTTTCAAACGAAAAAGAAATAGCTATAGAAACCAAAATTAAAAAATAATATCTCCATAGAAGCTAAAATGACTATGTATATAGTTTCTAAATTAATATAGAATAATAATTATAGATATATCGAAGAAACTGGCCCCCACAACACAGGGTATCCTAGAGAAATCAGAGAAAATGTATGACATACTTTCTGCATGAATAAATTTTAATTTTTAAATTATGAAGCTTTAAAAACATGCAAATGCCCGTTATCTAAAAATACAATTTATTTTCATTATTTATATTTGAATAAATTTTCATGAGGAATGTTCCTAAAACGAACACAGTGTTCGAAGGAATAAGAGATAATGGGTACGACGACGTGATGTGATAGACAACGGAACGAAGATCAAATTGAATGTAAATGTTGATTTTTAATTATGTGGAGCTCTGCAATTTATGCAGGGTCGTGTCTCAGTTTTCTCTGTAAACACGTGAGCAAGCTCAATTTACGTTCGGAAATATGCAACTAACGAACGAAAATTCACGTTCACGTCAGAAAAAAACACTCTACAAAAACTAGGTACTTTTCTTATCTTATCTTTTAGGGGGCCGGGAATAAAAGCGGCACTTCGACCCTTGAGGATCTTTTGTGCCTACCCCATTTTACACACTGGTCATCTCAGTGTGCAGGTTTCCTCACGTTTTCCTTCACCGTCAGAGTAGTCGGTAAATGTACGTAAGTCTTCGAAAAATACGAAATTTACATAAATAAATGACCTATTAAATAAAAATATTCGTGAATTCAACAAGCGTCTTACAGATTACGATTTTGTATCGGATTTCAGGGATGTAAGGGGGGTCACCAACATCTAGACCTCCAAATGTCAAACTCACCTGCACGTGGTGCAACCTGCCGATTAACGAACGAGTCCCTGGCGACCGACTAGTGGCGGTATAACCACTCAAACTCTGGCTGGGTTAAAATACCATAAGCACGATGACGGGCAGCAGCGTCATCGTGGCAAGCGACCCGGCTACTGCGATCGCCAACCCGCAGGCCTAGCGTGGCCCAAACGGCCCCCATTCCCGGCCGCCCCACTATTCCTGGTCACGGTAGCGGCCATGGTAGCGACGATCTGCGCAAGGTGGCTGGCAGCGACTGGATGAGAAGAGCCGAAGATCGGGCTCAATGGCGCGCCCTGGGAGAGGCCTATGTCCAGCAGTGGACTAGAATAGGCTGCTGATGATGATCGGATTTCAGAACGAAAATATTCGAAAAAAATTATAAATCCGTGATCGCTAAACCTACAAAATAACGATACACTATTAAACGAATTACAAATATTACTAACTAAGAAATTTCAGTTTCAGGTTTTTATTTATAATATTCAATTATACGACAAATACATTTATCATTACAAAACATTATTATTTACATTTAATTTAAATATATATTGTAAACATTAATATTTTGTATGCCTTTCAAATAGGCTGAATACTGTGACATGTGCATTACTTTAAGACCTGGAAGATTGTGTATTCTGACAAATATACAAAATAAAAATAAATAACAAAATAAAAAGATTTATTCAGTAACAAAAAGGTACCAATAATTTTACAATTGTGGAGGCCCTCTTTTAAGTGTGACAACACCTGTGTCAGAGGGCCACGCTCTTCCATACCTCTTTATTTGTGTACCTATTTACTATATTATAATAATAATAATAACGTGTGAGTGTGTGTGTGAGAGAGCGAGGGTGTGTGTGAGGGTGTATGTGTGTGTGTGCAAGAGAGATGTATGGTGTTCCATGCCAAAAAGAGTGAGAGATGTTAAATGAAAAACTGCGATAAGAATATCTTGGGCTCGGTGTAAACCACGTTTCATTTAAGGCAAAAAGGGGAGAAATACTAGTATTTAAGGAGATTCTCGATCTCCTCATAGTTTAGTGTTTTTGGCCAATATATATGATTGATTGATTGAAAGAAAAGTGTCAGTTTACACTGGAATATATGTGTTCATATGTGTAACATATGTGTGACGTATGTGTTCCTACGTCAAAAAAATATTCTCCTCATACACCAACAAACCGCAAAGCAGCTTAAGTTATAACGGCACCGGCCAAGTTTCATTAGAAAAAGTTCTTTTGTCGTGGAGTTCAACTTTTTCCTCACAATGGTCGTAATTAAAAGTTGGCGGCAATGCGCCCGGTGACAGCGGCAACCCGCCATAATCTTGCCGGCAGAGGGCGCCGGCAAAAAGGGCGCCAAACTTTACGCAGATAAACAACTTCCCGCCTTTTTGTTGCATCAACTTTCAAGTGGTCTAATGCAGCGTAGTTTTAATGGAATTTGTGAAGTTTACAAGCGATGATGTCGTTGGAGGCGGGCTTTCCTTTTTACCTTAATTTTAATTACTAGGTTTCAAAAGCAATGAAAAACCAAGTCTAAAACCAAGTCTATACCTAATTATATAAACCTAGTCTATAATTTCAGGCAGGGCTGGTCCGAAAGTTCAAAGTCGCTGATGGATAGAGTTAGAAATCAAGTAATCCGTCACAAAACGCGAGTTACCGACATAGCTCATATGATTAGCAAGTTGAAGTGGCAATGGGCAGGCCATGTCTGTCGCAGAACCGACAACTATTGGGGTAGACGAGGTCTAGAGTGGAGACCGCGTACAAGAAAGCGCAGTGTGGGACGCGGTCCCTGCCCGGTGGACCGACGACCTGAAGAAGGTTGCTGGCGATGGTTGGATGAGGAAGGCGGAGGACCGAGTAATGTGGCGCGCCCTGGGAGAGGCCTATGTCCAGCATTGGACAGATACGGGCTGATAGATAGATAGATAGATAGTCTATAATTGTTGTGAAAAATGGTCACAAACTATTCGTACGCATTTCCTAGTTTAAATCACAACTATTCGTTTAAACATATTTTTTACCACTGTCTCACCTGATGAGCACGTTAAGCAGTCGGTCCCGGTTGTTGTCAATCGACAGCAGTCGTTAAGCCATATCAGAGGCCTACGGGCGGCCTGAACAATTCTGACAAATAGGTTGGCCACTAACCATACGATAAGCAAGCAAGCAACCTGACGATAATACGATATTTGAAGATCCCAATCTATTTAGGTATCGATTAATCGAAAGGAGACGCGCTGCATCAACTATAGCGCAGTAAAACGCAACAGTAACAAAAAACCGACGTTCTTTTTTAAAATTAGTATTTTGAAAACCGAAGTGTTGCCATTTAAAAATATTACCTACCAGAAGTTAATCGAATTAAAAATAATAAACTTAATTAAAACTATAACACTCACTAGTTATGAAAAGCCGTAAAATATCATTTTACAAATTAATGACCATACGATACGGAAATTAACTGCTACACAGGCGGGCGCGGTGGGGTAGACTCCCCCTTTCTAGGGGGTAGGGGGTAGAATAGCAATCTAGGGAGCCTGAATAGTCTGGGCGGTTGAATGAAATATCTGGCGCTGCATGCCCATCAGGCCTACGAAAACGCATTAGGCTTGCTAGATGAAGCTAGCCTATAATGCATGTCGGGGTCTGGTATGCCTGATACATACTTATGTGATTTTGTCTGGGAATTATGTCTGAAAGCAAGTTTCAATTCAATCCAGTCTCTAATTGGATTTCCAAAGTATTGGTTATGTTATAGTATATTGTGCAAGTACTCAGAGTCGGTGGTCTAGTGGCTAGGACGCCGGACTCCCATGCCGGAGGTCCAGGTTCGAAACCATGCAATGCCTTTTTCGAAGACTTGCGTACATTTACCGACTGCTATAACGGTGAAGGACAACATCGTGAGGAAACCAGCATGTCTGAGGAAATTGAAAGTTTCCGAAGGCGTGTTAAATCCACCAATCAGCACTGGGCCCGCTCGGTGGATCATGGCCCGTACCCCCTTGTGCAAGGGGAGTCGTGTTACCCAACAGTGGGGACATTAATAGGCTGATGACGATGTGCAACTATTGTGGTAAGGGTCAAATTGTCACACTGGGTTTTAAATCGCGATCCAAGTCGTTAAGCGTGGGATGTGAAACATGAGTTGAGACAATTTGGCCCTTAAAGCACGTGATACAAACGATATTTTATGTGACACCTGTGACTTGTGAGGGAAAATTAAAAAAAAATGTTTCTGAAAATAAACTTTGTTTAATTTTCCTTTTAATTAACGTAAGTACAATTACCTACCTATTCTTTTATATTCTTTCAAATCCTTTAGGGACCAATATATCATATCATATAAAAAATGTAATCGTATGGTTGTAGTATTCTAAGCCAAAATTGGTCTTTTAATAAAGGTTTTTCTATTTCAATAATTATGCTGAATTTATCATCAGGCTTCAAAGCTCGTTTAGGCCGAGCTGCATTCAAGATTTAAATACTTAGGATAGAACTACAAGCTATCTCAAAAAATAATAAAAAAAACAAAGATCAATCTTGACTAAAACCTGAAAAGACAGCCCTTAATGTAACATCAATCGATCCTTACGGAATCTAATAAGAATGCAAATGTATTCTCATTCTGAAAGTACAAACATAATACCATTATTAGCGAAGACGCCGTCGTGATATATTATCAAGTTAAAATTAAATTAATTCCACCACCCCCCTCCTGCCAAGCGTGCCCCCGGTATCTCCCTGATATATAGACATGCAGTGTTGCCTGATTAAATTTTAATTTGAGAAAACTTGCAGAAATATTTGCGTAAAATTAAAGTTATAAATTTTTAACTGTTCGAAATTCTGATCAAATTTTTAACTACAAAAACGGGATTATTTATTTTTGATAAACTAAACTGCAGTTACCACGACAGATGCAACTTTGTCGAAACGTTGAACCAAGATAACTGCAGTCAATGTTTTACGTGGTTTAAACAGGAATACCTACAGTACAAATCGTGAAAGTTTAAAAACAAACTACATAATCAGTCCATCGTGGTTTTTTAAATTTGTAATAGTCTGTCTATGGTTACAGAGATTTTGATTTCGACGTGTAAGTAAATAATATAGAGAATGAAAGATTTTTTTTCCCGCGTTAAATCAAGCCCAAACCAAAGGTCCAAGTGAAGTAAAGTCAAATAAAACGCTGCAGCCCGATCCGTACTTGGCTGGATTTTGAAGAGCCATACTGCGTCCGGGACGCCTTCTACTTTGGTTCGGATGGTGCAGAAGCGTGGAAGATTCTCCCAGATAGCATTGAAATGTGTCACACCAGCATTTTAATGAAGACTTGAAAGAGTTGATTACATCAGACATGGCTGTATAGGCTCAGTTCCCTTTGCCTTAAAATAAAACAAGCAAAGGTCCAAGCAAATCCTAACAACACTGAGGGATATTTAATTAAAATATCTTTAAGTGATTTATTGCGCTGATAATTGTTGGTTCAAGTCAAGTAGAGGTCCGTTATCGAACGGGGTTATTGGTTGCTGTTCGACACTTGTGATTCATGGTGTCGACAACTTTCTATCGATTTAATAATAATTGCCACCGAGATACTTGCTTGCTTAAGAGCGTCGGTGGCGTCGTGGCTAGGACGTCGGATACCCATGCGGAAGGTTCGAGTTCGAAACCATGCAAGTGCATGCAAGTACTAATGAGTTTTTCGGTTTTTATGTACGTAAGTCTTTACTTACGTACATTTACGGACTGCTCTGATGGTGAAGGAAAACATCGTGAGGAAACCTGCTCGATATTTACAAATTCTAATAATGAGTACGGATCCCTTGTAGAGCGAGTCTCGACTCACACTTGGCTGGTTTTTATATTTTGTCCCTATATAATTTGTACGTTCACCTCTGTTGGCCTAATAAAAGATTATTAATAAATAATAAAGAAAATATGGAGGGACGATATTGATCGCTTCCAAAAAGCATGGACGCCGAGGATAGAGAAAAATGGAAAGGAGGATGGAATGAGGGGAGGCCCAGCAGTGGGACAGTTTGTAAAAAAATATATCTGATCAATTCATGATCATTTCACATTTACCTTCTCATAGGTCTATCGCCAAATTCGATTCATCGCGTCGTAGCGACCGCGCGCGCCTCAGGATACCATTTTCCCGGGAAAATTATATTTGCTGCTCACTCGGAAAAAGTTCAGGTTGCCAAAATGAAAAGTTTTCACCGAAAATGGGATACAAAGTAGAAATCTTCGCAATCTGATCGTTATATTTTGAAGGTAATGGAGGAGAAAATGTAGTTTTTATGTCGTCTATTTTAATGAGTCCTTGAAGTTTTTTCTTTTCGCCAGAAAATATTGTAGGTACCTACTTATGTTATTTTGGAAAACTCAGATAATAATGTATGTACTAGGGAGGGAAAATCAGAACTGATAAATGATTGTAAGACCTTAAAGGTACCGCTACACGCTTGCCAAGCCGTTTGTGGCAAGCGCATACAAGCCAAACGTCGACATCCACACGCTTGTGTTGTGAGTGCGCCAGTAAGATCCGAGCATCCAACCGTCGGACGTCGAAGTTACTTGTATTCCTATTAACCTATTTTAATTTTAAAGCGAAACAAAACAAAGGAAATGAAGAATACATCAAAAACACGATGTTGGATTATTTATCTATAAATTATAATGGATGAATGAAACATTTTATTTATAGGATTTAAAAAAAAACTTGGCCAATATCAGGTCCCTAAGGTTCAAGATATGAAATGGGATCCATGACCCAAAACTTTTGTGCTCAAACTTGAACCGCGTTACTGTTACCGTTCCAGAGATCCTATCTGACATTGAAAACATTCCAAAATCTTGGAAACTCCTGATCCAATTTTGATCAGACATGGTTAAGAACAATCTTGACAAAATTATATTAAATAAATCAAACCGCGTCCATATCGGACCATTGGTTAATTATTTTCATCAATCATAATTCATATATAAAGACGTCCGACTCCTCGCAAGCGTTTACCGCAAGCTCCTATACTTGTGCACAAAATACCGACACCGACCCGATCGGCCACAAGCCTCAGCAAACCTACGCAAGCCAAGCTTGCATTTGTGAACGCTTGCCGAGGCTTGGCAAGCGTCTGGCGCCACTAATAGGCGAAAGAAAATAAATACTCTCATACATTTTCTGCTAGGTAACACTTTTCAAGATCGACAACTAAAACACACGCAAAATTTCACAAAGAAAATTAAATAAAGAAATAAAATAAAATAATGAAAACATAAATATTTTACGGCAATAAAAAGCGGGAGGGTTCTGTTTGGTTCCGTGCTGTACGGAACGGAACCCTAATCCGGCCATAAAACAGATTTGGGAACGCTTTCCGTGTAATCCCCGATATATTAAAAGTCGCCTGTTAAGCCTCTTATGGAATGTTGCTACATGAAAAATTATACTGCTGAAAAGGGGGAATTATAAGTGTAAATATTTCAGAGACAAAATGGGCCTTTTATCGTAAAATTACGGTTGTTGACGTAAGATTATTAATTTTTGTTATTTTGCTCAAAAATATATCGACAGAAAAGTGAAACCATGGACCTAAGAATATTATGGATCGCTCATTTACCATGGACATAAAACATGGACTGCTACCTGTTTTAATCGTTATTTTGTAGAAAATAACGTGTCGGAAGACCACTTGTCACACTCGCTTACGGCTCGTGTTGCAAAATAAACTCGTTGCGACAATCCGGTCCTTCCCCTATTTCCATATTTATTGTATATTTCTGAATAAGTAACGTAAGATATTTTGGCACAGAGCAAAGCTGCCACATGCCTAATTTGTACCTAACCTAACTAAACTAATTCTAAACATAATATAAACATTATACCCGAAGCCTCTACTATAGCACGTTTAAATTAAACATAAGTTTTTTCATGAACTAGGTAATATGTAAATGCGCGAGGAACTCTCTGGATATCGACATTCCCCATGCATAATGTATGCGGGGTAATACATAATGTATACTTTATTATGGTAACAATGTCTTGCCTCGTGGTTTCGCTTGTAACTTACACTTTGTTTAGAGATATCATTATAATATCAAGTATATAGGGTCCTATTGTTTATCCTATTCCTATACATTTGCAAATAATAATAGTCTTTGACATATATTTTTATGTTTCGACAATGCCTCTATACAGCAGCTAGTACCTGTAATTATTTTTTCTGACTATACCCATTTGCAGCAGCTATAAGTTATAATTATGTTATTATTAATTATTATTTTCTAATTATGATGTTATTGGATGTAATGATCTATTCTTCGCTTAACAGTGCTAGCTTGCTACAGTCTGTCCTCTATTGCCGGCTAGCAGGGTTCTAGGACAGTGCGCAGATGAAGTAATAGAAGAATTGGTTGTTAAATAATATATTTTAAGGAAAAGAACACATAGTAACACATAAAATAGGTAGTAGGAAATAAAAGTGAACGGGAGACGTCCGTTCGAGACAAAATACAGAGAAAAAGTGAAAATACAAATAAAACAATGAAATTAATGGAATAATGAAATTTAGAAATTGAATGGGAACATGATTTTGAATTTAAATGAAGAAATGAAGATGCCAGTACGAAATGAGATGAGATAAACGCTAACGATGAAGTTGAAGTTGATGGCAAGGAGGTTGATATGGACGATGAAGTCGACATCGTTACAAAGTAAAAATTTCAATTTAACGCTATTGTGTAATGCGTATCATATTATGTTGACGTAACCGCAGTGCTCTAAATATTCCAATTGGTTAAAAATGAACAAATATACAAAATATATAAAATATTTTTATTTTGTTTGTCCTATTCCTTTTGTATATTTATTTTTATCTTATATTTGTTTAATATTATTTTTATCTTCTGTACCTAATTGTTTGTATGTGGTGTTTATTGGAAATACATTCTTTCTTTGTTTCTTTTATTAGCGGCAAATATTTCTAGGGTGTCATTTATAGGTTATAACAATAACGATAGGAAAAAGAATGGACAAAATAGGAATTAATGTTTGCCATTGCCTTCCCCATTTCACACATTTCATCTCAGTGTGCAGGTTTCCTCGCTCCTTAATTTGGCGATAGACCTATGAGAAGGTAAATGTGAAATGATCATGAATTGATCAGATATTTTTTAATAGCCTGTCGACTTCTAAGTCGTGTTCCTCATTGCTGAGAGTCGTGATCATGCTAAGGAATTAATCACATAGAACGACTCTCGTGGCAAATTTAATGGGGTGGTTTACCGTTGCCTTCCCCATTTCACACACGGTTATCTCAGTGTGTAGGTTTCCTCACGATGTTTTCCTTCACCGTCAGAGCAGTCGGTAAATGTGCGTAAGTCTTTAAAAAAAACTGAAAAACTCATTGGTACATGGTATTGCCTGGTTTCGAACCCGGACCTCCCGCTTGGGAGCCCGACGTCCTAGCCACCGACGACGCTGCGCACCGGTCTGCAATGCCGTATCGTAAAAGAACGGGAGCAACAAGTGACGGTCGAACTCCTGTGCTATAAATCGTACGCCATGTTGTGTGACGTCATCGCCGGGACAGGTCACGTAAAATGGATACCATTTTACTTTTGCTGATAAAATCGCTATGTAGCTCGCTAAAAGTTTTCATTTAACTTTTACTTGTTTTTGCGCTAAAATGTAGGGTAACTATGAATAATGTTTGTTTATAGAGCGTCGGTGGCACAGTGGCTAGGCCACCGGACTCCCATGCGGGAGGTCCGGGTTCGAAACCTTGCAGTGCCATGTACCAATGAGTTTTCCGTATTTTTCGAAGACTTACGTACATTTACCGACTGCTCTAACGGTGAAGGAAAACATCGTGAGAAAACCTGCATGTCCGAGGAAATTAAAAGATTCCGAAGGCGTGTGAAATCCACCAATCAGCACTGAGCACGCTCGGTGGATCATGGCCCGTACCCCCTTGTGCAAGGGGAGCCCCAACAGTGGGGACAATAATAGGCTGATGAAGTAAAGGTGACGGAAAACATCGTGAGGAAACCTACACACTGAGATAACCAGTGTGTAAATTTGGGTGGGTACAAAAGATCCTCAAGGGTCGAAGTGCCGCTGGGGTTATTCCCGGCCCCCTATCATAAGATAAGATAGTAAAGTACTATAATCCGAGAGTCAGATCCAGATTCGGGAGCTTTACAAAGTTCAATATTCGCACTCTCACACGTGATGATTAGAGGGAAAGGTGTTATTGTTGCAAGATATTCGTTGAGAGGTCCGTCGAATATCAAACAAAAAAGTCACGTAAATTCAATGTCCTCTTTTCAAAAAACACCTTCTTTATATTACTTAATAATGTCTCTAATAGACCGCAATGGAAAAGAAATTGGTTTAAAATACCGCGGCAGCGCCAGCCCTCCTTAACCTGCCACCCCTAATCGCTGCCTCCCCTGAGATTGTCGTCGAGATCTCATTAACAGGGGTTCAAGTCACTTCGGATCACTTGTTGCTATCTTCAGCTAAAGTAGTTACTGTTACGGGGCGTCGCTACTAGCAAACACGGATACGAGTAGATCCATTGTTATAGGACGAGAAAACAGGATTTTAGTTGAAATTTTTACGAGATTGTCACGTCAACTAGGTTGTCATTAATAGGGATTCAAGTCAATTTGGATCACTTGTTGCTACCCTTACTTCAAGTGGTTTAGGTACGTACTGTTACAGGGCGTAGCAAACATAACTAGATCCATTGTCATTTGATGACAAACAGCACTTACGAAGCAGTGGTAGAGTAAAAGATAAGACTAAAAATCACAGGTAAAAGTTTACAATAAAAAAATTCACTTTAACTTTTGAAAATGGTTTTTTTGCAGAAATTTGATACGAGATTGTCACCAAATCAAATCAAAATGTTTTTATTGTAAGTAAGTACCTTATATTACATTTTTACAACGTCATTTTTTAACTTTATCATCGTTTCGTAAGGTGATATAGCTGAAAGGAAAGAAGCGGCGCAAGAAAGTTTCAGCAGCACATCTTTTGAAATAAATATATCTTACAATAATTATCAATAAAAGACGGGTTGAGGATGTCCTCAAGTGAGCTATCCACGCACCTACTTTATAGTCTTTACTTTATTATTCAAATAGGTATAGGTTTTTTCGTCATTACATTCAATAGTATTTTTTCCCAACTCAATTTTGTACAACAATCAATTTTCCACTTCCTAACCATGCTGTGTTTACACGTTAAGGGTTACGACCTAGCTCATAACTTTATATTGATTTTTCTGTAATTTCTATGGTTGTAATATGTTGTGTTTACCTAATAAATAAATTAAAATTAAATAAATTAAATACAATCATATACACAATGTGTAGAGCTGGGGCTGGAGCTGAATTTTGGACCAAGCCTCTTTATCATTTAAGTAGTCATTTATTTTATAATAACCCTTTTTACATAAGGTCCGTCTTATATGGGTCTTAAATTTTTTCTCTGTCATATTTATTACAGTAAAGTAAACACATCATTTATGGGTCTCTGTGTACGATTTTATAATAAGATATTTATTATAAAATCGTACACAGAGACCCATAAATGATGTGTTTACTTTACTAAGTCTAAAACCTGGACCGGAATCTCATTAACTCATTATTCAAATAACTTTGGATCACTTGTTAGTATCCTCAAGTGGTTAATATCATGGAATTGTAAACATGATATGGACCCTATAGTTAAGATATGAGAAAAAGGGATTTTTGCAGGAATCTGATACGAGATTGTCACCTGGATTGGGTCCTCCTTAACAGGGTTTCAAGTCACTTTGGATGCCATATTGCTATCCTCAGCTCTAGTAGTAGGCTAGTATCCTCAGAGTTGTTCAGGCCACCCATAGGCCTCTTGACATGCCAACGACCGCTGTTGGAAGACAATAGCTGGAACCAACAGTTCAACGTGCTCTCCGAGACACCACAGGGCTCAGATGAAAATGTTTCACTAGCAATCACCTAGTCTGGTTCTAACTGCGCCCAACACTGCTATCTTTAAGCAAGTATTTATGACATATCTAAACATACCAGCGAACGTGATCTATGTATCTACCAACTAGAACAAATAAAATAAATAGCTAGGTAAGTGCTTTTCAGCAAAATAAAAGCGAATGAAATAAATTAGTAAAGGTAAATGGAAGTGGAAGACCTAACCAGGCGGAATATTGTGCCACGTCTCTCAGAGCCTCGCGTGTAATATGGAAATATATGTCTCGTTCGTTATAAATTTAATTACGTAATGTCTTTTCAAAGAAAATGTTTCTTGGAAATGGGAACGAGGGATGCAAGAACGTCTCTTCAATTTCCATTTTGTTACGGAAAATAGGTACTGGCTGTAAAAGGGTTCTAAAGTGCCTTGAAAGTGTTACAAAAATTAAAAGCAAATAAAAGCGAATGAACATTCAATATTTGAATATGTGTACCATGATAATTAAAAAATAAAATGAATGATATTTCAAAAATCACTGGCCACAGCTTCCATGCCTAGCAGCTATTAATTAAAAAAGAAAATCTCGGTCATTCGTTTTTCCGTTCATGTTCCGTTCTAATAACCGAACAAAAATTGGCCATCTTTCTCGTTGAATGAGATTGCGCGGCAAATTCCTTTCCTCTATATCGTCCCCCATAAATGTGTAATAGCGTTTACTATCGGATATTTTCGATCGTAAGGCTTGTTTTCAAATATTTTATATCTATATCCTCTAAGAATAAAATGTTAGTCTTTGTAATAGTCAACTTTTAACCTTAAGTCATCTTTTCACGGATAAGTAATTGAAATTATTCAACTCTTTTTCGGAAACATATTGAATGAATGAATGAATGAATGAATGAATACTCTTTATTGCACAAAATTAGTGAATTATATTCTTAGCGATAAGGATATAAAGTATAATACACTTATAGCACAAAAACATTGTGGAATTACATTAAAAGCAAAGTACAATTTAGGCAATTGAACTTTGCTTTTTACTTTATGTAGTTAGTAGTGGTAGATCCTAAAGTGAAGGATCGCCTGGGGTGGTACCACCCTCTTATCTATTTCTGCCGTGAAGCAGAAATGCTTGCATTTCTGTGTTTCGGTTTGAAGGGTAAGAGAGCCAGCGTAATTTCCGGCACATGAGGCAATCCATCTTAGTCCTCAAGGTTTGTAGCGCATCAAAAACCCTCCAACATTAATACAGAGAGGTGAGATGTCTATGGGTGACGGTGACCACTTACCATCAGGTGGCTCGTTTGCTCGTCTGCTCTCCAAATTTAATAAAAAAAAATAAAAAGATAATAATTATGTAATTCCACAATATTTTTCCAATGTCCAAACTCACCTGACTATTTTTATTAACACTCGTTAGAAGGAAAGAAAGGTAAAAGTAAAATACACTTATTGCACAAAAACATTGTGGAATTACATTAAAAGCAAAGTACAATTTAGGCAATTGTACTTTGCTTTTTACTTTATGTAGTTAGTAGTGGTAGATCCTAAAGTGAAGGATCGCCTGGGGTGGTACCACCCTCTTATCTATTTCTGCCGTGAAGCAGAAATGCTTGCATTTCTGTGTTTCGGTTTGAAGGGTAAGAGAGCCAGCGTAATTTCCGGCACATGAGGCAATCCATCTTAGTCCTCAAGGTTTGTAGCGCATCAAAAACCCTCCAACATTAATACAGAGAGGTGAGATGTCTATGGGTGACGGTGACCACTTACCATCAGGAGGCTCGTTTGCTCGTCTGCTCTCCATATTTAATAAAAAAATATATATAATAATAATTATGTAATTCCACAATATTTTTCCAATGTCCAAACTCACCTGACTAATTTTATTAACACTCGTTAGAAGGAAATAAAAGTAAAAGTAAAATACACTTATAGCACAAAAACTTTGTGGAATTACATAAAGTAAAAAGCAAAGTACACTTTAGGCAATTCTACTTTGCTTTTTACTTTATGTAATTCCACAATGTTTTTGTGCTATAAGTGTATTTTACTTTTACTTTTTTTTCCTTCTAACGAGTGTTAATAAAATTAGTCAGGTGAGTTTTTCTTTTTTTCCTTCGGATACGGTAATTGTATTGAAAGTAAATTAAAAGATTGAATTAAAAATTATATTACTTAAATTAAAAAAAAAGAATAACCATTTATTAAAAAGAAATTATAAACAATTAAAAATAGAAATAGATCCTCTTTTTATAAAGAGACCAGCTAAGTGTGAGTTGACCCAGTCGAGTTCTGTGCTATAAATATCTATATTGTTGATAACTCAGTGTATTTGTACATGATAATATTAATTTTAAAAATATTCATGATATTCCAATGTAATAAATATCTACTTTTAATACTTTGCGTGCGAAAATTTAGGAGCTAGAAACCTGTGACAGACGTTCACTAGTGTTCAGAACTGATGAATAGAGTAGACAGCAGCTCCGTTTTCTATCTGGCTACGGATCCCTAAAAGGGGGTAGGCAAACCTCCGTGCCTAGAACCTAGAGGGCAGACGCAGCATACATCAGCATATTGGCTCGTTAGTACGGAGCTCGAGAATGTAGTCCGGAACAAATGCAGCGATGTATACCTAACTATGAGTTCACATGAGGATATCCGACCGTACGAGGTATGCCAGACACAAACGGGCTTCGTTTGAAGTTTTTGTCTGTTGGCAACCTTGGTTTTAATTAAAATTCCATTGCCTAAAAAATTGATGGTAAAGAATTATTTTTTTAAAATAATTTGCTTGTTTGATATTTATTTATCGATGGGTAAAATCTGCGTTCGTTTATTACCTATTAGTTAGGTAAATGATTAATTCAATGTTACGCAGTTTGATTTTAAAATTATTTAACTTTCTATTTATAAGTTTCTATCGAGTATTTCTATGCTACACCATGTGGTAGAAAGTAGTGATACTATATTATAATTTAAGAACTCTGTATGTACAATAATATACTTCCGTCCGTCTCAGCCACGTGTGGTCCGCCTTCGGACATAGGCCTCCTCCAACTTCTTCCACTTCCGACGGTCGCAGGCGGTGCGCATCCAGTTGTGGCCCGCTATTCCCCGAATGTCGTCCACCCATCTCATAGGTGGGCGACCTTGTCCCCGCGTGTTTTGCCGTGGTCTCCACTCCAGCGTTCTTCTGGTCCACCGGTCCCTATCCATCCGTGCAATGTGTCCCGCCCATCTCCATTTCCGGCTTTCGATGAGATCTACCACGTCTCTAAGCTTCGTCCTTTGTCTGATCCACTCGTTCCGTTTGTGGTCTAACAGTGTTACACCGAGCATCGCCCTTTCCATCGCTCTTTCATCAAATCAAATCAAATAGTTTACTTGTTGAAAGTAGGTGCCACTTTCAACAAATAAACTATTTGATTTGATTTGAAAGTAGAAAGCATATAATATTAAAGGTTTTATAAGTATACTATTGCTGTGTTAATAAAATTCTCTTATATATAATTTTCCACATTGATTGCACACCTACTACCTCTTTCTCGAGATCATTTCCTCTGCCGGAAGGTTGCCTGGAAGAGATCGCTCTTAGAGATATGGCCGCCTAAATTGTATTACACTATTTTCTTTTCTATTTTTTGTATGTACGCCTTTAAAGGACGTTAGTATTTTACTGTTTAAAATCAAACTGTAAATACTAGGTTTTTCAATTTAAAAAAATAAAGTATATATATTCTGCAGACGGTTAGATTCGCAGATTATAATGTAAAATGTAATTTAGATCGTTATCTCCTGACTGTATGAGAGCTCATTTATTTAATTTAAGGAAAATCCTAATGGAAATTGAATGTTAATTTTCAAAAATTAATAGTTGATTGCAATTTGTAATTATATTATATGGTAGTTAAATATTGATTATGTTACGGTTAGTGTAATAAATGCAGTTAGTATTAATAATTACAGCATCAAATGGTCAATGTAATGAATACCGGGGGAATAATCGCTTTTACTGGTTATTATTAATATTTCCTTAACGGTAAAGTAAAAGTAAAGTAAAGTAAAATACACTTTGTTGCACAAATATAAAATAACAAACATGAGATAGAAAATGAAATAGTGAAATACAATTTAGGCGGTCTTATCGCGGCCTTGCGGTTTTGGTTAATGTAATAAAACACATGATTTGTTTAATTATTTCCTTTTTTACTGACTTATTAATAAGTCTACAAGAAAAAAATAATTTAAAACAGGTTAATAACATTTTAGGGAATTCGAGCCTCGTACGCGCGCGTCCGTAAACGCGAATTTATATGAAACGAGTGATATAATGCGAATCATCCTTAAATTAACTGAAAGCAATTATAACTTTGTAACTCTTAATAAACATTAAAAATAAGAAACATGTAATTACAAAATAAAAAATAAAACACATTTATTTTCAGGCATTAATTACACACAACACCCATAGATAAAAACATAAAACAGAATTAATTAATTGACTGAAAAAATCATTGAAAAAATAACTGTTGAGTTAACATAATATTCTTATTAATTATATTAATTATCTATATGGTGTTCTTATTGATCCGCACCGCCCCCCGCACGCGTCGCTAGCAACAAAACACTACTCCGTTCCAAAATGTATTAAATTACCACGAGTATAAAGTAATTATTAATAAAAACCGGTCAATGTGATAAATTTATCATTTCAACCGTGCCGTAAAAAATCCCTATAGTCCCGAAGTCTATAGGAGGTTTTTGTTACAATCTGTATAGCGTTCCATTTCGCTCAATTTCTTATAAGAACTCTACATGTTATTTGAAAGTAAGGAAGTTCTAAGTACTAATCGTAGTAATACCTAGTGAAAGAATAAAAAGGTGAAAGTGAAGCCCCATAGTGAAAGTTGTTTATTTATGGTTACTGAACACCCTTTCTGGACTATAGGAGGTTTTTGTCACAATCTGAATAACGTTCCATTTCGCCAAATTTCTTATAAGAACTCTACATGTTATTTGAAAGTAAGGAAGTTCTAAGTACTAATCGTAGTAATCCCTAGTGAAAGAATAAAAAGGTGAAAGTGAAGCCCCATAGTGAAAATTGTTCATTTATGGATACTGAATACCCTTTCTGGACTATAGGAGGTTTTTGTCACAATCTGTATAGCGTTCCATTTCGCCTAATTTCCTATAAGAACTCTACATGTTATTTGAAAGTAAGGAAGTTCAAAGTACTAATCGTAGTAATCCCTAGTGAAAGAATAAAAAGGTGAAAGTGAAGCCCCATAGTGAAAGTTGTTCATTTATGGATACTGAACTTTAGGGACTATTAGGAGGTTTTTGTTACAATCTGTATTACGTTCCATTTCGCCCAATTTCCTATAAGGTTTTTTACATGTTATTTGAAAGTAAGGAAGTTCAAAGTACTAATCGTAGTAATCCCTAGTGAAAGAATAAAAAGGTGAAAGTGAAGCCCCATAGTGAAAATTGTTCATTTATGGATACTGAACACCCTTTCTGGACTATAGGAGGTTTTTGTTACAATCTGTATAGCGTTCCATTTCGCCCAATTTCTTATAAGAACTACATGTTATTTGAAAGTAAGGAAGTTCTAAGTACTAATCGTAGTAATCCCTAGTGAAAGAATAAAAAGGTGAAAGTGAAGCCCCATAGTGAAAATTGTTCATTTATGGATACTGAACACCCTTTCTGGATTATAGGAGGTTTTTGTCACAATCTGAATAACGTTCCATTTCGCCCAATTTCCTATAAGGATTTTACATGTTATTTGAAAGTAAGGAAGTTCTAAGTACTAATCGTAGTAATCCCTAGTGAAGGAATAAAAAGGTGAAAGTGAAGCCCCATAGTGAAAATTGTTCATTTATGGATACTGAACACCCTTTCTGGACTATAGGAGGTTTTTGTCACAATCTGAATAACGTTCCATTTCGCCCAATTTCCTATAAGGATTTTACATGTTATTTGAAAGTAAGGAAGTTCTAAGTACTAATCGTAGTAATCCCTAGTGAAGGAATAAAAAGGTGAAAGTGAAGCTCCATAGTGAAAGTTGTTCATTTATGGATACTGAACACCCTTTCTGGATTATAGGAGGTTTTTGTCACAATCTGAATAACGTTCCATTTCGTCCAATTTCCTATAAGGATTTTTACATGTTATTTGAAAGTAAGGAAGTTCTGAGTACTAATCGTAGTAATACCTAGTGAAATAATAAAAACTAAAGGAATGAAAATTGTTACGTAAACAAAATTACATATTTACTTAAGTAACAATTGAGGACTGTGTTTGTTTCCCTCGAATATAACCAGTAGAGCCAATTCGAGCGGCTGCGCGCCGAATAAAATATTTAACGATTCTTTATATTATACCTATGTACTACGTACACCGGAACGTCGTCGGCAAAGTTGTGAAATTTTCAAATATCTACCTACCCCCGGAAATTACGACGTAGTTACGTACGCGTCAATATTAATAAGGGTTGTTGAAGGATTTTTTTATATGAGAGGTAAGTATCACACATACTAACCTCTCATATAAAAAAATCCTTAGTTAGTTGATTAAAATCATTATTGTAGGTAATTCCTTGAAATACGCTACGCTCAACAAATGAAAAAAAAAAATTTTTTTTTAAACCAGCAAAATTATTTTTTTAGGTTTTTCGGCATAAAACACGTTATTGAAGTAAAGCGGTGGTAGTGTTTTTTTTAATATATTTTTAAAAATATTTATTTATAAAGAAAATCTAAATAAAAAAACAGCTACAAGCACACGTTATTCACGTTGTAAAAATGTACTATAAGGTACTTACTTACAATAAAAAAACATTTTTATTTGATTCGATTTAAAATTTGTACTTGTAGCTGATTTAAATAAAACGCAAAACAACCAGCATTATTTTCTATTTTCAGTCAATTCAATTTGTGCAGGCGAACACCGAAAACGCATAAACGGGGCAATAGAATGCATTAATGAAAGTTTCAGGCAATAGTTTGGAGTAACTATCCAATAGGAGCGGGCGAGCCACCCCCAACCCACTTCTCCCCCTCTGAACAAGCGCATTTGGAAAATTAAAAAGAAAACAGGCTCCAATTTTTAAATAAACTATCAAAATCTAGTTATTAGTGTAAAAGTGAGGTTACTTTTGACGTTTTGGCGCGCAAAGCGTATCGTATTAGGAAAAAATAATAATAAAGTCTTGTCGTATTGATCGAAAAGTAACGCATGCGCAAAGACGCTAAATTTGCAATTACAAGGCGTTCTGTGCAAATTCCGCCCGAGTTTATAATTCGAAGGCAGCCTCTAACGGCGAATTTCCCATTCGCTGACTATACGAGTGAGCGAGACGGAAATAGGGGGCAAATAAATTTAAGTTAGTTGCGTAATTTTCGAAAATTTCGCGTGTTTTTAACTCGAGGTATGCAAGATAAATAAATATTAATTATGGAAGTTGGGTGATGTATGTGTGCCTGATTGTTTTTTATTTATTTATTTTCGACTTGCCAGTGAAATACCGGTGAAATAACAAGAAGTAAAATAAATGACGCCGAGCATTATTTAATTTTGTTTATTCAAAGAGCGTGGCCTCGTGGCTAGGACGTCGGACTCCTGTGCGGGAAGTCCGCGTTCCAAACCGTGCGTGATACATGATAATGTATCAATGAGTTTTGCTCTGACTCTCTGATTCTCTGAGGAAACCGGCACACTGAGATAACCAGTGTGTGAAGTGGGGAAGGCAATGGCAATTTAATGGGTAAATCTGACATGAGAGTCGTTCTATGTGATAATTCCTTAGAATGATCACGACCCTCAGCAATGAGGAATATGACTTAAAAGGTTTGCGCTTGCTTGATCCTGGTTACGTCATATTTGTAACCTTCATTTTCGAATGTTTCAAGTTTTATTAAAATTAAACGATTTTGAAAAAACCTCATAGTAAAGTAAGGTACTTTGATTTTACCAGAGGAGATAAGTTTGAACTCAATTACATTTTCGATTTATAGTTTATGTTACACAAGATTTCAAATACTTTTTCCCAAGAACGGAATGAATATTTCCTACGGGCAAAATTTCGAGAGAAACAAAGTTCCTAATTACGTGCTTTAGATCTAAGCAAGCAACCAATCAAATACCCGCATCTACCTTCAAAATCAAACTTTGAAAACGGCTAATCAGCCCAATCTTCTCCACCTAGGTCTAGATATAACTAGACTAGTCTAGCCTTTAGGAAATGCAGCGAGTGCAGGGTGGGAGAGGGGGCAGTCTGGTTGCCATGGTAACCGCAAGATGGCGGCCGCGAAATTAGTCCGTCTGCAGGCGCATACAGTACCGTCTTCATTACCGGGGATTTCAATTTATATACGAAATTGAACGGTATAGAGTTAACGCTAGTTTTGGAAATATTGTTAGACTATAGGTATGCACTGTTTAGTGTCACAATATAGAATTGTTTCGCTGCGAAAATGGTAGTCGCGGATTCAATTTTGAACTTTTACATTCCGATTGACTTCTCTTTGTCACCTCCAGTCTGAATCTAGTTCGGATTTAGTTTGTACATACGAAGTTACAAACTGAGAAAAAAGGACAAGACTAATTTATTTACCTTGGTACTTTATATTTACAGACCTAATTTGGATACGGAGGATTTTGAAGAGCTACTTAATTTTAAAAATACATATGTTGCTGTAGAAAGAAAAGACGTCACATTTCAGGTGAAGGTTTTTGAAGTAGTACTTAGAATGAATGACGAATTATGAATTAATTAACAATGAACTTACAACAGTATATATACTAAATTATTATAACTAAAAATGGAGGCAGAGCAGAGCGTCGCCGGTGGTCTAGTGGCTAGGACGCCGGACTCCCACGCGGGAGGTCCGGGTTCGAAACCATGCAATGCCATGTACCAATGATTTTTCGGAGTTTTTCGAAGACTTACGTACATTTACCGACTGCTCTAACGGTGAAGGAAAACATCGTGAGGAAACCTTCATGTCTGAGGACGTAAAAAGTTTCCGATGTCGTGTAAAATTCACCAATCAGCACTGAGACCGCTCGGTGGATCATGGCCCGTGTACCCCCTTGTGTAAGGGGAGGCCTGTGCCCCAACAGTGGGGACATTAATAGGCTGACGATGATGATCTCACGTATGTAACGATTTTCAAAATATGGATTATTCATGACAAGGGTATAACGTGATTTTCATTGATTTCCTGATGTATGTGCCGTAGTGGTCCATATACATACATTACTTTTACGTCCATAATCCCCGAGGGGGTAGGTATACGGAGGGTAGATTATAAAAATAAAATTGTATAATCTGAAATCCAAATTTTCTTGACATCTGATAGTCTTGCTTGTGTGCTATAGATGAGGATCAAGATCCTTTAAGTCCAGAATGTCTGATCTCCCAAAATTTAATACGTAGGTACAGGGGAGAGGAAAACAAATGTTTATATGAAAATAATGGGAGGGGGAGAAGGACCCGCCACTAGATAAAGCGTCGCTAGATATATAGGTATCTATACATCTAGCGACCCTCAGCTGAACTTGGCCCTTTTAATAGATCATATGTTTACTACTCTTATCACTTGTTAGAATGGAAAATTTGGTCAAGTTAGAATCTTACTCATTGTGTGATATTTCTTACATAATGTCATATGTACCTATATGGTCTATTAATAAAGGATTTTCTATTTCTATTTCACTAACTCAAAATCGCGCTTTAGCGGAATACTAGGTAAGTAAGTAAGTAATACCTACGTTTATTTCACACACAGCAATGACCGGAACAGTTATAATTATGATAAAATAATTATGTAGTCAAAGGTAAACATATCTAAATCATGTATGATGGTCTGCTGTTGTTGTGAAAAGGGCCTCAACTCAGCTTATTGCTGCAGACAAGAATGCCTCCACCGCTGGTATTCTGTTGGACCGTGACCGATCGATGGCTGGCCAAAACCTGTCCAAAAGGACAAAGATACGACACAAATAAATTTAATTGAAGATAGGTAGTATTGATAAGTTAAAAATATATATACCTACATTTACCATGACACATAAATGATAAAAAATATATAAATATCGTAAATAAATAAATATATATACCTACTCACAATATATATAACACACATATATATAAATATAATTATACTAAAGGGGTACAGTACGGAATGCTAAGAAGGAGATAAAGGTAATAAAGGGAACAGATTAGGTACTATTTATTTAGGTCCTATTCGTTTCACACTCACTATATCCTTATCACAGGCTTGTTAATCGTTAAGGATGGCGAATTCGAAGATGAGTGGCGGGTTCTTCTTCCCCCAATATTTCAACAAAGTAATGTCTGATACGAGTACCATCAGAATAACGAGTTCTAGCTAGAACGCTTTCTTTACCAAGCGCGTACAAACGAAGATTGTGTCACCTTTTGTCGACCGACCGTAAATGGAAATGAAAAATCCCCATTTTAGTTTTTTAAGACTACATCCTAAATGCAGAATTCATCTTAGTAATGGCAGGAACGCCTTCTCCAAACTCTACTATTTCGTCGCTTCAAGCGTGTACAAACGAAGCTTTTGTAAACTGTTATGGACCGTAAGGAAGAAACCACGTAAATGAAAATTTAGATTTTTTTAAATGTACGGTTTTTTTAGGAATCCGTCCTAAGGAGAATGCATCCTAGTAATGACATAAACTATTTCGTCCCTCAAGCGTGTATAAACGAAGCTTTTGTAAACTAGAAACCCGCGTATATACACTGTCAAAAGGAGATAACCAATCTATACTAAACTAGAAACCCGCGTATATACACTGTCAAAAGGAGATAACCAATCTATACTAAACTAGAAACCCGCGTATATATACTGTCAAAAGGAGATAACCAATCTATACTAAACTAGAAACCCGCGTATATACACTGTCAAAAGGAGATAACCAATCTATACTAAACTAGAAACCCGCGTATATACACTGTCAAAAGGAGATAACCAATCTATACTAAACTAGAAACCCGCGTATATACACTGTCAAAAGGAGATAACCAATCTATACTAAACTAGAAACCCGCGTATATACACTGTCAAAAGGAGATAACCAATCTATACTCGTATGTAGGTTATTTCAGAAATAACAAAACTTTGTCAAAATGAATTAAGAAAGTAAAAAAGTGATTTATAACGGGTAAATATAGCTATGGTTATAGGTAACCGATAGTTTTGTAGTCAATGTTTTTACGTTACACATGGACAAAACTTTAGTTACTTCATCAGCATCATCAGCAGCCCACTCTAGTCCACTGCTGGACATAGGCCTCCCAGGGCGCGCCATTGAGCCCGATCTTCGGCTCTTCTCATCCAGTCGCTGCCAGCCACCTTGCGCAGATCGTCGCTCCATCTAGCAGGGACGCGTCCCACACTACGTTTGCCCAAACGCGGTCTCCACTCCAGAACTCGTCTACCCCAGCGGTTGTCGGTTCTTTAGTTACTTACATACGAGTAAATTATAGCGACAAATTTTTCTCAGTGTAAATGAAATCCTTTTAGATTTTTAAACATCTGGATTAGCGGTTTTTAAGGAATCCATTCTAAGGAGAACAACTCATAGTAATAATGGCAGGAACGCCTTCTCCAAACTTTACTAGAGCGCGTACACACGAAGCTTTTGTAAACTTTTATCAACCGTCTGCGAAAGTCGGTGCAATCTTTGTATTGTGCCGCTTCCTCGTTAGCTGCCAACTTGCCTTTGTATTTTTGAGTTCGGCTCCAGACGTGACACAGACAGTGCAATAGGTATATATCTATAATAATACTAAAACAAAACTTAGACTAAGAGGGAAAAATAGTTGTTTCCTTCAAGATAAAAAATTGGGTTAAATCCCCCACATCCGGCAGTGTACCCAAGAGACTGGCTGCGTTTCCCCGTTGGATAGCTAAGCTAATCCGCTGGGCCAAATAGGAACCAGATCTTGGGTCTTTTGACGCGTGGACCAGGCGCTTTGCGAGGTCCTTGAAGACGCGGTGCGCTCCCGGGCCCCAGGGTCAACCCCAAACGGCTCCAATATGTATGTTTCACCCAGGTATAGGTGGTATATTCATATGGAAGTTTATGTACTTACTTATATTAAATTCTCTGTTAAATTGCAGTCTATTGTAATTTTCGATGGACCACGGTGGTATGACGTTCTATGCAGAGTTGGGGGTGCTTTTACCTTGAGCCTGGGGTGGTTTTACCACCCTTTTAACTATTTCTACAGCAAAGCAGTAATGCTAGCATTGCTGTTTCGGTTTGATGGGCAAGAGAGTCAGAGTAATAAGCGGTAGAGATCCATCGAAGTCCTGAAGGTTAGCAGACCGCACCGATTATTTTTTTGTGTCTCGTCACTTCTCTGATGTCCCAGGTCTTTTGATACAAAAATCCATATAATGTAATGAAGTGATTGATTAAATACTCGTTATATAGTTCTTGGTTTTGTGTTCAGAGGAACACATTTTGACAATTGTTATTTTATTTCGTATACGTATTAAATACTTACCTACATTTTAGTATTCACTGAAAAAAAAGATTGTTTACTTCAAACAAGCACCTTGTTTCAATTTGACCAATAAAGTCGACTTGTTCATTTCAACCTAGAAATTGTTCACTTCAACCAATATCTTAGTCGTAATCTATTAATTAATATGTTTAACTGAAATAAGTTACTTAAAGGCTCTAAAGTCTAAATAAAACAAGTTATTTTTTCAGTGTCGTTTCAGCAGAATATTTGCTTTGCTTTAGTAGCTTTAAAGCATAGTTTTCCAGCGTCTAAGATTAACATAGAGCCGGTCTTTGAACGAGATCCCTTTTTTTGGCTTCGTATACGATAAGCAGCATAAAGCTCTTGGTCAGAGCTTACGGCTTCTATCTCGCAAAGAAGCCTAATAAAGTAGCCCAAGTAACTGAGTATATGATAGTACCTTGCATCTTAGAGACTAGGAGAATAGGGGTTTCTCTTTTGTATTCTGTCTAGACAATCTCTTATATTCATTCTTGTTTGTACACTGAGAAAAATGTTTCATTATAAGTTTAGCTTAGCTTATCGTATGGTTAGTGGCCAGCCTATTATCAGAGTTGTTCAGGCCACCCCGTAGACCTCTGACATGGTTTAACGACTACCTCATGTGTCGGTAATTACGCTGGTTAAAATAAGTACAGTGGTGATACCATACCAGGATATCGATTCCACTAAATACAACGTAACTAAATATAATCTAAACTGCATCGTTATGACATGTTTCGTATGCCACTAACGATCCAATTTCAGTTGTATTCCGACCGAGTCAACGATCGATCGAACAGCAACGTATTTGTGCATTCTAATAAAACGTTTAGTTTATACTGAACCGCAGTTGAACGGTAACAAAACGCTTCAACTGTCAAATATAACGATCGAACATAAGTTCCTCCCGAGGTACTTTTGCCCGATCGATAGTAAATCGAAAGGTGGCAGTGGTAGAGTTATGCGTCAGCAGAATGCGATTTGGTGTCCAAATAGAATTGAAACGATAACTAAATTGAAATTGGATAAAAATAGAACTACAAACGTTGTAATTTAGGCGAACAGGGCCCCTGGCTGACTGCACACCACCTACCACTTCCGTTATTTAATAAGACAGAGTAAAACCTATTACCTAAAATTACACAATTCAAGTCGAGAAAATGTGTTCAAGAATCTTGCCAGTGCTACGAGTAAGTACGAGTAGGTGTAGAAACCGATATTATTTGCGAATGTGTCGACGACGCCATTACACACGCCCTGAGGGCGACACAGTGTGAAATTCGGAACTAACTTTCCATTACCAAACACGCCAACAAAACACTTTTACACTCAATTACTATTTACAAATTCACTCGATGAATGAATCACAGGTGCTACGCCGCCGGCGCTACGTGGAAAAATCCCTACAAATCCCCATTGGAATCCCGACAAACTTCCAAAAACCATAACCATTGCTTGTTCCGTTCAAAGGCGACTACTTAACACGCGTACAGAATCCGCAATGGTCGTGAAGGTGCTGAGACAAAACGTGTTGTACGACTAAAATTTCAGGAGCTTCCCCGATTTCCTCTCGTTGTTATTTGTGAGAGACTTGAAGGGGAAAATAGTTCAAAGTCAGGGTTCAATGAATCATGGTCGTGTAGTGGCGGGTTTTCTGGCTGTATGGGTGTTAGCACCAATAGGGTTTCCAGGATTTATTTGTTTGTTCGGATTTTGTCCTCAACCAGGCGACAAAGTTCAGTTTCTAATTTCAGTGGCAGATTTAATGGGGTGGTTTGCCATTGCCTTCCCCATTTCACACACTGGACTGGACTGCCAAGCGGTTCCGAATCGAAACCAGGCATTGTCATGTACGGTTTCGGTTTTTTCGAAAGACTTACCTACGTACATTTACCGACTGCTCTGACGGTGAAGGAAAACATCGCGAGGAAACCTGCACACTGAGATAATCAGTGTGTAAAATGGGGATGGCAATGGCAAACATTAAATCTCCCACGCGAGTCGTACTATGTGATTAATCCTTAGAATGATCACGACCCTCAGCAACGAGGAACACGACTTAGAAGAAGAAGAAGTTAGTTTTTAATTATCCTTAAAGTCCTGTAGGCAACGTCCTCTTTGGTGTCGACGGTGGGATCCGTTGGTTGAATAAAAGTGGACTGTATGCTGGTAAGTAGATATTTAATGATGATAAGAAATTCTTGAGAAATGCAAAACCACACACACATGTATACACACTCTCTCACACACGCATACACTCATCCTCAAACCCTTTCACAACAGGTATGAACAACATAGACAACAGAATGGATAAATACTTACGTTTTTTATAGAAGTGTATCCCCAAGTCACTACGCTGTTGCTATCTACTACGCTGAAAGACGCCGATAAGGCCAGTGCAGGTAGTAGAGATCGATATTTACTTATATATACCGACACATTGTAACTACTTTGTTGTCAAATGATTGTAATAAATATTTTTTGTATTTCTATATAGGTACAAAAACGTGCAATTAGCGACTGGTTATTGTTTTTACAGAAAACGTCGCACACCTCTCGTGTCCGTTGAGATGGCAGCGGTTATCATAATATTTAAATTTTTGACATTTTGGCCCCCGCTACTGCCTCAGGCCCCTCGCGAGACGTTCGTTTCACGAACAGTCCAGTAATACTGGCTGAACTGACAGAGCGAACGTACTAAGCGATGAATAGTCCAATTTATGACCAAAACCTGGTTTTCCTGACATCCGAGTGTTCCCTGCACCTCAGCCACCCTACCCGACCATGAACCGGCCGAACATGTCGCAGTATTTTATTCCTGCATTCGGTCATTTAGCGAAAGCGAGAGTCACCCGTTTTTGTTTTCGTTTGATTTATACAATTTTATGCAGTTACTGTTCTCGTAGGTTTGATGAATGGTGTCGCGCGTGACGTAATAGTTCATGGGCAGTGATGATTTCCATTCTCCAGTGCATTGTGACGTCAGCATCCAGTTCAAGCGGACTAAAATAGAAAGTAGGGCGGTCTCGTTTAATACAAATAACAACGTCGATATGTAGGTCATAGTGTTTCCTTGTTTTTAAAGTAATATGTTGGTACTTTAGGTTTGTTTACAGGGTTCCGTACCAAAATGGTAATGAAGGAACCTTTATGGTGAGACTTCGGTGTCCGTTCGTCTGTCTGTCTGTTGTAAAAGGAGAGCAGACGAGCAGACGGGCTCTTTATAGTTATTGGAGGTTTTCGATGCGCTCCTAACCTTGAGAACTTGTAGGTACCATGTTTTATAAAAATTAATAATCGAGTTCCTATACCTAGTTAAACAATTAATTTTTTTTTTTACGTATGTATACTTACTCATACTTCGTAAGATTAAACATTATTATAGTACCTATAGATAGGCGTGCAGGTTTGTGTACCTAAAACTGTTTATTGCTTGTTTTTAAAGTTGACACTGAATATAAAATCAAGAATTTCTCCAATTTTATTTTTAAAGGTAATAATGGTTCTCTCGATACCTAACACAAAAAAGTTTATTTAATTTAAAATAGAGAAATGCATATGAAATATAATTAGACGCAGTTATTAGTGTTAATAACAGTTAAATTAGTCACCACAAACATGAGTCATGACATAGGATAGAAAAACAGCAAGAAAAGGTAAGAAAAGTAAAGGTGTGTACTCACGGGGGTGGACGCCGCTCTGCCCCGGCCTCTGCCTCGCCGCGACTCGCTCTTGACCGTCTGGAGCGTCCCGTCCGGAGCCAAAATAAGCTAAAACAACACAGACACACCACAGACTTAACATAAACGCAAATAATAAGTAAGTAAAAACAAAGGTTAACACAAAAGGGGAGAAATTAATAAAAGTAAGACAAACATGCAATGGACAGGGGTTAGATGGCGACAGATTAGTAGTTTTTAGTGACAAATGAAAGATTAATTCGGAAAATTAATTGTGATTTCTGTAAAAAATATAGTTTATTTTATATTTATTCTTATGAATGCCATCTATGAGTTTTCACAAGAACTAAAACACAATGATGTAACATTGAACGCTCGTTCGTTGCGTTTCGTTTTAGTTCTGCTACTCGACACTAGATGGCGAGTATACTAAATGAACTAGGTAATTCATAGATGGCGCTAGGTGCTACGAATTAATTTAGAAAAATATTCTACAGGCGATTCGTGTTATGTATTTAATTAATTTTGTAGTCATATTTTAGTTGATACTAGTTCAGGTTTTATTATTATTATTTTATTATCTAATTCCTACCTAAACATTGCGTCCTATAGGTATTTAGTGAGTTGTATAAAAAGCAATAATTGGGTAGTTTTACGTGTTTGTTGTATTTTATTTGTAATATTGTGAAGACACGAGTTTAAACTAAATATAGTTCCAGAAACAGCATGTGGCAAACACATTAAAATGCCACAATCTTTAGTAGATAATTAAAATGCTAATACACTGCCTCGTTTGTCCTATTCATATTTAATAGACATAGAGTCATAAAGATATTCGCATTCGCTAATCATTAGAGGAAATAACATAAATTAATAGTATTTGATAAACCTAGAAGTTTTTGATAGTTGCTACCGCCTGTTTGTGACTTGCTTGATATAATAATATCTTGTGTGAGGCTCTAGCTCCAGGTTCAACACCTGATCGGGAAGCTAGAAGTGACTTGTACCTAAAAACAGGCACTATTTCCGAAATTGTTATATAATTATCGTCAAAAAAATTATAAATAAGGTAGATTGCACACCTCTTTCTCGAAATCATTTTCTCTGCCCGAAGGATGCCTGGAAAAGATCGCTCTTAACGATAAGACGGCCTAATTTGGTCTTCACTATTTCCTTTTTTATCTTTTGTTTATGCAATAAAGTGTATTGTACTTTACTTTACTTTAGATTATGTATAAAATAATCAGGTAAAAGCATGTTAAAATGCACTTACCTACTTATAAAGGCGTAAATTTTTATTTAAAAACGGAACGCCGAACAACGTGTAAGAACTCTAGTAACACATTAGCTGTAAGTACCGCGTCAATTATTGATGACTCTTGACAGATCCAAATGTCAGTCCGGATGACAGCTGTCATTTGGCGTTCAGAAACCTAACGAGCTTTGTCATTTTCTAGCCGCACTAATTAATTTAGAGACTGCACTTACCTACGCTGTTATACTACGACCGATATAAATGCCATTGGCACTGAAAAAAATGAGAACCGCAGCTTTACTCGTGTGAAAAATAGACTGGACTTCTCAGTTTGAAATTTTCAAAGTGAGAATGTAAAAGAGATAATTCGATGGACAAAGTTTAATAGCATAATCGAAATGATTTCAATACTGGAAACAAAAACAAACTTGCAGTCCCACGCTTTAGACTTAGTAAAGTAAACACATCATTTATGGGTCACTGTATACGTTTTAATAATAAGTTACCTGATACTGTAATAAATAGGACAGAGAAAAAATTTAAGACTCATATATATTTTATTTTATTTTATATGTAAAAATAAAATAAAATAAATGACTATTTAAATGATAAAGAAGCTTGGTCCTAAATTCAGCTCCAGTTCTACACATCGTGTATATGATTATATTAATATATAATTGTATTCATAAATATTGTTAAGTATGTTTATTTTAAAAGATGTGCTGCTGATTGTTTCTTGCGCCGCTTCTTTTCCTTCAGCTATAGCACCTTCCGAAGCGGTGGCAGAGTTAAAAAGTGACGTTGTAAAAATGTACTTTAAGGTACTTACTACTAATTTTGAAAAAAGAGTTGAAGAGACTCCGAAAACTCAAGTTTAACTTTAAACATCAGAAATTACTTTCATATTATTAAAAGGAACTAGCCCAATCATAGGTGTAACGACGGTCGATATAATACCTTTTGCTACAAACTCAGCCAAGTTATACTTGTCGCGCTATAAATGTTAAATTCTGTTACGAGCACATGGCATGAGCTCACGTCACACCTGGCGTTTTAGTTCGTTACTCCTGTTTTTGTGTTTAGAACGTGTGCACGACATTTGTTCTGTCGCCGTCTCTCTCTGACTGATTGCTGTCTCTGTCTTTTGTTGTCTATTCTTATTCAAATCGCTAGGTTTTGTAATTATCCTTGTGAGCAAGTCGGATAGAATCCATTTTTAGTGGGCCAGTGTGATTTTAATAAGATGAATAAACAAACGTGGAAAACGGTTGGTGTGGCAGCTGCTGGTAACTTGTATCATTACATTAAAGTGGTTTTATTATTTGGCTGATCAATCATTCTAGATCGACAAAAGTGAAGCTTCGTTTCATTTATATCTATTATGATATTGTCTCTACGTTGTTTATCCTCGATTGCAATTGCGTGAATTTTAGTTTACTCGTAGTAAAAGTAGCACAACTTGCTTTTTGGAGTACCTACTTACCTAATACCATCATCATTTTAATATTTCGAATAAATATTAACTAAGTAATTTCCTTTTACCGGCAAATAAACTTCCGTTTTTCGTACCGGATCAAAATTGATTGAGCTCATGCTTTAGCGATTTTGAAACGGAATCGAACCGAACCTATAGAAATCTAGAAAAGGGAAAAAATATTTCTATGGGTGTGCTTATAAAAGATTACATGATTCTCTAAAATGTACAGTATCTAGACTTTAAAAATAGGTGCAGACATTGGGAGTTTTCAAAATAATACAATGATTTCCTTTGCTAATGCTTTAATTGATAAAGCAGATGAGACTAAGTCAAGCGTGAAACCTTTAAAGTTTAGAAACCGCATTAGAATTGAGCTCAATGAGTCTACAGTACAGATATCTAAAGGCATCTAATCTAGATTCTAAATGACAACATCATTATAATATATTTGCTCAGGTGCATGAGGGTCACAAAACATCCAAGCGAACAATGCCCCGAATGAAGATTGGACACACATTGAGTGATACATCAAATGAAAGCTCTGTCGAAGCTTTTCAATTAACTCTACGGTGGCAAAGTATTAACTGGACCTCAGACAGAGATAGACAACATTTTCTGTAAACGTATTTATGCGTGTTACAGCTACTCTTACAGCTGTAACATATTGAGTGGCATATAAAATAAAATCTCTGGCCATAATAATTTTAGTCCACAATGTATTAATATATGGAGATAAAGTTTTCACGTGTGGGATCAATGAGTGAAAACGTGAGATCTCCAGACGACGCGTGGAACATTAATGTCATGTTATTACGTGCGTACCGTAGTAAGGCGTGGGTGCGTGCCGCGAGCATGTGCTCGGATCTCGGATGCGTGGGCCGCTCAAGAGTTGGGGCAGGTCGCGGCGTCACGCGAGCCTTGATTGGCTCATTGATGGCTTGGAACTGGTGGTTTGGTGACGCGGGAGCAGGTTTTGGAATGACTGTAAAATGGCTGTATAGTGGCACCATGGCACAAGAAGAAAGGCATATCAACTACGGATTGCACTATGTTCATATCACCCCATCCTTAACACTCTAACACGTAACTCACGTTCCCTTGAACGAGTGTTACAAATCAAATCAAATGTTTTTATTGTAAGTACCTTACCATTTTTACAACGTCATTTTTTTACTCTATCATCGCTTCGTAATGTGCTATAGCTGAAAGGAAAGAAGCGGCGCAAGAAACTTTCAGCAACACATATTTTGAAATAATAATAATATATCTTACAATAATTATGAATACAATCATGAACACAATGTGCAGAGCTGGAGCTAAATTTAGGACCAAGCCTCTTTATCATTTAAGTAGTAATTTATTTTATAGTAACCCTTTTTACACAAGATCCGTCTTACATGGGTCTTAAATGTTACTCTTTTTAAAGACACTTACATGGGTCACTGAATTCCTTGTAAATGTTGATAGACAAAGGTAATTTATAAATATAAAACTAACATAAATTAAAAAATATAAAACTGTTATAAAACATAGGTAATTCCCTGTAAGTGCACATAAAAATGCTTCAATGAATTCGACAGCTTGATGGATGGCAAAGGCTGTTATTTAAAATCGGTTAAGGCAGGTGTACATGTTACTACACAGGATAATAAAGGCGTGTGGTAATCTCGGACGTTAATCTCTACTGTAAAAATAAAGAGTCCAATTGGAATGTTCTGTTTCTGAGACCGTTTTTTGCGAGCCGTTACGTAAGACTGGTCATAATTGGGTTTTGGAAAAAAAGTGGAATGTGAATTTAACTATCTTATAGTAAAAATTATAAGCAAATCTTTGTACTCACTTACCGCTAATTCTCATGAAAGATTTTCAATTATTATGGAAATTCAAGGGGGACTTTAAAAGGCTGAATTCAAGTGGAATTTGGTTCGTTCAAAATGAATATTTATCCACAGGAATTTAATTTGGAGCAAATGAGACTCGTTTCCAAGTTTAATGTATGTTGATTTACAAATTATAGGGTCATTGGCGTAATATTATTAAAATTTAATACCAGTCCTGTTGAGCTTGTGTTCAAGGACCACCGTTAGTAATTTCTTGTGCGTTTAGTGCCGCTACTCGCCGCCAAATGGCGTGCGGATATAATTTGCGGAAGTACGCCAATGTAAAACGAATTTATTACGATTACGGGAAATTGGAACAGAAGTTTGACTTAAAAATATTTATTACAGGTATTCTGTTATGTTTTCAGATAGATTGCTTTAATTTTTTGTAAATAATTATGTATAATTTATCGTATCACAAGAGATCAAAGAGTACCAAACTCTACATATAATTCTCTAAGGGCGAGGCGCGCTACGAACATTAATTTCGTCATAGTAATAGTTTTATCCTATTTATACCTACTAGGCCATTTTATACCTACCTCGTTATACCTACCAGGGCATTTTTGGTGTCGATTTCATATAAATAAAGGATGTCTAATTCAATTTTGAAACAATATTTTCACTATTCCATTGAAGAAATTCAGAAAATCACGCTTTTCGAATCGTCATTTGTTTTCAATATCTTTTGTACGAGTAACTGTTAAAAGTTGAGAAGTTATCCCAGGATAACTGGGAACGGGGTTCTCCAAGTTTTTCAGGGTTTCACCCAGGTGGTTACTTAGTGTATTGATTATTTATTTATTGTAACATGTAAAAAGTAAAGACTATACAATAGCTTACATATTTATAAGATAACGTAAAATTAGTACCTACTTAACTTTGACACATCTCAAGATCTAATGAGCAATTATTAATCAGGTAAATTACTTAAGAAGGTGTTTATTTAGCCTGTTGAAGTAACAACATCACATGTAATTGTATACCTTAAGTTTAGTTATGCAATTGTTTATATAAGGTTGATTAATAAAGAATTTATGAAAACAACAACTCAGGTGGTGGGTTTTATCCTGTTTTTGTCTGTCGTGTTATTGTACACAGAACTAAGTGTACTTACACAAAGTCTCATTAGTTCTGTCAACAGAACAACAAGGAACGAGCGAATTTTTACAAACGAGAGCAGACACATGTTAACACAAGTGTAAAGTGTAAGCGATTGAGCGAGCTTAGAGACTTGACGCGTGAAAACTGACAATTTGTCGTCTGCGGCGAGTCAGCGGTTTACGACAAAATGCGATTTGACGCGACGTCAGCGACAAGATATTTTACGCCACAAGAAATCGTTCGTGGTTAATATTGGGAAAGGGATCTTATTGAGACAAACTCAATAAGATCCCTTTCCCAATATTCTATAACTTTGCATTAGGAGGACTCTTTGAAGTACCTTCCTTCGTTTCCTAATATTTTACTTCTGTTTATTAATATTTCCGTTATTTATATGTTCCGGTAGTGTATCATTAGGGAGTGATCCCTGGCACTCAGGGGATGCCTGTAAATCAGCGCCGCAGTGCTAAATCCGCTGCGGCAACAGGCTGAGGCAGTCAATGTTAATTTATTTTTGTTTATTTATTTTTATAATATATTTGTTTAATAATTTTTTTTTATCTTCTGTACCTAATTGTTTGTATGTGTGCGCTATTGGAAATAAATTATTACTTTCTTTCTTTCTAAGTATTGAAATAGACATTATCATCATCAGGAGCCTATTAATGTCCCCATTGTTGGGGCACAGGCCCCTTGCATACGGGGTCAATGCTGATTGGTGGATTTCACATACCTTCGGAAAGTTTACATTTCCTCAGACATGCAGATTTACTCACGATGTTTTCCTTCACCGTTAGAGTAGTAGGTAAATGTACGTAAGTCTTCGAAAAAATCCGAAAAACTCATTGGTACATGGCATTCAGCATTGCATGGTTTCGAACCCGGACCTCCCGCATGGGAGTCTAGGCCACCAAAGCTGTCGACAATAGACATTATATGACTTAGTAATTAAAATACTTTTGGTAACGTTGCCATATGTGGTCATTTTTTTTAACTTAAACTTTTAAATATTGTTCATCACGTTTGAATGCCTGATCTTATACAATAAAAAATATAACTAATTAGAAAGAAAGAAAAACATTCATTTAACATTGCATACATTATTAAATTTAAAAAATATTTGAAATAAAGAAAACAATGCAACCTTAAAAGGACATGCTCAGCATGTGCTGCGGTCCGACCGGTACGGCAGAACCACAGCGCTGGTTTTCAGCTGTGTCAGGACGAAGGCATCGCGGGCGAAACGGCAGTCGGGGACGAAAACAAAAGTATATTAAAAGTAAAAGTAAGTAAGTAAGTAATATATTAAATTACTTTTTTACTTTTTTCCGAAATTATCTGACCCCACTTAGCTAGCAGCAGGAACAAGACCGTACTATATCACGATTTTCTTACATTAAAATAACATTCAAAACGAATACAACCGTGATACCATTGCGACATTGAAATCAATTCCTCATTAACCCGAAACTGCGATCGATTCGCGTCCCATCCCCAAGGTTACAGGTGTTATTGAGTTAGGCGTGCACCCCAGTTGGGGTTGATTCGAGGGGATATACAGAGGTTGTTCGGTGCAAATTGGCCCTGAAACGTTTGAGGGACAGATAGGATATTTATAAGGTGTGTTGTATAGGGGACTTGATGTTTGAATGTTGGTAGCAAGTGTATTGGAGCAAGTGAGTTGAGTAGGTGGTATTTATGTACCAATGGAAAGGGTTTAGTGTATAGTCTGCATTATTCAAGAATCAGAGAAATAATAATAAGTTTATTTGTGCGGTAAGATGACAAAGTATTCATAGTCCATACACCAGTAGGAACTTTAGCATAGGTTATATTAAACTAAATAAAATTAGTGAGCAACCAGTTAGTTTACAATAAACGCTGACCTCAGAACAAGGAATTTCCTGTATCTCGGAGGATAGATCTCTTCTGTGACCAGTGGACATGAACATGTAACAGAACAGACGTTGGCCAAGCCAAGAAAATATAAAACTGCCAAAATTTGAAAGAAAGACAAAAAACAACAAAAAGATAAAAAGGAATAGTTATGAGAATTAATCCATTGTTTTCTGGAGGATGATGCAGAAATATTTTATATCAAGTTTAAAGTAGGATTTAATAGGTAATTTGATAAAGAACAATCAATTAACGAAAGTCACAGAAACCGTCTCCAATGAGAGTCAAACGATCAACAGCAAGAAAGCTGCGAACACATGAATAGAAGCATCCTTACATATCTTTATAGCGACATCGCTTTCCAGAGTTATGTATGACGTAGAATGGGACAGAGTATGTTTTAATGGAGGTAAAAACCCCCGACGGACAAAGATCCCCTTACATTTTCAGGTCTTCATTAGATCCGCAAGGTTTCATGTGGGAAGGTCACCATAGTCATAAACATTTGAGCTCAAACTCGAACCACCTAACTGTTACCGTTCCAGAGATCCCTTCATACTCCAACATCCCAAGATACTTCATGATCTCAGAACCATTGATCCAATGCGTTCTGAGGAACGCTTCGTGCAAGTGCTACTGACAGTCATATAACATCGTCATTTAATAACCAAGGCCCTCAAAAACTTACTGTTAATTAATACTACAATGCCGTAGTAAAAGTTAGTACTGGTAAGTAGGTACATGGACGAAGGCATTGTATTCTCAACTTCAAAATTAATTCTAAGAACTGTTCCTCGCTAGCCATTAGCGAACAGTATCGAATCTTTACATATAGTTAGATAGTCAGTAGAGAAAGATAGTAGTACAAGTGCAGCAGAATACAAAAGTTTCGCCCCTTCCTTGTGGCTTTTGCCATATCCCCCTGGGGTTTACAAGTTAGATACAAACCAATCTAACGAGGAGTAGATAATGTACATTTGACATTGAGTTATTATGTGGTTGAAATACTCAATGATTACAAGTTTAGTAATGCTAGTTTCCCCTATTCGCATCTGATGGATCGGAAAAATCGAAAGACTTGGGCGGAATCCTTGATTTAGAAATAAAGATGTTGTTTGTTTCAACATCATCAGTTGATCAGCAGAAGTCTAAAGAAAGAATCACCTGTTGTACTAGGTCGTTATGGCTTCGACACTGTAGACAAACGTTTGATTTAGAATCATAATGCTAGACAAAATAATACTAGATAAAGGAGAGCTTTTGTGTGCAATTTCGATAAAAAAATTTCATGATGTTACCAGGAGTCTTGGATCGTACTGTTGTCGTTCGATAGCAGTCGTTTGTAACGATGTCGACTTCATCGTCCATATCAATTTCAACCTCATTGTTAGCGTCTATCTTACCTCATTTCGTGTTGGCATCTTCATTTCTTCATCTATATTTTCAGAATCATAAAATCATTTAAATCATATTCCCACTCCATTTCTTAATTTCATTGTTTTTACTTATTCTCTCTGTATTTTTGCCCTAAACGGACATTTGTCCGTTTTATAAAATTGTCTCCTACTACTACCTATTTTCTACTATTGTGTTGTTCTGTTCCTGATAAATATAATATCTACTATTACCAAGTTTCTTCTATTACTTCATCTGCACACTGTCCTAGAACCTTGCTAGCCGGCACCTAGAGGGCAGATTGTAGCACGTTAAGCCATGTCAGAGGCCTACGTGGGGCCTGAATAACTCTGACAGTGGCCAACCTGCCACTGACAATACGATTAACAAACAAATCACGTTTTTATGTCGGTGTAAAATTCTGGACAATAAAATAATGATATAAGAACATTGTCGGTTATATTATAACTGGGCAAGTTGAATAGCACTTCAATCCAACAGCTGTTAGAGCAAATGCCGCCGGCAATTGGCTATTGTTTAACGCTGACGGTTTTTATCCTGTCGCGACGGAAGATCAATTTAGTACAATCACAGCTTCGGTGACGCGGCACGCACTCTGGTTTTACGTAGACAGTGGCGCCTCAAGCGGGGAGTAGTTGAAGCAGCACGTCGACAGCGCTCATGGTGGCGAGTGGCTGAACTGAAGAAATGTTGAATGCAAGTTTTCACCGGAAAAGGCCTTAGTTCAGTTTTTTTTGCGAAATGCGTACAGTAACTTCAGGAATTCCTGACAGGGTTATTTTCCTATTGGAGGGCAACACGATAAGTTTATTTTATTTTAAATAAAACGTAATGTAACTAAGGAATGAAGTTTTTAAATCCTGATGTGCAGGATCGCCTAGGCACGTAGTCTTTCGAGTCAATCTCGGCGTCAGAATTGGGTAAATTCTATGCGTAAACAAAAAATATTTGAAGGGTAAACCTAGCGACTCACTTGCCGAAATTACGCGACGGAATTTTCGGCCCGGTTACGCTCACAATACTTTTTAGGTTACCCATGACACACCTGGTTTCTAAAGCATATTTCTTTTTGAAACAGGACCCTTTTATCTTTTTTCCATACAACTTTGTATGAAAACTGATGAATTTCAGTGAATTTTCACTTATCTTTTTTTTTCTCCAAAACTAAGCATAGAATTTTTTTACTTTTGTTGTATTTTTTATATGCATCAAGACATGTAATATTTTTTTTAATTTTTCACCTGCATTTTTTTTCATACTTGCTTTGCTTTGCTTTGGTATACTTACATCGCCGAAAACTCATACAAAATGATTAGCCGCCGAACTTCGGCCGCGTAATTTCGGCATAGTATGTCTCTACACTAAGAGAGCCAGCGTAATTACGGATACGTGAGGTACTCCATCTAAGTTCTCAAGGCTAGCAGAGCATCGAAAACCCTTTAGGTATTAAATAACGTCATAGTGAGGTGAGGCGGTGACCAAGTACCACCATTAAAAAAAAGTTAAAGACCTAATATTATGAAAACCGTTAGTTTAAAACAAAACCTCGGTATCATCAGTGGAACAGTGAGTGAATCTGTGCAGCGAGCGATGTCGCTTAATTCGACAAATTGAACCGCCTTCCGCCGCTCAAGTGGCGGATACCGCGTTCTGACGCACGTACATCACTAGCGGTTTTAAAACAAAACAAGTACACAGTATGGAAACCTATTTTTTGACGTGAAACGTCTTCGTTTTCTTAATTTGAAGTCAAAACTTCTTTGCGCACCTTGCGCTCTTACTGAACAGTGAATCAAACTGAACCGTCACGCTCGAGTCGGTGACGCTGAATCGGGTATACTCGGTTCCATTCGACATGTAGCGCGCTCGGGTCGGTGACGCTGAATCGCGTATACTCGGCTCTAGTCGTCATCAGCTGTCATTAGCCACGTTTACTGTCTAACAAGGGGTCCATCGTTTTAAGAATTACGTTTTTATTATCTAAGGCGTGCTTTGCGTGTTTTTTTGTAAGTTTTCACTTCTATCGTGTGGTCATAAGTACACACCCTCTTTTTTATCTCAACAACCAGTAGAGACGGGTAGTGATTAGTGTGCATTGCTCTATGGATCTTCGTAATATAAAGTCTCCTTTTTTAATTGTACTTATATTGAGAGCAGACGCAGATATTATCTCACCTCACTATAATGTTATTAGAGTGTTTTTGATACGCTGCTAACTTTGAGGACTTGTATGAAGTGCTTCATGTGGCGGTAATTAAGCTGGCTGGCTGCAAGCATTCCTGCTTTACAGCAAAAAGGGTAGTACCACCCCAAACTGGCTCGTGCAGTCATATCATCTTCAATCTACTTTACAGATTATCAAAATAGGGTTAAATCAGAGGTATCAAATAATGGAGGGTAACTCTAAATTGAAATGTCCTCAAATCCGTTCGAGACGTGTTTAGGTTGCAACATTAGCGATCGATTTAACTTCTACTCCTTTTTGACAGCCTCTTAACAATATTTCCAGCAGAGAACATTTCCGTCAACATGAGAGCCATGACCTACCCTAATCGCGAGCCCTTCGGGTCCTCACACGACTAAGTTCAAGGGCCGGGCCCGACCTCGGCGTCCCTCGGAGCCTCAGAGGGTATTTTTGTGACCGTTTTATTCGGCCTGTCGCAGCGGGGTCCTAACTGTTATCCTTGTGCCCGAGTTTACCCGACCACTTTATATCGGGAGATATCTACGTGTCATTTCAGGGGAGGTTACGTGTCATTTCAGATCGTATTTAGTTGGTACAGTTGACCGCTAACTATTAAATCAAATTCCTTCGACCAAATCTCAACCTTATGCCACAAAATTTGACGTTTTGGGTTGATCTGTGAATGAATGAATACACTATATTGCACAAAATTAGTGTGATACAGTGCGTACGGAACGATTACTACAATGTAGGCGGTCTTATCGGTAAGAGCGATCTCTTTGAAAAAGGTACTTTTGATATCGATAAGATCGCTCGGACTATTTTCTCTGACGTCATTAATGACGTTAGAGACAAGAGAAAAGAAGATCTCAAGATCTGGGACCATCTCACTCAGCTCACTATACCACAAATCTGCCTTATAATGGTTTTCAATAAATAAATAATATACCAAAAGCAGATAGAATCATTAAGTAAAATATCATCATAGTATAACATCCAATCTTTCCCATACAATCTTTGTATGCGTCGATTTTAGCATATATAATTGCGTCAATTTTATTGTAACCCACAGTAAAATCGCCTAATTCTACGTTACATATCGGATGTTGACTCAGTATGACCAGCTTTTGGTTCAGCACAATGCGCCTGAGTCACTTCGCCAGCCAATGGGAGCGGGTATTTCACGCGAATTCCAATTTTAAAATGTTCCAGCGACGTGTTCGTGATTGACGTTTCTTTGTACGTTCTGAAATTTGTATTTTACTTTTTTAAATGTAGTAGAGGAAATAATGTATTTCCTCTCTTTTTCTTCCAATTAAAATAAACGTGGTAATGTTTTGTTTCTGCTATAAATAGCAAAAAAACAGGCTGTGCATAAAATAATTATGCACTTTTTCACTTATTCAATGCACTTTAAAATGTCATTGTTTCAATTTCTACCTACTATGTATCGATTAATAAGTCTAAATACTTAGTATTTGTGACCATTTAATCGACCATTTAAGCCCCTTTTCGTCCATTTTCCTGGACTTATTAAGTCTTAATAAGTTGACGACGAAAATTGACGAAAGGGGGTTTCCTCATTGTGAGTATAGCGTTAATATTAATCTGTAAATATCTTTTTCTTTTCCACATGGCTGTTGTAAAATCTTGTTTATTTTTTAATCCAGTTTTCCCTTTACAAATAGCAAATTCCCATCTTAACTTACTTAGACGACGAAGTTAAAATATAATATAATTTGTAAACAAAAGACGACGCGACGTAACTGTAAACAATGAAGTCCCAAACTCTATATCTGAGACTGCTGTTAATCTCTACCAGTGCTGGCACTCGAGAACATTTGTTGTTCAAGTTTTTGCCGTTTTTCATAAATAAGCAAGTTTCTTGTTTATCGCAGCTTTTGTAGAGTCTAGGTTTTTTGTAATCTTCATTTCGTAGAGTAAAAAGCTTCCTTATGTAAGAAACGATTGCATGAAGGAACCAAGGCCCGCCCTTGCTACTTTTTCTTTCGTCCCAAATAGTAGAGTGCTGTAGAGAAGGATAAAGGCTTTAACCTAGCAACTAAAAGCTTCATAGCAAAAGACAACTATATGTATAGATCACTGTAAAGGAGAACGAAAAGCTCTCGAAACTTTGACACGATTCATTCATAAAATTCAGAGTTGTTCAGGCCGCCCGAAGGCCACTGACATGGCCTAACGACTACTGTCCAATGACAGCAGTCGGGCCCGAAGACAATTTAACCCTTTCACCGAGGCACGGAGGGGATCAGATTAAAATGGCTATTGGCAATCATGCATCTTGGTTGGTTGTGACCGTACCCAACGTTGCGATAGTACAGAAGAAAAATGAGAGAGTTATGTGAAATGCGGTGAAGGAAAAAATAAACAGTTACCAGTAAGTAAATAACTTTGTTTCCTTACACGAAGTACAGTGGGCAACATTATAGTGCTTTGTCGCACTCGTACGAATGTTGAGGAATCATGTCAAAAACTTATTGCGACAGGGTTCCATCGATGTATCCATGTACATCATTACAAATGAAGATAAAGAAGAATCAAGCTTACATAATACATACATGAGTTGTGTTGATAAAGAAGGACACCAAGGCCCAAATAACTACAGTTTCTATGGTTAGTTTTTCTTTCGTCTAACTTTTAGACCCTGTTTGAAATCTCACTCATCCAATCACCACACACCCTCATACAAACTAACGAGAAGCAGAATCTCAAGAAATCACGCATAAAATAGATAGGGTGCGAGCACAAATTGCGTCGCCGCGGGCGTCGCTCTGGAGCCAAGTGGAACAACCCGCCCGGTGTCAATCTGCCGAAATCACTTCCCCGCCAAGAATTCTTTTCGCACGAGAAAATGGAATTTTTTCGTGTGGCAAGGTTATTTTAGCGGTGATATTGAAATGTTGAGACCACAGAAATCGAACTAGTGGCGCCCTCTTTTCTAGAACAATGCCGTGAGCATTGACAGCGAGCTACAAAGTTGACCCTAAAGTTTACTTTCATAAATTTTCATTTCAGTGCCCGACTAATGTATGGAAACATGCTCAAATCGCATGCACGAACTGGCTGACGCGGTTTCCTTATAAAACTAGAGAATATATATAGGGGTGAATTTCTAAGTCTTTGGTTGAAACTTATTCGTAAATTAATGTCGTGATTCGTGTATTTTTTATTTATGAGTAAAAACCAGTTTTATTATTATTAAAATCGGCATATTAAGATTCTGTGTTACATAAAGGTTCTCGAAAGCTCCTTACAGGAGTATATAGGATTTTCTATTTCTATGTACTTGTCGAAATAAAAAAAGGCAAATGGCGGTCAAAAAATAAATTAAAATGATGTGGAGCCAGGAATTTCAAAATAGCCATGGCGAGGCCGAAGGCCGGCGTAAATGTGTACAATTTTTTTTAAATAATTTACAAGTTATAAAACAATCAATTGTTTTCGATGAATAAGTTGCAATACATTTCTTTGTGAATTTATAAATTTATTCTTTGGTTAGTTTAACGTTTTTATTTCTCTCGCAAAATGTTTTAACTAATTTATAGGATGTATACACAAATATACTCAAAAGAAAGTGAAATATCAAAATAATCATCACTTAAATCCACCGCAAGTGCAACAAACACTTGTTTCACATATGCACCACTTCTTTTTCATTTCGTACGAGTGCTTTTAACTATTATTCACACTTCTATTTCTTTTCTCTCCTTTGGGTACGTTTCAATTCAGGATATTGCTTTTTTGGTGTTTCCAATATGGCGGTATTTTAATCAAGGCGGGATATAGTGTAAGGAAAGTAATTTTTATTTTTAATTTTGTTTTGTCTTTTCAAATGTATTCTTGTCATGCGTCAATGGTCACGCCTCATATGTGAGAATTAGTAAAGCATTTTGGTATGACAATGTACTCGTAAACGTCAATTAATGTACTTTGCAATGAGCGAACTACCGCTCATTGCAAAGTACATCACATAATGTACATTGTATAAGAGTCAGTTCCATCCCAGTATGTAGGGTATAACGAAAAAACCCGTGAAAGTTGTCACACGATGATGATAAATATATTTGTTTAACTTTCCCATGATGCAAATAAAATTAATATGAATTTGATGATGATGATCATGAAAAATGTAAACTAGGCTTTACATCAGTACATCACAGGCCTAGAAGGGTAGAAACAAGCGAACTCACCTACACATGTTTTATCGCAGCGTCTAGACGCTTCGAGGGGAATTTCATGATCTGAACTACGCATCTGAATTGCTGCTTAATTATTAATGGAAAAGTTTAATAAGTATGTAGTGGTGTAGTGTTTAGGACACCGGACTCCCATGCGGAAGGCCCAGATTCTAAACCAGACAAAAACCATGTACCGATGAGTTTTTTTTACTTACGTACAATTACTGACTGCTGTAACGGTTAATGAAAACAAGATGTTTTCATGAAACCTGCACACTGGTATAACCAGTGTGTGAAATGGGGAAGGCAATGGCAACCCCATTAAGTCTGCCAAGAAAGTCGTTATACGAGTATGTTCTATTTTTAGATGGATTCCTTATTCAGACAGTAACTTATTTACGATGGAATACTTCAATGCAAATAACTAACTGAATTACAAACAATAAGAAACAATTTCAAAAACAACCAAAGACGAAGTACTTACCTATTAAATTATTTCTGGCCTTAACAAAGTTCTAAAACAAACCGAAAACTCGCCGTAAACATTTGATCCGTTCCGGGATCCCGTACATGACCCGGGCTCCGGGATTACTCGGGCGGGTCCCGGGTAATTCCGGGAATCAAGCGACATAATCCCGGGCTAGACACCCCGCAGACGGCCGCCCGCCGCTCCTACCCGTAATGGTCTTGGACGTGTTTATCGAATGACCTTACGTGGCACGCAATATGTTGCGCGCATGACGTCATGTATATTCGTGACGTGAGTGTATGTGAACGGACTCTCAGTCAATGTAGGAATAAGGTATTCTGTGATAAGAAGTTTTTTTGGGTTATATTGTTGCGTTAATGTTGTCATGGCGTGTTCGTCCTATTTTATTGTATGAAAACGGTTTACAGTCGTTATTGTTTCGAAAACTAGTGCATTTTACCTAAAAATCGTCCGTGTTAAGTGAACGTTATATAAGCCAGTGAAATGAATGTGATCTAACCTCCAATTACACTTCAAGACACTAGGCATTCCTAGTGCACACAACTCTCCCTTAATCTCGACGTTGGTAAACTGATTTTCAAAACAGATGCCAATTTTTTGTGATTTTCAAGTTTCTAACACGGTCATTGGCCAAATTTCAGTGTAAATTACTAGCAGGACCGGGCCATTCATTAAAGAAAAAAAAGAAGCTTCTTTGAAATTCTATTTACCTTAGCAACAAATTGAAGGATTATGAATTGAAGAAGCTCTTGGCTGTTTATGTCAAACCCCTTGGATGAAAGAAAAACTAAGGGGCGGGCGTTCCTTCCTTCATAGAAAACTCCATTCCTTCAAGCGTAAGACAGATAGATAATTCAAGGCAATTTTCCTACGCCTATTCTATAAATTGATTTATTTATACTCTACGTTGTATTAGGCTAAATACGCGAATATAGTGTAAACAGACAAACATTTTCTATACGGGGAATTTGAACGTTGTAAGGTAATTTAATAGGTTCCCATGAACATCTGTTTTAGTTGCAAGAGGAATAAACATTAATAGCAAAAGGCAGTGAAAAAGGCAACAAAGAAATGCGCATTAAAGCAAAGAATTGTGCTGTTTTCTAAACATATTCCGATCCATTGTAATATTTAGGGTTTATGGCACTAAGTCCTATAACTGATAATGATAAGGAAATAATAGTTAAGGGTCATCTAGATAAGCCGAATGTTCACTTGTACTATCTAACTGACACCCCTTCGAACTTTTGCCTGGTCTTTCTTGGTTGAATGCTTCTTCGTGGTCATATTCCACATTAATGAGGGTCGTGATCATTCTATGGAATTACCCATATAGAACGACATTCTTAGCAGATCTAATGGGATGGTTTGGCTTTGCCTTCCCCATTATACCTCGCGAAGTTGTCTTTAAACATTAGAACAGTCTTCGAAAAGAAACCTCATTTGTATGGCTTTTGCCTGGTTTAGAAACAGACATCGTATGCCACAGACGCTACTTTATTTTTTTAAATTTACGACTATGCGTTTGAATTCAATCTCACCCAGTGGTAAGTGACGATGAGACCGAAGATGGAGAGTGAGAGAGTGGTAAGAGTTAGAGCCTACCATATTACATACAAAAATAAAAAATAAAATGATAATCATATGAAAATCAGCGCTGTGGCTTCAGCATTATGCTGTACACCAGTACCCTTTTTACCCACCAGATGTTCTGTGCTGCATGTATTAAACTTTGTATACTTCTGTATTGTGTTCTATATTCTGGTGTTTACAGTGCTAAATAAACGTTTACAATTTCAATTTTCAATTTTACATGTTGTACCCACATTTACGTCGCAAATAAAAGCCTACCCAAGGTTCTTCGGAACATGCGTCGCCCCGAACCCTTCCCTTCGGTACATGAATATATCCGGGGGCAGGGATCCCAGGGCCCCGCGACCCTTCGGGATCGTCTGGCGCGCGTCTGCCCTGTTATCGAGATTAATGCCCGTGGTTATCTATTTGTGCTCAAGGTCATGTTTACGTTACGTTTTTGAACGTAACATACGCACATTTTGTTTTTAATTTTTTGGCCCAACATTCAGCGAGATTTGGCCACTGGAATATGAATGGTTAGGAGGTAATTTCAAGTAATCGGATAGACTATGCGTTATCGATATCGATGTGGTTACGTGTATCTTGTTGTGTTCTAGACCAATATCTACATCTATAGGCGTTTTTGAACGCAGATTTCACACTGATTTTTCATTCATTCATTCATTTGATGGCACAGATTTATAGGGTGTAACAAAAACCCCCCTTGTAACACGAAAGGGGGGTGTTCAGTATACATAACTGAACAACTTTCACTATGAGGCCAACTCTAAAATGGAGAAAAAATCTGCTGTTTCATACATTTGCGTCGTGTAGGTATTGAGCTTTTCTCTTTGTGCAGTCTCGTAAATACCTAACACCAGCTGGTCATTCTCCTTTCTTCTTCTAAGTCGTTTTTTCCTCATTGCTGAGAGTCGTGATCGTTCTAAGGAATTAATCACATAGAACGACTCTCGTGGCAGATTTAATGGGGTGGTTTGCCATTGCCTTCCCCATTTCACACACTGGTAATCTCAGTGTGCAGGTTTCCTTACGTTGTTTTCCTTCACCGTCAGAGCAGTCGGTAAATGTACATAAGTCTTTCGAAAAAACCGAAAAACTCATTGGTACATGGCATTGCCTGGTTTCGAACTCGGACCTCCCGCATGGGAGTCCGATGTCCTAGCCACGACGCCACCAACGCTCTGAATTCTCCTTTAAAGAACATTAATTAGCAATAAAAGCGTGATTTTAAAAAAATGATTTTTGAAAGAAAAAGGCAACTCCCTACAGTTATTTTTAAATTTAGTATCATAATAAACAAACAGTACTGTACTGTACATGTATGTAAGTATTGACATTCCAAAAACCACTGAGGTTTGTCTGGAATGACTAATAATCTGTTGGTATTCTAATTTATAAGCAATGTAATTTCCTTTATATGTATATATAAATCTACCCATATATAATAAAAAAAAAATATTAGTTACCCGTACTCAGCAAATGGTAAAAGTTTTTATAGAGCCCTATGAAAAGAACTGACAGAAGTAGCGAAGAAAATCGAATAAAAAACAATTGTAAGAAAAGCACTAATGAACGCAGCTCGTAGCTCGTTCGTAGCAAAGTGCTACGTCTCTTTGTAGCGCCGAACTAGACCTTTCTTATAAATGCTACGCAATTATTGCGTTGTACTTATATAATGAAAGCTAGGATAATATAATTATAACACGTCGGAAATATCTGCGGACCTGAGCGGGTGTTCGCCGCGACAAGATGGATTGAAGTGTCGTTTCGATTTTTTTCATGTCGATTATATAAGCACTAACTATAGCAGATCTACAGATATTAACGATGATTTACAGATACGTTTTAGTTGGTATGTATATCGAATATTTTAGGCGAAAAATTATAATACGACTAAATAAAAAATATATACAATTTCAGTTTTTTTTTAAAATTTTATTTTTATGACGAGCAAACGGGCCTGCTGATGGTTAGTGGTCACCGTCGTCGATAGACATCAGTCTCACCTAGTCTCACCTCACTAATGTTATTACCTACTTAGATCGAGTGCCTCGTATGCCAGTAAATACGCAGACTCTCTTACCCTTCAAACCGAAACACAGGAACGCAAGCATTACTTCTTTTCAACAGAAATTTGTAAAAAGGTGGTGCCACCCCAGACTAATTCTGTTCAGAGTCATAGGTAGGTACTAACTTTAAAATGGTAACGATTATTTAACCTAATATACGTCACTGTCGTGGTTTCCACCCGCCATTTTGAATCTAAAAGGCATGGTTGAAAGAAAATTTAGACACGTTCGTTCCTTCATGCTAAAAACCACCAAAGTAATCACAAGCCACCGAAATCAGTTCAACTGAAATCGAAAATACGCGCTATATTAAAATGTCCAAATAGATCGCGGAAGGCACGTGCGGGCGGCGGGGGTGAAGGGGGGGTGTAACTTTCACCCTCGCGCCAAGGTCACACGGACACTGCAGCCGTGTGGGTGTGAGAGTGTGAGTTTTGGGGATGTGTGCGCACTTTCGGTGGACGGTGCATTTGGAGTGATCGATTTTCCCTTTTTGAACGTAAATGTTCGTAATTTGAAATAATTTAGAGAATTTAGAACGGAAATCTCGCTTGGAGATAAAATTCCTGATGGCTTTTTCGGTTGCAGTCTTCATTATTTCTGTCTAATGTTCCGGAATTAAGACTTTTTATCTTAAGGAGTCTTTCTTTTAATAGGTTTATTAATATATACATAAAGTATAGCTGAATTACTTTTGAAATGCAACTTCTGGAGCATAATATGTAACATCTGAACACACTATTTATTAGTACTAAAGTGCAAAGTTAGTATAAGGATGAAAATGAACCAATCCATACGATTTCTACTAAGTAGGTTGATATGTAAATTACTATCTATATTTATGCGATTTATTATTCAAATATTTTGCTCGCGTGTGATTTATTGTGTATTTATATATTTCATAACAACGCTAATTAGAGGTGTAAGTATGTGTTATACGAGTACATTACACTCGTGTAACACGTCACTTGCTTAAGTAGAGGTAAAATTCTTATCATTTATACAAAATTGTCTTTTTTTTTAAGAAAAATAAACGACGATAAAAAAAAGCACCAGAAAATGTTACCACCGAAAAACCTTAACAGTTCACCGAAAAACACTCGATTATAGACTAGACGCGCTCGCAATTTGTCGAGTCGGCGTAATTTGCTCGGGAAATTGATTTTTTATGCCATTAAAGGCGGGAGGGGGGCGAGAGGGGTGTGAGGGGGAGGCAGGGAGGCGACACGAAAGTTATCGGATTTTCGCGCCTCGTACCATCGTCGGTGTGAAGGTTAACGGCTTTATTCAATGTTGCCAGGACTGGCGATCGGTGCAGTATCGGAGATCATCATTTCATTACTTTATATCATCTTTTTAAATTAAATTATATCTATAATATACAAATTTATGTACCCGTCACAGTGGTCAATAAAGCTTTTCTATCTATCTACCTACCAGCGTGTTCCGTTTTAGAAATAATAAGATTGTGTACAAAATTGGGGTCGTACAAAGGGCCATGTTATGATTCTGGATAGAATCTCCAACCTAGAAATAAGGTCCAAAACATTGGTAATCGTCTAATCGTGTTGTTAAGGCCTTTGTTCCTCACAAATCTTTATTCAGAGCTGGTAGGTATTTCGTAAGGAAAAAGAAATTAGTATTTTGGCACTTTATTGAAGCACTAAATACATACAGGATGCTGCGTACCACACACGGTTTAAATTATACACCTTATAGAGGCAAAACTAATTAATTAGAATTAAATATGGAAACGTGCTCCACTATAGGTGGTAAAGGCCGAACAGGATAAAGCAGAATAATGGCTATTTTTATCATCTTTAAACTTACTTATTTCGGATACGAGCCAATATCGTGTTCTGTATCTGTATCACGCCCCAAACGGATGCATGATGTAAGTTGAAATGGTGGTCGAAAACAGAGGAAACCGAAGCAAGAATGTACCGAGGACGAGGAACCAAAACTCTTGCAAAGAAAGTAAAAAGTCTTTGGAACTTATTTGGTAGGTAACCGTTTTGTTTTCGATTATTAAATAACAAGACCTACAAAGGAACCCTGCAAAAACGAATACAAGATGCTTTATTTTGTGCAATAAAGAGTATTCATTCATTCATTCATTCATTCTTTATGTAATTCCTTGTCAAAGACGGTGATGATTCATCCATCCATATAAAATATTCAGACTGATAACTAAACTATCTCTGAACATGAATATCCTATGTTATTCAGATAGAACTAGAGAAATCTTGTCTTTCAAAACACACGTGCGAAAATTAATCGCGCGAAAATTAAATTGGAAAAGAGAAAAGCGAATAAAAGGGAACTGGTTTTTTATAGATAAGTAATCTGGGAGAAACTTTATGTTAAGGCTTCTCGTGTAATTTATATCTAGAGCTATAGCGTAGAAAGGGATAGCATGCATTTTAATGAAGACTTTAATTTTGAGGACGTTTTGTGCAACTAGAATGTCACTTGCTAAATAAAAATTGTTAAATTCACCATCTTATAATATTATGGTCGTATTGAGTGAGCACCTAGGTACACCAGAATCGAGCCCAGTGTCTGGCTATCTTACAACTAACAACGGAACTAGGTACAAATAGGTAGAAATTACTCAATAAATCCATTGTTTTTAGCTATGGCTAAACATTGTTTTATTTGAAAAGAACTTTTTAGCATGAAAGGAACTGTGAGCCCCTTGCTTAATAACTTTAATTGTGAAGAATCACGACTCCACCAGACTACCATGGACTCTTACCTAAAATCCGCCGTCTACGACGTCGATCGAACGCGGAAACGCACATACACACACATACAGGAGCCTACATTGTATACTGCAACTCTCGTACAAATTCGTCTAACGCACACACACGAAAATATTCATCAAAACAAACCCACACGGACGCAACGTCTGCCGAATTATTACGCACACAGATAGGGACGAATGAACTATCGTAGGGGTGTGTTGGTGTGTGTGAATGAGAGGGAGAGTGTGACGAAATTTCACTTTCCGTTTTGGCAACGTCGCGTTCCCCCCGTTCGTCGACATTTGGGGGGTGTAGGTGGACTAGGCTAGTTCCGAAACCGATATTTCCATTTTAAATATTGGATTGTTGGCTGTCTGTAATACAGGTAAGTTTCTTTTATGTTGGTAGCATTGGATCAATTAGTTTTATTTTTATTTTCATTGATTGAGTGTTTTTTAACATTGAAGAAGCAGAACTTCAAAATTGCAGCTTCGTTTTAGTACACTCTAGGTAGTAGTTTTACAATTTAAGCATTTAAAAATGTCTTTTAAATCCAAATCTGATGAAAAATATAATGATCAAAAACCCATTAGCTAATGGGATAGGTTATTATAACCATTCAAAAGACGCAAATCTACGCAACGATTGTGCAAACTTTTTTTAAATTTCGCACAGATAGTAAATAATAGGGGAGGGTTAATAACAAAAGATTGTAGACGCAGAAAAAAAAACGAAAACTACGTAGTAGTATAACGGTACTGTGTGTGGGGCATTTCAAATACTTCAAAAGCTGAGACCATTCTCGGAAGTGTCATCCTCGAGTGAGTGAAGAGTGTGGACAGATATCGCGGTCTCGCTCTCACTACTATCGACTCACAAAGGGACGGACGTGAGAGGAATAACTTTTCCTGCATTTTACAGTATTATAAATTCCGCAGGCGTAAAGTCGAAATTGAAAGTGACGTGCATACTTTACTTATTTGGGAGATATGACAAATGTATAGTGAGGTGCAGCGTCATGAATCGTTTTTTTTATAAAAGTGTGAGAAAAGGCTTTTGGTGTACTCGTGCAATATTTTACTGAAATACTATTACCTACTGTTGGGTATGATTGAACTGCCGTATGTTCGCAAATTACAATTTTATGCTTTTGAAGTTTTTCATAAGTCGATAACAAATTACAAAAGTACAAATAATTTATTTTTGATTTATTCAGTGGAGAAACGCGCTGAGTGCCTTATAGGTGACGAATCGCTGGTGGAGGCTAGACTGCAAAGTCTGGAACATCGGCGCAAGGTTGCCTGTCTATCGGTATTTTATAGGATACATTTCGGAGAGTGCGCATCGGAATTGCACGACCTAATTCCAGCATCTCCATTCCGCCTTCGGACTACCAGGCGCGGGGAGGGGTTCCATCCTTATGTTGTTGATATCCCATCTGCTCGTACGAAGCGATTTGCTTCTTCGTTCATTATGCGAACGGCTAAGGAATGGAACAGCCTGCCGGCGTCTGTATTTCCCGAAAACTACAACCTTGGGATCTTCAAGGCCAGAGTGAATAGGCATTTACTGGACCCGCATGCTCCATCGTCGACCTCATCGTCGCTTACCATCAGGCGAGATCGAGGTCAAATGCGGGTTTAGTTATACATAAAAAATAATAATATTTATTTAATTATTTTGTATGCCTTATCTTGTAACGCTTATTGTTACTTTGAGATGAAATAAATACAATTAAACAACAAACCAAATAAGAAACCTAGTACTTATAGTAACAATATTTCAAAATAATTATAACTCTAAGCATTTGTGTTACTAATAATATTTCATTGTAAAAGTAACACACATGTTTTTTATGAAAAACGTTTGTATGACGGTACCATGACGTTGCATGTTAATATTGCAGTATGAAAAGCAAAAAATATCTCATAATAAACATGCTGTTGACAGTTTACACGCATTTGGGAAGCTGGGTATGAATTTATGACTAAAGGGATTGCGTGAATCAACTGCGGATTTTTTTGAGAGGATTCTTGCTACTTGTTGATTTAATCTGGTCTCAATTAATCTGAAGATTGTAGGTAAGCTTCTTTTGGAAAGAAGTAAATAAAATAAAGTCCTTAGCAACGGCATTCCAAGACTGTCACCTACTATAGATTCAGAGATAAATCTACATAGAGCAGCTATAATATGTTGAACTTGAGCAATGTAGAGCTAAAGATAAAAAGCAATCTTTATCTGAGAAGAATGCAGTAACAACTTCTAAAAAATACAGATAGACAGACGAACAGACGGACATACAAACATGACGAAACTGTAATGACCTAGTTGGCTAGGAAATACTAAAAAGGATTCATGGACAGAAAATATTTAAAAAGGGGAAAACTACGTAACTTATAAGTAGTTATAAGAGAGAGTCAATAATAAATCCTTAAGGTTTTCGCACACACACCCTGGCACCGGATCGCCGGCGCCTCGCCTCATCGCCTCGCCGACAACCAGGCGTCAACCCTACGTAGGCACGTAACCGGTACGGCTCAATATCGCTGGTTGACAGCTAACCGTCACTACAGGCGGTCTGCGCGCCAAGCCCGCGCATAGGCACACTGGTTCAATCCCAGCCCAATGTGCGACGGTGAGACGACGTGGCGACGCCCCGACGTAAGTGCGGTGACTGCGGACTTGACCACGAACCGCGTGCGGTTCACTAGCTTGTCCCGAGGCGAGGCGATGCCGTTACGATGGTGATTAGACTGATTAGTGTGCGGTGCAGTTTGGAGTTTCATACAAAGAATACTGAACGGCTCAAGTTGAGGCGGCGCTGATCAGGTGTCGGGGTGTATGTGTGCGATAACCTTTAAAAAGCAATTTTTATCTAAGAAGACTATAGTACCACAAGCTTTTATAAAACCTGCAAGGCAGAAGGGATCTGCCGAAACATGGAATCTAGCTATCTGCACCACGATAGCGAACACTTGGCCCTTGAGGCTGATTGTTCAACATTGAAGGTCCATTGTTAGAATTTTGATATGAAGTATACACTTGTCCGGCTCCAGCACTCATCGCTCGACGCTTACGAGACATTTCAGACGGCCCAGCGACTGGCGAAGATGGACGCTTTTCACACCGTTCACTGTGACATTATAATCCGTTACTTTGCTCATAGTTGTCCGATTGTTGTGATTTTTATCTTAAACGGTAGATGCGTTCCCGCCCTACTAGACATTGCCGTTTTATGAATTCGGTTACGGTTCCTTTTCAGGTTATGGCGTTTGCTGCGAGCTATGAAGTAACAACTGATGAAACTTGATTATTATTTTTAACTGTTGAAACCATGATTATGCGAAATGAGCGTGTTTCAGTACCGTAGTTCAAACACATCACAATGCAGTTTCAAGTGTTTCGATATCTATAATAGTTCCAAAGTTATAGAGAATTTAATATAATTCGGTAAATTTTTTTGGGCAAAAAAGAGACCCTCTTCGGAAAACTGTAGCAAAGCGAGGAAATAATGTTTCAGTTATTGTTAGATATCGTTAGAACGGCACCGAATGACTCTATCCAATAGTATAACTTTCATTTTGATAGGTTAAATAGTTCAAGAGCTAGTGGTATGCTGAAAGTACACATTTTCGTCACGGTGACTTGACACAAGTTCACTCACATACATTGCGAATATGTTTTAATTCTACTTCATGTGAAGTAGATGTAAAAAATCGTTACTTTGTTAAGAAGAGCCAACAACAACGTTCTCATTTGAATTGGATACGATTTTATTTCGAAATAAAACGTCAAAACACGTGCCCAGTCTTGTTACATAAAACAATTTGAATTTCGAACGAATAATTTGCTTACGATTGACTAGCAAAATCGGGATTTCTGAATCTATTAAGATGGCAGTCAAGGTCTCGACTCTGTATCGGAAACGAACTTATTGGCAGTTTTATTATCTGTGAGATGTAATATTACCGAAAAATTGATTTTATGGATGGCACAGGTGTTGACTATTTTCGTCTAATCAAACTTCCAGAGCTGAAGCTTCCTTGAAGAGCTGGAGTATCGACAATAATAGAGATGAAGGCTTATGTAGAGTTTAAAAGCCTAAAACAAATCATCATCATCATCAGCAGCCCACTCTAGTCCACTGCTGGACATAGGCCTCTCCCAGTAGGGCGCGCCATTGAGCCCGATCTTCAGCTCTTCTCATCCAGTCACTGCCAGCGACCTTGCACAGATCGTGGCTCCATCTAACAGGGGGGCGTCCCACACTACGTTTGCTCAAACACGGTCTCCACTCCAGAACTCGTCTACCCCAACGGTTGTCGGTTCTGCGACAGATGTGACCGACCCACTGCAACTTCAGCTTGCTAATTGTATTAGCTATGTCGATAACTTTTGTTCTATGACGGATTTCATCATTTCGGATTCGATCCAGCAGATATACGAGTACTCAGATCATAGCTCTTTCCATAGCACGCTGAGCGACTTTAAATAAAGCATAGAGATATGGCTGTCTCTACACTTTGTGTCCATAAAAGTGTTAAATGATTCAAGGTTGAATAAACTCCGAAAAAAAAAAGACTTTAAAACCTTTTTACAACAATAAATTAAGCTTTAAATTTGTAAGTTCGCGGTGTGAATCGATTGGCTAAGGCTTAAGGCTGCGCAGGAGTCGGGTTACCGGCGGATGCGGCCGCGGAAGTGGCCGGACGTCGACGGACGCGCGCCATCTTGCTTTTTGCTCTGCTCTGCGCGCGCACGGCGCAACGCGGATGTCCTTTTGTTTTTAGAGTCCTTTATAACTTTTTCTTAATTTAGAAAGTCCTTTTTGGGAGGCGTTGATAATTGTTTATATAGGTACCGGCTTATTAAAAGTACATACTTTTTACAAATTTCCAATTAAGTAAGTTTTTTGTGTTTTAAAGCAGAAGTGGGCAAGAAATTGTTGGAATTCAAAATTATGAGATTAAGCATAAAATAAATAAAATAAATAAATAAAAAAAATAAAAATAAATACTAAATCAAATATTTTGTTATTTATTTTTTCACGGAATCAACAAATCGTATTATATTTTTCATAAGAATTTATTCTGCAGTTTCATAATTAAAAAAAATTATGATCAAGCTTATTTAGCTTTTATTTATACCTACTTTTAGATAGATTTTATAAGAAAATAAAGATATTAAAAGAAATTACGTAACCTCACCTAACAAATCTAAGCTGTTAGTCTTCTTACAAAAGTACAAGTGAGAAAATTTCCTTTACCATGGTAAGCAACTATAAATCCTTATGCACCATTGCTTCTATAAAGCTTTTATACGACACATCTGCAGCAAGACCTAGCCTGACCCCCACGGAACTCTAACCTTTCCCAGCTTCGAAATAAAGCTCGCTATCTCGTGAATAAACTTTATGCTTATTCTTGTTGACATTTGACAGTTCAGATAACTGAATAAAGTTTCTATTGTCGGCGTTTTTGCTATAAAAAAAAAGAAATAAAGGAGCCAGGTAGATTCCTTTGTGTGGGTTTGTGCAAGTTGCACAAAGAGCGATTTCGTTGGCCTTGCAAGCAGCACAATGTCTGATAAATTATTTGCTAATTTACTATGTGATCGCACCTGGTGATAGCGCTCGGAAGATCCGAGATTACCGAGGTTTTTGAAACAAATCCGCCAAAGCATTTTTACGTCTAATAAAGGAACGTAGACAGAATAATACTATACCAAAATGCTATCGCATTTTTATTGCGTCGAATGGAATGTCAAAATTCGTTATTCAAAGTCACTATTATTTCCTTATTTTCCGAATAACTGGCCGAAAAACTTGAAGGGCGACACAGTAATTAATGAAACGGCAGCAGAGCGATTGCGTGAAAACCGGCGAGAAAAATGCAACGTCGCATTTCCACCCCCGATCGTTTTCCCCCACGTCTCACCCCGCGGTGACTAATTCAACCTTTCGCGTTTAGTTCTTTGAATTTAGAACGCGGTGTTATTGGTATGTAGTTTTCATTTGAAATTGGAATGCTTGTTGTTGACAATGGGATTGGAAGATAAATATTACAGATCAAATTAACGCGTTTAGCACACTGCAGTGATTATGAAACGGAAGGAAATCGAAAACCATAGAAATGTAGAAAACCGAAAAATATATTTCTATAGGTTCGATCCCATTCAAAATAATTATGGTAAAGTTACGAAAGTGCTACATCGATTTTCACTTAATGATAATTTGGTAAATGTAGAGGGGAATTATTTACAATGATGTTATAAATTTCATTTTTTAATTAAATAAGAATTAAAAGAATTTAAATCGTATTCACACAATCGAGTATTTTTCTCAAAATGCAAATTTATCGTGAATAAATAAATGCATACATGTGTTATCTAATTCAGGTAGGTGTCTAATCTACCTAGGGTTATCACTTGCCAGAAATACCTGATTGGCGCCATTCCGAGAATAACATCCGGTGGGACAGCTCATACATACAAATACAATATATGATAGGGAATTCCCCGACTACCGTTTGCTGTAAGTGTAGGAACTGACTAAATATTTGATATTGAAAATCTGAATATGATTTGATGGAAAAGTTCCCGCGATAAATCTTAATAATCGATTTTGTAACTCGATTTCGCGATAGTTTTAGAGTTTATTTTATCATAAATTAATTGATTTTAATGTACTACTAGCCATCATATTTACATAATAAAATTAATATAAAAATACGGTTTTTTAATTTTCTGATTCTACCTTTTTTCTACTAATTTGGTATTTATTTTACCTTATTGTTGGTCGCCATCCAGCACCCGTGTTGATTCTGAAATAGAGTTGGACACTAACCTGAAAAAAAAGAGAAAACGTTTAATAAAAATTCGTTAATCTTAGACTCGCGTACTTTTTTGATGTCACTGAATAATAAACTGTAACAGCATTGCCCTTTAAATACGAAATCCGACGCAGACATCAAGCGTCAAACGTGCGAGTTGACATCAAAAAAATTCAGTGACATCAAAAAAGTACGCGAGCATTTTTCTGTATGGTCTGAACTGACCCTTATGACTCCCAAGAGACTACATTTGAGTAGTAAATGTCCTGCAAAATATATTAAAGTACTTATGTAATCTATTAAAGTTACTAACGAAAAAAATCTTGAATATAATGTAAAATGAATATTTAAATTTTTATATAATTTTCTTCATGATTAGTCAAGCAATGTGGTGCTAATAAATGGGTTAATTGGATTTAATCATTATTTTACAAATTCATACTTTACTTATGTAGATTAATGTTCTATAGTGTCATCCCTATATTGTATTGTATTGGACGAATGCGAAAGCTATGATTCGACATTGTGAGGACGAACAGTGCCGAGTCAATACGGACTCACAGGATACCAGAGACCGAGCAAGTGGAGGGAAAACGGACCTTTAAATCTTCCCACAAACCTTAGACAGGCTAAAGAAGAATCTTTAAACAATTTCCTCTACTTTGAACAGTCTTTGGTCTTTTCGGCACTGTCACAGGAGCTCGTAGCCTAGTTGCGAGCACGGTCCGAAGGTGATCGTGCAGGTTAAGCGACGTTGGCGCGGTCGGTACCTGGATGGGTGACCGCTAGTGGCATATTTCATCTGAGTTCCTCCGTGCCTCGGAGAGCACGTTAAGCAGTCGGTCCCGGTTGTTGTCGTTCGACAGCAGTCGTTAAGCCATGTCAGATGCCTACGGGCGGCCTGGACAACTCTGATAAATAGGTTGGCCACTAACCATACGATAAGCATCGACGACACGATACGATACATACGATACGATACGATATGCTTGCTAAGCATCGCTTTCGCCCAATGTCATCTAGCGGATTCGTCTCAGTAACATAGAGATTGACCCCCAGACCAGAAAGTGTCTAAACTTTACTTGCATAGGGTTAACTAATAAATATACGTAATATACTTATAGCTTTATTAGACAATTGCTTCTGTCACCGAAATTTAGTCCTATATAAGTCCGTTCCGAAAGTGACTTATCGTCATGAATCGCGGATAATGGAAGCATGCGATAAATCCGTCGTCGGTCCGTCGGGCAGCTGTCGCGCAGCGTCGGCGCACAGACGGACATATGGCACTTATGTACGTGGCAGGACCGGTTCCAGGGAAAAATGGGGGGTATTTTCGCCCCTATTAGGAAACGGGGACGTTCTCTCTAACGGAAAGAAGAGACCTTGACATGCCTTGACTTTCATTAAAATTAGTTGAAAGCAAAAGTATTATTACGTCAATATATTATAGTACTGTGTGGTATTATTAAGTCTATATTGCCTTTTGCGAAGTAAAGTGTCTACATAGGTTTCAGTCTGTAGTTAGTGATTTGGTGAGATGTTATTATTTGACACTTTGTTTTAATAACATAAGCTCCTCAGGATATCATTATTTATTTATTTTGCGTATTTAATTTTCTCCAGTGTTGCTAATTCAGCGCATTTTCCTTGCGAGGCCCGGAACCTATTGAACTGTATCGTGGAGGACGCATATAAGAGCCAAGTCTTCGACAATTCCAGACTTATGGAATAAAAACTACTCATATATAGTTATGATATAATTTGTTAGTTTTCTTCTATAGTAACTACTTATCCACCTACATAACTACATCTCGCCTAAGTTTGTTGAAATTACTTGAAATTAAGAATCGATACAGTAGTTTTACAGTTTACTAGTTTTATGATATTTACGAGTAATCGAAATAAAAATACAATATCAATAACATATGTTTTGTCATTGTCTGAAATAAGCACCCCCCTCACAACCTACACTGCAGCCGCCCCTGGCACGAGTACACATGGTCGGCACTTCCTGAGGTTACCTGCGCCCGCGCCGTGCGCCCGCAGCTGCCTGCGCGGGCGCGTGTGTTGTGCCGATAAAAGGTTACGTTGAGAGACACGGAGAAAGGTCAATTGATCGATTTGCTTCTTACGGTGGCATTGTGGTTTCCATGTACTTGAAATACAGGATGCAACAAAATATTGAATGAACGCATCATCAAGAAGATGAAAAAAGACATTCTCCGTTGGTTGAGAATGAGTGACGAACGAATGACGAAACAGGTATACGAAAAGAAAGTGAGTGGAAGGAGAAGCCGGGTCGTCCTAGACTGACCTTTAAAGATCAGATTGAAAGAGTGCTCATAGATTTTAATATACAGGCAGACAACCCTAATGGCGAGCATGCGTGAAACGGACTGTAGAGGAAGCACTGTTGACCGCACGGATATCTAAGCTAGGTTGACGGGGTTTTCGGGTTTAACCTTTAATGTTGCCTGCCGGGCACTTTGTACCGGACGGTGGGTGGCAGGCAAATGTTTTCTTTCAATACTGACACTAATATGATTCCAGTACAAGATGACGTAGTTTTTGCCCAAAAATATCTCATAGTAAGTTGGTATATCAACGAAACGGACTAATGAAACTCCGGCAGGCACTAGTTTTCTTACATAACTAAAGTGCGGTCAACGGTCTATAATAATGCGAAAGACGTACCAGATGACGTAGGTAATTTGCAGGCTAGCTCTTGTACTAGGGATATAGCGTGAAGTTATGTATGTATGATATATTTATGTATGTAACAAAGTATTGCAGTAAGGACTGAATGTTTGTTGGGCGACATTTCAATGATTGGTTCAATATGCACTTCGTACAATAGTAGTTTAATACGCAGTCCAAAAAACAGTCCAACGCGCAGCTCTAGGCCCCCATTATACTTATACAACTTAATCTCAATATAAATTGCAGCGATTTGACGCTTTGGTATGTCAACACGGTCAATTGATTTAACTACCTATGCGATCTGACCATGGATACCGATCTACCTACGGACACCTAAATATCAATCTGACCAGGGACACAAAACAGTAGCCGTGGCAAGATTGATCCAACTAAGCGATCTGACCACGGATACCGGACGGATAAATCGATCCTCTCACATGACTGTGTTAAAGTTGGATCGATACCTACGAAATCGCTTACGTTTCGGTCAAGTCAATGCTCTATCGGTCAATTTGTGTTAGTGTGTTGTTAGCAGAATATGATTTGTAGTTGAAGTTGGATCGATTCGAAAACTTAATTTTTGGTTTTAATTGAAATTGAACAAGAAACGATGTAAAACGGTGAAATTAGGCTCCTAATTTTGAATCTATATCATACATCCAGAAACATTAGCGATTGGTGAATATGGTGCGCAATGAATATTTCACCAATGATTGCTACGGTTCGAGTCTAGATTGTTTAATATTTCAGATTTTATCACTAATATTGTTCACTAACCACTCCCACTGGTCCATCCATAGTTTGTAACGGTACGCTTTCGGTAGGTTCCCGAAAGCTGTCGTTACACACAAATACCACATAATTGCAGGTTTTACATAGTTTCCATCTTAAAGTTGAAAATGTCTAGGTTATCTGTCGGTTTGTTCTCGTTGGCATTTAGATTTTTAATTATTTTCATGGCACAAGCCACTAGGCTCTGGCCAAATATAAACATTTTCATCCGAAGTCGTTTTACGTGGAACGGAGAAAGCACGTGAATGGTTTTGCTAAGTGACATATGGCCTTTATTTTATAATACTTCCACGATCACCGTGTCTACTCAAAACTATATATATAATCATCGAGCTCACCCACATACCGAGCAGCCGCGGGCATATTGAGCCTGACACTTCTCTTACTTTAAAAACCAGGCTATAGGTTCTGAGGTGGATTCGATGCGGCGACGCTTGCGCTGCAGTCTTGTACTCTAGCCTTTGAGCCATTGTCGCTTCACTTCGCAAGGGCAGGTCAGGTCCGAATTATTTTGGCGTTTCTTACAGCCTAACTATTTTAACTAAGCAACTTTTGATCAATGATAGAATTTAGGTCAATTGTAGGTACTTATGTAATGTGAGAAATCTCCAGTCCATTGGACTCGCGGATCGACGACACAGTATATCATGAGTCCTCTCTCGGGCAAAGGGGGGCTCTCGTATCCTAACAGTGGGGATATATTTAGGCTTATAATGAGTAATCAACATCATATAACACTCGCCAACAGTTGTTTATATAATTACAGATTATTATGTCTTTAGACGATAATACTGAGGTACCTTACTGATAAAAATGTAGGTTCGTAGTTTGACGGTAGGTAACAAGGTGTTTTTTTTTTGTGATGTAGGTAATGTGACCTGTTGTGATGTGTGTGTGTGTGTGACACTAACGCGTACTCAGAATCACGAAATTACCCATGGACGTGAATCTGTATTTCTGCGATGTGTAATTATACTATCTAAGTATAAACATGTAATTATTATTTATAAAAGGGAGCAATAAGTCCGCCGATAAACTGTTAAGCAGTTTGGCGGTATACACTTAAGATATTACTGTATTTTATACTGTATAAAAGATGAATAAAAAAATATAAAAAATAAGGCTACACGCCGACGTGCAAACGGGACAAAAGGTGTGATATTTAATAACTATAGTCTTTAAGGATACCGTTGGGTAACATTTAAGTTAATCATAATCAATTAAACAGAGGGCTTATCCCGTAGGATTCTGTTTGACAACGGGACTACGGGATAGGCCCTCAGGTTCTTATCGACAGAGATGTTATTTTGTTATCTGTTTTGCTTGATACTGGAAAGATCTACTTACCTATAAAAAAATGATATTTTTGTAGAAAAAAACTACATTTTGGACCTATAGTGAGATCATTTTATAGTTTTTTCTAAATATTCGTGCGAAATATTATTAAATCTTTGTAAATGAGAGTGCGCATCGGAATTGCACGACCTAATTCCAGCATCTCCATTCCGCCTTCGGACTACCAGACGCGGAATTCCATCTTTATATTGTTGATATCCCATCTGCTCGTACGAAGCGATTTGCTTCTTCGTTCATTATGCGAACGGCTAAGGAATGGAACAGCCTGCCGGCGTCTGTATTTCCCGAAACCTACAACCTTGGGATCTTCAAGGCCAGAGTGAATAGGCATTTACTGGACCCGCATGCTCCATCGTCGACCTCATCGTCGCTTACCATCAGGCGAGATCGAGGTCAAATGCGGGTTTAGTTATACATAAAAAAAAATAAAAAAAAATTATTATTATTATTATGTCAGGCAGTAAATTATTTTTTTCCATTTAAACCACCATTTTAACCATTTAAATTTATATTTTTTTCCATTTAAATTGGAGAAAAAAGATATTTGGTATGGTAGGATCATTTTATGACTTTGTCGAAATATTGCTTGCGAAATATAATTATTATTCTAATATTAATCAACCTAAATAATATATTATTATTCTGTCGAATAATACATGGATAATTAAGCTATCGAAGAAGATTAAAAAATGTATAAATAAAAAATAAATGCGACTCAAAACTTCTAAGGCCCGACGATCCATAGAACAAAGTTCTCTACCTGAGCATGGCATAATGCCATAAAAACAAGGTCATCGACCCCGTTACAACAGCTGCTCCAATTCAAGATGGCCGCCATTTATGTCAAAAATTAATAAATGCAAGCCTGTTTTCGAATGATGAATTGTGTAGAACGATTTGCTTTTGGTTGCTCATTTTGTATGCATCGAACCCGTTTCCAAAAAAAAAACTTCTGTTATAAAGATGGATGGATTATTTAAGTAAAATAATAAATTCTGCAAGTGATGATAATAGATTTTGTTGGTAGACCGAACCAAGAATAAGTTGTATTTCTGCAATTAACTTCGTCATTCACTTGAATTTAGAATTTGGTATTTTTGATACTACTTGAACTTATGGCTGTTTTACACGTGTCAAGAAAATTTTAACTAAATTTGAAGTACTTGAGCGTTCACACATAATTTAGCAAAGTGTTTAGTAAAGACCATAGACAACTTAAGAACATTACTAAATTGTATCGTCCAGACGCGTCAAGCAGCAAGGCCACGCCCACCGGGGGATCCGCGCGGTACGAGAGGGTTACTTAACCGAAAAAATAAACTTGATCCTATTCTACTTGCAACTAAACCACATAATCGTCAACTAGCAACTTGTCACTAAACGCATTGTTTACACGCTTCAATTAACTTAAAATTTAGTTAGTTGTAACTACTTATAACTATTAAACTGGGCTTTATACTATTCTATTATGTATCTATTATGTACAAGAAAATTATCTTGTCACTTTACAGAACAGATTTCGATTCATCTTATCTTCTTATCTTATGATAGGGAATAATCCCAGCGGCACTTCGACCCTTGAGGATCTTTTGTGCCTACCCCATTTTACACACTGGTCATCTCAATGTGCAGGTTTCCTCACGATGTTTTCCTTTACCGTTAGAGCAGTCGGTAAATGTACGTAAGTCTTCGAAAAATACGAAAAACTCATTGGTACATGGCACTGCACGGTTTCAAAACCGGAGTCTGGTGTCCTAGCCACTGTGCCACAGACGCTATCAAGTTCGACCCATAACAGACTACCTACCTATGAATATTGGTCATTAAAGATCTAAAGAGACCAGCCAGGTTCTGAACCAAGTCTCCACAAATAAATTTGTATTAGAAAAGCAGGTGCTAAAGCAGCTCAGTAAATAGCAACACATGCTGAAACGGCATACTGTCGGAAACCATAGACCAAAGACGACAGATGCGTGTCGAATGTCTCTGGAAACACCGTAATTATGCTCTATGGTATAGTCATAATAATATATTGCAAGGTATAAGGGCTGATGAGCAATGCTTTGTTCGAGCAGTTATTATTTATGGATATTTATTAGTTACAGTTGAATGGCTTGGAACTGCTCCTGAGTATGAAAGGATGACCTGACTAGGATAATAGGAGAGCATTATATAGTTATGTAATAATTATATTTTTATGTGATACCTGCATACTTCAACTGTCTCTACGCCTTGAGAGAATGCATTTTTAGCGGTAGACTGGGAGTGGCTGATGATGAGGATCTTATCTTATATTATGATAGAGGGCCGAGAATAACCCCAGCGGCACTTCGACCCTTGAGGATCTTTTGTGCTTACCCCATTTTATACACTGGTCATCTCAGTGTGCAGGTTCCTCACGATGTTTTCCTTCACCGTTAGAGCAGTCGGTAAATGTACGTAAGTATTCGAAAAATACAAAAGCTCATTGGTACATGGCAGTGAACGGTTTCGAACCCGGACCTCCCGCATGGGAGTCCGGTGTCCTAGCCACTAGGCCACCGACGCTCTTGTTGATGAAGATAATGACGATGAGCTTTTGTAAGAATGTAAATATTTAAAATAAGGGTTGTTCAATTGAACAGCCCTAATTTTTGAACCGCATGTTTAAATTATCTTACGGCGATGGTTTACTTAGATAAGCCTGTGTATATTTATTATTTATTATAGTTGTCTTTATATATTGTATTCATTTTTATTTGTCGTAAACACTATGTCTACCTATAAATTATAACGCATTTTTCACTTTCGCGGGTTTTCTAGAAGAAATTTCTTTTAGAGATAAGTTCACCCTTTGTAAAATGTCTCATTTTAATACTTTTTATTAAGTCTAGTGTTGTAATGTGTTGTAACATCTTGGGATAAGGGGGGAAATGAAAAACAGCGCTGCATATTTGGTACCCGAGTATGTCAGCATTTGCTGACTTTCCCCCCTTTTGCCAAATATACATTACATATTATACAAATGTTAAATAAATAAATAATTAAATATAAATAAATAAGCCTCAAATGAAGCAGCCCAACCATCCTCACCGACAATTTCAATGATACGATAACTAACTCATGTTACAAACAGTCACCAAGTATTTCCCAAGGATTTCTCCATACAAAAACTGAGAAAAAAAGGCATAAATCAAACAAAGGTGGAACGTATAGCGTTACAATGTTTGAGTGAGCGGAAGCGGACACGACCAGCGTGGAAAAGGAGGTAAATCATAAATTACACTTTACCGTTCCCGTAAGGATCGAGTTACTGCAGTTGTCACGTAATTACTGTAATCGATGTGACGATTTTAATCGATGTTTTAAGCGACAATTTCGATTATGGATTACAATCTTGCGATAAAACATGCATTTTTGTTGAACGTAACCGTGTTACTATGTTTATTAAAAATTTGCCAGTGTGAAGAAGTTTTGTTTTAGGTAACAAACAGAACAAACATTTATACCGACTCTAAATTTCTTCTAAGTCGTTTTCCTGATTGCTGAGGGTCGTGATCATTCTAAGGAATTAATCACATAGAACGACTCTCGTGGTAGATTTAATAGGGTGGTTTGCCATTGCCTTCCCCATTTCACACACTGGTTATCTCAGTGTGCAGGTTTCCTCACGATGTTTTCCTTCTCCGTCAGAGCAGTCGGTAAATGTACATAAGTCTTTCGAAAAAACCGAAAAACTAATTGGTACATGACATTGCCTGGTTTCGAACTCGGACCTCCCCATTGGAGTCCGACGTCCTAACCACGAGGCCACCGACGCTCTACTCTAAATACGGAATTAAATTTTCTTTTATACAATTAAAGACGTATATTTGTTATTGACTTATATTTAGGATCTGGAACTTAGCTTAGAATTTGCTTAATAATTTTGAAAAACGTGCGATTACCATTCATATTTGTCATTTTTACACAGCTTTTGGACCATTAGAGCTTTTAGTTGTTCGTCATCGTCAGCCTATTAATGTCCCCACTGTTGGGGCTCAGGCCTCCTCTTGCACAAGAGGGTACGGGCCATGATCCACCGAGCGGGCCCAGTGCTGATTGGTGGATTTCACACGCCTTCGGAAACTTTTAATTTCCTCAGACATGCAGGTTTCCTCACGATGTTTTCCTTCACCGTTAGAGCAGTCGGTAAAAACGTGCGATTACCATTCATATTTGTCATTTTTTACACAGCTTTTGGACCATTAGAGCTTTTAGTAGTCTTTCAAATAAAAAAAGTTATTTCCTATTGATGCACCACAAGAAAATATTCAATCAACGAACTTAGAGCAACATCTCAGCATCAACAGCCTTCGCCCTGGCACAGCTGAAAACCAGCGCTGTGGTCCTGCCGTACCGGTCGGACCGCAGCACAGCATGTGAGCTGAGCATGTGTCTTTTTAACGTTGTGTGTTTTTTTTTTACTTGTCATATACCTTATCATCACAAACATTCTATTTACCCCCATTAAGGGCATATCCCACCCTACATCTCCCTTTTACCCAGCTTTTACCCTACAGCGGTGCATAAAAAACTGCAATTTTCCTATCAGTGCAGTTCACACAATAACTAGGACTTACCCCAATCCAGTCTAATTGGGTCTACCCTGCCTCGCCGTTGCTTGTGGAAACAGGTGTAAAAAGGAGGGGTGCGGGGAGAGTAAGAGGTCGAGTGAAGTTGGTGAGTACTGAAAGGGTATGGAAGGCTTGAAACGAGGTCGTTAGCCCGGTGCTGATTGTTCGATGAGTATGAGTCACTTGGGTATGTAAATAAGGTAGGAAATGTAAGTGGGGTAAGTTTTACAGTCGAGGAAAAGTTCGAAATGCCAGTTCCACGACGATCAACTGCTGGTTAGGCCTTTAGAAACACTACAGAAATTTTGCAACGGAATGGCACCAAACCTATACAAATCTAGATTACCGAAAAATATACTTCTATGGGTTCGGTCAAATTCCGTTTGAAAATCGCTGCAGATACATATATGGGTTTGTCAGATACATACCTACTAGAATCTATGTGAAGTCTGTCGTCAAATATCTTCGCTTCGGAGTTTATGTGTTCCGGCAGTGTTTAATTTTTTTTAATTGAATTTTTTTATATAGCACCAGAATACAGCAAGTACACAATACAAAAGTATACAAAGATATAATACATTCAGCACAAAACATCCGGTGTGGTACAGTGCCAAAAAGGGTACACGAGCTCAGCATAATGCTAAGGCAAGCCACAGCGCTGATTTTCAGCTGGCCCCATAAAAGAGTCAGTGGTACTTACTAAGCCCATGTGCTCCATTCGACCTCATCGTCGCTTACCACCAGGTGAGACTGAGGTCGAACGCGGGTTTAGTCGTAAATAAAAACCGGCCAAGTGCGAGTCGGACTCGCCCACCGAGGGTTCTGTTCTAAAAAGGTATATTTGTCTTAAAAATGCTAATTTATTTATTCACTCTCAAAAATCATAAATGTTTAGACTTCGGTTTATTTTTCATACATACAACACCTTCTATCAGTACTAATTATTACAGATTTTTTCCGTAAAAAATATTTAAAGATTTTTTTTATTATTTCTGAAAAATTATAAATATTTGAAACTTCGTTTTATTTTTCCTGTAAACTATAGATGATTATCTAATAGTTTGAAATATTTAAATTTTTCAGTCATTTTTCGCACATTTTAGGCCATAAGTTAAAAACTATAGCACAAAAAATAAAATAAAAAATTGTTATGTAATATGCAAATAAAGTCACACATAAAGCCTCAAATGATACTCCACTTACTCTAGTTGTCACACCTTTTCGAGGACCCCATTTTCAATAAAAATAATATTATTTCCTAATTAGTTTACTTAGAATAGAAGCGGACAGGCAAGTGCTACGACGATGGTGCTAAATTTCAAGTAGATAGCTCCAGTAGTTCCTGATAAAACAGCTGTGACTTACAGACAGATGGACGGACGGACACCGAAGTCTCACAATAAGGGTTCCTTTTTTACCATTTAGGTACGGAACCCTAAAATAAATATAAAATCGTTAAAGGCTTGTAGCCAAAATACAGTGATTTTTTTTAGACTCGAAATACTGGGCCTGCTAATAATGGATTACATTGTCTTTTTATCCAATCAGTAAAACTTTCTTGAACAATAAAGCATTTTTTTAAACGGAAACCCATTTTAAAAACCATGCCCATTTGAAAGAATTAATATCTTTTTTCCGGTCATTATCCCCTTGCATTGTTTCACAAACAAACTACTTGTCAGCCCGTAATAAGGGATATATTTTCCCCTCCCTTAAGTGGGGTAAATGGGGGAGTGCTCGGTTCAGTAGGTTACGCGTTCCCCTATAGGTGGCGCTGTACATAATGTGCTGGCTAATATAGTTACTAGGTGCGATGCGTAACCTAGATTTGCGAATGAAAATATATAGGGTTTAGGTTTGAATGCTGAGGAGAAGGTTTTTGTAGCTCGAAATGCATTATTGAAAATTGAACTACTCGTAACGCACAGGCTATACACAAAACAAGAGTAGAATATTATGCAAAATCTTGAAATGTATGCAAACGACTATAAAGTTCATTATTAATTACAGCAAAACGTTTAGAAGCGATGCAGAACGGAGCACTGACATGCGTTTGTAAGGTATCAAAAGTGAACTTTATCATCCTTTGCATAAGTTGAAGATTGTTATTGGCTCTTGTGTGTTGCCCACGAAACTATTTACTACTTATAGATTCTTATTGGCCTAGTGGCTAGGACTCCGGGGTCCCATGCGGGAGGTCCGGGTTCAAAATCATGCTATGCTGAATGCCATGTACTAATGAGTTTTTCGGATTATTTCGAAGACTTACGTATATTAACCGACTGCTCTAATGGTGAAGGAAAACATCGTGAGGAAACCTGCATGACTGAGGAAATGAAAAATTTCCGAAGGGATGTGAAATCCACCAATCAGCATTGGGCCCGCTCGGTAGATCATGGCCCATACCCGCTTGTGCAAAGGGAACAGTGGGGACATTAATAGGCTACTGATGATGATTCTTATTGTTATGTATCATCATGACAATAAGACTCAACAATTACAGAAAAGGAACGAGTCGTTCAGTCAAAGTTGTTGGTAAAATCTAGTCTTTAAAATAAGTTGATTTCCCCTTGACGAAGAACGAAGTAAGTATAGAACGAAGTGTATAGACATAGACAAGAGTGCAACTTTATAGGTTACTCGTACGTTTTACACATGCCTGCGGTGTGGGCGGTGCTTAGCGAAGCTAGAGGCAAAGCTTTTTCCTATGTATCACACACACGCACACTCCTATAGTGAATAGGTAAGAAAACTTGACTTACCGCAAGTTATGAAGTGCAAACGTCTAGAATTTCTTTTCTATAGAATATTATAGAAGTATACTTGGTGACACATGAGGTTTATAACGATCGTATAGACGATACGAAACCATTGAATATCTCCGAAAACCAAAACTGGATCGATTTCGATATCATTCTCATAACTGTGTATTTTGGAGGTTATGTTGGACGTTCAAGCTGTCATGGCGTCTTCGTCCTATTTTATTGTTTAAAAACGGTTTACAGTGGTTATTTTTTTTCGTAAATCTAGTGTATTTTAACTAAAAATCGTCCGTGATAAGTGAACGTTATATTATATAAGACAATGGGAGTGAAAAACTGTTTTTTTCAAAACAGACGCCAAACCGTTCAAGTGATTTTCAAGATTCTAACACGGTCATTGGCCAAATTGCAGTGTGTACACTAGCAGCAGGTGTATTTTTATTATGTAATGAGAGCAGACAAACAACGGGCCACCTGATGGTAAGTCTCACCTCACTATAAGTTAAGATAGAGGGGTTTCAATGCATTGCTATAACCTAGAGGCAGATGACTTAAACAAAGAAATGAAATCCGAGATCAAAAGTATAAACAAAAGGGTTACCACAACAATAAAATAAATTATCAATAGTAGTTTGTTGACAACCATTAAAATAATAGGTTATAATTATTATTAAGCCTTTCTATAACAAACACTTTGAAACCTCAATTCACTAATAATATTATATCGAATTTTTTTAAGATTATGTTTAATTATGTATATTTAAGAAAATATTTATACCCCTGAAATGTCACTTTGACAATTCCATTTTTTGGTTTACATTTTTGATCTCGGATTTCATTTCTTAGTATAGATGGAGTACCCCATGCGCCTGTAATTATTACGCTAGCTCTCTAACCCTTCAAATTACTTCAAACCGAAACACAGCAAGGTAAGCATTGCTGCTTTACCGCAGAAGTAGGTAAAAGGATGGTACACAATAACGTAAACATGAAAAGCAATAAATGGTATGAGTATGAGTAAAAGGATGGATGTTCAGCAACTTTTTAACATTGAATGTGCAGCGACCTTTGAACAATGAGTGTTCAGCGACTTCTGAACAAGGAATGTTTAGCGACTTTTGAACAATAAATGTTTAGCGACTTTTGTTATTCTCAAATGATCACAAATATTTGTACATCACACTGTTCAGTAACATATGGAACTTTTAGTGTGTAGGTGTTTTGTAAATTTGGATCTGTTCATGAACTTTCGTTGCCGACTGTACCACCTCATCAATCAGACTGACTCTAAATCTATGTAAAAAATTGAAAAAAAAAGAAAAAAAAAGAAGAAAGTCATACTTCAATTCTTTTCACGAATTACGTAATTTTATATCAGTTATGTAAATGTTTTATTTACCATATTGTTTCACACAGAACTCGTCCAAGTTTCGGAAGTGTGAGATAAAGCAGTGTAATCGCAAAAAAAAAAGATTAAAAAATCGGAGTAACTTTGTCTCCGTATTTTTTTAATTTAACCACTCTACCATCGCGGTAAACGCGTGCAGAATTAGATCTCTCTGACGTAGGGGGTGAAAAGTGGGGGGTGAGGGGAGTTTACGCTGCACGGACCCGTGTATGCGGGGCTCTAATGAACCGTCTATGATGACTTGTGGACACCTACATTTATTTTCTGGAGTGTCTATCTCCGAGAATGTAGTAAAGTTAATATGCAGTTTGCTGCAAACTAGATAGATAGTAGAACTAGACATTATACGAGTACATATCGATAAAGGAATGGGCCAGTAAGGAATACCATTTATAGGTTTGTAGGCCATATTTTGATCACATCCTCAAGCTCCATCTTCTTTTTGTGGAGACACAGTCAGCGCAGGGTTGTACATTATTGGCAACATTAGTAATCTATTTTCTTAGTTAAACTAGCAACACTGTTCTCATCTGTCAATGTCAGATTCAATACAAATTTTATGTGCAACAGCATTCTCGTAGTTTTATTTCTAAAACTAACATCTTACTTCACGTGGCACGTGGCTTCTCCGGCGGGGAATCGAACCCCGGTCTCTCTCATTGATTTTCGCGAATTGGACTAATTTTGGTCCTTCATCCCATGCCGTCGATTCTAAACTATTGTCAGTATTATTATGTATTCTGTGTTATTGTTCCATCCTCGTTCTAGTATCAAACGAAAGACTCGACGAGGGTTTTCTGGAAAACTTGGTCATACAGCGCAGATGCGCATGTGTTTGATACTAGAACGAAGTCCATCAGGTCTTGACATTTTACGGCTGACATTTCTCGACATATCGTCTTGTTTTTAACTTCAGCGACGCATCGTGACCAAATTCTTAAATTCTTTAAAGAAACACCCCAGTGTACAGAATGCCAAATTTTACAGCCAAATATCAAACTCTTTTACAAAAGATTAGAGTTCACTTTCATTTTATTCTATTAAAGATTTCTCAACAAAATTATAAATTTACGCACAAATTAGAAAAAAATCATTCATTGGTATACATCAGTATTTTTGAGGTTATGTTGAACATTTATGCTGTCATGGCGTATTCGGCCTAATTTATTGTTTAAAAACGGTTTACAGTGGTAATTTTTTCGTAAAACTAGTGTATTTTACCTAAAAATCGTCCGTGATAAGTGAACGTTATATAAGACAGTGAAACGGGAGTGAAAAACTACAGATAGTGTGAATTCGGCAACCTAACCTCCAATTGAAAGGATCTGGCACACGGTTATTGGCCAAATTGCAGTGTGTACACCAGCAGGAGCCATAATTAAAGAAAAGAAAAACCAGTTTTTTATTATTAATATAAATTTAGACATTTTTATAATGCCTCTGATCTACTTAACGTGCAGTTTACCTCTTTCCTTACGTTTTTTTTTATCGTAACCATATTATTTTTTCTTCTTATTCCACAGAGCGCACGCAATGAATAGAGGCAAAGCGCTCGGGGCACGGAACTGTATGCGTGGACACGCGCGATTTCGCGCCGCAGTGCTTCTGAACGCACCCCTAGTTGCCTCCCATATATCTAGGCCTTAGGCGTAGTTTACGGTCACGAGTTTATGCTTTTAAATTTCCATACTCGTAGCTAGACAATGCATGTATGTGATTATTCTCGGTTTATTAAAAAAATAATACCTAACGTTTATTTTTTTAATTTAAGAACCCTAGAAAATTTCGATGTTCACTGTTCTCGTTCATGGTAAGTAATTTTCTTTTAAATAATGTACTTATTATATTTAGCTTTTTATTACGAGTAGCCCGATATAACACGATAATTTTAAGTTTGAAAAAAAAAATTGTCAGCCTTTTGACCGCAAAATTCGGTATTGATTACCACAGTGCACATAATCGAATGATTTATTTTTTTATTTTGAAATCTATAGGTATTGTAACTGTCAATCACTATTTTATGATAGGCACATATCACACGCAGTTCTTCTTGACAGTGCCCTATGCGTATATAATTTCAAAAAGGCCATAACAGTAATAAAAAAACGTGATAAATTACACTAGATCTGCCTCGGACATTCAAGATCCCGATTTATAGTGCTATAATAAAATAAAAATGCATCGCATTTCGTGTTGGATGCATGGTAAGGGCGCATCAACGCACCCCTCACGCACTCACACACATTTCAATACACACGCACATATTAAACAAGCGACCGCGATTGGTTGAAGTTCCACTTGTGTGCGTACCCGTTTGTGTAGGATAGAACCACAGTGGTCTATATAGACGGAGCTATTTATAGCGGTTCTAGGCTGTATGAATTAGTTCCGTGCATTGGGGTAGTCTTTGCTAGGAAAAAGTATTGATTTGTAAGCACGGTAGCTCCTGTTAGTGGAGCTTTTGCAAATGGAGAACGATTTGAAGATAAAATAAGCGTTTTTGAATTATTTTACGTAAGTATACATTCTTCTTCTAAGTCGTGTTCCTCATGCTGAGGAGAACGACTCTCGTGGCACATTTAATGGGGTGGTTCATTTCACACACTGGTTATCTCAGTGAGCAGGTTTCCTCACGATGTTTTCCTTCACCGTCAGAGCAGTCGGTAAATAAGTAAGGTAAAAAAGGTATTTCGGAAAAACCGAAACACTCATTGGTACATGGCCTGGTTTCGAACTCGGACCTCCCTCCGACGTGCTAGCCACGACGCCACCGAACTTACGTTTTTGAAAGTTTAGTAATTGTTAGACTACATTGTAAGTACATTTATTTAGTAAGACAAACAAGGTAGATATTTTTTCTGAAGTAAGTAGGTGTGTAATAATGAAATTTTATTTTCACCCGTGTGTTATATTATTTATTTTCATAGAAATCTGAACTTCCAAAATGGTTCATCTACATTTGATTCCTACTATGTTATTTACAGATTTCTTTTTAAATGTACCCACTTTTGCAAATTACACATAATTATTTATTTATACTTGCATAACACTTCTTTTCGTTTTTGTCGGTACAGCAAGTACTTACAACTCTAATTTAAATTGTTTCTTCTACCTTTCGTATCCACGAGTTAATGTAAAAAAATTAAAGGAAGAGAAAAACTCGAGCGTTACGCAGCTGTTCCCGTAATCCATCTTTAAAAAAGTTAATGCAGCCAAAATAGAGGAAGACAGCAGTCCTTTGCTACACAAGAAAATGATAAAAAAAAACCATTGTAATACGTCTATTACAAAATGCTTTAAGCACTTTTATTTTAATCGTAAAATAAACACTGATTTTCCATAACAGCCCACAGTAGTTCACTTTCATAAAAGTTGGAAAAAATATCTAAAATTCTAAACATGGCCGCTTTAGAATATTAACGTGAATAAAAATGTAGAGTCCATTTCGCTAACAAAGCATTATTTAAATTTACAACAGAGTCCAACAATGACAGATGTTTTATAGCTACAATTTTCAAATGTACAGTTAGCTACTGGATATATAATTTTATTTCTGTTATGGTAGGTTTAATTATTTCTAACTAGCATTTATAACAAATTATAGATAGCCCGGCTGTTGATTATTTAGCTCACTACAGTAGCAAAGTACTTAGTTCGTTTTTTGTGCAGGAATTTTATATTTTTCTGATTAATGATTAAAACTGTTCCAATAATTTTAGTTGAATTGTAAACTTTGAAACCTTTACTAAAGAATCAAACAAGTAGGTATGTAGTTTATTCAGTTACGATTCCACATTTTCGAGAGTTTAGAATTTTGTGTAAAACTCTAAACAACAAAGTTTATCTTTATAAACATTGTCATAAACAAGCGTCTGAGCCGCATCCTGTTTGTTTTGGTGTAACGGACAAAGATAATTTTGCTCATGGCAAAGTTCTGTTTCTTCATTTACTTTCGGGCATTTGGAGTTTGTACCACGTGATGGGTGTCGATTCATAGACTGACAGTAAAAAGTAATAATTCCACTTTTTGCTTGTATTAATAACAGTACTTAAAAAGATATTTTGTTCCGCCATTTACAACAATAATTTCCAAGTCAAATAGTTGCTCGAAAACAGAATTTCAACTGTTGTTCCTAATTACCATTGTTCAAAAAACAAAAGAACGAAACGTACGGGGCTTAAAAGAAAAAAAAATCAATTACGCAAGCCGATTCCTGTTACGTGTAATAGTTCGAAGTCATGCACGCAAGATGCATCATTAATAAGTCGATTCGCCCTGCCCGTTACATCAGCTGATAGTACAAAAAGCTCGGCCCAACATCTGCCGGCCGAGAAGCCGTGAATCACCGGCCCTTGGCGCGTGCCGCTTAAAAAAAAAAAAGAAAAAAAATCAAAAGTGTAAACTCCCGCCGACCGTTATAATCGCCTCGCCCCACTGTGGGTGGACTCACGTGCGTTTAGCCTCCGCTCAAAATTCGAATACGATTTTTTGCATACATCTTAACATTGATAATGCGGTCACACACGTGATACCTACCGTTTTTAATGAAAAAAAAAACATTTTTTACTATTTTATTTTTATTAATTATGCAATAATAATGACGTCATTTTTTCTATTATACGAGTACAACATTTTACTTTGAGAACCCTAGGCTAGGATGAAGTATAACATTATGTTCTATAAACAAAGGGCAAAAAACGTAGGCATAGGTAAGATATATTTTCATCAGATTAACATAGCCAAAAAATCACAAGGTCGAGTTCTAGACCAATAAATATACTTTAGTTAGGTAGTTATAATGTCAAAATACAGCAGAATATCAAATTACGCAAGGAACCGAATTACAATAGACGTCAAATTAAAAATTATCTCAGTTTTTATTGACTACCAATCAAAACATTCCACAAAGAAAATTGCTTTAGGCGCAATAAATTCGCTTTAATTTGGAGACGACGACGGCGCGACATATTTATTATCTGTGCGATTAATCTAGAAAGAAAGAAAACTTCGAATTAAGTAAAATGTATGAATATTCGCCAAAACAAAAAAGACATTAAAACGTACGATAAAAGCGCGGGAGATTTATAGGCAAGTTTCTTAGTGATGTTTGCGAGGGGATTATTTGTTTCAAAGAAAAACACATTTCATTCCTTAGACGAGACAATAATAATTTTGGCGCCGATTTCAAGATTTTGTACCCACGGGCTGCCATTATCGACGGCAAATTGTCGCGTGTGAAAGTAACTGCTTTATTAAACCTTTTTTCTTAACTGCTTAATCAAAGAGATTGAGATAATAAACCACAGAGAAACTAGGTAGCTGGTTACAAAACTCATTTTTAATATAGCAATAATATTTAGGTCTGGAAAACTGTTGCCTGGAAGTCTGTCAAATTATTGGTTATTTGGCAGAGTCTTGCCAGGTAAAGTATTAAACAAACAAAAATTCTTTTATTTTTTTTAATAAAGTGTATTCGCATGGTATAGTATTTTAAGTCAAAAATGGTCTAATAATAAAGGATTAATAAAAGAAAAATTAACATCAGTATTTTTTCCTGAATCCAACAGTAATTACTAAAAAAACTACATTACTGATGTTGTGTAGAAATAGAATTTCTATTAGAAATAGAAATAGAATTTCTATTAGAAATAGAAATAGAATTTCTATTTCTAAACAACATCAGTAATTTTTCAAAAGACGTTCATATTGCTATTGACGACTAAGCTTCCCTTTAAACATCTATCTGTCTAGTTTCTACTGCCTCTTTTCCACAATGAACAAAGTGCAAAAAGCTCTAGCATGTATTTACCTAACAAAATATTACGATTTATCATTTTAGGTTTGAGAATAGATGCTCTCTCCAAAAACGTTTACCATTGTCGAGGAAAAGCTTTTCCATGGCAAAAGCACTTTTACGAGTATTTGTTATAGTTAATTCATTTTCTGTGTACGTTGTAACTTTTTAAGTGTGTTTACTGTACGATTGTAGTATTAATGTAGAATTTGACCTTTGATTTTGTTCGTGTCGATCTTTTACTTTCAAATGCACGTAATATCTTCATGTAATAGTTACCATGACAGTCTGGAGCACTGATGGACCGAGCACCAATGTCCGACTAAGTCCCAGATACATGTCATATTTAATTTTAACCAATGTTTGTTTATTTTCAGGCATTTTTTTATGTCGAACTCATTAAAAAAAATCATGTCTTAACCCGCGTTGGACCTTAATCTCGACGCACCTATGTGATGATCAAGCCGAAAAAAGAACTAACTGAAAGAACTGACTTTAGAAAGAAATGGCTTTAGAAAGAACTGGCTTTAGAAAGAACTGGCTTTAGAAAGAACTGGCTTTAGAAAGAACTGGCTTTAGAAAGAACTGGCTTTAGAAAGAAATGGCTCTAGAGAGAACTGGCTCTAGAGAGAACTGGCTCTAGAGAGAACTGGCTTTAGAGAGAACTGGCTTTAGAGAGAACTGGCTTTAGAGAGAACTGGCTTTAGAGAGAACTGGCTTTAGAGAGAACTGGCTTTAGAAGAACTGGCTTTAGAAGAACCGGCTTTACAAAGAACTGGCTTTAGAAAGAACTGGCTTTATAAAGAACTGGCTTTAGAAAGAACTGGCTTTAGAAAGAACTGGCTTTAGAAAGAACTGGCTTTAGCTCGTATAGGTTTAGAAAGCACTGGCTTTTCTATACCTTTCCGAAACAAAAATGCCGATATTTGGCTACTAATTTTATACTCGAAATGGTAATGTAATGTATGTAACCTAGTAACCTATACAATATACATATTCATTATAGAAATCTAGATGTTGCCCGTCCGGTGGTAAAAAATGAGTCTAGGTCTGGACAAAAATATTTTCCTTAGTTCTAGCGTCACCCGCGGGGAATCTGTGAATCACTGCCTATTTGTCTCTTGATGATGAAATCACACGTTGAAATCTGTATTTTTATTTGCCTATTCCGTCGACTCTGTTCTTTTCATCACTCAATTTAGACAGGGTTCTAAACAACTAGTTATATGTAGATAAAAAAAATTTATTTGACAATGAAGTCGACAACTAGACTAAACACACATAGTTACATTAATTATTTGAAAGTTCGATAGACAATATAAAATATGTCGTTTAGTTTGCGATCTTTTGAACTTTCTCTTTTTGTACGGCTTTATATGGATTTACGAGAAAAGTTCTAAAATATAATAAAGTTGTTATGTGCATGAAGAGAAGAGGTTAACAGTTTTTCGTATTTTGTCTTTGTAGGTTGAGTGATATAATGATAGATAAAGTAGTCAGCGAAGTACTTATTTTAAAGTTGTAGGTACAATATTTACGATCAATCAAACGCTAGTAACACCTTTCCTCGACAATAGGTACAATCAGATCTACGATAAAGAACCTAGAGGCGTTTCATTTTCAAACGGCGCGTCGCGATTGGAGCGGCCGGCGCACGCGCAGCTGCCGCGCACATTGCGCGCGACTCGTGCGCACCGGAGATAATGTGGGCGACATATGAACCGTACATAAATAATGCCTTCATATAAAGTTGAACAACAAAAAAGAAAACTGTGACGGCTGTCCAAAGTTCAATAAAAGGTTTGCTTGCTTATCAAATTTTTTTGCACAGCTGATGTAGGTTTTTTTTGGTTAAGGCGTAGATTTTAATTTTAGAAACAATTTTTGTTTAAGAAAAAATGTTTTGATATTTTGTCTATGGAAAAGTAGGATTTGTTCCAGTGGACTGGGACTACATTCGCGGCTATCATCAAATAAGTACCTATTTTTTAAATTGTTTTTTTTTAAATTAATTTTTTACACTTTGCTTCAAACCACAGGATTGCACGAGAATGTTAATTAAAAGTATTTACAAAAAATAGCCGACAAGTAAATAGTTTAGGTAATTATAATAAAGCAAGTGAAAAGAAATACTGATTTATAATTAATAGAATCTGTAAGACCCAAAGACATAAATATGACTAATCTAATGCACCCTCTACATAATGGCGAACCTATTTGTCGCGGTATTCAAGTGCTGTTTATTACCAAGTTAAGACGTAAGTAATTTTACTTCATTAGAACAAGGGACATTTAAATATAATAATACTTAAAATTTAATTTAAAAAAATTACTACTCATAAGTCTCAAAATCAAAATCCAGAGTCATAAAATATATAAGAGAAAAGGTACAAAAAGAAATTAAATGTACTTAGACCAAGTAATATCTACATCAGTTGGTTTTACACCAATGAGATAATGAGGAATGAGCAGATGAGCTGTCAAGAAACCTGTCACAATGTCATAAACCCGACTGAAACATTCTAATTAATTCACCGGCATTTGTACACGTTTGCTGGCAACATTAGTGTAGAAGCAGATGATAAAGTCTTTTGATAAGATACCAGCTGTCAAATAGGCACGCCTACGTCGGTCTAATTGTACCTGAGTACAGTGGACAACACGTCAGGCTATACTCTTTAGTCCTTTGTGTCCTTTATTTGACACATTCATACGAATGCCAAGGAATCATAACAAAAACTTTTTGCGACAGGGTTCCACAGAGTATAGCTTGAAGTGTCTTCATCTGTAGTTACTTATATCTCTGTATATATATATATATCGTAGACACAACGTGATCGCGCATTTCACGAAGTGCGTAGGCATTTCACGAAGTGCTAATAATCTTAGACAGATACTGTAATGGTCGTGTTCTACACTATATGTCTAAGATCTTTGGCCACTTCGTGAAGTGCGGATCGTTAATTCGCACAATGCGTAATGGTATTGAATCTCATGTGGATCTTAATCACTCTTCTATGAACCTTGCGCCATCTGGTAGTTTGTCTCTGTTTTATTAGAAATGCTATACATACGTATGTATGTACCTATACTATCGATGCTTCGTGTCGCTACTTAGTAGAACTTCATTAAACTTAATATTAAATGAGATTCATAGCACTAAGTTCTACAAAATTAATTTTATTTGATTTTATTTTTAATAAATTCACCGCGACCCATTACTTACTAAATATTAACTATATTTAACAATATTCTCTAATATAACGTTTGTATAACGACACTTAAAGCAAATCAAGATAATGTTTTGGAGCAATAAAAGAGATGGCGTGCGATTCAGATCAATATAATTACGTTATGAGCTAACTAGGGATCTGCATTTCACGAAGTGGCTAAAAATCTTAGACAGACAGCGTAGAATTCGACGATTAGGTACAGTATCTGTCTAACTTTTTTAGCGCATCGTGAAATGCCTACGCATTTCGTGAAACGCGCCATTACACTATCTGTCTACGACATATACAGTATGTAGCAAAATTTGAAGTAGGACCCGAAAGTAACCCCCTGTCAGCATCGTTAATAACATGGCACAAGAAGATGTTCCATACGTCACCAGCCAGAACAGTTATGATTTGCATGACATTTCGACCAACTGCTAAATTAACAGATCTTCCTCCATGAGTAATATTAGAAATAGGGTAGGATAAACTATTCATTCGGTACCCACCTGCTCGATTTTCTACAATTCTTCTTGAAATTAAAAGAGTTGGGTACGTCTTCAACCGAGTGTAACCTTAAGGGTTACTCAGACAATTGCACAACACCGTTAAAAATAAAAATTCCATATATATTAAATTATTATATGGTGAAATTAATAATGTTCACGATAACCAGTGTGTGAAATGGGAAAGAAACCACCCCAATAAATCCGCTGAGAAAGTCGTTATATGTGGTTGTTTCCGTAGAAGGATCAGGGCCCTTATCAGTGAAGAATACGACTATGAAGAAGGGAACCTACTTAGTATCTACGTACATACCTAAGTCCTAAATAAAGCTTCCAAGAGAATACGCCCCAGCCTGAAAGCTAAGCTTTACGGTGCTTGTTTTAAAACTAATTTGCTGAAGTTACTTCGCAGCCGTTAACTTATAATCGTAAATTAAGTCAAGTACCTGCGTTTCTCGCTTCGCACTTTCTGTTGAAAAAGTTTTTGGGGGTAGGCATTCACGGGCCGTAGAGAGGGGGTTACCCCCCATCCCACCAATCCTCATTTCATAGAAAATTAGTGGTACATTTTGTTAAATCCTAGTTTTAGTTTATTTGACTTGATAAAAATATGAATTGTGTACGATAACCGTTACAAAATTAAAAAAGTCAATAAAGAAATTAATATTAATAAAATAAAAAAAACACTAGTAATAAGTACAATTAATAATTATTACACTACTAGTGTTTACGAGTATTGAAATTAATAATAATTTAATTCAATAAATATTCATTGTTTTACTAATCTCAAGACTGACATCGCACGGCGGCGAAGACCGAAGAACTTCAAGCGGCGCAAATATGCGGGCCTGGGTGGTGATTGCATATTTGCGCCGTTCGGGGTGGAGACCTTGGAGCCGTGGGGGCCTGGAGCCCACTGACTCTACCGGGAAATAGCCAAGCGCCTCGTAGAGACATCCCGGGACCAGAAGGCTGGACTCTGCTTTGCTCAGCGTATAAGCCTCGCCATACAGCGGGGCAACGCCGCCAGCCTCCTCGGGACACTCCCTGCAGGGAGCGACCTGGGCTAGGTCTTTTACTTGTAAAATAGTTAGGTATTTTGTAATTTCAGCTTATGTATTTTAGTGTTACTTTAAATTATTCAATTTAATAAATATTGTATAGTCACTTCAATAATTTAAATCATATTATATATTAAAAAAGTAATGATAGTAAGTACCAGTAAGAAATTAAAACTTATTGGGGGAAGAAGGACCCAGCTAGATATGAAAATTATATTATTTATGAGATATCGTTAAGAGACAGAGATGTATGCTTAGATGTTGTTTTCCTTAATAACTCGTAGGATTAAGAACCAGTCTAAAATCGTTGTTATGACTTTTCCTTAAACTGACATTTCCTTATTATTTTCCTTGTCATACCAACTTAGATTAAAGAATTTCTTTAAACCGAAAAGGAACATTTTTCACAGCATTTATGACATAATCCGCCGAAACGTCTCAGCAACTGATTATTGGAAATTCTATCTATCCATCCTTTTCTCACGTTGCTTAAAAACCCATTAACTGTCATTCCCCTTCCGTCCTAATTTTCGCCAGCCTCTATCTCTCTTTTATCTATAACTGTAGCATTTTGCGACAAAAAGGAAATACAAACGGATTATATGACGTAGTTCGGTGGTTATTTAGGTACAGTGGACAACACACCAAGCTGTACCGTCTAGTATTTTGTCGATTTAACTTATTTGAAACATACGAATATCAAGAAGTTATAACAAAAACTTAATGCACGATGACACGGTGCCACAGACGTTTGACGTGTCTTCTACAGAATGCCTGAATTATTACATAATGCTGAGTTAGAGATCCTTTTGCCACATATGCATGTAAACTTACTTTAAGTCATAGTTACTTTTAGGTTTTAGTTATGTGTGCAATTAAACCATAATTCATTCATTTATACCATTCATTCATTCAATTCATTCATTCATTCAATTCATTCATTCATTCAATTCATTCATTCATTCAATTCATTCATTCAAAATAGAAATGTCAACAAAAAGTGGATACGTGAAAATCAGTACGTACAGATGAAAGAAGGGAAGGCCTATATTCAAAACTGTATTAAGAAAGTAGTTATATTAAGATAATAGGATGGATGACCGCTCGTGACATTATTTCATCTGAGCTCCTCCGTGCCTCGGAGTCGGTCCCGGTTGTTGTCGTACGACAGCAGTCGTTAAGCCATGTCAGAGGCCTACGGGCGGCCTGAACAACTCTGACAATAGGTTGGCCACTAACCATACGATAAGCCAGCCAGCAAGATAATAAAGTAAACAATACCTACTGAATACAAAGAGGCTAGACTTTTTACGTTCAGAATTAACACACAAACCTAATTTATAGATAAGGAATGTAAATAAGCCTATTTTTACAAAATATATGTTCGGTATAAGAGTGCGAACGATTCTTTCACGCGCTATTAACTTTGTTGTTATGTTTTTTATTACTATTTTATGGTAATCATTTGTCGTCTTTGTTTTGGAATCCCTATTTGTATAATGATTTTTCTACTCCATAACGAGGATTAGGTATAATCAACAAAATATGCTAACGAGTTCAGATATATGAATTTCCAACACAGGAAAAGTACAGTGCCCAATAGAGCCTTTAGTACTTTATCGCTGTAACTTATTCGGACATGTTCCTACGAATGTCAAGATATCATAACATAAAAATATTGCGACAAGGTTCCACATAGCATAGCTTGATGTGTATTCCACTGTACAAACACTTAATTCAGAGTACAAAGACCACACATTGCGTTGAAGGCAATAAAATGTATACGACTTATTTAAATATCCTAGTGTCTGCATAGCGGAAATATAGAGCAAGTGACATTCTTATTCGGCACTGACACATTACTTCCGCGGCCACCATTTTGACGTCATCGACGCGTGTACACAAGATGGCGGTCTAAAACATGCATTCGAATAAGTTAATGCAAATTGTACCTTGTAAATAAGTCATACGCTATTTGCGTCATTCAAAACTGGAATTCAATGTTTTTTGAAGATTTTTTTGCAAGACACATGAAATAAGGAAGCAAGGTGTTGGTTGCAAAATGATATGGCATAACAAATGAATCTGAGTTATGAATGGATACCTTTTTGTCTGTATCCTTGACAGTTGAATTAAAATATTCAACTTGTTCATGTTTCAAAATTCTTCTGGCCATTCATTTTGAAACCCAACTTTCTCGATATTATTAGGTATACCTACGTTTGAAACAAAAACTAACTTTCACATAAGTACTTTATAAATTATTTAGATTTTCATAAGATTTAGAAATACTAAATCTTTTACAAATAAGAAAGTATACCTAATATGGATGACATTCCCGAGAGTTCTAGAAACTTTGTTCTAACCTTCACTTTATAAAAAAACCGGCCAAATCGTGCGAGTCGCGCCTCGCACTGTAGGGTTCCGTGCGTAATGAGCAAAAAACGTTCGTTTATTTTGATCATAACTCAGAAACTGTATAAGATGTAACAAGTTTTAGTATTTGCTATTAAAAAAGAGGATATGACAAATATTGTAGCCAATTTTCAAGTTCCTAGTTAATACCGTTCATAAGATAGATCTGGTAACAAAAATGGTCTGAAATTGAAATTTTGACGGGCTCATACGTCGTTATTTTACTACGAAAAAAGTTATAAAAAGTACAGTGGAAGACACATCAAGCTATACCCTATAGAACCCTGTCGCAATAAGTTTCTGTTATGCTTCCTTGGCATTCATATAAATGTGTAAAATTAAGTTCAAGCGACTAAGTACTAAAGGGTATAGCTTGATGTGTCTTCTTCTTCAGTCCTAAACAATGATACTCCACACGATTGGGTAAAGACTACAATTTTAGAACATAAAGCTGTCCACTAACCTTCTTCTCCGTCAACTTCTCGCAGCGACGCTGTTTGCAGATCTGGTGCGATTTGTCGTTGCGACACGGCGCGCAGTCGCCGCAGTTGTCTTTGCGCTGGCAGCCTATGCATTCGCCGCATCGTTTTCGTTTCTTCTTCGTCTGTGATGGGAAAAACAGGGGTTGACTTATTTTGATTGTTTTTAGATGATTAGTTAGGGATCGACTCCGTCCGAATAATCGATTTTTGATACAGATTGTAGAGAATACTACTTGTGTACTTATTTAATGTAAGTAATTATAAACTTACATTAAAAGACACTGATTTAGATAGATACTTAGTCGTTTTGTACTACAAGCAAGACTTATGTTTATATATGTCATGGACTAAGTGATTAATGGTGGTATTTATAATTCCCGGGCAGTATGAATAATGACAAGTCGAATTGTGCAATATGACACAGAAACCTGGTGGATGCGAAACCGATTCATTATGACAACCACGCAACGAGCCCCACATTGCGGGGCTCCTTCGTTTTAACTTTGTGCCCCCTTAATTAACGACGCTTTGACCAGCCATAGTATGATAATCATATTGCCGCCTCATTTTGGGCAATATTCAAACTATCTGGACATTATGAATAATTTTATATTAATCACTTGATATTTTTGTGGTAGAGTCAAGAATTTTTCTATCGTATGTCCACCTCGTCGTTAACAAATCGTACTTTCCATAGATGCTTAGAATAGATACTCGTATTTGTGGTTGGTTGCGTATGGTAACATTGCTCGATTGACTTGCAAATTTCTTAAATCTTGTTAATTCACTCAATTAACATCTAAATCTAACATAACTGAATTAATGTGAAAACGTATAATATATTTGCTTAGTTATCTAAGTAAGTATCTACAATTCATTTATTATTATTTATTTATATAAATTAGCAACGACAAACAGGCAGACGGGCCACCTGATGGTAAGTAGTCACCGTCGCCTAGAGACACGTGCAGTACCAGGGGTATTTCTCCCCATTATTGTTTTAAATGATGATTTTCATAATCATGTTTTGGACACTGATTGTCAGTCATGCAGAATTTTCTTTAGGCGGATTCTTATCACCATTCCTGGCTAATCAACTTTGAAAGTTCCTACAATTATTAGAAGAAAATTATTAGATATTAGATACCTATGAGGAAACAAAGTAGATCGGAGTTTCGTCGACATTGCTCGAACCCCCATGGGCTATGGTAAAGTCAGATTTGCGGGTTTGAGCCCCGTCGGAGGAATATCTTTTTCACTTGTTCCAATATTTGTAGTAGTCTTTTTTTCTAAGGGTTTTTCTGTACTGAACCCTAAAAACTGATCACGAGGTAGGTCTTAATTATTATCAATGATATTAAGTATGTTTCTCGCGTGTCCTAACTTCCATTCATTTAAAAAGATCGTTACAATTAATGACAGACTTTGGAGTATTCTGCACTGGTTTGGTTTCATTTAATGACCCGGTCCAGTCGTGCGCCAGCGCATTCAATTGTTGAAACTCGGGTAATTCCCATTTCCACTTTTGAATTAGTCCTTTTTTAGATATGGAAGGAGATATACCTATAGGAAAAAATGATAATAAAAAAGTAAATAAATTGATACGAATAAATTTTGGTAAATTTTGTCCCGCAAGCGTTGGATTTTCTTCATTTACAGAATTTGGATTTGATTTAACTAAATAAATGTGAATAGTATTAGTGATTCAGAATAATTAATTTTATAACTTGCTTACATAGAATTTATTTCGGTTGCACGTTTCATAAAACTGATGAATATTTTGGTCGTGTCGTGCCGGCCATAAAGAATAGCACCATCCCAACTCTTCCCGTGGGTGTCATACGAGGCGACTAAGGGTCTTAGTGGCTACTATTCTACACCTAGTAGACGGCGATAGGCTCGCCACCTATCACGTTTGTCCACCATATCTTACGGCGAAAAGTGGGAACTACCTGTCGGTGGTTCCTCTGTTTACCCCCTTTAGGATTATGAACTCAAAATATCTATATATTTTGTGTTGTAGAAGTGAGCTTATGTATGTATTAAAGTATTTTTGAGTAAATAAAACAGCGTTTGCCACTTTTTACCTTTTAACTTAATACATTCAAATTCACTACATAATGCAAATAGCTTTTCTATACACACATAATTAATTCACTACCCATAAAAACCATAACAGCTGTTGTGCGGAGAGTGCCGCCATTTTGCTGGAACAACGTACATAATTTTATTCGCGCACTGCCTCGTGCTATCGGCGGCTATAAGATCGGAATCAGCCGATTGTGATCCCCGACAAACAGCTGACGGAATTTCAAAAATGGAACACCTACGAGGGGCGTTCAATAAATTTTCGGTATTGTCATGAAAAGAAAAATTGTAAACGTTTATTTAGCACTGTAAACACCACAATATAGAACACAATACAGAAGTATACAAAGTTTAATACATGCAGCACAGAATATCTGGTGTGGTACAGTGCCAAAAAGGGTACACCAGCTCAGCATAATGCTGAGGCAACCCACAACGCTGATCTTCAGATGGCCCCTCAGCGACTGCACGGACGAAGAAAGCAACAGTGTGTGCGTGTTGTGTTGTATGAATGAGGATATTAGTGTGTATGTGAAGTACTGAGTGTGAAACAATAAATGAACAAAATTATATTTTTTATTTTCTTCTTTAGATCTTTCTTCAAGTTTGGAAATAAAAATAAATCACTAGGGGCCTGGTCTAGGCAGTAGGGTGATTAATTTCTTCGTACCTACACTCCCGCACAGCAGCCTTGGCAACTTGAGCTGTGTGCACGGGCGCGTTGTCATACAGAAGCAAAACTCCGCGGGCTAGCTTTCCACGTCTGTTTTCGTTGATAGCTTCTTTTAATCATCGTAAAGTATTAGCATACTTTGGCCCATTTATAGTTTTACCTGCTTCTTCATATTCAATAAACAGAATGCCCTTGCAATCCCAACGTGGCCATCACCTTTCCAGCGGATTGAGTCACTTTGAACTTCTATGGATGGTCTGTGCCTTTTTTGTGCCACTGCATGGACTCTTGTTTGCTTTCAGAGTCATAGTGATGAAGCCAGGTTTCATCACCGGTAACAATCAGATCGATCACTCCGACAGGGTTCTTGCCACAGAGCTCCAAAAACTCCTTACAACAATCGACGCGCATTTCCTTTGGATGAGCCGTGACCATTCGCGGCACCCATCTTGCACTGAGTTTTGAAAGATGAAGACGTTCATAAAGGATAGTATGTATGGTATCAACGGATAGGCCGGTTAACTCCGCTATTATTTTCACCCTGATTCGAGCATCTTTCAATACAAGTTTTTCGACATTTTCCACGTTTTCTTCAGTAGTGGCTTCAATCAGGCGCCCAGGGCTAGGGTCGTCTTCCATACTTTCTCTACCCTGTTTAAAAACACTTGACCACTTTTGAACTATTGATAATGAAGGAGCAGACTCTTGGTAAACGGTTACCATCTCTTCAAGGTTAATTTTTTGACTTTTACCTTGTTTTGTTAGGAATTTTATCACAGCGCAAAATTCGAGTTTCGTCAACTTTGTTACGTCACTCTTTATGCTTATGTTGTAAACGCGATTGCAAGAAAACGAATGAAATTAGCAGTAACTATCAAAACAATCCGTATATGATTAGTAAATTACCCTTATATCGAGAACATATTGAATGCCCTACATACATAAAGCTTTTGGTTTAGTTAATTTACTACTATACTGGCTTGACATGCATTTTATAGACTTGATGCGATAGTATCAGAATAAACCTACTGGAGATTTTGATTTATTTAGGACAACCAGTAGGTATTACATTCATACTACAAACAAAAACATTCATCGAAATACAGAGATATTTAACAAAAGAAATTTAAAATGAAGATAAATTGATATTAAGATTTTTTTGTATAAGGTACTTTCTTGGAGGTATAACTCTGTACAGTATCGGTGGAGAGATACCAGCGTTTTACTTATTTCTGCATTAAAACAGTGTTTTGTGAGTGTTTTTATAATATATTTTTTTAATTGACTACATAACCCGCATTTGACCTCGATCTCGCCTGATGGTAAGCGACGATGAGGTCGACGATGGACCATGCGGGTCCAGTAAATGCCTGTTTATTTCGGTTTGAAGGGTGAGAATAGAGCCAGTGTAATTACCGTCACACGAAGCACTTCATCCAAGTCCTCAAGGTTAGCAGCGCATTGAAAACCCTCTCATAATAATACAGTTAGGTTGGAATTTCAATGGGCGACGGTGACCACTTAACATCAGTTGGTCCGTTTGCTCGTCTGCTCTCCTTATACATAAAAAAACCTATTTGTTATTTCTTATGTTTATTTTTTATTTTTATATGTTTATTTTTATATGTTTATTTTTATATGTTTAAACTTATGTTTATTTACGATTAACATGTACTTACTTAAGTATAATTATATATTGTAAGTATAAAGTTATGTCTAACATTTAAAATAGAACCTGATAAAGTAGTCGTGTCAACAATTTTTGTAATAGAACTTAAGTTACAAATTCTTTTTGAATACGATATTTTTATTGACTTCGATAATTTTCCACCTTGATGAAGAAAAAATTCTGTCCTTTACTTAATGTTTTCCACATTAAAACGTTCTATTACTAAGTTATCCAGTTTAGCAGATGTGCCTAAGTTAATTAAAGTAGAATAGTGTAACTATACAGAGGTGAAAAACTTGGAGCGGAATAAAACACTTATTATGCACTGTCATGCCATTTCAGGATCTATTTTCTAACATATATGGTGTGCAAATATCAATTACTTTTTCTTTCACTTATTGCACGTCAAGTGACAAGTGGAAAATATATATTAAGCCCGTGTCTACCAGGTGAGATTGAGGTCAAACGCGGGTATGTCGTAAAAAAAAATTTAAAATAAATTAGAAATATGTAAGTACATGATACGTAATCTTTTATTAAAAGGTGGATTGAGCATTTATTTAATAAAAATCCAATTTTTAATCTATAATATTACTAAAACTAAACTTAGACTAAGAAGAAGAAAAAACTAAAGATAAAATTAGATAGATAGATAGATGGAAACACTTTATTGTACACAAATACAGGAAAAGTAAAACTACAGGGATAGTAGCACGATATGTACAAAGGCGGCCTTATCACTTAAAGATAATGATAAGATAATGATTTAAGATGATGATAGACTGGCAAAATTTAAAGTCACCCCGCTTCATCTTAGGCGCAAACACCAAGACCTAATAATCCTACATAAAATTCTTCATTCCACCATAGATTCACCTTCCTTGCTGTCCTGTCTAAACTTCAACACGAACTTTAAACTTCGCAATCCTAAAACATTTGTATTAAATGTTTTTAAGAACAACACATCGTTCTATAACCCTACTGTGCGAATGTGTAGATTGTTTAACGAAATCTCTTCGAACAGCAACAATAAGCCATCGATAGACTTATTTGATCCTAGGCCATTAGTTTTTAAAAGACGGGTTAAGGATGTCCTCAAGTAGCTATCCACGCACCTACTTTATAGTCTTTACTTTATTATTTTTATTTTTCAAATAGGCATAAGTTTTTTAGTCATTACATTCAATAGTATTTTTTCATAACTCAATATTGTACAACAATCAATTTTCTACTTCCTAACCATGCTGTGTTTACACGGTAAGGGTTACGACCTAGCTCATAACTTTATATTGATTTTTCTGTAATTTCTATGATTGTAATCTGTTGTGTTTACCTAAATAAATTAAATTAAAATTAAAGCGATCTCTTCCAGGAAACCTCTGAAGTTAAAGAAATTAAAGAAATTAGCGACAGTGTAGTGTGAGGATATGAAAAAGTTTACTAATTGGGTGATAAAATTTCAGCGGGCAAGATTTGAACTTGCGACCTGCGGTTTCGTGTTCCGTTTTTAACCCTTTTTCTAATTTATATGTAAGTAGTCTATGCGAAATGCTTAATAAATAAAATTGGTTAAAAATATCCTTTTAGTTTTTGTCACCGAAAAAAAAGTCACAGATCATGGGTACTATTATTTTCATGTCTTTTCGCTAGTAATATGATATTATGTCTTTGATCTAGACAGTTTAAAACTCAACTATATTATTTACTTTTTTTTTAAATCTCAGTTTAGAGGCTTTGGTACACGACAAGGTGACCATGCCAGCCTCGTTAGGATCACTAAGAAAAGGGAATCGTACACGAAATATCTTTAGATTACTATTGGCACCTAGACGATTTATTTGCTATGTGGTGCTGGGGCTAAAGAATAGCACCACCCCAACTCTTCCCGTAGGTTTCATTAAGGCGACTAAGGATCTTAGTGGATTCTATTCTACACCTAGTAGATGGTGGTGGGCTCGCCGCCTAACACGTTTGTCCACTAAATCTTACGGCGAAAAGTGGGATCTACTTGTGATTGAAGGTAGTTCCTCTGTCTACCTCTGGGATTATGGACGTGAGAGTTTATATACATATATATAGGTACGTATTATATATGTACCTTATCATCAGCATATTAATGTCCCCACTGTTGGGGCACAGACCTCCCCTTGTACAAAGGCGTACGGGCCATGATCCACCGAGCGGGTCCAGTGCTGATTGGGGGATTTCACACGCCTACGGAAACTTTTAATTTCCTGAGACATGCAGGTTTCCTCACCGTTAGAGCAGTCGGTAAATGTACGTAAGTCTTCGAAAAAATCGGAAAAACTCCTTGGTACATGGCATCGAATCCGGACCTCACGCATGGGAGTCCGGCGTCCTAGGCGCTAAGCCACCGACGCTCATATATGTACCTACCTATAATAAATCTCTCAAAGAATAACTACTTACTAGTTCGTTCAGTTCTAGGAAAGTTTCTCGGATTTTCCCGTTTGAATCACCGGCTGTGCTAGTAGCCTATGATTAGTGACTCTTTGTTTTGTTATAGCATAATATTCTTTATTACTATATTTATAGCGTTCAGAATCAGAATACACTGTACCTTACCTAATAAGTTATATGAAACTCTTCAATGCGTTGGAAGGGGTCTTTACTTTTAGAAATAGAGAACTTAATTAACTATGTCGAACTAATAATGCAATTAGCACACTAGCGATTTCGAAACGGAATCGGATCGAACACCGAAAGATAGATTTCTATTGGTTTGGTCCGATTTCCTTTCAATGAAAACACTACACGTGATTAAGCAATGCGTATATACAGCACATTTTTAATACAAATATACTTTATTGCACACCCGGGACAAAACGCGGGGAGGGGTTCCATCCTTATGTTGTTGATATCCCATCTGCGAAGCGATTTGCTTCTTCGTTCATTATGCGAACGGCTAAGGAATGGAACAGCCTACCGGCGTCTGTATTTCCCGAAACCTACAACCTTGGGATCTTCAAGGCCAGAGTGAATAGGCATTTACTGGACCCGCGGGCTTCATCGTCGACCTCATCGTCGCTTACCAACAGGCGAGATCGAGGTCAAATGCGGGTTAGTAGTAAATAAAATAAAAAAACTTACAACATAAAGGGAGGTACAATACAATGTGCAGAAGGCGGGCTTATCTTCCAGGCTACCTTCAGGTGATGGAAAAATAATATGATGCAAAATGTACGGGTGCAAATGCCGTATGAAATATATTTTTGGTACTTGCCACATACGGTCATAATATGGATAAGTATGCCCAATAATCCCGGGATTTCCGCGATTGAATAAATATATTATTTAGATTTTTAACGTTATATTTGTTTTGATACACATTTAAGATTGGTGGCGAAATATTTTTTTTTAAGATTCATGGCGCTAGTGTACCTATGGTAGTGTTTTAACATCTTCGTAAGTTCTCAATTTTTAAAAAATCGTAATCCGCCGAGTAAGGGCGAGGTTTATAAAAGTAATTTACAACATTTGCTCGATAACTTAAAACGGGATCCCGAAATCATATTAATATAACCTTTGAGGACATTGACCCGAAAGAGCCCTACCTACACCGATCAGTGATAATTAGCTTAAAACATTTTTAACAAAAACGCCTTTGACTAAATCTATCGTATATTTGAGTAAAAATTATTTGACCAAACGCACCTTGGCAAAAAGTGTATTTTGACGAAAAGCTCCTTTGGCTTATCGCAAGATCGCAGCAATCAGCCCATAAAACGTTGTTTTAGCATAAAACTTCCATTCTGACTACATTAAGACTAGTTTTATTTCTTTCTAAAGCTGTGACAAAGCGAAAGGGACAGATTGCTTTAAAAGTTAAGACGTTCCATGCAACTGAGACGGTAAGTTACATGTTAAAAAAGTATAAAGTAGCAGAAAAATGCAATTTATTTTTGCGATTTTCTTAAACTTCTCGTTAGTGCGCATAGCAGCGCATCAAAAACCCTCTAATATTAATAAAGTGAGGTGAGATGTCTATGGGCGACGGTGACCACTTACCATCAGGTGGCCCGTTTGCTCGTCTGCTCTCCTTATTTAATATTAAAAAAAATAGTGGTTCGTTTTGTAGTTTCACTCTGTGATTCTGCGGCGGGACATGACAATTCGCCAGAGACTAGACCGGTTGAAATTTCCGTCATAACTCCTAGGAGTGTTAAAATGTGTCTACACCACAACATTTTGATGCTGAAAAACTAAAAACTGTTTTAAATCGCTTAATGTTTAGGCTGATGGCCTGTGTTGCCAATGCCTTGTTAAATAATAAATAAAATAATAATAATAATTTGCGATTTTCTTAAAAATTTCAAGATCGTTTCTTAAAATGTTGTTACTACTCGTAGATGGAAAATCCTACATACTAATGAAACAGTTTTAGATCGCTCCAGTATGCTCCCGTAGTTATTGTAAAAATCTCAATCATAATTTTTTGCCCAGTATAACATTTCCTAGATATAGGTACAGTACAGTGGATGTTTTGAATTCAGACTTGACATTTGTGTAATAAAAGCCGATCAACTGAAAAATCGCGTATTTTTACTGCATTTTCCGTAATTTATTTCAGTGAACGACACATCTTTATTTATTTATTTACACTTTATTGTACAACAATTGACTTAATAAAAACAATTAAAATGTGACATTGTACAAAGGGTGAACTTATCTCTAAAAGATATTTGTTCCAGCAACCCGCTCAACCCCCAATCTTTAGTACTTTTTTTAATGTTTCAAGTTTAATGTTTATTCGTTAACAAATAATTCATTTGTACTTTGTGAAACTTGTTTTATTAACACCTTAAACTTGTTTTATTTGTATTATTATTATTGTGGATCGAAGAGGAATAAGAAGTATCCATAGATCCACGTGTGGATCGAAGAGGAAAAAAAGGTGTCCGTGGATCCACATGTGGATCCGAGCTGTGGATCCAAGTGGACGGAGCGACTTATCTGACACATTCATAGGAATGTTAAGGAATCTTTATAAAAACGTATTGTGACAGAGTTCCACAGAGTATAGCTAGATGTGTCTTCCACTGTACATTTCTTGCCTACATTTTAACTCGTTTAAGTTATCGAAACAACTTGTAGATCTGTCTACTTGTACATTAAAAGACACGCAAGTTAATGACCAAACTGTCAATTTTCTTAAACCCACTAAGTTACCAATAAAAAATACTTAATGAGCCCTTTTAACCAAATAAGCAATTTATTTATTACTTTTTCTCAGAAATTGTATCGCATGTCTGGAATATTAGCGTTTGAAGTAACGGTGTGTTTTTTTAGTTGAAAAATTGCAATTGTATTTTATCATTAGTTACCATTTTCGTGCGGTTAATGACTGTTGTGAGTGGTTTTTGATACAATCTGAATTTTCTTTGTGCGAAACATAACATTTGAATTATTTGTACGCAGAAAGAAATATTATACCTACTAATTTACGTTATTCCTAATTCATTTTCAAAAAGACTGTGTTTGAAAACGGAATCTCTATAGATTCTATACTGCTTTTAGTGATTCCATGACAACTATTATTAAAAAATGCTTTTTTCAATGTATCAAGTAAGTAGGTATTTGCTGAAATATGTATAAGGACAAGAATCTGCCCAATCCACTAATCTGTCGAATTGGGAATTTGCTGAATCAAGAATCTGTCCAATCCCGAATCTGTCCAATCCCGAGCAAGGGTTAGTAAGGTATTAAAGGTAAGTATTTTTTTTTTAATTTGTTTATTACAAAATCCACAGCACTTAAATTTAAAAACAAAAAAGTCCATTAAAAAAACATACTGCCAATTAAAGATTTCCTATTTTAAAACAACGCCTATAGGGAGAAATAAGTTTTGGTGTGTGTGTATATGGATGTGTTTATTGGAAATGTGTGTGAGCGTGTTTGTGTAGAAGAGAGTGTTTTTTTTTATGTATAACTAAACCCGCATTTGACCTCGATCTCGCCTGATGGTAAGCGACGATGAGGTCGACGATGGAGCATGCGGGTCCAGTAAATGCCTATTCACTCTGGCCTTGAAGATCCCAAGGTTGTAGGTTTCGGGAAATACAGACGCCGGCAGGCTGTTCCATTCCTTAGCCGTTCGCATAATGAACGAAGAAGCAAATCGCTTCGTACGAGCAGATGGAATATCAACAACATAAGGATGGAACCCCTCCCCGCGCCTGGTAGTCCGAAGGCGGAATGGAGATGCTGGAATTAGGTCGTGCAATTCCGATGCGCACTCTCCGAAATGTATCCTATAAAATACCGATAGAGTGTAAGGGTGAAAGGGGTGTGTAATAACATATTTTACCTTTCTTGGTGTGCAAATATTTGAATTGTGAGCAATTGGTACAATTTCTCAAAACTAGCGGTACCTAAATGAATACGAACACTGAACACATTTTTTATTGGAATTTTGATCTATTTTATAGACTTTTTCTGGCCACTCCTGGAATTATTAAGTGTGTTTTTGGAAGGTGCCTAGGCGAATGAATTAGCGAGTTTTTTTCATTTTTAACAGCTGTTAATTGGAGTTGAAAACGCCCGCCATACTTTGCTATTTCAACTTATTCTCAAATAAAAATAACATTAAAATACTACCCGTATCTTGACCGACATAGGTAGGTCTTACTTAGAAATAAATAATTATTTCTAACTAAAACATACATCAATGTCAAAAGGCCTACAGTGGTCCTACATTAATTGAACATGATCCATCGAGATAGCAATCGGAATTAAGTCATTCTGAACAGCTGGCCTTTGGCCGAATGAAGAGATGACAGTAACGATAAGTGAGGCGAATCCTATACTATTGCTGACGTTAAATAAATGCTGTTTTTATTATTATAGGAAGACCAGATAAGCAAACGGGCCATCTGATGGTAAGTGATTACCTACGCGATGGTAATGTTATTAGAGGGTTTTCGATGCGCTGCTAACCTTGAGGACTTAGGCGCAAAATATATACAAGAGGCGTGCCGCCAGCGCGCTGCCGGCGCAACGTCGGCGCGCCGCCGCCTCTGTCTCTTTTGCACCCGTCGCTTTTATACATTTTGTATGCAAAAAGATTAAGAGGCGGCGCGACGGTAGCGCGTCGCCGTCGTGCCCTCTCGACACCTCTTACACCTCTTACGGCGGCGGCGCGCCGACGTTGCGCCGGCAGCGCGCTGCCGTCACGCCTCTTGTATATGTTTTGCGCCGTAGATAGAGTGCCTCATGCCATGGTGCCACCCTGTCCCACCCATGACACCCACGGGAAGAGTTGGGGTGGTGCTATTCTTGGGTGTCGATCCATAAAAATCAAAATGCGTTAAGGATTATCACACCAAAACGAAATTCAGGCTCGTGAATAAATCCGCAACGGATCCGCAAAACAGAATAATACGTGTACGGAAATTACGTTTGAAAATATCAAAAGTTTTCGCAAGCATGACCATGGTACATATGTATGTACATAATCCCGAGGGGGTAGACAGAGGAACCACCTTCATCACAGGTAGGTAGTTCCCACTTTTCGCCGTAAGATTTGGTGGACAAACGTGATAGCCTATTGCTGTCTACTAGGTAGTATCCACAAAATCCCTTATAACAATTTTAATGACTAAACTTGTCAAATTGGTTACACCTTGCAACACTATAGAAAATAATAATATGCAACTGGACTCTACTAATAGAAAAACGAGAAAACAAAATATGTGGAATTTTTTTATCAATTCCAATTCATTAGACAAATACCATCATCTAAACTGAAACAGCAACAAAAACTTTATAATTAGTCACTTAGATACGAGCAGCTGCGCTGCAAAGGTGTTCGCTATTAGACGAGGAAGCGCTGACATTTATCGCTGGAATGTCGCAGTCTGGACCGGGCCTTAGCCTGCTGTTAGAACTACAGGTAAACCGCTTAACTGTGGGGGCAAGAGGGGCGCGCGGCGGGAAGCCAGAGGGCGAGCATGCGGCGTGCGGGCGGTACTGTGTTCCGATGGAACAGCCTGCAACGCCTGGAACGCATGCTCCATCGTCGTACTCATCGTCGCTTACCATCAGGCAAGATCGAGGTCAAATGCGGGTTTAGTAGTCAATAAAATAAAATAAAGATTGGAAAGGTAAAAGAGCCAGCGTAATTACCGACTCATGAGACATTTCAAGTCCTCAATGTTAGCAGGGCTTCGAAAATCCTCAAATAACTTCGTAGTGAGGTGAGAAGTCTATATGGGCGACGGTGACCACCTACCATCATAAAAATAAACATATGCTAGGAATACAGTAGCATCTCTAGCAGAACTTTCTACAGTAGGCTTCAATTACTCGGTAGTGTTATAAGAGGAATATGTAAAAAAAGCTCAAATGTGCTTCATTACTCATTTCTTAGTGTTGGCAAGTCAATGAACAATGCTTTTAACTTTGGACACGCAAACTTCAGGTGAAGGTTTACCTTAGCCCGGAGAGTGATCTAATGTCTGTGCAGTGTAATTTCTGTGTATGTAAAAAGTGTTATTATAAAATAAATTACTATTTAAATGATAAAGAGGCTTGGTCCCAAATTCAGCTCTGCACATCGTGTATATTATTATCTTCATACATAATTGTAGTAATAAATATTGTTAAGTATGTTTATTTTAAAAGATGTGCTGCTGATTGTTTCTTCCGCTTCTTTTCGTTCAGCCACAGCACGTTACGAAGCTGCTGTAGATTAAAAATGTGACGTTGTAAAAATCTGATTCTGATTTTAGTGACGGCAACTGAAAGCACTTTGTTCTCGAATGTAAGTAAGCACTTCTGATGCTGACTGTATCTAACTTCAATTGGGCTCAACCTCCACTATTAAAACATACTCTACCCCTTTCTATTAATTATCCAAAATACTGTCTCTCACTTTTATGTGGTGTTAACGTCTGGACACACCTTAAAAATTGAATGGGACATAATGAAAGTACCGCAAAGCCTGGAGGCTTTTCAGAATTGCTGCCTAATTGCATCCGCCGTTAAATTTGAATGAAAGTCATAAAATTTTCTAAGCAGGACACGCGTAAATCGGCCGACTTTAATTTGTGTTTTAAACGAGAGACCAAGTTAATTTATTGGCGGAGCAGGAGAATCGGCTAACTATTAAATTTATAGCCGCGAAGACAGAGAGTTCGGCCATTTCGAAACTCCGGGCCCGGGAATAAAAACTGCTTCCCGAATAATAAAAGGTGGAATTACGGGAAAAGTTTCGCTTTTTCGGGATTCTCTCGAATATCCACTTTCTGCGCGTAGTCGGATGAAATTCTGAGAATTCTCATATCTTTCGTCGAATATTCAGTCAGCTTTTCGGTACTCCCAGGCGGCTTGTTTACGCAATTCGCCGATTCGCGGAAAGGAAGATTAGTTGACGTTCCCGATTTTATTGTGTTACATTTAGACTTGCTCCGAGTTACATGTTCACTTTATTTAGTGTTATTCTTAAAGGGAATTGTGTTAAGGACAAGTAATTTAAGTTTTCCGAAAGGAAATCAAATCGGAGCTTTACCCGGACAGAGTCGAATCGAATCAAAAGTCGAGACATCGTCGTTGAGACTTGAGACTAACTTAATTTTGCTTATCATCAAAATTGCTTGAGCAATTTCAATCACGGCAGATTCAACGATGTTTGTCTCGACTTCGGAATAATAGATAATAATGAAGGTCTTACCTGTTTTTCGCTGGATATGTCGTCGAGATCCATGGGGCCGGTCGTCATGGGCGGCGCCCCATGCATAGGCGACTTAAAGCCGGCCGTGGACGACACCGCCGCCACTTGCCCGCTGCTTTCCGACCCTACTTCCATATTAGACCCGTCCGATTCTGAACTATTCGCTCTCATTTTCCGCCTCTCTTTCTTCCTGTAATCCGACCTCGTAGGTGACGAACCGTTTCCAAAACCATTCGTCTTCTTCTCATACCCATTATCAATCAACATGGGGTTCTGGAAGTTACTATGATGCAGCCCATTTGGAGTGTATTTATCTTGCAAAGCTTTGACATCGAACGGTTCGTTCTTCAATACATGAACGACCGTCGGGCTCTGAATGTTCTGTATTAAACTTCCATTCTGATGTATGAGTGTTCCATTTTGGTGTAAGATCCCATTCTGTGTCGGAAAGGCGTTTATGGTTGCGATATTTGGTTGGTAAAGCTGTATGTGTCTGTCATCGATATACGCTTGCCCCGCTGGCGCCAGTTCTCGGGCTTGTAAAGGCGCTGGCACGATCGGGTAGCTTCTAGCGTTTACAGCTGTTAACGTATGGAATGTTGTTGCGTTTACTGGGGACAACGTCGTCAGTGTCGTCGATAGCGGCGTCACTTGCGCCAGCGTGGTTAGATGCGCAGGAGACGAGGACGTCGTGAGTTGCGTGAGCTGTGTTAACTGACTAGGACTCGCGCTCGGCGTCTGGCTGGCCGTCACTGGCACCGGAGTCACGCTCGGCAATCCTGTCTCCGGGATCACTGTCGTCTCAGGAAACGTTTGAAACTGACTCTGGAAGGACGGCAGCTTGTTCGCTATAGGCTGCAGCGTGACTGACTGATACTCCAGCGGGCCTGAAAACCCGGCCCGTAGTATCGCGTCTTTCGAATTCACCGTGATCGGCATCGATTCCCAGGGTCGATACTGCGCCTGGCTGGCGATCACTGAGACCGTGTCGCCTGTTCTCTCGTAGTACTCCCAACCCGGGTCTAGTAGTCGAGCGTCGGCTGTTAATATGCGTTGCTCGTTCTCCGCCATTTCACCGAAGGTGGAGAATGGCGGGAGGTACGCGCCGTCCGCGCCGTGGCTGCGCAGCGCTTCGCTCATGACTCCTTCCCTCGCCGCTGCCTCATCGTGCCACTTCTCCGTCGCTCTCTTTACAAAAATAAGCTCTACCTCTATTGCTATGTCTATTGTTGTACTGAACACTCGCGACTGCACTGGAACTTATACTTTGTACTTTAAAACCTTTGACTTCTTCGAGTCTGTTTTTAATATATGTAGCACTTAATTTACGGTTATACGGCACACTGGTTTACACTACACTAATCACAATATCTTCGTTTGATCACTAACAAATAAATAATGTAGAAAATCCTTAAATAAGAGGCAGTTTTACTTACACAAGTCTTAATCTACGGGTTGTTTTTATAAAAATCTTTGGCTGACTTTTTTCTTTTTTACAAAATGCTTCGTGGAATAGGTTCGTTTCTTAAATTGTTAACGATCGATAAAATATTTTGTGCACTCGTTTAACGATTTCTATTTATTTTGGAACGTTGAAATACTGGTCGTTGATAGATTCTTTATCTTTCGCTTGTTCGAAGGCTTCTTGTTATTGTAAATACCGATCACTTCAGACTTAAATTAATTTGTACTGTTTGGGAGTTAGCGTATACTATTTACGATTATTTTTTATCGTTAAAAGGTTAAAAAATAGTGCTTATATTTAGATTTTCGAAACGAAAGATATGACTGGAGGCTTTGGTTGACGATTTCGTGGATTTTGGTTGATTGTTGTTTTAGTAGCGGTGCAGGAGGCGGTGGACTGTTGCGGTGTTATCCGTGCGGCCTGCACCAATCTGTAACAATAAAAAAAACTTTATTTAAAAAACAATAAATACCTATGTAAATAAGTACACTCAATGGTCTACAATAGAGCGACAAGTGATAAGTGACAAGTGACAAGTGACAAGTGATAAGTGACAAGTGATAAGTAATAAGTGACAAGTGATAAGTGACAAGTGATAAGTAATAAGTGACAAGTGATAAGTGACTTGTGATTAGTGACTACTGATAAGTTACAGGTGATAAATTACAAGTGACTAGTGACATGTTTACATTCACTTTCTCTGCATCAAACATGAGAATTCCCTTGCACAAAAGACAGCTTGTTGCATGCACAACGGACAATTTTTAAGAAACGGAAGGAAATATGTAGAAACCTGTAGGAAAGTAAATACCTAAATATAAACCGAAGTACAAAAATACGCTTTCGAAATTGAAATAATGCGGCCTATTTCGCGAGGCGCGCGCTAAAATAAATTTGAAATAAGAACAAAGATGGAGGGAAACGTAAGAAAATTCGGAAGTTACGGGGTAGGCCGACATGTTTACAGCCGCGCGGTAGCGCATGCGCCCGGCAATGTTTTGAACAGGCCTCGAATCGATGGCGCAAAACACGGAGTCTTGCATTCGATTTTCGATTGTTATTCTTGAAAATGATTTCTTTATTTTGTCAAAGTAAGAATTATCTATCAGTCAGCCTGGTGTGGTAGATACTATCCTTTTACCTATTTCTACCACGCAGCAGCAACATAATAATAATAAAAGAGTTGTCAAACTTAGCAGAGCATCGAAAAAAAATAATTTCTAAATTCCTCTAATACCACTTATTATCAAGTGGCCCGTTTTCTCTGCTCTCCTTATACAATGAAACAAAAATAATTAATTCTTTCTCTATATGAAGTTCCATGGAGCAACGAACACTTATCAACTTCGTAACGTTACTACAACCCGTTGCAGACGATGCGAGTAGCTTGCGCAAGTACTACTGTTTATCAAATTTCATTATGTGAACACTTTTTGCTTAGTGAAAGTGCCAGTGATCTCCTACATTTAAACGCTTGTGCCAGTACTAATGATTAGTACTTGCGCCAGCTACTGCGCATCGTGTATAACGGGCTATACTCATAGTTCTTTTTTTTTAGGTAATTCGATGCCAATACGTTGCGAGAGAAAGCGAACGACATAAATACTGCTGAGATTCAAATCATCCCAAATTCAAAAATCCAAAAGCAAATCCGCACCTACCTTCACGCTAAACTCGCAAATCGTCTACGCCATTATGCCTGATAAAGAACTTCGCGGGCCGATAATCACGTGTCATGTGCCGCTAACATTTCCCGCCCGGTGACGTCACAACCTCCCCCGCCCCCCGACCTGACCCCGTTACACCCTGTGCGTGCACCCCCGAGGTAGAGCCTTAACCCTATCTATTTTTGTAGAGTCTTGCACAGGTTTTTCTAGATTTTGAAGGAACAAGAATTTCATGAAGGACCTCTCGTCTCTACTTAAAGCTTTTTAAAAATTGAATTATAGGTTTTTTTAATATATGTACTCGTATATTCAGACTAGATCCGCGTTTGACCACATCTCACCTGATGGTAAGTGACGATGAGGTCGAGGATGGAGCATGCGGGCCTAGTAAATGCCTATTCACTCTAGATAAAGATATTATATAGAGATAATTAAATCTTTGGACTTTTTTAAATGATGGACTTAAGGCCTTTCCTTGGTTTTTTTAGAAAAAAATAATGACATGAAGAACCTTCTCCTCTCCAATCTCTACCTATTGAAGCTTAACGGTAGAATCGGATAGAGAAATAAATAAATCCATGACCTAGTAGAGTAAGGAATTATTTTCCTAAACTATTTGAGTATTTACACAATTCTTCCATAACCCGACAAAGTTGAAAAGACAACATCGGCGATGGGTTCCGAAACCACACACGCTCTCCCATCCGTGGTAGCACATCATAATTGGGTGTAAACAAACTCTATTAATAGGTAGAAGCGTAGCCTCTACCTAGGCTACGCTCTATTTCGGTTACACTATTTTAAGGGTGACTATTTTAGAAATGTTTCAATTTTAAATGCAGCTTTTAGATTTAATTTAGATAATGCATTGCAGTTATTTTTAGTACCAAAACGTATTTTCGAAATATTTATTTTGGGCAAAATTATTTTAATGCATAATACTGGCCTCTAAAAAAGATTTTATTTTATTAATGCCATAGATATTTGTTAAAAATAAAACATCGGAAGAATACGTGGGTTTACAATTCCATATTTAAAAAAGGTTGGCTTGGTGGGTTGGTTGGTTCCTACATGAACATTTTCTGCTAAGTTATTTCATACAAGTCGTAAATTTTTAGAAGACGGGAATGAAGAATTTGTAGAACATGTTTTTTGGAATAATTGCACTGGGCTTCAAAATGTATGGGACGTCGCCACTGTTCTTTCATTCAACGCAATTCTAAATTTAAACACGATACGTTAATTCGAATTCATTCAATCGAGGAATTTAGTCACGGTTTGTTCTATATTTAAATATAGAGAACAGTTTATAGCTATTAAACCATTAAATTCAATCATCTGCAGGTTTCGTGACGTCAAGCAAGGTATAAAATAAATATTCTTATCTATTACTAAGTTTATTGATCTCTTATGAATATGAAGCTATAGCATGTAAGCCATTTGCATTTACGGCGTAAAACTTTTTCAGCCTATCTTTTAGGGAAATCTACGTAACCGCTCGAGGGGGAAAGAACTGGAAACAAGGGTATTACAATTTAGTCCTTCTTTGTACCCTAAACAAAAGACTTTACCTGTGATGTATGCGTCTTGGGAACACTTCAATCTAGGAACCTATTTAAGTCTATGTATTTTAGATATTTCTTTAATTTATTAAGTATTACCAGTCGAGAAATAACAACTCTGATTTTAGTAGTAACAGGATTTGAATACTTATTTGGTTGAGCTTTCTAATTCTAAGTTACCCTAACTTAGAATTAGAAAGCTCAACCAAAGTTGAGTGTTAAAAGTCGTGAGTGAGAGAGTTGCAACAAAACGTCCTTAATGTTAAGGCTTCTATAAGACTCTTGTCATCTCTTAGAAAGGGATAGCATGTATTTTAATAAAGACTTAACTTTAAGGAAGTTTCTGAACTAAGTGTTCATTGCAAAACAAACTGTACTTCGATGGATCAAGTAAGTACCAATTGTAGATTTTTCTGTTGTTATAGAAAGTGTAGAGGTTTTCCATATTTTTATATATTACGCTAATGAAAACACGACACATACAAACACGATACGAAGCATCACTCAATAATTGCGTCATCAAAGCTCAAAACTGCGATCAAAAAACGTCTCGCCCAGCGATCACAAGGCGAAACTCTTTGTAAACGTACAAAGCGTTCCTCTAAAGAAAAAAAAATCAAAAAGCTTGGAACGGAACGCAACTCGCAATTCCAGTGTGAGTGTGCGCTTATTCAGAAGTTTGTTGTGTGCTGGCCGGCGGACGTGCAGCGCTATTTGTGCTCGAAAAAAGCGGTTTAGGGTAAATGTTCCTTTTACGGTACTTTCGTAATTTTATTTGCTGGTTGTTAGCTTCCAAAATAATACTTTCTTACAGTCACGGGCATCAGAAGCTCTTTCGACCGATCAACTGAGCGCGATCTCATATTTTAGCGTTTTATGCAAAAACATAAAGTCCGATTTCAAAAATATACTGTTTGGCGACAATAGGACGTTGCAATGAATAGATAGAAGTAATTAAATAAGGTTGCCTGGAAGAGATCGCTCTTAGCGATAAGGCCGCCTAAATTGTATTTCACTATTTCCTTTTCTATCTCATGTTTATTATTTTATATTTGTGCAATAGAGTGTATTTACTTTTACTTTACTTTAAAGTTCTATCGTTGCGGAGGGATTGTGTATAAATAATAAGATACCTTAGGTTTTGTGTAACACTGATTCACAATTCACATACACACAGATAGGTATTATGTATGAAGGTTTTAGTTATACATTCGGCTCATGAACACTTCGGTGTGCTTCGGTTATTGTAAACGATACGCGAATGTACTACGACTGTAGTAAGAAAGAGACAGAAGCCGATTTTACCCGATACCCGAATGTTTTTCTAAAAGCTCACGTCATTGTCTTATATACAATTATAAATTTCAGATGTTCGAACGAGCTGACATTTGGTCTAAAATAAACTATATTTTGTATGATTGAAACAAAACACGCTCGTCAGTGAAATCGACGAAAGAGCTTTTAATTTAAGCTTCAGCGCTCTTTAGCTACTACGACCAACTCCATACATGCAAGGATACGTCTGTGACGTCCGCGTGTGCGTCCGCGGACGTGTGTGCGCAACACGATAGTATCTGGGTCTCGGTTGTCAAGGGCAACCGTACAACCGCTGCAGCGAAAGCACTGCGCTTTCGGCTTTGCGCTGTAATTATACGGCTTATTTTTAGCGGTCGGATGTTGTCGCTTTTTTGTGTGGCAACGCGCTAAGTGCAGCGAACGCTGTTTAGACGGTGTTTCTGAATCCCTGGGCCTTGTTATAATATAACAGTAGAGACTACTTGTCTACGCGAATATGAGGTTTCAGAGATAGCTAGCTAGATAGGTTTAGATTTATTCCAGCGTGCGAATTTATCCTTATTCTAAAAATATATATCATTGGATATATATCCGATATATATCAAAAATAAAATAAAAAATGTAATAATGTATCAAATATCACATTTTTATATAAATATCGTGATATATATCATAAAAAATTCTAAAAATATATTTATATATTTTAAGGTTACTTATTCTTATTATACACAAAATATATCTCTCTTATCTCTCCTACAAAAATAAAGTATAATTATTCGTCTTTTGCATAATTATAAGTTATACTTAAAATCGAAAGAAAAAAGCTTTCTAAACATGCGGTCTTCTTGCTTATTTCTTTATAAAATGTACAGTACGAGTAATATGTACTTATATTAGGTATTGTATTAGAATACAGAAGCTGTTGCATAACGCACCATAATTTTATAGTTTTTTTTTTCAATCAATCGGAACTTGAGATTCAAATATCTATTTGCTCAAGTTTTTTCTTGACATTACCAGCTGTGTTATACAAAGTAGCACATCCGGCGTCGCCAGCGCATTATACGTGCCGGAAACTGATATCAAAGTTATAGTGATCATAATCACTGATAAAGAATCGATCAAACAAGAAGTTACTACCTACGTATTCGTTAACATAATACTTATAAGTATTTACGATAAAACGGTGAAGATGATAAAAGTTCCGACAAAATAATGAAATGACTGAAGATTTACAATAAAACCACAAGACCATAGAAGGTCCTAAGTAGAAAAAGACTCTGTAATACATAATAGAATATAGAACCATCGATCTAAACAATACAGTCCATAATATATTCACCAATAAAATCGTTCTACACGCGAATCACGACTGAAGTCCAATGCGTGAATTGTGATAGTTGTGCCGACCAAAAAGAGTCCCAATTGATCCGGTATTCCCATTAGATCCTGTGGCGTTTTCAATGCCTATTTGATCCGGTCTCGGACTGGTCAGTAAAAGTAGTCGGGGAAAGAAATTCATAAAGTGTAAGAGATCTGAGGTGCCTGTCTGCTATTGTCGTGTCCTTACTCAAGTAAAATAAAATAAAAGGTATCTGAGAAGAACGAAGGATTATGGAAGATAAATATTTGTTCAATTTATGGAATTCATGTAATGGCTGATTATTAGAAAACTCTGAAACAAAGGAACGCTTTGGCTAAGGAGAGAACGAACGCTTTATCTTTCAGGAATTATTTTGATTAGTTAGGTATATCGACAACGCAAAGGTTTATAGCAGAGAAAGAAAACCTTTGCAACGACACCTCTTCAACAACAAAGTAGCCTGAATTTCTCACACAATACTAACCTACATACTATAATCTACAGTAATGATATTGTGCACAGGATACGTACATCAGTATGATTGCCGGTAACGCTGTAGCTGGTTCTATTCCATGCCATTATTTTATAACAAACCATTGGTTAGAAAGCGACTTGTTAAATAAAATATAATGACTCTTTTCAAACACTTAATAAAATTATAAGTGTTGGAATGGTAATAGACCTTACCTGGTTAAGGAAAAGAAATAAAGCGAAACAGTTTCTAAGAAAGGTAAATAAGGCTTTTAAAGGACCAATTAATTGTAATTTTTGTGTAATTAACTGTATAAGGGAATTTATAGAAAAAAAAAGATAATTAAAAAAGGTGCAATTCTAAGATGTCTACTAACTAATGCTGCATAAATTGGAATTAAATTACAAAAAACAAAAGCCGATGCAGCTAAGATAAGCACACATTAGAATGATAAAGTCGCACAAGAATCTCTCGCCTCAATATAGAGTTACGTCCCATCCCATTCAAGCACTCGAATCCAGTTGAATAGCGCCGCAGATGTGGCGTTTTTTACAACAATCTTTCCCACACTACCACTTTTTCTGATGCCTTAATACCTTCACAAGAATATAAATACACTTTCTCCTAACAATCCCGACACGATTTTGAACCTTATGTCCTTTTGTTTAGTCTTTTTTGAGTAACTTATTTGGATGCTCCAAAAGCAAGTTTATTTTGGACAATATAGTTTTGTAAAGATTTTTTGTGCACTCGTCTGTCTCTGCTATCGGATGCGACATCGGAAATTGAACGTTTTTTGTACTTACACCTATGAGATGGAATTGTTTGAAGGAAGTCACATGTGTATGACGCTGATTGTATGATTTAGTATTGTTTCCTTTCCATACTGGAACAATCGTCTCAAATTCTCTCATATAACTTCAATATCTGAATTCTTTAACAAAATCATCTTTGAAATTGAATTTCTTAACCCAATCATCCCAAGATTCTATAAGATTTTCCAATATCAAAAATTAAACGTTGGTAACATTGCTACGCGATCGTTCACCGGCGCGACTCCCTCCCACATAAAATATTCCCCACAATTACATTTCGAGCAAAACTTTGTCCTGCACCTTATCCTCATGTTTGAACTTTACCTAGACAAAAGTAAAAGTACTGGTACCTACTCGTACACAATCACAAAGTATGGACTTTATGAAACCGAGAGCGTCTTTTCAGTTTGCAGGAAAGCAATAAGAACCGGATTATCCCGCAGAAGAAAGTATGAATCAACTTAAGATATTACTTGTGGCAATAATCGGGATATTGAAAAGCACAGACGGATAAAACACTTTTGATCTCAAGGGACAACATCGATTTAAGACTTATTCCTGTACTATTGCAGCGTTTTAACACTCACTAGATTTTGTTTCACATAGGGTTATTCAATTTCTGTTTCCAATAGGAATCTTCTTGATGTCAAAAGATGTGTAACAATGCGAGGAAAAAACATCCGAAACTAGAATGCCAAAGGAAACATAACTCGCTTGTCCAACTAAAAAGGAAGCATAGCATTGCACAATCTGTAGCGTTTGCTCTGGTCTGGTTATGTACCAACAGTTAGCTGGAGCGAAATTGGCCAATTTGTTTATTTGTTTTCATTGGCCTCGCTGAACTTGACTCCCCATTATCGCATTCACGGGAGGAAGACGTATTATTTATTCGATTATTCCGTGGGACCGTCCGGGATTGTCTTCGCTACATTATGTTGCTGAGTTCTTCAACTTCATTGTCCATATTGATTTCTTCAAATCAACGAGTGTGAAGTGACATGTAACTGTTAGTGTGGGCATTGTATTTCTTCTTTCTATCTTTCCTTATTACAAGAATTATGTCTGGTTCACAGATTGTTCCAAAACATAAGGCATTTAGTAACTATATATGTATTATTTTATATCAAAGCTAATTTTTTGAAAATTCTGCATGAATAGTTATGACTTTGTATCATTAGTTATTTTAATGGAATCCATTAGGTGTAGTAACATCTTCATTGTCTGATTCTTGCAATATATTCAAGTTTGTATCAATCTTTCAATTGTCTATGGTTTAACATCACTTACATCACAGATTTCACACGTGTGGCTACAACAACTAGAAACTAGAAGATTTGTTATTTTAATGAAATTCTAAACAGACACCCAAAGTGTATATACCTATTGTTTACTGCTTCTTGCGTATTATAATGTAGGTAGATTATTCCTCTTTACTGCAGTACAGTCGAATCACTAAACATTTGCTAACTAAAGATTTGGTTCCAACTTTCCAACCACGTGTAACCTGGTGGTGGAACTTATTCAAAATTATATTGTCCCTTTTGTAGATCAAAAGCATTACAGCAAGAAAAGTTCCTATATGAAAAACGTCATCGATGTATCTATCTACACATCATCATTAGATTGCGTATGTATTCTGTCTAATTTCATTGGTAAAGTTAAAACAGAAGGAATGACGAAGCAAAAGTAATTAAATCAAAATATTTGGCCTGCGGTATAAAATATTGGAATTGGAAAAGATTGCCATAACAAATAGGCCTCATTGAAAACTGTGTAATCATACTTGATAGATTATTGTGAAAATACATTTGGACCGAAATGAAATATCTGCGAACGATGGACGGTACACGATCATGTGGAACTATGGTCATACCAAGAATATTTGTAAAGATAATGCTAGTACCACAACCGAAGGTAATCAATAAAGATGAGAATCCAGGAATATAATTCAGTTTTCTGCAATTATGATATGACCTTCAATATGAGACACAATCCTGCTTTTTAACTCCTTTGATCTTTCAAAGGTCTTTGCGGACACCAATATCTAGGTAGTTTGTCGACAAAAATCGACATTCCTCTCAATTTAAGCTCGCTGGCACAATTAAGGGTTAAATTACGTGACATTGTCTGCATCAGCAACAATGACGCTGTCGATGCGTCATCGCTGTAATGCGCCATTTCTTTGATGGCTTCAAATTGGCATCCTGTTTTCCCAAATGTGATTTTAACAGGCAAGGCAATACCGCTTAAATCAGCAATAGGTTGTCACAAATTCTTAAATTGCAGGCACACTGGTGACAAGAATCTCTTGTAGACTGAATTGGTCTGTCTCTTGGAGCTTTCCATTTCAATCAATGTTTTATTTACCAAATTTCTAAGTTCTCCAAAGTGTATCTCAAACATGCATAACAGAAAAACAAGGAACATCATTTCGCGAAAGCTCCAAACAACGAAAGCTCTGGCGGAAGCACGCGAACGCGCACCGGACCTCGCTTCACGCTCCACTGCCATCGGAGCTTTATACTTTATACCTCTACCATCATGCCATCCACAAAAAGCTGCCACTACTTCAAAACACTTCCACAACTCGAAAGCTCGCACAAAACTTTTGGAATTCAGAGCGCGAACTCTGTACCTTCTCTGGTAGCTTGATCCATCCGCGCCTCTTTTTTTCTTCGTCTCGCTGCCTCGGAAACACAAAACGGTCCGAAGGACGCACGCGAAAAATAAACAAAAAGGGAATCGGGAGTTCGCGATCGCGTCAGTTGTGCGCGTGTCTTGTCGCGCGGTGTCGTTGTCGCGCGTGTGGACGCGGCGGCGGTCTGCGGCGGACTGGCGCGCGCGGCGGCGACGCAGCTGCCGCGGCGACCAATCGCGTGCGGTCACGTGACGCGTCCTCCCCCCTCGCCCGCACACGCTTGTTTACAAATAATAATAATAGGGCCGGTGGCGCCGCCGCTACACCGCGGCCGGCTACGCGCTACGAGCTACGCACAGCTGTCGTTGCATTTGGCGGGATTCGATTCGGAGCACATTCGCTCAAAGCTTCGATCTGTTTACTTGGAGCTTTCGCGTTGGCGTGCTATCGATCGACGCAACTTTTGAGTCATTCCGGCGTCGGTTGCTACAACATTTTTCTTGTATTAAACACTCATCGTCTGCCGCGGCGTCGCAAGAAAACTCGAGCTTTTTCCTTGTTTGAAAAATTGGGACTTATTCGTTTCTCAGAAATGATTGGTTGCTAAAAAGGGTTGGGCCAATAATGCAATTTTACTAAAGAGGGTGCGATATTCATCCCCAGTCAGCGACAGGTTGTTGTTTCCGATTGTTTTGCGTTCAGGATGTAAGGTGTAAAGAGGGTTTGAACCCCAGTACATACAGTAGTCACCTATAGCGCCATACTTTGTGGGTGATGTGGTCCCCTCGGCCTAAATCTCTGATCTGAGGTGCCCCATGGACTCCCCATGTTATAGATGGTTATGGTATGGGACACTTGACAAAGTCATTTTTAATTGATCCCTTTACCTTTTAATGCTACCCTAATAAGTTCCCTTTGAATAGTTTAACCTGTTTCTACTTAAAAAGTTTAGGTTTTTTTTAAAATATTCTGGTCTATGTCTAATCTTAAATGTTAGTTACCTACCTACTAAAACAAACCATAATCTTCCTAGCGACAATTCAAATAGGCACATTCTTTCAATTACAATCCCTCATTTATTTTTGACAGTTATATTTATACGAGTTGAAGAAGGTCATAGTCAAGGCCCATCCAAAGCCGTTATTAAAAAATTAAAAAAGAAAAAGGAAAAAGCTCGCCCATGCGTCGCGTCACGTCGCGTCGCGTCTTCGCCACGTTGTCTTTTAGATAATAGGATACCAAACCAACGACAAAAGTGAAATTCACGTAGCATATTCATTAATACTATAAGTAAGCTATTACACTAATAAACGTAACTATCAAGACAGTAAAACATGTATCCAATATTTATTTACTTATCTTCCTTTGAAGGAATCGATGACTCAATGTTCTCGGTAAATACGTCCATATTCCTAGAAATAGGAATATATTTCGCGGTCCACTCATCCCGATATAAAATGTTGCACCCCCTACCCCAGTGACTCATCAGAATTTCCGACAATGAAATTACTCATTTACTGTATCGAACGTTATTATTTCTCATATATTCATCATCATATCGAATTGAACCATCTGCTGGCCAGTATTATTTCATTGCTTAAATTTTATTTTATTTAATTTTTTTTAAATTACGCAACGTTTATTAAACCTGGCTGAATATTTTTTGTATATAGCAATAAACTTGGTATTTACAAAAAAACTTCTAATTCATATCAGGGAATAAAGAAATCGAAAATTAAAAATTAAAAAGATTGCAACGCGTGCAAACGGCGTTCTTGCACCGAGCCGCGCCAATTTCATTGGTACAAAAGTGCGTAATATCGATTACTGGCACCCTTACCCTATCTTCTGTCTCTTTCGCACGACGCACGCAGAGCTTCCTTGAAACAATAGAAGCTCAAACGCGAACGCAGCGCGGTCGCGGCAACTTTGCGCGGGAAGCAGAGACGCCATTTTGTTTTTCTTCGTATGACATACGCTCTTTTTCTCCGTAACCGCGGCCCCCCGCGCTGGTTGCCATGACAACCGATCTGTCACACGCACAGAACATAAAACGCAAGCATTGATTTTTTCCTCGCTTCCTCTTTTACTTTTACGCGTGTCGAGAGACTTTTGCTTGAATTTTTATTTTTTTTAAAAGCGCGAGTTTTGGCGCTTCATATTCCTAAGTACCTACGTACATAAGTGCTTTCGGTTTTGTTACAGCCAGGCTTTTGATTTTGTACATGAATACTTACTGATAGAACGCTTTTCGCAATCTTATCTCTAATTGGTTTTTCTTTTTAGGTTTTTTTATTTATTTGGGAAACGTTTACGCCGCGGCGGCACGGCGTCCTCTCATGAATTCTAATTCTCAAATTTACTCAAATTAACAGGAAACAATGAGTGCCCCTCTGATAAAAGAATAATTTCTCTTAAAGGGTTATTATGAAAAATGCAGGTCTTTGTGTTTTTCTAGTGAAAATTTATTTTCAGAACCTTAGTATGGCTTGACCAGAAATAACTATATTTAAGCGATTTTCAGTGGCATCTATAGCTTTATTCTAAGTAGGTACTTAATTTTCCTACTTATAGTTATCTAGAAGAAAAAAGTAGCCACTTTTTACCAATATTTCTAAAAATCTGTTTTTAATAGAACAACATAAACACCTGAATTCTAATAATAGCCATTATTTGGAAGAAATCGATTTTTTTAATAGACTGGCGTTAAATATTTCCATTTAGTTTTCTGGACTGACTAGTGAACTGTCTTTGCCTTGTATATACTAAAACTTCGGATTTCTGTTAACCCGAGTGTTAATGGTTGGCTTAAGAGGGACTTAAGGTGCAACACTACGACTCGGTTTTTATATTTACAAGTCATTTTACACATTCATGTCGTATTCGAGCAATATTTTGCTGAAATATTATTAGCATCTGATCAATCGTGTTGTTGTACTGCTGCCTAATAAAAAAATTAATACATTCAATGTTATTAAAAGGTTTATTTATGTACTTGAAGGTTTTTATGCAAATATTCAAAGTTGAAAATTAATCATAATAAAGGTTCTAAAATGTATTAGTTTTATACTGGCAACAGTAAAACAGCATAACTGAACTAAAGTAAAATACACTAAGTTTTTGATTCTTCGTGTCCATTAAAAATAATAGTTGAACTAAATGTTTTTTTAATAGTCGTAGAACAGTTGAACTAAATGGATTTTTTTTGTCCAGTTTGTTCTATCGCATTGAGCAGTAGAACAGTCTGGATTTTTTTAGTCCATTTTGTTCTATCGTAGAACTAATAGTAGAACTAGATGGACTAACCCTTCCATAACCAGTTGAAAAAATTCACGTTGACAACTGTCTGTCTTCCATTACCGCGTTAACAGCTGAAAATTATCACTTTTAATTGATACAAGTAATGGAAAGTGTACAATTGTCAACGTGAATCACTGGGTTGGGACTGTCAAAGTACGAAAAAAAGTACGAAAAAAGTACGAAATGTGCAAAATAAATTGTATATGTTTTTATACAATTTATTTTGCACTTTTCGTACTTTTTTCGTAATTTTCGTACTTTCGTAAAAACTTACGTATTAAGTAGAAAAGTTACAATATTGTTATATTGTAACATTTCTACTTAATACGTAAGTTTTTTTAAGTTTTTTTTACATCGACTTGGAATGACATAGAAATAGCATAGGTAAATGAAAACCGAACTTGGCGGACACACTCCGTGTGTCTAGATAGCAAAGTGCGTAAGTACCTACATGTACACACCTACCTTCTACCGGTATTTTATAGGATACATTTCTGAGAGAGCGATTTGGAATTACACGATCTAGGTAATTCCAGCATCTCCATTCCGCCTTCGGACTACCAGACGCGGGGTTTCATCTTTATATTGTTGATATCCCATCAATTCGTACGAAGCGATTTGCTTCTTCGTTCATTATGCGAACGGCTAAGGAATAGAACAGCCTGCCGGCGTCTGTGTTTCCCGAAACCTACAACCTTGGGATCTTCAAGGCCAGAGTGAATAGGCATTTACTGAACCCGCATGCTCCATCGTCGATCTCATCGTCGCTTACCATCAGGCGAGATCGAGGTCAAATGCGGGTATAGTGGTCAATAAAAAAGTACACTTAAGAATAAACTTTAATTCTAGCTGAAATAGGAATATGTAGGTAGAGGGCGTTTTCAGAGTCGTGTGTATTTCGTCACGCACGCGGGTAATCTCCGCATCCCAGCATCACATTGTTTCATACAACATTTCAGTATTATGCGTGACGATACCAGCATGCGGGGTGCGTGGAGACATTTCGAATTGAACTTGTGAATATTCACGCATGCGGGGCAAACCCGCGTGCATGATGAAATCCGCACGACTCTGAAAACGCCCTTAATCTAAAGCTAAACGTAAATGAAACTGTTAGACTCACTAATTGACTCATCGTGTAAGTGAGCTTGAGGTTTAGTTTATTAGCAGAATTCGAGCGGCCACCCCGGAATCGATGGCATTATAAGTACGCCAATATTCATATAGCGTCGATTCCGGGGTGGCCTCCAAAGTTAAAGTTAAAATTTTAAAACAAATATTTAAAACTATCACGGTCCCTCATATGCTAGATCGTGTTGGTGACATTTCGTTTAGCGAGTGATACCCTACCCCAGATTTCGTGGCAGCTCAAAATAGTACTTTCATCTGATTCTTCACACTAAAAACTAAATAAAAAACTCACCATCATTATCAGTCTATAAATCTACCCACACAAAATATTTAACTATGTATTTTAATTTAATTAAATACGAAAAATTTAAAAACAAATCTTGCTTAATCTTAACCCTTCAAAGGATTGAAAAATCCTGAATCCTGAAACATCGAGCTACCTTAAGGGGAAATTGTTAAGGTAGGCCCGCGCAAGGGTGCGTACCTAAGGACCCAAGGGTCGGATCCCCGATTCCCCACAGATGTGGCGATTTTCACTCCCTCGCGCCCTCTCGTTAACTCAATCGGGGAAAATATGTTGTCTCGATGCGGATGATTCATCCCTTAGGAAAATTTGCATGGAAAATATTGCGTTGTTTTATAAAAAAAACTTAAATCTCCTTTTTCTCTTCGCCTGGGCAAAAGGGTTTCGCGTTCGATTATTGTAACAAGAAAATGTAACGAGATCGGATGAAGCCGCCGGGTATTTATTTCTTTCTATGATTCTGAAAGAAATGTAGGTATAGGTTAGAACCTTAAAGAGCCATAAGGTTGAGTTTTAATCAAAGACGTTTGACAGATGATATACCTTTTCTAGTGGCCGACTGTACTGTCGCGAATATAAATAAAATTTCCTACGAAATCTACTTACCTACTGGTGTATTAAACATTTTAAAGTTTACCTGATGGCAAGAGACCTGATGGTTTAACATTGGTGCCTTGGGAGAAAGGCAGATCCCTGCTGTGGGACGCCACGTGCGTAAGCACGTTCGCGGCTTCCCATCTAGGCCGCACCGTCCGGACAGCAGGGTCGGCTGCCGAGTCTCGGCGGCCCAGGGGTTCGAAACTGCCTATTTCGTGCCAATCGCTGTAGAGACCACGGGCGTATGGTGCACGGAGGCCAAGGTTTTTGTCCGCAGTTTGGGCCGATGACTGAGAGAGCGCTCAGGTGACCCCCGCGCCGAGTCGCACCTGGTGCAGCGCATCTCGCTGGCTATTCTGCGTGGAAACGCTGCCAGCGTGATGGGCACCTTCCCGCCGGGTGCGACTCGGGGCGGTTTATTAGACTAAGGATGTTGACATTCATGTAACATTTTCACATGAAATAAAAATATAGATGTTACCTGAATTGGTCAAGGTAAAGAACTGAGTTAAATAAAGCTCGCTTATTAGGCACGGAAATATTTATTTTTAATTTCATTACTACAAAGTCAGTATGTATGTACAAAAGATTAAATAATTTAATGTAAAGAATAATAAATACAGAAAAAACAGTAACAATGTAATGGAATTTACAAACAGAACAATTGGAAATTATAATTATCCAGACTTTTTTCAGATGTAACCTGAATAAAATGGAAAATATATAACAATAAGTATTTACTTACAAAACAGAAGGATTTATCAAACATTTTATTTATTTACTTGTAATTGTAGGCAGTTCTGAAACTGAGGTATTTTTTAAAACTATACTTGTAATATTTTAAGCAACAAATATAATTAAGTATACGAAATAAAAAAAACATACCTACCGTAATTAAATACCTACATAAAGTTTAATTCTAATATTTACAGCTTCTTAACGCATCTAAATTTATTAATACTTGGTTAATAAATCATAACTAAGTACATAATAATTAATAATAGTTTTATAATTATAATACTCTGCCTTTAGGACAAATACCACCTCACCGACCTTATGAGATGGAAGGTTTATTCTATTTAATTATATAAAACATAAAAAAAACATGTCATGACTTGAAAAATATTCACTTAAACTTATTTCAAAAAGGCAGTGACTGAATGTAATGCTGGTAATAATAAACTATCCGTAAGAAATTAGTTTTATAAAAATTGTGAAACACATTTCACGTCTAAAATACAAACCCTTTTTACACCTTTAAGCGCCATCTAGTATCGAATAGCGTCAACACGTACCAAAAATTAAAAAAATACCTTACTTCTTTAAAGTAAAAATCACAAGTTATTTTTTGTAATCATTGATTATTGTTCACTATAGTGCATTGGCAACAGCTAGGGATCCAAAATAAGTCAGTGTACAGGTTTTGGCCGCTCGACTCTAGCGCCACCAACCGTTTCTGGATGTACTTTTGTTCGCAGCGAGACGTGTATCCGAGGGGCACGGAGCAAATGCCGTTGCATTCTGACGATCTGTGCAAAAAGAAACATAATTTAAGGATTTATATTGTGTAGTTTCGTATTAGGTATATGCAATAAAAAAATTAAATTAATTTAGTTCTGTATTAATTTTGGTACCGCTATTCGACTACAGATGGCGCTGTATAAAAAGGTTACTAAATCAAAACACAGATGGCGCTATTGAATACAAAAGATTTGGGGCGTCTGTGAATAGTCACAAACGCGGTATTAATCGTTATTATATTTTGTAGATACATTGAACCGTGTAAGATTGTAGAGATGAAAATGGCAGCCGACAAAATTATTTAATACTGCTATTTACCCACAGATGGCGCTGTATCAAAAATAGTTACCGTAAGTAATCATAGATGGCGGTACTGAATACAAAATTAATGGAGTAACTACAAAACATTTGAACGGACTTTGCATATAAAGAAGAACTCACATGCAGATCTCGGCGCGCACGAGTTGCGTCATGTTCTCGGGCATGTTGACGACGTATCGCCAGTTGCCGCGGTTGTTGAGCGCGGCGCGCGGCGTGATGAACTCTGTGCGCACGCGGCAGAGGTCCTGCGTGGTGCTCGCTTGCCGGCGCGGGCGCTCCGCTGATGTCTCTGCGCTGAAGGACAGTAGTGAGACAATGAAACAAAGGATAGGGTAAGAAACTGCGTCGCAATACCTTTTTGCTTAATTGGAGTAAAATATTACCAATGTATTTATTTAAAAAAAAAAGGTATAGCTAGTCAGTTAGGTGCATAGGTGCGAGGTTGCGCTCTGACTAAGTGTCCATTGCTGGTTATCGCCTCGCGTACGGCGTACGCACCTCGGACAGCGTTTGCTCTAACAAAAAAGCTTGTGACTGTCAAAAAATTCTGTGAATACGTTAATGTCGATCTTTTTTTCAGTCAATAATATTATAGTTACGTTAGCGTAACAGTCAATAATATTATAGTTACGTTTGCAGTGTGCTAATAGCGTAGGATCCTTTCGACCAGAGCTGTGCGAGGAAGCGTGGCGGTAAGCGAGGAAAAAATCCGCCAATAGGATCACGCCATTTTAATCGTCACGTGATACGACGTGATAATGTCGCGATCCTATTGGTGGTTTTTCCTCGCTCACCGCCTCGCTACCTCGCACAGCTCTGGTCGAAAGACACCCTCAGACTCTCAGCTCTCATAAAAGTTCTGTGAATACGTTGGTGACTGTCTTCTTCTATCGAGTCAATGATATTAAAGAGTAGTCAGTGACCTTCGTGTTGACTTCAAATAAGTCATCCTGTATGCTGATGAGCAGTTGCTTGGGATAACAGAGCAATTATAACGGGTATTTAGGTCTACGCGTCATTTGTCGTAAGGGATAGATGGTGTGTGTCGGAGTTTCGGCTTGAAAAACTCCAACTTGTTTAAGGATTGAGTCTTGGCCATAAATGTGGAGTAAGGGGTAACGGGCTAAATGGTCAATCGAAAAAGATTTTTTCGCAGTAATTTGTTAATGTTAAAAATATTCAGAACTTTTATTAATTGATTTAGACTCACAATTTTTTATCGGGAGGCGTTATCCAGTGTAGGTGCGTGAAACATTCGGAAAAAAAATATTGGCTGATCAATTAAATTAGTCACTGAGGCGATCTTTCTACTGCTATATTGTGAAGAACTGGAAGGCGATTCTCGCAGCGTTCGACATACAAAAGTCGAGGGCTACGAACGTCTTGTCACACTCGCACATGTAATGTGAGCGAATGAGTTAGTCTACTAATGTCGAATTCGACATTCCACTACGAGAATCAACGTCCTGAATTTGCCGAATGTCGAGCGAACTTCTTTGCTCAATGCAGCTTTACCGACACTTGCACGAAACATACTTAAAGTTAAGTCTTTATTAAATTACATGTTATTCCTTTCTACGCCATGTTCTAGAATAGAGATGACACAAGACTTAAGGAAGCTATAACATTAGGGACGTTTCTTGCACCTCCTAGTCTTACCGAACAGGAGTAGGAAATATGAGTACCTGGCCAACCCCAGAGCTATCCTCAAGGCTTCAGCACCGGTCAGGGTCCGTTTGGAAGCCGCTTTCACCAGTTCCGCGTTTCGCCGCTTGCGCGAGCGCCGTACGGTGGTCGTACGAGTAGGGAACGTCACGGATCGCTCCACTGTCACGTCGGAGCGAGATGGCGATATGTATCTGGAACATGATGAAGAGAGAGGACGGAAGTATTGCTTGTAGCGGTTTTTGTGAATAGTCTGAAAAGCTGAAAGTTTCTTCCGTGTATGAATCTTTACTGCCTCTGGAAGCCAATTCTAGCAAAGTTCGACATAAAAAATTCGCGCGCTACGAACGTCTTGTCACGCTCACTTGTAATGTGAGCGAATGAGATAGGACTAATGTCGAATTCGACATTCCACCTGCGAGAATCGCCTTCCTGGGCAAGTGTGTCGTACCAGGCGACTAACCCGAATAACTTGCTGGTGGTAGAACCTCTTCAGGGTACGCCTGGCTAGCGATCACCCTTCTAGTAAAGTCTGTCGTCAAATATCTTCACTTTGCCGTTGATTTGTTTCGGCAGTATTTATAGAAGAGCCGGCTTAGTAGTTATTAAGCCCGTGTACTCCATCTTCGGCCTAATCGTCACTTACACTAACTTCCACAGCACACTTGACTTCACTCACCATGAATATCCTCCCTCTTTCACAAAACCACATTATACACTCACCCACACACACACTCACACTAGGATATCCTAGCACACACACGCTCATCGTCGTACAATACTCCTTAATTAATTACTTTTTCATCAAAAAACATTTTATTTCAGTTTATTTTAATAAATATATAATATGAATATAAATAAATAATAAAATAAATAAAAAATAATAATAATTAAATATCTCATAAATACCTTATTATAAATTGATGTAATTATTAGATAAGAAAATTGAACCGGCCTTCGCGATACAGACTGTTGCCTAGTGCGGAGTCCAACGTTTAGCATAGTTTAATGTCATCGTGATCATGAAAATAAAGAGATTTTTATTTTCATATTTGTTTACCACCAGGCGAGATTGAAGTCAAACGCGGGTTTAGTCGTAAAAAAAATCATCATCGTCACTGGAGTGCAGCAAAATACCACAGAATACACACAGAAAGTCCGTACGGGCGATCTCAGAGGAAATCAAAGGAACTCGAGCGTGAAATACACGCGGTGTAGCGCAATCGTGTGGTAGTTTTACTTTTTTGTACTTCCAAAATCCGAAATACATTGCCAGAAATATCTTTACATGACTGTTTCTTTTAAATTGGGAATAATAACTGCCCTAGCGCTACGGTCGAGTGACGTAATCAAAATCGCGGACGCCCGGAGCGGACATTCTGTGGGTATTCTGTGAAAATACTCACTTCCACCATTCATTGGGATCATAATGCGTCATTCCACTCGAAGCCTGTCGAAACCAATCGGTCGAGTCGTAGTTCGGATAATAGTTCGGCGTGTTGAAAAAATTCTGGTTGTAAACCCCCACATTCGGAGTTACACTGTTTTGTCGGAAGACCTTCTTGTCGTAGTTATTCTCGTACTGGTTGTGAGGCTGAGGGTTCCAGTAGCCTGGCGAAGTGTGGTAACCGTTGAAACCGAATTTTGTGAAGTTGGAAGACTGGTAAGCGTTGATGTTGTAAGGAGACGGGTCTACCGGAGACGGTGGTTGCAGCGGCGTCTTTTGTGAGAAAATGTCTGGAAAGACAAGTTTATTCGGTTAATTTATGGTTCCGTTCAAGAATATTTCTTTGAGGAATTAATAATGCGTGGTCGAACATAGTTTAAGTAAAGCTCTCTTAATTGTTTAAGAAAAGGTCTACTGATTGTTTAAGAAAAGGCCTACTGAATTTAAGAAAACGTCTACTGATATTTAAGAAAAGTGCTACTGATTGCTGTTGTTGAAAAGTGCTTCACTGATGCTCGGGTTGCATTAGGAAATCAAGACAACATTGTAGAAGTGGAACTACACCACTTCCCGCATCGCGCATTCATTGTGCCAACTTGATAATGGTGAAAGGGTTACCGTTAGGTACCGAATTGCAAGAAACATCCTTAATGTTAATCATGTTACATCAGGAGAGCAGACGAGCAAACGGGCCACCTGATGGTAAGTGGTCACCATCGCCCATAGACATCTCACCTCACTTTATTAATATTAGAGTGTTTTTGATGCGCTGCTAACCTTGAGGACTAAGATGGATTGCCTCATGCGCTGGAAATTACTCTTACCCTTCAAACCGAAAGCAAGCATTTCTGCTTCACGGCAGAAATAGATAAGAGGGTGGTATCACCCCAGGCGATCCTTCACTTTAGGATCTACCTCTACTAAAAAATTATTGGGATAGAGTCAAAAATCGACAGTAAGCAACACTAATATAACGTGTCAAGAAAGATTTGATAGACTCCAGCATGTATTTTAAAGAAGATTTAATTTTAAGGACGTTTGGCGCAACTATCAACGATGCATCACTTACCATGGTTATATCTAGTATGGAACTTGTTATAATTCTTCGGGAAGATGTCGTTGACCAGCGAGATCTGATCCACATGGGGCAGGGAGTTGGGTCCGTACCCGTACGGGTAATCATTCTTCTTGTTCGAACTGTAGTCGTCACGACTCTCGTCCGAGAGAAGGGTGCGGATGTCGTACTGACCAGCTTCGATCAGCTTCCGGATTATGTGTCTGGTATCGAAAATAATTAAGAATAAGAATAAGTTTATTTGTGCTGTAAGATGATAAAGTATTCATAGTCCATACACCAGTAGGATATATTAAAACTAAATAAAATTAGTGAGCAAATATAACAATAAACTCCGAACTAGGAAGTTTCCTGCCGACGTCTGTATTTCCCGAAACCTACAACCTTGGGATCTTCAAGGCCAGAGTGAATAGGCATTTACTGGACCCGCATGCTCCATCGTCGACTTCATCGTCGCTTACCATCAGGCGAGATCGAGGTCAAATGCGGCTTTAGTAGTAAATAAAAAATAAAAATAAATAAAAAGTTCCTGTATCTTGGAGAACAGATCTCTTCTGTGACCAGTGCAAATGAACACTATACTTATATCTTTATAGAATTAAAATATACCTAAATGAGACATTTTTAAATTATTATTAGGTCCTAGCTCACTCGGGTTCAATCACAGAAATCGGACTAGTAGCGCCCTCTCCTCTAGAATGATGATGTGAACACTGACAGCGAGCCAAAGGGTATGTGCAAATGCACATATAGTTCCATACATTTGACATTTGAATGCCCGACTAATGTATGAAAAAATGCTCACTTCGCATGCGCCACCTGGCAGACGCTGTTTTTTCCCCTATAAAACTTCTCCAGTGAGTAAGTGCAATTATGGATTAAACGACCATCCTCATTGCTCGGGTTCTTGAATACAGATAGGTACTCACTCAGGGTATGGATCCGGATGGATGCAATACGTGAGCCCGGGTTGGGCACACGAGGGCACTTTTCCGGGAGGTGCCGGTTCAAAGGCACAGCTCTGGCCGTAGGGGCAGCTGTAACCGTCGCCTCCTTGCACCGTCGTCCATATCAACTGGAAATAAAGGATTCATCTTTCAGAACATAAAGAAGGTATTTGGAAATAAATACAAAATAAATGAAAAATTGTGTTACCTAATTTGATCAATATTTTGAAAGGAAACTTGAGACTTTTTATTTCTTTGGGAAACCAAGTTCATACACGGATGGTCAGAGCATAAAGGCTAAACAAACCAAAAACCCACTAATTGTTTACAAGAAACTTAATAATTGTTTAAGAAAAGGCCTACTAATTGTTATAGTTGAAGAAAAAGCGTAGTGATTGTTTAAGAAATATTACACCGTCGCTAAGTAACTAATATGTATGCATTATTATAAGTAATTAATGATCGAGGAACTGATCATCTTTCGATCTGGTTCTTCGACTCGTGCGCAGCGGGAACGCCCACCGGTTCAGTGAGTAACAAATGTCAATGTCGCTGTTAGTCACCGGTTCGACGCTTTGATGAATGAAAGCACTAGTTGGGAAAAGGTCAAACTAGGTTAGGTATCGTTGAGCACCTTGTATATAGGATAAAATTTTTGTACTGCTGGAAAAGTATGCCATAAAAGAAGTGGATATAAAGGTAAATGTAATACATTAGTACTTACTAATTCCATAGTGGAATACTACTCTATGTATATCTACGATACTACTGTAATAGTTATATTTTGACGTTTGTGCGTGAAATAGAAAATATATCTTAAAACCTATCGTCAAAATAACGTTTTTTGTCGTGTGTTAAAAAAATTATCCGGTATTTGCACAATCGTAGTAAGAAAGCACAAGCCATTCAGAAACCCACGCAGATCAATGCGCCTGCAGCGGCGCTTTCATTTGCGTGATGGGAATATAGGATACGATGCGCAGTGTCAGGCAGTGTCAAGTGTCAGTTAGATCATCTGCGGTGCTACAGAACCATTCAACGTTCAATATGAAGATGTCCCCATTTACCTCATACTCGAAATAAGTACACCGACGCACCCACCCTTAATCGACGAATTGACTTTAGTTGACTTTTTTATAATAAGGACAGTCGAAAAGTTTTTATCTAGGTACTTACTCGTATTTCGAAAAATCGTAAAACAAAACTTTTTCAGGACCGATACTCTACTATTATTTAACACTCATTGTTAATGAGTCTTATAACTCATTCTTGAGCCAACTTGATAAAGGTGAAAGGGTTACCGTGAGTTGCAAGAAATGTCCTTAATGTTAAGGCCTCTCTAAGTCTCGTGTCATCTCCGTCTAGAGCTATAGCGTATAAAATATTTATTGGGATAGAGTCAAAAATCGACAGTATGCAACACTAATATAACGTGTCGAGAAAGACTTGATAGACTCCAGCATGTATTTTAAAGGAGATAGGTAATCCTATTTATTGAGCGTCGGTGGCGTCGTGGCTAGGACGTCGGACTCCCACGCGGGAGGACCGGGTACGAAACCAAGCAATGTCATGTACCAATGAGTTTTTTTACGTACATTTACCGACTGCTCTGACAGTGAAGCAAAACATCGCGAGGAAACCTACACACTGAGATAACCTGTGTGTAATGGAGAAGGCAATGGCAAAACCACTCCATTAAATCTGCCACGAGAGTCGTTCTATGTGATTAATTCCTTAGAATGATCACGACCCTCAGCAATGAGGAATACGACTTAGAAGAAGAAGAAGGTAATTCTATGCATAATGATCCATTATGCAACAGTGCGCTAGATAAATTACAAGTTATTGAGCAAGAACATCAGGTGAGTAATGATGAAGGTCCAAAAGTCACCGACACAACCCCGAAAGTCAATGCCGAATTCAACACATAAACAGTTTCTCATTGTCCTATAACAGAACCAAATTATCGAATTACAGAGCGAGGCCGCATGGCGCAACTATTGTTAACTAACAGCTAGTAATAGCTAATCCACAGCTAACAATAGTTGACAACTTGTTGGATCACGGCACATTGAGAGCTAAGCGGCACATTAGAGATTTCGTGTCAAGATCTTGGGAGAAGGTCGATGGTATTTGATCGGTTGAAATGATTAATGTAGTACGTAATTAATGGAGCCAGAATGTAATTTGTGGAAATTCAGAAAGTTATACCTAATTTGGAAGATCGGTTTTCGGAATGAAGACAGTGTTGAGTGTTGCATTTACCTAAGGTCAATCAAGGTATTTATTTGCAGGAATACCTTGATCCTAAACTGTTCAAGGTATTCCTGCAAAGAAAAAGTTAATAATTGGCTATTGACACTTGATTACTTTGATACTGAAAAAATATTGTTACCAATTAGTTGAGTCTTATGGACGTATACTCACCCTTACACCTACCAACATACACACATCCCCTCACACACCCTCACCCCCACACACACACACACGAACACACCATCGCATACACGCATTCTTAAGGCGCGAGATTTAAATTTTATTGGATTTTTTTTCTTTTTATGTCTTTATTAGTTAATTTATTATCATAATTGTAGTTGTTGGGCTTTAATTTAATTGTTAATTATTATTATTATTATTTTCGTCTGTTAATTATTTTTTCTTTTCGTTAACCGCATTGTCATATTTGCATAACCTTATTATGTCTTCATAATATAGAGATATCGGAAGAGACTGGCCGACACAACACAGGGTATCCTCGGGAGCCAGGGAAATCTGAGAAAATGTAAAAGATACTGCCTGCGTGAATAAATTTTCATTTTATTTATTTTTATTTTATAGTGAAGTTGAACCACACAAAAAACTACATATTTGATTTAGAAGGTTTTTAAGGGGGAATGATTCTGTGCAGTCAACCTGAGGTTACGCTGATGTTTATTTACACTGAATTTGGCCCCACCATCATACTTTTACCTATTTCTGCCGCAAAGCAGCAATGCTTGCATTGCTGTGTTTCGGTTTTAAAGGTAAGAGAGCCATTAGCGTATTTAACGGCACATAAGGCACTCCATTTATGTTATCAATATTTGCAGTGCATTGGGATCCCTCAAATCAGATCAAATCAAAATCAAAATACTTTACTTGTCAGAATACATTGACAAAGGTCTTAAAATTAATGTCAAAGTATTCAGCCTGTTAAAAGGCGTACAAAATATCAGGTACATAAAATATAAATTAAAATAAAACCAATTTTAATACTAATGTGAATTGTCATTATAAGAATTTTCAAGCAGCCATTTCAACAATTCAGTTTTAAAGAGTCTACCTTCCAACACCCTTACGAGTATATCATGAGGTAATTTGTTGTTTCTCTTATAGATACATAATAATGTATCTATAAGAGATATATAACATAACATATTGAGGTGAGATTAGTCGATCACAAGCTATAGTATATCATCTGTCAAAAACCTTCGATTAAATCTCAGCCTGTGCAATACATTTCAGATTCTCAGATTTTGACGTTGACCTGTGGTCTACTGTACAATAAAAAATCTATCTATCTGTCTACGTGCCTTTACACACGTAGGCATATCTATTCTCTAACAACAATAAACCAGACACAATTACACAGCTTACATAATGATCTCACATACGAGTAACGTAACTAGAGCTTTTTGCCACTACTTCCGATTGTTTCCTCCCATCAAGATACAAACGAGTTGCTCGCCTGCTTCCTTAACCCGACTGTGGCGTCTGAAAGTGGTTTTTATGGTTAAACTGACAGTAATAAAGGCTTACTCTATTGCATATTATGTAGTTACCTACATGTGTAATAGTTATGTAATGTAGATCATCTTTATTGTTGACAATGTAATGTAACTATATAGAACATGTACTTCAAATCCCATATAGGTACTTAACTTTTCCTTCCGACTTTTTACGTGTAGAATGAAAGCCAGCTTAATTACCGGCTCATGTGCCGGTAATTAAGCTGGCACTCCATCTTAGTCCTCAAGGTAAGCAGTGCATCGAACACCCTCTAATAACATAGTGAGCGTCGATGGACTAGTGGCTAGTACGACGGACTCCCATGCAGGAGGTCCGGGTTCGAAACCATGCAATGCCATGTACCAATGAGTTTTACAGTTTTTTTTCGAAGACTTACGTATACTTACCGACTGCTCTAACGGTGAAGGAAAACAACGTGAGGAAACCTGCATGTCTGAGGAAACTATAAGTTTCTGAAGGCGTATGAAATCCACCAATCAGCACTTGGCCTCGGTGGATCATGGCCCGTACCCCCTTGTGCAAAAGGACAGTGGGGACATTAATAGGCTGATGATGAACATGGTGAGGTGAGATGTCTATGGGTGATCGTGACCACTTACCATCTGGTGGACCGTTTGCTCCATCTGCCTTTCTTATACAATAAAAAGAAAACTTACCATCACCCTCCCACACACTCAGTACCTCACATACACACTACCCACTCCCTCACATACACTCTAATATCCTCATTCATACAACAGAACACGCACACACTGTTGCTTTCTTCGTCCGTGCAGTCACTGAGGGGCTAGCTGAAGATCAGCGCTGTGGCTTGCCTCAGCATTATGCTGAGCTGGTGTACCCTTTTTGGCACTGTACCACACCAGATGTTCTGTGCTGCATGTATTAATCTTTGTATACTTCTGTATTGTGTTCTATATTCTGGTGTTTACAGTGCTAAATTAACGTTTTCAATTTACCTAAAACCGTAGCCTGAAACTTAATAATAAACACAATAACATGCTGGTGTCGTGCTCCAGACAGACCGTGACAAACAATAGATGGTTCAAGAAAAAAAGAAAAGGCTTGCATCTCCGGCACTGCGGTTAGCGGGCCAAGGTTACGACTTACGATGCAACACTTTGAGCACCATTACATAACGACGTCTTTCTCAAACTATTTGCTCTAGTTTTGTTCTATGGGCATGTGTTTATTTCTCGTCTGTGTTAATATTAGTAAGTTATACTCGTAGGTTTCTATTCAACTAAATCAGGCGTGGCAGCTAAATCTAATGTTAAAATTAACGAAACTTTCTTGTATGCTATATTGTGTAAGAGAGGGATGACGTTTCGTTTGGCGATATTTTAATTTAGCGAGTGACACCCCAGTATCTCTCTCGCTGTACTCGTATAACAAACTAGCACTCATGTTACAATGACTGTTATTACGTGTCAGTTGCGTAAACTATTGGGGTGGTTTGCCACAATCCTCCCCATTTCACACACTGGTCCCCATGTTCGGGTTTCGATGTTTCCCGTGAGTTAAGCTTTCTAAATTGTAACTATAAGTGAACAAAGTTAGCTATAAAACAATTCTAGTTCTAAACACGTTTAGACCGTAACGCAGGCTAGAAAGCAGGACATAAAAATGTGCAATAAACGCAGATTTATGTGAAAACTGCAGATAACATCGCGGTTATCTTGGCTGAATGTTAAACATGTCCTTACGTCGTCGGATGTGTCGGTGAACACATACGGAAAATTATCGTGGGAGCGCCCGCTGCGGTTATGAGCTGAATGTTTAAATGATGATGAGTGTCTGGATTGCACGGCCCCGCTCCCTAGAGCTTCGATGGGAGAGGGATGATACGTACGCAGTCTTATATTTCGTACACATAAAAAATTATGCGCGGTGATGACGCAGAGGATTTGCATATTGAATATCTAATATTGAATTTATAGAATTTCTTAAACCATCTGGTTCCATTAACTATGTTATTAACTCAATCAAGATGAAGCGTCACTTGGCCTCCAGTGGCATGTCTTGTGATACATGGGAGGAGCTTGCACAGCAGCGACTGGAATGGCGAAAGGCCGTCAAGAACGTCACTGACGACTTCGAACTCAAACGCCTAGAAGACCTTGACGCCAGGCGCCATGTCCGTAAAACACGTCCGAAGCCCTATAATTACACCTTAAACTCTAGCGGACAGCTCTACTGCTCTGTTTGTGACCGAGTCTTCAGGACGAAGCTTCGCTAGCCACCTGCGAGCGCACGCCAGGAGCTAATCAGGGGTCGCCGTCGATTCAAGATAAATTATAAACAAAATATATTCATAATTTACTGGCCTTTTTGTAATTTGTGTTTTTATCTCTTGGCTAGTTTGTACTAAAATAATGTTATAATTTAAATGAGATCACCTTTTTACAGAGAATATACTACTTAAAAAAATACAGCGGTTTCAATGTATATCACGACCGAAAACAAACCCAAACCGTGGTAAGAATCCCGTATCTAACTATAACATTAACATTCGAAATCACGTCATTATTCTTTCATATATGAGCACATGTATAAAAATCCTGTCTAATTTGAAATACCAATCTTGTATAAGTATGTGAGACACATTAAATCGTGGCGGCTATGTTCTCAACAGCCTCACTTATGTATCCAAGCTAATATCAGCCTAGGAGTACATGCACGTCTTAGTTCACTTTCTAATAACGTCACTTCTCCGGAAAACGGACTCACACCTATAATAAATGGTGCCGTAAAGACAATAAGTTACGTATTTTGCGAAATCTCACGATCATTTCGCAATCCCATAGTTATACAAACATGACAATTAAACTCCAATTAATGCTAACTTACTTCAAAGTAATTGTTTTGCACTTAGCGCAAAACGTTTCAAAAAATGGCAAAAATGGCGCGTCTTCTTCTTCTTTCGTGTTGATGATCCGAATTAAATTTTTCCCGACCAGAAGGCAGCCGCCACAACCGCGTCAAATTTGTTTTATAAGGTATCTGGAATTCTATTAAAATTCCAGAAAATTCCAAAAAACTTTAGAAATTCTTAAAGAAAATTTCAAGAAACATTAGACAACCAATTTTTTTTAAATTTAGCGTTAGTATGACATCTGTTTATTATGAATTATGATTATATTTAGTACTATAGTGATTATGATTATGTTATGCATTTATTTTTAATGAATTTATTAGGAATGGTTATTGTATGGACATTACTATCTTAGATTAATTTGGTATACCTATTTAAATAATATTCGTGTACAAACTATTTCAGTGGAGTCGGTGGCGTCGTGGATTGGACGTTTGACTCCCATGCGGGAGGCCCGAGTTCGAAACCAGGTAATGCCATGTACCAATGAGTTATTCGTTTTTTTCGAAAGACTTACGTACATTTACCGACTGCTCTGACGGTGAAGGAAAACATCGTGAGGAAACCTGCACACTGAGATAACCAGTGTGTGAAATGGCGAAGGCAATGGCAAGCCACCCCATTAAATCTGCCACGAGAGTCGTTCTATGTGATTAATTCCTTAGAATGACCACGACCCTCAGCAGTGAGGAATAGGACTTAGAAGAGAGACAAACTGTGTAGGTATGCTTGTGAAGGTAGAATTTAGCGATAAGTAGGAAATAACTAAGAACTGCAATAAATGATTATGATTATGATTTGACGCGTTTTTTTGCCATTTTTCCGAAAATCACGTTTTGCACATACGACTAGCAGCCTTATTCCGTGTCAGGGCAATATAACCTATCCTATAGTTTAAAGAAACACAAAGTCAATCCCCGAAAACGCCTAATCGTGACTAAGTCAAAGCTAAACAAAACGAAAGTATCGCGTTTTGAAGGACAACCGCGCGCACAATCGGCAACCGTAACCACTTCCGAGAATGATCACAGTGATCAAACACTATTCATTACCGCAGCCTCGCACGGTTTGACAACTTGACAATCACGATGATAAGTGTGACAGACCGTAACATACTGATTAAATCAATTATGTTATATTTAGATAAGTAAATACCTATTTAGTTAATAGTTTAATACAAGGTAGGTATTTCTATCTGGAAAAAAAGTGGCATGACAGTTAAGTGGAAAATAACGACTAAAAAAATTATGTGTGACTAAAATCAAGAAATAGGTGGGACAGGTTCTGATCTCATTTGACACCGATTGCGATGCTGGACCGTCCATGTATCGCAATCAATGTGAGTGTTTACCATATATATTTTTCGCTACACGTACATAGGTAATTCTGTAATTTACTGCACATGTATTTTTTTCAAATACAACATAAATCTAGTAGGTATTTCATGATAGGCCTGATACGTCTATTGCAGACGATTTAAGCAGCATCGCGAAGGCATCGCTTTTCGTGGCTAAATAACCCTATTCGGGAGCGGCACACACGCCCGCACGCGCGGCAAGCGAGTGCTGCGCCGGGTAGATGAGTGATCTCTCGGTCTTTGATTGCTCTCCTGGCCGCCAGTGCCTCGAACCACTTTCCATCGTTTTCCTGACAACCCTCCCGAATACTTTTCCTCCATGTATCTCTGTCATCCGCGAGCTGCCTCCAATCATACTACTACTACTACAACATAAATCTAGTAGGTATTTAGAGATTAATAAAGTGCTAGATTATAGATATGAACAATATAGATACTAGACAATTCTCAAAAATATCCATGGGTGGCTCAAAGTTGAAGGAAATCAAAGTGTCGCATTTGAAGGACAATCTCACACAGAATCGGTAACCACCAAAGGCTTCGAATTTTTTTAACCAAATAAAGTCACTTCCGACTGACTGGCAATCAGATACAATTGACAACTTGACAACCACGATGTTATGTGTGACAGACTTGTATTGATCGGTTGATAATATCTGCACGAATCAATCAAAATTAAAAAAAAAATCAAATATTTAAAATTAAAATATTCAAAAATTTCAACAATAAAAAGAAAATATCTCTACATTACAAGATGAAGGAAAAAATAATAATTAAGTGAACCTTAAATTAAAAAAGAATGTAATATGTTTTTTATAATGCTCCGGAAACTTAGGCATAAACAAAATTATCTACTAAGTATACTTACTTACTCAACTTACCCAAAACTTATTTCAAATTTTGAATTTCAGAATCTGAAATGTATCTATTGCGCATATGGTTGAGATTTAATCGAAGGATTTTGACAGATGATATACTATAGCTTGTGGTCCACTGTACTACTAAGTGCATATCGTATAAATGGTAGGTAATTTATACTTAGATATAACTTTTGGTGTGCAAGTATCATATTTACTGACAGCTACATTACATAAATCACAATTATAGATCACAATTCACAATCTAAGAGCGATGTCGTTAAACACACAAAGTTAGTTATAACGTAGGTACAGTTGCGGTGGAAATGAAGATTAATGATTTTAAACTTTATTATATATAAATAGGTAAGTACACATTAACTCTATAGCTTTTTGCCCGCAAACCAAATTGACATAGAGCATGGGTTAAAATCGTAATTACTAATGGTCGTAATTCTTTATTTATTAATCTTTGATTCTGAAACTGAGAAAAAGATTAATTCCTCTTAGTAATAACTAATAATGCATTTCGTTAATAATAATGATAGATTTTTTAAAAATGATGACATTGTTGAAGTTTTTAACTGTCGCATTATAAAAGATCATTTTAAAATATTTGTAAAAAAGCAAAAAAAAAAAAAATTTCAGAGATTTTTAACTGTATGAAATTCATACATAAAAATAAATTTGTTTTTCTATTCACGAGCATTTTCACCAAGTTACAGTTAGTGTATGGTATCACGGACATTCAACACTCGAGTTTATTTTTCAAGGCATCTTTAAAAAAGCTTTTCATGATACACGTTTACATCAATTAGGTATGTGCCACTCTTACACTTTTCCGCAATAATCATTAGGTAAGAGCACTTTTGTGCGCGACAGTCCAACCTCGCTCCACTTGCATCTTATTACAGGACAATAGGTGTCTGAATATTAAAAGTTTACTTAGCCTGCGGAACCCGCCAGGCTGTTTGCAACTCGCGCTTACTCATACATTTGTTTTTAACGGACGCTTAAAGGAGATTACAAAAAGTCACTTGCAACACGCTTTTAAAATTTTAGGAAATTTGCGCAAATAAAAACATCGTCAGGAAATTTCCATGTAAATAGACACCTACAGTGAGGAAATTCAACATTAGAAATTGTATACATTAACACTATCAAGGAGTCAGCCTAGGGTGGTACTACCCTTTTACCTTTTTCTGATGCAAAGTAGCAATGCTTGCATTACTGTCTTTCGGTTTGAAGTGTTAGACAGCCAGCGTAACTACCGGCACATTTTTTTATTTTTTAGAAATAGTCTACGACAAACAGGCAGGCGGGCTACCTGATGGTAAGTAGTCACCATCGCCTAGAGACACGTGCAATACCAGGGGTATTGCTTGTGTGTTGCCGGCCGTGGAGGGAGAGGACTTTTTTAACGTCGGGTGGAAGAGAGTTCAACATTTTACATGTGCGTGGCAGAAACGTTCATATAAAACGGGTCGTGGTAGACACCCAAGGCTTCAGAAAGTGCGATTCAACAAAGTAGACGACAGCACCAAGAGGCACATGAGGCTTTTATCTTGTCATAATATGTTAACTAATAAAATTGGTTAGAATTTTCTTCTATTTAGTGTAAAAATCTAAGACTGAAACGCCTTTTAAAGTAATGTAGCTTTAAAGTTTTCGTTCCACGTTTATTATTGGTTTATAAGTTATGTCTAAACGTGTTACAATCCGGATGTTATACTAAAACAAGGCATGTCGAATGACATACCATGTTTAACAATGTGAGCACTGATTATCAATCATAGTATTGAATTTATTATGCATTTTTTGCGCGGAATCTAAATTCGATCGATTGGGCGACTATGTTGATAAAACAAGTGGTTATAGTCGAGCTGATTATTAAGGCGGTTAACACGTGATGTAGTATGTCGAATTAACATTGCCGGAAGTGCGAATTAGCTTAAACTCTTTCTGAACAGTGAACCAATCTTAACCGTCACGCTCGAGTCGGTGACGCTGAATCGGGTATACTCGGCTCTATTCGACATCAAGCGCGCTCGGGTCGATGACGCTGAATCTGGTATACTCGGCTCCATTCGACATCAAGCGCGTTCGGGTCTGTGACACTGAATCGGGTATACTCGGCTCATTTCGACATCAAGCGTGTTCGGGTCTGTGACGCTGAATCGGCTATACTCGGCTCCATTAGACATCAAGCGCGCTCGGGGTCGGTGACGCTGAATCGGGTATACTCGGCTCTATTCGACATCAAGCGCGCTCGGGTCAGTGACGCTGAATCGGGCATACTCGGCTCCATTCGACATCAAGCGCGCTCGGGTTAGTGACGCTGAATCGCATATACTCGGCTCCATTCGACATCAAGCGCGCTCGGGTCGGTGACGCTGAATCGGGAATACTCGGCTCTAGTCGTTATCAGCTGTCATCAGCCACGTTTACTGTCTAACAAGGAGTGCATCGTTTTAAGAATTACGTTTTTATTATTATCTGAGTCATGCTTTGCGTGGTTTTTTTTGTAAGTTTTCACTTCTATCGTGTGGTCATAAGCACACACCATTTATTTTTAATTTGTCGTTAAGAGACTTTGGTATACGACAAGGTGACCATGTCAGCCTTGTTAGAGGGTCACTAAAGGAATGAATCAGAAGCTTAAATATTAGAGTCTTAGCTTTTTGTATAAAGTAACAAAGTTAAACCAAAACCACTACTTCAACTAAATTGTATACCTATAGATTACTATAGGTAGCTTTGCAATAGACAATTATCATTAATTCTTAATAATTATACACGTAAACAAACCAAAAACAATCTACTTACTGGTACATAAAATTTAAATTACTTACCTTAACTTGCATACACGATGACGACCATACATAAGTAAGTACCCACCACAAAACCTGTCCAATAATGGCCATAACTTATTACAAAAGTTCATTGACCCGGACCTCGGTTTCTGCAAAGTTCGGTAGGCGGTAATATAGAAGGGCGATACCTTTTTGGCTTACTGAACTTAATGAGTAAGGATAAATAGTGTCGGAGCTAAAAAACATGCGCTCCGGATGGAGACAGTATCTGGTTCGTAATAGAGAACCGATGAAATATTGTGGGAGATTGTGGGGTAAGACAATATTGTATTTGTTCATACTACGAGTAGTACAGGTCAATTGTCAAATCGAAACAATTTTGTAAATATATTTATCAAATTGTTTCGATTTGACCACAGAATATGTCAATAAATTCGTTCAAATCGAAACGAATCAAAAAATCAACTAGTACGTATATTGATGTGTTGCCTATAGAACATGGTAACAAAGAGAACCTTACCTCTATACTTTACCTTTATCTTTCCTAAATTCCTTTTCCTAATTTCCTTGTTCCAAATTCCTTTTAGATTTAGAATATAGTTACACTAATGTAATGTTTTAAATTGTAATATGCTTGCACGGAAAGTGCGACGGAGTTTGACTTCCAAGATACAGGTTTTGACTTAGTTTGTAAGTCGGAGGTCCTATTTTTGCGCGTTGTAATAAGTGAATTAACTTTTTAATTTTTCATTCTTTTTTTTTACCTACTTGATACTGTTTCTGTCCCAAGCAGCGCCGGCGGCGGTGCAATGGGCACTTTTTACCTTCATATTCATACATAACAATAGTGATTGAGAAATCAATGATGTATAGGAGGATATGTAGATTTTGTGAATTACATCTAATTAACGCCTAAACTGCGATTTAAGGTAAACCTGTTGTAACTATTTTAGGCAGGTCTAATTTTTACCTTCACACCTCTACTTAGGGCCCCTTTGAACCTGGATAAATGTGTATGGCTTTTATACAAAATTGACCTCGGCTTAGTGTTATCTTGAGATTAGCGGTTCGCGCAAGATGACCTAAACTAACTTGTAACACAAATTAAGCATTTCGTTGAGTTATGTCAAAACAAAGAGTAATAACAGGTAAGTATTTAATAAATAATAAATAAATAATACATAGTTCGTAATGGACATTTTATGATTTTGACATTATCTCGTCTCGACGAATAGAATTGAATCTAAACATTTTAGGAATACTTACAGAATATTTTATTTATTCATTTAAAATAAACTTTACCATATTAGTCACAAACTCTAATAACATTATATATATTATGGATATGGCTTATGTCTATAGTTATTTAAATTTGGATAATTTGTTTGTTGGTTCTCTAAATAAATAAAATATAATACAATCAGATTTGTCCGTCCAATCCGATTGTTTGTCCGTAAATTTTCCTTGCAATAAATATAAAATACGACTCAAAGGCCGCTCATGCAGTATTACATAGCTCGGCAGTGGCAGACCAACGGAATTTATTCCTTGGTGGACCAAGAACGCTTCGCGAAGCCTGTGAACATCCTAACAGACTTCTGAGCTTAGCGAAGCTGGGTTGGCTGGAAATCTAGTCAACCCAATTTCGTCGTCGTCGTCTATCGTTGCGAGGATGACTTCTGCTAATCCTAGGTATATTGTTGTTGTCTCTGGTGCGTCTTGGAGTGTCTCAACAACCCGATCCTGGAGTTTTTTTAATTTTTTTAAATATAAATTGGCTACGACAAACAAGCAGACGGGCCACATAATGGTAAGTAGTCACCGTCGCCTAGAGACACGTGCAATACCAGGGGTATTGCTTGTGTGTTGCCGGCCGTGGAGGAAGATGACTTTTTAACGTTCTTTTTGAAGCATCCCATGTCGTAGCGCTGTGGGAAAACGTCGGGTGGAAGAGAGTTCCACATTTTACAGATGCGTGGCAGAAACGGTCGTGTTGCACTCGCGACCGCATATGCTGCATTTTGTTACCGTTGGCAGCCTGTCTCTCAAGGCCGGGTTTGCTATTTTCTCCTTCCTCTTACGTCTTTTCTCTGCTTCTGCTTCCACCTTCCCTTCCTCTGTTATATTAGGAGACAGTGAAGGAGACATTCAAGATACTATGACTGTGTTGACAGACGGCTGGATCAACCCAATTTACCCGCATAAAGAACCGCTTACGTGTCTATATGCGGAAACTGGAGCCCCACTACCTTACCTAACCTAGGACTCAAGGCAAAGGTCAATCAAATAAACTTAGCCCAAAAACTACAATCACGCATGACACTGAAACAACTCTCGGAAGTAGAAACAATGACATCAAGAATTAAGTCAGGCGACAGGTGACCGTAAAATAATAAAAAATAATCGTGCACACTAATTTGCTCGCTATCGACAATCTTGTCTTTACATCTAATAAACCATTAATAATTTAAATGAAAGAAGTATTTTTTTCGTGCTGTCATGATCATGGCGTGGGATTATACGCATAAAGTCCAATACGCATACGCAACTCACATGAACTCCAGTATATAACGTTACTTAGGACGTTTTGAGAATTTGACATTCTGTGTATTTTTTTTTATTGAATAAGTAGAGCAGACGAGCAAACACGCCACCTGATCGTAAGTGGTCACCGCCGCCCATAGACATCTAACCTCACTGTACTATTATTAGAGGGTTTTTGATGTGCTGATAACTAAGATGGATTGCCTTATGTGCCAGAAATTATTGTTTAAAAACGGTTTACAGTGGTTCTTTTTTGGAAAATGTGCACATGCTCCTCCAAATATTTGCTACTAATATAAAAGGACCTTATATGGGACAGTGAAATGGGACAGATTGGGTGAATTCGACAACCTAACCTCCATTGCACCTGGAATGAACACTAGGCTTTTCTGATGCATATTTTCTAGGGTGTCTATAGGTTATAACAATAAAGATAGGACAAAAAGATTTTTTTACTTATTAAATTTTTGAGAACGACAAAATTGTTTGTTTGAAAATTTTACAAATGAATGAATTATTGCTATTCTAATACTGAAATAAGAAGTTTTTTTAGTGATATAAAAGAATTATTTTATTTTTGTATTGTAATGTTTTTACATTGGGTTTTTTATGCCTTTTTAATAAAGAATTAAGAATGATACTCTCCTATAAAATCTTGTTACTTATGTCATTTAGTTATCTGTCGCAATCACCATCTGATTGTCCGTTCATTTGAAGGAATAAGTAAGCAAGGACTACCTACAGGAAATCCGCGTGGACTTGCTAAATATTAAATTACTGATTATTTATGTATGTACGAGTATACTCGTATTAGCATATAAAGTAAGTTGTGTACTGCGAATTGTTGATACAACAATCATAATCTGCTAAGTAGTTAGGTGTATTTAATAAAAATAGTCCAAGGAAGTAGAGAGCGGTTTTGTAATTAGATTTATCATGGTATTAATAATTTTTTTCAAGATTGTCGGTGGCGTCGTGGTTTGGACGTCGGACTCCCATTTTTTTTTCTCGGTTTTTTCGAAGACTCACGTACTTTTACCGACTGCTCTGACGGTGAAGGAAAACACCGTAAGGAATCCTGCACACTGAGATAACTAGTGTGTGAAATGGGGAAGGCAATGGCAAACCACCCCATTAATTCTGCCAAGAGAGTCGTTCTGTGTTATAAACTCTTAGAATGATCACGTCCCTCAGCAATGAGGAAAACGACTTAGAGGAATAAGAAGAAAAGTTTTAATTCAATTCAATTCTTTATTCCACATAGTAAATTGGATTTATAATTGTAGTAAATTTAAAATTACTTTTAATGGCGGTAGACCCTAATAGGATCGCCTGGCGGTTTGACAACATCGCTTGCTTTTTCGATAGTATGTACGAGTACGTAGTAGCGACCCTCCCGCCATTGTACGGTATAAAAAAGTAAAAAAGATAATACATTAGTGAAAACCGGAACATAATCTGTTCAGCCGTTTCCGAAATTCGCCTTTACAGATCGACAGACGGACGCACCTGGGAACTTTAAATTATATAGCGTTCGACACGTCGTGAGAAATCATGACTTTCGTGATGCTCGAATTTCACCTTCGACAATTTACTAGATATCACGATATCTCGGAACTAAGGTAGACATAAATGTCGAACGTAACGAGAATTGCCCCCCACGATACGAGTACGGTGTTTCTACGCATGAGGCGTGGCCCTGACCTTGCGCACGCGCACTTTCTTTTGATGAGTGATGTAAATCCGCTATATTTTTCCACAAATACATTCTTAATATATATGTTAGTTAGGCATTAAAGTAATATTGGTTTAGGCTGGTAACGAATCTAAAAAACAACCAATGACGAATTGGAAAAAAAACATTAAATTCGTCACAAATTGAATTCATTAAGATTTTTTTACTTTTAGGACAATAGATATACGAATCTAGAAAATATGCAAATGGTCTGGTCGCAGAGAGGTTGCAGAGGTTACTGGGGTCTAGAGCACCTCATTATTATTTTTTATTAAATAAGTAAAGCATACGAGCAAACGCGCCACCTGATGGTAACTAACCTTGAAGAACCAGGGATAGGTGAAAGGGTGGAACCACGCCATGCTGACTCAACAGAAAGTCAACCAGCTTCGAAAATCGTAACTATTAAGTCCCTTATCTATTTTATTTTTAATCGCTAATAAAATATGCCTAATTTAGACTAGGGATGTTACGAAGGTGGGTTTACCGGAACTGGAGTCGAAACCGAAGGTTTTAAATTTGATTTATCGGAGTCGGAACCGGATTCGGAACCGAAGGTAGAGGAGAGATGTTCAGAAGAGAGATGTTTTAAACCGTTTTTTAATTTTTATAGCTGAACTGGCCAATATTTTTTATGATGACGTTTGCGGCAATAAAACATGTTGCTTTATGTAGTCCTACACTATTTAAATAAATATTGATATTTCAGTATGTTTGCTCACAAATCTTCGGTTCCTCCGATTCAAAATTGTCGGAACTGAAGTCGAAGTCGAAGTCGGAGGTGTAAAATCAATCGGAAGTTCCGACCCTTCGGAGTCGGAGTTCCGTAACATCCCTAATTTCGACTAACAAACATGATCATTAGCGATAAAATGCAAATAAGAAGCCTAAATACATATCTGAGACTCAGTTTCTAATCTACGAGTAATTCATGGAAACAAAATATTATTCATTAGGTAATTTTTATAACTGTCACTTTACACTTATCAATACACTTTAAGTGTGAAGAGACAATGTCTTACATAATAATTGTGTATTCTCGTCGTTTACTTAATTTATGTGATTTTTAAGTCTTTGTTAAGTAACAGCGTTATTTATCTAGCCTATAAGGCGCCAGACGGTGCCATGAAAAGTCGGCTCCGTGGTTAGTTACAACAGTGTTACCTGTGGTGACACCGTTGAGTCAATGGAATACTTTCTGTGCGAATGTGACTCGCTGGCTGGAGGGCGTTTGAGTCTTCTGGGCGTAGCCTACCCGAAACCAGAGGACTATAGGCTCCTTCCTGTCAGCTGTATAGTGTCCTTGATGCAAAGCATCTTTAAGGAACAGGAAGGAGACTAAGGGGTGAGCACCAAAGCTTCCTGAAGGTCGAAGTGCCGCTGGGGTTATTCCTGGTCATAAGATAAGATAGTTACAGAGTTTTTTTTATTAGACTAAGCCTGTGTTTTTGTGTGTGATTAATCTCAATCTCACTAGATAGTAAGTAACTATGAGGCTGAAGATAGAGAATACGAGAAAGTACTGGCTCTTCTATAAACACTGCCGAAACAAATCAATCCCGAAACCAAGATGTTTGGCGACAGACTTTACAAACACTGAAAGAAAATCTTGTTTACTTCAAATAATAACTTGTTTCAATACAAGCATATAAGGTCGACTTGTTAACTTCAAGCAAGATCTTAGTCGTATCTATCAAGTAATTTGGTCAAATGAATAAAAATTACTTCATATGCTCTAAATCAAACAAGCTTTCTTGAGATCAAGATAATTTTTTTTTTTTAACGTCGGTTAAAAATACAGCACTTGAATCACGATCCTGTTGAGTTGAGAAAAAAAAATAAACACCCGCATCTCCAAATTGTTCACCGCCTTTATCTTATTTATTTTACCGCATCAAGTACAGTGTCTTTTAGTCACCTTTAACTTTGGAAGAAAAAATTCAGCTACATTATTGTATATTTCGTAATAAATATGCATAATTTATACCAAATTACTTTAGGACAGAAATGTATGTGTATTTAAATAAAATATATTTAACTTGACTATACCTTGCGATTCAGTCGCGATAGGTATTTGACAGCCGGCGATTGCTTGCTATTGTATTGGCCAATATTTTCGCGCCCTTTCAAACTCCGGATATGTCAGCTTGAAACCCATCATACATACATTAAAGACAGATCGAGCTATATAGGGGGATGCAATATAGTTTAGTTTATTTTTTTTTACTTATCTTTTGATAACAAAGTTACGTTATACGTCTTGGAACAATTATTATCCGTTATATTATAACAATTAAATTATTACTTACATGCTACTAACTGCTGTAAAAGGGCATTGTCAAAATAAAAATATGGCTGCTGCATAAGGCATTGTCAAATAAGAATGTACAATATGTTACAATGGGTTTGTACACAATTTCAAATTTAAATTAATTACCGAAATCCCAACCGCGCCGGGTATATCAAAGAGTTTGAAATTCACCCATTCTATGTAGATTGCTCGCTAGAAAAGTTTTATATAGAAACCGCGTCTGCCAGTTGGCGCATGCGATTTGAGCGTTTTTAGTCGGACATTGAAATGTCAAATATATAGAACTATACGTGTAATTGCACACTAGGAATTCCTGATGCAAACAACTCTCCCATAATCTCGACGTTGGTAAACTGTTTTTTTTTCAAGACAGACGCCAAAACGCTCGAGTGATTTTCAAGATTCTAACACGGTCATTGGCCAAATTGCAGTGTTTACACTAGCAAGGGCCATATTTAAAGGAAAAAAATGTATTTGCTCAAACCACTGACCGAGAAGACCACTGGATGAGAAGAGCCGAAGATCGGGTTCGTTGGCGCACCCTGGGAGAGGCCTATGTCCAGCAGTGGACTAGAGTAGACTGCTGATGATGAAACCACTGACCTATAATATCTATTCTATAGACACATAGATATTACAGGTCAGTGGCACAAACCCTTTGAGTCGCTGTCTCACATCATCATTCTAGTGAAGAGGGCGCTACTAGTCTGATGTCTATGGGGTACATACCACCTACAGTTTGATTGACTTCACTGTCACTGATTGTAAGGTGAAGTGTTTGACATATTGTCAACAGCAGATGCCATGACCTGCCTCTAAGTACTCTTGGCAATCGCTTGTTTAAATAATACTTTCATATTTTTGTCTCAAGGTCTGCATCGAGCCTCTACTTAAATGGCAATATGAATCAACTATGAGATGAGTTGTGTGATGTACTAACACGGTTTCTTAAGTTGCAGTGAAACCTGCACCTGTAGAGCCTGTGGTGACACCGTTGAGTCAATGGAACACTTGCTGTGCGAATGTGACTCGCTGGCTGAAGGGCCTTCTGGTATGAGTCTTCTGGGGGTCGCCTAGCCGAAACCAGAGGACTATAGGCTCCATTCTGTAAGCTGTATAGCGTCCTTGATGCAAAGCACCTTTAAGGAACAGGAAGGAGACCAAGGTAAGGGATGAGCACAAAAGATTCCTGAGGGTCGAAGTGCCGCTGGGGTTATCTCTGGCCCCTGTCGGAAGATAAGTTGCAGTGAAAAAGTTTGGTTAAGATTTTCAGTATTGTACTCGTAAGCATGATTGAAAGAAAAATTAATCTCCCTCCCCAATGGATAGATAAAGAATGTTATTTGTATCGGAACTGCGGGGCGGGCGTTCGTTCCTTCATGATTGTAAGTAAAGTTTGACCAGAAATATAAAAACAGATAAACACTATATTGTACACAACAAGAAAACAAATAGGAAACTAAAATTACAAATTGAGGTGTACTAAGGTGGTCTTAAATATTATTTATACATTGCGATCTCCATAACACAGTTTAGTGAATCTTGAGGACCTGATGATGACCAGAAAAAAGTAATGGGATCTCCACAATGGTATCTTATATTATCTTATGATAGGCCGGAAATAATCCCAGCGGCATTTCGACCCTTGAGGATCTTTTGTGCCAACCCAATTTCACACACTGGTCATCTCAGTGTGCAGGTTTCCTCACGATGTTTTGGATGTTTTCCTTCACCGTTAGAGCAGTCGGTAAATGTATGTAAGTCTTCGAAAAATACGAAAAATTCATTGGTACATGGCACTGCACGGTTTCGAACGCGGACATCTCGAGCCCAGGAGCCCGGTGTCCTAGACACTGTGCCACCGACGCTCTTCCAAAATGGTAAGTCGGAGGTTTCTTAAATGTTTAATTTAGATTTATTGCCTACCTTTAATTAGATAACATGTCCTACATAGATTTGATTGAAAAACGCAGAGAAGTATTTTTCAGTAACTGCTTGGAATAAAGTTTCAAGTTAGCAAGTGAGCAAGTTAGTTAGTTAGAGGCATGTACATTGCAAGTAATGCAATACCCACTGCTTATACTCAAACGCTTGGTATTTCCGTCCATTTAAACCATGTTAAATGTAAATTGGCTGAAGCATTTCTAAGAACGTTGGCAACCTTTAGCAGACAATAGCTGACAAAGGTCGGGTTGCAAGGGCGGTAGTGACGTCACGAAGGGTCAAGGTCAAAAAGGTCCCTAACAGGAAAAAAAAACTAAGCTGAAACTATCTTATTTCTGCTTGATTGGTTAGAATATTAGGAAGACTTAATATTATTTTAAAGAGTAGAATTTAAGACCTATACAAAGATGCCAGATCGCAATAACATCTCCATACGATTTCTGTAAATGTCGCTATTTGTTTAGTATTCGTCTTTGCACCAATTTAAAAAGTTTTTCATAATTAAACTTTCGCGCTTCAAAACATAGCTCTGGACAATTCTCAGCGCGCCAACTAGCAGCGCATCTAGCGGAAAAAATCCGCAACTTAAAAAAATGGCGCCGTCGGCCCGCGCCCGCTCCGATAAAATTATTCATTAAAACCAAAAATCTCGTGCCACACGTAAATAAACTTCTCCACAATCAACAAAAACCACTCCAGCGCCGATATGGACAAGATTCAAAAAGAAACCAGCTCTTGGAAGACCATCAGAGGGCCCTCAAGGATTCTTGGCTGCGGCTGCGCTGGTGAGTCTAAAAGTCCACTGTATCCGCGTTTCGCGGAGTTAAACCCCAAAATTAAAGTCGTAAACGTCAAGTCGTACCTGGTGTTATGGCGGTGAGTGGATCCAGCGGTGAGGGGTACCCCGGTTGTCTTGTTTCCGCGATACAATAAACACCACACCAGTCACTCTGTCGTATTAATCTCATAAGGTCACTTCACTTAATAATTCGTGGAATTAATGTCATCCCCGTTTATTTTAAAGCACACGGTGCAAAGTGCATGGGCATCGCGCGGGAGCTAGTGGCCTACTAAAAATGACAGCGAGTCTATTTAATACCCTCCGATCTAAAATATAAAAAAAAGTAAACAAAGCCGAAACATCCACTGCTGTCTGTTCTATTTCATAACATTATTATTAGATCTTCTGATGCACAGAAGTGAAGCTAAGTTCTAACTTTAGCATATACACTTCTGATACCATAGAAAATACTTTTTTATAACATGGTTGGAAATAAACCTACCATCTAGGTAAAATAGTAATCTATGCCAGGTAAGTAAAAAAAAATCCTAATTGGAATAAACTTAAGTGTATCTTATCTTATGATAGAGGGCCGGGAATAACCCCAGCAGCACTTCGACCCTTAAGGATCTTTTGTGCCTACCCCATTTTACACACTGGTCATCTCAGTGTGCCGGTTTCCTCGCCATGTTTTCCTTCACCGTTAGAGCAGTCGGTAAATGTACGTAAAAAAACTCAAGTGTATGTCAAGTGAATCGAGTAGGTATCTTTTGCCAAAAAAATCCATTTTTAACTAAATATATAAGTAACTGGAAGACTGTGTAACTGAGGGTATTTGTGTTTCTTAGTAACAAGTATTATCAAGGGCAAACTGCAAAAATGTCATCAACACTTCAAGTTAGCGCCACACTATTTCCAATTATCATACACGTGACAATGCGTGAGGACCTATGCTGTGACAAAGAAATGCCAAATTCTTCTATGAAATTTTAAAAGTAGATAATAAAGTTTTGAAGGTGGTATGAATAACTATGCAGTCAGCTTTACCTATTTGCCTTCATGATTTTTGGAGCCCCCCCCCCTCCCCCTGTCACATGTGGTCACATATGTGTGACCCCCTCCACCCCGAAACCATTTATATTATTTATGAGTTCTTCTTTTAGATTTACACATGTGACGTCACGAAGCTTATGACTCGTCCCCTCCCTCCCCCCTTGTCACACGATGTCACACTTTGTTAACCCCCTCCCTCCCCCTTAACGTGTGACGTCATTTATGAAGCAATGCTTGCATTGCTGTTTTTCGGCTTGAAGGGTAAAAAGAGCCAGCGTAATTACCAGCACATGAAGCACACCATCTAAATCCTCAAAGTTAGCAGCGCATCGAAAACCATATAGTGAGGTGAGATGACTATGGGTGACAGTAACCTCTTAGGGCCGTTTGCTCCCCTGCTCTCCTTATATAATAACAAAATTAGATAAACCTGGAATAATAATGTATTAAGAAATAAGGTAAGCAAAAAACCTTGTGGTAGGATTTGGATTCTCACCTTCGGCTATGTTATGGCAGATTATGGGGCTCATGTTTCCACATTTAGAGGCTCGCCTTCAATGGCAGACGCGTCACATCAAAAATATTTACTATACTAACTTTCTATTTGCTTTTAAACTACCTATAGTAAATTCATTTGGGTATATTTGCAGTAAAGTTTACATCTGTTGAGAAGATTCCTGTTACATAATGTGTTCATTTAAGGCTTATAAATTAGGCAATCGGAAGTTAAGATTGATACATATACATATACATTAACCAATTTTGTATATATTCATCATCAAAATTATTACCTGCTTTTTAAGACTGTTAAAAAGGATAAGATAAAGATGTTTATCTACTCCTGACAAATATAAAACTTTAAAATTAAAAGATAAAAAAGTATAGGACTTTATTAGTGATTTGAGAAAGCTTCTTGTTTTTTAAAACACCTTGAAAGTTTATAGAGATTCACGCAACACTAATTATACATATAAATCTTTATAGAGGATTAGTTAGATGAAATCTAAAATCGAGTTCAACGAACCAATAAAATAGAGATCGAGATAAACAGCCCATTTTGGCGAATGCAGTTTCGCCAAACAAGAAGCGGATGTGTTACACTTTGGCAAAGGAATGCGTACATTGCTACATTAAAAAAGATATTAAGATCACGTATGCAAACTTCGGAAGCAATGGGTGCGGTGACAAGTTTATTGGTCCACGGGTTCCGCGTATGAATGGCGTTGTGGGTGGGAGTTGCGTAATATGCAAACGATTTTCTATTGTGTTGGTCTTACATTTAGTACCAAAAGACCAAAGCTAAAGAACATTATTTATTAAGATCCTGATACTAGTATTTAACTGATTTCTATGATACATAATCGGTGTCAGAATAAAGTGGAGTCAGATTTAAATGATTTTGGTACGGTGGTTAAGGTTCTTGACGGTTCATTTTGCCAAAGAGTGGAAAAAATTTTTTTTATTTAAATTCGTAGTAATGTCACTCTTAGACTTCACACCTTACTATAATGGTATTAGAGGGTTTTCGATGCGTTGCTAACCTTGAGGACTTAGATGGATTGCTTCATGTGCTGGTAATTATTGCTGCTTATCAGCAGAAAGAGGTAAAAGGGTGGTACCACCCAAGGCTAAAAGAGTCATACCACCTTCAAATTCCAACCCAGGAGTCGAAACCAAATCCTCTTTAAGTTTTGTTCCCCTCACTAGTTGCGGCTGCGCACGTTCGATCGATTCGGTGCGATGTGCAATAGAATAGAATGATGTCGCTAAGGATCTAATAAGTAGGTTGGTGTATTAGGTACATGGAATTATAGGCGATTAGCTTTGCAATGTACAATGGAACAAACTTGCTTGTATAAGTTCTATTTAGAAAAGACGTGGATATAAAATTTAGAAGCCGTTAGAAATTCTGTCAAGATATGGAAGTAGTAAGGGAGAGCGTTTTTTTTTGTAGTAAACACAAAAAAAAGAAAAAGAGATTGAATAAATCTAACCAAGATTCGATTAAGGACTAGTGGAACAAGGTTTTTGGATTAATTACATGGCTCATAAATCAATAATAAACAACAAATGGGAATAAAAACACGTAATGATTCAGATTAATTTATTTGTCCAGAATGGAGATAGTACATAATATCAAGATGATATTTTCTAAACAAAGAGTCGATACATTCTACTCAACAATGAGCATGCAAATATAAGAAATAAATAATATAATAGTCAGATAAATCATAATGGTTCCGAGGGGATAACATGTGAGAGGAAGAGGGTGGAAATTTATAGTAGTATAAACTTAGACATATGTTTAAATCGGTACCCACGCTATCTGTGGCTCTACGAGTATACAAATATTTCAACCCGTTAAGATGTTTTGCAACGAATGACATCAATCCAACAAAGAACAAGATGATTCACCCCGTCCGCGTTCATCCCAAACTATTTGTACAGTTTAACCCAAAGTTTGACTCTGCGACCCGTCATGTTCAAACACATGTCAATAGTATAGGTGACGGTGTGTCAAGTGCACTGACGCAACGAGTTGCGCGCGCGCCGTTGGTGAAACATTTCGTAGACCAGACGTAGTTGCTACACTACGGTAGTCACTTATCGTTTGACATGTGACCGTCACAGAAGATGTTTGCGTGCAGTGGTTTCTTTTTTTGTCAGGGCTCTATAGGTACCTCCAATATTGCTTTGGTCTCGAGTTGTGACAACAGCTGGTGGTAAATCCTCATGTGCAGTCAAAACGAGACGACGACGAAGGTACCACTTTTCGACGTCGCCACAGCTTACCAGCCTAACAATTATAGTATCAGCAGTGACATATTAAATTATACGTTCGCAGAAAAACAGTCGGTACGACTTGTGACGTTATTTTTTTTAATGAATATTTTGGCATTCGAGATTCGATATCAAAACTTTGTCAAGATCCTGTCTTGACAAACAACGTTTAAATCAACCAGCTTAGGAGCCCAATTCCACTGTTTTAAAACGTTCGTCGCTCTTTTCCAATTAAGTAGCGATTACGTTTCCATATCGATCCAACTTCATATTCTGCTGCTAACACATATATGAACGGACCGATGGATCGTTGGCCATTGTGTTGAAGTACTGCTGATTGTTTCTTGTGCCGCTTCTTTGATTTCATCAAGCACCTTACGATGTAGTGGTAAAGTAAAAAAAACTTTGTAAAAATGTTCTTACCTACCTACAATAAAAAAAATAACGTTGACTTTGTTTGACCAAAACAAAACGTAATGTTAATCGAACGGTTCGTGACTAGCGGTATACAAAAAAAACAGTCAAGTATAAATAAATAAAATGTCTTTATTCTCAGTAAAAGTAGAATAAAACATAAAATTAAAATAAAATTGAAAAGAAATGTAAATAAACAGAAAATTAAATTAAAAGTAACATTAAACATAATAGAAGTGATTTTCCTACTTTTTTTCTCAATCTGGTGTATCTTTAGCCAGTGTCCATAGAACCTATTTCTATGGATATCCTGACCGACAACTTTCAAAAGTCCGTTATTTGTGTCACATACCCTCTGCCAGAACATGGCGACCCTGCTCCTAATGATCGCGAAATAATCCGGGACCCCGGCGTCCCCGAACGCTGCAGTATCTTGGTAACTTCATTAAGATACGATAGGCGTTGTTATATTGCACTCGAAGGATGCTGAAGGCTTTAGCTGTATAGCTGTAATTTAGTTTCTATTGAGTTTACGTTGTGTTGTAGAATCGAGTCTCAGATTGCAAGAGCTTTTATCTAGAGATGACTTACTGTAAGCCGACGGTTTACTATGACGCTCTCGGTTTTACACTCGAATTGACCAACACTGGTTAGCATGGCATTGTTTGTCGTGTCCCTCGGAGTAACGAGTAAATAGAATTTGTCTCACGCTCCTCTCAAAACTGACATTTCGTGAATGTTGGTTCATCTGTAAGAAATAACCATCAGCATTCTCCTTTCACATTGAACAGAACACAGATGGAGATAATACCAAATCCATAGTAAAACGGGCGACGTCCATATGTTCGTTCAAGCAAGGGTCCCGCTAGGATACGGAGGTATGGATTAGAAGCTGGCTCACATACGCTCATGGATTTCGAAGGTGGTATGCTTTTGTGCAGTCAGCCTGAGGTGGTACCCTTTTACCTATTTCTGCAGCAAAGTATGCAATGCTGTGTTTCGGTTTGAAGGTTAAGATAGCCAGCGTTATTATCGGCATATGAGGCACTTCATTTACCTATAATAAGTCCTCAAGATTAGCAGCCAGTTATATGTATATTATGTCGTAGACACATAATAGCGTGTTTCACGAAGTGCCTTAGTAAATAAATAAATATAAATAAATTTATTTTGCAACTTACAATTAATACATGGTTGATGCTCTAAATCCCGCACTAGGATACCCTGTGTCGCGGGATTTAGGCTAGTAGGCATTCAATACACGAAGTGCTCAAAATTATAAAATAAACGCACCCATCTCCATCACCCTACTACAAGTGCCGGGCCATGGAATGCGCTGACAAAGATTCGATTTTCAGGGATGACGCTAGATTTATATTAACCTGTAAATGTAATTGGTCATGTCAGACTAGAGTGCTCTCTGATATAAGTGAATTACACATAAACGAACTATAGCGCGGGTTAACTAACGAGTGCTGCCATCTATCGCCATAGAGCGGGTATACAGTTTGATACACTGATTTAGGTAGTCTTTCCCTGAGTCCTGAGTCATAAGCAAAAATTATCTACTTACAGGTATAGATACATATGTCACTTACCAGCAGAACTGTTCGAAGGTGTATACTAAGTCGTTTCATCTTCGTCGCCATTCAGCTATGGTGTAGTATTTCTGCAACAAAATGTAAAATTGAATGATAAAGTGTATAGGTACCATACTTTATACGTCATTTTAATTCAACAATAGTGTTTTTTTTAAATAAACACGAACGGAATTTGATTTTCTACAATTAATATTATTTTCAAAAACGTTTCTATGGAACGTTTTTAAAAATCAACAAAATCAGATATTATTGATAATGAATCATTGTATAAATAATCGATTAAAGTTGGAATTATAAACATAAACTTAAACATAACATCATAAACTTATTCTTATTCTTATTACGTATAGGTCCTAGACTGACCTTTAAAGATCAGATTGACAGTGTGCTCTATTTTAATATACAGAGCAGACGACCCCAACGGCGAGCATGCGTGAAACGATAAATGACTGTATAGAGGAAGCTAGAGAAGCGTGCCAAGGCAACTCGTGGCGCTCCATTCCTCTGCTCAGTCCGCAAGGAGCATAGCGCGAAGGTATGTATGTATGTACGTAAGAAGGTATAATTATATAAATTATGACACTATAAAGTGTCATAACATAAGTGAACATAAGTTCAGAAGAACTTCATGGACAAATTTGACATAACTTGGCTTACCGAACTACGAGTACCAAACGCCTTGGTCAATGGAAGGTTAGTAATTTAGTTCGTAAATTGTTACAAAACAAAGCCCTTAAAGAATGTACGTGACTATTAAATTCGTTATATAGTATGCCATACACGTGCCCTTGCCTAACAATGTTGGCCCTTGAAAAAACCATGTCACTTTTTGACTTCGAGTATATATTGAACTTCTGGCTGACAGCACATCTTGCAGAGCCTGTGGTGAACAACTGGAGACCGTTTCACATCTCCTATGTGAATGTGACGCTTTAGCGGCAACAAGGACGGGTCTGCTAGGCTCTGCCTATCCAGACCCAAGGGAATTCAAATCCCTCCCACTAAGACGCATAGTCTTGCTCATGCATGACATATTCGGTGATGTGGTCAAGGGATAGGTACACATTTTTTATTATACACATATCTTGGAAGTTCCTTCAAATATTAGAGTCGATCAGTTAATGTATTATGTCGCCAGATGTATAGATACCTATATATCTAGCGACGCTGGTTTTCAACTTGACCCTTTCCAACTTATAGCTAGAGAGCAACAATGTCGTTCTGTCTGTTTGTCTGTCGTATTGGCTCATCTCCTCAAGATGGTCGAAAGTAGCTCGACAAATATACACACTGTCAGTGCGTCGTCCTTTTTTCGCACTTGGCGGACACACTGCCGCCGTGTGTCTAGAAAGTAAAAAAAACGTATAATACTTTGGGATTTTCCGCTAACTGCCATTTCACAATCCCATCCGTACCACCGCCGGATACTGCTGGCTGGTGGTGACTAGTGGTGAGCCAACAAGCCAAAGACGTCATAAAATAACATAAAGCATGGGTTTCACGTCCGCGCAAAGTAAGTCGCAACACTTGGGTTTACCATATACGCGTACAGTCGGTATCAGTTTTAACGTTGGATACGGTACTTATTAGCAATGTTCGGGTCAGTTTCGGCTTGGCCAAGTAATCCAAATTTGTCAGTATCCAAAATCAAAATCCAATTTATTACTTCTATGAAGTAAGTAGATATTTGTTGAAAATTGCCTTTCAACACACTAAGGCCTGGACTACATGCACCGGTCCCAGCGCCGGTTCGGTTCTCTGCAGCCAATCACGAGGCGCTGACTTCAAGTGGGGGGGAGGGCGGAACGCTTGTGATTTGCTGCAGTGAACCGAACCGGCGCTGGAACCGACACACGTAGTCCCAGCCTAAAACTAAACTTACACTAAGATGAAAAACAAAACTAACGCTAAAAAATTTGGACTAAATTCTATGAACTTGAAATTCCTTTTTACATTGTATGATAAAGTGTTGTGATTTTAAATGAGATCAGATAAAATTGATTCAGTGGTTTCCAAGATATCGAGGAATAGAAGGGAATGTAGACAAATTTTTTTAATTTTATTTTTATTTACTACTAAACCCGCATTTGACCTCGATCTCGCCTGATGGTAAGCGACGATGAGGTCGACGATGGAGCATGCGGGTCCAGTAAATGGTGTTATTCCAACATTTTCGGAAAGTGGAAGTGCCTCTGTTTATTTGATAATAAGTGGACTTATGCCTTATGTAAACTGTAGGCCATTTATAAATTGAATTAAATATTATAAAACATATCTAACCGACTGTACATACTTGTGAGGAGCTATCGTTCGTTGCCAACTATACAGATCTAGCCGTGACTTGGCGGATTTTTCGGTACGATTGTTAGAATTTAAATGTTAGTTTTGAATTTTCGAGCGATTATATTGAAAATAGTCTTCGGCAAAACTAACTAATGTATCGGTCAGCACAGCACATCTTTACGAAAGGACGTCGCAGAATTTTTTCAGGAAAATAAATATTTCATGTATTTCTGTACGTATACTACACGGTCTGTCTATCGTGCTGTCAGCTTTAACAATAATAACACTGCTGTGTCGAGCCGGCCATAAATAAAAGCACCACCCCATCTCTTCCCGTGAGTGTCGTACGAGGCGACTAAGTGATTTTGTGGATACTATTCTACACCTAGTAGACGGCGATAGACTCGTTTGTCAACCAAATGTTCCGGCGAAAAGTGGGAACTACCAATGATAAAGGTGTATGTACGTAAACAAGTACGTAACAAGAAAAAAAAACATTCCTCGGTAAGTTTTCGAGAATAATGAATCTAAGTGAAAATTCAGTTTCCATACTAAATGTATGGAGAAAAAAATAAAAGTACTACCCCAATCTTAGCAAAAAAAAGTCCAGAATTTTTTACCGAAAGCTTTTTCAAACAAATCCTGCGTGAGATCAGAGTAATTGTAATATATTATACATCATTTCTGCGTAGTAGATATTTTGCATTGGTAGTGATAATTTTTGTGTGTATGTTTGATTGTTCATCTAGGTCCTAGGTTAATATTTATGTCCTGGAAAATAAATGTTTTACTTTTCGGTTCTTTTCTATTTTTTTCTAAAATTATTTATTTTCGGTCGACTACGTGAATCCTGCATTTTGTCGTTTCATCAGGGGGCATAAAAACACGAGTCTTTTTTGTATCTCAGTCAGATACTCGTATCTGTGATTATTTTTTATTTTTTTTAAATCTCAGTTTAGAGACTTTGGTACACGACAAGGTGACCATGTTAGCCTCGTTAGGGTCACTAACAAAAGGGAAGGGGAGCTCAAGTAGATTAGAGTCAGCCCATACTTTGAGAGCCAATTTAGCAAACAACAGTAAGTGTTTCATATTATCAGATAAGGGCTCACTCAAGGGATTATTAAAGTAAGGAATACTTTTAAAAGTGGCACGGAAACAATGTTGTCACTTATAGCGAAACATCGCCATGAATTTGCGGACCAATCCGAAGTAAATCAAATTCGTAGCCGTAATAAATCAAAATCAAAGCTTAAATATTTAAATAATTCTTGTGCACGCGTTCTCTATACAAAAGAGGGCTACTTAGTAAGAGGTCAACAGTCACTGGTGACCTTTAGTCCGGTCAGACAACATCGACAAGGTAGCTGTCTAGAGTCTGGGCTTTGCGAATTGTACCTATATAGTTAGCCTAGATAATACTGAAGAATAAATCGTTGAAGATGGGATAGGCGGTACAAGCGAAATTTATTCACGTTCTGTCTGTTTTGTTCATCTCAAAGATTAAAGGTGATTTGATATTCCGTAAAAAGTAGTGCTTGATATTTATTTATTATTTTAGTAGTATTTTTTGTGCCTATAAACTTTTTTTTTATTTTCTTTCTTTTGATTATATTCCCTTTGATTTACTATTCACAATGCGAACAAGAATAGAACAAGAGTCAGTTTCTCAAAACCTTGGGATTTTCTAGGCCAGATTGAATATAAAAAAGAAAAGTGTGATATTTTTTGTCGGAAGCGAGATTTGAATCCGCGATAGCATTTACGAGGCCATATCGCACTCCGATGACTCAAGACGAAATGTCTTACTGTATGTGTCTTAGGGAAGTGTAAAGACTGCATCAATTGAACGGGTCATTCCTAACAAAGGGTGAGTAGACACCGACTATACGTGCTGAGGTCAGGAATTTACTATACCCGTGCCGTATGCAAATACACAGATGTTACCATCAATAGGTTATAAAATACCTTCGACCGAAAGACTTTGAATTTCTGCAAACTTTTGCTAATGCAATGGATAAATATCCCCCCCTGCCTATGAAACGCAGCATGGCCATAACATTTGAAAATGTTTGTTAAAAACAGTCTATGTAATTCTTAGATCAGACAGAATTTATAAAACGATACACAGTCAAATACGAAAACCTGTTGAGGTCAGAGGTGTCCGGAATGCGAGACGATTACGAGCCGATAACGACTGGCGAAAGGTGCAAGTCGTGTCTCGTTACCTCATTACTGTCGTCTAGAGGTTGCTATAAACGTTTATAAACTGCTTAGGTAGGACTTACGAGTAATATTAAAACTTAATACATCTGTAATAATTTGTAAGACGTGAACAAAATATTTTTTTTAAATTCTGGCAATACTTACATATCCTTCTAAATAGTAGGTACGGATTCTTATTCGTATCTTCTTCACTAGGTCGGTTTTTTTTTTCTAAAAATCCCAATGATTTTAATTAAATTGTATTCAATGGGAAACTTTCTGGGCGACCCGGATTCAATGCTCCTGAGTAAATTATTGTTTTAGTTTTTAGTTCTGGTGGTTTTTGTGCCTCTTATCAGATTTACTTAATTAGCATTCACCGTCACTATCAAGTAGTGTTGGGGTAAAGTATATTTTACTAGATACGTACCTACAAGGTGTGTGCGCCGATTAATATGGCACACGCCGTGCTACCTCGCCGGCCTGTAGTGTAACATGAATAAATGATACATGATAATAGTTATGTAATAACTGTATAAAGATTTATTGAGAATAATTACAACATAAACTGTAACAATAAATGAAAAATAAGTATTAAAGATAAAAGATTCCATCCAGTGTAACTAAATAGGTGAAAAGAGATAAGTGACAAGTTTGTTTGTTTGTTGTAAACAACAGGGGAATTGGTCTCCAGAACTTTGGATGCCATTCAAGCTCTGGAAGCGCTCAAACATTTTCTCTTAATTTTTCGCGAGATATAATGTTAATATCCGGTGTTTTTCCATAAGTAATTGGTAATATAAAAGATTCCACGACTGTGTGAAATATAATTATGGTTTACGGACTATTATTATAGTCTCATAAAAGTGTCAGATTAAATCCTTGTGAAGCTACTGCATTGTTTTTGTTTGAATTGGTTGACGATGCTCATCCATCACATGTGAGTTTTTCCATTTCGCGATTCTGGACAATTCAAAATTTTCACATTATATCGTTATTGTGTTGCGATATAATCAAATCAATCTATGAGAGTAAATTATACAGGTTGGAATAGCTATGTTTACAAGCGATTATTTCACTGATAAAAATTGGTAATGTTTTACCGTTTCAACTAGGATACACTGAAATTAAAAAATGAAAATGATATGAAAAAACGTTTATTGTGCCAAAAAATGGTGAGAAGAGCTGCATCACCGTTTTGTACCAACTGCAACACAATAGAAGACCTTACTCACCTCCTAATGGAGTGTGACCTGGGGAAATTTGAGAGGAAAAAATTTGGCCTCAATAGGCTACAAAATGGGAGGCTCAATATTATTTTAAGTCAGCCCTCTCTCTAATCTGATAATATGAAACACTTACTGTTGTTTTCTAAATTAACTCTCAAAGTGAGCGCTGACTTTAATAAAACTTGAGCTTCCCTTTCCCTTTTCTTAGTGACCCTAACGAGGCTGACATGGTCACCTTGTCGTGTACTAAAACCTCTAAATCGAGATATAAAAAAATATGTCTGTGCTACAACTGTTCCATGACAATGGTCCAGAATTGGATTCAAACCGGCGACGCCCGCGTCGCAGACTCGTACCCTAAGTCATTGTCACTCCTTATTTGATCGAAGGATTTTTAGTAGTATGTAAAGCTACTTTAGGAAAACCTCTAATTGGCATTTGTCTATAGTTTCTTAAGTATGGATAATTTGTTTTAATATAGCTGATGGTTTTCTAAAGAAATAAAATAAAATAGATGGTATACTTTGGCTAGTTGTGGAGTGTTCAGCGAATTATGATTTTGATCATTTACTTTTGTACGCTGGTACTGTATACCAAATGATCGTTACAGTGCAGTGAAATTAAAATAAAGGTATACGACGACTTTTCTTGCCGACTGTTCAATTGTTTATTGGACGATGCACCTACAAGGCAAGAATCAAATCAAATCAATTCAAATCAAACTTTTTATTGTAAGTAAGTACCTTAAATTACATTTTTACAACGTCATGTTTTACTCTACCAACGCTTCGTAAGGCGCTGTAGCTGAAAGGAAAGAAGCGGCGCAGCAGCACATCTTTTGAAATAAATATAATATATATCTTACAATAATTATGAATACAATGTTATACCCACACAATGTGCAGAGCTGGAGCTGGAGCTGAATTTAGGACCAAGCCTCTTTATCATTTAAGTAGTCATTTATTTTATAATAACCCTTTTTACATAAGGTCCGTCTTGTGAAAAACATACTACGAGGCAAATAATAAGTTTGACATTGATGAAAAAGTAAATAAATTACCGTTCGATAAGAAAATGTGACCTTTTCACCATAGTAACATTTAAAGGTTTTGGAAGAACCTTCGATATAAAAGTACTTCCTGAAAACCTTCCATTGTGTAAAAGTGCAAAGGAACTACGGATTACTTTAATTGGTAAGACGATACTGACTGCGAACACGGTTCGAAATTGATCATGTAAGTTTATTTTTATTTTTTATTTACGTGTAAACCCGCGTTTGACCTCACCTGGTGGTAAGTGACGATGAGGTCAAAGATAGAGCACACGGGCTTAGTAAGTACTGGCTCTTCTATAAACACTGCCGAAACACATCAACGCCGAAGCGAAGACATTTGACGACAGACTTTACATAGAAGGGTGTCGCTAGCCAGGCGGACCCTGAAGGGGTCAGGACCAGCAAGTTACTCGGGTTAGTCGCCAAGTACTAAACGCCTTATCAAGTGGCGGCATATATACACGGATGGAAGTTAAGCAACGTTAAGCGCGGTCAGAACAAGGATAGGTGGACACATTTTCATCTGAACCCCTCCGTGCCTCAGAGAGTATGTTAAGCTGTCGGTCCCGGTTGTCGTTCCGCATGCCGTTACGCATGCTTGCTTCTGGGCTTTGGAAATCTTGATCAGAAATATAAAAACCCTCGCCTTATGCGGTATGCCATAACACAACCTATAAAAGAACCATTGGTGCCGTCGTTATAGAGTCTATTGAAATCTATAAGGTTAGTAACTATACTATAAGCATGGTATCATTCAGATCTTCAAAAGCTACTTTTTTCCTTAGCCATGGTTGTCTCACTGCTGGGCAATACTCGTATTCTTAAATGCGTAAAACGAAATGTTAGTTTTAATGCTAAATGTAATATTAACGTGCAACGTCACAACATTAATAATCTATAAATGTTTGAAAAAAAAAAAAGGAAAATAGATTATTAACTAAAACGGTCTCGTTGATGTCTTTTATATGGAACTGCGGTTTATTAAGGATTTTAATGTTCCAAAGGATCATTTAGTGTTTCTATTGATTTTTAGGGATCCGTACCCCGAAGTGGAAAACTGAGCCCTATAGCTGTAGGTCCGCTGCGCCGTCCGTACTTTCGTCTGTCACCCGCTTCTAGCTCGTCAACGGGACAAGATACAGCCTTAAAAACTTCACATTTCATTACTTTGACCCAAATCCGAAAATCTAGTTTAAAATATTGTAGAATTATATTTTAGAGAATCATAATTATATTTTATACCTTATCGTGTATGGAGTTTTGTTGTTTAGAACTTATTAAGAACAGAACGAATATATTTTCTATTATTTTTAGACAAATAACATCGAAATTGCCACTTAGACTATGTTACCAGACCTCTTATTATCTAGGTATTTGAAAATTGGCTAGAATAACAAATAATTAAACTTGATACATCTGTGATAATTTGAAAGTAGTGAAGAAAAAATTTAAAAAAATCTCTCAATACTTACATATACTTCTAAATGGTAGGTACAGATTCTTATAGATATGACATTAGGCCGGTTTTTTTTTTCTAAATAACCCCATTATTTTAAATAAATTGAATTCAATGGGAAACTTTCTGGGCGACCCGGATTCAATGCTCCTGAGTGTGTTATTGTTTTAGTTTTTAGTTCTGATGGTTTTTGTGCCTCTTATCAGATTTACTTAATTATCATTCATCGTCACTATCAAGTAGTGTTGGGGTAAAGTATCTTTTACGTTGGACACCGCGACCAATCTAGTGAGAACAGTTTTTGGTTCATAAATACACCCCAATTTTAGACAACCCATATTGAATTTTTAAAAGCAAAATAGATCAAGAAGATGTATAGATGTATGTATCTGATTAGGCATATTAACCTAGTTATAACGAATCCAGGAAAATAAAAACCCTGGTACTGGTATTTATTTATTTATAATCTTTATTACACACACAGACAAAATACAAAAACAACAAAGCTTTGTTAAGGTGACGAATTTTTTAACAATATACCGTAATTTATGACGCATTTCTACGCTTTCATACATGTTTACGTAAGAAGACTTGATAATAAATTATTTATTGAGTCACAATTTCATAGACAATAAATTATTTTTTGTTTATTAAGGAATTAGTCATGCTAGGCATAAAAATAGACAATAAATTATCCTACGAAAACCTTAGTTAACCTAACCTAAGGTAGGTTAATAGAAATTAAAAAAATATAATTCGTGAAGATTGTCTTATGTTTGTACATGAACATCCGAAGATGAACATGAACATCTTGAAAGTATTGTTTGTTTGTTTGTTTGTAGTCTCTTTATTGCACACATAGGAAGAAAAAAAACACAGAAATTAAAAACATTAAAATATGTACAAAGGCGGGCTTATCCCGTAGGGATCTCTTCCAGCCAACCTTTGATTAAGGAGAGTTTAGACTACTTTTATGGTGGGTAAGGTGTGGAGTACAGTAAATAATAAGTATAGATAAATTACAATAATTATATAGTAGATAAATAAAATACATACGCAACAATTATAATGATATATACAATTTGTTATACACATATACGAATACATATATAAATATAATGAATTTAATAAAATATATAATAATAATATAATATTTACACTAATTTAATACTTACATACAAATAACATAATAATTCAGCTCAAAGGGTCAGCAACGTGACTGAAATGCTTATGCTTAAGTATTTTGAGTTTATTGTGCATGTCTCGTAATATTTCTATTTAGTGTGCTGAGATTAACAATAAAATCTTTGAATCTTTAAATTTGTAAAAAATTTCACAGTAGATTTAATTTGTGACCAAAATTGGAACCCAGAAACCGAAACTCAGTCAACATTAAACAACATGCATCCGTGAATCCGTCACACATACTTGGTTTTTATTTGTCAGGGAAACTTTTTATAAAGTTATATTTCGTATACTGCTGCTCTACGCGTATGTATTTTTTTCGGCGAGGGCTTTTTGAAAATCTTGGTCATACAGCGCAGACCCGTAGTTATGGCCTAGAAAGGGAAAGCTTTTTTTAACAAAACTTAACTTTAAAGACGTTTCGCGTTTTTAAGGACACCCGGACGATACCGTACTCGAAAAAATTAAATTTTGAGTACCTTAACTACACCCTGTCTTATATTTGAGGTCGTTTTTATTTATCCACTAAGGTAATTCAGTGGGAAAGGTTAAGATAACGACTTATTTAAATTAGGAAATTAATATTATTAGGAAATAAGTAAGCGTGTTGACGACTCTACCGGTTTGAAAGAACAGTTACAAAATTATGTGGTTGAGTTAGTTTAAATTAATAATTTCATCAGCATTATATGAAAATTAGATCAATAAGTTAAAATAATTAAATAATTGAAAAAAAAGGAACCTACCGCCAAATCCACACACACAACACACCAACAAAAATTTTACTCAGAAAACGAAAATTTCAAAAAAAGAACACCTCGTAAAAGTCCAGAACCGACCTCACGAAGTCAAATTTCCCGACGGCGAGTTTTCGAACGTGCATCGCTGCATCCGTGCGCGCTGATTGGCCGAGCGGAGTGCGTTCCGAAACGTGCGCGCGGCCTGGCTGAGAGCCCTCTACTGCCGTCAGCTGGCCGGCCGGCCTGTGTGCTAATCGCGCCAACACACTCTGCATAATCTGATGAGAGGAACTATATAGAGCTGATAAAACTGTTCTAGTTTTTTTTAGAAGGACTTCAATGTTGACCGCTACTGGTCTATGTAGTGTTATAGGGCTTGGGAGAAATTTAGGGGGGATACAGTCGACCATTGGGTATGAATCTCGGCTTAGACAACTGCTGGAGGAACGCAGAGTTGCAAAGAGTTAATAGGATTATATTAAACGTCATTTTTCAGATAAAGTGAAGGACGTGTTTTTGTTAGATTCAGTCTGCATTGCAATCGTTACTAGCCCATTCCGACCAAGTTAGAAGTAGAAATTTTGTGTTGTTTGTGCCGTGAGCTCAATACATCCCAGGCCACAGGTTTATTTCAAAACAATTAGTTCTTCAGTCTTTAGCGGTCTTGTATATTCATCATAAGAACATTTGCAGTGAAGAAAAGTTTAAGATAAATTATTTATTTATATCAGACACACCAAAACAACGTTTGTCACACTTCAACAACTCTACTAGTGCTTGCACCTGACATAACCGAAGCAACCTACTTATAAGTCAAAGAAAGCAATACTTTGCTGGCATTATTGTTGTCCTCGACATAGGTTATCATTCTCCATCTTTTTCTCACTTACATAAACCCATAAGAGATGAGAGAGAGGTCGGATATTAGAGAAAAGTGGTCAGGTTTTGGTATTAGCGCAATAAATCGTCCGATCGAATTTTGTATGATCATTCGAGTAAAGCGGACGTTGCAGTCGAAATTTGATCTTTTTGGTTGCATTTTAAGGTTGAAAATTGTGTGGTTATTTAATTATGTAGAGTTGGGAAGATTAAGACATAGACAGAGCTTTGTTTGTCGTTTCGTAACTCCTAACTCTACGCAAAGTTTACTGATATATACTATACGAAAAGATATGAATTATGGTTTCCAGTTGAACGTCGAAATGTAATTTAAGTAAGAGGTTAGTGAAAGTATAATTTTTGTTCATAATGTTATTTTAGGATAATTAAGTACAGTCTGCCACAGGTCAACCTACTCAAAACGTAAAAATTCGTAAATATAAAACAAACCATATTACGCGGACGTAAGGTTGAGATTTAATCGATGAAATTTGACAGATTTTAGCAAAAAGTAATAAAAGAAAAGATATGTCGAATTACCCGCTAATTATTTGGTCTAAAATAATAAAATTCATAGAATTATACATGTAGGTAAGTATGAATTTCGACAGTTACTTTGCGTAAAAACCATTATTAAATATTAAAACAATGAGGGAGTTATTACCCGTCACACTGGAAAAGGCAATGGCAAACCAACTCATCAAATCTGCCAAAAAAGTTGTACTATGTGGTTATTTCCCCTCATCAGTAAGAAATTCGATAAAGATAAAAAGGCTAAAAGGAGAGGGATAAAGAGGATTGGTCCTAAGTTCAGCTCCAGCTCTGCACATCGTGTACATATATGATTGTATTCATAATTTATTGTAAGATATATTTATTTCAAAAGATGTGCTGCTGATTGTTTCTTGCGCCGCTTCTTTCCTTTCAGCTATAGCACCTTACGAAGCGGTGGTAGAGTAAAAACAAAAGACGTTGTAAAAATGTACTGTTAGTAACTTACTTACGTAGGCAATAAGGGAAAAAAAAGGTATTTACAATAAAAACATTTTGATTTGATTTAACGACTAAGAAGAATAAAATTTCCCGGAACTCACTCTCAGATTTGCTCTGTTCAAAGATTACCCGGAACTCACTCTCAGATTTGCTCTGTTCAAAGATTACCCGGAACTCACTTTCAGATTTGCTCTGTTCAAAGATTACCTGGAACTCACTCTCAGATTTGCTCTGTTCAAAGATTACCCGGAACTCACTCTCAGATTTGCTCTGTTCAAAGATTACCCGGAACTCACTCTCAGTTTTGCTCTGTTCAAAGATTACCCGGTACTCACTCTCAGATTTGCTCTGTTCAAAGATTACCCGGAACTCACTCTCAGATTTGCTCTGTTCAAAGATTACCCGGAACTCACTCTCAGATTTGCTCTGTTCAAAGATTACCCGGAACTCACTCTCAGATTTGCTCTGTTCAAAGATTACCCGGAACTCACTTTCAGATTTGCTCTGTTCAAAGATTACCCGGAACTCACTCTCAGATTTACTCTGTTCAAAGATTACCCGGAACTCACTCTCAGATTTGCTCTGTTCAAAGATTACCCGGAACTCACTCTCAGTTTTGCTCTGTTCAAAGATTACCTACCAAACCCAGAACGATTTATGTGTACCTACTTGTATTAAACAATAAACCTGAATCCGTTCTAGTTGATACCTGGATGATTAAAAAAATCAATCACAAACGATGACAAATCTGACCTCCATAAAGATAAGGGGATAAGGAAAGATTTTGTCACATATTTAGGTACACAGTTAAAAAAAAGAGATCTAAAAATAGATTCATCGATACCATAATAGATCTGTGCCATTAGAGCAACAATAAAATTACATAACACAAGGACGCACCTTCGCTCTATGCCTTCGCTATACATGGTGTGTCAAACTGTTTGTTATGACAACAAGAAAAGCGTTCCACAGGGCGATGCAACATCCTGTAGCTGTATAAGGTGGGAAAAGCGGGAAAACTGAGCATACAATTACAGTGTACTTTGTCCATTGCCGTAGTTAAGGGAAATTAATATACTTTTTGAAGGTGATAGATCCTGATTACTTGCATTTCTGTGTTTCGGGTTGAATGGTAAGAGAGCCAGTGTAATTTCCGGCACATGAGGCAATCCATCTTAGCCCTCAAGGTTAGCAGCGCATCTAAAACCCTCCACTTACCATCAGGTGGCGCGTTTGCTCGTCTGCTCTCGTTATTTAATCATTTAAAAAAACTTACGGTCTTTCTTTATAGACGTATTCTTCAATGTTATAGTGAGGTGAGAGATGGGCGATGTGAGATCTATATGGGTGTCGCTGACTGACCATCACCTACAATCAGATTATATCCTCGTTTGCTCTACTTTCTTTTAAATTCTTTTTTTTATATCCTATAAACTGTCCCACTGCTGGGCAAAGGCCTCCCCTCCTCCTTTCCATTTTTCCCTATCCTCGGCGTCCTTAACCATCCTTTTTGGAAGTGGTCGATGTCGTCCTTCCACCTACGCCTGGGCCTGCCTCGGCGCCGCTGTCCGTCTTGTGGCACCCAGTGCATGGCGATCTTTGCCCACCTTTCCGGATGCATGCGGCATACGTGGCCTGCCCAGTCCCACTTTAATACCGATGCTTTGGTGATTGCATCAGCAATGCGTGTTTTGGAGTGCAGGGTCGTGTTCCTGACGCGATCAGTCCTATTCACGTTTCGTATACTGCGCTCCATAGCACGCTTGCTACACCACTCCACTGCTCTACTTATGCAATAAAAAAAAGTGGGTGGTTCGAGCTTCCCTCCTCACTAAAGCTTTTTTACGTTCAGAAGTATTTTGCCATCGTGACGTCATGCAAAATGGATCTGACTGAAGATCAGCGCTACCGTGCCCTTGTGTGCCCGCAGAAAAATGCTGAGTTAGCGCCTTTTTGTTGTTGTCAATATAGTATTGTTAAATTCAAGCATACATAATGTATGTAGTTTGTAAAATTTCATTGTAACAGCAAATAATTTTTTTTATCTATCTATCTATCCATCAGAAATATTTTCTTTCATGCGACTTATGCATACATTTGCAAAGTAAATACCTACGTTTAGAAATTCTGATGCACTAAGTTTACTTAGGCTTTGACTGGGTGTTTTGTTAAGAAATTGTCACCACCGGAAGACTAACGGTGAAAGTGAACTCTGTCAAAGGTTGACTTGACCAAGTACCTAGTGCTTAAGATGAATTGAAACATGGAAGTTTTGTTTAATATTTTAAGGATTTTTAGTAGTTTTATTTTTATAGTAACGGCGCGCGGCGTTCCCAGAGAGAGGAAACGGTTAGCTGCCCAGGTCGGGATGTGAAACCGAAATCATATCAATTACTCATGGTATCATGGCGCATACAGAGCGTCAGTGGCATCGTGGCTAGGACGTCGGGCTCCCATGCGGGAGATCCGGTTTCGAAACCATGCAATGCCATGTACCAATTAGTATTTCGGATTTTTTCGTAGACTTACGTACATTTACCGACAGCTCTGACGGTGAAGGAAAACTTCGTGAGGAAACCTGCACACTGAGATAACCAGTGTGTGAAATGGAGAAGGCAATAGCAATCAACCCCATTACTTGCCAAGAGAGTCTTTCTATGTGATTGATTCCTTAGAATGATCACGACCCTCAGCAATGAGGAATACGACTTAGAATAATCATATTATGGCATGGCATCTATCGTGTCATCCATGATGTTGAGTTAGGTCACGTCATGGATTCTCTCACTTCTAGGTAACCTCGAATAAAAGTGACTGCAAAAGGAATTATATTAAAACGTAGTGATCACCTTCTCTGCTTTCACTTTTCAAAGATAGCAGACGTTTCCGATGTGACGTGAATTTATAAATCTTTGCAATACTTTGGTCTTAGTGCGTGTCTCCATTGTCTTTGTACCTGATGGCTCTTTCAATAAAATTCAGGTCATTATGGGGATCTACCCACACTAGCGCTGCCAATCGAACAAAAATCATATTTGTTTCAATATTACGTTTTATTTAAAAATCTTAACTTCTACTCCGACAGGATAAGTACTTATACTTAGTATTTTTACATACCTTCACGCTGTCCCTTGCAGGGTAGGCAGAGATAACGGAGCGCCAAGAATATCTGCCTTGGCACGCTTATCTTGCTTCCTCTACAGTAATTCATCGTTTAACGCATGCTCGCCGTAGCGTTTTTAATAGAGGTACTGTACGCATTTCCGCGAAAACGGCTACTTGCCGCGCCGCCGATTCACTTGATATTGGTCCGTCATCATACGCCAGGATCCAAATTTCCGAAGATCCGGAAGATCCGAAGCGTGGAATCCCAGGTTAAACTGTGTTTTAGAGGTTTAATTTCAATTGTTATTCAAGAAAGTCGCAGAAAATTGAAAAAAAAATGAAATTGATAACGTTTATTTAGCACTATAAACACCAAAATATAGCAAGTATTCAAAGATTAATACATGCAGCACAAAACATCCGGTGTGGTACAGTGCCAAAAAAGGTGCCAATAATGCTGGGGCAAGCCACAGCGCCGATTTTCAGATGGCCCCTCAGTGACTGCACAGACGAAGAAAGCAACAGTGTGTGCGTGTTGTGTTGCGACTCCCCTAATAGGATAATAACTTTGCGCCTCTATTTACATGACCTGTCGTCCCCAACATTGGACACGCGCTCTTCTATATGAAACGAGATCCATCATTGCGTAAACACAAACGCAGGCGACCGACCGCCGCGTGGGAATGCGCAAGAGCACGTAGATCGTCTGCATGCAAAAAATAGGAACTTCCGACTTCATTACGTATTATGTTACGTTAGCAGGAGTATGTACAACCCTCTTATCTATTTCTGCTGCAAAGCAGAAATGCTTGCGTTTCTGTTTCGGTGTGAAGGTTAAGAGAGCCAGCGTAATTAAGTAAGTAATATGTTTATTTCACACACAGCAATGACCGAAACAGTTATAATTATGTAGTCAAAGGTAAACATATTGAAATAATGTCTGATGGTCTGCTGTTGTTGTGAAAAGGGCCTCAACTTAACCTATTGCTGCAGACAAAAATGCCTACAACGCTGGTATTCGGTTGGACCATGACCGATAGCTGGCCAAAACCTGTTCAAGAGGACAAAGATACGTCACAAATAAATTTAATTGAAGATATGTAGTATTAATAAGTGAAAAATATATATACCTACATTTACCATGACACATAAATGATAAAAACATATATAAATATCGTAAATAAATAAATATATATATCTACACACAAAATATATATAATATGTATACATATATAATTATTTACCGGCTCACGTGACACTCCATTTTGGGCCTCGTGGTTAGCAGGGCATCGAAAACCTTAATAATAATACAGTAAAGCTAAGGTGACCATCAGATGGCCAGACGGGCTCATCTGTTTCCTTATTAAAAAAAAGTGTAATTTATAAAATGTATCGCGAATATGTATATGTAAGTACAGGAATCAGAGCGCCCTCTCATAGCGTGAATTTCAAAATCTTTGCGAATATGTTTTGTGATTGTTTTAACATCCAAGTCGTGTAGGACGGAAGTTTTGTATGAGACTTTACTGGTCTCTAGCTCTTATCCCATGTTATTTCTTCTGTAATAAAAGAGGTAGTTCTAGGTGAGATCTAGCAAATACACTACCCCTGGGGCCAGTGTTTTCTTCTGCTCAGTCGAATCGGAAACTAAATAGGTAGATACTGTGGTTTATTCACCTTGTGAAACAGGATGCGAAGGTTTCAATGGCATCCTTCAGCCATAGGAAACGAGGGGGAAGTAACCGTGAGGTACCAGTTAGCGAAGGAAGCGTCAATTTGGTTTGGTCATCGTTGCTTGTCTGTTTGTTTAGTAAGTTGCTTGCTTATCGTATGGTTAATGGCCAACCTATTTGTCAAGAATTGTTCAGGCCGCCCGTAGACCTCTGACATGGCTTAACGACTGCTGACGAACGACAACAACCGGGACCGACTGCTTAACGTGCTCTCCGAAGCACGGAGGAGCTCAGATGAAATATGCCACAAGCGGTCTCCCATCCAGGTACCGACCGCGCCAACGTCACTTAACCTGCACGATCACTTTCGGACCGTGCTCGCAACTAGGCTACGAGTTAGTAAGTGAAATGGAATAGTCGAGTCGGTCGGTTCTTCCTTGGGTTTGAAGTTACTTATACTTACTTATTTCCGTCTACTGTTTTGTGTCCCTGGTCAGATTGATTCAATTTAGGTGTCCGTAGGTAGATCGGTATCCTTGGCCTGATCTATTTAATAATTTATCCATTGTCTTGTCATATATTTTAGAAATCGGAGAGTGCATTTCGGAGACTGCGCATCGGAATTGCACGACCTAATTCCAGCACCTCCATTCCGCCTTCGGACTGCCAGGCGCGGGGAGGGGTTCCATCCTTATGTTGTTGATATCCCATCTGCTCGTACGAAGGGATTTGCTTCTTCGTTCATTATGCGAACGGCTAAGGAATGGAACAGCCTACCGGCGTCTGTATTTCCCGAAACCTGCAACCTTGGGATCTTCAAGGCCAGAGCGAATAGGCATTTACTGGACCCGCATGCTCCATCGTCGACCTCATCGTCGCTTACCATCAGGCGAGATCGAGGTCAAATGCGGGTTTAGTAGTAAATAAAAAAAAATAAAAAAAATGTCCGACTATTCGTTGCCAACTTTAATGTCATTTGTGATGTAAGTACCTTCGGTAATCAAATTAGCGGGTAGTAAAGGAAAAACTGCACTGAGTGCAGTTATTCTATTCATGTCGTCATTTTTCGTCATGCCCATTTTCTTCGCATTTTTCCATACACATTTTGAATAATGAGAATAACATCCGCATATTTTATTTATTTATTATTCCAAAAAAATGCACAGTAATACAGTTTACACTAAAACACTGTGAATTCAAATGTTTGACATTGACACTATACTCAATGTACAGTATAGTGTCGTACAATATATTAAATACAATAATAATACCACAAAGATAAAACAATTTTTACAACAACTTAAAGTATTCATTCATCCTCTCACAAAATCGCAGACAATGGTAACATATTTCTTTCCATCGACTGGCAAATAAGTCGCATTCCGGTACTAGTGCAAGAAGCGCATTCAGTAGCACTAGTGCACGCACAGAAGGTAAGTTACGATGGAAACCGGTTCGCGACAAGGCGTATAATATGTATATAATATTATGTATTGTATTTTTTAGAGATATTTATTATATAGATATTGCATATCTGTACTTATATGTGTATCTATATATATATATATATATATATATATATATATATATATATATATATATATATATATATATATATATATATATATATATATATATATATATATATATATATATATATATATATATATATATATATATATATATGTATTATAGTTGTCTTTATATATTGTATTTATTTTTATTTGACGTACACACTATGTCGGTCTACCTCTAAATTATAACGCATCTTTCACTTTCGCGAATTCACCCTTTGTACAATGTCACATTTTAATTGTTTTTATTAAGTCTATTATTGTACAATCGCAACCACTAAAAGGGGAAGAGGTAGGCCGCGTGCTACCTGGCTAACGACTGTCAAACGTGATATGAACACCATGGACCTAACTGAGGATGACGTGTACAATCGAGGAGAATGGCGCCTCAAGAATAGGAAAGCCGACTCCGTCTAACCGGGATATGGCAAGGACAAAGAAGAAGAAGAAGTCTATTATTGTACAATGAAGTGTAAATAAATAATTCTACTCCAGGAAAAACCTCCAAGATAGCATTCATGGCCGCTTTCTCGTAATCATTCCGTAGCGACTACTGCCTTTATATATACATATATACATATACACACACACACACACACACACACACACATATATATATATATATATATATATATATATTACAACATCTATTATTATTATTATTTTTATTTGTATCTCCCGCTCGTGTTACCTTTTAGTTTATTTAGTTATCATCTATTTACTTATTCGTATATATACTCACATTTCATTACCATTACAGCACACAACTTTACATTACATGTAGATTATCGTCGCTTGGTATCCGCCTCCGACCTCGACAGGCTGAAGCAGAATATCAGCGCCATGCTCTAGACTACTCTAGAGTATGGCATTATGCTGAGCTGAGGCCTATTTGGTGCTGCAGCATACGCCGTGCATTATTATTAATTTAGTTTAAGATTATATTGTATAGTATATATGTATATGTATACACTTGTATATTATTGTATAATGTATAAGTGGAATTGTGTGAGTGCTGCAGACAGCAAATAAACGTTTTTCTATTCTATTCTATTCTATTCATTTGTGAATTTTAAAGTGAATTTTAAAGCATTATAACTTTGCTAACGAAGCAGTATGCATATCAAACAAATAAATCTCCTTGGTGAGATCGGGAGGAAGTAGCAATCTGACTATGGATACCTATTGTAATCTGAATTTATAATCTGACCAGGGACACAAAATAGTAGCCGTGGTCATATTGATCTAACTAAACGATCGGGCCACGGATACCGGACGCTTATTTCAGGTTGCATAAGCTCATACCTAAATTATTACACGATGTACTCCTATCAGCAATATCCCACAGCGCAGGTACGAAGGACGAGGAAAAAATACATAGTTAATATTGAAGGACTCCATTTATTTACCTCAATTACATGTCACGTAACCAATAAATAATTATCATTTAATATTTAACACATCTAGCTCTAAACATAGATAATATATTAATTACACTGATATGTACAACGTGTTACAAACATTTGGATCTATGAACATCTACCTCTATAGGTAAACCGCTTAACTGTGAGGTCGCCTACGTGGTTAAGCGGTATACCTATAGCGCTCTTGGCAAGTACCCTCCTAGTTACTAGGTAAAGCCCAATTGATCTTCGTAGATTTTCTGCTTATTACGAAATTTTCAACTAAATGTAAGTGATCAAGCCTACATCAAATCCAACCATGTTACATGTTCCGGACACGCTGTACATAAGTATGAGTATAATCTATAAGATCTTCACTTTTAAAATTGGAACTTCGATATTTTTGTGACTTATTTTTTTTTTGTAAATCATGAAATTACATTTTGTAATGTTTATTTAGATATTAATCAGGAATTCGTGACGCTGAATCGTTTTACTATTATTATAAAGCCATATTCACAATTAATTTGGCATAAACTTATAATGGTTAGGTTAGGACGAAACAGAGAATTTGACCGCAAAAATCTTTTCGGTTAACTACCGTTAAACACATGCCATCTCTTTCTATATTTATAGTATCCACGTGGTGTAACAATATGAATATGATTTTTTTTTCGAGTGGCGCTAGTTTCGCGTCTGGTAGCCCCTTAACTGTCTAACGCCATACTGACTTCCAGGATAATGCCGACCCGAATGTAATCATAATATACTGTTTCACGGGTTTTAATTGTGTTTTATTAATTACGACCGGTTTTGTTTACACATCTTCAGGTAAACGAAACCGGTCGTAATTAATAAAATACAATTAAAACCCGTGAAACAGTATATTATTTAAGTCTAATCATGTACTACAAGTTTCACAAAGTACCAACCAACAACCGCAAGTATTAATAATATAGATATATCGGAAGAGACTGGCCCCCATAACACAGTGTATCCTAGTGTGGGAGCCAGGGAAATATGAGAAAATTTATTGTTATAATGTGTGTATAGTACGTCTAAATTATGAGCAATTGAATACGCCATTCGACGCATAGAGAGCTTGTTTAAAAAAATATAAGCCACGAGTGTCCCAAATATGACAAAAAACACAACCATTCCCCCTCTCCAGAAAACCATAGAAATATGGAGGACATGTGGTTAGGTAACCAAACCAAAACTGATGTCTTCATGTGGAAACTTTTACTTTAGTAAAATCTGTAAAGTTACCACATTGCATAAATCGATTAAAGACATATAGATATCGAAATAAAAGAAACTAAATAAATTAAACCGGGATCGTGGAGTTCCGAGGATCTGATTCGCGCAGTGGCGAGACGATTAAAGGAGAGTGATGTGAGTGGTGATCCGCGGGCCGCCCACTTTTTAGTGGAGTACTTCAACTCTAGCGGACAACTCTACTGCTCTGTTTGTGACCGAGTCTTCAGGACGAAGTTTGGCTTCGCTAGCCACCAGCTGAGCAGGGATCGCCGTCGACGGATACGTCGAGGGGGGGGGGGGGGGGCTATTTGACTGAAATTATATACAGAAAAAATCTAAGAGAGTATCCTACTAAGAAATCGGTTGACAAGAGACTGACAAAAGTGAGGCAGCAGGATCTCGAACTGATTGACAGTAGACTACTGAAGACCCAGCTGTCCACGCACGTCGCTGGTCCGCGAATTTACAACAAAATACCAGCTCCTATCCGAGATACTGAAACGTACAACAGTTTCGTTATTGAATTTAAAAAATGGTTGATCCAAAAGGCCTATTACTCTGTCAACGAGTTCCTTGACGAATGATGTTTGAAACTGTAGATTAATATTCTGCAATATTTTTTTATTTTATTTTAGTTTGGTTTTTAAACTTGTTGACATTATACGAGTACTTACTTTAAGTAAGAAATTTTACTATTATTGATCATGACATGCTAACATTATATTATTTATTTTTTGACAATGTATGATCATTACTGAAATAAATGAATATGAATATATAATTTTACAAAGGTATTTTAATATTTTAGAAATTAATCAATTGTATGAATACGGCTTTACAATTTCATATAGATAATATTATAGTTATTCGTCATATAATTTATCACTAACGAACATTTAATAAAACATTGTATTTCGTACAATTATCTTAACCAGAAACATCAATAGGTACTTTTAATACTAACACATTCCAGGATCATTAGTAAAATGTATACTTTTCAATGTTTCATCGATAATGCTTTAATAAAAAATTGACCTGTAAGTATACAAGAAAAGGTAGCACAATATACATTTTACTCATGTCCCTGTATTAATAATTGGAACACATACAACTGCAAATAAATCTTTCTTGCATAATATAATAAACTTTTAAAATGAGTTTGTCCCATGGCAAATAATCTGTTTTAATAGGAATTAAATATTAAAAAATATATATAACTTTAAAACATACACAGTTTTATTGGTCCTTAAATAAGACTGTTTTCAGTGTAACAACAATTCTTCGCTTCATGCGGCAAGCATTGCCGTGCACATATTAGACCAGATTTTAAAATCTGATCATTAGTCTGCTTTCTATGTTAACATAGACTGATCTAATGATCAGATTTATGGGATTTTTTTTACATTTATATTTAGGGGCCATCCATGAAGTACGTCACACGAATTTCATGATTTATAGACCCCCCCCCCCCCTGTTGTGACGTCACATATTTAGCAATTACCGAAAATATTTTTTCATAAAATCAAACATATTAGAAAATTGACAAAGGAACGATATAAAATTTAATCATTTTGTGTCCGTGGATTTTGAACCCATTCCTTTATATCAGCCTTTCCCAAAGTGGGCGATAACGCCCCCTTGTGGGCGCTGCAGGCCTAAAGGGGGGCGGTAAGAGACCCAGAAAACAATGGGGGCGTTGTGTAGAGGCTTGGGGGGTGATTTGTAATTTCATTTAGCTAAGAGGCCTCTTAGACACCGACTGCATGAGCTCTCGACTCTCAACTACAACTTGTGAACATCAACTAATATTAGTTAAGAGATTGCTCAAACTCGGTTCGCTATTTAAAAGTCTCGTTTAGAATTAATGTTTAATCTCCGCTAATATAGCTCACAATAATTAATTAATTTAATTTGAAGTTATAGTCGTTTTTAAGTAGGGGAAAAAATGGGGGCGCTAAAAAATAATTTATTCTCAAAGTGGGCGGTAGACAAAATAAGTTTGGGAACCCCCCTGCTTTATATTATTTATGACTTCTTTCAGATTTATTTTTTAGATTACGCCACGAAGCTGAGTCATAATCTTCGTAGCGTCCCCCCTCTCCTTGTCACACGATGTCACACTTTGTTGACCTCTCCCACCCCCTTAACGTGTGACGTAATTTATGGTTTGCCCCTTATTGGATAAATGGAACTTTGTAATGAGACTTTGTCTGCTTGTCAAAGTTTTTAAATGGTTAAAATACTAGTTTGTTTTATAATGATCTATGATCGGAGTAGGTAGGGCTGTTTTTGGTACTTGCCACATACGGTCAGAATATGGATAAGTATGCCCAATAATCCCGGGATTTCCGGGATTGAATAAATATATTATTTAGATTTTTAACGTTATATTTGTTTTGATACACATTTAAGATTGGTGGCGAAATAATTTTTTTAACATTCATGGCGCTAGTGTACCTATGGTAGTGTTTTAACTTCTTCGTAAGTTCACAATTTTTAAAAAATCGTAATCCGCCGAATAAGGGCGAGGTTTATAAAAGTAATTTACAACATTTGCTCGATAACTTAAAACGGGATCCCGAAATCATATCCATATTAATATAACCTTTGAGGACATTGACCCAAAGAGCTCTACCTACTCCGATCAGTGATAATGATTAATAACCCTATTCATTTATGGTCTTCATATTGGGGCATATACATAAAACACATTATTATGTCCTAGCCCGTTACTACTCTACTTTATAATTTTTATAGTTCTATCCTAAACTAATAAACCGTTTTCCTGATCCAATAGAAAAATTGACTAAATAATACATAATTATTAATTATAAATAAACTTAAAACACAACATTTATAATGAATGAGTGTGACATTTATAATTAGATTACATCTTGGACTAAAAAAAGGTCCGCATACAAACCGCATGCGGTTGCATTATGTATGAAGCTTTTACATTACAAAAGTAATGTCTAACCGACATACGAAGTATTATCAATTATCTTGAATTAACTTAGTATTTTGCAACGCTACTTTGAATCACACTCAGCTTTTAGAGCTGCAGGCTAAAGCCAGCTTCATTTTTCTAAAACAGTATGCATTTATATGTATTTATATTTTCAAGTTATAGCTATTTACAAAACTAAATGAGCTAGCGAACGAACACGAAGTTAAAAATAGAAGCAAAATAAATCCAATATGAGATACACAACATAGCGTAAAATCACAAAAATAATCACCAAACTTAACGAAACTTATATTTTATGAGGAGAAGCGCATAAAGATAAACATTCAATGCGCACTACCAATTTATTGGAAACAGTCTATTTCGCACATAACCTGCAGTATACAACCACATTTCGAAAAGAACACATAATAGACATAAAGTCTAACAAAAGAGATGCAATTGATGACTCTTCATATATATTAATCATTATTTATTATTATATTATATAGAGTATAACAAAATACTTAGATATTGATAGACTGCGAGATGGATGATACACTAACTTTTAACTTCGTTCTTTGAAAATCCCAAAAAAATATCGTTTTATCATACAATTTAGATACACAAAAATATTGGTACAGCAAGACAATTGTTCTGAATATTGTCAAAATCTGTTTATACACCAATATCGAATGCAATCGGAAGTCAATAGGTACTGACATATTTATACAACCTTTATCGACATACAAATTAGGAAAACTGATGTATTAAGTTGAGATAAACGGGGTATACCTTCAAAAACGTTTAGCACATAAGCAGTCATCCGTTATTCAGTCTATAGCGCATCGTAAGAAATGCATTAACTTCCCTGTCTAATCCATATTCGAACTAAATTTAAATTGAGATACACACGCTGCTAAAATATAGAATTAATTTCGTCTCGTCTTAAGACAGATTTCAGAACCATGCGGGTTTACTCCGCGAAGTATTGATAAAGTGAAATAAACGGCAAGCATAAGTGCAAATCAATGCTCACAAATTTTTTCCACTTAAACGGCGTAGCCTGTATATGAGCGACAGCTTGCCATCGGCTCAACCAGTTCGGCGCGTCTTATCAGTAAGATGCGGGAACTTACTATGCCTACTGCGCCTCGCATTTACGACTATCGAATAACTGCGCTAATTCCATAATGAATTTAAGTATTTATATTTTATTGTCTACTTTTGGAAAAGTAAATAGGTACGTGCGACCGATTCTTTACTGGCGCACAAGGCGTATACCAGTATTATGTTTAAAGACATGTAATTAGTTTTATTTAATTAAAGGGTTAAAAAAATATGTATTGAATACAATAATGCGGACAGCCTCTCACATGCGGAGCAAATCAAAATGGGCAAATGCACAAATCCGCATGACTCTGAAAACGTCCTTACCGCAACAATGGTTTTATTAATTTAAATCTGTAAAGGTGTTAGACACCGTGCGTGATAGGACTCCTAGGTCCACTATATTTTATTCGATATCACTTTTGGACAATCGGAGAAAGTTGGCCATCCAAAATAAATCAATGAATAACCCAAACTTTTAAAACGTATATTGGACATTTCAGGTTGATAAGTTTTTGTTTCTGAATCTAGATGCTCTGATCTTTTGTCTTTATAAACCTGAACTATTAAAAAAGTAATCATTCTTGATTCTTGAGACAGTAGGAATACATTTGAACAGCTAAATTGTTTAGGTAAATCTTAAACGAAAACAGGAAATATTATCAGATTTTAATTAAACATAAAGTACTAAATAATTTTAACAACCATAACCACAATTATATTTATATTCTATACTATAATTCGAGTTCTTTTATAAAGGTACTAGCATAAAGTAACGAATATTTTGTTACCTACTACTTTGATGACAATATCTAAATCCATAGAATATTATAGATAGATAAAGGGTCATGAATTCATGATAAGTTGATAACAATACTCTATTTTTTTAACATTAGAACTGTATTTTTTTTTAAAATAGACAACATATCTCTAGTTTGACACTATTCAAATCTCATCTGATGGAAAGCGAAGTTGAGGTCGAATTATGACGTGGATCTAGTAAATGCCTATTCACCTAAGAACCCAAGATTGTATGTTTCAAGAAATCCAGATAATACGTTATGCCTACTTGGATCCCGTGGTTGGATCCATTGATGGATCCAAGTGGACATCTTAGCGGTGATTGATGACGAAACATACTATCTTCGTGAGAATAAATGCGCAGATTTACCCGATCGCTGCATTTTAGTTTACCCTTTGTCAAATATTAGAAAAATAGAGTACTTAGAATGGAAAGACAAGCGAAAAAATTACTTCTCTTAAACATTATGTCTTGTCACTTACGGACCCTTCACACGACCCGACGTCGCTGTATTTTCTTTGAGAGTACTCTTGTTTGAATCGTGTGAAAAGCCTTATAATTTTTTAATTATATATTTCGCTATTTATAATCTACATTATATCTATATTTTTTATTTTATTTTTCATTTGTATTATAACTCCAAAACTCCCATACAATTTAAATACCTAACATTTTAGGATGGGTATTAATTATTATAACTATATTTTATTTAATTGTATGATTCAATTTGCATTGATTGTCTTTGGTACTCATGGAAAGGCTAATATTATAATGGAAAAATGCAATGTAAGCTAACAATTTTGGCATGTACAGTAACAACACACCATCACATCATCATCCTTTGGTACTTTGACACATTCATAGGCGACAAGGTACCACAGAGGTTGATATGTTTGCCGCTGTACATAATGTAACAAAATATAGGAAGTATCCGTGTATGAATTTTGGAAAGGAACTCGTGGAAGTTCGTATAAAAGAAGAAATTAAGAAGATTCGTATAAACGACAACAGTAGTTTAGTTAAGAGTAGCCAAATTTGTTGCAATAGATAGAAGAATAATGGTTACCCGCACAAGATGAAGTTAGAGAATTTTTCCTGTCATACGGATTTTTGCGGATCTGCTCCCCATGTCTTTCACAAAAGTACACACTTGTACCATCGTGACAACCGCATGCGGAGAATATCCGCAAGACAGGAAAACCTCCCTTAAAACCAACCAACCGAAAAGCGATTTTCAAAGCAAAAGAATCTACAATTTTGCGACTAGAACAAAATGTATGATTTCGAGGTACGAGCGCGGGATATGTCATTAATACTTACGGCACCTTCACACTTAGTGGACGAAACGTGGCGATTATTTAAACGCAAATCAACAAAAACATTAACTAAATCTTTTTAATAGCATTCTAAGTGAATGGTAAATATATTTATTTTATCAGGAGAACTAAGAAAATATTCGAACGTCGCAAAAAATAATTCGTCTTCCCATTCAAATACGTCAGTTTAATGTAGAACGTCATATTTTGTATGGAACAATTTTTTCTGCAATTCGATTTTTTCTTCCGTGTTATTATATTCTTGAGTGAAAGTCCTGCAATGCTATTACGGTTCTCAAAACCATCAAATGGTATAACCAAGAATGAATGTCATACAGACAGCGCTATCGCGTTGGTATAGCGCTGTCTCTGTTTAGCACACGCCATACAATGCCATGAAAGAACCGTAATAAGCACTCTAATAAATTTTAATGTCTTTGGGCGACGGTGACCACTACCATCAGAGGGCCCGTTTGCTTGTGTGCTCACCATATACAATAAAAAAAAATTGCCAAATGAATGAAACCGCGACGTTTCTTCGGAACAGTGTGAAGGTCCCTTACACTATTATCTAAAGCAGACTTGCGCCAACTGGTAACTCTAGATCAACTCGCGAATTGTCTATGCTTTTCATACAAATTTGACCTCGGGTCAGTGTTAATCCGAGAGTTAACTGTTGACGAAAGACGGCCTTACAATAAATATAAATGGTTTACCTCGGGCCTCTACCGCCGCGCCTAAGTTAGCACGTTGAGTATATTCCTGTTTTCCAGAGATTCCTTTAGTGCGTAGAAAAGTTGCAATTGTTGTTCCGGCTTCAAGTTGTATACCTGGTACAAAAAAGTGTACTTTTAGTCAAAAGATATTCATCAAGCTATACCCTGTAGAACCTTGTCGCAATAAGTTTCTGTTATGCTTCCTTGACATTCGTATGACTGTGTCAAAACTAAGTTAATGCGACAAAGTACCAAAGGGTATGGCTTCCACTATACATAGACCACCACTATGGCGAAACTGGATAACGAAACGACAACGGTAAACTGGAGGCGTGGCTTCAAGTTCCACCGGAGGTGTTTTCTTTGTACAAAAAAAAAGTTAAGCGAGTTCAAATAATAATAATACTTTGAAACATCTTCAGGCCTTAATTATAACAATAGGTACCTAATAATAAATAGATCCTGATTATCGTTGGAATTAATAAACTTTGGTCTGGTCACCGTTGGGGGAAGATTTCCCCCAATAATCGCCCTTCGACCTCATCGTCGCTTACCATCAGGCGAGATTGAGGTCTAATGTGGGTTTAGAGGTAAACAGGGTGTAATAAAACTCTCTGTAAAACCTAAAGGTGGGTATTCAGTATTCCTTATAATTGTTGCGTGTATATATTTTATTTATCTACTATATAATTATTGTAATTTATTTATAGTTATTATCTATGATCGGAGTAGGTAGGGCTGTTTTTGGTACTTGCCACATACGGTCATAATATGGATAAGTATGCCCAATAATCCGGGATTGAATAAATATATTATTTAGATTTTTAACGTTATATTTGTTTTGATACACATTTAAGATTGGTGACGAAATATTTTTTTTTAAGATTCATGGCGCTAGTGTACCTATGGTAGTGTTTTAACTTCTTCGTAAGTTCACAATTTTAAAAAAATCGTAATCCGCCGAGTAAGGGCGAGGTTTATAAAAGTAATTTACAACATTTGCTCGATAACTTAAAACGGGATCCCGAAATCATATCCATATTAATATAACCTTTGAGAACATTGACACGAAAGAGCCCTACCTACACCGATCAGTGCTTATTATTTACTGTACTCCACACCTTACTCACCATAAAAGTAGTCTAAACTCTCCTTAATCAAAAGTTGGCTGCAAGAGATCCCTATGGGATAAGCCCGCCTTTGTACATATTTTAATGTTTTTAATAAAGAGACTACAAACAAACAAACATAACTGAACAACTTTCACATGGGGCCAAAACAGAATTCGCAAAAAAAAAAAACTGTTTCATACATTTCGGTGTAGCTATTAAACTTTTGTATGGAACACCTGATTTTTTTTGGTTTTTGGCCTATAGGGGTTTTTTAAACCCCGAAGCACGATTCTGATAGTGCCTACACTTTTGGGTAGGGAATTATGTACGTAGATGGCAATTGTTTTTTGGTATCGCTCGAGCCGTTGCCGTACCGCCCGTTTTGAGTAAGAATACAGGGTTCCCTGTCAAAAAAATGACCTGTTGCAACAGCTTCTGCGGCGTGGCGGTGTGGATGAAGCTGGTGATGTAGACGTTGACGAAGGTGGCCATCAGGAACTGGCAGTCGAACCGGTCCATGATTCCGCCGTGGCCAGGGATCACGTCGCCGAAGTCCTGGGGAGTGACGAGGATTTTAAGACCGACCAGGTTTGATCTTACGTTCACACCTGGTCAAGTGACAAGGACAGTGCGTCAGTGAAGTGGCAAGGACAGTTGTGTAAACCGGTGGGACAGTGGCGAGTCAAGTTGGCTTGCAAGCTGCCTTGCAATTTTGTTTGACATTTTGTCATTGGCCATGCGTTTAAACGTCTTTCAATTTCAATTTTACTCGCCAGTCCTTGCCACTTGCCTAGAACAGGTGGTAAAGCGATCCGCGATTTTTAGGTAGTAGACTCTTGAGTCAGTTCGGGATAGTAACACCCTTTTACGTATATCTGCCGCAAAGCAGTTATGTATGAATTTTTGCTAGAGTTACGCGAGTGATATTCGCCTTTGTGACATCGCCGTAAGATCTATTTTTGTTCAAATATTAATTTGAGTTTCATTGTGTGAGAAACGTGTTGCATTATTTTCAATTCGCACACAGTGGCGTGAGGTTAGGTGCCGGCTTTTACGGGGATTTTGTTGGAAGTTATTCGAGTAGGGTATAATATGTAGCTGGCGTAAGTTTTTGAAGATTTACCTACTGCTCTAATGGTGAAGGAAAACATCGTGAGAAAACCTGCATGTCTGAGTAAATTAAAAGTTTCCGACGGCGTGTGAAATCCACCAATCATCACTGGGCCCGCTCAGTGGATCATGGCCCGTACCCCTTGTGCAAGGGGAGGCCTGTGCCCCAACAGTGGGGCATTAATATGCTGGTGATGTGATGTAAGTTATTGAAAAATCCGAAAAACTCGTGCATGCTTTCGAACCCGGACCTCCCGTAAAGATATAAAGATTTAATACCTTTCACATCTTTATACGTCATCTACTCAGCACAAGTTCCTGGTTCGCCAAGCACTTACCTTGATCTTAAACGCGCGTTTGAATCCCGAAGCGAAGAACCCTCCAAACGGACCAATCACCGAGCTGAATATGCTGAGAGCCAACGAGTGGATCATGAAAGGGTACATGTTGAATTTCTGCATACCGATCTGAAAGAGAGAAATGAAACGTTTTAATAGTAATTCACGAATATTATAAATCTCTTCTCATATTTTTTTTAATAGCTATAGGCTGTCCCACTGCTGGGCAAAGGCCTCCCCTTCTCCTTTCCATTTTTCCCTATCCTCGGCGTCCTTATACCATCCTTTTTGGAAGTGGTCGATATCGTCCTTCCACCTACGCCTGGGCCTGCCGCGGCGCCGCTGTCCGTCTTGTGGCACCCAGTGCATGGCAATCTTTGCCCACCTTTCCGGATGCATGCGGCATACGTGGCCTGCCCAGTCCCACTTCAATAGAGATGTTTTAGTGATTGCATCAGCGATGCGTGTTTTGGAGCGTAGGGTCGTGTTCCTGACGCGATCCGTCCTTTTCACGTTGAGTATGCTACGCTCCATAGCACGCTGGCAAAGCTTGAGTTTGGACTTTTGATGTTTTGTCAGCGACCATGTCTGAGCACCGTAGGTTAGGATGGGCAAGATACACATGTCGGCGAGTTTTCGCTTGAGCGACATTGGAAGGCTACCCTTCATTAGATCTTTCATTGACCAGTAGCTCTTCCAGGCATTGTCTATACGTTTACAAATTTCCTTTTCTTGCCTATTATCGAAAGAGATTATCTGGCCAAGATAAGTGTATTTTTTTTAACTCATGATTAAAACCGGGCCCATCATTAAATTCGCCTGACATTCAGTGAAGATGTGGCCAAAGCACGGAGTCAGAAAGAACTGGCTCTTCATTGTATAAAAACATCAACAGTGGGATTAGAGAGAATCAACAAAGATTAATATTCTAAAGTATCCTCATACGAGATAAGACAAGCTTTCGTAGTAACTATCTACGGTTTTTGCTCTAAGCACTAAGTGTACTCGTATGATGTCTTCGGATAAATAATTTAAGTATACCATGATCAGGAACTAAAATATCCTCGCCATATTGGGGAACTAAATAAGAATAAGTTTATTTGTGCGGTAAGATGACAAAGTATTCAAATTTTTTGTATTTTTTTTGTATGGACAACTAAACCCGCATTTGACCTCGATCTCGCCTGATGGTAAGCGACGATGAGGTCGACGATGGAGCATGCGGGTCCAGTAAATGCCTATTCACTCTGGCCTTGAAGATCCCAAGGTTGTAGGTTTCTGGAAATACAGACGCCGGCAGGCTGTTTCATTCCTTAGCCGTTAGCATAATGAACGAAGAAGCAAATCGCTTCGTACGAGCAGATGGGATATCAACAACATAAAGATGGAACCCCTCCCAGCGCCTGGTAGTCCGAAGGCGGAATGGAGATGCTGGAATTTGGTCGTGCAATTCCGATGTGCACTCTCCGAAATGTATCCTATAAAATACCGATAGACAGGCAACCTTGCGCCGATGTTCCAGACTTTGCAGTCTAGCTTCCACCAGCGATTCGTCACCTATAAGGCGCTTAGCGCGTTCATACACAAGTAAGAACTTAAGCATAGGTTATAAAATTAGTGAGCAAAAGGTAACAATAAACGCTGACCTCTGAACTAGAAAGTTCCTGTATCTCGGAGGGCAGATAATGGCACTATTTTGTTCATAGCGAAATATAACACAGATTATAAAACGACCAATGGCGTCCTCTTGACAGGTTTTTTTTACTACCTGGTCAGGGTATAGTAAGAGCAATTGAGTGTGTACTCGATCGACACCAGGCATAAAGCGTGCCTAATCGAGATTACAAATACTTACAACTTTCATGACAGGCTGCAGGAACTGAGGCGGGGTGTACTCAGTGAGGCGGAACAGCAGCGAGGGCTCGCAGTCCATTGTCATGCGGCCTAAAGACTCGGAGTACTCGATGGGGCACACCAGGTACGGGTATTGAGACATCATGTAGGACATCTGCGAAAAAAAGGTGAAATCAATGGTTGTTATGGAAGTGTTTCACTGAATAATGACGAGAAAACTACGCATGATATCATTTTAAAAATACTGGGATTTCGTGAATGAATGAATGAATTAAAACATTTATTTAACATTGCATTATGCGTATATAATTAAACTTAAAAATATTTAAAATTAAAAAAACAACACAACATTAAAAGGACACATGCTCAGTGTGCTGCGGTCCGACTGGTACGGCAGGCGACCACAGCGCTGGTTTTCACCTGTGCCAGGGCGAAAGCATCGCGGGCGAAACAGCAGATCATGAATCTAGCTCACTCACCACCAACCCAAAGATGACGGTAGCCAATCCTCCTCCAATGAATCCCTCCCAGGTCTTCAAACATATTCCCCCACCAAATCGTTACAAATGATACTAAACCCACTTACCACCAACCCAAAAATAACGGTAGATACTCCTCCTCCAATGAACCCCTCCCAGGTCTTCTTGGGACTCAGCTTGATCAGCGGGGTCTTGCCGAAGAAGAAGCCGAAGACATACGCCATCACGTCGTTGCAGATGATCATGGAAACAGGCACGATGAACCAGATCAGGCCTGGAAGAAAGTGTAACATCAATTTAGATTTTGTAAGCATTACTACTCCCTATTTGGTAATTTGTAGAAACCGTAACAGAAACCAAGACATTCCTAACGGTAGTAAAAAAATATTCTAGGGTCTTTTTTTTTCATTTTTATTCTCGATATCAATGCCTAATTTGCACGGTGCCAAAACGATCAATATTAAAATTAAAAATATGTCTACGGGTACAATGATATGGTTACCAATTCCAATGGTTACATGGCACGAAGGCATCATTTTAATTCCTTCAACTTACGGTGATAAGATAATATAAGTGATTGCATTCTTTAAACATTCTAAGCATTCCTTAAAACCCGGACAAAGTTCTTTTCATTCCTTCAAGGCATTCAAAGTACGAGCGAAACACATTCCCGAGTACCAAACAATGAGTTCAAGAGAAAAACTTCACAAGGAGTCTAATATTAAACCCCTGTTTACATAAGTACAGCTATTGTTGTATATCTCCTGTAATACCGTATTGTTTTACCGCCCAACAGATGTGCTCCGATCTTGACCTAGTTACCTAAACTCTTGGAGAAAATAGGGATACGACTTAAAAGGTTCTTGGAAATTCTGTTCAGAATATATTTATAGAATATTTCGGGGAAACTCGAGACTTTTGTTTGAGAAAATGCGTTTAGGTTAGACGATGATAGATGTTCCGAACAGAAATCTTATTACATCATTAGACGATTTTATTTAAATAGAAATCTTAAAATGAATTACAGTTTGCGAGAAAGTTTACATTACGTTTCTCTGTATTTAGGAATACCTCTGAAGAGATAATAGAGTACCGTGAATCAATCACGTTCAAGCCATGTTTTGGGGTTTTATGTCAAGTTTTATCGCTGTTTAATTGGAAACGTTTTACAAACGTTGTAAAACAGTGGAATTGAGTTCCAGTAACCATGTCTATTGTTCTTGAAAGTAGACAGGTGCAAAGGTCAATATTGTGAATATCGAGTGGGTTTACTAACAAAGCAAAACATGCGACGTTCACTAATGTAGGTACAGATATCTGCCGAGTCACGGGAAGCAAGTTTATTTTTGTCCAGGCTAATTACATAACATGGGTGTTATAACGGAAATTAATGTATTCTGTTTTGTTCCAATACGAGTATTGGAGATACTCCGAGGAGTATCTCTGCTGGATCGAATCCAAAATGAGGAGATCCGTCATAGAACAAAAGTTTTCGACATAGCTCATAAGATAAGCAAGCTGAAGTGGCAGTGGGCCGATCACATCTGTCGCAGAATCGACATCCGTTGAAGTAGACGAGTTCTGGAGTGGAGACCGCGTTTGAACACCTTAGTGTGGAACGCTGCCCTGCTCTGCCCAAGGTGGCTGTCAGCGACTGGATGAGAAGAGCCGAAGATCGGGCTCAATGACGCGCCCTGGGAGAGAGTCTAAGTCTAGCAGTGGTGAGAGATATGGCTGATGATGATGTTTTATTGTTTTTAATTGTTTAGTAACTTAGGAGTACAGTATACAGTGAGCCAAATATATAGTAATTGTTGTTCTTCGAATTTAGAACTGCAAGGTCGGTCCATCTGCCTCATCACATCACGACGCGTTTCCTGCAAGCTCTGCGTACGCGTGAATATTCGCCTATTGACTTACAGTCGGTTGCGCAAACGCAAACTCCTCACTAAAATACTATCCCTTTCTACACTATAGTTCTACATAGAGATGTCACGACACTTAAGGAAGGCTTAATACTAAGGGCGTTATTGCAACTCACGGTTACGAATAGAGAAATTCTTTAAGCCCATTCGACTGCTCTATAAGCTTAAAGAATTTCCCTAGCTAATTTTATTAGCACTACGGAAAGTTTTGTAGAAAAACAGGAAACAAGTATTTTCCCCAGAGATCAGAGATTGTTAGTATAGCCTTTGAAGAAGACTAAAACCGGCGCAGTAGATAATAGATAGATATAGATAGATAGTAGATACGGTGTGTATTCAGGTGGGCATTGACCATGTTCGTATAATGTAACAAATAGGAGTTCGATGGCGAGCATGTCGCGGTATTGACAGGAGTACTGTAATGCAATGCTCGAATCCGAGCTCTTACATTACACGGGAATGTTCCCGGTCAGTACCCACCTGAATACACACCTTATTTATCTACTTCAAAAGCTACTTAACAATCTAAAATCTCCGAGGACAAGTTGTTAAGTGGCCATACTTGTAATAACTACACTAAATCAGAAGTGGGATAGTACAGGAAGGAGTGTATTGATAACGATTATTTTATATCTTCAAGACACTATTATGGTGCTATTACATACTCGCATATCTATGGTATCTTTCCGATAGTGTATATTACATTATTATTACAATGCAGTTGTAAATGGGTCAATTTGACAATTTTGAGCAAATATATTACATATCTATCGAATTACGTTACACATTTCCTGCCTACAAAAGGAAATCCGAGTGCATTTCAACCTATGAATTCGTCTTCCGTGGCTTGTTCTTGCAATTGAGGTTAAATAAGAATCAATTAATTGAAACCAAAATTATCGTTTAATCACAGCGATGGCTTCTTATCTTATCTTATGATAACCGGGAATAACTCCAGCGGCACTTCGACCCTTGAGGATCTTTTGTGTCTACCCCATTTTACAAACTAGTAATCTCAGTGTGCAGGTTTCCTCACGATGTTTTCCTTCACCGTTAGAGGAATCGGTAAATGTACGTAAGTCTTCGAAAAATACGAAAAACTCATTGGTACATGGTACTGCACGGTTTCGAATTCGTACCTCCCGCACGGGAGTCTGGTGTCCTAGCCACTGTGCCACCGATGGCTGGTAAAGGATGACCGGGTAATGAATTAATTAACATGTCGTTACGCAAGGTTAGGCAGATTACTCGCTAAGATCTATTTTTGACGTCACATTTTTAAATCAAGTACCTATAAAAAGGAATACATATATGGAAAATCAGTGTCTATTATAAGAACCTCCAGACATAAAAAAGCGTAGTCAGACACAGACCCTTTTCATCTACACGCCACAAATGCTCACTTGATCGCAAATAACCACTTCACCTCTCAATGTCAACCCCTCCCCACTTCACCCCTGAAAACCACCCGTTTCTATCTGGCCTAGTTACGGGACTGAAAGGCTTCCATGTCCGTGACAATGTAGGCTTGACGTAAAAGCGAACGGAAATGTAGTATGGTATCGGTGGAGATGTTATGTTATGTTCACTTGTTGGTAAGGTTATTGTAAAAACGGGACAAAAAATAGTAAGGACGATATTATACATGAAGATCGTCTTTGTCACACCTGCTCAAAAATGAGTCTTGAATAAGCTGTGCGGGAAGAGTGCGAGATTACTGCTCATAATCGGAAGTACTAACAGTAATAAGTAGTAATATCTGATAGAGATGACACGAGTCTTCAGGAAGCCGTTATAGAATTAGAATAATTTATTTCATGCTACACAATTTGAAATATACATGTTAAAAAATACAATTCTTATTTGTAGAATGATCGTCGGATAAATTAATAAAATAATGTAAAACATGACAATAATTATTGTTAATAATATTTGTAACATATTAATGATATTTATTGCTATTGTGCCCGTTAATCTGTATGACGTATCTGAATATAGGCACGAATAGCATTTTAGTACATGTTTTTACTTTCAAATAAACCATAAGTAGAGTTCCCGTCAATCTTTATGGCGTATTTGAATTTAGGCACGAGTCGCATTCCAGCACATGTTTTAGGTGTTAACGGGGTGTAGAAGAGCGAGGGAGCGGGGCATGTCCTCCTCCATACCGCACGGCGGAACGTACTCATCCCTCGCTCTTATACACCCTGCTAACACCTAAAAACATGAGCTGGAATGCGACTAGTGCCTAAATTCAGATGGTTATTTGAAAGTCAAACCAGTAGGCTGAAAGAAGATTAATAAAGAACTTATTAAATAATGAATAGATTAACTTTATCGTTTCTTAATCTATACTTAAACACCACTGGATATAAAGTGTAATTAAACAACAAAGATAACATTCCAAACATCGTCTGATCAGAGTCTGGATCAAGTTCATTGGCCGAAACAATTATCAGTTCACCAATCCGTTTACTTCACTTATTACAATCACCACAAATGAATTGATATGACTCATTATGCGTCTTCATCATACAGTCCACAACACAAATTCAAGCATCGAGTGTACAGAGCTAGGAATGCTAATGGTGTCTGCTTTGTGGTAGATGGTACATCAGGACATTAATACAGTATTTGTTACTAAGCCATGCCATTGTGTCGGGGGACATTATAATTTAGCGACCACACGCAATTGTTTTATAGTTCATTCGGTTCGGACGATGTTCATAGTTCATTCATTCGGGCGATGTTAGATGACGATTTAAGATATTAGGATATCGATCGCTTCGCTTATCATGGCGTTTACCTTTCTGGTTCTATATACACGATAGTTTAATAACATGTGGATTACAATAAACTTCGATTTAATAGTTGGTTCGAGGTTTTTTGTGGCAGGAAAAAAGGGAGATGTAGACAGGATGCAGTAGATATACTGAGGCTCTAATCATATAACAAAATTTTACACACTAGACTCATTACGTTCTTCAGATTATTATCACTTAACTTCCCACGCTCACACACCCACTCACCCTACACTACATATGCCCACTTACATTATTACACACTCCCACACAACCTAACACACCCCCACCCATACTCACTCTTACCATTATCTTTACTAAATTCCTTTATGATTAAATTTTCCAAATTCCTTTTAGGTTAAGAATATAATTTGTAATTTGCTTGCACAGAAAGTGCGACGGAATCCCGACTTACAAGATACAGGTTTTCGACCTAGTTTGTAAGTCGGAGGTCCTTTTTTTGTATGTCCTGTAATAAGTAAATAAACTTTTTCATTTTTTCATACTAAACGAACTTAGTTGTATTTGGCTCACCCTCGAAGATGTTATGTATAATGAGGTAGCTCTAGGTGATAACGATCAGAAAAGACACGTGTATCCACGCGAAGAGGTTGAAAAGCCCTAAGTGTCTTAGTAAAAAATAACTCACCCTCGAAGATGTTCTGAATGATAAGGTAGCTCTGGGTGACAACGATGAGCAAAGCCACATGAGTCCACGCAAACAGGCTGAACTGCCGCATGTAGTACCGCTTGACGAGAGACAGGACGAACCAGACGAACCCGACGCAATAGAGGCAGAAGGAGATGAAGCGGTGGTACGTAATTAAGAAGCGAAGGTAGTCCTGTGGACAATAAAACATGAGATTTTTAGAGCAGATGAGCAAATGGGTCACGTGATGGTAATTAGTCACCGTCGCCTTTAGACTTCTCACCTCACTATAATGTTATTAGAGGTTATTTGATGCGCTGTTAACCTTGAGGACTTGGATGGATGCGTCATGTGATGGTAATTACGCTACCTCTCTTATTACCTATCTTCAGGAGTTACTAATAAACTGACTAGGCAATAACCTAGGGCGTGAGTTGTCAAAACTTACACACTGCTTCTTGCTGCCGGAGTCTGTGTTTCCCTAATCATATGATCTTGGGATCATCAAGGCTAGAGTAAAAAGGCATTTACTAAACCCGTGTAGGTACTCTACTTTTTAATTGTTATACCATCAGGTGATATTGGTGTCAAACGTGGGTTAGGAGTTTAAAAAAACTGTATCTGTATCTGAAATTGCGGTTCAAGAGTGAAAAGACATTTACTAAACCCGTGTACTCTACTTTTGATCTTATTGTTATACCATCAGGTGATATTGGTGTCAAACGTGGGTTAGGGCTTAAAAAAACTGTATCTGTATCTGAATTTGCGGTTCAATGACAGATTAATTAATAAGTAAGTAAGTCAAACACGTATCTGTAGGAATATAGATTTTCAGAATTAATTATAATGTTCATACATATTCTGCCATTAATTTGGAGTGCGTTTATTTTAGCGAGTTCGTTCGTAGTTCAATTTCTAAGGTACCAATTGTAATTCAGTTTTAACATGTAAAAGAAACCTTTTCCCATGTTTTATATGATTACATTTTCATTGGAGTAAAAACAGCTTTCGTAAGCCGATCAATATAGGTCACTGCGTTAGTGAATTATCTGCTTCCACGCTTTCTGCATTAAGTATGATGGACATGTCAAATCGCTTAGATTACGCAGTGTTACCAAACCAAGCGGTTATCGAAGACATTTCTTTTAATTTACAAACAAAATCTTTAATTGTGCGATTTTGTAAAAAAAAAACGTGAAATCGGTTACGTGCTTACTTACTTACTAAGCTAAGCCTGTGTTCCATCTTCGGCCTCATCGTCACTTATCACCAGGTGAGATTGAGCTCAAACGCGGGTTTAGTAGTTGTCTAATGCCCTAGTAGTAGTTACTGTTAATTTGCCGACAGGTGTCGCTATGCATCTTTACCTGGCGGCATCGTTTAGTGATCTAGGTTTTATATAGTATTTTTTGGATTATGATTAAAATGTACTCTTCGAAAGTTCATGGCTTTCTGTTGTTTTTGAAATAGGCGCCCTCTGCGCAAACATAGTGGTCCTTCGAGCCGGATTTAGTTGTTCGGTGTCGGGGGGCAGTAGGCAGTAGTGTAAATAGTAGTGTACAGTATTAGTCAGTGAAAGTGAAGTGAATTAAAAAAATAAAATAAAAATGTTACTGGAACTTATGGACAACATAACATAATCGCTGACCCCACAACCTCAATTTCCTACTTGCGTGGTTCAATTCCCAAATCTACTTAGGTAATAAAGACGCTGTAACGACAATCCAATTACCTAAATTAAGCTTGTTCTAGGGGTGCGGAAAACATGCGAGTTTTGTTCACAGGGTTTTTAGACACAAATGTAGGCCTGTGGTTATTATTGAACATTATTTACTTATTGGAATTAAAATAAACTTGAAACAAAAATAAACAGGTACTCTCAAAAGTGGATATTTAACAGAAAGTGACAAAAAGTTAGTAACCTAATTTGTACCGTATGTCTTATCTTATCTTATGATAGGGGGCCGGGAATAACCCAGCGGCATTTCGACCCTTGAGGATCTTTTGTAACTAAACCACATAATCGTCAAGCATAGCATAGCAACTTGTCACTAAACGCATTGTTTACACGCTTCAATTAACTTTATACTATTCTAATATGTAGGTACAAGAAAATGAAGTCTTTTGACTTGTCACTTTACAGAAGAAAATTCGATCCATCTTATCTTCTTATCTTATGATAGGGAATAATCCCAGCGGCACTTCGACCCTTGAGGATCTTTTGTGCCTACCCCATTTACACACTGATCGTCTCAGTGTGCAGGTTTCCTCACGATGTTTTCCTTCACCGTTGAGCAGTCGGTAAATGTACGTAAGTCTTCCATAAATACGAAAAACTCATTGGTACATGGCACTGCATGGTTTCGAACCCCGGACCTCCCACATGGGAGTCCGGTGTCCTAGCCACTGTGCCACCGACGCACTCTATGTGCCCTAAATACTTACCTACTTTATTTCGGATACGGTTATCACGTTAAGCAAGCATTTGAGTTTTAATTACAATAATTAACGTGACCTCAAATTAATACCTAAAATATATTCCATTATTGGTATATTTGTTATTATCGATGTCATTTTAGGTTTCTAATTAAACAGTTTCTAAAGACTTAGACTTTTTTTTTCCATATTAGACTTTATTTCTTGATAAAAATATTATGTACGTAGGAAGATCTCTTCTACCTGTCTACTTTATCATAAATTTCCGTATAAGCAGAGAATAGATATATTCTGTGGTATGAGTGACTAATTAATCTACCATAATGTTTTTTTTTATTTTTACGCTGATGTTTTATAATGTAATTTAGAATTGGTTTTGACTTATTTTGTGTTTTTTTCTGTGTCATCGCAAATTGTACCAACCCGACACCAACTCAACTCAGAGCAAAGCATTGAAATGCGAGCGTTATATCGTATTACATACAGTAGGTTTTCAAAATTCAAGTATCCGTCTATTAGTGGCCCACGCGTTGGCCTTTGGATGAGTGGGCTGGCGGCACATCGACGACTACTTCACTTGAATTTTGAAAACCTACTTTATGTAATACGATATAAAGCTCACATTTCAATGCTTTGCTCTGAGTTGAGTTGGTGCCGGATTCGCGTCGAGATGGTATTATGCAATGGCCTTAATTCAAATAACTTTTTGGAAAAAAATATTATGTTTTATGTATTGTATGATATATTTTTTTAACCTGTGACGTAGAAAGAAACAGACAATGTTTTAATGGAGTTTGAACTCTTAGTGTGACGTGCAACTGTCTCATCTCCAAAGGATCATGCATGTCACATTATAAATATGCGCGAGAACACGTGATACGAGTATATGAAACGTTTAGTAATAAGGCATGACGACATACGAAGGGGAAGGGGTAGAAAGAGGAACCACCTTCAATTACATGTAGGTCTCACTTTTCGCTGTAAGATTCGCTGGACAATCGTCATAGGGGCGAGCCTACCGCCGTCTACTAGATGTAAAATCCACTAAGATTCTTAGTCAGTTATTTCATTAAACATACTTGTTGTCAATCTGATTTAAGTAATAAAATCGGTTTTTGTTTTTTTGACGTTGAACAATTTGCGTTTCTTTCATTTGGTCCTTCGAGCCGGATAGGTCGCTGGTTCATATCCGGCTCGAAGGACCACAAATGAAAGAAACGCAAATTGTTCAACGTCAAAATAACAAAAGCCGAGGTTATTTCTAAAGTCACATTGACAACAATACTAATAATAAATACGCGTGACGTAATTAATCTTATCAATAGGGGAAGATCGTCCGATCGATACTTATTGCTTGATAAGGGAAATAATTTAGATAACCACAGATGCAATATCGGTAATCACTAAAATAACTACATCGTGCGACACGATAAGATATTTCGTGAATGTGGATTATAGGCGCTTAGGAGGTATTACGTGTAGTTTTTAGTAGGTATTCTGAATGAATACCTACAAAAACTACACGTGATTCTCGGTTGATCATGGCCCAAGCCCACTTGTTCAAGGGGAGGTCAATGCCCCAACAGTGGGAACATTAATAGGCTGATGATGATGATGATTCTGAATGAATATGGGATGTGGTCCTACTTTTAACGTTATAAGCCTCTTGTTACTTCTATATGGCTTGAAATGGCGTAGCGTATGGCGTATATAAACTATTGTTCACCACTAGCACGAACGATAACGATAGAGCTCTAAGAGAGCTTTCCGAATAACTTTGTCGAACAGGGCAGATATGAAGAGAAAAGTACCCTCGAAATATATATTTTTCTTTTCAATATGTAAACCAATCACCGATAACTTTATAAAATAAAAATACCTGACTTAGGCCCGGACTACACGACGACGGTTCCTAGGCCGGGTCCATGGAACCGGTGCTTCATATAAACTCAAACAAAAATGCGCTGTCGACTACACGTACAACGGTTCCAATTGAAGTTCAGGAATCGGCCTGCTCGGTTCCTGAACCGAGTGGGCGGGGCTTGAGCGCAACGCATGAGTTTGAATGCTGTCGGCTACACGGCCGGTAGCGGTAACCGAACCGTCGCTGGAACCGTCGTCGTGTAGTTGCTTGTTTCCTTATCGTATGGTTAGTGGCCAACCTATTTGTCAGAGTTGTTCCGGCCGCCCGTAGGCCTCTGACATGGCTTAACTACTGCTGTCGAACGACAACAACCAGGACCGACTGATTAACGTGCTTTACGAGGCACGGAGGAGCTCAGATGAAATATTCCACTATCGGTCACCCATCCAGGTACCGACCGCGCCAACGTCGTGTAGTCCGAGCCTAATAAGGTAAACTACATCATAGCTAGCTTTGTGAAAGGTTTATTTGCAGTTAGCAACCGTAAATATTTCGCTGCACACATAAAACGTTAACGCAGGCACTAAATGGTTGAGTAAATACATGAATTGCGTATCCTACGTATGTATTGTATGTACACATCAATGCCGGAGGCAGTAATGTGTAGCCATGAAGTAACAACCCAAGTTATTATAAACTAGTTGCTGTTCTGACTCTATTTCTGTTTTATTTCTAATACTAGCTACACACTCTTGTAAACAGTAATATTTGTATTGCGTTATTAATATTTTAAATGTTTGTTTACAAATACAAACAGTTGTACAATAAGAGAATATACACAAATGAATTCGTGAAAGTACAACCCGTATTATGAAACATAATTTTATATACTTGCCCAGAGATTTATTTGCTGATACATATAAATGTTTCCTTATTTGTGTTACATTATCTGATCGTAACAAATGCTGAATTATTGCTTATTAAAAATGTGATTCCTACCATGTTTTGTTTCATGTTACAATTTTGTTCTGGATATATCAGTACAAACAGTAAACAACCATGAAAGTAGAAAATTGATATTTTATTTAAAGCCATGTCATGTCTAAGTAAATGTAGGAACAAAAATGAATTACCTATTTTTTTACTAAAATAATAGAATTCAGCTCATGTTACGGTATATTTAATGATTGAGTGAAAAATTAGAATTATTGATCAGTTATGTAATCCAATGCAATGCCTAATTTAGTCGAAAATATAGACTGTATCATAACAAGACCGTTTCACTAAACCCAGAACTAGAGTAGACAATGGAGAATGACCTGCCGCAGTTTATTTTAACCCTGTATATCAACTTTGTATAAGAAATAATCATCAGAAGACCGGGCACCTTAGAGCCCGTAAACCCAGGAAGAGTAACTAATTCATAATAAGAAACCATAAATAACTCACCGTCCTATTAATCACAACTCCGAAGTAGTCAATCAAGTTCTCCCCATAGAAGAAGTAGTTGGAAGTCAGCAGGAAGTACCAAGACAGGGAGCGGAACCACGGCAGCCCGTGTATTCGGTACACAGCATAGCCGATATTGATGATCTCCTCAAAGCATTTCACTTGGACGCATAGGACCTGGATGTGGGGAAAATGTATTGTAATTTATTGAATCGTGAAATTGGCATGCAGTATATGATTTTAATTATTTTTTCTGTTTTCAAACATTGATTGATTCCACATAAAAATAATTACAAATCATGACTTCAGCTAAGGTATAATTTGCAAGATGTGAACAAAATATAACCAGTAAGACCAATTGTAAAAATGCAATAAAAGATATGAGTATGAGCATCCATTTTATGGCTCAAAAACTCAAGTGAGACGATTTAATTATTATTAAACAACACACAGATCACAGATTATTAGATATAATAATCTGTGATCGGATTAGGTAGTGCAATTTAGGGTTAACGACCTCAAACGTTAACGCCCGCGGGATTGCGGGATTTCGGAAATGTTCTGTATATATAAAATACTTTTTCTCCTAATAGGAACTCCAAAAGAAAATCATCTCATCATCCCTTTTGCGCGAGTGGGACAAAGAGATACCACTATTAGGACTATATTCGGGATTTATTATCTCTTTCTCACATTCACACTTTCTCAGAAGGCTCTTATCAGTCGTCACCTTTGTTATGCCGAAACATACATTTAAGAACTTTTGTCAAGTTAAAGTAAACAACAATATGGCGGCAAAATTAGCCTCGTAAAAATGTCCTCGATGTCACTGTCCAATGTAACCAGCGCGAATTTGTAATCCTAGGATACTGTTACTCGTTTGGCATGTACATGTTCATATTTCGCCCTACCTAATCCGATCACTGCTAATAATAAACAAAATCCAGTAAAATACGATAATAGTTTTCTGATGATAACAATATCTTGCATTTCATATAGCAATATTTTACACCACAAAAATACCCTAAAAAGTGCATTAAAAATTAAGGATTGATTACCAGTACATGAAACTGAAAACAAAATTATATTTCATTCAACAACTAATATCCACTTCAATACAATTTAATTTAAGTAAAGGTTTATACCGTAATCATGAGAGCTAGAGGTCCACCATAAATTAGGAGGCAGAAACCACCAATCATCAGCCAGGTGAAGATACCCCGAATCACCCAGTTCCGCCATCTAAAGAAAATAATTAAAAATAAATGCTTAGATTATGTATGTAAGTACTTAAAGAAGAAAGAAATAAAAAATATTTGCAATGATTTGTTGTGCCCGTGACAAAATAAAATAAGTAGTTCCAAGGCAATGTAATAGGTACCTAGTGCCTTACCTTGTCGACAATCCGGAAAGCGCGGAGTCGAGAATCTCCGGCGTTTTATCCGTCCCTTGGGGCAGGTTCTTCGCCATTTCATCAACATACTTCTCTTCTAAAACCTTCTCCTCTTCAGAATCCACCTAGCGGTAAACAATCAAAATGTTAAATAAGCTAGAAATAGTTGAAAACTGGTTTGTTAGGATTTAGAAACAAAAATTATAGCTACATGGTCGGATTCTCCAGCCGTTTCCGCTTTATCATTCCCGTCGCCTTCGCCTCGTCGTTGTCTCAATTCACTCATCTTTTCAACACAAACACAGACACAATGCAATCAAAATTTGCTAAACAGCACGATAAATTGAATAATTTTAATACATTTACGAACAGACAAAATAGTCGATGTTTTTCGACCGACGACTTGTCAAACGAAAAATCAATAACTTTTTTTTTCAACGGTGTTACCAGTATTTTCCAAATAGTAAATTAGTAGAATCTACAAAGGTGCGTTCACCTTGGTGTCACAGTATAAAAAGTGCAGAGGTACCAACCAAAAAGATTAAAAATAAAATAATTATAATACTTTTTTGAGAGGTATTTTATTTTTATATTTATTAATTTTCATTAATTTGTACTGAAAATCATCATTTATTTGACGTGTAGTTGGTGGCATACTAGTGTCAGAGTTGTTTAGGCTGAAGGGATGATAGCAACCGGGACCGGCAGTTTAACGTTAACCAACAGTTTAAGCACTGAGGGGCCCAGATAAAAATGTGCCACTAGCACTAGCAAAATGTGTCACCCATTCTGTACCTGGTTTTGATGTTTCTAACCTTCCACGAACACTTTTGGATTGGACGATTCCAGGAGCGCGTTTGTGTAAGCTATTTCATCTGGCGTATGTCAAATACCCCAGGTGCACGACTTTAAGGAGAACAATAAGAAAAATATGACAGTAGGTGAGGCTATCCGTGTTGTTCACAAGTTACGTTAGGATCTAGCTAGGTTGGATATTTATTATATTATATTATTTAGCTGGCTTGACTGAACTCTATGTTGTGAGGTAATGGCGGGTCCTGAGCCCTGCCTCACCTGGGAGCCCTGAGTGGGTGGCGTCCGAGACTGGGGCTGAGATGAAGAAGTACGAGCGTCCAGTCAAATTGATTAACGACGTAGGATGTTAATGTCTCGGGGAAGACGTGGATGTGACTGGCACGGGGCCGAGAGGAGTGGCGCGAATAGGAGCCTTGTGCCCGCCCTACAGTGGACAATTAGCAGTCAATGATGATGAGCAAACAATATCTCTAACTCTTGCAGGTTATGGTAATCATTTTGATGTAGATGGTGAGGGAGTCACTAAGTAGGACTCCACAAGAACTCCACAGTTGTGTGCGATGCCTGCGCTGTATGTGGTCAAGATTTTGGCATACGATCTACCTACCTTTACCCAAAGTGGAAAAGAATCTTGCCTATTGTAGTCATGTGCTTACATACTCATTAAACTACTATAGGTAAAAATTCGAAATAATACTTAGCAACTCTTAATATTATTGTCAAAATTATCTTGTTTTTGTAGTCAACTGTCACTAAAATTTAATTTGCACCACCGCTTTGGTAATGAAAAAACGCGTACAATTTTATTATACAAGCGTTGGTGTTTTATACAACTGTTCAATATTTTCCTGGGGATACAATTCAAAAAACTCTAGTCAATGTAATTTAAAAAAAAAACAGAAAACGTAAACATGGCGAATGGTTCTGACGATTTTGACGAAAATATTGAAAATGTAAGTAGTTTTCAATGGAAATCCTGATTATTCTGTATAAAAAGATAAGCAAACCTATTATCTTTTATTTCCAGTTAAAATCTACCGTAAGAAAATCGTTCGCTCGGGTATATGCGGCTCTGAAAGCGAGGGAACTGAAAACTTTACGCCAGCTCGACGCTATACGTAAACAATGCCAAGACGACAAAGACTTAACGAGGAATTGTGTTCACAACATTCATGTAAGCTACGAAAACGAGTCCACATTACTAGATAACGTAAGTAACTACGGTGTAATAGATTTTGAGAAGCTTAATTTTGATAGTAGTATATTTACTCTTGAAGACTACGTGAGTCCGAATGACGACCACATGTACTCTTATAAAACTATTGAGGAGTTAACTAAGGCAGGCGATAAAGATTTGGAAGCTATAGAAGAGGCTGCTTTGAAAGAAGTCACTCGGACTGAAAACTGTGTGTGTTTTGTTAACATACGAACTGAGGACGCATCAAAACAATTTAGGGACTTAGAACCCAATATATCTCCAGGAAAAAAATCTACTATTGATAAATTAGAACCTGCTGATGATAATTTAAAAGAAGCAGAAGTTGACAGTTTAGAAAATGTAATAGATGAAGAAAAGAGTGATAAATCAGATGAAGATGCAAAGAAAATAGATCCGACAGATGATTGGTTAAACTCCATTAAAGGACAGACAGAAACCGAGCCATCACAAGTAACTGATGTAATGGAACACAGCACAATAGTCTGCTCTTAGCGGCACCTAGTGTTAGTATAGCATGTTTACTTAATTTTTTTACTACAATAAATTTTATATTTTATTTAAAAAATATTTCATTCTTAGAATTTTTACCGCTTATTTGGATAGAGTACCTAGGTAGGTTAACTGCCTTCACTTTAGATCCCTTTCATAATGGTGGCTATCGCACTGCTGCAGCACTACTTAGGTCTTTTATGAGATAACCATGTTAAATTCTGTATTGGATGGTAAATGTTTTGTATTTTTATCTTGCCTTCTTTCTTTCAATATTATTTTACTTTTAAAGACTGACCGAGCTTATCGTAGAGTGCATCATATTGTGGAATTTATGTGAACTAAATTTTTCATAACAATCTCCATAACATACATAACTATAAAAGTACCAACAACAGCCTCTTGACAACTCTATTATTATAACTATTATAAGCCTGGTCAGCCTTTAGCATTCTTCTAAGTTAGTAATAGGGAAATGAAACAAAAATATAAAGCATCAACTTATATTGTTAATACATTTTTACAAATGGCGTTACTGGACACTTAAAACTAGTATGCATTGACTTCCGATTACATTCTCTAATTAATAAATATTACCCTTATTGCTTCTGTACTGGAGTACAGCTTTACAATTTTTATGGATACCATTTTTCAATACCAATTCCAAAGGCCTGAACCATGATTTCAGTTCTATACAAAGTTGCTGTTATGTTTTAACGCTACACTTGTGTAAATAAGGCATTTTATTGATAGAAATATCAATTATAATATCAATTAATTAGCAGACAAAATGCTCATAAGTTAATTGATCATGATAAATTAATGTATAGAACTAAAATATGGCCCAATTTTGCCCATTTCATGCATAATATTATGGTTTTAGTTATGGCACTTAAACATGACATATTACAAATCGTTCTTAAATTCCCATACTGGATGGACTTTGTTTAGAGGGTGTATTCTAGTTTGTACTCAACTTTTCACTGGTATTGTGATGGCACGAAAAGGTGTGCTGAGGGTAATGTCAGGAAATATTGTCTAAAGTATGAATGAAATAAGGCTTGTTACGATAGGATTCCATCAAAGTTGGCGAAGTTGATCGAACATCCTCCTACTGTGATAGGTGCAGGGACTGGGGATGGCTGATGTTATGAGGTGAAATGTACATAAGTCCCAATTAACCGGACAAAGAATAGGAGTTATGAACCTCTCACAATAAAGTATTGTCTAAAGAAGTGTGATATAAAGATATATGCTAAAGGGCAGTGAAATGGAAAGCTAGTTATGAATACTAAGGATATGGTTTTGGGCTAACATAGCAAACAATGCAGCACATGAATAGTTTAATATATATAGGATTTCTTGACAGTGCTTCAAAATACTGTGCTATATGTAGTTTTTTTCTCAAAGATGCTCTGAAGTGTGCTCAATACATGCAGTCGGGAAGTTGCTTCCGGCGACAGCTGGAACGTAATGCCAGTGCAAAGCGCGGGGGAAGGCGTGGACTGTAATGTATTTTCATACAAATTTACATTGCAGGCCTGTATACTGTCGGCCGCCGCCCCCGCACCTTCACACTTGCACTTGTACGCAGCAGCTTCAGCTCTTACTGTATAACGCCACTTCTTTCCTTTTATGGACGCCTAGTACTTTTAGCTTAGTATAAACTTTTTTAGATCTTATCGCATTTTTTTAGAAAAGCACTATATAAACCTCGGCAGAAATAGTCATTTTGTTCCTCGTATCTTTAAAAAGTCCTCGCCCTGTCTTTCAAAATGATCCAAGAATGACTGATTTTCTGGCCTCTGTAATAATGTGCTATTATTTATGTACTTCTGCAGTTCATCTCGAAATACGCACTGCATTGTATGTTTTGCATGCCTAATGAATGAGTTACAATCTTATTGCGTTTCGAATAGGCACTATCTACGTTTTAGGGCACATGATGGTATACAATTTATTTTATTGTCCTAATTTCAAATTGAGCTACAAACTAAGAATTTACTGAATATGGTTTGAAGATTACACAATGAATACTGCGTTACATAATTTCTAAGGTCGATATTTTCGATGATAAGTTAGTAAACAAACAACATTTCATTAGAATACAAAGGTATTAAAAGATAATTTGATAAATTGGGGAGTACAAAATCTTAAAACGAGTACAAGGTTCAAACTAAACGTAGTGCATTATCTAGAGCATGTTATTATTTAGTTAAGAATAAGTTATACAGCTAACTACCTTACATCTGTGTTAAGACTACTATAGTACATTTTAACAAAATTAACAAAGTGTTAGATACTATACAAGGCCGAAATCCGTGCACACTGCAGCGACTTCTCGATTGTTCTGTTTCTCCGTATTGGCTGCCATGTTTAGTTCCACCAATGTATCCACACTGTTTATACTGACCCCTTTCAATATCTTCTGTGCAGCTAAACTAGTAAAATTAAAGCTCAAATCGCTTAAGCTCGGGAAATTGTAAAAATCCTGCTTCTCCTTTTTGGTGTCTTGACTCAAGCTATACCTTTTCTGCTTGTTCTCTAACAGGTTTATTTTCTCTGAAGATGTATTGATGTCTTTTACCTGTTCTTGATTCTTCAGAGCCAAATTCGGTTCTGAACCCAACACTGGCTTTTGATCAATTCCTTTCGTCAGCAGATTCGCTATGGATTCTGAACTCATTCTATTATTTACATTCGGAAGTCCGTTCAGCATCTGCAATGCTGCTGCTTTCTTCAGCAAATCTACGCTTTTTAATTCGCTGTTCGAGTTGATGTTTGTTTGTAATCCGCTGTTCGCCGAAGACAAAGAATTCTTCTGGTACCTGAGGCTTCCTAAAGAGCCAATAATATTGTCATAGCTTTTGGTGGGAGTTGATGGATTACTGTTAGTAGTCGTCTCCGAATTATGTATGTTGTTATGAATAGCCGGAGAAGCAGGATTAGAGGCGACCTCGTTCGTATTATTCAATTGATTTTTATAAATGAAACTGTTATTATTGGCCGCACCACCAATTTGCAAAGAAAGCTTTCGATTGTTATTCATACCCGTATCGTTCATCGAATTCTTATTGAATTTATTTTCCTGCACTTTAATTGGTTCCGGCTCTTGATACATTTGTTTATTTTTTTCGACGCAGACGTCGAAGGAAGTTTCGGTTGGATTTTTTGGTGTTTGGTTTGAAACCCCGTTTTGGACCGATACAACTTGTCTGTCGTCATTGATGATGTAAATATTGCTTCCGTTGCTCGTCTCAGTGACTTTACCATTTTCGAAAGTGATAACAGACCTTACAGGCGAATTCTGTACATAAACTTTGGTGTTAGTACCACCGTTTTGCGACATAGTGTTAGTGGTAACTTTAAGCGTGATTGAATTGTTCGAATTTGAGCTTGTCATCATGGTTGTGGATGGGTTTTCCACTTTAGTTCCTAAACCTAAGGCTTTATTATGCAGAGGGGTTGCGGTTTTCTTGGGGGTACTTGGGCAGTTTTTTGGCGAAGTTCTAGGTGATGTGTTTTTCCCGTTTTTTACCGTTTCTCCTCCGACTATTGGTGGTTTGGTTCTGTATTTGTGTAAGCTTTTAGGGGAACTTTGTAAGCTCTGGACTTTAACGAGCGATTGTGCTCTGCTCAAACTTGGAGCTCCGTGTGGGTTGCTATGACTAGGAGAGGGTTTCAGTGTGCGATCTGATATGTGGGATTCTAAACTGGAGTGACCGCTGCTACCACTTGTGTGGTAGCTCCTTTTCATAGGCGAATTCTGGTCTGACTGGCTTTTGTAATCTTTTCTTGGCGGTCGGTGTGTGCTGGTACTTTCGAGACTCGAAGGGCCGCTGGTGGACATGATGTGGTCTGAATTGGAGTAGTCTCTTCGCAAGCTTCCGCTTGAACTGTTCCTTAGCTTTGGATCGCTGCCTCTTTGTGGGGATCCGAAATGGTCTAAGATTGTCTTGTTGGTGGAGCTCCTGCTCAACGTTGATCGTGGAAGACTGCCGGAGCTCGGGCTTGACTGCCTTATTGGTGAATGGTCGTAGTGGACGGATCCAGCGAGACCGGATTCGGTGGATAGGTGCCGCTTGTGCCGCCTTGGCAGCGTCGACGACCGATTACTGATCTCTGAACCGTCATAGTATGATGACACGTATGATGTTTGACTCTGCAACGACTCCTGGAAATAAGAATAAAAGATTATTTAACCACAGTTTTAGTAATATTTTCCTCTATCTCTATACAAGAGTAAGTATCTCTATACATAGTTTATTGGGTTAGTAGGTATACCCTGCTACTATTGGGATTTCTTCAACTTCAGCAATGATTAATGTGTACTGTTAATGAGCATAAATACGTCTATTGCATTTCTTTCGATTTCTGTGGTGGTGTATTATAGGTTTTAAACGCCTTACCTTGGAATTGGTCTGCGTAGCGACACAATGGAGGTGCACCGCCTTGGAATTGAACCATTCGGTGGGCGGAAACTGGGCAGAAAAGGTGCTCATCGCTCGGGTCTGCTTGCTGCGGCCGCTTCGTCTGAATAAGCGGGACAGCAGGGACACTTTCTCTGGAATGGAGAAAGGGGCTTATATGTAAAAGTTGTCTCGTTAGAGATATCTTAGATATAATTCATTCATGATCGTCTGAAAGTAATGTTTCAGTCGTTTTTGTATCTCCTCTGTTTCTAGAGCAGTAGTAGAGCCCGATGAGGAATATAATAGTGTACCATAGTGCGGAATTTTATGTGAACTATCTTTTTCATAGTGATCTCCATAACGCAAATCTGACATTTTGACAGCTCTATTGTATTCTCCTGGTCGAGGTACACCTATATTCAGAAGGAGAACTCTAAAATCCTGAAAAAAATCCAGGATTATCGTCAGCATATATTTTGCTCATTTCTTTTCTGCCATCCTTTTCGATCGTATACTAAAATGATATAAAGGGTGTCGTGTAAGGCGTGGCGGCCCGATTTCCTTGAAAACTATAGTATGTAGGTATTCACTTCGGCGTTGATGTATTCCGGTAGAGTTTAGAAGAAATAGTTTTTCAAAATCATTAGCCTGGTGGCACAGGTGAGATTGAGGATAAAAGTGGGTCTAGTTTCGAATAAAAAGAACAGAAACAACAAACAGAAAATAAATACAACTTACTAGGCGATGCAGATTCAACGCTCGGCGGGTAATCGGTGGAAGACGAGCTGTCTGTAGTGTTAGCGTGTTTGTGATGAAGACTCCTGGTGGAGGCGCAGCGCTGAAGGTACTTGCTGGAGGAACCGAAGATCCGGAGCGAATGGCGACGGTCGAGCGAGCGAGGCGCGGGGAAGGAAGCACTCCGGCGCTTGTTCGGGCGGCCGTACAGGATCTTGTCGTTGGGGTTGCCTGTAAATTGGGAAAGAAGGGTTATTAGTAATTTGCCAATGGCGTCGATTTTAGGATGGCTACCAATACCAAAAATTAAATGAAACTGTCTCGCTCACGCATATGCAGGATTGAGGGTGTGAGGGTGACGTTTCGTTTAGCGATATCTAGTGACCCCGAGAATAAGTGCAACTGATGGATTGTCTACTGGAGTTGCTAGTGGAAATTGGAACAGGTTATGAATAATTAAAAGATTTGACTTGGTTGGGTAAAAGAGGATCAGGTGCAGTATAGAGAGCCGTTGGTACTGGAGGACAATAACCACTTGGGATCGCTAATTCTGATAAGCTGAAAACTCAGTGTAAACTAGAAGAGAGAAGAAAAAGTCCTATCCACAAGGGATGGGTGTTGATTTCGATACTTATTTTTTTTAAATCTGAGCAGATATTTCCGCCAACCACTTTTTATTACTTGTCAGCTCGGTCAGACCTGTATTCGGTCGGTGCAGATATAACTTTTCATATTCTTCGCGCTACTTATCAACTAATATTATCGGACTCTCTGTCCCGCAAAAGACATAAAAGTTATGCATGTATCATAATGATGTATCATCAGTCCATAGCACATCCAAGCTTATGTTTGACTCCAAGGTACAGATTCCGTAAATAACCCAGTATTTAACGTGTAAGCAACACCGAAATCCTAACACATCCAAACACGTGCGCCGGCGCATGTGACGCACAAAGAAGCTAAAACAGTTGTCCGTATAAATCAGCTGTGAACTTGACAACTGGGCTGATGTTTCAATCTCGTCCTTTTGTAAACACGCGGTTCGATTGGGAAAGGAATTTTAATGGTCTGCTGTGCCAAGTCCATCGAAGGTTGGCGGGTTTAGATTTAGATGCGTTTGGTTAAATTAGTAATACCTGATCAACGGGTTTAGGTTACCTTCTAAGGTATCATTCGGCTTATTGAGAGGTTGACCTGATTTATACCTAGTAGATAGGTACCCCATGAAATTGCCCATTTGAACACAGTAACCATGACTAAATCCATTTGATGTTTAAGGTCTTCGATCCCTATAAATAGGGATACCTAAAGGTAATTTTAAGTTGTTCTCTACTATAGTGATATCAACATTCTGTATTTTTAAGCTGGTCTATCTTATTATACTTCTATATTCTTTTCATGACAATGATTTCATGTAGCTACATTGCTTGTCTATATTTCATTCTAAATAGGCATGTGTGGTGAGGCATTTGATCTGAACATCGTGTCTTCTGGGTGGGACTTTCTTTGCAATTAGGTAAGTACATTATTAATTTGTTACACTCGTATGTGAGTAGTTCCCTCAGCCATAACAGCTGATTTCTTAAAGTTTGTTTTTAATTTAATTGACAGAGTAGGTACCGGAACAGAACATAAAACTCTCACAAAGATACCTACAGGTGACCTGCTCTGAGCCATGATTATGTATATATTTCTTAACAAATTACCCAAGCATAATCACAAAATAAACCAAAGACAAGGCGCCTACCTTCGGAGGAATCCCTTGCCATTAAAATACCTCAGACGGAGACGGGAGCTCTACTCCTGCGCGCACGCAGTAGCTACCAAATTACAGAAATAACGGCGGAATGTGACACGAATAATTTTAGCGCACCTTTGGCGAATGCAGTATGCAGGTTTGTTTGTCTTTCCACATTGAACTTCAATCACGAAATTTCGAGCTTTGTCAAAAATATTCTAGATAAGCCCTCAAATTTTACATGGAGTGGTGTGTGGTAAAAATGGTTATTTTGAGAAATGACCGGGTATTTTACTATTTTGTGAATAGATCTTTTGTGATGGTTATTTTGATGTGATAGAGAAGGACCTTCGAGAGTTTCAAGTCAACGTAGGTCTACGGGTGGTCTGAACGACTCTAACAATAGATCGCCACTAACCACACGACAAGAAAGAAAGATATCAGATCAGACAGCAAATGGTTTACTCCTTAGAATGACAGACAAAGCATCGGCAGCTGCTCAATACCTACTTTAATCTATTTATCTTAAGTGCATTTTGCATCAACCTGAAGTACAACTCCTGCCAAAGAAAGGCACTCACGAACGCTACTTTGTTGTAAGGAATGCAGCCACATTTGCATGCCAGCAAGTGTATGTTCCCCGATATTATTTGCAGTTATCGAAGTCAATTAATACGGTATTCTGAGACTTAAGCCTTTATAATAAGGTGATTTGTAATTTTATGTGCTGCAGCATAGTGTAGTTTATAATTTCGTGATGGCAAGCCGAGATAAGCTGGAAGTCTGATGCCTCGAGCTGGGGTCAAATGCTTCGGCGAGCATATTCTGTTATGATTATCTCGTGTCGTGTTATGGACGACCACTTACTTGTTATGACATAACTGAAGGCTCCTCTTGTCGGTGTTACTTTACTTTGCTGTCATTTATTTTATTAGACAGATGTGAGATGAAAACTGGTGGGATACCCTGGTGGGGATAAGTGGACCATACAAACATACATACCTTTACGCGGGAAGGCAGAGATAACGGAGAACCACGAATCTCTGTCTTGCCACGCTTCTCAGAACTTCTTTTTATATAGATCAGTGGACGACACGAACTTATATCGGTGGTCCCTGTAAGTAAATTTTGTCGCTAATACCTAATAATTTCAAAATTCTTGCGATTTCCTTGCTATTTGATTCACTTTCTCTTAAAATAATGATCATAGATATTAATTCAGATATACTTCTAACTTAATGGTTTATCTATATTATCTATGTTCGGTATAGTTTCTGTAATTAATACTTAAAAAGAAATAAAGTTTTTATTATTTCTAGCAAAACTATATTACAGTTATGTTGTTTTTGTAAACATCCCTTCAATTCATTTCACCGAAATTCATTAGGGCGATGACGATTGGCAATATACTGGAATATACAATATCATCATCCCCATTGCCCATGTCGTCCTACTGAAGGGTTTGTACCCTGGCTTGTGCCTCCTCTCTTTTTCCCCTTCCCGATCCTATACATGTCGCATCCAGGTTTTCGATGCGACTTCGGTGATGTCATCCGCTGATCTGACTGCTGAATCTATTCCTCTTTTCCCCGTAAGTTCTGGTCTGCCCATCACCACTTTAGCGTTGCAACTTTCCTTGGACTTTAGTCTGGTGTCTGATCACTGTGTTGCGATTGCGATCCTTGTCCAGTGGAAGACACATCAAGCTATACTTTGTGGAACTCTGTCGTAATAAGATTTTGTTATGATTCTTTGACTTTTTATATGAAGGTGTCAAATAAATTAATGCGACAAAGCACTAAAGGATATAAGCCTGATGTGTTGTCCAGGCCTGATGGGTGATGACGCTCCATGGTCATTTGTGCAGGCCCGTAGACAGGAAGGTTCAAACCCTCCCCGACCTCCGATCCTGGCTACGTGCCTGCCTTTGTGTGGCCCTAATCTTGTACAGTTTCCTTTGTGAGTGTCCATGTTTACATATGTACTTATACCACAATACAAATATAATTGATTACTCCCTAAATCAATCGGATATTATATCGGATAGTAAATCTTGCAATGTATGCATGCATCCACTCTAATCTTACTCTTACGTGTCCAATAATTCAACCGGACATTTCGTATGATCTCAAAATATCTTACGTGTATATTAATTAATGCAATATGATGCATACTGCAGTCGCATTCCAGAGTCTGACCCATATTGTCAATGGGCTCCAGTCGCATCCGCCGGATAAAAATAACTATTAATTAAACACGAGTGGATATTGATTTATTTGATGCTAATGAACTGGAACTCCTTCTTAATTAATTCCCGGCTAAAAGGAACAGAGAAACAGATAGGTTTGGCGTCAATCAAACTTATAATTTAACACCCCTTAAAAATAATGGAAGAAAAACCGGGGTCGTCCTAGCTAGACTGACCTTTAAAAATCAGAAAAAATATATCAAACTATTTTATTGTAAGTACCTTAAAGTACATTTTACAACGTCGTTTTACTCTAGCACCGCTTCGTAAGGTGCTGTAGCTGAAAGGAAAGAAGCGGCGCAAGAAACACAGATTGACAGAGTGCTCATAGATTTTAATATAATATACGACGAATGACTGAGAGGCAAGGGACACAAAATGAAGTTTATTTATTTTCATTTTTTATTATTTAACACTTTAATGCACAAAAATAGAACAACGAGGCGAGCTTAATGCCATGCGGCATTTTCTACCAGCTAACCATTAGGTCATACAGATATTGTAAGGCAGGTGCATATAAATTAAATAGAAGAGAGTTACTATTAATTATTATTTTAATATATAAAGCAGACGACCCCAAAGAGCAGGCGTGAAACGGCGAATGATTGTAGAGGCAAGAGAGACATGGCAAGACAGATATTCGATGGCGCTCTATTCTACCTACCCCGCGAGGGACACAGCGTGACGTTTATTAATTTTTATTTAAAAAAAATTAACACTTCAATGCACAAAAATTGTACATGAGGTGAGCTTAATGCCATGCGGCATTTTCCACCAGCTAACCATTGGGTCATACAGATATTGTAAGGCAGGTGCATATAAATTAAATAGATGAGAGTTACTATTAATTATTTACCTACTCCGCAAGGGACACAGCGTGAAGTAATTTATTTACAAAATAATAAATTACACTAATAATACTAAAACTAAAAGAAGATTTAAACTAAAGATAAAAAATTGGGCTAAGTCCCCCACATCCGGCAGTGTACCCAAGAGACTGGCTGCGTTGCCCCGTTGGATAGCTAAGCTGATCCGCTGGGCCAAATAGGAGCCAGCTCTTGGGTCTTTTGACGCGTCGACCAGGCGCTTTGCTAGGTCCTTGAAGACGCGGTGCGCTCCCGGGCCCCAGGGTCCCGATGTTTCAACCCCAAACGGCTCCAATATGTATATTTCACCCACCCGTATGTATGTATAAAGTTTCATTTACTGTCAAACATGTGAGTAGGGCTGTCCTTGTGCCTACTGCCAAATATGTTTCAGATTCCGACAGTTAGGTATATTATGATTATTTCCAGTTGCCTCAAATGCATTGGACATTAAAATTTCACAACCCAGTCTAGACTGGCTGCATTCGCATATTGCATTATCGACACCAACTGCATAGCATAAACTAAGCAGCACGTGTTTGAGATATATTTATTTCAAAAGATGTGCTGCTGAAAGTTTCTTGCGCCGCTTCTTTCCTTTCAGCTATAGCATCTAACGAAGCAAGTGGTAGAGTAAAAAAAATTACGTTCTAAAAATGTACTATAAGGTACTTACTTATAATAAAAACATTTTGATTTGATTTGATTAACTAGAGCCGGTAGTATGTATGCATTAAAAATAGTTTGTATGTCCAGTGTAACTTGACCTGTCAGGGTTACTACAGGTTCACGAATGGTTTGAGTATTAAAAGAAAATCTATAAATAGATGGTTATATTAAAATAATATAGTTATTATTTCAAATATATCTGCTTTTCTTATATTCTAAAATATTAACTATTCATCATAGTAATTATTAAAGGGGAGATTTGAAGTATCTATTATTGGATTTATATGGATATGACCAGTGCAATTTGTTGTTGAAGTAACAAACAATAACAAATTGAAATAAAAAAGGAAAATGGAGATCCAGCAGTGGACGTCTTTTGGCTGCAATAATGATGATGATGATGATTAAAACAAAATTGTTACTTAATGAAATATTTTATTTTAATAAATTATTTTAGATTCCTTCTGCACAGTGCACAGTAATAATTTCTTACACTTCACTTCCCACACTCACACACCCACTCACCCTACACTCCCACACAACCTAACACACCCCCACACAACCTAACACACCCCCACCCATACTCACTCTTACCATTATCTTTACTAAATTCCTTTATGATTAAATTTTCCAAATTCCTTTTAGGTTAAGAATATAATTTGTAATTTGCTTGCACAGAAAGTGTGACGGAATCCCGACTTCCAAGATACAGGTTTTCGACCTAGTTTGTAAGTCGGAGGTCCTTTTTTTTGTGCCCTCTATAAGTAAATAAACTTTTTCATTTTCATTTTTTTTTCTTGTGAGAACAATTTATATTGATTTAATGAGAATAATATTTCACTGGTCATATTCATATAAATCCAATAATAGCTACCACAAATCCGCTCTTTGGTAATTATCGTACTAATGTCAAAGTGTAGGTACAATGCATCATGCAAATAATTTTTCGGTTCAACGCCCCAAATCCGATTTAGTGTTGCCTGAGACACGAAATAAAGAAGGGAATTAAAATTCCAGACAAGTTTTTTAAGCAGCAAGAAGCGTGCTGTTATTTATGGGGTACATGTAAGATACCTATGAGAATCCCATACGTTTGTCAGATACTAATTAAGATTTACGAGCACGAGACGACTGCAAAGTCTGGAACATCGGCGCAAGGTTGCCTGTCTATCGGTATTTTATAGGATACATTTCGGAGAGTGCGCATCGGAATTGCACGACCTAATTCCAGCATCTCCATTCCGCCTTCGGACTACCAGGCGAGGAGTTCCATCCTTATGTTGTTGATATCCGATCTACTCGTACGAAGCGATTTGCTTCTTCATTCATTATGCGAACGGCTAAGGAATGGAACAGCCTGCCGGCGTCTGTATTTCCCGAAACCTACAACCTTGGTATCTTCAAGATCAGAGTGAATAGGCATTTACTGGACCCGCGTGCTCCATCGTCGACCTCATCGTCGCTTACCATCAGGCGAGTTCGAGTTCAAATGCGAGTTTAGTTATACATAAAAAAAAAAGATTTACGAGCTGAGCTAATAATAAATTCTTATCATAAATACTTATAAGAAAACTTTTGATCTACAAGTGAGTACTACATATTTGCAAAAAAAAAAAAACAACTAAATGCTGTAAGTATTTATAATTTTAGGTAAAAGTTCAACAATACTTCTAAAACAAAAATTATTCAGTTCCAAGAGAGTGCGAATTCAGATACAATATTCCGGGATTCTAGAGGTATTATTAGCGATTCCAGGTTGTTGATTTGGTATTTAGATAGTGCCAGCGTTCTATTCAGTCAGATACAATTACTTATACAATTGTTACTTTATTTTATTTTCTAACTGAAAAAAAATTGAACAGTTTGTTCGTTTACCACATATTAATTAACATTTCACATTAAACTATAACCTCCACACGAGGCGTTGATCAAGAATCTGTCCAATCCCGAGCAAGGGGTGGAGATTACATGGATACACGCATTAACCACTTTACAATGTTATGTGTCAATCTAATATTCAGATTCCAAAATTACAATTTAAAATTACAATTTAAGTTAAAGCTTATGATGTTTATTTTATACTATTAATCAAACGTTGTTATCGACTTTAATCATCTTTTATTGTTATACACTTTGTCTAAGTATTCCTAGAGCTTTGTAGCCATATAAATAACCTCTAAATCTACTTAAATTTTTAAAATATAATATCCAATAAGTTGGATATTAATTAGTGTCAGGGAAAAACAAAGAAAATATTACCTCTGGTAGAGTTATCTTCGAACTAAATTAACTCATATTTCTATGATAATTAGAATCATAAAAGCTCTTTTCATGCCGGAAAGATAGCTGGGTATTTTCGGTAGAGGTTATTTTCAGGAGTGGCCTATTATAATAATAACGAATAACGACTTTGTTAGAGGCAGGAAATCAGATTGGATTCATCCTGGACTTTGATGTCTTGTTTTGTCTTGTACAATATATATTGTAATATCTTGTATAAATAAAAAAAACATAGAATGGCGTCTCAGAATGTGTGAAACCAACAACTTTAAGATTAAGTTTTGTCTTATTCTGTATTTAATTGAATAATTTTCGTTGGCGACCTACTCTTCGTAGGTATCATTTTTAGGGTTCCGTGACTCAAAAAGAAAAAACGGAGCTTTGAGGAGCTGTTGACAAGGAAAAAGGAGAAAAAGAAAAAGTAAGATGATTTCCACAATAGTACGTCGAGGGTTTCTTAAATTTTTAATTTAAAGTTATCGCTAGAGTAGTGTTCGGTGATAGATAGATAGATTAATATTATATTGATGGTGATTGGTGATTTGCTTATGCTTACAAATCACAATTACGACGAGAAATTATGACGATAAATGAAGATGAGGCCGAGATGGAGCACGCGGGTTTATTCGCCTTAAAGATACCAAGGTCTTTTGAGTGAAATATTTATTGGTAAATCTACCTACTAAGTTTTTCGATTGTGATTTTTTTTTAAAGTTGAAGTTAAATCTAAAATATTTGCATGCCAAAGCTGGCGAAATATGTGAGACCTAATATTTAAGATTTGTCATCCAATATACCATATTTCTGGCGAATAAATAATTCATTCATTCATTAATATTTTATCATATGTAGGTATGTAAGTAGGTACCTAAATCTAACTATCTACATAAATAAGTTTTGTACGGAACCTTCAGGGTGCGACGCCTATAGACATCTCACCTCATCATCATCATCAGCAGCCTATTAATGTCGCCACTGTTGGGGCACAGGCCACCTCTTGCACAAGGGGGTACGGGCCATGATCCACCGAGCGGGCCCAGTGCTGATTGGTGGATTTCACACGCCTTCGGATACTTTTAATTTCCTCAGATATGCAGGTTTCCTCATGATGTTTTCCTTCACCATTAGAGCAGTCGGTAAATGTACGTAAGTCTTCGAAAAAAATCCGAAAAACTCTTTGGTACATGGCATTGCATGGTTTCGAACCTGGACCTCTTGCATCTCACCTCACTATAATGTTACTTGAGTTTCGTCTTTTCAGGATCTACTGTATTTTTATGTTCTTTGTTCTGATTATGTTTAACTATAATCTTTTTCCGTCTTTTGCTACCCAGATGAACATAAAACCAGTTATTTCTCAGCCCTTTTTGCATATAAAGTAACTTTGTTTTGGTACCAATATTTATATTATTTTAGATATGGAGTCAGTGTTTTATTTACCTAAATCTCTTACAATTTAATCAATCAATTCTTAAGAAATCATACCCCTCCTTCGAGTAGTCGCGTAGGTAATTAGAATAATGATTGGTTACAAAGTATTTTAATTTTAAGACTGAAAACAGCGCAAACATAAAACGTACTTAAAACGACAAAGGTGCTTCAAAAATAACGTAAAAAGAGTCCTATATCCTTCCTAGACCAGCAGCACACAAGCACCAACCACTCACCATCAGGAGGCTCCTTTGCCTGTTTGTCTACCCTATTTATAAAAATAAAAACATACGGAACGTTAACATAAATATGCTCATCATTAAACTGGTTTTTATACAACCTTCAATAAAGACACATTTGTACATTACCTTGTATAACCGCGACCCTCAGTCCGTCAAATGTCTTCCTAAATTAGACGAGTTGTGGTTTTAGTAAAAAAGTATCATCATAGCTAATGACGGAATAGAACCCGGAAAATAGTTATACCTAATGTTTAATTAGATTCTTGAAGTGGCTATAACAATGATAAAGTTACAAGTTTACATGAAATTAAGAGCTAAATTGACTTTGTAGGTTACCTAGGTTACCTCAAGTATTACGGTGAACGTTACGCCTAGGTATCCATACAAATTATTTAATACATTCATGTCGTTCTTATGGAATGTTACGCTATTTTAGTGTTGCCAATATAAAAATAATAGACTTTAGAACATATAATATAATTATTTTTTAATTTTCGAAGTGGAGGAGGGGAATTAAAAACAGTACTAAAAATGGCCAGGAGCGAGTAGAGATTCGCGCCTTATAGGGGGACCTTACAGATTTTTGGAGGCCACCCTGGATTCTCCACTGGCACGCGGAGCCTGTTCCACATCTGAAATGGTCTTCTCAGAAATGTGTTGGTGCGACGGATTTTCATAGGTAAGTATTATGGAGTCCTCCTAACGTGTATTTTATTGCAAACAGTTGGCAAAGATTCGGTAGATCGAATTTAAGTACCAATAGGTAAAAATACTTTACAAGTTTCAATCAGGACCCCAGATTACGAACAACAAACCTTGTAATTTCAAAAATTAACGGCAATATTAATACGCATTTTTTCCTTTTAATAGTTAGCAAGTTTATATAAGTGATATCAATATAATTAAGTTTTTCTCTTTTCAACTTTTGCTTAGTAGTTAAGTTTGTTAAAACACTTCAAAGTTTATTATTACTTGGTAGTTTTTTAAGTACTTTAGCGGTTTTAGTGTGAGCAAATATAATACAAATTCCCATACAAAACAGTTGCCTTTTGTTTGTTTGTTTGTAGTCTCTTTATTGCACACATAGGAAAAAAAAATACACAGAAATTAAAAACATTAAAATATGTACAAAGGCGGGCTTATCCCGTAGGGATCTCTTCCAGTCAACCTTTGATTAAGGAGAGTTTAGACTACTTTTATGGTGGGTAAGGTGTGGAGTACAGTAAATAATAAGTATAAATAAATTACAATAATTATATAGTAGATAAATAAAATACATACGCAACAATTATAATGATATACATATACAATTTGTTATACACATATACGAATACATATATAAATATAATGAATTTAATAAAATATATAATAATAATATAATATTTACACTAATTTAATACTTACATACAAATAACATAATAATTCAGCTCAAAGTGTCAGCAACGTGACTTGACTTTTGACTTGTAATTACAAGTATTGTTGCTTAGTGAAACAGGTTCCTGATCTCCTCTCGTCTTAGCCTCTCATTCTTCATTCCCAAGCTTAGTAAAGACCTCATAAGTTGACCAGTTTATTTTAATTACTTATTTTTACAGTTTTAACTATCAGGCGTAGTAAATAACATTGTAAGCTGTTCCCGTAGAGATTCGCTACGATAGTTTAACCTTTCTCGTATAAATATTATTGCTTAATAACTTCATTCGTTTCGTGCGAAAAAATCGACCCAGAATAATGTAATAGTAATCATACATAAAGTTCATGGTCGATTTATTTTATGAATACCATTTCTCCTGTATTTTTTGTAAATCCCGTTGTTTTTCTCATCTACCTACCTACCTATTCTTCTATCTATATAAGGCCGCCTTTGTACATATGGGGCCGTGTGCCCCATGGAATGAAAGTCAGCATGTTGATGCGATGATGAAATATATTATATAGATATTGCTATGATGAAAGGAAGAGGAGTGACAGCGCGAGTAAGAGAAAAACGGTAGCGATTGTTTTTGAGACGACAGCAGCGCGCGCAGACTGCACAGCGCGCATGCGCCGTCATTGTGGCGGGAAGCCGCCTCATACACTTATTCTGTTTCCTTTCCAATGTAAATTTCTTGTTTGCAATAAAGTATTAATCTATCTATCTACTGAATAAAACGAACCTGTTTAATTAACATAATATTAAAAAAAATCGTACTATTATTTTATATTTTTTTTACAATTAATCGCAGCTTCTTGGATTAATGGTCTTTTAATCCACGCGTTTCAAAGCGATCTAAATTAATTTTCCAATACTTCGTGCATGAAATCGCTCTTTTTACTATCATGCAAGCGTTATAAAAAATTGTATCAAACAATCATTTACTATACACAGAGTCGGCTGTAGGACGCTTGGGGCGACAAAGAGTTTAACATTTTATTATTTAACGCTGTTACTTGAAGAACGTTTGGTATAATTTGTGGATGCAATGCAAAATATATTAAATGCTGATGATGTGAGCGTCGGTGGCACAGTGGCCAGGACACCGGACTCCCATGCGGGAGGTCCAGGTACGAAACCATGCAGTGCCATGAACCAATGAGTTTTTCGTATTTTTCGAAGACTTACGTACATATTTACCGACTGCTCTAACGTTGAAGGAAAACATCGCGAGGAAACCTGCATATTGAGATGACCAGTGTGTAAAATGGGGTATGCACAAAAGATCCTCAAGGGTCGAAGTGCCGCTGGGGTTATTCCCGGCCCCCTATCATAAGATAAGATAAATGCTGATGATTAGTTATTTGAAATAAATAAATCATGCAGCCCGAAATAAAATATCTATTAGGTATTATTAAGTAGGTAAGTTTTATTATATTTAAGAAAAATCTAATTTTCTGCAATATTTGTCGTGGCTTTAGAAAGAAACGTTAGTTGACATTTAAATATAATCAAAGTAGGTATAGCTTTTCTGAACCTTAACTTCGCACATTGAGCGACATAATTTAGTATTAAGGTTGCTGTTACCATCTACTACTACCTACCTGAAACCGGAGCTGGCTGGAGGGCGTATGAGTCTTCTGGGAGTAACCTACCCGAAACCAGAGGACTATAGGCTCCTTCCTGTAAGCTGTACAGCGTCCTTGATGCAAAGCATCTTTAAGGAACAGGAAGGCGACTAAGGTTAGGGGTGAGCACAAAAGATCCCTGAGGGTCGAAGTGCCGCTGGGGTTATCCTTGGACCCCGTCATATGATAAGATACCTGAAACCGGCCCTGACGGATAATTACCAAAGTGATTCATCAATTTGCTGTCCAAATTCAAAGTTTAAAATAAAAAAAGTGCATTAAAAAGTCGCCAATGCACAGTTGGACAAGAGCGTGGTTCCCGCGAATTAGAGATCCGCTGGCGTGTGAAATTAACCGGATGTCCTTGGTTTTTTTTGTTTACTTTATGAAATTTGTTGGTACATCTTGTTTGCTGTCTTCCGCGATATTAGGGTTCGACAAAAAGGTTAATTTTGCTTGCGATCGCGTCAAATAATGACGTAGAATTTTTTATAACTATTAAATTATATAGCGTTTGACTATTATCTGATTTGATAGTAATGTAAATTACGATAAAAGAATTACTATAGGTACTTACACAAACAAAAAAATCGTTATGTCGTTTGGCCTATTGGTTAGGACGCCGGATTCCCATGCGGGAGGTCCAGATTCGAAGCCATGCAGTGCCATGTACTAGAGTTTTGACTTACGTACATTTACCGACTGCTCTAACGGTGAAGGAAAACATCGTGAGGAAACCTGCACACTGAGATGACCAGTGTGTAAAATGGGGTAGGCACAAAAGATCCTCAAGGGTCGAAGTGCCGCTGGGGTTATTCCCGGCCCCCTATCGTAAGATAAAATAAGATACCCGACAATAAAATATTTATATTCGTTTGGAATATGAGCAATCCAGGGTTGTCGCGTTATAAGATCTAATAATTGTCCTTATAACCTTGGGAACATAAACACAATTAATTAAGGGTGGTCTGGTACGCGTGTAAACACAACCACTAAACTGAGAAAATAGAGATAAGCAAACTACTTTGGTTATCTATTTCAGAAGTAACAAACTTGTCAAGGCAAGTCATTATCAAATTAGCAGAAGTGGTTAGGCACTACATGTAAATATTGTTCTGATTATAAGTTACCAATAGATTTGTAGTCAATATTTTCACGTTACAGGTGGACAAAGCTTTGGTTACATCATCATCATCATCAGCCTATTAGTGTCCCCACTGTTGGGGCACAGGCCTCCCCTTGAACTTGGCCATGATCCACCGAGCGGACCCAGAGCTGATTAGTGGATATCACACGCCTTCGAAAACTTTTTTAATTTCCTCAGACATGCAGATTTCCTCACGATGTTTTCCTTCACCGTTAGAGCAGTCGGTAAATGTACGTAAGTCAAAACTCTAGTACATGGCACTGCACAGCTTCGAATCTGGACCTTCCGCATGGGACTCTGGTGTCCTAGCCACTGTGCCACCGACGCTCTTTTATTGTAGGATAGCTAACTTTATTTTTTAAAAGTAAGAGATTCTAATTTCAAAGAAGTTAATGTAGATTTTTATGAGTTCGGTCCAATTCCATTTCAACATCGGTGCAGGGTTTTATTGCTAAACCTATATAGGTAATTTATGAAGGAAGTTCATTGATATTTCTTTGCCATTAAAGTCACTGTGTACGGACGGAAGCCATCATCTCACATATCACTTTTCACTTAACTATCATCATTTTATTTTCACGTGGTCGCTTTAACAAGTCGAAGCAATAATTTGGCTAATTCACACCGTTCCATCTCGCTTTTTAGCACAGTTTTTCTTACGTGTAGGAGCGAGATACAAATAGTATGGAACCTGTAAAACAACTCAGTCATCGCTACAAATTATAAATTAGTTTGTTTTACTTTCGTTTTCTTACACTTTCCATTGCGAGTTATTTTGTTTCGTTTGAAATGTCAAGTTTACGGAAATTAGTGGATCGAGGTTTCTAGATATATTTTTTACGATTTCATTCAAGTTTTATAAAGACATCTATAGATTCTTGGGGTCTATAGATATATCCTGTCGCCCAGGGCCATCCAATTTCGACAGAACTTCCAATTTTCCAGCCCATTGGGTACCGATGACAGTTCAGTGCAGACGATTAACGCTGCATAAAAAAATATTTAAAAAATAATTATGGTAAATTATTTATTTTGTATTAATAAAAAAGCGGAAAAAAGTCCCTTCTCCTTTAGGGCCTTTTCAGAGTCGCGCGTATTTCGCAATGCACGCGGGTTTACCCCGCATGCGTGCTCCACGCATCACATTGTTTCATACAACATTTCATTCTTGTGCCTGGAGAAATTGACATTGTGAATTTCCACGCATGCGGGCCAAACCCGCGTGCGTAACGAAATACATAAGACACTGAAAACCTTACAGAATATTCATCCTGTTTTAACAAACTAATTTAAATCAGTAGATATATACGCTTGTCTATCTACGAGCTAGGTCTCTACTGTTGGGGTTATAAGCCTTCCGCTATAAAGTATATATAAAGTATATAATCCACATTGCATGCCAGTAGTAGGAATTCGTGGATTCTGGCTCAGTGAATCCTGCCTCCAAGGCATTGCTCCGGCTAAAAAAAAAAAAAAAAAAAAAAAAAAAAAAAAAAAAAAAAAAAAAAAAGTGAAACACCCCATCTAAATCGATTGCGCTGGGTCCCGAAGTCGTATCTCTCACCGTTTCAGAGATACGCGATCCTCCATAGTGCTCCTACATGATTACGTTAATCACATCATTAGCTTGTTGTTTGCTAATCACCTCTCCCAGTCGGAACTGCTATTGTCCTTAATCACCTGCATTCATTGCTAAGTCTGGGCTCCTTAATCACCTAATTACCGATCTACTGCACCGAGTGTAAACACATTGTCGTGGTTTTGATATTTCGTTGCGATCATGTTGTACTTATCTCTTTATATGTAGGTATTTCAGACTGTTTCTTACTGAAATCTACACCAAAATCAGCTTTCATTCAAACATAGGCTACTTTGTAATGGTCAAATAACATTTTGTAATGTGAATGGATTTTTCCCAAATATTCCAAATATTTTGTTAATTGCTTTTTAACGTGATCTTAATAGTGTCACGTAGCTATTGTAATAAAATTAATATTAGTCTAATGTAAGTATGGATGTTTCTAGTAAGACTGCTTTCTAATTGTTAATGTAATTTTTAAGTAGTTAAGATTGCTATAAAACGCGTACATTTCAACGTTTCCGTACCAATTACTGCTTCTAGCGAGTCTTGACATGTAGATGATGGGGCAACTGCGACACACCTTATTAAGATTGAAGTGTATGACATGAAAAAATTGGCTACCATCGATCCTGAGGAACATTGGAAACATGCCGACGTACGTCTCAAGTACTACGTGAACAAACAAAATAACCACCCCCGACAAACTCGTGGTCTGATCTATAATATCACAAAGGAGATATCGAATTCCAGCGATTGTAAAAAATACACCTTTAAGCATAACTGATAACTTGTTATTATGTTTAGAATTGTTTTCTTGTAATAAAAGCAATCATTCATTTTATATAATATTTTTATTTATTTTTCCTTAACTTATACCTAAAGTAATACATAACACAAAATTATAAAAAATTCTTAAACATTTCAGTTAACATAGCATCATTCTGAATAGTATCTTCTGTAAACATTCCAACAAAATCCGTAAAAGTCATACCCCTATACTTAAAGTATAAAAACATCAAACAATATTCACCACAAAGAGATGAAAATACATTTTGGATAATCTTACTATTATACATCCACATACTTGTATTTCTTCGTAAAAATGACAAATGATAACCCTCAGGCTTGCGACCAAATGTATCAAAGTATTCGCCAACACCTTTACTGTTTACATATATTGCTACCCAATGTAATCCGGGTTTTGTATCAGGGTCTAAGTTGCTGATTAAATAAACCGGTGTTGTCATGTGTATTGGAATACGGTTAGCAGCAAAAACATTAGGTTCTAGAGAATGGTTTATCTTTTTTAAATAATGCGATATGTCTAAAGTATTCATGATAACAATTTAAACATGTGTATTTCTTAATAACAATATGTATTCTAGACATAGTAAACAATGTCCTCTACTTTTATACAAAATATTTAACTGCTGAAATCTACATTAACATTTCTATTTTTATCTATTTCTATTATATTATCAAATTCAGCGTAAACTATACAGTTAACTGTTTTTGTTAATGCAGTTTCAAACCTTACTTCTAATCTCACACTACCATGTCTGATAAGATTCCAATGTGCGGTGGAGTTAGCAGATAAGTCTGGTGTTAAGTCAAAAGCTAGTAAACAATAACCATTAGCAAATTGATTTCTAGATATACCATTTCCATCATTCAAAAAATGAATACCAGTTCCTGAGAATAATGTATGATAGGCTGTGGTAAATATGTTGCTACTGAAAACGGGCTGTAAAGCTTTCGATGGTATTTGAATACCATCAATATACAAACTAAATGTGTTTATACCATAATTTTCGAAATCATAAGGATTCTTCGAAAAGTTACCGTTAAAGGCTGCATTATCGACAAATCCTACTATACATCTTTTTGGCACTTGACCAAGAAATACGTTGTCTAATGTTTTACCTTGTACACCCGATGGTATAGTCAAAACTTTAACCTCAGCCCGCGTTATTGGATATTTCGCAGTAGTAGATTCTAAAACTTTTTGATGAGCTAGTAGTACAGTTGGGTTGATTCGAGCTTTACGAATCATGAGAGTAGCATCAACAATAGAAACTTTCAGTTTAACATCATTAGATGAACACATAAGGTTGAAAGCATCTCTGGAACGTACTAACTTTATGCACATTTCCACACCGTTGATTAAAAATTTTTCTTGATTAAATAGGTCACCATGTAGATGACCGATCATTTCCACTTCCTTGCTATCTTTCACAAACTTTTGTCTTTGTATAAAACCTTTATTTGTTTCATCAGTAGCATTCATTTTGTTTTAAATCGATCAGTAAGTATCCATGTGGTTTGCTTGTAGCATCTCTATACGCATCTTCAATAAACTTTGAGTTTTCAGGGACCAGCTGACGAGCGAGAAAACGTATTTGTGTTTTGTCACGTGGATTTTTAAAGTAAACTATGTAACTCGAATTTAATGATATATCACGCTGTCCTTTTCCTTGATGAAATAAGTTTTGGGTAATATAAAACACACTTAGATTTCGATAGTTTGTCTTTTGTGATAGAATAATTAATGAGACTCTTTAAGTGAATGCGTTATGAGTTGGGGGTGTATAAATGCAAGGTTTAGAAGTACGGTGTAAACAGTCGCTATTGAAAATTTCTAGAGTAACTTTCAAGTCAAAAATGTCGGACTCAGAGTGTGTTAGTGCATTTTTCGCGAATAGTGACTTAGAAGATAATATCGAATCTTCCTATTGCGTTAGAGAGATAATCGAACTATGTGATGCTGTGGAAAGCATTGAAAATTTCTGTGATGAATTTAACGAGTGTGTAGAAATGGACATTACGGAAGAACCAAATAAGGATTTATTCGATCCGCATTTCGATAAATTATTATGCGATGTGGTTGAAGACTTCGAGAAAATGTAAGTGTTGTGATATAATGTTATTACCATTTTGTAATCTCCATAGTTTAGAACCCTAAGCCCAGCCTTTCAAACCACTAGACTACTAACGCCACACTTGACAGGGATTTATAAATCTATAACTTATTTTATTTTATTTATTCTACAGTAATAAAATACAAATCGGAGGGGGTTTGAAACGTCCTGCTGAAACCGAACATCAAGGTGCTGTTGAGAAAAGGCGACGACTAAGCGAACCGTCTACATCCACCCTGCCTTCCACATCAGCCCAGCCTTCGACTGCAATCGAAAACTGCGAAATGGTGAAGTGCACAACTTGTGATATATTTGTTAAAAAGAGGTACTTATCTAATCATTATAGAAGTAATCAACATAAAAATAACGCCTTACGGGTGCATATTGAATTCCCAAATGTTACTTTAATTGAAACTGCGTTCGGGAAAAGAATACACACTTATAGAATAACTCCTCCTGCTGATTGTGATGGTTTTATTACTTTTGAATTGTTTTTTGATTCGATAAAGAATACACTAATAAGCTTAATTAATGAAAGCATTATCCAACTTAAAACGTTTAAAGTAAATTTTATTTTACATGCAAATTTTATACAGCAAACTAAAGACATATCTAACGTTTTCGATTTCCAAACGTCTAACTTCATTTTAAACGAGTCCGAGGATTTAAATAGTTTTCTAAGTTCTTTGAAAGAGACTATTTCCAACAGAATTTGCGAATTTGAGAAAAAAGATAGTGGGTGGAGTGTTAGGGATATAATCAGCATTGATATGAATGTAAATAAGTTTAACCCCCTCCGGGGTTCGTCTTACATAGACTTACCTCAGGACATAAAAGCGAAAAAAGCAGTGATTAATGTAAAAAATTTTGATAACCAGTGTCTAAAATGGAGTTTACTCTCGGCATTACATCCTGTGTTTAAAAATTTCAATAGAGTCAGTTCTTATGCTCAACATGATAGTAAACTCAAATTTGATGGTATTCCATTCCCTGTAAAGTTAACAGATATCCATAAAGTTGAACATTTAAATAACTTAAGTATCAATGTTTTTGGATTGGAATACAATGCTGCGACTAAAACTCATTCTGTGATCGGCCCATTGTATTTTACAAAATCGCGGAAAGAAACACACGTTAATTTATTGTATATAACGAACGGAAATAGTGGTCACTATTGTTATATAAAAAATTTATCTCGTTTGGTATTCCGTCAAGTTACAACACGAAATGATCCTATTTATATATGCGATGGATGTCTTTTATATTTTCATTCAAAGGAGGGTCTTTCTAATCATACTATTCATGACTGTGCTCATATTCGAACTGATCTCCCAAGTCCCGATACAAAAAGAAAAAACTGGTGGGGTGCAAATGTACCTAATGATAAATTAAGTTTTGAAAACTTTGATAAAAAAATGAGAGTTCCGTTTGTTATTTATGCGGATTTCGAGTCTTTTCTTAACCCTATCGAGTTTTGTTCTAATGATCCGAAAAAATCATCAACGACTAATGTTCAAAGACATGATGTGCACAGTTTTGGATATTATGTTAAATGTTCCTATGACGATAAACTTTCAAAATATGTAACATACACTGGTGAGGATTGTGCTCAAGTTTTCATGGAAAAACTGCATGAGGATCTCAAAATCATATGTCGAAATAACAGTTACCAAAAATGTCCACTCCCTCTTACTGAGGAAGATAAAAAGATCATACAAGAGTCCACTACATGTTACATATGTGAGAAAGATATAATTTCAGAACAGCATATTGATCATGACTGGCACACAGGTGCTTTTATAGGCGTATCTCATGAAAGTTGCAGTAACAAACTCCATAAAGCCCGTTTTATACCTGTGATTTTACATAACTTAAGTAATTACGATGCACATTTTATTGTACATGCTTTAAATTTCGCGGAAGGCGAGGTGCAAATAATTCCTCAAAATAAGGAAAAATACATTTCCTTTTCTAAAACATTAAAGGTTGGTGGTAAAAACATCGATATAAGGTTTATAGATTCTTTAAAATTCTTGTCTAGTAGTTTAGACTCGTTGGCCAAAAATTTACAAAATGACCAATTCTGTGAGTTGAAAAAAGAATATCCATGTGAAAACGATTTTGAACTTTTAAAGAGAAAAGGTGTCTATCCCTATGAATATATGACTTCTTTTGATTCATTGAAACTACCATCTTTGCCACCAATTGATTGTTTTGTTAGTTCTCTTACGGGGGAGAGTATTTCTAATGATGACTATGTTCATGCCCAAAAGGTATGGTCTCATTTTCATTGTAACACACTGGGTGACTATTCTGATCTCTACTTAAAAACAGATGTACTACTTTTAGCTGACATTTTTGAAAACTTCAGGAACGTTTGTTTAAAAACTTATAATTTAGATCCCGCTCATTATTACACAGCACCTGGATTAAGTTGGGATGCTATGTTGAAATGCACTAAAGTTGAATTAGAGCTGCTAACTGATTTTGATAAAATCGCCTTTATAAAATCGGGCATAAGGGGAGGGATATCACAATGTAGCAACCGCTATGCTAAAGCCAATAATCCATATATGAGTGATTATAAAAAAGATGAACCAAATTCATATTTAACTTACCTTGATGCCAATAATTTGTATGGTTGGGCTATGTCTCAGTATTTACCAATATCTGATTTTGAATGGGTTGACCCTAACCTAAATTATGATGTACCAATTGATTCTGATGTGGGATATATTTTAGAGGTAGACCTAGAATATCCTGAGAGCTTACACGACTCTCATTCTGATTTTCCATTGTGTCCTGAAAATATTTGTATTGGAGAGACAACAGACCACAAGCTAGTACCGAATTTAAACAATAAGAAGATGTATGTTATTCATTATAGAAATCTTTTACAATGTGAAAAATTGGGTCTGCGAGTTGAAAAAGTTCACAGGGTACTTAAATTTAAGCAAAGTCCGTGGTTGAAAAAATATATTGAGTTGAACACTCAACTGCGCACAGTAGCATCATCAAACTTTGAAAAAGATTTTTATAAATTGATGAATAACTCCATATTCGGCAAGACAATGGAGAATATTGAAAAAAGGGTAAACGTAAAACTATTAACACATTGGCAAAATCGTGGTAAAGTTCAGGGTGCTGAGAGTCTCATTGCTCGACCGGAATTCCATAGTCTTTCTATATTTTCCGAAAGTTTGGTAGCAGTCCAACTGAAAAAAACAAAAGTGTTTTACAATAAGCCCATTTATTTAGGATTTAGTATATTAGACATATCTAAAACGTTGATGTATAATTTCCATTATGACTACATGAAAATTAAATTTCCTAATTTGAAATTGTTATACACTGATACCGACAGCTTAGTTTATCAAATTTTTTGTAAAGATTTTTATAAGGAAATTGAACCCGACTTAAATAACTATTTCGACACCTCTGACTATCCCCAAGACAATGTTTATGGGTTCCCACGATTAAATAAAAAGAAATTAGGATTTTTCAAAGATGAAAACAACGGCAAAATATTTACTGAATTTGTTGGATTAAGATCTAAAATGTATGCCATGAAAGTAGAAGATAAGACCATTACAAAAGCTAAGGGTGTAAATAAATGTATAACTAAAAAATTGAATATTGATAACTATAAGTCCTGTTTGATGAATAAAAATATACAATTTGTTGAAATGTTTAGATTTAGGAGTATTAAACATGTAATATTTACACAGAAAATTAATAAAATTTGTTTATCATATAACGACACTAAGAGATACATTGTACCAAATTCCACGAATACATTAGCTTGGGGTCATTATAAATTAAGGTGATTAGTGATAATTAATGATTGTAAATAAAATTAGTAATAAGATCATTTGTATTTGTTTGTTTACTCATTAGTAATTAGTTATTTGTAAGTGTTTCTGTTTTGTACTGTACATACCAATTTTAAAGTGTGATTTGAATAGACGTCTTTTACTTAGCTAATTATGTTTCATTTTGAACATCCTTTTACAACTATCGTAGCTGGTCCCAGCGGCTGTGGGAAATCAAACTTTGTATGTAGTTTTTTGAAGTACATGAAAAACATCTGCAATCATCAATTTAGTAAAATAGTATGGTGTTATGACGAAATGCAGCCACTATACAATTTAAATGGAGTTACTTACTATCAAGGAATTCCTGACTTGAGTATGTTTGATGGAAAATATCCACAACTCATTATTATTGATGACCTAATGAGAGAGTCCGATGGGCGCATAGTGGATATTTTTACTAAAGGGAGCCATCATCGAAATCTAAGTGTGTTTTATATTACCCAAAACTTATTTCATCAAGGAAAAGGACAGCGTGATATATCATTAAATTCGAGTTACATAGTTTACTTTAAAAATCCACGTGACAAAACACAAATACGTTTTCTCGCTCGTCAGCTGGTCCCTGAAAACTCAAAGTTTATTGAAGATGCGTATAGAGATGCTACAAGCAAACCACATGGATACTTACTGATCGATTTAAAACAAAATGAATGCTACTGATGAAACAAATAAAGGTTTTATACAAAGACAAAAGTTTGTGAAAGATAGCAAGGAAGTGGAAATGATCGGTCATCTACATGGTGACCTATTTAATCAAGAAAAATTTTTAATCAACGGTGTGGAAATGTGCATAAAGTTAGTACGTTCCAGAGATGCTTTCAACCTTATGTGTTCATCTAATGATGTTAAACTGAAAGTTTCTATTGTTGATGCTACTCTCATGATTCGTAAAGCTCGAATCAACCCAACTGTACTACTAGCTCATCAAAAAGTTTTAGAATCTACTACTGCGAAATATCCAATAACGCGGGCTGAGGTTAAAGTTTTGACTATACCATCGGGTGTACAAGGTAAAACATTAGACAACGTATTTCTTGGTCAAGTGCCAAAAAGATGTATAGTAGGATTTGTCGATAATGCAGCCTTTAACGGTAACTTTTCGAAGAATCCTTATGATTTCGAAAATTATGGTATAAACACATTTAGTTTGTATATTGATGGTATTCAAATACCATCGAAAGCTTTACAGCCCGTTTTCAGTAGCAACATATTTACCACAGCCTATCATACATTATTCTCAGGAACTGGTATTCATTTTTTGAATGATGGAAATGGTATATCTAGAAATCAATTTGCTAATGGTTATTGTTTACTAGCTTTTGACTTAACACCAGACTTATCTGCTAACTCCACCGCACATTGGAATCTTATCAGACATGGTAGTGTGAGATTAGAAGTAAGGTTTGAAACTGCATTAACAAAAACAGTTAACTGTATAGTTTACGCTGAATTTGATAATATAATAGAAATAGATAAAAATAGAAATGTTAATGTAGATTTCAGCAGTTAAATATTTTGTATAAAAGTAGAGGACATTGTTTACTATGTCTAGAATACATATTGTTATTAAGAAATACACATGTTTAAATTGTTATCATGAATACTTTAGACATATCGCATTATTTAAAAAAGATAAACCATTCTCTAGAACCTAATGTTTTTGCTGCTAACCGTATTCCAATACACATGACAACACCGGTTTATTTAATCAGCAACTTAGACCCTGATACAAAACCCGGATTACATTGGGTAGCAATATATGTAAACAGTAAAGGTGTTGGCGAATACTTTGATACATTTGGTCGCAAGCCTGAGGGTTATCATTTGTCATTTTTACGAAGAAATACAAGTATGTGGATGTATAATAGTAAGATTATCCAAAATGTATTTTCATCTCTTTGTGGTGAATATTGTTTGATGTTTTTATACTTTAAGTATAGGGGTATGACTTTTACGGATTTTGTTGGAATGTTTACAGAAGATACTATTCAGAATGATGCTATGTTAACTGAAATGTTTAAGAATTTTTTATAATTTTGTGTTATGTATTACTTTAGGTATAAGTTAAGGAAAAATAAATAAAAATATTATATAAAATGAATGATTGCTTTTATTACAAGAAAACAATTCTAAACATAATAACAAGTTATCATTTATGCTTAAAGGTGTATTTTTTACAATCGCTGGAATTCGATATCTCCTTTGTGATATTATAGATCAGACCACGAGTTTGTCGGTGGTGGTTATTTTGTTTGTTCACGTAGTACTTGAGACGTACGTCGGCATGTTTCCAATGTTCCTCAGGATCGATGGTAGCCAATTTTTTCATGTCATACACTTCAATCTTAATAAGGTGTGTCGCAGTTGCCCCATCATCTACATGTCAAGACTCGCTAGAAGCAGTAATTGGTACGGAAACGTTGAAATGTACGCGTTTTATAGCAATCTTAACTACTTAAAAATTACATTAACAATTAGAAAGCAGTCTTACTAGAAACATCCATACTGACATTAGACTAATATTAATTTTATTACAATAGCTACGTGACACTATTAAGATCACGTTAAAAAGCAATTAACAAAATATTTGGAATATTTGGGAAAAATCCATTCACATTACAAAATGTTATTTGACCATTACAAAGTAGCCTATGTTTGAATGAAAGCTGATTTTGGTGTAGATTTCAGTAAGAAACAGTCTGAAATACCTACATATAAAGAGATAAGTACAACATGATCGCAACGAAATATCAAAACCACGACAATGTGTTTACACTCGGTGCAGTAGATCGGTAATTAGGTGATTAAGGAGCCCAGACTTAGCAATGAATGCAGGTGATTAAGGACAATAGCAGTTCCGACTGGGAGAGGTGATTAGCAAACAACAAGCTAATGATGTGATTAACGTAATCATGTAGGAGCACTATGGAGGATCGCGTATCTCTGAAACGGTGAGAGATACGACTTCGGGACCCAGCGCAATCGATTTAGATGGGGTGTTTCACTTTTTTTTTTTTTTTTTTTTTTTTTTTTTTTTTTTTTTAGCCGGAGCAATGCCTTGGAGGCAGGATTCACTGAGCCAGAATCCACGAATTCCTACTACTCATGCCTATAGTACGCATATATAGATTGATGGATACTTACCCATTTTACCGACTTTTTTCCTAATTTTCCTTCACGGTTCCAAAGCAGTAAATGTATGAAATGAATAGAAAGTCCGCTAAGTTTGAACTTATTTCTCGAAATGATTATTATATACTATGGAATTGAATCCGTACTTTTGACATTAAAAATCGCGTCTCCCTCGTAGCAGTTATCAGTTATAGTCAGCGCCCAAAAACAATAAATGTAGGTATAGGTACATTTACATTTTTCATCGTATAAAAACAAACTGAAATTCCATTTAATAATAATAAAAAATAAAAAATTGATCACATTAAATAATGCTATGCTTAAACGTTGGACTCCGCACTAGGCAACAGCCTGTATCGCAGAGGCCGGTTCAATTTTATTATTTGATAATTTACATCAATTTATAAAAGGTATTAATGAGACATTTAATTATTATTTTTATTTATTTATATTATACATTTATTAAAATAAACAGAAACAGAAATAAAAGTTTTGATTGAATAAGTATTAGCAGTCCCCTTTTTCCGGTGCTGCACACCACCTACATCAAACTTAATTACTTTTGCTTATTTATTTTTGTAATATATTTGTTTAATATTATTTTTATATTCCGTACCTAATTGTTTGTACGTGTGTATCGGAAATAAATAATCTTACTTTCTTTCTATTATATTTGAAGTCAGGAATAAAAGGTGATGTGATTAGTACCCTAATAAATTCTAGCACCAACCCCTAATCTACACCTAAATGGGTTCGATTCGTCTTACAGCACTTACAGCACAACGAGCCTATATCACGATACTAAAGTAAAGTCACGCCACATGACATAACTGAACCTGAATACAATTAGCCTAGTTGTGACCTAGTTCTTGATAAAGCGCTGTTTTACAATGTTTTATGGGCTGAAAACGAGTTAGCACTTTATAGCAAGAAGGAAGGTGACAAAATGTTGTTTACATTACGTAAATCACATTAACTGATCTGAAGCTAAATTTACTATTGTTTATATCGAATAAGCAGGCTTTAAATCGTTTAGAAATGGTTTCTTCCTGTAGTTTACTGCTTGAACGTTAAATGTTAAGCGTGGCTTGATCTGTATAAAATATTTTTTAGAATGTTCTGGAAAAAAAACACGTTTAGTTTTTGCTGCGGTTCTTTTTTTGTTGCGGTTCGATCTTTCAGGCTTTTCTGTTTAAGTATATAAGTTACATAAATAATTTTAATGTACTAAATTAGGACATTCGCCTTTCGGATGTGATTTAAGTCTATGCTACCTATTCGAGTCGTTTAAGGGAGAAATCGTCGAAAAAAAAAGGAAGAAAAAAGCGTCAGTGGCCTAGGGCTATCTTATCTTATCTTATGATAGGGGCCGGAAATAACCCAGCGGCACTTCGACCCTTGAGGATCTTTTGTGCCTACCCCATTTACACACTGGTCATCCCAGTGTGCAGGTTTCCTCACGATGTTTTCCTTCACCGTTGAGCAGTCGGTAAATTACATAAGTCTTCCATAAATATGAAAAACTCATTGGTACATGGCACTGCATGGTTTCGAACCCGGACCTCCCGCATGGGAGTCCTGTGTCCTAGCCACTGTGCCACCGACGCTCTGGCCTAGGGCTAGGACGCCGGGCTCCCATGCGGTCCGGGTTCGAAACCATGCAATGCTGAATGCCATGTACGAATGAATTATTCGGATTTTTTCGAAGACTTACGTACATTTACCGACTGCTCTAACGGTGAAAGAAAACATCGTGAGGAAACCAGCATGCCTGAGGAAATTAAAAGTTTCCGAAGGTATGGTGGATCATGGCCCGTACCCCCTTGTGCATGGGGAGGCCTGTGCCCCAACAGTGGGGATATTAATAGGCTGCTGATGAAGGAAGAAAAAAGAGCTTATTTAACATTAAAATGCTTAAACATTTAATAACCTTGCGGTACACTAGTTCTAGTATTATTCCCGAATTTTCTTTATAAACAGGAGAAGACGCGTCATTCCGCAGAGGCCATTGTCTGGCAATAGCAGACCGGAAAATATGGGCAAATAGTAACTATAAATGCAGGCTTACAAAGTAAAAAGATGCGGTTTGCGGTCACCGCATTCAATAAGGATAGTTTTCTGAGTGCATGCCATAAAAAACAAAAGACAATCAATGGGTTCACTAACCGCAAATGGGAGGAAGAGTTGACTATTTCTACCACAGACGTTATACAATATGCATATTACTTGTATACATATAGGTAGGGCCAATGTAGAGTCTTCTTTTACCTATCTATATTATATATTTATGAGCGTCGGTAACGTTGGACTCCTTTTGCAATGCTTCCCTCATTTCATACTGGTTATCTCAATGTGCAGATTTCCTCAAGATGTGTTTCTTCACTGTAAACCAGTCGATAAATGTACGTAAGTTCGGAAAAATCGTAAACTCATCGGCTGGCATCGGAAGTTTTTTGTGATTTCTGACATTTCTAGTACTCTAACCTCAGTTGATTCCATAGTCATTTCATCCTTATAAGAAACAGGATCGATTGCCACCATAAAAAGAAACACGAGAATTACCCTTTTTCTCGCTGATTGTATCATTTTTTCAAAATCTGTGAATGCAGTTGTAAATAATTCCAAAAGCTAGAGTAGGTCACTTAAGAACGTTTTCCTGTAGCTACAACGGTTCAGGTAGCTGCCTTTACTGCCCCATCTCAAAATTCCAGCCTGTATAGTCCCGAAGGGGGGGTGTTCAGTATCCATAACTGAACAACTTTCACTATATGGGGCCAACTCTGAAATCTCGAAAAAAATATCAACTGTTTCATACATTTCCGTCGTGTAGGTTTTGATTTTTTAGCGCTCTCAGTATTAGCCCATAGTGATAGTTGATCAGTTATGGATACTGACCTCCCCCCCCCCCATTCGGGACAAAACAGGGTGGAAATTTAAGATGGGGCAGTAAAAGCAGCTACCTGAACCGTTGTAGCTACAGGCAAATTTTCTTAAGTGACCTACTCTAACTTTTGGAATTATTTACAACTGCATTCACAGATTTTGAAAAAATGGTACAGTCTGCGAGTAAAAGGGTAATCCTAACGTTTTCTTTTTATGGTGGCAATCGATCCTGTTTCTTATAAGGATGAAAAGACTATATGGAACCAACTGAGGTTTATATTTATATTTATATTTTATTTATTAAGGAACGCAAACAGTTTACAAATAGAGGTGGTTAGGTGGTGGTGGTGGTGGTGGTGGTTTAGGTTAGAGTACTAGAAATGTCAGAAATCACAAAAAACTTCAATTCCAGAATCCATGTACCAATAAGTTTATCCGAACGAAGTGTTTCCGAACTTTTACACCCGGTACCGGCTTAAACGAGTCAATAATCTATTTCGTTGCAACAACGTTTGTAATAGGCACCAACTATTTATAAATTCGTTCCATTTTTTCACGTCCATTGTACTTGGTCTTCTGAATGCATTGGTGTCGACAATCAAGACATTATATTGCATGACAGGGGTCATGGGTCAATGAACCCAAATCGTAAAATCGTTTAGATCCGGTCTATAAAGATCTATTCATTGATGAAGTGGTGTAAAATAGATACCTACCGCTTGCTAAATATACTCTAATTTAGCTTGTTATTTACTAATTAATTGTTTGTTTATACTAGGAATATAAAATCCCTGTTCAAGAGGGCGGCTATTAGTAGATTTATATTGCGTCATGGAGTTCGCGAAAATCAGTGTTATGAATAAAATTGTAGTTTTTCGGACCAATACATAAGCCATACACTCATTTTTCAAACTTTAAACCGAAAAATTGATTTTTAGTCCAGGAATCCAAAAGAGCGTCGGTGGCGTTCGTGGCTAGGACGCCGGACTCCAATGCGGGAGGTCCGGTTTGAAACCATGCAATGCCATGTACCAATGACTTTTTCTGATTTTTTCGAAGACTTACGTACATTTACCGACTGCTCTAACGATGAAGGAAAGCATCGTGAGGAAACCTGCATGTCTGAGGAAATTAAAAGTTTCCGAAGGCGTGTGAAATTCACCAAACATCACTGGGCCCGTACCCCCCTTGTGCAAGGGGAGGCCTGTGCCCCAACAGTGGGTCATTAATAGGCTTATGATGATGATAGATCGATAGATAGGTATAGATCGTTTCTAGATGCGTAAATAGGGTAGAATAAGACATTTCCCGTACATGGAAAGTATTCATTACACCTCTAGGTAGGATGGCACTTTCCATAACAGCTGTCACCTTTAATTTGACAGTAATGACGGACCATTAGCACTCTGTGGTCAGCTGATGGGATTTTCTCTTCTAGATGCGTTATTTATTATGTTTTCTTTTTAAATAGAACTCAGGTGGTCTCGTTTCCTTTGAGATGAAGGTATTTGCACAAGAAATATGTCAATAGGCAACTTGTTTTATAAATGGGGCATGATTGTTATAATTGCTCGCCGTCGAAAGCTATTGCCCACGCTAAAAAAACTACTTCTCACCTAGTATTTGTCTGAACTTTTTTCATAAAACTTATGTAGGTACAGATAAGTTATTATATACCAGAAAGGAAATCGGACCAATGTATAATTTGTTGTGATGCAGGCACTCACTATTTGACTTAATTACCCTCTTCAGTTTTAAAATAATCGTAATATTGTGAATCCAAAAAGTTTTTATTATTCACTGCTGGCCACATTTGGCAAAAAATATATTTTCAAGTGTCATAAGAGTTTCTCCCGCGCTTTTGCCGTGTCCACACCAGCTTTTTTTCATTGTTTTGCAAATTGTTTTACAGTAGTGCTTTTCAAGTAAGAATGGTGTTTTTTATTCGAAGAACGTCTACTAAATGTGATTAATGTGTGGGACAGTGAAGTAAAGTCAAATAAGACGCTGCAGCCCGAACCGTATCTAATAAACAACCCTGAGTCGCACCCGGCGGGAAGGTGCCCATCACGCTGGCAGCGTTTCCACGTAACTTAATAAATAACATCTAGTGCCTTAAAACACAATACCAAATGCCATAAATTAAAAAAAAGTAAAATCTACTCTACATACATGTCGAGTTTCTCCCGCGCTTTTGTCGCGTCCACACCAGCTTTTTTTCGTTGTCTTGCAAATTGTTTTACAGTAGTGCTTTTCAAGTAAGAATGGTGTTTTTTATTCGAAGAACGTCTCCAAAATGTGATTAATGTGTGGGACAGTGAAGTAAAGTCAAATAAGACGCTGCAGCCCGAACCGTACTTGGCTGGTTTTTGAAGAGCCATACTGCGTCCGGGACGCCTTCTTATTTGGTTAGGATGGCGCAGAAGCGTGGAAGATTCTCCCAGATAGCATTTAAATGTGTCACACCAGCATTTTAATGAAGACTTGCAAGAGTTGTTTACATCAGACATGTCTGTATGGGCTCAGTTCCCTTTGCCTTAAAAAAAAAAAACAACAAACAAAATCAAGTGTCATAATTTGCTAAACTCCATTTTTTCATTAACTGGAGATATCCGTCACACTGACAGCACCTAAAATGTAATTTATTTATATGAAATACATATTTTTGTACAAATAGTACTTAATCCAATTTCGGCATTAAAATGTAAAACTATACATTATTTTGATATTTTTTTGTGAATAAAATGTATTTCCTCGAAATTATCTTCCTTGACAGTTACTCGTATTTGTGACGTGTATCTCCAGCTAATTAAAAAATGAACTTTAGAAGACGATTAAAATTATTTAGTTTTTAAAATCATGTAATGGCTTAAAACATTTTTTTTACTTTATATTGGCCAGTAAGTAATTGGCGTTAGGTTAGTTTAGGTGAAATGAGTTTTCATTCACTACTAGGTATAAAACATTATCAGTTTGTTGATGATTACACTAATTGACTAATAAATGTTGATAGATCTGCCTATAAAGTTCCTTAGAAGTTGTAAAATATGGTAAATAGAGCTAAATATTATTATTATTTATTTGTTTTTTTTCTCTTTCTTTCATATACTCTTTTATATATGTATATAAATATATATGTATTTTATATGTATTAGTGTATGTGTATATGTAAGTATTCGTATTTATGTACTTAAAATTGTTATGTAGTAGCATACGTGTGTATATTTTTATATATTATATGAGTAGGTATTTTATAGTATAGTAAATAATAATAATTAGTAAATCTCTTTTTTTTTTTATAATAGCCTATAGGCTGTCCCACTGCTGGGCAAAGGCCTCCCCTCCTCCTTTCCATTTTTCCCTATCCTCGGCGTCCTTATACCATCCTTTTTGTAAGTGGTCGATATCATCCTTCCACCTACGCCTGGACCTGCCTCTTCTATTTAATTTATATGCACCCGCCTTGCAATATCTGTATGACCCATTGGTTAGCTGGTAGAAAATGCCGCATGGCATTAAGCTCGCCTCATGTACTATTTTTGTGCATTAAAGTGTTAAATAAATAAATAAGTTCACAATACAAAGAACAAATTGTAAGAATTATCGATTTCCTGTTCTTGAACGTATTCATTGCGTTCTAGCGTTCTGGTCTACTTACGTTACAAATACTAGCTTTCATTCATACTCTCCGAAAACCTCATTTCTTGGAAGTAGAGTCAGTTTTTATGGTGAATTTGTATAGTATATCGTGTGTGGTCGGTCTTTAGATTGATAGATCTGGTTTATTTACTTTAAAAATTGAATAAAAAGAAGTTTTCCATGGGAACACAATACTTTTCCGGGGTAAAAAATATCATGACTCGAATTCTTTATTTTTCTTGCGTCATTTTCTCCTTCGGTACATACAAATATTATGATATGATATGGCAGACAGGATGCGTAAAAAATCTTTTACCAATATAAGGGCGGCCTGAACGACTCTGCCAGTAGGTAGGCCACTAACCACACGACACGAGGAATGGCCCTGAATGTAAAGACATGCAAACAAAACCCATCGGCAAAACCCAAATAGTTCAAAACACAAAGTTTTCTAAAGAAGTTTGAGGCTGACCAATCATTGTTGTCGATTTATGGTCAACGATTCATGACCAATCGGTCAACTCTAAGAACTGGCTACAAACAATCGAATTTAAGTTATTGTAATAAAATGCAGACCGTTGTCCGTTCAGGGATGGACTGAGGAGAGGATAGAGGGCCCAGTTTCTTTCATTTTCCTTGGTGATATTTTTTTATTTGGGTCTTTTCTTTATTCTTAGAAAATCATCGATATCTACCCGTAGTTTAGTAATTTGTACAGCGATTTTATACTTACACAGGTTTAGAAAATGCTAGTATGTTTATGATTGTCATTACTGCACCACTAATTCTATAGTTACCTTTGTCAACATTGGGACATTGTGACCTCTTTCCCCTCGTAGTAGAGATGATCTGCATAGGTGACCTAAATACGTGTGCAAATATTCATATAAAGAATATGAAAGAATTCGAAGAGCAATTGTTATGAAACTGTGCAACATACGACAAGATTAAATATCTATTAGTCTAAGCAGATGCTTATAACTTATAAAGAAATAAGGGCCTCGGGTCCCAATATACGGCAGGTCCGTCTCTGATCTTTGTTCATATTTCACCGATTGTATACCGTTAAAATGGTTTCTAAAACAAATTGGCGACGACACGAACTCGTGTGACTGCCGTGACCTTTTTGAGGTCGATATTTTTAAACTGCCACAGATACAAAACACTCCAATTCTATTTTTAAACTGCCACAGATACAAAACACTCCAATGCCATTTTTAAACTGCCACAGATACAAAACACTCCAATGCCTTTTTCAGATTCTGTTGATCGTTAACGGGGTTTGTAGGTATTTTAAAAGCTTGAATATTAAAACCGTTTGAGGTTTCAAACTTTTTGCTGTTCACAATTGTTTCACGGAGCGTCTTTAAAGTTAATTCTGCTGCATCAGACATAAGTCTGATGACGTTTCCTTTGAGTCTTTAGAGTCATGTCATGATCTTTATAGAGAGGTAACCTTGGACAGCTTACCTGGGCGACAGGAACCACTTACCATCAGATGGCCTGTTTACTCGTCTGCTTTCCATAACCTATTTAAAAAAAAGATTTTTTAACTAAGACTTTACAATGACTCAAAGGAAATGCTCGCGTCCAACCCTTACAATGAAGACTTAACTTTTTACACTCTACATGCAACTACTGTTACAAATTATGTAGTAGTGATTTTAGGGTGTGTGACTCGTGGTCCCACCTACATTGTCCCACCATTACTCGTAGTCCCATTAGTCTGCAAGCTTAGGTCCGTGGTCCCACCGCATAGTGGGACTTACAGTAATAATGGTAGATTACGGCTCGTGGTCCCACTCTATTTTTATTTCCAAGTGTAATGAAGTTCTTCAGATACTGACCACTTTAGTCACATTTCACAATATATTATAATTGTATGTTGTCATGTAGTGGGACCAAGAGCAACTGCATTACGGCTGACTGATGATCCACTAGACAGTGGGACCACGAGCCCATTATATCGAGATACTGTACCACTAGTGGGTCAAATTAGTGGGGTCACGAGCCGTAACCTATTTTTAGAAACATTATTATTTACTTATTGCATACTTTGTCAAAAAGTTTTCTTTGAATTGGCATGAAATTTCCTATGAATTTTCTGACCTGGGTTAACATTCAGTTCACTGTGTTTCTTCTGTCCCAATCTGAAATGGTAAATACTTAGAATAATGCATAGAGCTTGCCCCTACTACGAGATGGGTAGATGCACTCGAATCGCACTTTTATCAAATATACCTACTCAAATATTTATATTATGTGCCTGAAATGTTTCTTCCAAAGTTAAAGATGAGTAAAAGTACTAAAAGAACGACTAAGAAATGGAACAGCCTGCCGGCGTCTGTATTTCCCGAAACCTACAACCTTGGGATCTTCAAGGCCAGAGTGAATAGGCATTTACTGGACCAGAATGCTCCATCGTCGACCTCATCGTCGCTTACCATTAGGCGAGATCGAGGTTGCTTGCTTATCGTATGGTTGGTGACTAACCTATTTGTCAGAGTTATTCAGGCCGCCCGTAGGGCCTGTGACATGGCTTAACGACTGCTGTCGAACGACAACAGCTGGGACCGACTGCGTAACGTGATATCCGAGGCACGGAGAAGCTCAGATGAAATATGCCACTAGTGGTCACCCATCCAGCTACCGACCGCGCCCAACGTTGCTTAACCTGCACGATCATTTTCGGAACGTGCTCGCAACTAGGCTACGAGCTCCATGGTGTAGGTGGATTTAAAGCTAATAATCTTTTATACCGATCGAGGTCAAATGCGGGTTTAGTAGTCAATAAAAAAAAGACCAAAAAGACTTACCTACGGTAGGATCGGTAAATAGAGATGCTGTTATTAAAAAATTGTATCATCCATCACATCAGTCATCATAAATAAAATTATTAAATTAATTTTGTACAATTAGAGTTACAAAGGTTGTAGGTACAGCGTGTATCATACAAACGTTAGTGTTCTACTAAGATATGAAACGGATTGATACACACGCTATATAAGATATAAGTATTCATCAACGGGAATAGTTCAACGCTCTCAATTATAACAGCCTACGTTTCAGATTCGTTTTGCATTAGTAATGGTAGTTAAAACCAACACTGAACCGCTGCTATTAATAGACTGGCTTTATACTTATTCAGCGGAAAAAAAATGCAGCGACTTTGAAACCTCTTGATCTGGAAACTCAAGAAGTCATGATGGCAAATCCATCTAGCACATTCACTGACATATATAGAGAGATTCATAGTGCCTTCATATCGTCTCATCAATAAACTTCCAATTTCGAAGAAACCTGCATTTTTATTTTCCAACCAGTTGGATACCGATGACAGTTCACTGCAGACGATTTTTGCTGCATACAAAATTCATTATCTCGTAGAATTAGAGAGAGAGAGAGAAAGGTATGCTAGTTTGCTTATATAAACAATATATTAAACAAATGACATTGGATATAATACCACAATTAATACTTTCTAGGATGTTTCTGTACATAAAAAATATTCATTTTATTCAGAAATGTTTGGCGTCGTTTTTTTTTGTATAAACTAACGTTTCAATGGGGAAGTATGTATGGAAGGTGGAATCTATAGATGATCAGTGGGCAGATTAGTCCCTTTTTCAACCTAAAGTGTATTATGCAACCTTTTATACACACATTCACTTACGTACAAAAGTCTAAATATAGTAATGCTAGACTCCGAATACATACTAAAACCTAAATTAAGAAAATCCAGTGGTAGCGCACAATGCGGCTCAGAATCAGGCCACTGCAGGCCTGGCCCACATTTCGTTTTTGCTTTTGTTTTATGAGTGAGGGAATCTAGCCTTCCGCATAATGAAGAGCTTTTCAAGAACATAAGCGTCGGCACTGTGAGGTGCTCCTCAGTTTAGATAGACCACGTTGTCGTTAAGGTAATGGACGTAATAATAACGTAACTCATGGGAGGATAGTGCCTTAAACAAGTCAAAATGGCGCGACCTGACGAAGAAAGTTGCAAAATCTTTCGAGACGGGGCCCTACCCGTCACCCACCCTTGGAAGCTGAAGCAGAGAAAAGACGTAAGAGGAAGGAGAAAGAGGCAAACCCGGCCTTGAGAGACAGGCGGCCAACGGTGACAAAATGCAGCATATGCGGTCGCGAGTACAACTCCAGAATCGGGTTGTTGAGCCACTCCAAGACGCACCAGAGACAACAACAATATACCTAGGATTAGCAGAAGTCATCCTCGCAACGAGGGACTGCCATGACAACGACGACGATATATTATTACGCGCATTATTACCTGCATTATTGCATGCATTATTTCTATTTATTACCTAGTTCTGGACTGCCTCGAAAGGAGGCACAACGGGCGATAGCCCAGGCGGATAGGCGGTCCAGAACTAGGGAGTAGTTGCCCCCTGGAGACTGCCCGGGAAAAGGGCTTGCTCCACAACCCTCGAACTAGGGTTGTTTAAGTTCATCAATTACTGGATATTTCTCGGGTTACGGTAAAAAATAATTGGTAATTGTCTGAAAAGCAAAGTTAAATTATGGGGCAGAATAGCATTGTTTTCTTTTTTGTGATTAAAAAAAATGTTTAAAAAATTCTGTAATTCATTAATAATTTTTACGATAGGAAATTAGCAATAAATTGTATTAAAATCAATCACCTTAATATTTAGGAATTTAGCCCTATTTTCAGTTTTATGGCCTAATCTAGCCCTTTTTTTAATTCGATTTAACCCGAAATCCCGACACCGAGTTGGCAACACTGTTTCCAGGACAGTAACGTATGATGGACACTGGACAAAACCAAAATTCCTAGACAATCCCGGATTTCCCAGACATATGGCACAAATGACCCACTTAGTAGTCTAGGGAAAACTAGTGTTACAAAACTAAGTATTTTTTATCGATAATTTGATAACCGATAGATTTTAGTCATCGAAAGTATCCCCAGGTCACGACAGTATCGATAATATCCTGGGGACAAAGTTATCTAAGGCAATACTTCAAACTAGGTAAGTTATCCAATGTTCCTAACTAACAATCGTAATCTGCATGTCTAAGGAAATTAAAAGTTTCCAAAGGCGTGTGTAATCCACGAATCAGCACTGGGCCCGCTCGGTGGATCTTGGCCAGTACCACCTTGTGCAAGGGGAAGCCTGTGCCCCAACAGTGGGGACATCCCCACTGTTGGGGATGATGATGAACAATCGTAACAATCGGAGTTTGGGTACCGGGTGATTTCAAAATCTTTAGTGGAGACATTGTGGGTGTGTGTGGTCAAAATTCAATAACAAAGATTTATTTTTAACGGAGGGGGTTTGAACCACCGTTACATGAGTAAAAGTAAAGATTAAAGAGTTGTATAAATATTTCAGTGACTCAGTTATTCCAGGAACTACATAATATTTTTTACAATAATCTGAATGTTTTTTCTCGCAAGTGTCAAGACTTCGCCCGCACAAAAACATTAGCTTAAAAGATTAATTGAAGCGTCTTGGAACTCTTCCAAATTCCAATAAATCTTGTTCAAATGGCGCTGAAGAAAATGTCATGAAAAGTGCACTACTTTTCTCGTTATTTGACGTGTACTTAACTTGCCTGGTTTACTTGAAACTTGTAATCATTGAGTAACTAAGGATAAAGGAAGGACGTCCTCAAGGAACGGCGTTCTCAAGAAGGAATTTATCAAGAAGGGAGATACTCAAGGAAGGACAGACTAACTGCCACAGATAACGACAGGCAGGTTGGTCTGCACACACTGATGCATCACGGCTCCATCTCTGATGGTCGTGATCTCTCCATACAGCTGATACAGTGCTTCCTTTTTTGACATGAATATCATCCTCGAAGAAGGCGTTCTTAAAAAAGGACGTCCTCAAGGAAGGACAGACTCACCGCCGCAGATAACGTCAGCCAAGTTGGTCTGCACACACTGATGCGTCACGGCTCCATCTCTGACAGTCGTGATCTCTCCATACAGTTGATGCAGCGCTTCTTGGTCTGACATGAGGATTGTCCTCGGAGAAAGACACTCATCCTCGATGCCATTTGCGGGATGCCGGGATGAGGACCGCGATCGGGAGCGACGGCGTCTGAAAGAAAAAAATGTGATTAAGTAGGGTTTCGTTTTAGTATTTATATTATGTTGGTACGACTCCTTCAATCCGCCTGGCTAGCAACCGCCTTCTCTATGCAAGGTCTGCCACCAAATAACTTCGCTTCGGCGTTGATGTGTTCGGCAGTGTTCATAGAAGAGCCAGTACCTACTAAGGTCCATCTTCGGCTTCATAGTCATTTACCACCAGATGAGATTAAGATCAAACGTGGGTTTAGTCGTCATCATCATCACCAGCCTACTCTAGTCCACTGCTGGACATAGGCCTCTCCCAGGGCGCGCCATTGAGCCCGATATTCGGCTCTTCTCATCCAGTCGCAATCCAGGGTTTAGTCGTAAATAAAAAAAAAAAGATTATGGTGGCATCCTAAACGTTTCAACGTGGAGGGGCTCATAGTTTAGACGCTGTCGTTCGAGAGCAATTGAAATGAAAATGAATGAATAAAAAAATATATTTACCTATTACATTTTGACACTACTGAAATTGTTCCGAAAACTGTATTAACAGTTTGGTTCGGAATTGTTTGGCCTGGGCGGTCTGTAAACTCTGGCAATAGATTGGCACTGTACACACGATAAGAACTGCTTAATTATAAGTCTCGTACATTAGTTTTTAAAAGACGGGTTGAGGATGTCCTCAAGTGAGCTATCCACGCACCTACTTTATAGTCTTTACTTTATATAGTATTTTTCCTTAACTCAATATTGTACAACAATCAATTTTCTACTTCCTAACCATGCTGTGTTTACACGTTAAGGGTTACGACCTAGCTTATAACTTTATATTGATTTTTCTGTAATTTCTATGGTTGTAATCTGTTGTGTTTACCTAATAAATAAATAAAAAATAAAAAAAATAAAAAAATACATTTCAGTAGGTAAGTAACCAATAAAGGTAAAGTAAGTTAAAATAATTACTTATATAACTAGTGACGATTGATAGGCTAGATTAATTGTGAATATCATACATGGTAGCTACCTAGTAAGAGCATGTGCAGCATTTAACCAGTTAAGCAACAACCCTACTATAGATCTTTTCAACAGTATTCCTGATTCCGTAAAATCCTTACTCACTAACGAATTTTTCTCTGCCTATCTGTAGATGAACACATGGTAGCTAGATTAAGAGTTGTTTTATTATTAATTTTTACAAAGCTTATAAATGGCTATTGTTTTTATATATGTATATGTAACTTGTAAATAAGGCTGTAAGCTACCCAAATAAAATAAATAAAGTAAGTATCTATAGATGTATGTAACCCATACATTCCTAAGTAAATTATGCTCAATTGCAAAAATAAATTATTTTAATGATCAATCAAAAATAAATTCGCTGTTAATTTTGTATTTATTATTTTTTGCCATCTCTCTACATCTTTTTGCAACTTTTCAATTCACACAATTGATATGGTTTTTGCTGTGATCATCTCCGGCGATTCATTACGGAGTTACAGACACCATAGACTTTTTGTTAAGGTTTTTGTGGGTAGAAACAAATGCCAACATTTCGTACTGTCTTCACAGTAGATATCTTTAAAATAATTGTTTCGATTCAATGCCTACAAATAGGTTTAGAAGATAAATATAAGAATACAATATATAATAATGCGGCAACTACAAGTACCAACGGCAACAAAATAGAAGACCTCACTCACCTCCTAATGGAGTGTGACCTGGTGAAAGTTGAGAGGAAGAAAATTGGCCTCAGTAAGCTCCAAAATGGGAGGCGTAATATTATTTTGAGTCAGCCCTTATCTGATAATATGAAACACTTACTGTTATTTCCTAAGTTGGCTCTCAAAGGCTGACTCTAATAATACTTGAGCTTCCCTTCCCTTTTCTTAGTGATCCTAACGAGGCTGACATGGTCACCTTGTCGTGTACCAAAGCCTCTAAACTGACATTTAAAAAATAAAATAATAATAATGCGGCGCCTAACAACAATCATTAAATTAATTACGTAAGTATTTGGCTGATTAAATTAAATTGTCTCTTTTTACAAATTAATTTACTTCGCCTACAAAAAAGTGTAAGTACAGACAGACCGTAAAGTTACAAAACCCAAACAAATATTACACAAATCGGTTGCGGACTTGCGGAGCGTCTCGACCTTGTACGAGTACTACACTCTACACGAAGTGCACTCAATGAGTTGCGAACATCTTACTCTCCTTTATGTAGAGTCTTTAGATTAAAGGAAATTGAAGCCGAAGCCGAATTATTATAAAACCGAAGCCTCCTCGCGACACTCCCTACAGAGAGCGACTTTTTTTTTCAAATTGAATAATGATGTTTGTTGGAGCTACGCCGGGGTTTTGGGGGCGAGCGCTAAGTGCGCTCCAGCCTGGAGGAGGACTTTAAAACTACTAGAAGAAGCGACTGCCTAAGGGCACCCAGGTGGGTACGGACCTCGGCTTAGGACGTCGCTGGGGAGGGAGGGACATGCACGACATGCTGTGCGCGACATCCCCGGAGTACCGGTTTCTAGTACCAGTATCCGAATTGTCGCCTTCTATATTTTTGTGTTATTTTAATATCACTTCATTCAACAAAACTTTTCTAAGACGTCGAGACTCTAGCGCATTAAACAAGATTCTAAATACGAAACAGGTAATAGGGAGACTAGAGTATGTTTTTGGTTTTCGTTCATGATTCATTTATATTTTATAACAATTATTATTTATTTATTGATAATATTTTTTTCCATTTTTAACAACTCTGAAGAGTTAAAACGAAACAACCAACACTTTATAAATACAAATGTAAATTAATATTATAAAGATACCTAGTATCTTAACGTTACAATTTTATTTTATTTTATTTATTATTATTGTTGTGTACATACTAGGTTTTATGATTTACAAATCTTCGCACCCTGAAACCAGAAACTGGTTTGTCTGGGCGCTGCACATTCCACTCAGTTAAATTAAACACTAACCAAATATAAAAATAACATGACCGTAGGTAAAAATTGATAACGGCTTTAAATAAATAGCTCCTATGGTGAACAAAACAATTATTTAGATAGAAAGGAATGTGTTCGTTAAAATAAATAATATCAAGCTATGACCGGTTTTAGATTGGAATTATTTTATTCAACCACCAATAATAATAATAAAAAAAAAACTAAACCTAACAGAGGTAAGTACCTACGTATCGTAATAAAACTTTATAGAATTAGACAAAACCATAATTTAATAGAATAAAAATTGACAAGTGCTTGACACCTACAAATAATAATACACTACAAAAACCTTATGCGAACTCGCAATCGAAACCGAAGCCAAACTTAACTTGGTATTAACTAATAGCCTCTATTTACTTATTTATTTCAAGAAGGTAAGTATAAAGAGTAATTATAAATTGATTCGGCCTTATAAGTTTCGAAATTACTCCTACAACGACATGCGAAAAAGAATTGCTTTACTCAGTGTTGGAAGAAGACATAAATAATGTCAAAACTTATGAATTACTTACACCTACATGACAATCATTATTTATTAGTAGCTGTTTCCCGCGGCTTAGCCCACGGGGTTTGGTTTTGCATAGATCTTATCTTTCATCTAACTAATTCAAGGACTTGGTAAAAAGATATCTCTTATAAAACTGAAAGCGTAGATTCTAATATACTTGTGTAATCCAAAACGACATGTTATGAAAAGCTGGAAAAAGGTTTCTAAAATTGTAGATTAAGTTTTTGCACAAAAGAATTGTGTATACAATATTAATTATCATCAATAAAGTAGGTCCAATTACATGGAACATCATAGTAAACAACTCCATACATCGCCGCCATTTTGCATAAAAAGGCGCGCAATGTCAAGTTTCGCGCCAAAATTGGCGTTCAATCATCAGCACGCAGGGTGCGTGCGTTTGCGCAACATGACCACACTGGGAGACTTCTCTAAATGGAGACGTGACTCACAGGGCACGAGATTTAATAAATATGGAACCGTGACGTGTGAACAGGCCTGTCCAAGGGCTCGCGTGATGAATGAGACGAAATTGTTTCGACATGTTTGTAAGATAAGTGGTTTGTTGCTGTTTCTGGAAGGAGCTTTAGGCGCTCTACATACACAGCTGCCCTAACCCTAATAAGGAAAACATTTTGGACAAGATTTTCAAAACAATGGCAAAAAATGCGTCAAATTGGTTTCTTTGTTTTCTGGAATTCTTCTGAGAAAAATTCTGGAATTTTCATAGGATTCCAGAAACATTAGAAAAGTGACGAGATTTTTGCCATTTTCTGAAAAACCACGTTTTACACTTAGCGCCCTTCTTACGTATCAGGGCAGAACTCTTCCTTGGGATATTCTCTTTCCATATACTATACTCATATCTTTTCCACATTCCCTAGACTACCTATACGTGTCTTAGGGAAGAAAACATGTCTCCGATTTAACCAGATTTTTGGGGATTACCTTCCTTTACCCAACTCCTCACTATTTACCTCGTTTTATCTAAGTAAAGACTAAATTACAATTTTATTTCATCAACTCAAACTCGGTCGTCCCAAAACATGAAAGATGAGTTTAGAATGTTCTGAAGTTTGTGGTTACTGCTGACATACCATAAGTATGTACTACATTGAAAAAGTGTATATAGGACATCTGGATCCATTTCATTTGGAAGCTCAAACTAAAGGTTTAATGCTCACTCAGGTGATTATTTAACCTTTACATTGTAGGATTAAATACTCACTCAGGAGTGACAATGAAAAATCCCCTCGAGGTCTGGTAAATCTTGCGCTCCTGCATCAGTTGTGCCAGGGTGTCATACACCATCTCTTGCGATGGCGTCTGCATAGTGGGAAACTTTGCTAACAGCGACGTTCGTATGCTCTCCAGCGTCGCTGATTGACCCTGGAAAGAAAGAATAAGGTTAATTTTTTTCATTAGCCGTAGTTGTCTCATTGCTTTTAGGCTTTCGTTGTTAGGTTTATCTATCTTTATTGCAACTTGTGATTCTAAGAACGTAGGTTTGGTCTGACCTTTGACAACCAGAACGGAAGAACAAAGGTCAATTTCAGATTATTATTTCATCACTACCAACCCACTGAAAGTCAATTACATGGACCTGGAGATACCAAAAGCAAAACATAAAACCAAATCTAAATTGCCCTTGAAAGTTACCGGTTTGAAATTGAAGATCAATCAACCGCAATCGTGTACTTAATCTAGATCCTTTTGAATAGCCAAACGTCAAACCAAACCTGGTGCTGACCTTCAACAGATTCGGAATACCATTTGAATGGTTTAGCATTGAATATTTAAACATGGACCGTGATAAGAATCATTTGTGTACATTTATTGGTACAACAGCTCCGATATTGTACACACCTACAACTATCTTTTATTTATCGGTCAAGTCTGTTTTGAAATGCGTAAAAGCATGAATTACATTACCATGTTGGTCTGTTGTATTCTGTACCTCATACAAACAAAACAACACAAGAAAGCTGTAAAATAGCAGATTTATCTTTATCTTTACCACTTAGTTTTAATAGTTTTCTGATTCATTTAACATGGTGTTTAGTTTATTTTAACCTCATTGTCTATACCTGGCCGAAATTGAATTTTCTACAGCCAACCATAAAGATGGAGTTAATTTTCAATCAGGCTTTAGTAGGCTCTATTCTATTGCTATGTCCATAGTAGGTTTTATTTACTATACTACTTGTATTAGTTTATCCATTATTATTCTACTATGTTCTAGAATAATTCGACTGGACAGATCTTCTCCTCGGGGGATCTCAGATCTGGTGGGTACATCGCTCAACTGCTAAGCTTGGCCGTTCAGCGGGGTAACACCGCCAGTATCTTGGGGTGGGGGTTGGAGCGTCGGTGGCCTAGTGACTAGGACACCGGACTCCCATTCGGGAGGTCCGGTTTCGAAACCGTGCAGTGCCATGTAACAATGAGTCTTTCGTATTTTTCGAAGACTTACGTACATTTTCTGACTGCTCTAACGGTAAGATTACCAGTGTGTACAATGGGGTAGGCACAAAAGATCCTCAAGGGTCGAAGTGCCTGCCGCTGTGGTTATTTATTTGTGGTTATCATCATAAGATAAGATAAGATCTTGGGGTAGGAAAGGAATCCTATTGCATGGGAGCTTATAGGAATAGACTTATGTAAAGTTGTAAAATGTATATAGTCCCTTATTCTACTTATATTTTTATGTATACAACATATTACTTCATACCACGGCTCCTTCGGTAGCCATCATTATTTACGTCTGTTATTTGCTGTATCTAAATCATCAATCACATTTTTCCCTAAGGACATCTCAACCTCAATTCATCTTGTTACCAACCTTATCCAAGTTTAATCTTAGACATTCGGCGAACGGCCTTCAGTACCGGCCCGAGAATGTCGCAGACATTGCATTAATGTAAACATTGGCCAATGTGCGTAGATTTATGCGTACGATTGGATTTAGGTGCACCTCTGGCTAAATAGGAACAGCATTTTGGAACGTGTTTCTCTTGACAGAATTATTCTAGATTGCAATAATAATGTATTAAAGCTAAGTAGGTTTTGAAGAAACAATTTAATGTATAAAACGGAGTAAACATATTTTTTTTACACAAAGCTTTCGTCATTGTCCTCAATTGCCTCAAATTATAAATCTTATTACCCGACTACGAGGGAGGGTAATGTTTTTATGGTATTTTTGAATTGATTATTATTATTACTTCTCCAGATTTATATTCAGAAAACGATGAATCATTATCATCATAATTTGTACTTGATCCTTTTTTGTTATATCACTTAATATCACCATACCCGTCGCAGATACCACTGGAGATCCCGGAGCCCTCCGATAAGCACGAGGCCGGCCATCGAGGGGGTTTTAGTGAGTGGAAATCTCACATAACCCAGTCTCTCCCCCAGGAGGCTGGGTATCTTTCAAAGATTTCCCCCCCGTTACAAAAAAAAAAAAAAAAAAAATGGTTAGTGGCCAACCTATTTGTCAGAGTTGTTCAGGCCGCCCGTAGGCCTTTGACAAGGCTTAACGACTGCCGTCGAACGACAACATCCGGGACCGACTGCTTAACGTGTTTTCCGAGGCACGGAGGAGCTCAGATGAAATATGCCACTAGCGGTCACCCATCCAGGTACCGACCGCGCCAACGTCGCTTAACCTGCACGATCACTTTCGGACCGTGCTCGCATCTAGGCTACGAGCTCCTAGTAGTTCAGTGTTTTAACATAACTTTAGTGATATCGTTTATGTATAATAAGTTAGTAATTAGATATTTATTTACTCAGTCATGAACATCAACTCATTTGAGATGAATAATGAATTATTTTATACTATATTCAATGATGTAATAAAGCATTAAAATACTTAACGATTTATTCCAGTTCTCCTTCAAACATCTTGACATTCAAATAAACTTCAAGTTTACCAAATGTTTTAGTCATTAAAAGTCTAAATGTTCATTTCCTGATGTCGATTCAACCGTAAAACTATCAATTTATCATTTTAAAAGTCAATGAATGGTTAGACTAGATATGAAACCCAGATAATTCTGGGTGTGGTGACTTTGCGACATGAGACAAGTTTGAGACAGGTACCAAACCAATCGACACAGTTAACAGCGAACTATAGCAAGTTTTTTGTTTACCAATGAAGGTGCTATGGATATAATCATAGAAGGGAAAATCGAAGGAAAGAGACAGAAGGGTCGACACAGGATACATGGAACAGTTGAAGGAGTGGAGCGGTAGCTTGTCGTACCGGGAGTGTAAGGAGATGGCGGGGGACAAGAATGTGTGGAAGCTACTGCAACAAAAAGGGCCTGAACCTTAGTATAAGAAGAAGGACATAATCAGATGTAAAAAGGCTCAATTTTGCTATTTCCTAATTATTTTCCAATTAACCTACTTACGAGTACACATGTACTTTCATTATGAAATCCCGTAACTATATACAGAACTTTTGTTTTAATATATTTGTCGTTTGGACCATTACAGTACCATGCCAGCTTCAATCAGAACTTGATTAGTGAAATCTGAATGAAGCTGGCGCAAATAATTTACTCGGATTCCAGCCCACATTGGTGTTAGACCTGTCTGCATTCTATGATAATGCCTACATTACAGAACTGGGCCTTGTGCAATCACCGTTGACAATAATTACAAGATTGTCTCATGATTTAAATGTCTTTAATTAAATGTGCCAGTTTTAGAAGTCTTTAAAATTAATTCTCTAAATAAAATAGATGCTGCTGTATTAGGTACAGATCTAAGAGAAACATTAAGATAGATAGAAACACTTGTACACAAATACAGGAAAAGTAAAAACTACAGGAATAGTAGCACGATATGTACAAAGGCGGCCATAAGGCCGACAAGCGATAACGCTTAAAGCGATCACTTCAAGGCAACCTCTGAAATATAAAGACCTCTGAAGATGCTTTGTATAATATATACTTAAGCCCTATATAGCCTTTGTATACTTAAGTATGCAGGATTCAGCTGCTGATAGGTTTCCTTAAGAGATCGACGACTGGGTCTTTTTCTTTTTCTTATATGCTAGGCTAGATGATAGAGATGAAGCGACTTAGTATGACTCAGATCATTGCTCACCCGTTTTGGTTGTCGAGGGTCCAGTGCAAATCTGTATTGTTGATAGGCCTTCTGATTATCTCATCTTATGATAGGGGGCCGGGAATAACACAGCGGCACTTCTTCACACTCTTGAGGATATTTTGTGCCTACCCCATTTACACACTAGTCATCTCAGTGTGCAGGTTTCCCCTCACGATGTTTTCCTTCACCGTTGAGCAGTAGGTACATGTACGTAGGTCTTCCATAAATACGAAAAACTCATTGGTACTTGACACTGCATGGTTTCGAACAAGGAACTCCCGGGCCTTCTGATTAGTTCCTTAGAGTTTTATTTACCCATAAATTGCCTTATTACGTCCTAATTCGTCCTGTGTTGTTTAAAATACGATCATTTGGAGGTTAGTTAACCAAGTAAGATTGCATCTTTGGTGTCGGTTAATCATTCGTGTCCATTATTTTGTTACCGCCTTTATTCAAAGGAATTATTAATTCGTTAATTAATTTTATTGTACCTATTGTTTAGAATGCAACTTTGTCTGCTATTTTTAGCTACAAAAATATTCATAAATTTTAAATTCCTTGGAAATAATTTATCAAAAAATATACTTCCTCAAACTCAATTCTCCGATGCCACACCTCAACAACTACTCGTACTTCTGACATAAAATGGTAAATTAATTGTTCTTGAATACCAACAAACGTTTGATATAAGACACGATTATAAAATACATTAAGCATCAGCCTATTAATGTCCCCACTGTTGGGGCACAGGCCTGCCCTTGTACAAGGGTGTACGGGTCATGATCCACCGATCCACCCAGTGCTGATTGGTGGATTTCACACCCTTCGGAAACTTTTAATTTCCTCAGACATGCAGGTTCCTCACGATGTTTTCCTTCACCGTTAGAGCAGTAGGTAAATGTACGTAAGTCTTCGAAAAAAACCGAAAAACTCATTGGTCATCACTCCCGCATGGGAGTCCGACGTCCTAACCACTAGGCCACCGACGCTCTATGTAAATTATATAGCTAAATAATTACCACAATCCGGTAACCTTTGATTTTACATCGCATTAAAGATCCATAAGATTTATTGGCAGTGATTTAATAATGGCGATGGTGAAACTATGACCTCATGTCTTTGCTATTTCGGGATGTTTTAGCAAAAAGAACTTGACAGTGTCTTAACAACTTGCAAGTCCAGTTGGCTTTGTTTGGTGCAACTGAAAAGCATTAGCGAAATCTTTTTCTATAAGGACTATTTGAAGTATCTTTGCTAGTAAGACAGGTTAGTCTATGAATTTCGAAAATAGTAGACCAATCGATGTTTCAATTTAGACCCAGTTTTTTTCAGGAATCATAACATGACTCATACCGATGATCCGATTTGGACGCGGATTTTATAATTTACCTTATAGTTATGCCTGATAAAAACTGGACCAGTGATTTCCAAGATCTTGCAGTATCTTTGATGCCAAATGCAATCTCTGGAACGGTGATAGCTAGAAGATTTTGCAGTATCTTTGATGCCAGATGCGATCTCTGTAACGGGGATAGCTAGATGGTTCCAGTTTGAGCTCAAACGTTTAGGACCATAGTGCCCTTCCTTCAGAAACCTTGAGGACCTGATGATGTCCAGTGAAAAATAATTTAAGTAAAAATTGTGGAGATCCACAATAGTAGGTCGGAGGTTTCTTAATTTTAGTGTTATACGTGAGCATCGATCCATGGTACAGTTCCGTGGTTCAGTTCCTTTATGGAACTACTGACTGATACATATTAATACTACCTATCTGCAATTAAATTCATTTGTGTCGTATCTTTGTTCTCTTGGACAGGTTTTGGCCAGCCATCGGTCATGGTCCAACAGAATACCAGCGCTGTAGGCATTCTTGTCTGCAGCAATAAGCTGAGTTGAGGCCCTTTTCACAACAACAGCAGACCATCAGACATGATTTAGATATGTTTACCTTCGACTACATAATTATTTTATCATAATTATAACTGTTTCGGTCATTGCTGTGTGTGAAATAAACATATTACTTACTTTCTGTTCTGATATAAATCGGGTACTATCTAGTCATTTCACGTATGATTTGGCCCCAACACCTTGCACCTCAGGACATGATGACGCACAGTCGTCGAACCGCCTTGGAGCAAACTTTAAAAATATCTTCCAAACTGGTTCCCAGTTCGCACTCGCCATTCGGAATCTCTTTTTATTTTTTACATTTCATGGTCAGAGTCTTCTCATCATCGTGGCATTAGAACAGATAGCAACGGGAAAGGGTGTGTAGAGCAAGTTTAAATATACATAAACATGTTTCGATTAGTTTTTGTTTTGTAGTAAAGGTATAGGTACAGGAACAAAAATATGTTTGAAGTTTTCTCATAAACTAACATACATGACCGATTCAAAAAATTATGTCACTGTTACATACGTAGATGGTGTGAATACGAGTCGGTTGTGGAAAATTAACACATTCCATATGCGCTGTCTGCGTAACATCTTGGGCATCTCCTGGGAGGACAAAGTAACCAGCGAGAGGGTTCTTGAGATTGCACAGCTGCCCAGTTTTACTGCTTTGTTAAAACAGAGACGCTTTCGGTGGCTGGGGCATGTGCATCGCATGGACCACTCTCGTTTGCCGCGCGGCGTCTTGCTCGGTGCAGTGGCGCACGCAAAGCGTAATGTCGGTAGACCCCTGCTGCGTTTCAAAGACTGCGCTAAGCGTGACATGACTGCATTCGCAATCAGTCACGATGATTGGCAGCAGCTCGCGGATGACAGAGATGCATGGAGGAAACGTCTTCGGAAGGGATGTCAGGAACACGATGCACAGTGGTTCGAAATACTGGCGGCCAGGAGAGCTAACAGACACCGAGTGTTCACTCATCTACCCGGTGCACCACTCGCTTGCCGCGCGTGCGGGCGTGTATGCCGTTCCCGAATAGGTTTATTTAGCCATTCCAAGCATTCATAGCCAAGAGATGCCTTCGCGACGCTACTTAAATCGTCTGCAATAGACGTAACAGGCCTATGAGTTGTGGAATATTAGTAGTTTTGAAAAATAAGTACGTTGGACACGGGTCCAACGTACTTATTTTTCAAAACTTAGAGAAATTGTAAACTTATTATAACAGATTATACTAGTAAAGTACAGTTATATGCCAGAAATGGTACCTATACGGATAGGTACCATAAGTAGGTATCGTTTAGGCACAGAATTCTAAATAGTACCTACTACGTTTTAGGTAAGGTAAAGTGACAGGTAAAGTATTTTGTTTCTAATTCCCAGAAATTGTACCTATACGGATAGGTACCATTTCTGGCATGTAACTGTACTTTACTAGTATAATCTGTTATAATAAGTTTTCAATTTCTCTGTGTTGTAATTTCAGTTACACTTCACGCTTCATTATTTTCATAAACAAAAATGTATTGAACATTCTGCATGTAATTAATCATTAATACCAAACTTTTAGAAACGAAACACTTTACCTGTCACTTTACCTTACCTAAAACCAAACCTAAAACGTAGTACTATTTGGAATTATGTGCCTAAACGATACGTATCTTAATTTTACTTTGAAGAGAAAATGTGAAAATGTATTCAAATAAGAGTGTAGAAGTATAATCAAAAAACAATTTTTGCGAGAATGATAAAAATCAGTATTTTACAATGAAAACTTTAATGAGACTGTACAAATGTGGAGTAAGAAGAAATTCAACTAATCTTCCCCACCCGATAGTAGTTCACACACAGCACCTACATACCGCCCGCGCCGGCGCGGGCGGCGACCCGCTTCTGGCGCTTACACGCGCTATCGGCGTATTCCAGGCCGCTTCTCCCCGACCCCTCCCTCCCCAGCGACGTCCTAACCCGAGGTCCGTACCCACCTGGGTGCCCTTAGGCAGTCGCTTCTTATAGTAGTTTTAAGTCCTCCTCCAGGCTGGAGCGCATTTAGCGCTCGCCCCAAAAACCCCGGTGAAGCTGTAAAGGTCATTAGGACCAACAGCAATTATCAGTACGGAAAAAAAAAACTAATCTTATAACAGCTTTTTATGGACTCAAAAATCCGTTCTGGCAATACAGCGATAGTAAACTGACATTGACTTTTATGTAGGGATATCGGTCAACATCATTATAAAAGTTTATTGACATTTCAAGTAACTGTGAAGTAATTCAAAAGCTCTTCTTGATCCGAATTTGCGGAATCTAAAACTATAAAAACTCAATAGGAAGCAAAAATTCGGTATCGGCCTTAGAAAACTCAGCCAGAAGTAGACTAATCGTGATTTTACAGTTATATACATTTTATTTATTGAATCCATTACGTATTTGGGTTCGGCACGATTCAGAACTAAGAATAAACAATAATTATTTAGGGGTCAAGCGTAGTTGCCGAGTTACGAGAAATGCGCAGTGATACTTCTGAATGATCCGGATACGCATGGATTAGAGCTATTACACTAAGGGGCCAACCATAAATTACGTCACACGTTAAGGGGGAGGGAGGGGGTCAACAAAATGTGTCATCGTGTGACAGGAGGGGGGGGGGGGGGGGGGGGGGGGTATCATATTCGTGACGTCACATGCGTAAATCTAAAAGAAGAAGTCATAAATAATATAAAGGAACGGGTTCAAAGTCCATTGACACAAGATGATTAAATTTTGTATCGTTCAATTGATTGTTTGATTTATTGTTGATTTTATGAAAAAATGTGTTAAATAGAAATATATAAATAATTTTGGAAGTGCTGTTATAATTTAATAATTTCTAAATTTGAAATTGCAAAATATGTGACGTCACACCAGGGGATCACACAAATGTGACCACCTGTGACAAGGATCATGAAATTCGTGTGACCTAATTTATGGATGGCCCCTAAGTATGAAGCATGGAATTAACTATGATCACAGATTAAAAAAACAGTTAGCTATAATCAATGTAAGCTTTGCGAGTAGGTATAGCTTAGGTTTACTGAAATGTTAGGTAAAAGTTTAACTTTCAAATTTTGAAAATGGCCACCATTTTATGGATTCTGCGAAATTTTGGAATTTACCTTTAGATATTAATCTCTATAAAAATAAAAAACTTAAACTTATTTAGTAGTTAACATAACCTAACAATCTGTAAGTTACATGGTGAAAAAATTGCCACTCTATTAATTCAACAAAAATACTAGTAAAGCAACTGTAAATTATTACTTGGCATATGAATTTTGATATAGAATTATGTTCATCTGTCTTCATCATTGGATGCAATACATTCAGTAACTTCAATAGGAACTCTGATTACAAGTAAATTCATAAGTAGGTAGGTCATTTGGCGAAACAAATAATTTGAAAGTTGCCTGGAAGATATCGCTTAAAGCGACAAGGCCGCCTTCTGCACATTGTATTGTACCTTTGTTTATGTTGTATGTTTTGTTTTTGTCCCGGGTGTGCAATAAAGTATATTTATAACATATTTGCTCGTAAAGTGGCTGTAATTACACCAATTTCAATATCGTAATGTATCTCATTACGCACTTGTGCGTTATAGTAATGTGAAACGCACGAGTTTTTTTAAATAAAGTAACATGTACGGTTTTTTAAGATGCTCCGTCTAAAAATGAACGATACTTTTTAAAATCTTAGCAAAGAGTTTTTATGTTAAAAAAGTGGTCAATATTTTATGAATAAAATTAACTTTGGGAGATAAAATATAATAAATAAAGATTTAATTCTTTAATTTAATTAATTTTGACAATAAATTACAACCATTTATCTGTAACAAAAACACAAAAATATTAATTTACTTTATTAGTAATACTGGCTGTTTTTGTACCTTTACCTAAAAAAAGTTGATGCGCGCGCATCGCTAATTTGTGGACAAGTAAAATTATTCCGCGCGCTTTTTCTTTTCGCTGTATTGTTTTTATTTGAAAATGTCGTCAAGTAGTGATGAATTTATTAATTTGACACCGCCACAAGTCTTAAACGCAGCGAAAAAGGCTACTCTAAGCCTCTTGCCTGAAAAATCGACCGATAGATACTTACAAGCGTATCAAAATTTCATCATATGGAAAACAAGCAAAGATGCAAATTCATTTTCAGAAAATGTGTTTTTAGCATATTTCATGGAACTTTCTCAAAAATATAAGTCAAGCTCATTGTGGTGCTACTATTCAATGCTAAAAAGCAACTGGCAACGTAACAATCACTTTTAAAAATTGTTCAAATTTCTATAACTGCTTTAACAAGTAATTAAAGATTTATTCGTTTAAGAAAGTCAAAGTTTTATTTATTTCCTCGTAAATATGTTATAAAACGTCGTATGACATACGTGCGCTTTGAAAATTACAGCCTCTGCTTCCTTATAGCCCTCGCCTACGGCTCGGGCTAGCAATATCGCCTCGGCTGTAATTTTCAACTTACCGCACTTATATCATAATGTACTATTATATTTGTATTTGACTAAGTATCGAAGTAGGTACAGTGCCAAAAAGGGTACACCAGCTCAGCATAATGCTGAGGCAAGCCACAGCGCTGATTTTCAGCTCGCCCCTCAGTGACTGCGCGTACGACACTGTACCGCACCAGATTTTCTGTGTTTACAGCGCTAAATAAACAATTTCAATTTCAATTTTATTTTTCATTAATTTGATTAACCTTTTAACTGCTTTGTCACGGATCCGTATCCGTAACTTGACACTGCATTATCAAAGATCCTTGTCCTACTGAAAGCTCGATTTTGCTTGGTTTCAAAAGGTTAAGTACATTAAAAGTAGTCCGAGAGTCCGTTACTGATAATAATATCTTTTTGAAATCAATGGCTACTGGCCCGGTTCACAAGGCCATTGTTTCTTAGCACAAATTGCCATTTGGTACAAATATTTGCTTCAATTTTGAGGCCAACGCCCATTATTACGATTGTGTTAAAAGTAGTTCAGTAATTAATGTCGAGTCATACGGATAAGCGAATGTAGGTAGATTCAACGATACTGTAAAATACCTATATAATAAGTAAAATCTTAGCTTTTGAAAGTAAGATGAGATGATAATTGAGACTGTCGGTGCCTAGTGGCTAGGACACGGGATTCCCATGCGGGAGATCCGGGTTCGAAACCATGCAGTGCCATGTACCAATGAGTTTTTCGTATTTTTCGAAGACTTACGTACATTTACCGACTGCTCTAACGGTGAAGGAAAACATCGTGAGGAAACCTGCACACTGAGATGACCAGTGTGTAAAATGGTGTAGGCACAAGAGATCCTCAAGGGTCGAAGTGCCGCTTGGGTTATTCCCGGTCCCCTATAATAAGATAAGATAAGTATAATGAACTTTATCAAATTTAATAAAGATGTCAGTAAAGATTTTTGTGGTCGATGGAAACATCTTACGTTACGTGATTTAAAAACGTGCCGCCTAATAGTGTTCCAATATTCTGGAACACTAGCTCATAACTTATTCTTGCATGAAACCTTGTAAGAGACGCGTGACACTCCGCTATCTTGTTCAAATGATGCACAATTTTTACTAGATTTAATGAAATATTATTTACATACCCTGATCAGAAACTAAAAAACCCTCGCCATATTGCGGAATTAAATGGTACAGTCGACTACGAGCTATAGTATACCACCTGTCAAAAACCTTCGATTAAATCTCAACCTTATGCCTGCGGAATATGATACATTTCAGATTCTGAAATTTTGACGTTTTTTGTAGGTGACCTGTGGTCGACTGTACTATTTTTCTCATAGCCAACTCCGTAATACAGAATATAAAACTACCAGTGGCGCCCTCTAGGCAGGGTTTTTTAGGTTCTCGTCGGGGTATACTTACATATACTTCACTAAGCACGATTTAAGAGTGATCCATCCCAAAGGTTCAGGGTGGGACTGATCCAGCAACCAGTGTGAACAAGTTAGTCTAATTTCCAAGCACTATTGAGTTATGTCGCTAGAAACATATTGGAATTTAGTTACCTGTGACGTGAGGTCCATAATGCAGTCGCACAGCGCCTCTGGTAGCGGCGTGAATTGCCCTTGGTACGCAGGCGTTACTATGCAGTCCTCGATGTCACCTGCAGACAACGGAGAGCACACATTATAAAACACAAAAAAATGGTAAAGAGTTGTCTATGGAGCACAATTTAAACGAGTAGGGGAAGGTTGCGGAAACGGTACCTATAGTTATTTACCTGACTTTTCCCTATTTGTTTAGATGTGGACTGATCTAGCCTAACTTTCTGAATTCTCTTTCTGAATGAGTGCTCATCAGTATTAACAAAGGCCCAAAATATACAATATTTCAGCCAGCTTGGAAAATATGCAAACATTCGGCGGTGCAGTAAAATTTTATCTTATTATTAACCGACTTCAAAATAAGAAGGAGGTTATCAATTCGACTGCATGTTTTTTTAAATGTATGTTACCGCATATCTTCGGCATTTATGAATCGATTTTGATGATTCTTTTTTTAATGACAATATACCTCCATGGTGGTCATATATAAATTAGGTCTAGATCTGATGATAGACTCGGAGATGGACAGCGGAAGTCCTCAGCGGGTGACAGCAAGTCACTTGTAATTAGACAGTTGTGAACCTTTTATACTAAAAAGTTAGTAAACATTATAATACAAAAATGAAACCTAGGTGTAGTCGTACCTATAATTATTTGGAGTCAGTGCCAACCACGTGCAACGCGTTGCACTGCCAGTTTTAAGCCGCATAATTATAGGTACAACTAGGTTTCATTTTTGTATATTAGTATTACTCACTTTTTAGTTATTTGAAAGCGGTTTTTAATTCTGATTAATCACACTTGTTTACTTCATATTCTTATACAACCACTATCTAGGTAGGTATATCTGGGAAGTCTAGCATTATAATGCTAAGTTCTTCGTGGCTTTATTAGCTAAATGTACGAGTGTGTACCTATAGGTTGAAGCTTTCAGCTTTTCTTGAGTGCTCCTTCATATTTCACGAAACGCAGCAGCCCACACCAAGGAGAACTGGAACGAAAGCTGCATCTATGCCATCATTGGGTATTTATCTATCTACCCAATCTTCTAATCATCTATTATATCTAAACTACTTCTATAAACCTTCAGTATTCGACGAATTAAATTCTTAGTAACTAATTTTCCAGTTGAAATTCTTTATTTTACTGTGGCGACGCACGACGCGCCACTATGTTTAGTACCTACTCACATCGGTGTAAAACGCGCTATCGAAATTTTCCTGGGACTTCGTATATATACGAGTTCCAAACATCCATAGTTGGACCAGAACATCTGGTCACCAGGCACAACACCCCGCCTGGTGGTAGATCTTCCCTTTTCCCTATCATATAACTGACGTTACGTCATCTCATGTCCTCACATAGCGCGTTCTCCTTCATTACTATAAAGTCAAGTTTAGCCAAAAAAAAAGTTTAGCATATAACTATCTTTGAAACCGCTAAGTAAAAAAGCGGTTAGCGCTAAAACCTAGTTTATCCAAGCGGTGCCCCCTCGGGATTAACCGGGAGTACATAAATTGCATCGCACAATGCAGCGCTATCTCGCGGGACATGCGCTGGACACCGGCCAAATTATACTGCAGTTCAAGTTAGGACCTGACTAGTATCTAAATTATATATTCTTTGCTAGTATACAAGAGAGAGTACTATAAATTAGGGATGTTATGGAGCTTCGACTCCGACTCCGAAAGATGGGAACTTCCGATTGATTTTACATTTCCGACTTCGGCTCCGATAATTTTGAATCGGAGGTTATACCGAAGATTTGTGAGTAAACATATTCAAATATCAATATTTTATTAAATAGTGTAGGAATACATTTATGTATTATTATTTATGTATTCCTACACTACGGCCAGTTCAGCTATAAAAATTAAAAAACGGTTTAAAATTTGAACTTCTTCTGAACATCTCTCTTCTACCTCGGCCTCCGACTCCGGTTCCGACTCCGGTTCCGGCTACGGTTCCGACTCCAGTTCCGACTCCGATAAATAAAACTTCTTGCAAGGCGCTCGGACTCGCTAGCGTTATACGAACAAACCAAATCAAGTACATTTTTACAGTCATTTTATTATTTTGCCACCAAAATAAATAAATTATAAACTCTGCCACCGCTTTATAATATGCTTTGCTAATGCTGAAACTAAAAAAGAAGCGGTGCACAAAACAATCAGCAGCACATCTTTTTAAATATAAATCAACAATAATGTAATTTCAATAGTTATAATAAATATAATAATTATATAATATAATATAATTACATAACTTAAACTTAAAACTATAACTTAAAACACTCTAAGAGGTTCATTGGTAATGGTGGCACGCCTGGGTGCAGGAAAATTTACAACTATAGCAGGAGTCTCGCCCGCCTCATTGTTCACAGACCATTTTGGCACTAAGAGCCTCCTACACAAGATGAGACTGGCAGACAACCCTACCTGTAGAGCCTGCGGTGACACCGTTGAGTCAGTCACTTGCTGTGCGAATGTGACTCGCTGGCTGGAAAGCCTACCCGAAACCAGAGGACTATAGGCTCCTTCCTGTAAACTGTATAGCGTCCTTGATGCAAAGCATGTTTAAGGAACAGGAAAGGGACTAAGGGGTGAGCACAAAAGATTCCTGAGGGTCGAAGTGCCGCTGTGGTTACCCCTGTCATAAGATAAGATAATTATATAACAATTCCAATAGTTTGAATTCAATCATTACACAATGTGCAGAGCTGGAGCTGAATTCAGAACTAAGGTACTTTATAATTTATTTTATAATAACCCTTTTTACATAAGGTCTGTCGGTGTCAGTACTTAGAACTTCCTTCGGGCAATGAAAAATACAGAATATCTGTCTGTCTATCTTTTTAAACAGCTGCAAAAAATATTCGTAATCGCTGGTATCTCGTAACATGTGTCGGTCAAAAAAGTCAATAAACATCGTGAGTTGCTATGTGCAATACATTTTCAGAATCACTACCTATATTCGTACCTACGTATGGTAAACACTGTAAGCAAATACTACTTGGAATTCTTTGTTTTTAACCCCTGCCCCATAGGAAGGCGTATATCTGTTTGTCTGTCGGTTTTTCAGTTTGTCTGTGGCATCATATCTTATCAGCGGATGATCCGATTTGGACGCGGTTTTTCTATTTTACAGATAATTATGTCCAGAGTATTCTTACTTCTCAGCTACATTATGTCAGATATATATTGAACCAGTGGATCTTGGAGTATCTTTGATGGCAGTTGGGAATTAATATTTAAATATCGGACATGTTAAGTCCTCGCTTATGGCTCTGAGGATGCTGTTGTGAGATCTTCGCGCTCTGTCCCAGAAGGACGCTATGCGAGCCCTCACAACAGTAAAGAAATCGGGCACTCGCGCCTCGGCAAATATTCTCGACGCACTGCAATAATGCGGATACTTCAAGAGGATGCAGTACGTATCATTGTACTGCACCCTCATGAAAGCTGTCCTGAAATCCACCCAGAGCTGGCAGGTGTAAAAACACTGGCAGTGGCAATGCTTGTTGTGACTACCTTAATAAGATATGCATTTACTTAATGCACCCATAGTACCTACAAGTTTAGTACAAATAAAAGTAAAAGTAAAAATAAAATTGAAATGAAAATAAACAGAAAATTACATTAATTATTATATTCACCCAAAAAAGGGAATGTTTTAAAACAATACACTAAAATGAATACCTTAAACATTAAACATAATAGAAGTGAGTTTCCTACTTTTTATTCGCAGTTTGGTGCATCTTCAGCCAGTGTCCATAGAACCTATTTCTATAGATATCCTGACCGACATCTGTTAAAAGTCCGTTGTTTGTGTCACATACCCTCTGCCAGAACATCTCTCCATCTCATCCAGAGTATGAATGTAATATCTACTGGTTGCCCTAAAAAAAATTTATACATGCTTTACTTTTGCTCAGGTATTAAAAAGAGTTCGTAATAATGAGTTATGTATGACCTAAATAGAACCTATGTTCTTCCTATGTATACTGCCTGAATGAAAGCTTATCTCCACCAGTCCAGGCGAGGCTTGGTCCGTTCAGCTCAGTGAGTTCGGTTCAGTGCAATACGGAAACAATAGTAATGCGCTCTGTTCTGTAAACACCACTGTAATTTAATACGATTGTAACATAAGGATTTATGTGAACGAATATCTGAGTTACAACCATTTCCCATATAACTCTAAATTTAAAATTTAATAAACCCCGGTCTCATCATTGAGGAGATCCCCTTATTTTTTCCGGGTCATCATCAGGATCTGGGGGTATCTTTGATGTCAGAATGGCATCTCTGGAACGGTAACAGTTAGGTGGTTCGAGTTTGAACTCAAATGCTTGGGATCATGGTGCCCTTCCCACATTTGGAACCTTGGATAACCTGATGATGACCACGAAATAGTAAAGATACTCCATAGTGGTAAGTCGGCAGATTCTTATATTTTTAATTTAGTTATTCAGCCTTCAAATTATTGAAAGGGTGATCTGGAATAGATAGCTCTTAGACAAAATATGAGACAGCTCATATTGTTTCAATTACTTACGAGCTGTCATTGACATTATAACTATACTAAGTTTATATGAAATAAAATCTATTCTTACTATATTCTATTATTTAACGTTATTTCTAACGCTCTGCGTCTGCGCTGGAAGTCCCATATTCAATTTCAGTTTACAACTAATACCCATTATTATGGGCAAAGCTGGGCACATGATTTACCTAACACGTTAGTTAAGTATGAACACAAAATACCAGGAACGCAGGAATGTTAATGTGTTAAATATAAAATCCAGCTCTTGACTAAACTAATGAGGAAGTACAAGCCGTTATGTCCCTCGGCCACTCCTGCGCAGATAATGGCTTAGAAGTGTCTTTGCCTTATACAAACGAGGTGAGTGTTACAGTGTAGCTGTTGTTAGGTTTGTGTCCAAATAAAGGTTGATTTATTAATTGATTTACTGTTCTATTTATTAAATTAATGATGGAATTATGTGGGTAATTGAAAATAATAACATTCAGTACGACCAAAGTGCTCTAAAAATTTTGTAGGCTCTAAGACGTTTGCTATAATTATTCAATATTTCAAGTATCCTCGAGATAGATTATTTGTCCATATTCTCTTATTTATATTGTTGCTTAATATTAATTTATAGAGATTATTTTAATCTTATGTTTGTTTAAAAAAAATTGACCCCTTTTTCCGGTTTATGTGCATAATGACCAATTGTATATACGCAATACGCATAACGAACATATAGTCCATTTCAGGTGATCCCTGAAAATCAGCGCCGCAGTGCTAAAAGCACTACGGCAACAGGCTGAAGAAGTCCCCTTTGTCCGGTGCTGCACACCACCTTCATCAAACTTAATTACTTTTGTTTTTTTATTTTTATCTTATATTTGTTTAAAATTATTTTTATCTGCTGTACTTAATTGTTTGTATGTGTGCGCTATTGGAAATAAACTCTCTTTCTTTCTATATACACAGATATATCTGACCAATACGCAGAACGATTAAATACATACGTAGAATACTTATATTGATCATTCTGCGTGTAAACGAATTTTCCATATTTACAATACAATACAATACAAAACCATTTATTGCACGCAAATACATATTACACGTACATATCTTGCCCTTACAATGTTGTACATAAACTAATTTGTGGCAACAAGGAAGCGTGTTCAGCTTATCCTATGGACGGAGTCCACAGCGCTGATTTTCAACACGTCCCTATTTTCTTTTCTACCAACATTAAAACAAAATACCGTGACACAACGAACACAAATACTCAAGATATTTTTCAAACTTCTCCGTATGTTCAACAAGCACATATTTACTTGTTCTTTACCGCAAATTGCCCGTGAGACGTTCATTTGTTTTACTTTGCAGCTCAAATAACTATCTATTAAATCCAATTTCCTCGTCGACGTAAGCAAAGTCTATTTACCTACACGTAAGGCATCTTTCATACGTAAGGCTTTTCGTTGCAATGCATGGGGAAGATTACGAAAGTCTATTTTTTATTGTAATGTATATCTTATCTTAACTTATCTTATGATAGGGCCAGGAATAACCTCAGCGGCACTTCGACCCTTGAGGATCTTTTGTGCAGGTTTCCTCACGATGTTTTCCTTCACCGTTAGAGCAGTCGGTAAATGTACGAATGTATTATATAACAGTCAAACTTCAGTGAAAAAGGCAAAAAAAAGAGACCAACTAACCACAAAAATATTCAAGGAAATTTTTAATTTACTTTTCCTGATTTTGTGTAGAATAAAGTGTGTCTATCTATCTATCTATCTATCATATTTTAACAAAACAGACATTGTAATATCTTTAGAGATCATAAGTTACAATATTAAATAAGCAATACTTTGTAGAATTGATCCTACATCAACAAATTAGAGAAAATCGTTGCAAATAATTCCGCGACCAGGATTTGAACAAAATGAGCTATCGCGGCACATCCTGCCGGATTCAACAGTTTTGTTAAATGCATAATAAATAAAAATTACAAAACTACCGTTCAAAATAGGTACCATCGATTCTTGGTTTGGCACTGAAATAGTAAAAGCACAATGAATGATTCATCATCAACCTATTAATGTCCCCACTGTTGGCCTTCCCTTGCACAAGGGGGTACGAGCTATGATCCACCGAGCGGGCCCAGTGCTGATTGGTGGATTTCACACGCCTTCGGAAACTTTTAATTTCCTTAGACATGCAGGTTTCCTCACGATGTTTTCATTCACCGTTAGAGTAGTAGGCAAATGTACTCGTACGTAAGTCTTCGAAAAATTCCGAAAGACTCATTGGTACATGGCATTGCATGATTTCGATCCCGGACCTCCCGTATGGGCCACTAGACAACCGACGCTCTATGAATGAATGATTCAGAAATCACAAATTCCATGTCATGTAAGTAAAGAACACTTTCTCACTTCTTTCACTCCACAGATTAGGTTTAATTCCATAAGCCTTCCTACATTAATTATGTGAACCCCAGTTTTTGTTCCACGATACAGTAATAGTGTAGTCTTTACTTCCTCGATGCATATCGTAATTGCGTCGCTGCAAAAAATCTTGCGTGTGGAAGGTGCTTTAGCTAAGTCTTAGTTAGACAGTTTACCCAGTATGGGTGAGGGAAATCGTTCCGAGTTATCGGCGATATTATTGCCGTATTAGGTCTTATCGATTGCTTTGAGAATGAGGCAATTTTCGCTTTTATGCTCTTTATTTGCGGTGACAGGAAGTTCTATTATCGATAATATCGGTTAAGTAAGTTGGTATAAATAATTTTATACACATAGATAGAGAAGGAAGCCAAAGGAAAAAGTTTGGTAGCTGACATTTTTACAGAAAATTATACTCTCTTGCCGTGTTGCTACCTGATTTTTACCCGACAGCAACACGAAACTTTTTTCTTTGGCTGTATAAAAAGTTGTTTTTATGCAGCACATTTAAATGTACACAAAATGCATACTGTTAACTGTACAATAATTATATAGATTCTACAATAAATATATAAACTCTACAATAAATATACTTAATTATGTTAAATTACGGTATCGGTTACCAATATTTTACAAAAACTAAATTTATTACAAATTCTAACTTATGCGTTTTATGTTCAATTTTGCATATTGCTGCAAAATAAATTAAGGTAACCACTTTCGGTTCCTGACTAGAATTCCACTGTACTCATCACGTAGACCTGGGTGAATTTTTTGAAACGTGCACATAGCGTTTTTAGCATGTCCCACAACTTTAATGACAATTTTAAAATCATTTAGCGTAGTTATGGTTTCAAACTATTTATTTTTAACAAGCAAAGGGACTAATTTATTTTATTTTGCAAAAAATATATTAATATCGCTACTAATAGAACAAAATGGACAATAAATTCCACTAAGTACTACTGTTCAGTAATGCCGTCTTGCACGAACCGTTTTCTCTCGGGTTAACCCTAGCCCGATGTCAATTTTGTATGAAATCCATAGACAATTCGCGAGTTAACCCAGGGTAAACTTTTCGCGCAAGCGGGCCCAAGTGACTACTCTGTACTTTGTGAATCCATGATCATAGTGTCGCTGAATAAAGGTAGAAACCGTAGGAATGATTACTGCTCAGCCTTTGAAAGAGAAAATTATTTTTTACTAATTATTTTGTCCCTATTTTTATAGGACAGCCAATAATACTCAGCCCCATATGGACACTAGACATGGCTTGGGACGACGCCATACCAGCGCAGATTTAGGTTACCTGAGTGCCTTTTGTTTAGCGGCCTGAAGTTAATTAGGTTTGATGGTATGCGCCAAGTTTTTGTTCTAATATAAACCCATCCAAGAATATAATATAGGTAGAGTTGTCAAGTTGTTTGTTGTTGTTGTTTGATGTCTACCGGCATGCGAAGAAAGACCTTTTTCGGCCACCTGCAAAAAGGATCCCTATATGAGTTTCCAAGGCTGATCCTTGACGGCAAGATCGCGGGGAAGAGAGATCCAGGACGCCCTCGGCGCAAATGGCTGGATGATATCAAGGAGTGGACCGGACTGAGCTAACGTGATCTGAAAGACGCAGCGTGGGATCGCAAGCGTTTTTGCCTACTGACCTCCAAAATTCAATTTAAAGATGGCACCCGATGATGACAGTTGTCAAGAGGGTGTCATTATAATCAGCGTTGAGATCACTATGAAAAAAAATCACATAAATTTCATCAACATGGTGGCGCACTCTTTATAAACTATGGTCAGTTCAGGCTTTAATTTAATAGATAATATAACCTACTCTTTGTATACCAGTATCGGCAAGAAATTGGTAGGTACTTATAAGGACAAGTAGCAATTTTATGCACGTAAACTCTTTAGTGATCCTTCGTACACATAAGTGCAAATTTAACAGCACCCCATTTGCAAGCGGCACAATAAAGATGGACGCCATGTAGGAGGTTATAGTTCGAGAGGATGTTACAAAGATTCACAATGCAGTGCAGTGCAACGTGCAGTTTGAGCAAAGAATGTGAAAATTATCACACGTATTTAGGACACACAAAGGATCATTTGAGATTAGAGCCCAGGCAGATCACTGCTCCTCTGCGAGGTGGTCAAAGAGTCCCTACTCCACGCTCCAGTAAAAAAAATATAACGACATAGTTACACCTAACAGGGCGGTTTTGGTATCGTATTTGTATAAATAAAGGATGACTATTTAAATAAAAATTATTGAAACAATATTGTCACTATTCCGTTGAAGAAATTCGAGAAAATTAAAACAATGTAAAACTGATAACAAGAATTTAGATCTGTTATCGTCGATAACGTTAAAAGTAATGCATATATAATTACATAAAAAATACTCTTAGAAAGCAATATTATTTTAGATTTTAAAAAGATACACTCTTAATATCATTATCTCATAATAAGACTTTGCTAATTTTCACATTCTTTGCTCGCAGTGCATGGTTTTGCAATAATCTGCCCAGCTGTTAGGTGTCGAATGGCAATCGAACTTGCATTCGTTCATTTGTCGGTATGTCAGATGTGTGGGACTGGCCAAGGCTGAGAATACAGCGGATATATAAGAACAGGAATAAAGGATAGTTTTCACAGAAATACCAAAAACAAAACACCGCTATTTCTTAAATTTAAAACATTTAAATGTGGGAAATCTGGATGATTTTGTAAGCTTTCCAATTTAATATAGTACAGAAATATTATTTTTAATGGACAGCGTGCATAAAATGAATAAAAGTTAACGAAGTGATCTTGACCCCTTGAGGTCAAGAGGTGGGTCAAATCAGTCACAGATGAATGGCATAGCTCTTTCTACAAGACACTGGGTATGTACTCTATGAATTGTTTTTTTTAGATCTAACTTCATGTTTTCCATCAACATTTTTACATAGAAGCTATGAATTAAAGCCTGAACTGAAGTAGCCTTTTCTTTTGCTCTTAACATCAGTGCAGTCTATTTGCCCTCTTGTCCTGATTATCGTCTCGTGTGGAAATTGAATTATAGTTAGCTTTTTCTAGCGGAATAACGCTATTCATTTAGGTCCCATTCATTTCACACCTCTTCAATTCTTATCAGATCGGTCGGATTTGTTATCGTTTGCAATTGTAAATTATCTAGATTTGGTTATTGTTGCCCTCCCAAACAATAACCAAATCTAGATGATAATAATCCGAGGGCGAATGGCGGGTCTGTCTTCCCTCAATAATTTTTATAAGTGTACCTACACTTAAGCAATAAAACGTGTGCACTTCACTTTACACTACCGATCGAACTTGTCTTTCCATTGTTCATTTTATTTAACAACATCACCACGTGGGCAGTGGCTCCGAGTCGTAAATACCACAGTTTACAACCCGACTCGCGGTCTCGCGGTGCAAAAAATAAAATAAAATGTTTATGTGTTTCCTTTAAAGTGGCCGCAATTGTATTCGTTACGTCATCAATGGACGTGTTTTCAGTGAGACAGATTGGATGTTTGTTACAGTTGTTGTTGTTTTTTTTTAAGGCAAAGGGAACTGAGCCCATACAGCCATGTCTGATGTAAACAACTCTTGCAAGTCTTCATTAAAATGCTGGTGTGACACATTTCAATGCTATCTGGGAGAATCTTCCACGCTTCTGCACCATCCGAACCAAAGAAGAAGGCGTCCCGGACGCAGTATGGCTCTTCAAAATCCAGCCAAGTACGGATCGGGCTGCAGCGTCTTATTTGACCTTACTTCATTGTCCCACACATTAATCACATTTTGTAGACGTTCTTCGAATAAAAAACACCGTTCTTACTTGAAAAGCACTACTGTAAAACAATTTGCAAGACAACGAAAAAAAGCTGGTGTGGACGCGACAAAAGCGCGGGAGAAACTCGACATGTATGTAGAGTAGATGTTACTTTTTTTTTAATTAATGGCATTTGGTATTGTGTTTTAAGGCACTAGATGTTATTTATTAAGTTACGTGGAAACGCTGCCAGCGTGATGGGCACCTTCCCGCCGGGTGCGACTCAGGGTTGTTTAATAGATTAAGGATTTTGACACATGTAATATGTTTATATTATGTTTTAAAGTTATTACTTATAAATTAAAATCCGCAATCAATCTTTTACGTTTAAAAAAGTTTAAGTTTGAGTTTGATAAAATGCAAATGTAGGTAAGTAAAAGGTTTTGTTTTTGGTGTGCATTATTGTTTTTAGGGATACGGGTAAGACTCAATCTATTAAAGCGTCGGTGGCGTCGTGGCTAGGACGTCGGCCTCCCGGTCCGAGTTCGAAACCAGGCATTGCCATGTACCAATGAGTTATTCGGCTTTTTCGAAAGTCTTACGTACATTTACCTGCTCTGACGGTGAAGGAAAACATCGTGAGGAAACCTGCACACTGAGATAACCAGTGTGTGAAATGGGGAAGGCAATGGTAAACCACCCCATTAAATCTGCAACGATAGTCGTTCTATGTGATTAATTCCTTAAAATGATCACGACCCTCAGCAACGAGGAACACGACTTAGAAGAAGAAGAGTAAGACTCAATTAGTGCATCGTCGCCCTTTTTCTTCCCGAACTTGCCGGACACCGTGTGTCTAGATATTTATTGTGGTGAGCATTATATTTGATTCACAAAGTAATAGAGTTGTCAAGAGGATGCTTCTGGTGCTTTTATAAACGTTATGGAGATAGCTTTGCCCCACCCGATAGTAGTTCACACACAGCACCTACATACGACCCGCTTCTGGCGCTTACACGCGCTATCGGCGTATTCCAGGCCGCTTCTCCCCGACCCCTCCCTCCCCAGCGACGTCCTAAGCCGAGGTCCGTACCCACCTGGGTGCCCTTAGGCAGTCGCTTCTAATAGTAGTTTTTAAGTCCTCCTCTAGGCTGGAGCGCACTTAGCGCTCGCCCCAAAAACCCCGGTGAAGCTGTAAAGGTCATTATGACCAACAGCAATTATCAGTACGAAAAAAAATATATAAAAGGAGATAGCTTTAAAACAATTTGTTTAAATAAAATTCCGCAACATAGACTCTAATAATTTAATTTTAATCTAATAATTTAGTTTTAATAATCGATATTATATTTTTGTTTGCCACACCCATTGGGTAAAATCGTGTTGAAACCTACGTATATATTTATAAAACCTACAATGTACCTACACGCGATTTATGGCAAAAAAATGAAATGAAATAAAGACCTGGTCGAGCAGGCACAATAAAAGACATAATAAATAAAAAATAATAAAAAATAAGTAAGGGCTTTACATACCTATAATTTATTGTCTTTTTATACATTGGGGCCTTGGAAATTATGATAATTTCATGAGTTAACTAGATAAGTAGGTCTGTAATCTACTTACGTAGTACATACTCGTATATCTTAAACAAAACCTCTTAAAACAAACAACATTTATATAAAGCTGTCTAAAATAGCACTAAAGTCGGATTCAATAGACTTGTTCATAATGTAAACAAACCTATCCTTGATGCTTGCTTGCTAATCGTATGTCTATTTGTTCAGGCCGCCCGTAGGCATTTGACATGGCTTAACTACTGCTGTCGAACGACAACAACCGGGACCGACTGCTTAACGTGCTTTCCGAGGCACGGAGGAGCTCAAGTGAAATATGCCACTAACGGTTACCCATCCAGGTACCGACCGCGCCAACGTCGCTTAACCTGCACGATCACTTTCGGACCGTGCTCGCAACTAAGCTACGAGCTCCTCACTTCCTTGATGACGATGAACCATAGCTTAATTCAAGTGGAATTCACTTTTTTTGTATCCTAAAATATACGATGAAATATTAATAAAACATGGATAATTCATCAAAAACCATCTACAACGCCATTATGGTGGTTTGTTTACATTATGAACAAGTTCTATTTAATCCGAAATATTAATGTAATTTTGATGGAAATTATTAAGTAGATACTTGTACTGACTAATGTACGTAATGAAATACTTCATAACAAAATTTAATTTAATGAATTATAATTAAGTTTAACATCATTACATTATAGTAAAACATGACTTGCGAAGCAGAAGCGGCCAAGGCCCTACAAGCGGGTCAATTTTAATGATATAGAGAATTAATGATACGCCCAATAAACAGTAAATCATTGTCATTATTATAGATATTATTACATTAACGTTCAAACATAATCGTTAATTTGTTTTGTCTGCCGTAAATTTTGATCGGTAATGGGTATGGAAGATGATTGATTTTGTTACTTAGATGTTTATTCAATCACAGATACTATGAAGCAATGAAGGTATTTTAGGGTTATAATAATCAGAATCAGTCCACAGATGTTTTGCCGTTTCAGGGGTTGGTAAATAAGTAAGCAGACAAGAATCGTCTTTATGAGATATCTACTAAACTAAGAAGAAGAAAAAAACTAAAGACTTTTAATATTTTATCTTTAGTTTTTTTCTTCTTCTTAATTTTAATTTTAGCTTTAGTATTATTATAGATTTATCATTGTGTATCTTAGGACGTTAGTTAATAAAGATATCTACTTTTTGTGCCAGAGAAACAGAAAGAGTGTTCACACCGAAATTCTATTTGGACACCATTGGATTCTGCTGACGCATAACTCTACCACTGCCACCTTTCGATTTACTGTCGATCGGACAAAAGTACCTCGGGAGGAAATTATGTTCGATCGTTGTATTTGACAGTTGAAGCGTTTTGTTACCTATATATGTTATATTAGAATGCACGAATACGTTACTGTTCGATCAGTCGTTGAGTCGATCGGAACTTAACTGAAATTGGATCGTTACTGGATAGTAGCATACGAAACACGTCATAACGATACAGTTTAGATTCTATTTAGTTACGTTGTATTTAGTGGAATCGATCTCCTGCTCTCAATATAAGACCATATATGTGGGGACACACGACGCGCGCCACTACGATACAGTACCTACTCACATCGGCGTAAACCGCGCTATCGAAATTTTCCTGGGACTTCGTATATATACGAGTTCCAAACATCCACAGTTGGACCAGCACATCTGGTCACCAGGCACAACACCCCGCCTGGTGGAAGATCTTCCCTTTTCCCTTTCATACAACTGACGTTACGTCCTCCATGTCCTCATCATAGCGCGTACCTACAATTGGTGACCCCTACTACGAACACTTAATTGTATTGGATCGTACCTACAATTGGTGACCCCTACTACGAACACTTAATTGGATGGGATCGTTCCTACAAGTACAACAAATAAAAATAAATTAAACTAAACACTACATGCGAACTGCCTTACTCGTAACTGCAACTTGGTTTAAGTTAATGTCACTTCACTTCAGTTAAAAGCACGCAATAAACTAAAGTTACAACTTTTAAACGATTCATTTGCAATTCCGCCGTTCCGAAGCAAATTCTTGCTAAACGGTTAATATTCTTACTTGGCTCATTTGCATTATACAATATACATCCAATACATGAAAGAAACAAGCATGGCCGTCCCGAATGGAGCGAGTAAATTTTATACCAGTGTCTGGTATTCTTACGGGTGTTGAGAGCCAAAGCGAGCAAGGTGCAGTCCGTTCGTTCGTTCAGGTTCATCCGTGCAGTCACTGAGGGCCAGGTGAAGATCAGCGCTGTGGCTTGCCTCAGCATTATGCTGAGCTGGTGTACCCTTTTTGGCACTGTACCACACCAGATGTTATGTGCTGCATGTATTAAACTTTGTATACTTCTGTATTGTGTTCTACATTCTGGTGTTTACAGCGCTAAATAAACGTTTTTAATTTCGTTTCAATTTTAGGTGTATAATATAATTTCGTTCACCCTTCCAGATCGACATTGACTTTTATTATGTTACGAAGCGGTGGTAAATGTACTTTTAGGGCATTTATTTACAATAAAAAAAATACTTTGGGTCAGAAATATATGAAATAGACATACATTTCGTCATCATCATCATCAGTCTATTAATATCCCCACTGTTGGGGCACAGGCCTCCCTTTGCACAAGCGGGTACGGGCCATGATCCACCGAGTGAGCCTAATGCTGATTGGTGGATTATACACGCCTTCGGAAATTTTTCATTTCAGACTTACATTTGTTTGTAATATTTACAAACTATTACAGCACAGAGCCAATTCAAAGTTGTAGATGGTCATCATAAACATAGCATTAAGTATAAAATAAAGGTGATTAAGTAGGTAGTTATGGTAATCGACGTCAGTCATCATTTCTTACAGAGGATACTATTTTTTCTTTCATCCAAGTTAAATACGTGTAAATAAAAAAGAGGGTATGTGAAAACTTACAAAAATAAACCCGAGCGCGTTTGATGTCGAATGGAGCCGAGTATACCCGATTCAGCGTCACCGACTCGAGCGTGACGGTTCAGTTTGGTTCACTGTTCAGAAAGACTGCAAGGTGCGCCTAAAGAAGTTTTCACGGATCATGGACTTCAATAAAAAGAAAATTGTTCAAATATCTGTCATGGTATAATTGTGTTTTGATTCACGTACAAGAAGAACTTGTTGTATGCTTGTTGCATCCCTACAACTGTACTTGATACTGACACTATTCCAGCTGTGGGCGCTTGCTTTTTACCTTCTGATCTAACAAATAAATGACTGGAATAGTTTGCGTGATCGGAATAATTTATTCGTGCGATTTTTTTATTTTTTTACAAATTAGCATGATTGTTACTGCAAATGGTTTCAATTAAGGGAAATATTTTGTAATTTTTTTGTGGGAATACACGTCAATCAACTTCTCGTAACGTTTCGCCCATCAGCTTTTATAGCTTACCTCTTTATAGAAACACAATGTAGTTGCTTTCAGGGGCTTTCCGTTAGTCATATTTGAACATTTATGAAGCTAGTTTCAGGTTTAGACAAAATGTCTAATGGCATCTGTTTAAAATTAACAACGAGTATCATGTCGACCCATTCGCAATTTCAATGTAAAGTAAAGTAAAAGTAAAATACACTTTATTGCACAAATAGAAAACAACAAACAAAAGATAGAAAAGGAAATAGTGAAGTACAAATTAGGCGGCCTTATCGCCTCTAGCGCGATCTCTTCCATGGAACCTTTGGGCAGAGGAAACAATTTATGTATTTATGTTTGTGATTTATTTATGTATGGACAATGAATCGGTTTAGCGTAAGCAATTTTAAAAAAGGTTACCCATTTCCACGTAACTCTTTGTTAACCGCTGCCTATTCTTTATCCCCTCCCCCCACCCCCTGAAATTGTTTAAACAGCGACCTTCCACCAACATTTCACGGGCATTGAGGCACTTTTGGGTGAGCGCATGCGACTAGAAACTCATAAACTCCCTGGAACCGCTGATCCTGGCTACGGGCCTGGTCATGTCATGAGAGATACATCGCGTGCAGACCACTAGCACCGAGCTAGGCTGAGTCAGCCGTATTTCGACCAGCATTGCACGATACTCTAATTGCTAAGTTTTACTTTCTTTGGATCATATGGGCTACGTGAAAGCTTTTTCAAGCGAAGATACGAGTATGTTACAACGTCAACGTCTGCTGTTTTATAAATAGGTAAGTATTATAATATATACTACAGGTTGAATGTGGTAGGTACCATAACATCACACCTTCCTCCTCACCTGAAAACTTTAAATTGTACATACAAGAGTGTGGATGGTAACTCTTGTTTCGCGGCTGTCGCGGCGCGATTAGCGCGCGAGTGAAGAGCGGGCTTAAGGCAAAGATAAAATACTAAAGTTAGAAGACACCTAAATTTTAAAGTTTTCGAGCCTTCGCGGTCGCGTGTGGCGGCTTTCCCCGTCCGGTGTCGGATGTTGTCTCGCGACAAAGGAGTCGCGGAGCGCGAACGCGAACCCATCCACACTCGTGGTATTTTCTCAAAACGCGCGAGACGCGTTGACGTGATTAAAATTAGCGTTTCCTAGAGTAATCAGATGACTGATGATAATCAGTACCACTATGAACATTCCTGTGGCTGTTGAAGAAAAAAAGGACCCAATAATGTCAAATTACAGAACCTACATAGCGTCACGGTACCAGCAGCAGTTTTGTCGGCATTCATTCTTGTTGAGCGCGCGAACTAGACTGCGAAAAGTTGCGAGTGTGGCGGGATATGTTGTCGTGCCGAGTTCACGGGTGAATCGCGGCCAAATGTCGCGGCCGCGGTTCGCGGGCGAGTGTAGAGTCTTAAACAATGTGCACTTAAGGCGACCACACACAAATACTATAAAGAATGATCGAAAGCACGAGTTGCACTACGGAGTGTAAAGTTTCTTTGAAAACTACTTGTACCTAAGGCTTTTTCCTGGGACAGACCATTCGGTAAAAAAGCGTTCGATTTGTTGAAATTATTGTTTATCTTTTTCTCATGAAACGAAGCATTTTTTCCCACAGTCAAAGTACAAAAAGTAGCACTTATTAAATAAAACTATATTTCGATCACTATGGTCACGTAAATAATAGCTATCTTTGGTAAACGCTCTCTATGGGTGGCAATGGGCATCCATAGCAATTATAATAGAATCGGTTAAGTGTGAGTCTGGCATCGCTATATAGGGATCTGTACGCTGTTTGTAAGTACTAAGCTAAAAAAAGCTTTGCCTTTTTTTACTCACAACTTACAAAGTATAACAGACGATATGTAATTGTATACAGGGTGTAACATTAAGAACGGTCAGTATGGGAAAGTCTGAAACTATAAGACATACGAAGATCTGTTCTTAGGAACCATGTCATCAATTTTAGTAACAAGAAAAACTGTATTCATACATTTTTTTAAAAACCTGTACTCAGCCTGGGAATCGAACCCGGTGGTTTTCAAAAAAATCCAACACTATTTCTGTTTAGATATCGAATGTGTAGGTCTTAAAGAATAAATGTTAGTATGAAACGTGATGTTTAAAATTAATAAAACGCATTGTTTCCATATCTTTTAATTTATTTTAGTAGGTGTTCGAAATGACTACCATTTTGTAAAATACAACATTCAACTCGTTTAGGTAACGATCTTACTATTGAATTTTGTATCTTCAGGTGGTGAATTTGCGTTAAAATTGTCTCTATGGCTGCTTTTAGGTCTTCAATTGTGTCGTAGCTTGTTTTGTACACTTCATCCTTAACGTAACCCCACAAGAAATAGTCTAGTCTAAAATAAATTAAAAGATAGTAATTAATAGTCTAGTCTAAAATAAATTAAAAGATATGGAAACAATGCGTTTTATTAATTTTAAACATCACGTTTCATACTAACATTTATTCCTTAAGACCTACACAGTCGATATCCAAATAGAAATAGTGTTGGATTTTTTTTCAAAACAACCGGGTTCGATTCCCAGGCTCAGTACAGGTTTTTTTTAAAATGTATGAATACAGTTTTTCTTGTTACTAAAATTGATGACATGGTTCCTAAGAACAGATGTTCGTATGTCTTATAGTTTCAGACTTTCCCATACTGACCGTTCTTAATGTTACACCCTGTATATTGCCACATTATGAGACACTGTGTGCAGCTGGCAATCGGATGGATCTCTGTGCTGGTTGGCTCCTGTACAGTGCCTAATCTACTCACACCTACCTCAAAATACTATTATATCTACTAACATAGTTTTTAAGTTAAAATTGTTACTAACATTTTTGGACATTTTTGTCTGTTAAATAAATGAATTTAATTTAATTTATTGCAGTACTTAATTTTAGATATTATTTTGGCTAATATTCTAGCCAATTTTCAAGTTCTAGTGACAATACGGTTCATGATATTTTGAAGTCTGTACCTTGTCCCGTTTACGAACTATAGTCCAGAGTTTATAGAACCGCGTGAGATGACACACGGACGGACGGCCGAGCGACAGCAATGGGGTTCCGTTTACGCTATCGGGGTACGGATCCCTAAAATAACTCTATGGCCATGGCCTTGGCTAATCCATGGAATGGGAAAACTTTGCTTTTTAAACGAATTTGCTGAGAATAGAATAGATATTGGTACGTGACAATTTCACACCTTTTAAGGTGCACGTCCATCAGACTAGGATGAGAGGAAAAAACCAATAAATATGATGAAGCGATTCTATAAAAAATATATAAGGAAATCAAAAATCCTTAAAAATTATGAGTATTTGGCAATAAATGTATTTCTATTCTATTCTATTGGCGGATTATTTTCTCGCTCACCGCTTCGTATCCTCTCATAACTCTGGCAGCATGCTGGCAGCCATTAGAGCTTTTACTCGAGTCATGCTCAAGACGTGTGACAAACACAGACGCTTGTGTGAAATCACTTGACTTTACTTTACTCCGTGGTATTACTTAAAGTAAATGTTTAACATAGAAGACTAGGCAATAGCAGTGTTTCACGAATGTAAAGTTTTCTTTCAAAGTTGTTATTTGGTAAGTATGATTTACCAAAGAGTTTTTCGAATTTTTGAAGACTTACGTACATTTACCGACTGCTCTAACGGTGAAGGAAAACATCGTAAGGAAACCTGCACACTGAGGTGACCAGTGTGTAAAATGGGGTAGGCACAAAAGATCCTCAAGTGTCGAAGTGCCGCTGGGGTGATTCAAAGACTTACGTACATTTACCGACTGCTCTAACGGTGAAGGAAAACATCGTGAGGAAACCTGCACACTGAGATGACCGGTATGTGAAATGGGGTAGACACAAAAGATCCTCAAGGGTCGAAGTACCGCTGGGGTTATTCAAAGCTAACGTACATTTACCGACTGCTCTAACGGTGAAGGAAAACATCGTAAGGAAACCTGCACACTGAGATGACCGGTGTGTGAAATGGGGTAGACACAAAAGATCCTCAAGGGTCGAAGTACCGCTGGGGTTATTCAAAGACTAACGTACATTTACCGACTGCTCTAACGGTGAAGGAAAACATCGTGAGGAAACCTGCACACTGAGGTGACCAGTGTGTAAAATGGGGTAGACACAAAAGATCCTCAAGGGTCGAAGTGCCGCTGGGGTTATTCAAAGACTTACGTACATTTACCGACTGCTCTAACGGTGAAGGAAAACATCGTAAGGAAACCTGCACACTAAGATGACCGGTGTGTAAAATGGGGTAGGCACAAAAGATCCTCAAGGGTCGAATTGTCGCTGGGGTTATTCCCGCCCCCCTATAATAAGATAAGTTAAGATAAGAAGTATGATTTACAAATCGTCAATAATTAACAAATTTATCGGGTCGGTCGCTAGTAAATTATAAACGAAGATTGATTATTTACTAAATCATCAATAAAACTTTCTTTTAATAATATTACCACCCATCATTTAGTAATTTACTTAATTATAGCTAGTAAAATTAGATTCACTATATGATAGAGTTATAAACACAGATGGGTACAAAAACTCGTCTAATTACTCCAGGAGAGGAGAAATTCTCCGGATTTCCTAGCTACCTTCATAAGGAAGAGTAAATAAACAAGTTACGTAACTGTTATAATGTCTCTGTAACACAATCCTACATAATTTTAGCTTCATCTAAGTATTACCTCTACTATGACAAATTCTCATTAAATTCTCGAAAGGGATTTCCTAACTCTCGTAAGAGAGTTAAATCTACATTTATAGTAGATACTGCAAGTAACTTATAAAATAGACACTGTAGTTCACCCCTCCTTCAGTTTCTTAATCTTTAAATAGTAGAATATTACTACTTAGTCGTTTGTATAAATGGAGAATCATTGTACAGTGGAAGACACATCTGTCTCTGGCGAACTATAGCGAGCCGCATAATGGACAGACATTCACTCTTTATTCCTATCCCATTTCTCTCCAGTTTCAATTGTTATCTATTTATTTATTTGTACTTTTCATATTATTTATCAACAACTCACTGTGCTATTCTATGTACGTTTATATTTTTGTTTTCGTCCCCGACTGCCGTTTCGCCCGCGATGTTTTCGTCCTGGCACAGCTGAAAACCAGCGCTGTGGTTCTGCCGTACCGGTCGGATCGCAGCACAAGCTAAGCATGTGTATTTTGAACATTGTGTTGTTTTTTCATGTTAAGTCTTTTTAGTCGAATCCTGTATAATGTAATGTTGAATAAATGTGTTTTTTTTTCCTGTCGCAAGAAGTTATTGTTATGTTTCCTTGACTATGAATGTGTCAAATTATGTTGAAGCGACAAAGTAGCAAAGGTTACACCTTGATGTGTCTTCCACTGTACTTTACTTACTTAGGAGCATAGAGATTGTTATTTTAATATTGAAGACAAATTATAACAGCTCCTTTATCCACAATTTAGTATCGATAATGTTAATAAATTGCGGATATTTTTATTAAACCAGTAGAGACGTAAAAAGGCTGATGACGATATCCAATTAGACTAGTTGGCATTTTTAACAAAATTGTACCTTCCTATCTCACAAATACCTAAGTTGTAATAAAAATTTGTTATGTGATAATGCAGTGAGTTCCAATAGTACCTCGCCAAGCAGGCCTGCGGTTGTGCGACGGGCTATTTGCTTAGTGGTTCAGAAGGAAAAACTGGTTGCACGCAAATTGCAACAAATAGCACTAGCCCTCTTTGTGATCTGTGCGTATGCGCTTAATAAAAAATAAAATAAAAATAGCTTTAACGTATTACTTACTTACTTACTTACTTTTAACTTACTTTTATTTCCAAAAAGATTACATCTTTTTTCGCTTTTTTTTATTTAAACTTTGTAGGTGATCTTGATGATCTCAGCCTCCTTCCTCCACATCAATAAAATTTACGTATTCTTTAAGGAGAATAATTCATAAAGATGTTCCTCCAATTTCTTTGATATCGTCCGTCCATCTATTTATTGGTCTTCCTGTGTTTCTTTTTCCTATTGTGGGTTGCCATAAAATCAACATAAAATAGTCTAAAATCAAATCTCCAGCCATGAAATAAACCATGGCGATTCAATCTGAACTCGCATGGTATTCAGTTTTTTTACTGTATATTCCAAAAGAGCGTCGGTGGCGTCGTGGCTAGAACGTCGGACTCCCATGCGGGAAGTCCGAGTTCGAAACCATGCAATGTCATGTACCAATGAGTTTTTCGGTTTGGTTTCGTTTCAGTTGGCAGATTGTATGGGGTGGTCTGCCATTGCCTTCCCCATTTCACACACTGGTTATCTCGGTGTGTAGGTTTCCTCACGATGTTTCCTTCACCGTTAGACCAGTCGGTAAATGTACGTAAGTCTTCGAAAAAATCCAAAAAACTCATTGGTACATGGCATTGCCTGGCTTCGAACCCGGACCTCCCGCATGGGAGTCCGACATCCTAGCCACTAGGCCACCGACACCACCGACACCGACCAATTCAATGTATTAACAACTTATCACTTCCACCACGTACATAAGTACTCATTCTCCTTTCTGCAAAGTAAAATAAACATTGCCCAACGAAATAAAATTTAATTGAGGAATCAACTTTAAAGACGCCTTGCACCTAGAGGCAAGTGTTGTACAATATCGTAAATGTAAAAGCAAAGCTAATTTTATTACTAACTCGAACATACCGCGGAAGGGTTAGCTTTCCATCACGCTTTGACAGACGGCGACGGGCAATAAGGAAAAACTGCTCACCTCGGGCTATGACACCACGACCGTTCTAAATATCAAACGTAGGGCCATACACAGGTTGTATCAAAATAGAAGATTGTCTAACAAGTGTCTAACAAGATGTAAGGAAAACTGCTCACCTCGGGCTATGACTCCACGACCGTTCTAAATATCAAACGTAGGGCCATACACAGGTTGTATCAAAATAGAAGATTGTCTAACAAGATGTAAGGAAAAACTGCTCACCTCGGGCTATGACACCACGACCGTTCTAAATATCAAACGTAGGGCCATACACAGGTTGTATCAAAATAGAAGATTGTCTAACAAGTGTCTAACAAGATGTAAGGAAAACTGCTCACCTCGGGCTATGACACCACGACCGTTCTAAATATCAAACGTAGGGTCATACACAGGTTGTATCAAAATAGAAGATTGTCTAACAAGTGTCTAACAAGATGTAAGGAAAAACTGCTCACCTCGGGTATGGCCCTAGCCATACACAGGTTGTATCAAAATAGAAGATTGTGTAACAAGTGTCTAACAAGATGTAAGGAAAACTGCTTACCTCGGGCTATGACACCACGACCGTTCTAAATATCAAACGTAGGGCCATACACATGTTGTATCAAAATAGAAGATTGTCTAACAAGTGTCTAACAAGATGTAAGGAAAACTGCTCACCTCGGGCTATGACACCACGACCGTTCTAAATATCAAACGTAGGGTCATACACAGGTTGTATCAAAATAGAAGATTGTCTAACAAGTGTCTAACAAGATGTAAGGAAAAACTGCTCACCTCGGGTATGGCCCTAGCCATACACAGGTTGTATCAAAATAGAAGATTGTCTAACAAGTGTCTAATAAGTTGTCGCTACGAGTGTTATTTTGCATTATGATCATTTTTATCTTCTGTACCTAATTTTTTGTATGTGTGCGCTTTTGGAAATTAAATTCTTTCTTTCTTTCTTTCTTTCAACACGAGGCGAAGGCGAGTGTTGGAATACACGTGTGCGAAACAATGGTCTTCTTTGTTAGACAATAGGGTAGTTTCCAAGTATCAAAAACAAAATGCATTTCTTAAAAATTAAGAAATAGGCATAAATGTGAATTAACAGAATTAAAATTAGTTGAAATAAGATAGGGCAGGCAATCAAAAATCAGAAAGGTGGAAAGAAACGACAATAAGTATTATGACGTCAGTGGTCCCTACCGCCATACAAGCAGGTCCTGGCTGCATATAAAGGACTTGTTTGCTAACACATCAGACAGAGCATCTCTCCAATACTAACTTTAACCATTAATATATCTGATGTTAGTTGAGATATCGAAAGACCCGACTCGACCCATCAGGTGACCCGTTTGCTCGTCTGTTCTCCTTAAACAATAATAGAAGTACACAATGTGACAATGGTAATTATGATGTAATTAACTTGGTGTGAGAACAACTGTCGTAGGGTTAGAGATGTAAAATGACCGAATTTGACCAGGCACGACGGTATTTGACCATAAATGACCGGTTATTTATTGTCAATTACAGTCAAATTGACACTACATTTCTGTCTTTAAAAAGTCCCACATAAAGCACAATAGTATTGTGCCCAGACCCAGGAGAAGAACATGAAAATATCGAATTCATAAATGCCACGGAACATGCCTGTGATGATTTTGACAGTATGAAAAAAGATCCTTAATCCTATAATCCATTTCATTTGTTTTTTAACACTACATTGTTTGATTTAGAGTTCTTTTTATTAAGTTTCTTCAAACTTTACCGCTTTTATTTACTAAACTTATAAAATTTAATAAGCTGTACGAGTATAACAATGAAGGTAGCTTCTTTACTAATTTTATAAGTCACATAAAATCAAGAAAAAACGTCAAAAATATAAAAAATCAAAAGAACTGAAAATGACCGTTTATGACAGTTTTTGACCAATTTGACCATAAATGACGGTCAAATTCAATCGCTTCGGTCATTTTCAACACTACGTAGGATTAATGAAGTCTTATCACATTTACGACATAACTACGTCGTTAATTTCACTTTTGTAAATTCTCAAGATGGTAACCAGAAGATACTCGTAATAGCAAAGAATTTCATTTCTATTTTAATTTACACAAAGGTAGGGAGGGACTTTTGATTACGTAAAAGTGGTTATCGTATCATATCATCTTTTAGGGGAAGTCATTTGTTCTTATCCTAACCGAGTTGACACATTATTAATTCTTTATTGTACACTCATAATATATCACAAACTCAGACAAAAATATAGGAAGCACAAAGGGCGTGACATTCTCTAAGAGAGATCTCTTCCAGCAAACCCCATTAAGTGTAAATTTGATACGAAAAGCAGGCGAAGTTTGCATCTATATGCTAAATGAATATACCTACCTACCACATTCTTGGTAGCAAAGATTTTGAAATCCACTGTGAATCTATTCACAGTGGATTTGGTTGGACTAGAGAAGTTTTATATGCAAACCGCGTCTGCCAATTTTCCCAAGCGCCACAGCGCTGAGATGCTGACAAGCATCTCTTCATAGGTACCATTGAAATATCATATGTACAAAACTTGTCAAAATCATATGCGCATCTGCCCAAACCCTTGGCTCTCTGTCAGTGCTCAGATCATCATTCTAGAAGAGAGGGCGCTACTAATCCGATTTCTGAGGTTTCTTGGTTATACCCTGTGCCTTCTTAACTTGCAAAATTCGGTATCTAAACAACGCATTGTTTTATTTCAATGCCGTTTGCTAGCAACGGGACAGCGTCATGTGACCATAAGTAGAAATTGACCTTCATTTCATAGTCGGATGCGTTGAAGAGTTCTTTGTTCCGAGCGATATGCATATCTGACGCTTTTCGAGTTCTCCGTCGTTGGATTAGCGGAACAACGGTCCAGAACTGTGGTTCTCAAAGTATGTGTCGTGACGCACTCTGATCGCTAGGTTTACCCATTTGGTGTATAGAAAGATAGATCAATGAAAAACATCATTCCGTGTGGTGTCCGTTGCCCAGCCACTGTGCCACCGACCGCGACGCTCTAACGGCGGTCAGGGTATAACTTGCTTTTAATAGAGAATCAACTAAAAGTTTGAGAACCTGTGCTTAGGAACATTGACCTTATGTCCGAAACGAAAGTAAAACCATTGTTGCCGTGACCCCAGGTCGGGATCTGTCACAGACCGCCAGGGGCCAACACACTACTTGATGCGTCCACGGCGGTCTGACTGACTGATTTGGTCAATATTTTTATAGTTTGTATCAGGCTGGTTAATATCCATGAGGTTTTTTGTTTGTTTGAGGTTTATAATTGAATATTATGAATAAAGATCTGAATCTGAATCTGTTTTTCTTTAACTTCAGTGAATTAGTAATACCACTGAAACAAACGTTATAGGGTGCTATTAGATGCAAATATTTTGAGGGGCATGTGGTTACTTGATGTGTACCACTTTACTTTAAAAAAACATCGTCTAATTCTTAGATTTTTCCATATAAATAATATATAGAATAATACCCTTAATTAAAGCCCTTTATATAAACTAGGTGCCTAGCTTATGTGGTATCGGAATGTGATGTGATTATTGAAACCTGGCGAATGTACTTAACTGTGATGAAATATTGGAAACTCAAAACAAAGACAAATTGCCTGGGAATTCCGTTTATTTGACCGTTTAGTTTTCGAGTTAGTAAAAAGTTAAAAAAAAACGCATTTCAATTGACAAAACTAAACCGAATTCAGGGTATACAAATTGATAAACCAGAATAATCAAGTAGGTAGATACTATCTGAATTTTAAATGATGTAGAGGTCATGTCGTAAGTGGTATAGTAAAAGTAAAAAGTAAAATACACTTTGTTGCACAAATAGAAAACAACAAACAAAAGATAGAAAAGGAAATAGTGAAGTACATTTTAGGCGGCCTTATCGCTAAGAGCAATCTTTTTCAGGCAACATTCGGGCAGAGGAAATTATTTCCAGAAAGAGGTAGTAGTGTGGTAGTAGGAAAAATATTGACACCTTTAGGTGTAAAATAGAAAACAACAAACAAAAGATAGAAAAGGAAATAGTGAAGTACAATTTAGGCGGCCTTATTGCTAAGCTGTAGTGGTAGATCCTAAAGTGAAGGATCGACTGGGGTGGTACCACCCTCTTATCTATTTCTGCCGTGAAGCAGAAATGCTTGCATTTCTGTGTTTCGGTTTGAAGGGTAAGAGAGCCAGCGTAATTTCCGGCACATGAGGCACTCCATCTTAGTCCTCGAGGTTAGCAGCGCATCAAAAACCCTCTAATATTAATAAAGTGAGGTGAGATGTCTATGGGCGACGGTGACCACTTACCATCAGGTGGCCCGTTTGCTCGTCTGCTCTCCTTATTAAATAAAAAAAAAAAAAAAAAAAGAGCAATTTCTTCCAGGCAACATTCGGGCAGAGGAAATTATTTCGAAAAAGAGGTAGTGTGCAATAAATATGGAAAACTATATATAAGAGAATTTTATTTACACAACAATTACATACTGATATTTAGGTGTCAATATTTATTTAAACATTTTAAGTAGGTATGTTCGTAGCCTACTTGCGAGCACGATCTGAAAGAGATCGTGCAGGTTAAGCGACGTTGGCGCGGTCGGTACCTGGATGGGTGACCGCTTGTGGCATATTTCATCTGAGCTCCTCAGTGCCTCGGAAAGCATGTTAAGCAGTCGGTCCCGGTTGTTGTCGTTACGGGCGACCTGAACAACTCTGACAAATAGGTTGGCCACTAGCCATACGATAAGCAAGCAAGTAGGTATGTCGAGGATGCAAAAGGCAGGCGTTTAACCCAACAATACCTATTAAATACGAGTACAGTTACATAGTCATAGAAGCTGATAACCCTTTCCAGCTAAGCTAATCAGATCCAAGGTCCGCGAGATCGGATGAGTGTGTCGCCCCCTAACAAGGCGCGACCCGACGGCGACGTCACGACGTCACGATATCTATTCACGACGTCGGCGTCACGTCGCCGTCACGTCGAGCGATCTGCCGAGCGATACTGTCGCATCGCATTCAAATTGCCGTGAATTATGAATTTAAGATTTTGAGATGTTCGGGCGTTATTGTTCCGCATAATGCAGGTGTGGTCAAGTTTTGTGGGGTTTGGATCTCAAAATAAAATAGGATTTGAGAAGAGATTTCCATATATGATATGATTTTTAGTTTTTAATTATTATTTTTTTACCCACTACACTATCGCTCCCACTAACATCTTGGGATAAGGGATGAAATGAAAAACACCGGTGCATAATTGGTACCCGATTATGTCAGCATTTGCTGACTTTCCCCCCTTTTGCCAAATATACATAGATATACATATATTTGCTTTCATCTGTAGAACATCAGGGTGATGGCAGGTGGATCAAAGTTCTCACTGAGTGGTGGCCAAAGATGGGAAAACGAGACGTGGATCAGCAGCCAAGTGGACGGATGGATCGGATATTACCAAGGTCGAATCGAAGACCTGGATGCGACTAGCACAAGACCTGAGATGGTGGCACAAAAGAGAGGAGGCTTACTTATATCCAGCAGTGGGATGATATGGGCTAATGATGGTGATGATGATGATGTAGAACTTCAAGGTAAGGAGCAGGTTTATATGGAGTCAGTGCTAACCCGAAATAGTTCTATTTCGGATCCAAAACACTGTTCCGCATGTTCTAAATCACAGCCTAAAGGCCATCGCACATTGTAGCGACTCGACACGAACCCGACACCAACTCGACTCAGATCAAAGCATTGAAATGTGAGCTTTATATCGTGTTACATACAGTACGATTTCAAAATTTAAGTGAAAGTAGCCGTCGACGGGTGGATACCGCGTTGGCAAGGAGTTCGACACTCGTCGTCGGACTCCAGACCAACTGCGCCTTGCGGGCGATTCGTTTGCCACGAGTTGCCAACTGGTCGGCCACGAGGGTTTATTCCAGTAATCCCCACCAAGAAGTTCCCACTCGTGGGGATTTTTGGAATGCCACGAGTTGCCCACGCGTTTATGATGCCATAGTTAAAGTGGTAAATGGGCCCTAAGTCATCGTCCGGTGACTCCTGTGACTCATGTGACTCCGGTGACTCCTGTGACTATCCTGCTTTCAGATCGGCTGACATCGACTGATTTACTACGACTTACTGTCGTAGTAAGTCGAAGTAAGTAAGTCAAAGTTACTTCGACTTACTTGGACGTCTGTATATGTATTCTGTGACGAGATGTACGAGTAGCATCGACGAGTCGTTGGCAACTCGGTGACAACTCGTTTGTCCGATTTTGAGTTCGCGTCGAGTTGGCATAATATGCGATGGCCTTAAATGATCATGGATGGACTTTACAAGGAACCTAAGGTTTCTAACCCATGCATTGACCCACCCTGACCATAAGGGGTTCGTTCTACCAATATTATTAGATATTCCGTGTCAAAAGGTTATCTAAAAACCCGTATAACAAAGCAGAGGTTATCACATTCAGGCTATTGACAGGGTTGAGTGATCACGAGGCTCTGGCGGAAGCGATCACGTAACGACTAACGTTATACTAACGCCTTGTTAGTTTCACTTTCCGTGGAAACAAAGTGCGCCCACGCTTCATAATTAAGCGCTCAAAGGTCAGAGAAGTGTCTTTAATGAGAGGTGCCGTATTCAGTTAGGTTGTGGACCCAGGGGCCTTGACGATTTACTAATGTAAATCTGTCTAAACGTCGAACAAAAGTAACTATAAATAATTAATAAATAATAATAAAAGAGTATTTATTCATTGACACGCATCACAGTAATAAGGTACAACACAGTTATTTTATTCTAATTCTTAACCTATAAACAAAATATACGATACGATATGTATAACATGTATTGCCCTACGTGTCTAATGAAATGGTCGAGACCTCAGCGACACGCTGGTTTTCAGGTCTCGCCTAATGTGTTAGATGGAGCGCTGGTTACGGGATTACTACACAACACGATTATGTGGTGAAATCTCCATTAGGTAATTTTATATTAAAATGAAACTACAGTAAGATACCAAAAATAAAATATCGACGCGATTATGCCCCGGTGTTCGTAGTTTAAAAAAATTCAGTCGTGTAAGTTTAAATCTAATACAATTTGTAAGATGGTTACTATAAACAGAATATCTACAGAAAGTGTCCTGCTTTTCATTGAACTTGAGCATCTTATCTTAACTTATGATAGGGGGCCGGGAATAACCCAGCGGCACTTCGACCTTTGAGGATCTTTTGTGCCGACCCCATTTTACACACTGGTCATCTCAGTGTGCAGGTTTCCTCACGATGTTTTCCTTCACAGTTAGAGCAATCGGTAAATGTACGTAAGTCTAAGAACTTGAGCATAATTAAATATACAGCATAATTACCTATACTGAACTTGTTAGTAATTAATTTTTTTACAGTGTTTACAACTCAATTTTAAATTATATAATTATATGGAATATTTTATTACTTCATACAAAATCAAAATTACAAACAATGTCAATTAATTAATAACTAAATAATTATAAATAAACCTCCCTCCTTGCCGCTCCCGATGCAAAGGTGCCCATAACGCTTGCGGCGTTACCGCGCTGGATAGCTATGGACAACTTTTGCACCAGGAACGACCCGGAGCGAGGGTCACAACCCCTCTCCCTAAGGCGACGGCCAATCTCACGCACAAATGATTTTGCTTCCGCACTCCAGCAGCCCGTAGTCTCCACAGCAAAAGGTACAAACATGTAATTGTGCTGGAGTGCGGAATATTTTTCATTTTTCTAGCAGCGGCCCTCGATTAAAATATTTCACATTAAAAAAAGTAGGACTTCCTGATATTTAGGGTCTCTGATTTTAAGTTCACACCTGAATCCGGCCCCAAATAAGCTCTGTTATTAACAAGGCAAATCAGAATCAATTTCTCTACCCGCGGCGAGCATCTCTCGAACTTTTTGTTTACCGGTCATCGACACTTTCTATGTGTTCTGTTTTGACCTGTCGTGTTCGGTCATACAAAAACAGCTGCGGGCTACGAATATTGAATGGGCAATGTCTATATTTACTTCAAAGGTCTTGGGAGAAGGTGTGTGCTGTAATTGGGAGAAAAAAAAATCGAGAGAGTAAAGATACGCTCTTCATTTTAAGCTTGGGATGGGGGGGGGACCACTTATTTTATACTTTTACAAATTTTTGTCGTAAAGCAGGAATGCTTGCATTGCTGAGTTTCGGTTTGAAGGGTAAGATACCCAGCGTAATTACTGGCACATGACTAGGCACTCCATCTATGTCCTCATGGTTAACAGCGCAATGAAAACCCTCTAATACAATGATGGTGAGGTGAGGTGGTGGTGGTGGTGTTATGGGCGACGGTGACCACATACCTCAGGTGGTCCGTTTGTTCCTCTGCTGTCGCCTTATACAATAGGTATTTGTATTGTATTGTACTTGTTTAAAAATTTAAATTATAATACACTTGCGGAGTCCTAGCTCAACGAGGAGCGAGGGGGTCTCAAACTGGGGGTCTGTAGAAGGACTGGTATCGAAAAGAGTGGAAACGCCAAAAATGGTCGCTTTTCCTGACACTTTCTTCAGGTTCACAATATCTCACAGACGTATAGGCCTTATATGCGGCACCCTATGATCATTATCCGAAGTCCTACAGAACATTAAAGGACTGCTGGACTTTCTGGCGAGGTTGGGGTGGCTCGAGTAAGTAGTTGTTCCCATCACACACAAAATAGGCGCTAAAGACGTCGAAATGCGGAAACCAGCCCGGTATTAAATTACATAGGCGTTATATGCTTATAGAGGTGATTGCGAGATGCTGCGTAGGTAATAGTTGAATCAGCCCTGTAGTCTCGGGCAAAGAATAGAGCCACGGTAACTCCTGCTTGTCGTAAGAGGCGACTAAAAGGAGGGATCGGAGTCGCGGGCGGTTAAAGTGGGGGCTTTGACCGGCCATTGGCTGGAGACCCTAGGGAAGGCAGTAACGTGCTATGGCCGCACGCTGCCTCAGGATGAGCCCAAGGCAAATACTAGAAGTGCACCGGTGCGTTCCTCTGGAGATCCCGGAGCCCTCCGATAAGCACGAGGCCGGCCATCGAGGGGGTTTTAGTGAGTAAAAATCTCACATAACCCAGTCACTCCCCAGGAGGCTGGGTATCTTTCGAAGTTTTCCTCTCCGTAAACAAAAAAAAAGGTCATAGTTGAATGCTGGTTTGTATACCGATCAATATTATACACAACACATATTTCTATAGCAACTTGTTCTTAGGTCATCTAAGTGACAATCAAAGTCACCATTAGCATAATTATCTACTTACTCGTAAGTCAACAAAGCAAATAAGAGCGATTAAGTATTTACACACACATACTTAACACAAATTATGTCCTTCTTTGTACTAAGTGGGTTCTATTCAGGCTATTGTATACTTATACTAACTGTAGTGGTCAATGCTTACTTCGCCGGCCTTAGAAGGCATTATATTTATATAAATGCTGTATGTAATATAAAGACTGACATTGCTTGTCTTATCATACAGAGTGTTACGCGTGTGGAATCAAAAATTATTGTGCACTAGTTACTCCGTGTTTCGCCAGGATTTGATTTTTAACTCGTAAATTACGCTAATGAGTGAAAGATCCGATCCGATCCGGCGAAACACGGAGTAGTGCACAATCGCACTAAGTCTACTTTTTAGACATCCGTACCCCGAATGTGAAAGGGGCCATCATTACGTCACATGTTAAGGGGGAGGGAATAGGTCAACATATTGTGATAAGGGGGGAGGGGGGGACGAGTCGTAAGCTTCGTGACGTCACATCAACAAAACGTCAACAACAAAATCATGTGTAATTGTATAACTTAAGTTAGTTTTTTAAGTTTGCTTAATAAAGAATTTTATAAAAACAAAACTATACATCTAGGCTAACTAAACACACGAAGTAATGGTGTGTGAATATGGTATGATACTCATTTGTTAGGCTTAGAAACGAGTGCTTTGTCTGTTAAGTAGTGCGAAATAGTCCACTTCGTAGATGAGGGTAGACACTGATATAAATAGATTGGTACTTATGTAGAAACTAATAGTGTTATTGAAGCCAACTATAAATCTATTGACGTAACTACCTTTGGCCTGGAAAAGTATCATTTACTTATTAATATCCTTAATTTTTTTCTTTGTAAAGTAAAGAAAACCTAAATTCTGAAGCTCTATTGTACTAATTGTGTTTGTATTAAAATACCAACATTTTGCAGCCGCTGGACATTTTGAAAACTGGACATTTTGCGACTAGACGTAAATGTCCAGATGGTGCACGAGGAATGACCATTCTCTATTATAAGTAAGTAAATAAATAAATAAAATTAAATATCTTTATTTTCATTGTCACATTAAAGTTATGTATTCAAAAACGTTGGCCTCCACACTAGGCGGCAGAGTGTATCGCGGAAGCCGGTACATAAGTTTTCCTTAGCTAATATCAATTATTATATATAAATAGGTATGTAAGACATATTTAATTATTACTTATTTTATTATTATTTTAATCATTTAAATTTTACATTAATTAAATTAGACAGAGAAACGGGTTGATTGTATAAAATAGTTAAGGTGAGTTGTGCGATTATCAGTGTAAATGTGCTCTAGGGCGTCTGTGTGTGTTCATGTGTGTGTGTACTAATATATTTTTATTATTATTATTGATTGGATTATTATTTGATAAAAAAAATGAAAAAAATGGAAAGGAGGAGGGGAGGCCATTGCCCAGCAGTGGGACAGCCTATAGACTATAAAAAACAATAAAAAAATATTGATTAAAGAGCAGGCATCATTAAGCTGATGCGCCCATATCTAAGCTGGTGTATTGTTCATTCACTTATAGCACTTAGTCATTGTTCATAGTTAATTAAGTCCACCACTACTTACTCGTATGCACTGTTTAAAAACCTATCTAGTCTATTTTTGAAACTGTTGACTGAAGATGCATCCACAACTTCCTGCGGTAGCTTGTTCCATAATCCCGCGACTATTGCGGTAAGTATATTTATTTAGCTCATAAACGTAGGGTCTACGCCAGTAGATACTATGTTTATTATTTAGCTAAATTAGTGTATGATCTGCAATGTGTAAAAATATGATTTTCTTGCACACATAAATCGCGTCGATTACAAATCCGACCTTACCCGGACTAATACGAATATACTCGTACATTGGATTTTATATTCTCCAAGCTTGTAAATATTTTTTACGCCAACTAAAATAAAAATAAACGGAATCGCGATCTATAAATAGAATACACTGACTGACACATTTCTCATTCACCGATACAACGAGTAGACAACACCGTGGCACGTTTTTTTTCTTATAAACAGGGCGTATCTGTTAAAGTTAATGCGTGTCTTACAACTCCATTGTCGGAGCCATTGTTGGAGCTGGAGGTTCGTTATCATTTCTCTTAGCTTAATAGAAACTTCCTGCTTTTTATCACGCTCTTACTTTCTTTCTATACAATATGAGAGTAACTTGTGAATGACTTTCAGTTGTAACGTTTTCAGGTCAAGTTTGCTGTCATTTCACTTACTACACGCGAGGAAATAGAAAACTGTTAATAATATTCACGCTGTTAAAATTTTGAGTAACTAATTGGTAGTTATTGGAAGCAAAGCCATATAAAATACGTGTGAACGCAGTTGGTATCCATTTCATTATTATTTTTACATACATTTTGGCATTTACAAAAATCTGTGATGCTAAATGAGCTTCAGATTTTTAATAATATTAATCATGACTTATGCAACCTAAAGAGATACAAAACAATAATAAAATGATGTTGCGAAAATATGGTTTGTTTGAAAAAAAAACTGTTTTTGGCGAAACAATCTGTGAATGCTAAAATGATCAGAAGCTGATTCCGAATATTTTGGCATTCATACCACTATAAAATTACGGTTCTTTGACCTTTTGCAACGGAAATATTAGAGTCTGCATTTTACACTTGAGAATATATATTTTTTTACCCTTTATTCAAATAAAACTAATTATATCTTAAAACATAATACTGGCATAAGCCACAGGGCTTGTGCGCCAGTAAAGAATCGGTCGTATTTTTACCTATTTACTTTTCCAAAAGTTGACAATAAAATATAAATACTTAAATCTATTATGGAATTAGCGGAGTTATTCAATCGTGGTAAATGCGAGGCGCAGTAGGCATAGTAATGCGTCGATGTTAGCGCATCTTACTTTTGAAGAGTCCATGAAGGAAATAAAGCGTCCCCTCTAGGGAACACTATTTTTCTTTCACCCAAGAAAGATACACTAATATAGTATTCCTTTCCAATTACTTCATCTTCGATTAAACCACTGACATACAAAAGGAAGGAAGTGCAACGGTACATTTAGTCAATTAAGAGATGGTCTAACAAATTACTTGGGAACTAGGTATCTATGGCAGCCATTGCCAAGGTTCTGCAGTTACGAAGCATTGTGAAAAGCTACGGGTTGTTGGTTTCTTGAACGGTAAAAAGAACTATTGTGGTGTAATACAAAGGACTGACAGGTCTTGAATAGGAATATTGTGTGTTCCCATCATGCGAAATGGAAGTTGCAAGGAAATGCTCTAATAATAGCGATTTTGAAACTCGCTATTAGATTCACATTGTATCATTGTTTAAGGTTGAGAATTAAGTGAGGAAAAGAAGACTACGTTGGTGGTAGATTCAACTACTGCTGAGGTGCAATCACCCAATGTTCAAAGATATCACTTTATTTACAAGTCAGATCTTGAAAAATTAATTAAGTAACATTGGCATGTTATTTTGTGAATTACTAAAACCCGTTGAAATAATTTATTATGCACAAATAGATATTATATAATATAATATAACACTAAAATAATACTAAAGTTAAAACTAAACTAAGGCTAAGAAAGCTAAAGATAAAAATATTGGGTTAAGTCCCCCACATCCGGCAGTGTACCCAAGAGATTGACTGCGTTGCCCCGTTGGATAGCAAAGCTAATCCGCTGGACCAAATAGGAGCCAGATCTTGGGTCTTTTGACGCGTCGACCAGGCGCTTTGCGAGGTCCTTGAAGACGCGGTGCGCTTCCGGCCCCCAGGGTCCCGATGTTTCAACCCCAAATGGCTCAAATATGTATGTTTCATTTAGTAAGTAGAACAAAAGTCATCGACATAGCTCATAAGATTAGCAAGCTGAAGTGGCAGTGGGCCGGTCACATCTGTCGCAGAACCGACAACCGCTGGGGTAGACGAGTTCTGGAGTGGAGACCGCGTTTGGGCAAACGTAGTGTGGGACGCCCCCCTGCTAGATGGAGCGACGATCTGCGCAAGGTGGCTGGCAGCGACTGGATGAGAAGAGCCGAAGATCGGGCTCAATGGCGCGCCCTGGGAGAGGCCTATGTCCAGCAGTGGACTAGAGTATGCTGCTGATGTATGTAGGTATGATGTATTTAGTAAGTAACAGTAAGATTTGAAATAATTCAGGTTACCAGTCTTCCTTACATTGCTGGATTTCGATTTGAAAGGTAAGAAAGCCAATGTAATGCACATGCATGGCCACTCCATTTAAATCCTTAAATAACAGCGCATCGAAAACGCTCTAATAACAATATAGGTGAGTTGTCTATGGGCTACAGTCACTACTTACATTCAGATGGCCCGTTTCCTCGTCTGCTCCATATCTCAGTTCCAACGAAAACATAATTAAAAGAAAGCAACCGCGACTTATATTATAGAGATAGAAAGATAGAAAATGGAGATACAATTGTTAACTAATTGCACCATATGTCCGTAGAGACAAAGAAAGCACGGGTCAACGATTCCGCAAACTAACGGTGCCCGGATGTCAACCTCGGCCAAACCCGTTTGAACCTGGCGAACCGCTGCAGCTTCACAACCTTGGATCAAGCAAAAAATCTAGATCTTGAAAAGGATGTCGCTTTGAATATTATATTAAGTTGTATGTAACAGCCAAGTGATGACAATTTTGACACCGTCTTAAATGTACTGCTCTGGCATTTTTTTTAAATTCTGGCAAAGAAGGAGACCTATTTCTGCACGATTGTAAAAAAAGAATAACAATTCAGGAATTGTATAGCTGTAAAACCGTAGACCAATAATGAATTTCATTATGAACTTCAAACCCGTAACACCATACCGATCGATGTTACTTATGGTGTAGACGTCCTTATAAAACTATTTACAAAGATATACAGAGATATTAAAGAATCATCTACTGAAAGACTAGAGACAAGGATTCCAATCATCTCTAGCATTAATATTTTTTATCATTGTTACAGGCTTTAGTACACGACAAAGTGACAATGTCAGCCTTGTTAGGATCACTAAAGGAAGAATGGGAAGCTCAAGTTGTGCGTCATAATTGTAACAATACGAAGTCCTATCTTGTCAGTCCTAGTTCCATTGTCAAGATCATTAAATCCACCACGTTGACACTCCCTGATTATAAAGATACAGTTGTTTATGATATGACACTAAAGAAATCCCGCAAGTCTATTTTGGTGCTACTTTGACATAAGCCGCTGACAATACAAATCTCTTAGATTTAGATAGTGACAGCAACGTTTGTAGTACTGTCGAAGACACATCAAACTGGTCGCGCCAAGCGCTTCATTTTATAAAATGCATACCTAACAACCAATGCGTGGTGATTCTCCCTATCATCTTGCCTATCCTTCATACGCACGTTATCGTCTGATGTGACGTCACAGCGTCCGGCTTTAACTATTGGTCGTTAACTGACCAGTTGGACTTCGACATCTGATTTGATCGTCTGAACCCGCTCTCGCTAATTAACACCTGAACCCCGCTGAAAATCTGTGTGCTAAGACTCTATGTGTGGTGCCTGGACATTGCCCGTGAAAGTTCCTGCAGGAAGAGCTGTAACCGAAGCCGGGACGACTGCCGGGTGTCCACAGGTCAGTGCGTATCCTAAGAATAAGTCATGTACTAAAGGATACAGCATGATATGTTGTCCACTGAGCGAAGAAAGCATGAAACTAGATTGACTTTCATGTTGAATGCAAATTATGTCCGAGTAACGAATGTAAACATAACTAATCTAAGATTAGAATCTTTGAAACTTAGTACATAACAGTAATGACACGAAGAAAGTTTAAAAGGTCAAGTTCATAAATTGATAATTACATAACATTAAAACATTAGAAACAAGTATTCTAGTGATAAATACTTACTACTTTCATTTATAGATAGATAGATAGAAACACTTTATTGTACACAAAATCAGGAAAAGTAAAAACTACAGGAATAATAGCACGATATGTACAAATGCGGCCTTATCGCTTAAAGCGATCTCTTCCAGGCAACCTCTGAAGTTAATTGGACATTAAAGAGATTAGCGACAGTGAAGTGTGAAGAAAGAAAAGGTTACTATTACTTATATATTTCATTGATTTCTTCAAGCACGGTAGTAAGACAGCCATTGTTTCCAATTTCTAAGAATCTCTCAACTTACTCTACAATTAGAAATATTTACACACTTGTTGCTGCCAACATTGACAACTATTTTGTTGCGCCTAACATTTTACAAATGACCGTGTCAAACCAAGACATAACCATCAACTGTTACAGTAACCACTTACTCGGATGCATCCTAATCATCTCGCTCGACCACTCTTGCTTTCTTTTCAACTGCTACTCAAATTTCACATTCACTTTTGTCAATATACATCACAAGTAACTCTGCATCATTTTGATTATCATCAAGATCATTTAAGACTACCATCTGTTTCATTGAACTATCCTTTTGTACTTCTACAGATACTGAAGCATTAATATTGCCAAGTTAATAAGGTTGAATATTGTCTGCTGTTGGTTTACGTCTAAGAAAAAGATATGTTTGTTTGTGTGTTCGTCAGGGCACTTGTCTGCTTATGTCCGTTCTGTCACAACACTGTCAACGTGGTCGTGACAATCGTTGACTGGTGAAAATCTGAAACATGTTTTCTCGATTTGCGTTGCGTCCACATCATTTAAATACGTAGTTGAGTTGAGAGACGGGAAACGCTTAGGAGGAAAGCTTTCTATAAAGCAATAGATCGATCCGATTGACATATGCATTTGTGCCCACAGAATATGGAATCAGGCAGATATGTGAGTGCGAAGTTTTCGCTAGTATCATCAATAGGTATCAAATCTTAACTTCATGCAAGAAAAGACATCATTATTTTCAAGAATTTTTTACATTTAGTGATATATCTGCTTTATATAATAAGATACAAAAGCTTCAAATTATACAAAGCTAATGAACTAGGTAATAATATCTTTAGATTACATGTCAGACAAGAACTCCTACAAGGATCACGAATTACCAATTCATAATATTAATAATATAATGATTACATGTTACACAATTAAATTTTAAATGTCAAATTTAATTAATTTAATTAATACATAAATAGCATAAATAGACTTATGAAAAGCCTTAGTCAAAAATTCCGCCCCGTGGCGACCCTGACGCAAAGGTCCCCATGACGCTCGCGGCATTGCTTCAAATACACTTGAAAGTGCTTTTATATTATCAGGGTCTATGAAGTTCTGACATAACGTTTCAAAAATGTACCATGCCTCTTTCTTCTTGTACCATTGATTAAAACAAATCGCCAAATTACGCTTCTGGCTATTAACTTTGACAGAAAGCAAAAGTTGTTATTATGAAAGAGTATTAATTGTTAGCGGTTAAAAAATATGCCCATAAATTAACATGTGTGTTGATTCAGCAACGTCTTTAATCATCAGCTACTTTTTCCGCTTCATTAATTAAAATTTTGCCCGGCAGCTCATTATCAGCCACATATCCAAATGGGAATTACGCTTCATTCATTAAGGCTGCAAATTCTTCAAGCAAAAAATTATTTTCATACAAACCTATCCCATCTGACATTTTCACACAATTATCAGATTCCTCATATCTTAATATAGTAAATGAATTCCATACAATTACTGAGACTTTCTCGCAGGGATCGCTTTCAATAGGTGCGCTCGCACAGGGTTGGATTTAGTGACATACCTCCAAAGGGCGGTCTGTGAACACTTTGATAACTTTCTCAGTTTACCTACATTTCGATAATAATAATAAGTTTATTTCAAAATATGACAAAAGCCTTAAACTAACTTACAAATAAAAATACTAATGAAATTTATGTAAAATATCTTAATCTAAATCCGAACAGAGTTTTTTAGGGTGAAATATTTGCATTTGATACCTACAATAGGTTGCCCTGTGCTGTAGGGATCATTTGCTTCCGGTCCTCCATATCGGTTTATTAAATTGCATTTTTGTGTGTGCTGCTGTCGGTAAAGTTCTTTAGTGCTTAATATCTATAACATTATGATAAATTAATACAATCACAGGAGCATACAGTTACGTTTAGAGCAGAATTTATCACTATGCTTTCAAGCCGTGCTGACAAAATATGAATTGTAAAGTTTGCTATATTTAGATTACATTAGTTTAATACTTTATTGCACACAAGAAATTTACTTAGGAAAGGAAACAGAATAAGTCTACAAAGGCGACCTTATTGCTCAGAGCGATCTCTTCGATGAAAAGTGAAATATGAAATATTTAAATATTTACGTTATTTAGTTGGAAAGACGTAATAAATCGCAACTGAATTAGTTTTGGGATGTATGCACTTATTCAAGATCTCTATAGCTGGTAAAATTACACAAAGTACGACAGAAAATCCTATTCATAAATAATCTGTCAAACCTCGTCGAAATGTATTATGTATACCTATCACTTTTTAAAGTTCCAAATCTAAATCATGGTAGTTACTTTACAAATTAAAAACTGGAAGCGACAATGGCTCAAAGGTTAGGACAAGAGACAGCGGCGCAAGCGGCGCCGGAATCACCTCTGTAGAGGACCACTCCTAGGACAGACATTCTAGGGAACTATACCGATGTTTAAAAAAAATTGCCCTTCTGTTACTAATCATAGCAAATATAGATAGATGCATTAAACACACATGGGGCGCAAAAAACAATGCCGACGGACCTGCTCAAGTAAAAGTCAGGGTCACATGTGCCCATGTAGATGTCGTGAGTCGTGACCGTTTCCTACAGTTATGGCCCTAAAGAGCTGGTTATTGTTTACGGTAAGTGGAGAATCCAGGCTAAATGTTCTCGATGAGTTTTACTTTACCTGCTCATACGGTTTCTCGGAATGATCGAATTAAAAAGCGGACCGTGCGAAGTTGAAAGATTCTTCAATGTGATAAAAAAAAATAACTTGGATATAAAGCGTTTAAATGTGATATTGAAAAAAACTTGGGTATTAAGCCAGGTGAAAACAGCATCCCTCCAAAAACATAAAAAAAGGTGCCAAGTTAGGTGCAAGGAATCAGTAGGCCTGTCGGCTTTACCGTTAAAAGAATGGATATCCAATTGAATCCCAAGTTCAATTATTAACGTTCCTTCAAACTTACCTACATAAATATATAGATAACATTGTTTAAACGTAAAAATTGTCGCTTGCTCAGAACTAAATCCCTAACTTGGCATGTTTTCAAACAAAACTCATTCGGACTCATCACTTTTCTTGAATGATTCTTGAGTGAAAACTTGCCAAATAATTTTCAGTTATAGGGGGTCGAAAATGCCTCGAAATAGTTCCTGTAATATAACACGTCAGGGCGACGTCGTCCTTTTTCTTTCCGAACTTGGCGGACACACTTCCGTGTGTCTAGATCTGTGACTATAACACACCTTATTAGGGCTAATGAAAATTTGAATTCGGATAGAATTTCGTTTGTAAATGCATGGCAATAGGCAGGGATTTTGCTATTATGGATTCTTATAAAATTCTACGTGACATTGAAAGAATTGCAAAATTGTGGAGATCATATTTTTAAAGGAAGGAATCTTCTTTCCTTTATAAATAAACTAAAATTTCGGAATACAGATAATCAGTACTCCCCTTGCCTTTAATATCTAGAGATTCATGATCTTTAGAATCTGCAGCAAACCGTAATGTGAAAAGTTTCTGGTTTCGAGACTTCTTATACTTAGCTTACTTGTAATTAATTCGTTGATATGACCTTCATCCATTTCATTCATTACAGTTATGTGAAAGTCGTAATCGTCATTTGAGACAGCCTTTGTGTCATACAATACATAGTCGATAAAAGAAAGTTTCACTAGTTAGCTCACATTGGGTAACAGCGTCATATCGGCCATGTAATTTCATTCATACTAAGATCTAATGAACTGCTTAATTGAACCGCACGTCTGGCCCCTTATCGGGACTCTTTCAATCACCCATCACAGTTAATACGCACAAACGAGACAAAGGTTCCGCCTAATTTGCTTGTCAATACAAAATAATCAACATTGATCTACCAAAGTTTATTTACGAAGCCAAATTCAACTCTAGACACGACTTCTCAACCTTTTAAGTCGTATGTTGAAGCCTCTTTTGACGACATATCTTCCGATTTTAAGTCTGTAGTAGCAACGGAAACAGTACCTTGATGTGTCTCAGTAAGTTTTGTTTTACAATAGATTTTGGGCAAAGCTTCTTGGATGGAAGAGTGTGTCAAATGAGAGTCAATTTGGGGTCTCAGACCGTACGCCGCCTATCGCCCGAGGTGCAACTCATTAAGAGTACTTTCGCCGTACACATGACGTGCAATACTCGTTCTTTTAGCGTTACCGACTTAGATCTCGCAGATCTAATTTTTTCACACGTTGTCGAATCATTCATCTGTGCTTTTAATTTCCTGTTCACAAATCAATTTGGCGGAAAAAACGTAGACTAATCACTGCATTGGCGACTGCGCCAATATTCGATAGGTGATTGAAGTTCGGAGAAAGACATAATTCTATAGAGACGTATTGATTCAATCAATCTGTTTTCATACTATCACCCTTCCATTTGATTGATTTATTTTATACCGCTCACTGTGAGCTCTGTTGATCGTTTGATACACCAATCACTTTCTGTACTTATATTGGAATAATATTACTTTAATAACCTTTATAATTTCATCAATCACGATTCAGAATGTAGAATTACAAAAAGATCCATAGATTTTGACTATGAAAATTAACCTCTGGAGTCCGTCGACCTGACTTCTTTTGCTATCCAATTTTTTGCTAATGACTCCGATACACGCCACATAATCTTACATAATGACCAATCGGCTCCATCTTGGAGATCAAAGAATCGTTTGTACAGAAGTCACGATTCGATACTATCTTTGGCAAGAAAATTGACGCGAGGTCTTCTACTATATCTTTGAACTTTGAAACCAAATTACTTTTACTATCAAAGGTATCATCAAATTTTAGAATAGCAGCTTTGTTCTATGGCGTTAAAGACAATTTTCTGTTTATTGGAGGCAGATGTATGGTTGTAGAATTTCTGTGATGTCTCGATTTTGATCGATGAGTTCGGAATACAAATGATGACAGGTGATTTACAGCTGTATGCACACGTAAGGCCTCGGACAGACGATGCCGCGACCGCATCGTGCCCGCGTGGCACCCGCATCGTGCCCGCGGCCGCACTCTCGCCGCCTCGCTATACGCTGATATATGATTTGAGTCTTATGACTCATTATTAAATCTCAAATTATATCGCTTCGTTTATAACGCGCCCGCACCGCCACCGCTCGCCCGCCTTGCACCCGAGCTTTCTAGCTGAAGTGGGCTAGGAGCGGGCGCGACGCGGTTGCGGTGCGGGCGCGGCGCTGCACTGGCGCGGCCTCGTATGAACACGCCCTAAGCCTGCACGATACAAGATCTTCATTTCGTATAGTCTTTATGGGAAAGCATTTCTATAGCTGTTTTATATGGTATGGTATTTGCTTTGAAGTCTCCATTATTGCTGCTTCATCTATTAATTTATGGTTGTTCAAACCTTTTGAAGTCTTCTATTTTCGTTACTTATTTGTTTGTTACTTTCAAATTGCCTCTTTCGACCATTTTATAGATTTAATATGGATTTTGATAGTTATATTTTTATTTTATTTATATAACTTTTAAATTACCTAGTCTTATCTAGAGTCTAAGCTTACTACGGATAACAAAGTCCTTATTTCTTGCACACGAACCTGGATCATGATATTCATGATCATGATTCAATAAAATCTAATTTCCATGTCTGTAGGGCATGGAATCGAGATTATTGATATTTTATACACCACTATATCTTTGATTTGACGTATTCTGCGATATTGAATCGACGGAATAGCTGAATCGTGATCTATTAGGGAAATATAATAGAATCTTATTATATTTGCGTGTTAAATCAATTTGCTATGCGCAATACGGTGAAAGAATTTAATGTTTAGCCAAATGGGAGGTGAAATACCTACCGTATTAAAATACTTGTATCAAACTAACAAACAACTTCTGGCAAAAATAAAAATCTGGAAAAATGGCGTTTTCAGAGTCGTAGCTTATGGCTCCGCAAGCACAGCATGATTACCTATTTCACGCAAGATCCGTAATGTGGGATACGGGACAACTAAATCAACACTCAGCAACATAAAACAGCATTTGAAAACGTTCTAAAATACATAAACATAAACCCTAGCTGCTGGGATAGCATATGAGAGCACCGATTTGACTCATATATCGGTTGATGCAGGAACCCATTGACAAATTGGAAATATGAAGTATAGTCAACTTGCATACTTTTAAGAACTTTTTCTTAAAAGTATGCAAGTATGCATGGCGGCAGGATTTTGAGGTTCTTTCAGTCCTAATTCACTTTTTGTGTCAGTTTAAGTATGTTACGATTAAATCCCAGATTTTTGATACTGGTCGAGTTTAAGATATTAATTGTATGTGACATGAACGGAGATGAGCCGATACGACAGACGAACAGATAGAACAACATTGTTGCTCTCTATAGCTATAAGTTGGAAAGGGTCAAGTTGAAAACCAGCGTCGGTAGATGTATAGGTATCTATACATCTAGCGACACTTAGCTGAACTTCGCCCTTTTAATAGATCATATATTTACTACTTTAATTAAACCAATGTATTTATATAATGTAGTATTTTAAGCCAAAAATGGTGTATTAATTTTTGATTTTCTATTCTATTCTATATGGTACACTCGACGAAGAAAACGGTAAGACAGCATAAAGATTGCTCGTAAATATATCACACTCAACCGGGCGGCAAACTGCCAATCATCTTGACGAAATGTTTTCGATAGCATCGGCATTTAATTTGCAACTTTCTGACATTTCACCGAACCTATCGTAATACAATCAACTTTTTATAAATAAAAACAAGTTTGGCACTTACCCTGACCTTACTTGTTAATACGAGTAAGTATATCACTATTAAACATGGCTTTATGGAATGCTTTCACTTTTTGACTTTTGCTTGCAATGTTCCAATTTTCCATTCTCGTAGTGGATAAAAAAGTTTCCCTTTATGGGCAAGAGAAAGGTTAAAGTCATCTTTCATGGTTGTTTATCTTTTACTTGCTTAATATGGTGGTCTATGGTTCTAAGTTTTGTAAACAATTTAATTAGGGGCATGGGAAATTTCTAAATTAGAAAGATTTTGGAAAAGAATAAGCCTGCGTAGGTTATATTTACAAAAATGTGACTAGTATCTACATTCCTAAATTTTTCTGATTTTGTGATATTTATCTGTTATAATTATAAAATACCTAGAGTTAATTTAGAACATTATTCATCATCTTCAGCAGCCTACTCTAGTCCACTGCTGGACATAGGCCTCTCCCAGGGCGCGCCATTGAGCCCGATCTTCGGCTCTTCTCATCCAGGTGCTGCCAGCCACCTTGTGCAGATCGTCGCTCCATCTAGCAGGGACGCCCGTCCCACACTACGTTTGCCCAAACGCGCTCTCCACTCCAGAACTCGTCTACCCCAGCGGTTGTCGGTTCTGCGACAGACGTGACCGGGCCACTGCCACTTCAGCTTGCTAATCTTATGAGCTATGTCGATAACTTTTGTTCTATGCCGGATCTCCTCATTTCGGATTCGATCCAGCAGAGATACTCCGAGCATAGCTCATTACAGCTCAGCTCAGCTCAGAACATTATTACTCTATGCATAAAATTAGTCTTAGCCAGATAAATTACTGATAATAACCGATAAATTGAATTATGGTTTAGAGATTAGATTTAATCTATAATTGTAGTTCATTTAAGCTTGTTCAAATTGATAATAGTGTGGAAGTAGGTAATTTTCTTTACTCTACCTAGCTATATAGCGCTAACTAGAAAAATGAGTCCATTTATAGAGCAAACAAGATGCACTTTATTAAGAGATTTAGTAATTGTTAAAGATGACTAAAAGATAATGTACAGTGCGACCGATAGATCGAATGTATTATGCGAGCCGCATAATGGACAGACATTCACTCTATTATATTTATGTATATTTCGTCAATAAAAAAATTAAAAAAAGTCTTATGAAAAGCCTTAGTCAAAAATTCCGCCCCGTGTCGACCCTGGCGCAAAGGTCCCCATGACGCTCGCGACTTTGCCACGCTGAATCGCCACGGCCAACCTCTGCACCAAGAACGACCCGTAGCGGGGGTCACAGCCCCTCTCTCTCAGGCGACGGCCGACCTCCCTGATAAAATCCTTTGCCTCCGTACCCCAACAACCTGTCGTTTCAACCGCAAATGGGACAAAAACGTAGTGTTGCTCCAGAGCGGCGTACTTCTCCCGTTTTCTTTGCGCCGCTGCTTCGGCTGCTGCCCCGGCTACCCGCGCAGTCCGTCTGAGGTGACTAGCGGCGAACGTACTGACGCAAGTTGCGTCCCACAGGAGACACCTACCTTGGCGCCAGGGCACCAACGTTAGGCCGTCTGGTTTTTTGCCGTCAGTGCGGCTGAGACCCGGAGGGTCCAGCACGCACGGCACGTTGGCGGACACGAGAGCTCTACGGATGATGTCGTTGAGAGCATGGTGGCGTGGAAACCTCCCAGAGCACCGACAGCAACCCAATGCATGATGACCGTTGACCTCCACCAAGGTACCGCAAATGCATCGGTGAGGTTCGCATACATTGCAGCCCAAGCGAAGTGCCACAGCCACACGCAGTGAGTCGCCGTCAGGGAGCGTACCCAGGTAGGGTGAAGGAAGTGCATGCAACCATGCTCCTGATTCTGACCGCGACACCGCCTTGAGTCTCGCCGTGTCCACACCCGAAGCGCTACCCAGAAGCCGGCCGAGAATAGTTTTCACTCTATTTATATTATTTATTTACTTAAATTTACAGCTTTTTTCAGACCTTATAAAAATAATAAAATATTACTTGAACATTTGCCAATTATAAATTTTCATTATGTTCCTTAACATTATATCTATCTTAGGTAGAAAACAACAAAGCAAAACAAAAACAAACACACAAACTCTGTATTCCTATCCCTTTTCTCTCCGCTTTTAATTGTTATCTATTTCATCTTTAGGTATTTATTTGTACTTTTAATATATTTTTGTTCCGTCCCTGACCTGCTGTTTCGCCCGCGATGCCTTCGCCCTGGCACAGCTGAAAACCAGCGCTGTGGTTCTGCCGTACCGGTCGGACCGCAGCACACGCTGAGCATGTGTTCTTTTAACGTTGTGTTGTTTTTTTAATTTCAAATATTTTTAAGTTTAATTATGTATGCAATGCAATGTTAAATAAATTGGTTCTTCTTTTTCTTTCTTTCTTTCTTTATCGGTAAAGAGATGCAGTTGTTTTTGCACCGATTAACTACGACTAAATCGTTGACTGAATGCAGTCAAGTATATAATAAAAGCGCCTTTGTCACGTCTCATCTTCTCACTTCCGCCCATGGACTTTGACATTAAGATATGCAAATAAAAAGCTGTCAGAATGACATCACGTCGCTCTAAACTTTCTTTCACTATTAAATGACGATTAATGACTGTGGTTGTCATAATGTGCAACGCATTTATCTTCTACATATGGTTATACTTTAAGATTAGATAGGTAGTTACAATTTAAGTTACAATTTAGTACCATGTACCATGAATGAATGAAAAATTATTCGCCAGAAATATGGTACATTGGATGACAAATCTTAAATATTAGGTCTCACATATTTCGCCAGCTTTGGCATGCAAATATTTGTTGCATGTTTGTTGGCATGTTTAGCGTTCATATTGTTGGTATTTACTACAAAATTGTGATGTTACTCTTTGCATACTGAAATATATTTTCTATTGTATAGAAAATATAATATAATTTAACACTAAAATAATACTAAAGCTAAAACTAAACTAAGGCTAAGAAAGCTAAAGGTAAAAAATTTGGGCTAAGTCTCCCACATCCGGCAGTGTACCCAAGAGACTGGCTGCGTTGCCCAGTTGGATAGCTAAGCTAATCCGCTGGTCCAAATAGGAGCCAGATCTTGGGTCTTTTGACGCGTCGACCAGGCGCTTTGCGAGGTCCTTGAAGACGCGGTGCGCTCCCGGGCCCCAGGGTCCCAATGTTACAACCACAAACGGCTCAAATATGTATGTTTCACCCAGATTGTATAGCTATTAAGAAGTATTTAGGTTATAAGCTATGGCATAGTTGTATGTTTATTTGGCTAACCTACCATTAGTACAGACGTCACGTAATGATAAAGAGATTTGGTCCTAAATTCAGCTCCAGCTCTGCACATTCTGTATATGATTGTATTCATAATTATTGTAAGCAATATTTATTTCAAAAGAAGCGGCGCTAGAAACTTTAAGCAGCACTTAAAGTTTCTAGCGCCGCTTCTTTCCTTTCAGCTATATCACCTTCCTAAGCGGTGGTAGAGTGAAAAAATGACATTGTAAAAATGTACTTACTTACAATACAAACATTTTGATTTGATTCGTCAGTATTATACATAGTACTCTGTATACAGATTAATGATTTGATATTGGAACAGGAAAATCTGTGAAAGCGAAAATAATCTATAGCTGATTACGAACATTTTGGCATTCATAGATTTTTGTCAAATTGATTTGTTAGAGCTTAAAAAAGTTCGGTTGCCCAACTTAAGCACCACTTCTGTAACAAGGACTGACTGGTTTACTAACACATACTTAAATCCCTATTTATTATTACCTGTGGTGTATGTGTAGGGGTAGCTTTAAGTCAATAGTTTTTAGTCTGTGGAACCAGTGTGAGATAGTGTATCGTGTGCCAAGAAAATTAATCGTTTATAGTAAAAAGCTCCGTGGTATCCTTTCAAACATCACATTACCCTCGTACCCAAAAAGAGTAGAGCGTCGGTGGCATCGTGGCTAGGACGTCGGACTCCCATGCGGGAGGTCCGAGTTCGAAACCCGGCAATGCCATGTACCAACGAGTTTTTCGGTTTCTTCGAAAGACTTACGTACATTTACCGACTACTCTGACGGTGAAAGAAAACATCGTGAAGAAACCTGCACAGAGATAACCAGAGTGTGAAATGGGGAAGGCAATTGCAAACCATCCCATTAAATCTGCCACGAGAGTCGTTCTATGTGATTAACTCCTTAGAATGATCACGACCCTCAGCAATGAGGAAAAACGACTCAGAAGCGACCCAAAAATAACACAAACAAACACTGAAAGCTAGAATCATTCGTGCAAACAGCCGCGATATTACAGCTGTAATTACGTAACATTTACACATCGATTACAGTGCACATGTTGAGGGGACACTCATTTTCTCGAGTGCGTGCTAACAGACGCGTGCGCAAGGCCCGTGAAGGTCGTGTCGCCAGTGTTTGGTGTAAAGTGATGCCGAAAAGCGATTTTTGTGTAAAAAGTGATAAAAATTGAAATTGAAAACGTTTATTTATCACTGTAAACACCAGAATATAGAACACAATACAGAAGTATACAAAGATTAATACATGCAGCACAAAACATCCGGTGTGGTACAGTGCCGTATACTTTGTACCGCGTGGAGACCGCGTACAAGAAAGCACAGCGTAGGACGCCTTACCTGGTGGACCGACGACCTGAAGAAGGTTGCTGGCGATGGTTGAATGAGAAAGGCGGAGGACCGAGTAATGTGGCGCGCCCTGGGAGAGGCCTGTGTCTAGCAGTGGATAGACACGCGCTGATATATAGATACTTTGTATACTGAACCTCTGTTGTCTCGAATTAAATAGTTATATTTATAGCGATTTATTCCAGCCTCATCTCAAAAATTCCGCCCGCGAAAGTATTTCGGATTTATTTCGTGTTGTTGCTCTTTTAGACAATTAAAAGGATCAATAATTTTTTTTAAATAATGTTCTATGTTACAGGGATCCATACACTAAAGAAGAAAACAGAACCCTATTGCCGTCGTTCCGTATTCCTCCTGTCTGTCACGAGTTTCTAGCTCGTAAACGGGATTAGATACAGACTTCAAAATTTCACATACGAGTAATTTGGTATAATATAGACTTTACAATTTTGTAGAATTATATTTTAGAGGTGGTCTCATTACAAAATAATATGGGGGCGAGGGCCCTGACTGAATGGCGTCTGATACTGTGGAGAAGAAGGGTCGGTCGTCCTGCAGTCAGGTGGGTTGACGAGATAGCCGGGGTCGCAGAGAAGACGTGGATAGCACGGGGCCGAGAGAAATGGCACGAAGGGAAGGAGACGTATGTCCTGCAGTGGGTGAATACGAGGATGGATATGAGGATGATGTTTGAGGGTGGATAAAAATATTTATATTCTTATATACTATCGTGTGGGGCTGTCGTAGAGCGTAGGTGGCAGTGGCTAGGACACCGGACTCCCATGCGGGTGGTCCGGGTTCGAAACCGTGCAGTGCCATGTACCAATGAGTTTTTCGTATTTTTCGAAGACTTACGTACATTTACCGACTGCTCTGACGGTGAAGGAAAACATCGTGAGGAAACCTGCACACTGAGATGATCAGTGTGTAAATGGGGTAGGCACAAAAGATCCTCAAGGGTCGAAGTGCCGCTGGGGTTATTCCCGGCCCCCTATCATAAGATAAGTGGGGCTATTGTTGTTTACAGCTCTAGATAAAAACACGGTTCACTGGCAAAAGTAAAATCACTTGCATCAGTAGTCCCATATAGAGATATGATCAAACAGCAAATCAAGACTCAAACTATAAATCTAGACTGAGTCTCAATCAGTTCTGTTGACACGTCGTTAACGTTTCCTAGCTATTAATAATGCCTAAGTATAAATGGTAGATATTACTTAATAGGTAGGGAGGCTTTTGCCCAGCCGTGGGACGAATTATAGGTTATTAAAAATTTACTATTATGTAACACTAGTATTTTGAGTATTAATACCAGTCTAGCTTATAAATTAGCTTGTTCAACCATTTTTGTACTGGGACCTAAAAATCCTTAGTAATATTTTATGGATTCGCATGCAAATTCAAAAATTCAAAATCGTGATACTTATACTTATAACCAGAGCGTCGGTGGTCTAGTGGCCAGGACACCGGACTCCCATGCGGGAGGTCCGGGTTCGAAACCGTGCAGTGCCATGTACCAATGAGTTTTTCGTATTTTTCGAAGACTTGCCTACATTTATCGACTGCTCTAACGGTGAAGGAAATCATCGTGAGGAAAACCGCACACTGAGATGACCAGTGTGTAAAATGGGGTAGGCACAAAAGATCCTTAAGAGTCGAAGTGCTGCTGGGGTTATTCCCGCCCCCTATCATTAGATAAGATGTACTTATAACCAGATATGGGTAACTTTAGACATTAGAAATGCTGCTCATACCAAAAACCTAATAACTTCTTTCCACATTTTTTGACCAAATATGTCGTAAGGCCTTATTTAGCTAACCAACGCCCAGTAGTTAAACTAATATGACAGATACCAGTTTTTACTTGAGCTACTATCACCTGACCTCTACGTCTAGGATAGGAAACTGGGCTATTGCCTTAAGATGATTTTTCCTAGAGATCCTTCGGATTCCCCATCGAACTCTACATTCTCACGGACAAAAAGTTATGGAACAGTCCAGGAAATGTATACTAGCGTTGTACTACTACTAACTGACGATTTAGATTCTTCGATAGAGGTAAATACTTAAAAGATTAATATTAAGATTATTTTTGTCCGAGAGAATGTAGAGTTCGATGGGGAAACCGAATCATCTTAGATTTATTCCCACTTCTTAGTGGGAATTATAAGAGGCAATAATTTATGAGCTGAGCCAGCAAATTAATCTTATTCTTTCTTTCTAATTATTTATTTTAATAGCACTAGAATAATACAAGTACTGGTAGTGGTAGATCCTAAAGTGAAGGATCGTCTGGGGTGGTACCATCCTCTTATCTATTTCTGCCGTGAATCAGAAATGCTTGCATTTCTTTGAAGGGTAAGAGAGCCAGCGTAATTTCCGGCACATGAGGCATTCCATCTTAGTCCTCAAGGTTAGCAGCGCATCAAAAACCCTCCAATATTAATACAGTGAAGTGAGATGTCTATGGGCGATGGTGACCACTTACCATCAGGTGGCCCGTTTGCTCGTCTGCTCTCCTTATTTAATAAAATAAGTTATAAAATAAAAAATACAAATTTCGAGACAAGTCCACACACACACACACACACACACACACATTCGCGACGAATTTAAAAACTATTCTTTTTAAGTCGGTTAAAAAATATTGAAAAATTAACAAGAATATTTTTTTTCGACAAACAATAGTTGATTATGAATACCTATATCACTTTCTTGTAGTGACCATACATTTTTTTTATTTACTTCTAACCCGCGTTTGACCTCAATCACATCTGGCCGAAGATGGAGCACACATGCTTAGTAAGTACTGGCTCTTCTATTAAAACTGCCGAAACACATCAACGCCGAAGCGACATTCATTCCATTCATTCCGACATTTGTCCCATACACGGAAAAACTTTGGATATTAGCTAAACCAATTGGAAAACAAATATTGACAGAATATCCCTTCCTATTTGATTTATGTGTCCGCCGTGAAGGACGGATAAAGCTATTTGAATATGGCACTTCCTATATATTTATGTACACTCGACTAAACAAGCTAGACTCTGACTTCCCATCTGTACGTGATTTCTGTTTTCCATGGAACCCATAGATATGTTTATTTGTTATAATTTTGTTTATTTGTTTTAATAGCATTGTTTTATATCCCTTTACATTATTCTACATTTACTTCCTTTGCATATTTAATTTTCTATATAACTAGTGTGTACTTGTCTTGTCTACATGAACTGAAATATGTTATTTACGTTTATAATATTTGTGAGCCCTTTTTGTTTCTGTGTAATTTTTTTTTATATGTATTTCTATCTATTTGTAAACTGTTTGTGTTCCTTAATAAATAAAATATAAAAATATGACAAATGGTTAGGTTATACATAGTTTTTTAAGATTGAGACTGTAGAAGTTTCTACCGATTTATGTAGATATTCTTTATCACACAATTCCAATAAATAAATCCATATATAATACACACACACACACACACACACACACACACACACACACACACACACACACACACACACACACACATCAAAACTTATTTCTCCCCATAAGCATTATTTTAAAATAGGAAATCTGTAATTGGCAGTATGTTTTTAATGGACTGTTTTGTTTTTAAATTTAAGTGCAGTGGATTTTGTAATAAATAAATAAATTAAAAAAAAAAAACACTGACACGTTCCTAACTCAAGCTCCTTCTTGGCCATATGTTTAAAATCTTAAAAATCCTTTCGGGTTTTTTACTACTAATCTATTGATTTCTTGTACATGAACATGTTTATTACATATCATTTTCATTGACCACTTATAAATATAGTAACTACCTAGTGTTTAAATGTAAAAAAAATCTGGATCGATCACAAACTTTAAAACATAAGGCACAGTTTCGATACTTTGGTTTTACCACGATGTCTTTCAAATTTTATTCCCAACGTAACATGTAAGTCGAATTGTAATCGTTAGTCCATTTCTATTTATTTATTTAACGCTTTAATCCACAAAAATAGTAAATGAGGCGAGCTTAATGCCATGCGGCATTTTCTACCAGCTAACCATTGGGTCATACAGATATTGCAAGGCATGTGCATATAAATTAAATAGAAGAGAATTACTATTAATTATTATTTTAATTTACTATACTATAAAATACCTCATATAATATATAAAAATATACCTACACGTACAATATACATAACAATTTTAAGTACATTAATACTATCTTCTTCTTTTCTCTTTTCAGCCTAACGTAACCCATCGTTGGGTATAGGCATCTCCATGTGCACGCCATTCTCCTCGGTCTCTAGCCGTTCGCATCCACATCCTCCCCGCCGTCTTCACAATGTCGTCGGTCCACCTAGCGGGCTGCCTCCCGACACTTCTGCGCGCCACTCGGGGTCGCCACTCGAGCAGTCTTCGGGGCCACCTATCGTCCTGCATTCTACACACGTGTCCTGCCCATCTCCACTTAGACCTGGACACTATACTGGCTATATCCGGCACTCTCGTCTTTTTCCGGATCTCGATATTCTGCACTCTGTCCACGAGGGAAATGCCTATCATGGCACGCTCCATCGCTCTTTGTGTCACTTGGAGCCTTTCAATCGCCTGTTCAGTTAGTGTCCAGGTTTCCGCTCCGTATGTCATATCTGGGAGGATACACTGCTCGTACATTCGCCTTTTTAGATAGATAGGAATCTTTTTGTCTTTTAGCACGTCAGACAATTTACTAAATGCAGCCCATCCTAGTTGGAGTTCGTCGATCTAATTCCTTAGTCTTAATCGAATTAATACTATACTTTCCATTTAATCTATCCAGTTAACTACAGTAGGTAACTCTTGTCCCATCCCACCACTTTCAAGAAAAACTATAAAACCATAGATACCATCCAAATTACTGCAGCACCAGTTTATTTTACTACACTAGACAATAAAGTCGCTTTCATACAACGCAAGTTGTCAAGCAGGATGTACTGGCAAACCAACAATTATGCGTAGTATTTCTACGTGATTTAGATCGCAGCTGTCGCTTGCCTGGACTAACTGGTTGTCTGGGGTATGACTGACATTTGCAATAAGCTGGAAGGCAAAGGATCCTTTCTCTGTCTAAAATAGAGAATAATTACTTGTACTATATCTTGGATACAGGAAATTAAATGTCGCTAGATAAATTTTGTTCTAAAACAGTGAGATAAAACAATTTAAAATCTTTTAAGAAAGGCTCAAAGGCTATATACATAATATAGAGCACGAGACTGCGGCGTAAACGTCCCCGGGTCGATTCCACCGCTGGACCATTGTGGTGGATCACTTATTTTTTAGCCTAGTTAGAGTTGGTATAGTGTAAAACATACCACATACCATTTTTTTATTATTTATTTATTTTATTATAAAAGCAAAATAAATATCACGTCTGACAATCGCAACTGTACTTTTGGGGATTGTTGCCATCGTTACACTTTACAACACTTCGTTTTTTTATATCGGAGAATTTTAAGAGAGTAAGCGTTTGTCATTCTTCCCTCCATCCTCCTCACATACCGAAACATCTGACCTAATCGATAAGATAATGTAAGGTCTTTGGACTTCATAAAGGTCTCAAAACGCGTATCTTTACATAAATCTATGGCTTTAGATGCTTCTATCCACCTAACTGGTCTTCGTCTATGCAAATAAATGAAACTTTCCTTCTCCAACGAAATTAATGTGCTTAAACAGGAGTCACTCCATAAAACAACCATAAAGGTTATTAATGACAAATAGGGGTTGAACGTAGCAACTATATCTGAATGCGTAATGCGTAATTATGGCCGTTGCACACTATGTGAAGTACTTACGCAAGTCATGTATTACTAAGCATCAGTTTGACATTACTGCAAGTGTCATCAGAATCTCTCTACTCACATGTGCGCTACTGCGCATCGTGTGAACAGAACTCGTGTAAGTATTTATTTTTGAGCTTGGAGGGACGCGTAAAAAACTACGATTTTATAAGCGTGCTCGGATGTTTAGTACTAGGTAATTCGTAAACATTCGCATAATCAGTTGCACTAGTCATAGTTAGAACAGCCATTTAGTATTTTTTAAATTGTATAAGGAGAGAAGAAGAGCAAACGGGCCATCCAATGGTAAGTGGTCACCGTTGCCCATAGACGTCTTATCTTTAATATTATTAGAGGGTTTCGATCTATCGATCGAATGTTGAGGGCTTAGGTGGGTGGAGTGCCTCATGTGCCTGTAATTACGCTGGCTTTGCTACCCTTTGGACCAAAGCATTGTTGCTTTGCGTGGTACCAGACGATCATATAATGATCCATTGTGATCGATAGGTGTTAATTGTGTTTTTTTTCATTGTGTATTTGAAGGCTGAAATCATGTTTAAGTGAATAGTTTTATTTTATTTAGCTCTTGTGCAAGTACTATGCTCCGTATGTAACGGGCATAATGCGGAGTTATTGCAGTGTCGACTGGCTACACGAGGTGCAGGTTCGATGCCGCATAATGGAAACTAAACTACCTGTTTGGCGCCTGCTGAGCTGCCATGCATATTGATGACTTGCAAGCACAATATCGTAAATAACTATTTAAAGCTCAGTGTTTGTGCAAGGGTGATAAATGAATGTAAACTGAAATCGAAGTGAAATGAATACTTATTACAAATGAATTTGTTTGCACACGGAATTAAATATGAATTATACAGTTCGTATTACGTCGATACCGACGTAATAAAAAGATCTAAGTATATCGACCATTTTCAGAATGACTCTATTTCGATAACAGAATAACTTTACTTACCTAGTTCCTATTTTGCAATAAAAAAATTACCTAGCGTCTGTTTTTACAAATCCTGAATTCTTATCCCGTCCGCATTTTGGCACCAACCCAGAATAGTTTTTGGCCGAATCAGGAATTTTAAATTCGTTTAACTTCTGTAACTTTGAATACTAAGTACGTACATACATGCTTAAGTAGTGCCTCCGACACTCTATCGCCTGATAGTAAGCGACGATGAAGTCGATGATGGAGCATCATGGGTTTAAGTTGTAGGTTAAAGGAAACACAGATGCAGGCAAGCTTATCCACACCTACCTTAGCCGTTCGCACAATGAACGAGGAACTGTTCTCTAATTTATTGCAGTTTTATCTTTCCTCTTCACACGTTAGAAAACCCCATACCGAAATACAAATAAAGTAACTTTGTTCCTGTCAAACACTCCAATGCGCAGAACAAACGAAGTGTGTACGTACCTTTAGTAAAGACGGAAATCTCTATGAATTTGACAAATGGCGTAGGATTTCAAGTTTCAACCAACATAATAATAAGTCCGGGTTTACTTTGAGCCCGGTTTATTTTTTACGTTTAGTAGGTAGGTGTGCAAGAATTTATGTAATGCAAAGGGCGTATGGGAAATCATAGAATGTTTAGTTTTTAACTAAGAAGCAGTCGTTTTTTAAATGTAGGTATCTATTCCTACTTACGTATCTACCCTTATATGTAGGTAACTTGATAGAAACTATGCGGACTCATTACTAAAAACATTTGTCAATAAAATGGTGTAAACGCCATAAGCCAACATTTACAGAAGAATCGAACATAATTTACAGAATTTCAATTCCTCTTTTTTAGAAGTTACTTTTTCATATACATCGCATTCTACTAACACGCATGCTAACACATAATATAATGTGCCGATCGATCGTCGATTTGATCGAAACGTAACGTTACTTAATCGTTACTTTATCTTGGATGAAAGAAAAAATAGTCTCCCCGATTGGTTGTTCGTTGCTGCAATTTAGGTATTTAGATTAAGTTGTATTATAGGGCCACAGGTGATAGCAAGTACCTACTTAGAGACAAGAAATTCAGTAAAGTAAGACCTAACTATGAAAATTGAGTTAAGACTTAACTAAGTTGCAAATTGTAGCGCTACGAGCTGTAACAAACATGTCTTTAGAAGACTGCTATTGACGGAGGGAAAAAACAAAACAATAAAAAGAACCGAAATAAAGAAACAGATATGCATCTGCAGAGACATGCAAGACTTAAAATAAACAAAGCGGCGAACTTAAAAGAGACATAATAAGGTTACTTAGAACAATAAACGCCCTTGCAAGGTTAAGCTGAACAAGCAGGATTAGTGGGTGGAACATACATGTTTACAGACAGACATACAGGCAGGTGGCATTGTATTTATGTAGTTATGTGTACTTCTATTGATTATATTGTTATATGGCACCTATGATTACATCTCTGTAATACATAGGTAACAGTTGCCTGATGGTTAATTTTGTATGGAAAGCAGTTTTTCCAAAGGCGGTTGAAGACTACTTTCAACAACCAGAAAACTTTAATACTTAAGAGATTTTATCAGAAAGTCTGGTGTCCTGATGTACATCTGGTGTCGTGACTGATGTCATGAAAATAATTTGACATAAATAGGTAGGCATTGAACTATTTACATTTATTTCTACGTATGTACGCGTTGTTCGCCTCAACTCTCGGTGCGCTATCATCCGTATAAAAAAGATATTTTTATTATTACTTTATCTTTTTAGAGCATGTTTTTTTTTAAATTAAAGCATAACGCTTTTTTTTCTCGTTACTTTTTTACAGCTTAATGTTTTTCCGGTTTTTTTCGGATGAATAACTCTAAACTCAACCAAATCATTTAAAGAGTTGCTAAAACTGCACTTTGAACTCTCAGACAAAACGCTCAAAACGCGCTTTAAACGGTCAAAGCGCTTTTAATAAATGTCGTCGCAGTAAATGTCACGCTGGTGTAAAATAAACTGCGTTAATGAATAACAATGGTGATAATTATGCCTGATACAGTACAATGCACGTCCTTGCAAGGCCGCATGGAGGCGGGCCAGCCAGCGCCACGCGTAGGAGGCTGCGTGTGCGCATACAGAGCGCCGCTTTGCGCAAATCGTGGGAAATTATGGATTTATTTTTAATATAAGACGCTTACAAAAGTACGGTGTTCCATTTATTTATGTCAACATTGAAATTGGCGGTGAGATGGTCCGGAACGTGATTGTACACTTTGTTACTATTTTGAATGCTGTAAGTTTACCCAATTTTTCATCAACAATGTGAAAATTTCGTTTATTTAAATGTTCTAATTTAATGCTACTTCTTGTAACTTAATTAACGCTAGTTTTATTAACGTTAAGGGGTTCCTCATGCCTCATTAAATCTCGTTCACAATTTTTAAATCTCGACCGAAATTTTGCTGCAAGACCCATAGTTTCTAATGACTATTAAAATCGAATTGAATAAAATCTGAAAAATCGAATAATGAGCAGTTGTACAAAAACTCAATTCGTTAAAAATTTGATGATATGAATTAGCAAACCTTGACTAAAGACGTTTTTCAAGACAGTTTCAAAAATCTTTTTTATTTTTGTTTTGCTGATATATTACAAGTTTCATATAAATATGTAAAAAAATCTACTTACCAAGTCCGCAAATCAAGTAAGTTGGCGGCGGTTTCAGCACGGACCGCGAGTAGGCCCCGCGGACTGTCTCCAGAGCTCGGGGGGCCCCAGCCACGAGCAGCACGCCGGGGGCCACGTACCCCGCGTACCGCAGCTCCGCCGTGGCCGCCGCCAGGGCCCCCGCCCACCAGCATTTCGCGTTCGCCGATAGGAAGCTCTGCAAAGAAAGGTCAAGGTCAAGCATATGCTAGCGTCAGGCCTGTTGGCAGGAGAGGGGTGGTTTTTTCGACAAATACGTATTCAGGGAAACGTAGTTAGTACGTACCAAGTAAGTATCATGCTGAACCAATGGCTCACGAGATTGGTACCTACGTATCTATAGAGATATTAATATCGATGCAAAGTACAAAAAAATAATAGGAATACCTACTTACAAGGCGCATGCGACTTAATTTTTTTTTATAATTATTTAAGAATGTTTTTTTTTACTATCTGAAAACCAGTCAACTCCCTTAAACCCCTCCCGAGCGATCTACGAATGAAATAAGGCTTGCCACTATAGGATCCCCGTCGAAGTTGGCGGAGTTAATCGAACAGGCCTCCTACTGCAATACGTGCCAGGAACTGGGATGGCTGATGTAATGAGGGGAAAGGTTCAAAGGTCCCAACTGATCAGACCAGGTACAGGAGCTGTGAACTGTCATTAACAAGGTCGAGGTCAGTTGTGGTCTATGGCCCGATGGAGCGTAAAAGTGTTGAGGTATTGTGGTTGCCAAATTGGTTGAAGATTGTCAGTCATGAGTCATGACATGACATGACGGCGATTAAATTCTCTACGGAATATTATGTGAGTAATCCGAATTATTTTTTTTGGATTGTAGGGTATTTTACTACAATTTTAATATTATTTTTGCTGAAATCTGTCGAAAATCCTTTTTTTTTATCTAATCCATTATTTTAAATAGCTTCCTAGTCTTTTATTATTATTGGCAAGAATCTTTTTTAACCGACCGACGAATGGAGGAGGTGATATATGGATGATATTAGAAAATATACAACGCATCATCCATATATCAGTGCAAAGTTAAAATAACAGGTGCAAAGTAAAAAAAATAGGTCAATATTTTTAAAAATTTCGCAATCCGGCCCTGTCCACACAATCCCGCTTACGGTTACGGCCACAGTCACACCTACGTTTTCCAGCTCTGGAATTCAGATCCAGCATCCGCCATCCTTGACCTGACGAGGCCTGCGCCCCAACTCTTGACATTTGAGCTGCACTTGCAACACGATGCACTTTACGTCCTGCCGTTGCGAAACGAGACTATAGTTCAACAAGATTTTAAGTAAAGACTACATTTAAATAACAATGAACTTAAATATAGTGATAAAATATATTTACTGGTAAATTGTCTGGTGTTAACAATGATCGACGTTTTTGATAAGGGATCTTATTAAGTTTGGCATTTTATTTCAGCACCTCCAAAATTGTTTCTGAATGTGCTATGAGAGTCTAACTGGTGTAGACTAGGGATGTTACGGAGCTTCGACTCCGACTCCGAAAAGTCGCAACTTCCGATCCCGGACTTTCGAGCCGAAGTCGGAGTCGGAAGTGTAAAATCAACATCTCCGACTCCGACTTCGGCTCCGATAATTTTGAATCGGAGGTTATACCGAAGATTTGTGAGCAAACAAATATGTGTACTCACAAATCTCTCTCATCTAAACCCTCAAGGTTAGCGGAACATCGAAAACACTCTTTAAAAAAATATAGTGAGGAGAGAGATGGGCGACGGTGACCACTTACCATCAGGTAGTCCGTTATCGTCTGCTCTCTTAAACATAGGGTTATACCACCATCTGGCTATCTATACTCTAGAATTCTAACTCTACAATAATATGGCTCAAGTTAACTTAAAATGTTTTGTAATTCTAATTTACCCTGTTCTACACAAATTTCACTGTCGTTCGATCACAAAGTCATAAACTGTGGACAGTATCATTTACACCGCCCGATTGTGTTTCAAGGGAGAAAACTAGTCTTAACTATAAAGAGTAAATTACCTCGAAGAATAAGGGTCTGGACAGACGCGGTTAGTAGCAAGTAGTTAGCAAGAGACAGTAGGTGCCTAATTCAAATCTCCGTCAATTTACACAAAAATGACTTAAACAATAGCCTTATGTTCAGACGGGTTTACTTAACGCGTTCAACGGGATATAAACATGTGTATGTATATATAGTGGAGCAGAACTAAGACCCTTCCCTAAAATATCCCTGTCAAGTCTGGGTACGTTTGTACTTGCTACAGAAAATAAAAATTGGAAATGCTTAGATACTTTAGGACGTTTTTCTTAGATTGCTACAACAAAAGAAAAATTAGTGAGTCTACACAATGGTTTACACCATGTCCTATGGGAACAGGTATTGGAATTGCAATAAAATAAAAATAAATATCCTCCTAAAAAGCCGAGAGAAACATCTACGAATAGGTACCTATCTTAATTATTAACTGTAACAGGTAAGTAAATACTTTCTGGTATTAGATGATATAATTTTACTTGACTTCTCTCTAATATAAAATGAAACTGCTATGCAAGTAACTAGACTAAGCTTAATAGAAAATGAAACTTCAATGGAAGTTACCATTAGACGCCATCACTGGCCCCTTCTGCCAAGGCCCTAATTGTAAGCATTATGTAGATGAGAATTTTCCTGGGTGTGAATCAAATAAGTCTAGGGAAAGTGGACGAGAAGCGTCGACACGAGGGGGGGGGGGACTAGTCACCGGACGCATTATAATCTGAACAGCCTATAATTATTATGCTCTGTCTAAGGGTATTATAGAAAATATCTAGTAAAATATTGCAACAGGTAAATTACGTTTTGTAATTCAGAGGGGTGTTGTTATATGAAGACTTTTTGACATCAGAAAGAATGTATTCAAAGAATTCTATCAGGCTCGAACCTACAATTCCACCTTCATCTTAGCCATATAGCGTTGTCCAATTTTTCCACGATGATGTTCAAATCACCCGGCGAAATTTCGCTTCGCTTACTTCCTCATAAATTACTATGGATTTATATACTGCTAGATGTTTTGGTGGCAGACTAACCGTCACACCAGCCTGTCACACCAGTGTGGCAGTTGCTAGTTTTTGAAGAATTCTACCAGACTCGAACCCACAATTAAACCTTCACCTTATACTGCTGGGCAAAGAGCTCCCAAACTAAAATAATTATAAGCAATTTCTAATTTCGGAAAATTACACTCAAATTCATTTGAACGAAATAAAGACGTCACCCAATTTAACACTAGGTATCCTGAAAGATTGGTACTCCCAAAAATGAATACTGTTTTCCGCTACGCTATGTCTGTAAGAATATTTAATAAACAGCCTGAAGAACTGAAAAGTCTTCCGAATAACAAAAAATATGTATTGTATTCGTAGCACACAGATAAATGTTAAACTCAGTACAAGAATATTTAACGTATACAGTAATCCCCCGCTTTACGCGAGGGATGCGTTCCATAGAAAATCGCGTTAAGCGAAAATCGCGTATATCGGGGTTTACTTAAAAACAATAAATAAAATAAACTAACTAAATCAATTTTATATTATTGCAAAATACTAGGTTATACATTTTGAGCGTTGGTTTTACGAAAATACACGTCCAAAGTATTTTGGGTTTAGTTTTGTTTAAGTTCTTGCAATATAGGTACGTACGTTATTTTTAATAGATTGACACACAGATGAAATACGATTACCAATTTATATTAATCGCACAAGAAAACACCCCAGTCAGTGTATGCAGAAATCGCGTAAAGCGGAGCAATTTAGCGCGAAATTTGAAATTCGCGTTGTAACGAATCCGCGCAATACGGGTTCGCGTAAAGCGGGGGATTACTGTACATTTAAAATGACAAATGACTAAATTATTATAAGCCTTGAATGCAATGAATTTACATTTGTATTATATAACATATTTGCACGTCTTTACATAGACAAAATACACTGGACATTATATTTAATTATTAAGACCAATTGTCATGTATTTTTAGCAAATAAATTTATTTGAATTTGAATGTACAACTAAAATCTTGTCAGTTAAAACTGGTAAAACTAAAATAAAAGTAATCTAACAATCATTGATGGTACCCGCGAGACGGGAAACGTAAAAGAGGCCGACCAGCGAGACGCTGGGAGGACGACCTGCCCGAGGGATGGATGAGCCCTCCAGGGACAACCTGCCGATGTCAAACCTAGTTGATAAGTAAATAGTACTTACTTACTTACTTACTCCGCTGGCGCAGCGACCTTCGGGATCTTGGCCTCCGATACCAAAGAGCTCCATCCCTCTATCTCCTGCGCAGTCTAGAGCCAGTCAGGCGCCCGGAGCTCACGCAGATCTTTCTCCAAATAGCAGTCCAGTCTCCAGAATACAGATTATTTTATAACAATCATTACCGGCGGTATACCGCACGCATCCAATGGCCACATTATATACTTGTTTTTTTTTACTTAGATCAGAATAACAGGTTTACCTGTTGTAACATGTTCATGACTAACATTCGAAATGACATCATGTAAGGTCAAAATCTCAGCATGACATCAAGTTGCGGTGTAGCTTGGACAACTTGTGTTCATGATCACAACAATAGGTATATTTCTAAGTAAATGGATTCTAAAGATATGATCTCATTGTCCGTTTTAATATTATTTTTAATAGCAAACATTCAAAATACTATAGCTTCATTTGGCGTCAATATAATGCAAAATCGGACATCTGACCTTATACCTCTCGCGTCGATTACTTACTATTAATTTTATAATCTATGAGTTGCAAGTAATGCCCTAAGGTTAGAGCGTCGATGGCACAGTGGTTAGGACACCGGACTCCCATGGGTCCCATCGTCCCAGGTCCGGGTTCGAAACCATGCAGTGCCATGTACCAATGAGTTTTTCGTATTTATGGAAGACTTACGTACATTTACCGACTGCTCTAACGGTGAAGGAAAACATCGTGAGGAAACCTGCACACTGAGATGCAGTGTGTAAAATGGGGTAGGCACAGAAGATCCTCAAGGGTCGAAGTGCAACTGGGGTTATTCCTGCCCCCTATCATAAGTTAAAATAAAGGCCTAAGGTGTCATATAGAGCTATGGCGTAGAGAGGGATAGTACGTATTATAAAGACTTAACTTTAAGGACGTTTCATGAAAATGACGGTAGGTATATTGCTTCACGTACCTAATTGCGTAGTTTGTTATGAAATATCATCTGAACGTTGAAAATTAATTACTTTAAAAGCTCTTTGACCTACTTTTATATTGGCAACGGTTAAGACCGTCGGTGGCGTCGTGGCTAGGACGTCGGACTCCCATGCGAAGGTCCGAGTTCGAAACCGGGCAATGCCATGTACCAATGAGTTTTTCGGATTTTCGAAAGACTTTCGTACATTTACCAACTGCTCTGACGGTGAAGAAAAACATCGTGAGGAAACCTGCATACTGAGATAACCAGTGTGTGAAATGAGCAAGGCAATGGCAAACCACCCCATTAAATCTGCCACGAGGGTAGTTCTATGTGATTAATTCCTTAGAATGATCACGACCCTCAGCAATGAGGAACACGACTCAGAAGAGAGATATTGGCAACAGTAACATAGCATAACTGACCTGATATTTTTAAGTAACAATATTCCAGTATTTTACATATGGTAGATCCTGATGTGCAGGATCACCTTGGTTGGTACCACCCCTCTTATCTATTTCTGCCGCAAAGCAGAAGTACTTGCGTTTCTGTGTTTCGGTTTGAAGGGTAAGAGAGCCAGCGTAATTACCGGCACATGAGGCACTCGTCTAAGTCCTCAAGCATCGAAACCCCTCTAACAATAATACAGTGAAGTGAGATAGGTGTGACTACTTACTATCAGGTGACCCCTTTTCTAGTCTGTTCTCCTTAATTAATTTTAAAAAAATATCTAAAAAAATCCACAAGTATATTACACTTCCAGTTTTTAAACTATAGGTACTTACAAAGGTTCAAACGACCAGTCACCTATAATCAATTGCCATGATCAATGAACATTTATCATACTTTATTATTCAGTGTCAAACACTTACATAATAATAAAATCTGATTATGGCATCTGTTATTCTATTTATATGGATAATGAGATTTGATCTAACCTTTACTAAAGTATCTACCAAATCGTTTATTCTAAGCACACAATATTCAAAGTTATCTGCTACTTGTCGTTGGCTTAGTTCCTTATTGTGTAGTGTCAAAGTTGATTTTAGATAGTAATAACAATGTCTAAAGATTATATAAGTAGTATATCTATATTTCATTTTTACTCGTTTAAAAACCGAAAGACAATATTTTTAAAGTTCAAGTTCATTCTTCTATGATTTATGAACGTTATGCGACGTGCTGTTATTATTGCAATTATTTAACGACATATGAGTTTCTCCCGCGCTTTTGTGGCATCCACGTCAGCTTTGTTTCGTTTTGTCTTGCAAATTGTTTTACAGTAGTGCTTTTCTAGTAAGAATAGTATTTAAAATGTGAATAATGTGTGGGACAATGAAGTAAAGTCAAATAAGACGCTGCAGCCCGATCCGTACTTGGTTGGATTTTGAAGAGCCATACTGCGTCCGGAACGCCTTCTTTGGTTCGGATGGTGCAGAAGCGTGGAAGATTCTCCCAGATAGCATTGACATGTGTCACACCAGCATTTTAATGAAGACTTGAAAGAGTTGTTTACATCCGACATGGCTGTATGGACTCAGTTCCCTTTGCCTTAAAAAAAACAATTAACGACATATTTGTTACTTCTTACAAATACTTGTTTATTCTTACAAATACCCACATATTTTTATATTTTTGCAAAATAAATACCGTGTGAGTAGGTAACGAAAATTATTATATTGCTTGAATCGAAGATTTTGAAAATCAAGGGCGCCACTAGTCTGATTTCTGTGGCTTGAACATTATAATCTAGAATGTGTTTTAAGTTTGTTTTTTTATTATTATAAATCTGAACTGACAATGTTTTATTTTCGAAATACAACTGAAAAAAGTAAACAACATTTTTGGGTGGAATATAATACCTATTAAAATAATTCTAAAATAGGGAATTAAAGCCCTATAATTCCTCTATAACTAAATAAATTTACAATATGAGTAAAATCATCCATAACAATCTTAATTTTTTAGCCAAATATTTTATATGTAAATCGGCTGGTCTGTTCGCTCCTGTCCAGTTATGTTTATGGTTAGCAGGAATTGTGTTTTAAATTTTAAGTAATTGTAAAAGCATGACGTAACCAAGAGTTCCTGGTGTCCTGATGGTGTTTAATAAATGAGTATGAGTATAATTCTGAACTCGGGAACAGAACTGGCTCACACGGGAATCGCCGGCAGACCGTAACCGTCGCATCACAATACGCACACGTAATGTCTGTCTGTGAATCTTACTTCCGAGGTGGCTAGATATCTAGCACATTTCTCACAGACCTCGGTCCCAGGTAATTAAACGAATTGTATTGTAATCAGACGATTCTGGCCGAGTTTTGTGTCTAGAGTTTGTGTGCCAAATGCTGTCCAAATTCCATCTCACGCCTCTGGGAGTATAATACGAGCTTATGTCTGAAAGTGTGTTTGTTTGGACGTTACTTCGAATCTGATGGAAGGTATTGTTCTTACAAGTTGAAAGTCAGCCATACCGGGCTGCTCGTACGAAGCGATTTGCTTCTTCGTTCTTTATGCGAACGGCTAAGGACAACAGACTAACAGCCTGCCGGCGTCTGTATTTATACCACGATTTATACGGTTTATAACAAGGTGGTACCGAAACCTACAACCTTGGGATCTTCATGACCAGAGTGAATAGGCATTTACTGGACCCGCATGCTCCACCGTCGACCTCATCGTCGCTTACCATCAGGCGAGATCGAGGTCAAATGCGGGTTAAGTAGCCAATAATTTTTTTTTTTAATCAATCCAGAGCCGTTAGTTAAGAAAATTAAAAAACACTCGCCTACAGTTTTTGAACGTTTTTCCAACCTAGACATTTTAATCACAAAGCACAAATATGCTACATTTGATTTTAGAGCCAGTCAATCATTTGACTTTTTCTTAAGAGAGTAAGTACAGATTGCAAAGTACTCCAAAAACTCGAGAACGAATTTTTATACAAAAGTATACAGAATATCTTTGACTAGAAAATAAAACTAGTTACTTTTGATCACAGTTGACAGTTTCGTGTCTTGAAGATCAGGTGAACTCACTCTGTCAAGCGTCCCTACAAAATGAACTGGAAATCACTGGCATTACAGAAAGGAAAACCGAAAACCTTACTCACATGGTTTTGGTTGCGGCAAAAACAATTGGTGTCGATTTAGCTGATGGCGACTTGGACGGCGTGTTTCGAGTAGGGACTCGGCGGCCTTCAACATCGCCTGACACTTCATCTCCCAGGCCTGTGGTTGTAAGACTATTGCGACGTGGCAAACGAGATGAGCTGCTACGTGCAGCCAAGAAGAGGCGCTCCCTTACCACCGAGAACCTGGAAATCGACGGCCCGGCTACGAGAATGTATTTTAACGAGCGTCTTACTCAACGCAACAGGCTGTTATTTCGTGATGCCAGAAAGAGAGCTAAAGAGAGTCACTACCGCTACTGTTGGACAAAGAACGGGTCCATCTTCGTCAAGCAACGAGAGAAGGGAAAGGCAATACTTATCAGATCACAGATGGACATTGATCACATTTTTGGTAATAGTGCTGGTTTGTTGCCGGATGCAGCTGGACAGTAGGACCCTGAGAATTCGTCTTAGATATTACTGTTTCCCTGAAATAATTTTAAACATTTTAGGCTTTTATCGTTTGTTTGAAAATTACAGATGTATAAATTACTCTTCAATGTGTTCGGATCCTAATCATCACAGTGTTGTTTATGCTTTTTATCTGAACGTGTTCTATTTTGTAGCTCTTACTAAATGCAACAATATTGCAATATTTACTGACTCTGTTAAAATAACAATTATTGATTATTTATTTCTAGTATTATATTATATTGTGTTATATTATTATAATCTGATAATATCTATCTATTTAAATAATATGAAAACAAGCGTTGTCATCAAGCACATTGATGGTGGGTTGGACTGTTCTTATACTCCTGATGTACGGGCCGATTCTCAACCATATCTCACGCAACCAACTTTTGGGGTAATTTTTGTTCTTCAGATTCTTCTCATGTTGATTTACTTTAAGCAGGTCACTCTGAAATCCGATATGTTTCAAGTTTGTTTACTCACAAAAATTGTAATTAAACTTTATGAACATAGATGAACTTGCTACAGATATAGAAAATACACTGAGTGTGACGTGCTATTCTATAGGGTCAGCAGAGGAATGTGGTGAGATTCTGAGGAACGAATATAATTTTAGGGTACTCACCTATAACATTAGGAGTATAATGAGGAATTTTAATGAATTTCGAATAATATTAAAGCGCCTTAACTTGGATTTTGATGTTATCATCCTTACGGAGTGTTGGCTTGGTGATGCTACTTTGATACCGAGGCTCGATGGGTACACCTTTTCGCGTACCTCAAAGTATATTAACAAGAACGGGGGTGTTGTTACATATGTAAGGAACACTTGGAACGCTGCTTTCTCCGAACCCGATATTCAGGACGCAAATTGCTTGCAAATTGACATCCCACAAGTCATTACTCTACTCGGTATTTACAGGTCCCCATCTTTCGCTGACTTAACAGAATTTTTCAGTTCATTGGATATGCACCTATGTACTTTAGATAATAGACGGTCGGTAATGTTTGCAGGAGATATCAATATAAATATTATGGACGAAAGTCCAATTAGTAACTCGAACGAATATCTATGTCTGACGGCAGAGCATGGCCTGATACCGGCTATTACAAAGCCCACCAGAACACACACATGTCTCGATCACATTTTCGTGCGGTCGGGACTGGAGGGCGCATCTGTTGTCTGTAGCACAGACATAACGGACCATGATTTGGCTATAATAGGCGTACGTCTGAATGGAAAGTCTGCTAAAGTTAACAAGAAGACTGTGAGGAAAACTGATTTTGCGACAGTGGCTGAGAATCTTAGTGGGGTGGATTGGTCTACGGTGCTTAATGCCGATGACCCATCAATTGCTGCATCAAATTTATCGGCTATGATTGCCTCGTCGGTCCAGAATCATACATGTGAGTGTCGAATTAGTAGATCCAAACAAATCATCCAGCCCTGGATTACGCCTGGCCTTATTCGCTGTATGAAACATAGGGATAAGCTCCACATGAATGTCCGTAAAGATCCGGAGAATCTTGTTGTCAAACGTATATACACTCGTTATCGTAACTTCTTCAGGCAACTATTGCGGAAACTCAAAACTGAATACGACAACTCCCTATTGGTAGAAAACAAATCTAAGCTTAAACAGTTATGGAGGACTATCAAAGATATATGTCATTTACCAGTAGTAAACAATCAGTCCTCAGAATTATTGGAGGCGCGTGAAACGGCACTGGATTCCCTTAACTACTGTAATAGTTACTTTGCTCGTGTCGGTAGTGACTTAGCTGGTCACACGCTAGCCAGACTACAAATGACACAGGATGCTCTGGCCGCCGAAGTGTGTAACGGGTGTGGTCCAGTGGACTCTCTATTTTTATCGCCGACTAACCCGCAAGAAATCGACAAACTCATTACCGATTTAAAAACGGATAGTGCTCCGGGGTGTGATGGCTTTACAAATGCCCTCATTAAACACATTAAACCTACAATCCTGGTTCCGTTTGTACACGTCTGTAATCTGAGCCTCTCCAAGGGTGTTTTTCCAGACATCTGGAAAATAGCCTCAATAAGCCCCATTCACAAAAGTGGTCAAAAAAATATTCCAGGGAACTACAGACCAATATCACTACTAAGTGTATTTGCTAAACTCTTGGAGAAGGTTGTCAGCAGAAGACTTATGGGTTTTGTGGAGTCGCACGGGTTGTTGTCCGATCGGCAATTTGGATTTAGAAAAGCCAGGTCCACGGAGGACGCCGTGTCACTTCTAACTAAATTCATTTCTAATTATCTTGACAACGGGGATAAGTGCATTGGTGTCTTTCTGGACCTGGCTAAGGCCTTTGATACGGTATCCATTCCCATTCTGATACAAAAACTTCAGGGTTTTGGAGTGCGGGGTATAGCTCTAAGTTGGTTCAAGAGCTATCTGACTGGTCGGAGGCAGTGTGTGAAAGTTGGATCTACAATAAGTGATATCGACCATATAAGCTTTGGCGTGCCGCAGGGTAGTATTCTTGGGCCCTCTTTGTTCCTAATTTATATAAATAGCATCACAACTTTGCCTTTAGGCAATGCAGAAATTGTATGTTATGCCGATGACACTGCTGTTCTGTTTCGTGATGAATCATGGGAGAGTGTTTACTATGAGGCGGAGAGGGGTATGTCAAATATCGCGCACTGGTTGGAGAACAATTTGCTTACCTTGAACGTCACAAAAACCAAATATGTAGCTTTCCATAAAACAAAAGCTTCGAGTCCTTCGTCTTTTCCGGACCTTAAAATTCATGGTTGCCCAAGTGAGCGGTGGAGAAATGCAGCCCCTCTTTGTGATTGTGACTCTATTTCAAGAGCTGAATCTGTGAAATACCTTGGTATCACACTGGACGAAAATCTGTCGTTTGCTCAACACATTATGTCGCTGTCGGGTAGGGTGAGAAGATTAATTGGAGTGATGAGACCTTTGCGCGAAGCCGCCAGTCCTGAAGTGCTGAAAATGGTTTACACTAGTCTCTGTGAATCTATCCTCACGTACTGTATTTCAGTGTGGGGTGGCACGCACAAGACAACAATGCTGGTTGTAGAGAGAGCGCAAAGGTCAATACTTAAAGTCATGCACAGAAAGCCTTATTTGTATCCAACACGACAGCTGTACACTGACTGCAAAGTCCTACACGTGAGGCAGTTGTTCGTTTTGAGAGCGTCAATGATCGCACACAGGACTACCCTTGCATCGGCCGAATACAGCAAATTGCTCAAGAGAAGAGTGTACAAAATACAGTGCCCTTCTGTGAAAACTGGATTCGCACAACGTTTTGGTGCTTTCCTTCACCCATTTCTTTATAACAAAGTTGTAAGGGCCTGTGTCATTCAGGAGCTTCCAATGAGTCAAGCGAAAACTCTCGTTCGTGATTGGTTACTGGAACTGTCCTATGACGAAACTGAAAAGTTATTTAAAATAATAAAATAAAAATAAAAATGTTAGTCAGTGTTGTCTGGGGGAGATTTGTGTAATTAAAGCTGTAACTTATTTATTTTTATTAGTGTATATATGTACATAATTAGCTTAAATATTATAAATATATATTTAATGAATATACCTAGTTATATAAATGTATATATTAATATATTTTATAAATTTATAATAGTCTTAATAATTAATAATCTTTTAAATAATACATATGATCTTTTAAATTTAGCTGTAAATTTCTATTAATTTTGGAATGTAATGTTAAATTGACACATAACAAAGTAAAGTGGTTAGTGTGTGTATGTAATCTCCACGACACAGGCAACGCCTAGTGTGGAGATTATAGTTTAATGTTAAATGTTAATTAATAATTTGTAAACGAATAAAAAAATTTTTCTATTTTTTCTATTTCTATCAATACATTTTCCTCTAACCCCGAATAGATTTCGTCAAAGAACTTCAATAGTTGAGCCACATCAATGGACCGACGCGTGTCGCTAAAAAGCGGTCTCTTGTTACTCGTCAACCACATTTTATTTTTAATTTTATTTGACGTGAAATCGTATTTTCAAGCGTTTAAGAAAAATCGCGCTTTACAAGACTGTTTGTGGAGGTTATACTCATACTCATACCATTTATTGCTTTTCATGTGTTACAATTGGTCTTAAAAATGTATATGATCTGGTCATACATGAAACCCTGAGTAGGGCACCGCAATATTAAATAAGAAATTATAATATTTTATAATAGTAATAAATGCTAACGAGATAAATTGAATTAAATGTCATTATAAGTTTTACATAATTGATTTTATAGTTAAGTATTGGTTTTATCATCAAAAAAACTCCTGCAGTGAATAGAAACATTTGTTAAGAAGATACATGTTTAATCTTTTATTGAATATCGAGTCTTTTAATTCGATGTCGATAAATTTTGAAATTTTGTTATATATTTTTATGTTGAACGAACGTATTCATGTTAACTTGACGTTCATAGCTTCGACTACCCTCCTATACATTTTTTAGCACTTTGAAAGCTCAAAGCTCCATGTCGTGAGCTTTAATGGCACTTGGTAGATTTATAGCAAAGTTTTTCAATACGATGCCGAATTCAAAACGCAGGAAATGTTCCGATATCAAAGCAGTTTTAATGCTCGTTTGAATGTTGACTGCCGTCGTATCCTTGAACGTTATAGCTTGGTGTCCAGTTTTGAGTTTTTAACTAATATTTTAGAGGAAAGAGTTAGTAGTATTTTATAGTCTCTGCTAAATCTACACTTATCTGTTAAGTAGGTACCTACGTGCAAGGAAGATGACTGTGATTAATTACGGATTACTCACAGATTAAAGTTCCGACTAGTTTCGGCCTGTTTCGAAGGCTTTGATCACGGAGAGTGCGAAACGCCTGTCGCCGCGACGCGGGCGGCGTATCGTCTCAAAGGTGAAATCATTGTTCTAAGACATGTATAAATGTTTTGTAGATACATATTTGAAGGTCATGATGGATAGGAAAACAAATATTATATAGAAAATGGCAGCTAATGTGATATGATTTAACTTCCCTTTGAAAGTGTCAAAACTATCTTCTTGTGCACAGGAAATTTAAGTCAGTTTTCACTCTGGTTTTCGAACTGGCATAGTTACACCTGTTCCCCGCACAAACTACTTCATTCATAATATCAATGACATCACATTTATTACAATAACTTTCACGAAAGCCCATTCCATAAATCAGCCATAAACATCGATCGGTGTTTATGTATTTATTATATTAACATAAAATAACTGGTGCATATAAAGGATAACTGGTAAATGTCTTTATAAATCGATCTAGTGCATAGTGAAGACCCAGTGAGGAGCAGAAGTAGTTTTGGAAGTTGCAACCGAATTTAATCCAAGACTCGTGTGCTACGTGTGTACGGATATATCTACAAAAAATAAAGCGGCAAAACAAGACACAAATGAACAATTAAAAATAAAGGATAGACTAAGCATCTAAGGCTGGCCTCTACTTTGCTCAGCGTATAAGCCTCGCTATACAGCGGGGCAACGCCGCCAGCCTCCTCGGGACACTCCCTGCAGGGAGCGACCTGGGTCAGGTCTTTTACTTTTAAAATAGTTAGGTATTTTATAACTTTAGCTTAAGCATTTATTTTAGTGTTATTTTTGTATTATTTTATTTTAAATAAACAACAAATATCGACTAAGCATTATGCAAAGTTAGATTCAAGACTAAGCATTATGCGATTGAGACCAAAGCTAATTGATAAAGTAGGGATTTCCATCATGCTGTCATATACATACAGCTATATCAATTGATTTACGTATCGGTATTTTTCATCCTGTATTTGATAACTTGCCACTCATATCCTCTGGTTATCCTTACTGATCATTCCTTTAAAATAGATATCATCCACTGGGCATCTAAAATACAATGTTGTGTATAATCGAACTTTGACATGTAAAACACCTTTGGAAATAGCTGTTAGTGTTGATATGAAATATGTAAATAAACAATAAACTGTAATGAATAATGAATGATCAAACTCTTGTTTTGTTTCAGTTGTATTTAGGTCCAGAGCCAGGATAAATGCAGAAATAAAATAATTATACAGTTTCAGATAATTACGTGTATTGAACGTGCCACAGTCCATACAAAAGAGAGCGGGGATACCAGAGCTAATACTTAAGTTACATGTTAATGTTGCTAGCCAATATACTACAGTATGACTTTCAAGTAATACAACTTGCAAAAAAAACTCAAAGCGGTAAAATCGATCCTATATGTGTTGGATTACCCGTTGTAAGTGATTAACCTGCTGCGGTAGGTAATCTTCCTTATCTTCGAGCGTGTCTTTCCTATTAAAAACTCAGCGCCCCCTGGTATATCCGGAATTTCCGACTGAGGCGTGACTTGGCTGATTGTGGTACTTCATGGCCATGTTCAAGACCAAATGAATCTGTGGTCCACCTCACTAGTTACTGGCAACCGCAACCTGGATTAAACTCTAAACAGCGCCTCTAGCTACACAATCGATGTAGGAAGACCGATTCACGATTTACTATTCTCTACTGGTAGCATTTCTCAGCGCAAAACGTAACTCAGTGATAATGACAGAAAACTAGCTGTGGTTCAAACTCTACAAGTTTAAAGTCATTCTAGGTTTTCGAATAAACACTATACTTACTATAAAACTTACTTACATACATATAGATAATTTTTTTTGGGATTGATACATTGCGAACCTAGGGCCCGGGAGCGCGCCGCGTCTTCAAGGACCTCGCAAAGCGCCTGGTCGTCGCGTCAAAGACCCAAGAATTGGCTCCTATTTGGCCCAGCGGATTAAGTTAGCTATCCAACGGGGCAACGCAGCCAGTCTCTTCCCAATTTTTTTATCTTTAGTTTTTATTTTTTTCTTCTTCTTAGCCTAAGTATAGTTTTAGCTTAAGTATTACTTATAGATTAAGACTATAAATGAAGAAACAAAAACAGAGGAAGTATGTTTGGTTATGTCGTGGTTTGATCCCAATTGGATTGTGGATCTGCCGAAACTATAGTTACGTGCATGATCAGTGGTTGATTTTCGATTCTAAAGTTGCATATCAGCCTATTTATTTATGGTCACACAACTCCGTCTCTCATAATTTATGGTCTCTCATAAACTACACAGTTCAAAATAAAGCGACTAATACAATAAATTAATTGAATCTAATTCATGTTTATTTCAATCAAATGCAATTGTCAATTCTAAAGTTGCATCACATTCCCTTTACTAACCACCATGTTACTCCACGCGATCCATGTTACGTTGTTTACAATGAATCTGATTGAAATTTACGATCCCTCGTTGAGCAAGCATTCTTATTAAATCTCCATCCAAATATGTTACATTTCATTGCAATTTTTGACCCTTGCACCGCGGTCAATTATGAATTGTTTAAAGGTTATTTTGTATTGTTATATTGTATAGTTGTTTTGGACTTGTTATGTAACATCAATGGGTCGGTAATCATAATCAGTTATATATAATCTCGTTTCATTTCTAGATGATCTTCGTTAAGTTTCTGAAGTTCGTGAGTTTGATTATTTGTTTGTATTTGAACTCATTCAACCATTATAAAAATGTGCTATTATCTTGTTTTTGCACAATCTTTTAGATGTAGTAAGTACTGTAATCAGTTACGATCACCATTCAAATCATGAAGAAATGATGGAAATTTAAGTGATCCTCTGAAACTATTGAAGCTCGTTATAAAACACTATTGCAAAAAATATAGCTAAAATCTATTCATACATTGAACTCTTTCACCACACTTCTTTTCATTTCGTCTAATTGCTCTTAGTAAGGACTTTCAATTCAATCTCATCAAAGAGACAACACTCGAGTACACAATCAATGAAAAGTGAAAGCAAATCAATGAAATCTTATCAATGGTCAATACCATAGACCTGTCTCAACAACTCCCCATAAAACACCATGAGGGCTGCATTCCTACAATAATTACTGTACAGTGCCATAGTTAAAGGGTTTCTCCACTTATATGGTCGGGTCAAGTAGGTTAGAAATGATCGTTGGGTTCAAGTGAGGCCATTGATTTCCTACTTTTGCTTATGTTGGAGCTGCTCGTTCCTGGTACTTGGAGTGACAACGTAATTGAAAACTAAGGCTTTCCGGGTTATAACTCTTCTGAAGCTCTTCTGACATTTATGTCACTATATCCATATGAACCCATTCCCATTCTTTGAATATACATATATTGGTGATGGAAGTCGCGTATCATCAGTGCTACCTCATCACCCAGCTTTGCATTGCATACCGCGTCTATCCTGATAGAATAGGCCAGGTTAAAGAATAGATGGATTATTTATATTTATTTTCTCTTAGGTAAATTTACAGACAAATACATAACTACTATGCTATTATTATGCTTGAAGCTAATTTCCCATCGCACTAAACATTATATATTACTTTAGGAAGGTGCTCAATGCAGAGTGCAGCATTAATTACCACCATACTAGCATGAAAGAAGAAGTGTTATGCGTTGGAAAACTTTTTTCCTGGCATGCTTCCACATTTTGTTGGTCCCCACGATCTTGAGTTGTAATACTTAGGTGATTGTATCAGGTTACCATCAAAGTGGACTATGTAACTTTTCTGAAGCGTCTTTTTGATAAAAATCTGGCCGAATGTATAATATACTTACGGCTTTAGGTATCCGTTTCAAAACCGCCGATTTCGTTACGTACTATTAGATTAACTATAAAGTTATGTCAGATCTCTCAGCGTTTTTTGCCTCTCATGTGTTCTAGTTAATTTAATAAATCATTATTATTCAGTAGGTTATGTTAGTAGGTTAGATTACCTTGCAGATTACTAGTTGCTACCGTGCTGGTGGTAGAACCCCTTTTGTGTCCGCCTGACAAGCAACTACCCTTCTTTTCCATGCATATAAAGTCTGACGCAAAATATCTTCGATTCGGTATTGATTGATTGATAGTTCCTGGCAATTTTTGGCAGTTTTATATTTTCTTGGCTTGGCCAACGTCTGTTACATGTTCATTTGCACTGGTCACAGAAGAGATCTGTCCTCCGAGATACAGGACCTTCCTAGTTCTGAGATCAGCGTTTATTGTAAACTAACTTGTTGCTCACTAATTTTATTTAGTTTAATATAACCTATGCTTAAGTTCTTACTTGTGTAAGGACTATGGATACTTTGTCATCTTACCGCTCAAATATACTTATTCTTATGGTTTTAAAAGAGCCATCAGAAGTCTGTATGCTCCATTTTCTGTCTCATCGTCACTTACCATCAGGTGAGATTGAGTTCAAAGATTGAGATCAAACGCTGATTTAGTCGTATATATAAAAAGTAAAAGTAAAGTAAAATACACTTTATTGTACAAATATAAAACAACAAACATGAGATAGAAAAGGAAATAGTATAGTACAATTTAGGCGGCCTTATCGCTAAGAGCGATCTCTAAAAACTCGATCGCGATCTGTAGTAATAAAAACTTAGTATCATAAGATACCCAGCCTAGTATCTCCTGTTTTGTATCAATTCCTATGGCCACCTTCCGCTTACCTAGTGGTACTTATAATAACTTTAACACGCGTCCAATTCCACCGTGCATGTTATATGTCGATACATCGACATAACGAAACCGCACGACACAGGTATCTCGACCGCATCTCTAAACTATCGACATCGAGTATCGACATAATGGGACCTCGTCTAACTTCCGACTCACCGATATAATTGATATGATACTGCGGTGTGCCGCGGTCAGAGGTCGGGTTATGCAACACTAAGCAATGTTGGGGATTCTGTGACTCATGGCTGTTAAGTTTAGCAAACTTAGACCCAACCTAAAAGCATTTGTTTTGAAAACTTAAGAAAGAACAAATTTATTCTATTAATTTATACTAAATTTAATCATTTAAAATAATAAAAAAATTACACCAAAATAAAATAATTAAAAAAATAATGAAATTGGTAAATACAAAAACTTTTTGATTGAAAATCAAATATACTGTGCTGCACACCACCTTCATCAAACTTAATTACTTTTGTTTATTTATTTTTATAATATATTTGTTTAATATTATTTTTATCTTCTGTACCCAATAGTTTGTATGTGTGCGCTATTGGAAATAAATTTATTTATTTAACACTTTAATGCACAAAAATAGTACATGAGGCGAGCTTAATGCCATGCGGCATTTTCTACCAGCTAACCATTGGGTCATACAGAATTCTTTCTTTCTTTACTAAATACATTATATAAATAGTTAATTACCTCATCAGTAGATGGAGATATAAAGGAATAATTATAATACATTTTGAAGACGGATTTCCGACTATGAATTTCGGAAGTTTCTGAATTTTCAGTTTCTGAATGTTTCAGAACGTACGGTTTGATTTTTTCAAAGCCAAATTGAATTTTCCAGACTCTGACTAGACGAGAAATAATTTCCCAAAATCAGTTTAAGACGTATAGTAGACTAGGATACTGATGATGATTTTGACAATGCTATAAGTAGAAACTACATGAGTTGGGCGAGATAAAACGTATTGGTACTCCAAAAAAAAAATTTGCAAAAAAAAATTTTTTTACTTATTAAATTTTCGAGAAATACAACAAAACTGTTTGTTTGAAAATTCTACAAACGAATGAGTTATTTTTTTTCAGCGCAACAAAAACCTTCTAATAATAATACAGTGAGGTGCTATGTCTATGGGCGACGGTGACCACTTACCATCGGGTCCAAAAGCCAAAGGACAATGTAAACAAAAGTTAATGACAAAGTTAATGTTATGTTTGTTGTGACTAAAGTTGTCAGTTATCTATGCTTCTGCTTCTTCTTTTCATGTGATTGTGTTCAATCTATTGCTAACGTTGTTTAGGTTACCTCTAATATGACCTAAATACTGTTGTGGAACGATTTCACACTTAGATGGAATTGTTCCCCTAGCGACATCCATTCCTGTTTTGCAATAAGGCTTAGAATCCATAATTATATTTTTTTCATTTTTTTTATGTACTACTAAACCCGCATTTGACCTCGATCTCTACTGATGGTAAGCGACGATGAGGTCGACGATGGAGCATTCGGGTCCAGTAAATGCCTATTCACTCTGGCCTTGAAGATCCCAAGGTTGTAGGTTGTATTGCTATTCTAATACTGAAATAAGAAGTATGAATGAAACTCGTTTCATTACTACTAATAAAAAAGGACCTATTAACTCTATATCTTAACATGTCTTCTCGTCCCACGGTGACTTATAAGATTTAAAGGACGAACCTCATACAAACTATATAATCCGATAAAATCTTGACTCTGATATTCCTACAGTATACTGAAAAGATTCATCGAACTTCGTAGCAATCAGTATAAATATTTAAAGTGCGGGTAACGTATAGCGTATCGATATAATTCTGACAGTTAGACGTCATACGGTGTGAATGGAGATCTACTATGATTTTGATAAGTTAATTTGTATGGATCGATAGTGATCAGCGATCGTTATTTATTGCCATACTTGAATGCTGATTTATGTTGATCATTAAACATATATATGTTTTATTGAGCGTCGGTGGCGTCGTGGCTAGATCGTCGGACTCCCATGCGGGAGGTCCATGTTCGAAACCATGCAATATTGTATAGTAATGAATTATTCGTTTTTTTTCGAATTTACCGATTGCTCTGACGGTGCACACTGAGATAACCAGTGTGTGAAATGGAGAAGGCAAAGGCAAAACCCCATTAAATCTGCCACGAGAGTCGTTCTATGTGGTTTAATCCCTTAGAATGATCACGACCCTCAGAAATGAGGAATACGACTTAGAAGAATGTTTTATGGCATTCAGGACATAATCAAGCAGTGCGGTAATTTCAAGTTTTAATTACAGCCCATAAATTTTTATTATTTAAATAATTTACCAGACGTGTAACTATTTAATGAGCTTAATAATAAAATTGAAATAATAATGAATGGTAATCTATTATAAAAGGTTAGAATAATTTTAAGGAGCTCGTAGCCTAGTTGCGAGCACGGTCTGAAAGTGATCGTGCAGGTTAAGCGACGTTGGCACGGTCGGTACCTGGATGGGTGACCGCTAGTGGCATATTTCATCTGAGCTCCTCCGTGCCGGAGAGCACGTTAAGCAGTCGGTCCCGGTTGTTGTCGTTCGACAGCAGTCGTAAAGCCATGTCAGATGCCTACGGACGGCCTGAACAACACTGACAAATAGGTTGGCCACTAACCATACGAAAAGCAAGCAAGCTAGGACAATTTTACAGGCGTTTATAATTAATAAATAATATAATAATTAATAATTTGAAGGAATGAACGAATGATTGAATTATTTATTCGCCAGAAATATGGTACATTGGATGACAAATCTTAAATATTAGGTCCCACATATTTCGCCATCTTTGGCATGCAAATATTTTAGAGTTAACTTAAGGTTAAGTTAAGGTTGTCTGGAAGAGATCACTTTTAGCGATAAGACCGCCTAGATTGTATTAATCGTTTTGTACAAATTGTATAATACTCATACATATTAATTCATTCATTAAATTCAAGTACTTGGAATACAATCATTACATCACACATAAATTACCTATATAAATTAGCATACATTACTAGTCACATTTTTTGAACTGAATAATAAAATTGAAATAATAATGGATGTAACCTAACAACTAGAATGGTAATCTATTAACGCAAGGTTAGAACAATTTTATAGGTGTTTATAATCCATTTTATTACTCTTAAGTTAGTTATAAACATAACAAACATTGGTAACAATAATGATTGGTAACTTGGCCATAAAATGTAGTAATTTAATATAATCGTGGGACATTAAAAACAAATACGTTTCGAACGTTCAGTGGGTTACTTTTTTTTTCTATTAAATAAGGAGAGCAGACGAGCAAACGGGCCACCTGATGGTAAGTGGTCACCGTAGCCCATAGACATCTCACCTCACTGTGTAAATATTAGAGGGTTTTTGATGCGCTGCTAACCTTGAGGACTAAGTTGGATTGCCTCATGTGCTGGAAATTACTCTGGCTCTCTTACCCTTCAAACGGAAACACAAAAATGCAAGCATCTCTGCTTCACGGCAGAAATAGATAAGAGGGTGGTACCACCCCAGGCGATCCTTCACATTAGGATCTATCACTACTAATACTTAAAGGCGAGTAAGTGAGGTTCCAAGGTTCATTCAGTTTGAAAGAATATCGGTATTTTACTGGATCTTATTCGGAGCAAATTCCTAAGATTAGAGAGACTTTTTTCCGTATATGGGACGGATGCCGAAATGCTATATACTGAAATGGGATATTCTATATCCTTACCGCTACTGGATAATCGTGTCGTACGAGGCGAATAACTCGAGTAACTTGCTGGTGGGAGGATCCGCCAGGGTAGCGACCACTCATCTATGTAGAGTCTGTCGTAGAATGTCATCTTCGCTACGGCATTGATGTATTTCGGCAGTGGTTATAGAAGAGCCTGTAATTACTAACCCCGTGTGCTCCATCTTCGGCCTCATCGTCACTTACCGCCAGGTGAGATTGAGCTCAAACGCGGGTTTTGGTGTACATAATAAAAGCCGATGTCAAATTGCAATAACATTTTCACACTATTTCAGAAGAGGTTGACATTATTTAAAGAAAGCAAATGCACACATTATTAAACTTAAAAAATAATGGAAATAAAAAAAACAATGCAATATTAAAAGGACACATGCTCAGCATGTGCTGCGGTAAGTATCTTCTTTAAAATCAGTCTTAAAGTAGTTCGATGTCCAAATAGAAAGACTATTAAATCTATTTATTTGGGATACCGCTAAACGGGACATTGCACTTTCCGACAAACCCAATTCTACCCAATCTACACATCAATGCGACGAACGGACTGAAATGGCAATTGATTCCCGTGTGAGAGGTGCTACCATCGTATTAGAACTGTATATGAAACATTCGAGTTGGTTTCGAGAAACATGCGAGTCACGATCAGAGAGCATCAGATGTTTGACAGAGCATTTCCGTATTTCCGCCAAAAATGACAATCACTATAGCTTAAAAGATTGCGCATACTGACGTTGCCAATTGAAAAAAAAACATATTTGTTACAAGCTTTACTTATGTATTTTTTGGTGTTATGACCGTTTGAATGGGAGGTATTCTTTTGGGTATTTTTTGAGTTCGTTTCTGTTCTCGTAGATGGCTCTCGCACGTAGGGGCGATCTGTTACTGTCAGTCAATAACAATTCTCGCGTCACGCGTTCAAATGAAATAAATGCGTAGATAAAAAGGGATAAAACATATTTGCTGTAGCGCGATCTCGCTCTCACATCTAAAAACTCTCGTGGAACTTCGATAATTAAACTGCAACACTAAACGTTGGCAGTTTTACGGGTCTGGCTACCAGCCGTTTTGACATTAAAAAAATGGCCACTTCACAGAGCGCCATCTAGCGAGCCTCTTGGAACCAATCGGAAAACCTCTCAATCGTGTAGTACTCTACTAACGTAATTAGAAAAACAACAGTATGCAAATAATAAAATATCATCCCTTTAGAGGCAATGGACAAAAGTGAGTTTTTTTTTTTTTGAAAAGTTGACGATGGTCTCATTGGCGTTGCATAATGAATGGCTGTGTGAACGCTACTAAGGTTTCATCTACCTGGGCATGGGGATGCCCGGGGACAGATGTGGAACGCGGGAATGGGACCGCATTCCTTTCATTTTCTAATTACGTTGGTGGATTAGTACGTTACGTATTTTCACCAAATTTTCATGTTTAAAATAGTAAGGGACTGCCCAATATCTCTCGAACGAGCGCTGATTGCTCCATTGCACGTTATTGCCATAGACGCAATCATTGCTGTCCTCCGTGTGGCTTTTGGTGTTGCTTCTTAATATACGAGTACACTGAAAGAAAAGCTTGTTTACTTCAAACAAGAACTTGTGTCAATACGAGCATATAAAGTCGGCTTGTTAACTTTAACCAAGAAATTGTCCACTTCAACCAAGATCTTAGTCGTATCATATCATTTCATATCATTTATTCATAAACAATCATAAAAAGTGTTTGAATACAACAAAAAAAACATGCCAAAAAATAATAATTAAAAATAATAATCAAAATAATAATAAAACTCTTTCAGTGTCAATCTTAGCTACTTTATTTTGGTTTCGGCCGTCAGCTGTCGTCGTATGATGATAGACTGGCTAAATTTAAAGTCACCCCGCTTCATCTTAGGCGCAAACACCAAGACCTAATAATCCTACATAAAATTCTTCATTCCACCATAGATTCACCTTCCATGCTGTCCTGTCTAAACTTCAACACAAACTTTAAACTTCGCAATCCTAAAACATTTGTATTAAATGTTTTTAAGAACAACACATCGTTCTATAACCCTACTGTGCGAATGTGCAGATTGTTTATCGAAATCTCTTCGAACAGCAACAATAAGCCATCGTTAGACTTATTCGATCCTAGGCCATTAGTTTTTAAAAGACGCGTTGAGGATGTCCTCAAGTGAGCTATCCACGCACCTACTTTATAGTCTTTACATTATTATTTTTATTTTTCAAATAGGCATAAGTTTTTTAGTCATTACATTCAATAGTATTTTTTCATAACTCAATATTGTACAACAATCAATTTTCTACTTCCTAACCATGCTGTGTTTACACGTTAAGGGTTACGACCTAGCTCATAACTTTATATTGATTTTTCTGTAATTTCTATGGTTGTAATCTGTTGTGTTTACCTAATAAATAAATTAAATTAAATTATAAGCATAAAAGAAATTAAAATTACAAAAAAAACATTGTTAAACTCCATGTGACAAAAATATTAAAAAATAAAAAACTGAATCCAAGAGTTATTGTCAAAACAAATACAATACAATATCAAGTAATCTATCAAGTAATTTGTTCAAATGAATTATTTCAGTTCAAGAAAATAATTTTCAGAATAAGTATAAGTACTTAAGAGTATCTAAGTATTTTCTTTGACGACGACAAATAGCAGGGGTAGTTTTTTTTTAATTTTATTTTTTATATTATTTTATTTACTTTATTACTAATCAATGCTCTACAATTAAAATATACCGAGCCTACGATTAGCACCCACACTAGGTAATCCTGTGTCGTGGGCGCCGTGGTGCTGAGTGTGTGTTGTGTTGTACCTAAATGTACTGTAAGTACTGTGATTTGGCGAAGTAGAATTGTGTGAGTAATGTTGGTGTCTCTATTTGTAAAACTAAATGATTTGAAAAATAATTAACAGATAAAGCCCCATGTAATGACATGAATATAGGTACCCCAGTTGTACCTGTATTTCAGTCTTTGTTTCGATTACTAGTTGGGTCGGTATTTGTATAACCAAAGTGCAGGAAAAACTCGTGTATTGTATTTTTTTTAAATGAATTTCTGAAGTTTCGATCCCGCTCCACCTAGCAACGGACCTGACAGACAACAAAATAGACAATTATTTACTTTTAGGAAGTATTTTAAGAGAACTATACAAAGCATACAAAGAGCTTGGTTGCAGAAAAAAAATGTATTTTGGAAATTTCTTTCAGTTCGTTTCTTCATGTAAAAGAGCCATAATTTTTCAGCTAATTTAAGATTTGAATTTTTAAATAACACCATCGTTTCTTCATACTTCGCACTTTAGTGTAGACATTTGAAATGTTTATTACTTAATTTTTTTTAGTAATTTAGATAAACTTACGGTAATTTAGAGATCTAATTGGATTTTTTGACTAGTGCGGAATATCGAATATCCTTCCTTTTTACAGAACGCTGCTGTTTTTAAAAGAATAAGAATAAGTTTATTTGTGCGGTAAGATGACAAAGTATTCATAGTCCATACACCAGTAGGAACTTAAGCATAGGTTATATTAAACTAAATAAAATTAGTGAGCAACAAGTTAGTTTACAATAAACGCTGACCTCCGAATATTTATATTTTCCTTTAAAAGTAAAAGCTTAGATTAGCTACAATACTTTCTATCCAATTTATCAACTTCCCTTCGAGTTACTCCTACTAGTAAGTCTCAAATGCCTATTGATTGGAAACAGGCAGCTAATAACGTAAGTCTGTCTGTCCGCAGGAGCACCTAACGATATTACTGCCCAATACATCCCTTAGAATAAGGGTGTTTGCAGATAGCTTAGCGTAGACATTCCTCCTTTATTTTACTTTCCTTTATAAGTATTGTACAATCCGTTCCCCACATACCTAGTTCATAAGTTTTGTTTACATTAGCGACAGTTATTGTAGGTAGTTTTAGATTTCGTTTTTGTTTCGTTCTATCAAATATTAATGTCCAGTGAGGGTAATTTTTATCGTTGATTGCCACTCGCTGACACAGTCTCGGAAACACAGCCCTTGAGACAGCAGCGATTTGTGCGCGTGTCACCGAATTTCGTCATCGCTTATGAACTATCACCTCCATGGACTCCTCGCAGTCCTGATACAGTGCTGGTGCTTCGGTGATACAAAAAACTGCCAGAATTTTTGACATTGTCGGCGCCGACGGGTGATCTCGGGCTGAGACGCTGGTGAGTTTGTTTTTCATTGATTTTTATTGCCTGCCCTGGACATTATCATATTAATATTGGTATTTATTATCATTTTTATTGTGTAAGTAAAATTATTTTTCCATAACAATGACTACCTCTATTTTGAAATCATTTCCTCTTCTCGAATGTTGCCTGGAAGAGATCGCTCTTAGCGATAAGGTCGCCTAAATTGTACTTCACTATTTCGTTTTCTATCTTTTGTTTGTTGTTTTCTATTTGTGCAATAAAGTGTATTTTACTTTTTAATTACTTAACTAGAAAAACAAGATGTTTTATCTGCTTTGGACTGCCTCACGCCCGCGCCGATCGAAACGGGCAAATAACGGACAGCTCTATTACATGGTGGTGTTATAGGGATTGAAAAATACCCATGGCACTACTGATAGTGTTTTTGGGTGGTGCCATGGCTCCGGAACGAATTATTTACGTAACAGACAATATTAGTTAGGTAGATGATTAAATTTTAACTTACATTTTGTAAAGACGAACCTTCTCTAGCCCACTGCAAATATAGAGGAAAATATCCTTTCCATACAGTTTTGTATTAAATAAACCAGCATCCATAAAGCATGGTAACTTTACTACTACTATGCCCAAAATCAATAGTACGGTCGCGGAAACTGAATTCTGACCCGCTTTGGGTTTTAGAACAACTTTGTCACAATACATAGAAATAAGATCACGTGACAAGATGTTCAAAGTGGGTCAGAATTCAGTTTCCGCGAGTGTACTTTTGTTCAAAACTTTGACAAATTCCTATTCAAAATTAATACTTTAATTTGCATAGAAAGTCATATTTTATGGTAATATCCATCAAAATATCCAATCTTTTTTTTTCGTAAGAAAAAAATAATTAATTGAGTATTATTTAATTTCTCCCTTAGAGTTTAAAGGATCTTTTCTATTACTTAGAATAGGTACCACTGTGGCGACGCCCGAACCGAAATTTTCCTAGGATTTATTTTTCGTATATATACGAGTTCCAAACATCCATAGTTGGACCAGGACATCTGGTCACCAGACACACACCCCGCCTGGTGGAAGATCTTCCCTTTTCCCTTTCATACAACTGACGTTACGTCATCCATGTCCTCACATAGCGCGTTCCTACACCACCATCCAAAATCGTCTTAATTTCAAGGCCTGTTCAACGTGAAATGAGATAGGAATGTGAACGGAGAAAGTACCAACCCCGCGAATATGTACCAAAAATGCTCCGGTTTTCACGAATTCATGTTGCATTTGGACAGAAATGCAAGCTTTTAATTTTTTTTTCTTTTTTTTTTTCTTTATAAGTAACTATGACTTTTTGACGTGGTAGCAGGTAGAGGAAAGTGAACTTACTTTTTAAAAATATATTTTATTGTACTTTTAGAAAAAAAAAATGAATTTAGATTTTTAAATCGTCATACAAATCTGTAAGTACTGTTGGAAACCTTATGCCTACCTATGTTATAAAAAGTAGACCATTATAAAATAAGTTTACAACATATAAATTTAAAAAAAAAGATTTAGGTAATAAACATTAAAAATTATAAAATTTTTAAACATGAAAAAGAATACAGAAAAAAAAGGTAACTGTAAAAACTACGTATTTTTTATAATCTTATTACTAATAAGATTATAAAAAATACGTTGTTTTAAAATTTTTTAATTTTTAATGTTTGTGTTGTACGATACCTACCATAAGGTACTAAGCCTATGTTGTAACTTTGTAAGTAATATCAGTTAATCAGTTAAGGTACCATTTTATTAAGATTATTTTGAAATGTATGACATAACTATGCGCTGTTGGTTTACCTAAATAAATAAAATAAAAATACTGTCATGTCTCTATGAAGGTTGAAAGCCTTCTAGTCTTATCCACATTTACCTAACGTTTGCTCGTAGTCTCCTCCGAAGCTACGGCTGGAGCTCAGCTCTTAACACCAACTTGTCCTGACCCTTCTTCCCTCCCTCAGTTAAAACTTAAACAAGGGTAACTGAGAAAACCTAGGGATCAGAAAACGCTGGTCTATTAGGGTAGCACCCTATCTGTCAAACGCACTCCTTGACTAATGCATAAACCTTTATATTGTGAAGTTTTGGGAAAACTTGAGACATCAAAATCCGTATTTAGTAAGATGTAAGTATGTACAAGAGCGTCGGTGGCTTGGTGGCTAGGGCGCCGGGCTCCCATGCGGGAGATCCGGGTTCGAAACCATGCAATGCTGAATGCCATGTACCAATGAGTTTTTCGGATTTTTTCGAAGATTTACGTACATTTACCGACTGCTCTAACGGTGAAGGAAAACATCATGAGGAAACCTGCATGTCTGAGCAAAAGAAAAGTTGCCGAAGGTATGTGAAATCCACCAATCAGCATTGGGCCCGCTCGGTGGATCATGGCCCGTACCCCCTTGTGTAAGTGGAAACCTGTGTCCCAACAGTGGGGACATTGGGGATAATGATGATGATGTCTGATCGATCACTTAAGAATGATTTACTTAATGAAACCTATGTAGTACTTATTGTTGATTTGGAACTGTAAACAACGATATTATTTTTTATTTCAAGGTCTAGAATTTTTACTTCGACAAATACACAATAATATTCTACACACAAAAATAAACTGCTAAATAATTGGTGTCCATTAAATAATTAAATGAGCATAAATGAATATTAATATGACAACTTCATAAAACACCTGTCAGAAACAAACAAATTAATTTACACTTAAACTTGTACACTGGATTAAGTACAATGTCAGCCGCATACTTCGCCAAGGCAATGGAAAAGTGGACTTATGTAAATATGATGAGTTTTACTTTCTTTCTGTGTACTCTCCTACTGTAAGCTTTTGTAAATATGTATATTCTAAACTGTAGAGCATTATATAATAAGTTTTCAACACATAAATGTAATGTAATGTAATGACGGGCTGATTTCCGCAACTTGACGTCTTAAGCGCCTATTTTGCGTGTGGTGGAAACTACTACTGATCGAGCCACCCCAACTTCGCCAGGAAGTCCAGCAGTCCTCTAATGTCCTGAAGGACTTCGGGAAGTGATCCTGGGGTGCCAAGGCTTCCCGCCCGGTAGGCCCGGTATTCAACACATAAATAAAAAAATATATTTTATTTAGGTAATAAAATTATAAAAAATACGTAGTTATCTTTTTTCTGCATTCTTTTTCATGATACCTACTTAAGAATAACATAAGGTACTAAGCCTATGTTGTAACTTTGTAAGTAATATCAGTTAATGAGTATCAGTTAAGGTACCATTTTATTAAGATTATTTTGAAATGTATGATGAAGTCTACAAATTAGTAGGGTGTATTATAATTATAAACATGGGTCATGTTTTCATGTGTAGGTCACGTGAATGTAAACTTGTAAGTATTTACTAGTGTGGTCACAATAAATCAAAAATTTTCAGAACAATCAATCAAATGAACATACAAAATTTAATCATCTTGTGTCCATGGACTTTGAACCCATTCCATTATTTTATTTATGACTTCTTCTTTTAGATTTACGCATGTGACGTCACGAAGCTTACGGCTCGTCCCCCCTTGTCACACAATGTCACACTTTGTTGACCCCCTCCCTGCCCCTTAACGTGTGCCGTAATTTATGGATGGCCCTTTACGCAGATAGCATCGCCGTACGTTTTACAGTGAAAATGTCGGTAATGTATTTCTATCACCTTTTCCTTTTTCGATTCTTGAAAGAAATCTTCGTCAGACACACCTTTTTTTCCTTACACAATTTAAAAAAGTCAATTAGCATTCGAAGCCGAAGCCTCATACACAGAGGCAGGTACAAGAAAGTAAACCAGGTACACAAACTGAAGTAGAAACTGCACCTAGACCAAAGGTACAAACAAGGTCAGGTTAGGTCGCATCCGACACAGTAGCGGTTAGCCACAAGTGGGGTAACTCCCCAAGAAAGCGCTTACATGTGTAGTAGCAATAAAGCTCGGCTACAGAATGAACTGTGAAGATAGCTTGGAAAGCGTTTAGCTGGTTCTGAAGGTTTTTGTTTTGTTGTACTGGTTTCCTGATTTAAGTGCTACCTTATTCAACGGAACTGAAAATTTGGAGGACGGTGACGTGCTTGGGGAGAAAGATGTAGCATGGATGAAGATTTTGCTAAAATTCGTCAAAGCGAAGTAGGTATAGTAGCGAAATAGAAGTGTAGGTACCTTGGATGAAAGAAAAAGTAGTTCCTTTCCTTCCTTCATGACTTTCCCAAATGAGAACTTGCAGCAACTGCTCATAATAATGCTTAGCTACATATTATATATAATAAATAGCGAAGTATAACATTTCAAAACTAACAGGACCCGGTTAACAAAACGTGGATCATTATTATTATTCCTATTATTCCTGTAGTTTTTACTTTTCCTGATTTTGTGTACAATAAACTATCTATCTATCTATCGTTTTTGTTACAAGTTTATTTAGTTTTGCGTAACTAAAATTATATGTACTCTGGAATCGAAAGTTCTTATCATTAATAATAATGTATTTAATACTCACAAACACAAACAATCCAGCACACTCGGCTCAACAAATGAGAAAATAATAAAATAAAATTTAAAAGTGGCGCAACACTGATCGTTATTCCAGCCAGACGTTTCGTGTAATGTCAACATTAGACTTTTCACTGGAAGGCTGAAAGCAGTTGGCAGCGCCACAATGAAAACATATCTTGTGGACTCAAGAGAAATGGCGCCGTTATTCTCGCTTCGTAATCAAAGGACAGAAAATATATTTCGATTGAGATTAGTAAAGCGAAAATATTTCGAAGTAAAAAGATTTCAAATACAAATATACTTTATTGCACACCCGAGACTTTTCTCCCGGGTGTGCAAAACATACAACATAAAGAGAGGTACAATACAATGTGCAGAAGGCGGCCTTATCGCTTTAAGCGATATCTTCCAGGCAACCTTCAGGTGATGGAAAAATCATGATGATGATGGTAGTGATTTCGTATGATTTTTTTTGTATGTGAATATAGTAGCAAGACTGGACCATTTCAAGAGACAATATTTGTGGAAGAGCAATTGAAAAAGTTTGAAATTGGGTTATTCAGAAGCTTGAAAATTTCAAAAATTGAATTAAGTTTAGCGTCTGAATTTAAGGATAATAATATCCTTAAAATTCAATTAGCGTCTGAATATAATAGACTTAACAAACTATTGAAGACTATCTACGTGTAGTACCTATATTGATTATCGAAAAGCAAAAGCACAATATAATGAAAACAGTCAAAAAAAGGATCCATCCAATCATAGCTTAAAATTTTACTGACAAAGCCAATAATGTTCCAAAAGAATGGGCCTCAATAAATCTGTCACGAACAGTAATCCGCCTCAACCCCATAATGATGAAGGCGCTACCCTAAAAATCTATCCACCAGCAAATTATTATAAAATTTGACGCGTCAGCCAGGCGTGAGTTCAAGCATCTGAAGAGGGTAATGATGTAATTGATAACAGAATAGCGGAAAATGTGAAAGAAATAATGATAAAAATAAAGAAGAAATGTAACAACATCAAATTCCATACAGCCCAAATGTATCCAGAGACCCGTATAAGTGATATACTAGCTGGTATAATAATAATTTAAAATATTTCATAAATATCTATCATTCTAGTTGTCAGATATAAAACGAAACAGGAAGAATAACTAATGTAAATAGATGAAGGAAACCATATTGAATCAAAGAAACAAAATGTTTAGCGTTCAAGGTTTAGCGTGCACGCTTCCGTCAGTGGTCGGCAGCCTCGGTTGAGCACACGACTGATGCTGCAGTGTCCATCACACTCCACCGAATTCGATAGTCGCTCTTTCACAGTCCAAGCAGTAAGGCTGTGGAACTCCCTCCCGTCATCTATCAGGCAGGCCAAATCACTACCAATGTTTAAAAATCTCCTTCGTCAACATTACGAACTGCAGTGTGGATACACTGCCTAATTGTTCTAATGCAGTTTCGTTTTAGCTTATGATGTATGTTATTTATTTATTTATTATATTTTTGATTATATTATATATTACGTATTATATTTCTGTATATATTATAGTATTTATGTAATATTATTACTACTGCTTTGCAGCTTGCAAAGGTTTGCATTTTTTTTATTAATGTTATTTATTTAATTGAGGGTACTATCTATTTCATACGCTTTTTGCACCCGTATATTATGTAACTTATTATTTTTCCATCACCTGAAGGTTGCCTGGAAGATATCGCTTAAAGCGATAAGGCCGCCTTCTGCACATTGTATTGTACCTCACTTTATGTTGTATGTTTTGTTTTTGTCCCGGGTGTGCAATAAAGTATATTTGTATTTGTATGTTTCAAACATAGAAACAGATGATGAAAGTTCATCGTTAACATATAGACCTAAGGTCCTCTAATTAGCATATAGTACTTATACACAAAAGGCCGAGGAACAAAAAGGAACGTGTATTCCATTATACTAAATAATACGCACTTATTAAAATTAATGTCGTTTATAACTTAAACCGAAGTAAAAAGTGTGTTTAAAGCTGTCAAGTCCTGAGTGGCGCTGTTAATTACGTAAACTCTCGTGCTAAATGTCGCTTAGCAGGTAGAATATTGAAACAGCGGAGCGGGAATGGTTTATTTCATTTTACTTCGCATTTCTAAATCGTTACTTTATTTTGATTAAATTCTAATGTGAGTTAAGTACCTATTTAGTATATATTCCTGTCACCTCATCGTATTGGTAGCGAGTTCTATGAGTTAAGTGGATTACATATTATCTTTGCATATCCATATCCTCCTCTCCCTCAATGCTGAGGGTCGTGACCACCGTTCGGTATCACCTTCTGGCGGATGATCTTCCTCCGTTTATTTCTGTCCCCGTCCCCGGTGTGGATGGCATCGTGAATTGTAGAGTCAAGGGTTGTGCGGATTTGGTCGGATGGTGTGGATAGCATCGTGAACTGTATAGTCAAGGGTGGTCGGACCAGCGCAGGACTACGCCCTCGAGGCTTCTTCCCTTCCATTTTTTTGGTCACAATGAGTTTTTCGAGGTGCCACTGGCTTTCCTGGCAATGTGACCGAAATACTCGAGAATTCTAAGAAGGCACTCGGAGGACAGTCGTGAGGTGATTTTGAGTTCACGTAGAATGAATACGTTGGTACGATGTGCTGTCCACGGAATTCGGAGCATTTTTTATCCATGTAGTGGATGAAAATTATGCCCAATATTAAACAACTATTTGTATAATGAATACAACTATTTACTTAACGTAATATGTAATTCTCTATTTCGCTATTAATTGTCATGCATACAGTAATACAGTAGAGCATTTTTATTCTTCTGCTTTACCAGTTCAAAGTAACTGTAAAAGTAAAATGGATAAAATGTCTTCACTTCTAAAAACTTCAATATTATCTTTGCTGTTAGCCCTTGACCTGTATTCAGTTCCTACTGCGATTTTGTGTCTTGACTTCGTACTTAAGGTGACAACCAAACAAAGTGGTTTATTACAATTATGTGGCTTGCCTCAGCATTATGCTAAGCTGGTGTACCCTTTTTGCCACTGTACCGCACCGGATCTTTTGTGCTGAATGTATTATATCCTTGTATACTTTTGTATTGTGTACTTGCTGTATTCTGGTGTTTACAGTACTAAATAAACGTTTTTCAATTCAATTTCAAAGGGTCGAATTGTGAATGAGATTTCGGTTACATGTTATCAAATCGTTTTCTAGTCACTGATGTTTGTTACAAATAACGAAACATTTCTCATAATATTCTTGATGAATATTACAATCGTTATTAAGAATGAAGGGGAATGCACACGAACCGACGCGGTCGCGTGGCGGCGCGTGACTTCGTTACCGTCTGAAAAGTTTTAACTAGACGCACCTGCATAATACACATCTGCGAATTTTAAACCTATTATATCAGCTTTATGCTCGTATTTATAGCTATGAGGGATTTTCCGGCAGCTTCTAATCAACTCAACAGATGGCGCTGATTGCATACTGGAATGTTAAAATGTGCCTAGCATGTGCCTAGGCCATAAAATTTGAATTTTAAAAAACCTTTCTTTTTTATTATTTGATCGTCAATATTAATTATTTGTTATTTGCTCATAGTTCTTGTTTTGTGATTGGGAAATTATGAATTCGATGAATTTCTATATTTTTACAAAAAATTACCAATGAACAAACATTATGACAAAACAACTCTTCTGTCAGTTTGACATTCCTGTTAGAGGTAGTGCCATCTATCTCGAATGGCAGAAACATAAGGTGGAAAATCCATCAATGAGGGATTTCCAGGAATGAAAATAATTTTCATTATGCAAAACTTTTTTGAATTTTGAAGTACAGTTGGGTTTTTAATGGCAACTACTGTTAGACATTTAAATTTAATGTCATTTCACTATTTTAATATTTGAGTAGGTAGATAATATCCTTTGTTATTATTCGGTGGAGCAATTAACTTGTCAGTAAAAGTTAAAATACAACATTTCTGGCATTTCAAAAAGTGGTTTTGCTAATTCGTCTCGTACTTATGTAAATAAATACGGGTATAGTACGAGTTGCATTTAGATCGACCGATAATTAACATGAAGTTGTGACTTCAACTTAACACGCAAAATGCTTGTTGTTGTGGTGTTAAATGATGGTTTATTTAACTAGTTGGTCATTAATAATAGTTAACTTTAAACCCTGAACTTAACAAAAATTGGAAATTAATGTTATAGAAAAAAGAAGTGGGTGGGAAAATTATTTAATGGTGTTCTTGACTCTTGTGAGTGAAGTTATTATTCTGTCAAAATGTGCTTATGGATTATTTTTATCAATTTCAGTCCAGCAATTTTTGCCTGTTTCAGTTTATAGAGGTAGCAACCTATTTTGTATTTCAAAAAGTACAAAATATTCAGAGGTCTATAATATCTACTGGGTGTAAAAAAGCTCCTTTAAAGCTGAGAGGGTTCAGTATCCATTGAAGTGAACAACTTTTGTTCTAACATTTGATTTTCGAAAAAAAAAATTGGTTCTCCTATCTGTGTCCCCTGTCCATAACGTCGTCGTATGGTTCTCCGTATTTATATGAAAAGTAATTTTTAATACGAAAATACGAGGAGCTCGTAGCCTAGTTGCGAGCACGGTCTGAAAGTGATAGTGCAGGTTAAGTGACGGTGGCGCGGTCGGTACCTGGATGGGTGACCGCTAGCACTAGCGGAGAGCACGTTAAGCAGTCAGTCGCGGTTGTTGTCGTTCGACAGCAGTCGTTAAGCCATGTCAGATGCCTACAGGCGGCCTGAACAACTCTGACAAATAGGTTGGCCACTAACCATACGAAAAGCAAGCAAGCATTACGAAAATAGAAAAGCCGTAGAATAAAATATGTTATCTAGTTATGTACTCGTATGATACTGAATGTACGTACGATACCCCCTTTTCAGCTTTATATATGGGGGTTTTATTCAGGATAATAATATCCTGCCAAAGAATACACAAAAGACTAAATAATAAAATTACTCAAGATAGTTCGGTCGTGTCCATTTTAACGTCAGTTTAGCGTTAATCGACGACTTTTAACCCTCCATAAATCTATATAATGTAAGGATAGGTAAGTACTTCCTTAGTTTACATAAAGTTGCTAAGTGAGCAAAGTATTTACTCGCGTGATGGTGCAGAATTTACTACTTGCGGCAAAGTACTTAATACGTCAAGCTTACTCGTATTTAAGTTGCATTAAAGCTTTATAATTGTACCTACTTATAGGTTTATATATTACTTATGGGATTATATATTACTTATATTATTATATATTACTTATATTATTAGTTAAATTTATGTGCATTGTGGTGTTTCCGTGTGTAAGTTCCGGATGTCATCGTGATAAGATTCTACGTTATTTTTGTCAAAGTCATGTAAACATTACGAAAAACGCAAAGATTTTGGGATTCACCCTATGTACTTATAAAGTTTTGTATAGAAACTGTGTCTACCAGTTGGCGCATGCAATATGTGCATTTTCCCATACATTAGTCGCCCATTGAAATGTCAAATGGAACTATAAACGCATTTGCCCAAATACTTTGGCTCGCTGTCAGTACTCACATCATCAGAAACTGCATTTACCAGTTGGCGCATGCAATGTGAGCTTATCCCATACATTAGTCGGCCATTGAAATGTCAAAATTATGGAACTATAAACGCATTTTCCCAAATCCTTTGGCTCGCTGTCAGTGCTCACACCATCAGAAACTGCGTCTACCAGTTGGCGCATGCAATGTGAGCATTTTCCCATACATTAGTCGGCCATTGAAATGTCAAAATTATGGAACTATAAACGCTTTTTCCCAAATCCTTTGGCTCGCTGTCAGTGCTCACATCATCAGAAACTGCTTCTACCAGTTGGCGCATGCAATGTGTGCATTTTTCCATACATTAGTCAGCCATTGAAATGACAAAATTATGGAACTATACACGCATTTGCACAAATCCTTTGGTTCACTGTCAGTGCTCACATCACCATTCTAGAGCAGAGGGCGCTACTCGATGGAAAAACGTAATAACTTTATTTAGATACATTATCGCTCCCTGGCCACCCCGGTGTAAAGCGGTGGTGGGCGGAGCTCCAGGAAATATTACCACCATTACCGAGTCTGATGGGTCTGTTATATTGCTGTGGTTCATTTTTGATGGCGCTGCATTTACTTTTGCAATTCCTTATCGCTTAAATGGTGTCTGTGAAACTAAGTTTTAAATTACAATAAATCTTTTTGTCCAATAATATACTTTCGTATTTTTGTACATGTACAGTCTCACGCCTGTTTGCCGCGGGGGGTAGGCAGAGACTAAAGAGTTTCAACGACTAACCTAACCTAACCTAACCTAACAGAACTTTCGTCCTCACTTCTTCCACACTCATCACTCGCTTCATACACACTCCACATTCCTCCTCCCATAATCTAAAAAGTCTATTCGACGTGAGATGGTCAGAAACGGAAAAAATCGAGTCACAAAGTCACTTCGATCGAAACATTCGGTTAAAAAACGTCCGTAATTACATTACTTCGTTTTTCATATTGATTGCACACCTACTACTTATTTCTCGAAATCATTTCCTCTGCCCGAAGGTTGCCTGGAAGAGATCGCTCGCGATAAGACCGCCTAAATTGTACTTCACTATTTCCTTTTCTATCTTTTGTTTGTTGTTTTCTATTTGTGCGATAAAGTGTATTTTACTTTACCTTTTTTTACTTTTTATTTCGAAAAGTTCTGTTAATGACAAGTCAGTCATGGGAGTAACGAACTGCAACTTCTTGTGTTCCTCATAATCCCTAAATCTATATATTTTACATATCAATATATTTGTGCATAATATTTTATTATTTTTCGTATGTATTTAATTATATTGTATTTATGTATATAAGTAAATTATATTGTATATTTGTATTAGTATTGTATATTAGTATACTATGTAAGAATATTGTTATTTTAATATAGTGTTATTTTGTTATATACATTTCACATATTATTAAGTAAGTTTCTTTGTCATTTGTCATTTATATTGCCATGCACCACCATAACATATCTGCATGCCCAAAGGTCAGCTGGCAGAGAATGCAGCAAGGCATTAAGCTCACCTGTACACAAAAGTGTAAAAGAATAAATAATAAAAAACTTCTACTGCATGGGAGTAACGTAGAACGGTTTTTGAAGCTAACAGAACAGTTGAAGAATCTTTCCAAATAAATATGAGTTTGATTTGATCGATGGATAGTTTTTTTTCGCCTTTGGAAAGTATTTAATGACACTGGTTGTTTTCAGAGCAGGTAATACATAAAACTCTGGATAAATTCTTCAATAGGCGGAGCACCTGTCAATAGACGATGAGACATAACGATTACCAAGCATGTGATGCACACATAACACCAGCACCTAGCGGAACTAACTTTCAACAATAACCTTTTCAAAGAGAACCCTGAGGCCTATAGCTAAGCAATGATGTACACGCGAACTTAGTTCTCTTTACACTGGATAATTAAGTTATATTAAGTTTATGGGGATAATCAGTACGACATATTATTATGTAAATTTATAATTGGCAAATGTTCAAGTAATATTTTATTCTTTTTTTAAGCTCTGAAAAAAGCTGTAAATTTAAGTAAATAAATATAATAAAATAAAGTAGGTAAGTTTAATACACGAATAAGTCTACTTATGACTCTCGTACCTAACTTAATTTCTGGTAAATTTTTTTTCGAACTTTTAAAAAAGTGTTTTATTAAGTGTATCTTTTATATTTGAGTGAAGTAAAATGTCTGTCTATATGAGTGGTTACATAATTACGTTTACGGAGCAACTATAAAATCGTAGTCATTTGAACAAAAAAAGAAAATTTAAGCTCTATGATTTCAGATTTGTACATATTTTATACGGAGACAACGCTGCCGAAGCTAGTTCATCATCATCACTACATAGTATAAAACAAAGTCCGTTTGTCTGTGTGTAAAGGATAAACACGAAAACGGATGAACGGATTTTGTTACGGTTTTCACTTAAGTATAAATAAATCCCAAAGATTGTATTCTTTACCTATGTATCATGGTAGTTACATACATGACTTCACGCAATGTTCCTTCACGTTACAATGTAAACGATGAGTATAAATCTACTTTGTAAATATAAAAGTAAATAAAATTGCAGTAGCAATAAATATTTTAGCATAATAGTGTAACTGACTGCACTGTCTTGCACTTGTAATAAAACATGGCAGAAGACAGCTTTCCGTGCGTTCTCAAACGCCATAAAAAGTTATATGCTTTCATTCGTCTTTCTGAGCAAGCGGCGCGCTGCGTCGCACGCGAACTATCGAGTTGGTTTACGATACGATCTGCCGAATGCAACCGAATCGATGATTTATATCGATAATCGAATAATAGTGATGCGCGACACTCAGTCTTGGTCTCCGTTATAATTTATTTTTTTTGATAAAAAACATTGGTAATGTTTTACACATTACCATAAATAGGCTACAATGCCTGTTCTACAAGTTGCAAGGGTAGATTCAAAATCTCCTGTGCTAGTCTTTGAGCCATTGAATTTGATGAATTTACTATACCAACTCTATTTAGGCTGTTAAATAGAAGCCCATCGACATCGATAAAGAAGACATGGTCCAAGACCTGGCCTAGTCTCGGCCTTATTTAAAATACGGCCAATTGTGATCAACTTCTTAAAAATTCTGGCTACATCTATTTCTAAAATAATAACGTAAAAGGTATGAGGACAGAGTATGTTTTAATAAATGTAGAATTCTCAGGATGTTTCTTGTATCTGGCAGACAGGTAGACATTAAATTCATACTTTGTCCCGTGACATGCATTTTCAGACCAATGTGGTATTACTCATACTCATATCATTTATTGAAAGAAAGAAAGAAAGATTATTTATTTCCGATACACATACCTACAAACAATTAGGTACAGAAGACAAAAATAATATTAAACAAATATATTACAAAAATAAATAAGCAAAAGTAATTAAGTTTGATGAAGGTGGTGTGCAGCACCGGAAAAAGGGGACTGCCTCAGCCTGTTGCCGTAACGCTTTTAGCACTGCGGCGCTGATTGTCAGGCATCCCCTGAGTGCCAGGGATCACTCCCTAATGATACTCTACCGGAATTATTATTACTATTGCTTTACATGTGTAACAATTTGTCTTAAAAAAATATATATTATATGATCATATATGAAACCCTGTGTAGGGCACCGCAATATAAAATAAGAGATTATAATAAATTATAATAGTAATAAATGCTAAAGAATATCGGAGAAAGATCAGAGTAATACTGGTTTAAGACCAACACAGCTGTCTTGGTCTTAAACAAATGCTACATCGGCACATTACTATTTGAATGCAATTTACGACTGCATGGTATTTAAATATTTTTGTGATGGCATGATAAAAATACTTACCTACATGCAGTGGTTTATAAATATCCCGTCTTGGGGATCGATCGCGAGCTTTTAAATGTTTAACGGGGTTTCCTCTGGGATAATAAAAGCTTACAAATGTAGCAAGGATTACAACATACTTACTGGGTTTAAAGTTATAAATGTTCTTATAGCCACTGAAATATTGGCAGATATCCCATTACCACTCTTATCTTTAGTAGTTTTACCTGAAACAAAAAAAATCTTATAAGAATCGACATTATTATATACTTATAAGTAAAAGGTGACTTAATGACAGGCTTTTGAGTAAATAACATAGTGCTTACACCAGGAAGATTATAGCTAGATATAATCTTCTTGGCTTGCACATTTTATTAAAATGTACGAGTATGGATGTAATGAACGAAGAAGCAAATCGCTTCGTACGAACAGATGGGATATCAACAACATAAGGATGGAACCCCTCCCCGCGCCTGGTAGTCCGAAGGCGGAATGGAGATGCTGGAATTAGGTCGTGCAATTCCGATGCGCACTCTCCGAAATGTATCCTATAAAATACCGATAGACAGGCAACCTTGCGCCGATGTTCCAGCCTTTGCAGTCTAGCTTCCACCAGCGATTCGTCACCTGAGTTCACTATCTACTTCCCAATCTCTTTATACTTTATGCCCACACTACAAACTCAAATAACAAGTAACTCCACTTCTTGCACTGGAAATTACAAGAAAACCTCCACTCCCAGCATCTAGCGGTAATGATGTCACAGTTCACCCGATTGTATGCAATTATGAGCTGCAGTTTATTGTGCATTTTCCCCGGCTGTGTCGTGACCGGCCAGCTTTCTACGGCCTGTCCTTTGTAATGCAATTGGGTCTTATGGTGCTACATTTGTTGTCGGGAAGTGGCTTTTGTTTGATAGATTGGTCTGTCTTTACTTACGTAGATAATTCTAATCTTATGTTAGGTTAGGTGTGAAACTACTTCGTCCAAATTGGTTCAAACTATTTATTTATTTATTATTGTGCTCAATATACGGTGAAGGAAAACATCGTGAGGAAACCTGCATGTCTGAGGGAATTAAAAGTTTCCGAAGGCTTGTGAAATCCACCAATCAGCTCCAATCTGATTGGTGGATTTCACATACCTTCGGAAACTTTTCTTTTGCTCAGACATGCAGGTTTGCTCACGATGTTTTCCTTCACCGTTAGGGCAGTCGGTAAATGTACGTAAGTCTTCGAAAAAATCCGAAAAACTCATTGGTACATGGCATTCAGCATTGCATGATTTCACATACCATGTGTATGTGATTTTGTTGTTAACTTCAACAGGCTAAAAAGACACCTTCTTAAGTTATTTACATAATTAATAAATGCTCTTTACAACTTGAAATGTCAAAGTTAAGTAATAATTTTACGTTATCTTATAAATATGTAAACTATTGTATAGACTTTACTTTTTTCATGTGACAACAAATAAATAATTATTACACTAAGTAATATTTCGCTACGAAAATAGCGGATAAAAAAAAATACTTTTTTTTTAAAACAGACTAAACGCAAGGAATTCCACAACCAGAAAACCGCAAACCACCGCGTCCCCCGCGCTCTCATAGCACTACGGCGAGAAAGGGGAATCGTAACGGGCGGTTCGCACACCGGTCATTGGCAAAATATATTTTTTTAATCTTGATATTTTTATAACTATCTCTTTCTTACTAAATTCGCCGTAATATTACGTAGAAAGGTGCACAGGGGTTTGTCCTTGGGCCGTTTCGTACGCACACGGTCGCAAACCGCAAACTGCGGTTTTATAACGACGAATATTCAAGTCACCCATCAATCATGTATAACTAGGTCCATTTTAAATTACTTGTTGCAATATAATTATCTTTTTTTCAACTATAATTTGTTTTGCTAAATAATTAGAATTATGCAGATTTTGGCCATAGGCGTTTTGGACAGATAGGGCCGCCATGCCACTGTCAGGGGACTTTCTCATTGTTTTTAACATGTTTTCTTTCATTTAATTTACTATATATTTTATCAGATAAGGGCTGACTCAAAATAATATTGAGCCTCTTATTTTGGAGTCTATTAATTATTAATCTATATTAACTTATATTAATAAGAGATGCTCCAATTTATTATAAGTAAGCATAAGAAAAAATCACCATTTCTGGGGTATTCTACCACACTCGCGGGCTTTTGGCCAAACGAGAGTGGGGACGAAAAAATAATGAGATAAGATATGGTCATAATATGTAAATATTTTATAGTAATTTAAGTTTATTCTTCTATGGACAAGAATTTGCGTACTATTCTGCATGTATTTATTATAACTGCTTTTTGTAGGAGTCTGTATGTGAGGGCGTGCATGCCAAGTGTTTTGAGGCCGGTGTGAAGTGTGTTTGGGATTACTCCTGTAGATGACACAATGATTGGTATAGTTTTGACTGTTTGCACTTTCCATTGAGTCTTTAGTTCGATTGATAAATTGGTAGATTTGGAAATCTTATCTGTGTGTGTTGATGTAACGTTATGTGTATTGGGTATGGCTATGTCTATAAGGTAAACTATTTTATTCATCTTATCATGGAGTGTGATGTCTGGTCGGTTGTGGTGGATGGTTTTGTCCGTTAAGATAGTTCTGTCCCAATATAGTTTGTAGTCTTCTGAATCTATTATCACTTGGGGGGTGTATTTGTAGTACGCGGTTTTTTCTGTAATTTACTTATATTGTATTTTATCGCAAGATTTTGGTGTATTATGGCAGCTACTTGGTATTAGCATTATTATTATAATCTTTATAAATATAATAAAAAATATATAATAATATAATAAATATATTTATATTTATTACACACACAGACAAAATACAAAAACAACTTAAATTCAACTTAATGTTCTTATATTTATTTATTTGTATTTTTAATATGTTTTTGGTGTCGGCCCCGACTGCCGTTTCGCCCGCGATGCCTTCGTCCTGGCACAGCTGAAAACCAGCGCTGCGGTTCTGCCGTACCGGTCGGACCGCAGCACACGCTGAGCATGTGTCCTTTTAATGTTGTGTTGTTTTTTAATTACAAATATTTTTAAGTTTAATTATGTATGCATAATACAATGTTAAATTAATGTTTTTCTTTCTTTCTTTCTTATGCAAGTAATACAAAAAACTTTGAAACCATAACCTATCCGTCATTTAGAAAGATTCAGAGTTAAAAGCGAACAAGTAAGACATTCGACGATCAGGTGTAAAGGGAATTTACTCAAGAATGATGGATGTTAAACAAGATAGGTACACGAATACTTACTTTAATTTATATGCTAAGCAAGAAGGCGTTACTTGACCACTTCGAACTATCACTATGGTATAATATTTCAAAGGAGACAAGTCGATATTGGTTTTAATGAAAAAGGTCTATTTATCACCAGTTGGTGCAAAAACCTGTTGACTATATAGGGTGTTTGATTTATAGGAGCGCTTTCCGCCCAGATAAAAGTGTTTTATTGTGATTTACTGCTTTTCTGCGTATCGAATATTGACAGTGCCGACAAGCAGATTTATAACAAAGTACCTACTCAGGATTGCGTATAATTTACGAGTATGTCTGTGCAGTATATACACTATACCTAATCGAACCCGAAGGTCTATAGTTTTTACAGCGTTTTGCTCGTACAATTTCGATTTTTCTATTGAACCCTCTTGTAATCAAAGTATCGGGATGAGAATCAAATTCGTAATTTAATAATTATTACCGTTTTGTTATTCGTGAGTTACCGTTGTGTTATGAGGTATTGTATACCGTTGAGTTATGTGGTATTGTATCATGGAAGAAGACTGATACTCAATTAAATTCACTCAAGCTTCCAACTGAAATTGTTCACCAATCTTTCTTACAAAATGTTGGCTAGTCTTTCCTACCCTATGTCCCATGTTATGGCTATGATATGGAAACCTCATTTAGATATAAACGCACAAATAAACTTATTCTTATAAATACATTCTTATTCTTATCACTTTGAAAATTATATCATTAATTTATATATACATTTATTGGGCGATCAACAGCGTATATTATAGATTTAACAAAGATTGATGTGGATGCCAAATGAAATCAATAACGCATCTTTCACTTTCGTGGGTTTGCTGGAAGAAATCTCAAAAAAAAAATGATATAAAATAAAAAAAGTGTAAATATATAAATAAATAAAATCAAAAATTAAATTAAAAAGATAAAGCATTTGATGTTTTCAACCAAAATGTTTGCTAATCTTTCCTACCGTATGTTCCATGTTCCTACCGAATATCTCGACAGGTAATGGAAACCTCATTTAGATACCTATTATATATTGTTTTATAATTGAAATTGTATTAATGTTTTATATTTAGAAACGAGAATGTTAAAAAATAAAAATAAAGCGTTTATTTGCTCAAAATACATAACTTGTTTTATCATAATTTACAGTAGGTACAATCATTAAAATAGTTGGGCCTGGGTGGTGATTGCATATTTGCGCCGTTCGGGGTGGAGACCTTAGGGCCGTGGGGGCCTGGAGCCCACTGCCTCTACGGGGAAATAGCCAAGCGCCTCGTAGAGACATCCCGGGACCAGAAGACTGGCCTCTACTTCGCTCAGCGTATAAGTCTCGCTATACAGCGGGGCAACGCCGCCAGCCTCCTCGGGACACTCCCTGCAGGGAGCGACCTAGGTCAGGTATTTTATTTGTAAAATAGTTAGGTATTTTGTAATTTTAGCTTAAGCATTTATTTTATTGTTATATTAGTTTTATTTTATTTTGAATAAAATTCTAAGTTAAAATAATAAAATTCTCTTATATATCATTTTCCATAATGAATGCACACCTAATACCTCTTACTCGAAAACATTTCCTCTACCCGAATGTTGCCTGGAAGAGATCGCTCTTAGCGATAATGCCGCCTAAATTGTACTTCACTATTTGCTTTTCTATCTCTTGTTTGTTGTTTTCTATTTGTGCAATAAAGTGTATTTTACTTTAACTTTTTTTTACCTGTAGATATCAGGAACGATACCACCCGTACTAGTTTTGTAAAAAAACTGTATGAGAGATGCTAACGCCTTCCATCGGGATACAATGAATAAAAATAATTAATGCCAGTAATCGTTAAGCCAAAACGTAAATTATGGTATGGATATATTAGTATTTAACATTTTTAACTGTTTATGGTTATTATATTATATGTAAGCTAATCTTTCTTACCGTATATCCCCATGTTATGGCGATGACGTCTCGACAGATAAAGTGTTTGATGTTTCCAACTAAAATGTTTGCTAATCTTTCCTACCGTATGTCCCCATGTTATGGCGACGACGTCTCGACAGATGTGGAAACCTCGTTTAGATATGATGAATGGCTATCACGATGGAAATGGTATTAATAAAGTGTCTCTAGATTAATTACTAAAGCTCGATAGAGGCGGATGTTGAAAGCTTACGCGGTGTAAGACAAGGCGAGTAAATGTCATTAATTGCGATTTATTGTCATTAATTGTTTTTACTTACTTTACCATTTAGTGGAAAATATGTTATTAAGGGGATTTTTATAATTTAATATTAGAATCAAGTCTACACAAACACAAGAAGTTAATGCATTTGGAATACTATATCCATGTCAGAAAGCTGTCAAAGGTTTTATGTAATAATTAAATAATGCTTTTTGAACACAATTGGGGGTGAATTTTTTTAATTAAACAATGAGATGGATGAGCTTTTTGCTTTTGAGCTTGCTGGTTTTTAACAGGGTTGCCAATTCTTGTTTGAACAGAAGAAATAGTACAACGTAAGTCACTGGCAATGTCGAGTTTGCTTCTATACTTCCTTTTTATTGCTACTACTGCTGAAAACGCCCTTTTACACAAATAGGTGCTTGAAAAAGGCAAAAAAAATCGCAGTGCTTGCTCTGCTATGCCGGGATAAACTTTGAAGTACTTGACTCAAAACCATGTTTATCAATATTCTCAAAATTGTTACGTGTTTATTCTAGATTGTATTTAATTTTGTAAACCAGGAGTAAATGCATGGTTCTGCTAAAATTTTACGATTCCAATGATGCAACTTCTCAGTATACGCGCGATTCTGCGCGAGCAACTGGACACGGCGGCCGCTGGGTGCGTGGGTGCAAGACACCACGCCCCCCTTAACATGTCCACACGCGCCCCTGAACGAGAACCCAAAGTTACCCTACCAGGGCGATACTTGGTAGTAACACTAGTGCCTTCCGTACCATTAAGTACGGGCCACTATAAATTGATACTTATTTCAAATCAGCAAAAAGTAAACACCAATACGCAAAGCAGGTACTGAATTTTGAGACAGAAAGCGGCACCATAAAGGCGATTGGGCGCTTTTGGACCCACGGCTTCGCCTCCAACCAAACATGCCTCATTGGATAGATCTCACCAGCGACTACATCTTTCATTATGGAAGAAACATCCTAAGTCGTGTAGGATAGGAGCTAGAGACCAAACATGTCTTCATACTAATTGCTCTGATTCTATTTATTTTGTTTCCCCAGCGACGAAACAAAACTTTTGTTCCACACGACTTAGGGTGTTTGCTCCCTGATAAAAAATGAAGTTCTAGGCGAGATCTATAAAATGCACTGTTTGGTTGGAGGCGTCTTGGGTCCAAGCTTGTATGGGATCTGCCCAATCTCTTTTAAAAAAACTGAATGTATAGAAGAATGTACCATAACATTTACGCAATTTTACGACGAGATGTTAATCCGAACAAAAACATGTACCTACGTATCACTTACGGATTATTTTAATTGTCTGTTAGGTTATCAGGCGGAAACCTGCATAACACTAAGCCACAAATGATAAGGATCTCGCGAAACAATAGTTACGTACTCAGAAGCCTTTGTTCACATTCACATGCACTATAACCTCGTGTGAACGCTGTTGTGTGGGGAACTGTGTGGGTAAAATGGTGTGATTTTGTGGATATAGAAGTATGGGAGGCTTCTTCTTGTCATGGGGTAGTGCTAGAAAATCATTCTCGAGTCATCCCGACTCATCCCTCGTACAAACAACAATGGTAGCAAAGGCTATCCTCTTATTATGATAGCCTGGAATAGCGACTCTTGAGGATCTTTTGTGCCTACGCCATTTTACACACTTGTTATCTCAGTGTGCGGATTTCCTCACGATGTTTTCCTTCACCGTTAGAGCAATCGGTAAATGTACGTAAGTCTTCGAAAAATACGTAAAACTCATTAGTACATGGCACTGCACGGATTCGAACCCGGACTTCCCGCATGGGAGTCTGGTGTCCTAGCCACTAGGCCACCGACGCTCCCAAGGCTATCCTGGCTCTCTGCGCTTCATCTCTTTTGGTCCAAAGTATCTGTATTTCCTACAAAAAAATTAATAGGTTAGTGCAACTATTGATACCTTTATTCAGGCCGCGCGTGGGCCTCTGAGATGGCATAACGATAGTCGATAACAAGCTCTCTACGGCACGGAGGGGTTCAGAAGAAATGGTGGGCTATTCCACTAGTCCCTACTAGCTACCCTCTGAGAGGGAAGAGTGGTAGCGATCACCCATCCTGGTTCTGACTGTGTCCAACGTTGCATAACTTCCACGATCAAGATTCTTCACCAATAGGAGATAATCCTGCAATGTTTTACCACTAGTGGCGCCACTAGCACAAAAGTATGAGTATGTAACCAATCAACATGTAGATACGTTCCTTTTCACCAAATCTTTTTTTACCCTTCAGACACGCACCACGCTGTCCTCAGATTTTTTGGTCTGCTATTCGAAATTGTCATATGATGCTAAGATATCATCACAATTTTGCTATAGCTTTGATAAATTAAATTAACCCAAATAACGAGTGTGATGTCTTCAAAAATGACGTTTCGTGTTGCTTGTCTGTTTACGGAGAGTGCTAGGTGCTCCATCTCAGCAACGCTTTGCGTTTTATGTCCTATTTTAGACTCTGTACTTCTCTAAAACGGTTACTGCCTATTACGGAGCATACAGATTACGCGGCATAATTTCTATCTGTTACAATTTCCTCCACGTAATCGCCGTCTAAACTAAAACACTGCTATCAGGTAAGCTCATCAATCAGGCCTTTCGGAATTTGCGTGCAGACTACACTGTCGGCAACACACTGTTGTCCGTATTCAGGTCGCTAAGTTGGCTGTTGTGTTGCCAGCTTAAAAACTACTAAATTGATATTATTTTCTTTCATAAAATTTCTTTCACCCTTTTTCTTTAAATTAGAAAAAGGGTGAAAAAAATCCGCGAGTAGGATTTAAACCTGCGACCTTGCCTTCCGTGGCAGTGCTCAACTCAATGTCTGAAGGTCGCAGGTTAACGGGCTGCATGAACTATACTAGCGCCGCCAATGAAAAAAAATCATATCAATTAATTATGTCATTTAAAAGAAAAGGTTTACAGGATTTTTCAGGAGTTTTCTCGATTTTCTTCAATAAATTTTCTTCAGTGGAAATACTTATAGTTCCAATAATAAATTAGTCATTCTTTATTTATACGAAGCGCAGTGGATACAAATTTCGTATTTGCCGTTGCCTTTCTCTATTCCACACACTGGTTCCGCAGTGTGCAGGTTTTATCTACTCGTATCATAGTCGGAATCAAGGTTTTACGATTTTATTTTTATTTACCAATTTTTCTTCCTTTAATGAATGTCCCCTGCTAGTGATTTACACTCTGCAATTTGGCCAATGACTGTGTTAGAATCTTGAAAATAACTCGAACGTTTTGGCGTCTGTTTTGAAAAAAAAAACAGTTTACCAGCGTCGAGATTAAAGCAAATGTCTTGCATTCCAAGTGCAATTGGAGGGTAGGTTGCCGGAACCACACCATGTGTAGTATTTCACTCCAATTTCACTGTCTTATATAAGGTTCACTAAACACGGACGATTTTTAGGTAAAATATACTAGTTTTACGAAAAAATAACCACTGTAAGCCGTTTTTAAACAATAAAACAGGACGAACACGACATGACAGCATGAACGCAACAACATAACCTCCTATTTGCGACTTATTATATTACCTACTAACAGACAAGGCTTTCATAATAGTAAGGTTAATTTGAAAGAAATATCGTGATATTTTCATTAACTTTGAAAGTCTAGAAGTGAATGCGTTGCATTCAATACAGCCTTCAAATGTGCAACACAGTAAATTAAAAATAGTTTAGTAGGAACTGGATTATTTTCAGTGTAACTTTAGGGTCGAATATTGGTATTATACAGATTTCCTATTACGATAAATTAATAATTTAAGCGTTCCATTTCAATAATAATTTAACAGGTAACTTTTTTGACTGTGACCCCATTTGCAAAGTTAACACGAGGTTTAGTCATAGGTAAGTATATAACAGATCGACAGGTTCAATACCGTTTTTTTAAGTAATGTACAGTTCAAGTTAAGCAAGTTCAAATCTGTAGAGCTTAATAGCGATCCAGATTTAGGTTCAGAACAACCTAATCACCCTCTAATGAGACCTTACAAAAAAAACTGTGTTTAATTTTAGATTGATAGAAACCTTTTATTGTACACTATAGAAACAATTTATTTATTGAAATAAAATATCCAGACTTTACTTCAAATTCCAAATCGTACAAATATTTTTAAACAAGCGAAGCAAAAAATTCCACCAAGGGGACCTGACTCCTGGGAACCCATAACTCCAGGGTTTTGATACGATGGATTCACGAGACACCGGCGAAATAAACCTAACATAATTCTAACTTAAAAATTTAAGAAACCCCCGACTTACCATTGGGATCTCCCAATGGTAAGTCGGGGGTGTCTTAAATTTTTAAAAACCCTTTCTTTTTTCTGGCTATCATCAGGTCCTCAAGGCTCCAGATATGGGAAGGGCACCATTGGTCCTAAACATTTGGGCATAAACTCGAAGCACCTTAACTGGTTACCGTTCCAAACAACCCATTTATACACGTGAAATTTATAACATCCCTTCCTTTTGGTCAGGCGCTAATAATAATAATAAAATCTTTATTTTCATTACAATTTTGTGCCAGTAGGCACCGTTCTTCCATAACAATATTGTCTATACATATTTTATATTTATATATAAATATATAGCCTACCGACACTTCTGCGCCCCACACGGGGTCGCCACTAGAGCAGTCTTCCACCAGGGCCACCTATCGTCCTGCACTCTACACACGTGTCCTGCCCATCTCCACTTAGACCTGGACACTATACTGGCAAACTACTACTACTCACACTAATTTTGTGCAAAAAAGTCTACCAATCAGCACTGGGCCCCCTCCCGGTGGATCATGGCCCGTACCCCCCTCGTGCAAGGGGAAGCCTGCGCCCCAACAGTCGGGACATTAATAGGCTGATGATGAATGAATGAAAGTAAAGGTGAAACGATGTCGACTTCATCGTCCATATCAACCTCCTTGCCATCAATTTCAACCTCATCGTTAGCGTCTATCTCACCTCATTTCGTGTTGGCATCTTCATTTCTTCATTTACGAGTATATTTTCAAAATTCAAATCACATTCCCATTCCGTTATTCCATTAATTTCATTGTTATCTTTGTATTTTGCACTTTCTCTCTGCATTTTGTCCTGAACGGACGTTTCTCCGTTTTATTTTGTGTCCTACTACTACCTATTTTCTACATTTACTATTTTCTGTGTTCTGTTCGTTCCTTAAAAAGATAATATCTATTACCAAGTTCTTCTATTACTTCATCTGCACAATTGTCCTAGAACCGTGCTAGCCGGCCTAGAGGACAGACTGTAGCAAAGGAACACATTCCATACCTAGCCAACGTTAGCTTTCAAATCGATAGATCGTTTAAAACAAAACAACCTGCATATTACTGATGACCTTTAGAAACAATAGCTACACATCTTGAGAGCTGACATTATGCCACGTACGTAACATGCATTACATACATATAACCATAATTATCTCAAACCTATATGTATCTATATCCTATATGTAAATATATACAACAAAATATCTTTAAAGGAGGAAGTCTTATAGTTAATCGTAATTGGAGTTAAATTTTGACCCCTACGTTTTGTGACTCTAAAGTTTCTTATCTTATGATAGGGGGCCGGGCCTACCCAGTTTTAGACACTGGTAATCTCAGTGTGCAGGTTTCCTCACGATGTTTTCCTTCACCGTTACAGCAGTCGGTAAATGTACGTAAGTCTTTGAAAAATACGAAAAGCTCATAGCTTCATGGCAATGCCTGGTTTCGAACCGGAGTCCGGTGTCCTAGCCACTGTGCCACCGACGCTTAATACTCTAAAGTAGAGATGCAACGGATATCCTGTTTGTATCCAGTATCCGGATATCCGGCTAAATCCCTATCCGGTGCATACCACCACCACATGCAACCACCGATATAGAATTAGAAACTACATATTTATGTTATACGAGTAATAGTCGTACGTCTACTACGTAATATGTTCGTCTGCTCGAAATTCCTGGAAAAACCGGTCTCATCATAATATCAACCAATATTACAGGAACATCATTATGTTCCTGTATCCTGTAAACCATTATATACGGTAGTTATTGTTTACCCAATAATAGAGAAAGAAATAATCATGCAAAGTGAAATAATTAGGTAATAAGTACTCGTACACAATGTATCTACGAAAAATCGGATCTTTCTTAATTTGATTTATATAATTTGTACACGTATGTATGTCTACTTATCATACTAAATTTCTCTATGTTAAAGGTCTAGCTGAAAGAAATCTCTATTTTAGAGATAAGCTCTACCTGTGTACGACAAATTGCTTGTTGTTGTTTCTTTTGTAATTTAAAAGTATAATGATAATGTATTGCATATTATCGTTCATCCAATACCACATATTGTTTTCTTTCATCCATGAACATGTACCCATTGTATAATGTATGTAAGAACTGTTGACTCCAACTTAACGGTGCCTGGGCATCAGAACCGGTTTTTGCAATTTTTTGCTAATTACCGTATGTATGTATATCTCGCGAATGCGACCCGTTATTATGTCTCCTATAGATACCTTTGTTTCTGTTCGTGTATTGAAATACGTGCTTTAAAAGTTTCAATTATAAATAAATAAATGAATTTTATGTTATTATTTTATTTGGCATTCGAGCTTATTTATATGGTAACGTTCCAATATACAATCCAATTACAGACGTGCACAGCACTCACATAAAAATATAGGCTATAATACCAGCAATTTCACAAACAACGCTTCTATGTTCTTCTATGTTGTACTTAAGAGGTTGTCTGGAAAACATCGCTTTAAGCGATAAAGCCGCCTTTGTACATATCGTGCTACTTTTCCTGTATTTGTGTACAATAAAGTATCTATCTATGTATGTTATAATTTCAATGGAAGGTTGCGTGGAAGACGCTCCGTCCACTTGGATCCACAGCTCGGATCCACATGTGGATCCACGGACACCTTTTTCTCCTCTTAAATCCACAAACGAGGGTATCCAAAAATAATTATTATTTTCTATGCCACTTGAATCCACAATCCACATGTGGATCCGCGGATACAAGAGATCGCTCTTTGTGATAAGGCCGCCTAAATTGTACTTCACTATTTCCTTTTCTATCTTTTGTTTGTTGTTTTCTATTTGTGCAATACTTAAAGTGTATTTTACTTTTACTTTATAATTTCGTCTATTTCCCTTTTATTGAACACGTAGTCACATTGTTTTATTTATTTTTATTTATTTATTTATTTATTTATACTTTAATGCACAAAATAAAAAGGTGTACATTAGGCGAGCTTAATGCCTTGCGGCATTTTCTACCAGCTAACCATGGGGTTATGCAGAAATGTTTGGGTAGGTGCATAAAAAACAGAAATTCTTATTATATTATATATAAATAGCTATTCATAATACATATTAAAAATACATACATTAATCTTTAAAAAATGCATACTAATATTAAGTATATTGTACATAATATATAAACATATAAATACTAATATATTATGATGTACAAATAAATATATAATTATAAATATATATACTCGATAGTTGAACAGATAAATACGTAAACTCTATTAAATTGTATTTAACAGTGAACTAGCACAACAATATCTTATTGATTTGGACCTTGTCGTAGATGTTCTCGGACCAGGGTTTTGAATTGGAACTTGTTCGGGGCCCCCCTGATGTCCTCAGGCAGACTATTCCACAAACGAACAGCTTGAGCAGTTTGTTTCGTTTCTATCATTAAGTGTTTTATTATATTCAGGCGATTTTAGATTTATTTGGGCTTAAATTGTTAATGTCAGCATTCTACATGGTTCTTGATTTATCTCGTATTGTTCAGTCAGTATCGTTTTTCTATGACAATTTATTTTATGAGGAGAGCAGACGAGGAAACTGGACACCTAAGTAAGTGGTCACCTTCTCCTATAGACATCTCACCTCACGATATTATTAATAGAGGGTTTACGATGCGCTTCGCTTCAAACGCTTCATGTGCCGGTAATTCCTTATTCATGTGCCGGTAAATAAACTCGTTATTAATTAACATTTAACTTCCCACACTCACACACCCACTCACGCTACACTACTGAAGCACATTTACATTATTACACATTCCCACACAACCGACCACACCCCCACCCTCACACACTCTTAAACATTATCTTTCCTATTATCAGGTATATTCTAAATTCCTTTTGATTAACTTGTTCCAAATTCCTTTTACTACACTAATGTAATGTTATAAATTACTTACTAGTTACTTACACTAATGTAATGCTATAAATTGTCATATCCTTGCACGGAAAGTGCGACGGAGTCCCGACTTACAAGATACAGGTTTCGACCTAGTTTGTAAGTCGGAGGTCCTATTATTGTGCCTTGTATTAAGTGAATTGAAATTGAAATCGTTTATTTAGCGCTGTAAACACCAGAATACAGAATACAGAAGTATACAAAGTTTAATACATGCAGCACAGAACATCTGGTAATACATTTTTCATTTTCATTTCGTTAGAAGTCTTACCCTTCAAACTGAAACACATCAATGCAGACACAGCCTCCAATAACCTCCATAGGCTATCCTGCACATCAAGATGTACCACCTACCTATATCTATCAACATACCTAAACTTCAGCACTAATTGTATATTAAAATGGCAAGTTCAATCTCTTAAGATACCAGTTGGGGTTTTATTATTATCGAAACAATTTGTAAGTATATGTAATTAACTGTTTCACATTTTGTTTACACAATTATTTCCAGAAATTTACCAAAAGTACATTTTTATCGACACCAACAATTAAAAGGAAATGAGGTTGCACAGAAAGGCGGCACAAAAATCGTTGATGCTGACGTAATAATGTCATCATAACAATGCAATTGTTATGGTATTGCAATAAGGTCAAGTTTTGTTTTTAAACCTGTTAAAAACAAAGGTGCTTACGAAAAAAATATTTTGGGTGATGTACCTCATATTTCACGTATATTACATGCATAAATGGTATGTGTAATACTACATACTCAGAAGTGAATCTTGGCCTTTGATACAACAGTGAGCCATCTTTTTGTTCTGCCCTTGTGCCAGTTTTCGGCCTGAAATTCTCGCAGGTCCCTTTCCACTTCGTTGCTCCAGCAGTACCTGGGACGCTCATAGGCCGTCGTCCGTTCCACCATCCCATAATGCTCTCTTTGCCACTCGATCCTCATCATCCATTCTCATGACGTGCCCCAGTCAGCGGAGTCAAGCTGCTTCCATTTTGCCGATTATATTCGAATCTGCAAATATCTCTTGAATCTCTCTGTTCTTCCTTGTTCTACATTCTCTGTTGGTCCCAATATCTTCTCCTGAATGAATAATACCTACACGTAATGGCTGAGTCAGCAGTAGCTGGTTTCAAAATAGGTTTCTGAAAATTTGAGTTTCCCACCAGTATTAGAAGCCTAGATTATTTTCTAGAACCTTTAGAACTTTATCAGGACTTAACTTAAATAACCTATTTTATCCTTATTTAAGACGCTGGGTGTGAATGTTTTTGGACCATCGATTCCATCTCTGGGCTTCATTACGTGCAAAATATGAGCTCTAACAGCCCATATATAGCATATTCGTGCCCTGCTGGACCATGCTTCTTCTAATGCGTGCTCATAACTCGGTCATCTGCTTGTTTCATCCAGCCATCGCCAATAACAATTATATATCCATTTGTAGAGAGGCATCCACAGAAATCGAAATAGTAGCGCCCTTGAATATCTTTGGAAGCATCCCACACTGCGCTTCTACATTATTTCTTTTGAAAAAACTGCATTCTTATCTTGTAGGCATCAGTATTTCTTATCTTATCTTATGATAGGGAGCCGGGAATAACCCAGCGACACTTCGACCCCATTTACACACTGGTCATGTCAGTGTGCAGGTTTCCTCATTATGTTTTCCTTCAGCGTTGAGCAGTCGGTAAATGCACGCAAGTCTTCGAAAAATACGAAAACTCATCGGTACATGGCACTGCATGGTTTCGAAACCGGATCTCCCGCATGGGAGTCCGGTGTCCTAGCCACTGTGCCACCGACGCTCTTAGGCAACAGCATTAATCTACATCTATGACTCACATTGGGTGGCCTCTATGACGGTCACATTTGGCTATTCGCGAAACGTCTGGGGTTGATTAATTGTTACATTACAGTGGCCATTCTTTGTGTGACCTCAGCTTTAACGCGAAGGTGTTTCAAAGATGGACTAATGTTATATAAATTATGGCTAAACGTGTTTTCAAGGGTGGACCTTGTTAGGAAATAAAAGGAGTTGACCATTGTTGGATGGGTCTTGATAAAACTTCAAAACACTCATCAGCAGCCTACTCTAGTCCATTGCTGGACATAGGCATCTCCCAGGGCGCGCCATTGAGCCCGATCTTCGGCTCTTCTCATCCAGTCGCTGCCAGCCACCTTGCGCAGATCGTCGCTCCATCTAGCAGGGGGGCGTCCCACACTACGTTTGCCCAAACGCGGTCTCCACTCCAGAACTCGTCTACTAACAAAACACTAAATGTGACTAATATAAGAGGTGGGCTAGAATGCGCTGTTCTGCTGATGATGATGCTGATAAAAAGAAGAACATTCCATAAATATTAAAGATAGTGGTTACCAATACAGTTCAGAGGAAACTCGGAAAATGTAAAATTCTAAAGCAAAGTAATTTACTCCACCAAAAGGTTGTCTGGAAGAGATCGCTTTTAGCAATAAGACCGCCTAGATTGTATTAATCGTTTCGTACGCACTGTATCACACTAATTTTGTGCAATAAAATATAAGTATAAGTAAGTATAAGTATTCATTTATTTGAATGAATGAATACTTATACTACTAATTGTTACATTGATGTAACAATTTATATTGTTAGCTAACTACTTATGTTAGCTCCACTAAAAAGTACAAAGCTCCACGGTTTTGGAAATAAAAAATATTAACAGACGTACTGACAATAGGTAAATAAATTTATATATAATAATAAGTAAATAAATTTCGTAAGAACTAGATGCCTCGCTTCTCTAGACTTCATCATCATCAGTGATCGGAGTAGGTAGAGCTCTTTCGGGTCAATGTCCTCAAAGGTTATATTAATATGGATATGATTTCGGGATCCCGTTTTAAGTTATCGAGCAAATGTTGTAAATTACTTTTATAAACCTCGCCCTTACTCGGCGGATTACGATTTTTTTAAAAATTGTGAACTTACGAAGAAGTTAAAACACTACCATAGGTACACTAGCGCCATGAATCTTAAAAAAAAATATGTCGCCACCAATCTTAAATGTGTATCAAAACAAATATAACGTTAAAAATCTAAATAATATATTTATTCAATCCCGGAAATCCCGGGATTATTGGGCATACTTATCCATACTATGACCGTATGTGGCAAGTACCAACAACAGCTCTACCTACTCCGATCACTGATCATCATCATTACTATTAATACAAATACAAATATAATTTATTGCACACCCGGGACATAAACAAAACATACAACATAAAGAGAGGTACAATACAATGTGCAGAAGGCGGCCTTATCGCTTTAAGCGATATCTTCTTATCTTCGATTATCTTCTTCTTCTTCTTATATTCTTATTAATGTCACTGTTGGAGCGCAGGCCTCCCCTTGAACAAGGGGATACGGGCCATGTACACCCGAGCGGGCCCAGTGCTGATTGATGGATTCCACACGTCTTCGAAAACTTTTTAATTTCCTCAGACATGCAGGTTACCACACGATGTTTTCCTTCACCTCTCTAGATTTAAGATGAATATTTCTTTCCCACTATTTTTTTCCAAATCGTCCATTCATTGTGTGTTAACTTCCACTATTCAACCACTGATATTATGTTACTCCACCTGCAGATCTTTTTCTATGCATCAGTTGTTAAAAACCGGATCTCTTAGAAGTTTACACTAAATTAATCAATATAGACTATTTATTTTCTTCCAATAGCTACCGACAAAGAAATCTATCGATGGCTGACATTACTCCAAATTGTGTTTCGTTGTAAAATTCTTTGTAAAAAACCTGTATAGTACGAAATCGAATTGCTTGGAAAACTTTCTCGCTACGAACCGCGCATCGTTCAAGTTAGCAACTTTAATCGAGTGAATGTTACGTTTCGGCTTCTACTCAAGTGTAATCTAAGTTTTACTAGTTTTCGCAGCTACGTAGGTACCTATAAGTTTCCCTGACCAGGAAAATAAGAACCCTGTCACGAGGGCACTACTGAAACTTTTACAACCTATAATCTATAATTAAGGAAGAAAGAAAGATTATTTATTTCCGATACACACATTCAAACAACTAGGTACAGAAGACAAAAATAATATTAAACAAATATATTACAAAAATAAATAAATAAACATAAGTAATGAAGTTTGATGAAGGTGGTGTGCAGCACCGGAAAAAGGGGACTGCCTCAGCCTGTTGCCGCAGCGCTTAATTCCATTATATACTATCAAATCTTTTTTTTTTTTTTCAATTTTTACTTTTTTACTACTATGAAGAACGCAATCCAAAAAAAATACATAATTGGCAAAATGTTCCCAGATCACGAGCGTCGGTGGCCTAGTGGTTAGGACGCCGGACTCCCATGCGGGAGGTCGCTGGTTCGAAACGATTCAATGCCATGTACCAATGAGTTTTTCGGATTTATTTCGAAGACTTGCGTACATTTACCGACTGCTCTAACGGTGAAGGTAAACATCGTGAGGAAACCTGCATGTCTGAAGAAATTAAAAGTTTCCGAAGGCGTGTGAAATCCACCAATCAGCACTGGGCTCGCTCGGTGGATCATGGCCTGTACCCCCTTGTGCAAGGGGAGGCCTGTGCCCCAACAGTGGGGACATTAATAGGCTGATGATGTTGTTGTGTCCCAGATCGCCTGCATCTTTTTATTTAATTTTTTTTTTATATTTATCCAGGTGTATTGACATTTCTCTCTAGGGCTATCGTGTAAAAGGAAGGATGATATTTTAATGATGGTTGAAATCTCAGGATACTTCATGCAACTGACAAAAAGCCAAATGAATTCTGTGGACTGATCTAAGAAATGTCTTGAATGTACTAATACTGTGCACAGTCAGCCTGCGGAGAAACCACCGTTTTGCCAATTTCTGCCGCAAAGCAGCAATGCTTGGATAATAAAATGAGGAAGACAGACCGGTCACATCATAGGACATAATAAGTCATCCATAAAAAGATTATGTTTAACTATAAAAGTCGCACTTCCGTCATTATGAAAGTGTTTGACATATGACCTTGCGGGTTTGACCTCAGGTTCCACAGTGTACCGTCATTTAATTTATAATTAGACAGGTTATGAGCTGAGATTGAGTGCGTCGGCGTCCAGTCTAAAATTAACAGGATTTTAAGTCACAAAACTAGAGTTTATTTTATCGGGAACACCTCCAAAGCTTACTGATAAGATGCTGATTTAGTTAAAATACGTGCTAAAATAGGTATACTATAAATCTTATACTTCGAAATAACAACTCCAGTTATCTATACAGATATCAGTTTAAAGGGAAATATGTATATCATGATTAAATTCCGCTAAATAGAGATGAAAACGTGTCCACGGAACCGCAAGTCGATGTATTAAATTACTTTATCTTGGAGATAACATATGTATGTGGTATAGGTATATTTGTAGTTGCTGATTTAAGATCGAGATGTTCTCACGTCTAGAAAACCGCATCATTAATTTACTTTCTACGTATATAAATGTTAGTCTCTATATTCCTGAGAATATAGTCAGCCAAAAAGTATAAATACGACGATGGGTTCCCAAACCTGAATAATGAATGCATAATTTAAAATAATGTAAATAAAATAATAAGTAAATGAAGTACAAAATTAAGTCGGTTCATTATTTTAGTTTTATTATTTGTTTTTTTCTATAATTTTGTTAATTATTAGACCAAATATTATTAGAATTTTTTTTCCTCCTTGAACTGGCCACCTACAGCACGGCACATAGGTAAAATGGTGGTACTTATCTCCCTTTTTTTGGTAACGGGAGGAAATCTTCGAAAGATACCCAGCCTCCTGGGGGAGAGACTGGGTTATGTGAGATTTTTACACACTAAAACCCCTTCGATGGCCGGCCTCGTGCTTATCGGAGGGCTCCGGGATCTCCAGTGGAACGCACCGGTGCACTCCTAGCATTTGGTTTTTCTATTCTATTCTATTCTTCTATTCTATTTGCCTTGGGCTCCTCCTGGGAGGTGTACATTCCACCTCCCGGTTCTTCCCGTCACAGCAGCGTGCGGCCATAGCACGTTGCTGCCTTCCCCAGGGTCGCCCGCCAATGAACGGCCAAAGGGTACTTAGCCTAGCCTGACTCTGCAAGAACCATACCACATTCGAGTTAGTAATTCAAATATTTTTTTTTAAATAATTAGTTTTACGGCTCTGGGTTAATTTCAAACAAGACACGGCAAAGTTGCTACACCACAAAATTAAAATCACAAAAATACCTTGACAGTCACCACAATAAACGAAATTAAACTTTTAACTCGCGCCCATGATAACACTTTCGCCTTCACAAAAAGACCATTATCGCCAATGTCATGGTAAGACCGCTGGTCGGCTATGTGAGTGACATCAGTCGATTTTTGCAGTCGGTTTGTGGGCCTCGGGTGCAATCACGATTGGATTAGATGCCATTTTAAAGGTCGTGTTAACTCGAAGAAGCGTAACAATTGAACTAAAAAATAAAAACTGGCCAAGTGCGAGTCGGGATCCGTACGTATAAAGACTATATTTTGTATTAGTATGAATGAATGAATGAATACTCTTTATTGCTCAAAATTAGTATTATACAATGCGATTAAAAACGATTAATACAATCTAGGCGGTCTTATGGTTGTTGGTCTACTTAGTTACTTTTAGTCAAATATAATTTAATTAAATATGTGAAATTAATATACATGTCCAGTACTTATATTATATTTGTCATTCCAGACCTCTTTGTTATTGTACATCTTGTTTGACGGTTTGGGTATGGGGTAGGTATTTTTAGCGGACATACCCACTGGGCTTTATTTACTTTTTAGTTTTTTTAATTCTCATAGCTTTATCTGTTAATAATTCTTCGAATCATTTAGTATTACAAATAGAGACACCAACATTACTCACACAATTTTACTTCGCCAAATCACACAACTAACAGTACATTTAGGTACAAATCACAACACACACTCCACCACAGCTCCCACGACACAGGATTACCTAGTGTGGGTGCTAATCGTAGGCTCGGTATTAGGAAATATGTATGTGTTTTTGTATTTAATCTTTTGTAGTATTCATTGTACCTTTTGTTTGTAGTATTCATATATTAAACCTATTAAGTTTTATGTTTAAATTTATCGCTAAAAGCGATCTCTTCCAGACAACCTTTAGTAATTTAGTATTGAGTGAAATTTTTTTTTTACGTTTTTGCTCACAACTTACAAACTACATATTAAAGATGTATCAAGTTTTAGTATCATCATCATCATCATCATCAGCAGCCTATTCTAGTCCACTGCTGGACATAGGCCTCTCCCAGGGCGCGCCATTGAGCCCGATCTTCGGCTCTTCTCATCCAGTCGCTGCCAGCCACCTTGCGCATCGCTCCATCTAGCAGGGAGCACACTACTACAGTTTTAGTATGTGTTGTTTAAATGTCCAATATTGTAGTCAAGTTCCTAGATAATACCGTTCATAAGATGGACCAAAGTTGTCTAAAACTGTAAATTTTGACCAGCGCTTACGTCGTTATTCCTCCACGAAAAAAAAATTCGTATTATGAGATTTGTATGATGCAAAAGGATTCTGCATATCAGAACCTTACCCATATTTTACATTTTACCGCAGGAAAACATCGTTTTCCCACAGGAAACTGAATAAACAGTACCACAAGACAATACCGGATAACACAGCTGCCAACTTGTTTCATAATAACTACAAAGTTCGGATCATATTAAACTATTAAGACGATTTATATGCAAATCCAATTGAAATGCAAGTCGCAATTATTTCTACTCAAAAAGTTATTCATTCATAAAATGTACATGACAAATACTATATAGTCGGACTCACAAAAACTGACCCATGACCAATGGAGTAATACTTGTAATAATTGAAAAAGTGATTACTGACAAAACGTAATATTACACAACACCTTTCTCCACAATCGGTATAGAGAACGCTCGTGTCAGTGGGGTCCCCCTTAAATGATTATGATTAATAACCTGGGTAATGTTGGAATCTTAAAAAAAACAATCAACATTGTCAATCAACTGCGACTTAAGGTGAAGCTGTTTGTTTATTATTAATAAGTTATTACTAATAAACAAACGGCTTCGCCTTAATAAGGTCGTACAGTCGACCAAAAGCTATAGTATACTATCTGTCAAAAACCATCGATTAAATCTCAACCTTATACCTGCGCAATATGATCTTATCTTATGATAGGGGGCCGGGAATAACCCAGCGGACTTCGACCCTTGAGGATCTTTTGTGCCTACCCCATTTTACACACTGGCCATCTCAGTGTGCAGGTTTCCTCACGATGTTTTCCTTCACCGTTAGAGCACTCGATAAATACACGTAAGTCTTCGAAAAATACGAAAAACTCATTGGTACATGGCACTGCACGGTTTCTAACCCGGACCTCCCGCATGGGAGTCCACTGTGCCACCGACGTTCTTGCGCAATATGATACATTTCAGATTCCAAATTTTGACGTTTTGACCTGTGGTGGACTGTACGTTTCGGGAAACAGACGCCGCCGGGTTGTTTCATTCCTTATCCGTTCGCATTATCTTGCGGGTTTGACCTCAGGTTCCACAGTGTACCGTCATTTAATTTATAATTAGACAGGTTATGAGCTGAGATTGAGTATGTCGGCATCCAGTCTAAAATTAACAGGATTTTAAGTCACAAAACTAGAGTTTATTTCATCGGGAACACCTCCAAAGCTTACTGATAAGATGCTGATTTAGTTAAAATACGTGCTAAAATAGGTATACTATAAATCTTATACTTCGAAATAACAACTCTTTGTAAAAGGGATATGAACTTCAAAGATACTCCAAAATTTTAGAAACTATACTGATCCAATTTTTATCAGACTGGCTAAGAACATCCCTCTACAAAATGATCTGTTAGATACGTGACTTCCTAACATATCCGCCTCTAAATTGGATCATCGGTTGTTGAGATATAAACACAGATAAACAGACACAGGAGTCAAACTTATACACCCCTCATTTTTGGCAGGGGTTAAAAAGAACAAACACGTCCATACACGACGTAACCAAACCTTTCCATAAAATTATTATGCTATTTTGTACTCATTTTTGCTGTGTTTTTGTAGTGTTGTGCCGGCCATAAAGAATAGCACCACCCCAACTCTTCCGGCGGGTGTCGTTGCGACTAAGACGGCGGTAGGCTCGGCCATATCACGTTTGTCCACCAAATCTTACATCGAAAAGTGGGTACTACCTATGATTGAAGGTGTTTCCTCTGTCTACCCCCTCGAAGACGTGAGAATTTCTATTATGTATGTATATATTTTGACGTAAATTCAAATGAACGTCTTACGTTAAGTTAAGAGGCCATCCAAGAAAAATTAAGACTAAAATTAAAACATTAAATCCAGTTAATTAATGTGAAATGTTAATTAATATTTTGTAAACGAATATTTTTTTTTCAATTTTTCAATTAGAGTGCGACCGACCAAAACCACTTTCGGGAGCGGAGAAAGCCCAGAAAAATTACACCGACTCGAATCAGGTTGACCAAGATAGTGAGCGCCGAAAACCGAATTCACGAAATAATAAACCTGCGATAGTAGCGCAGACTTCTACCCACCCCGATTTTTTTGTTATTTTTCGATACTAACCCAGTTGAAATAATTCATCTGTAATTGCGAGTTATAATTGCATCGATAAGTATTAATTTGTTATTGGCTGTTGAGTCGTGACTCCACTAAGGCTTTCTATTCAATCTCGCTCACATCAAGAGTCTAAATTGACTATTTAGAGGCACAAGTCGTATGTCCGTTGCTTAACTTGTTTAATTGAGCTTGTAAATCGTTGTAATTGTCTATAAGAATTAGAAAGATTAACTGTAGTAGGCAGGGACAGTCAAAGAGTGAAGAACTCAAAACTTCTTTAGGTGCACCTTGAACAGTGAACCAAACTGAACCGTCACACTCCAGTCGGTGACGCTGAATCGGGTATAATCGGCTCCTTTCGACATCAAGCGCGCTCGGGTCGGTGACACTGAATCGCTTATACTCAGCTCCATTCGACATCAAGCGCGCTCGGGTCGGTGACGCTGAATCGCTTATACTCGGCTCCATTCGACATCAAGCGTGCTCGGGTCGGTGACGATGAATCGGGTATACTCGGCTCCATTCGACATCAAGCGTGCTCGGGTCGGTGACGATGAATCGGGTATACTCGGCTCCATTCGACATCAAACGCGCTCGGGTCGGTGACGCTGAATCGGGTATACTCGGCTACATTCGACATCAAACGCGCTCGGGTCGGTGACGCTGAATCGAGTATACTCGGCTCCATTCGACATCAAGCGTGCTCGGGTCGGTGACGCTGAATCGGGTATACTCGGCTCAATTCGACATCAAGCGCGTTGGGGTCGGTGACGCTGAATCGCTTATACTTCGGCTCCATTCGACATCAAGCACGCTCGGGTCGGTGACGCTGAATCGCGTATACTCGGATCCATTCGACATCAAGCGCGCTCGGGTCAGTGACGTTGAATGGCGTATACTCGGCTTCATTCGACATCAAGCGCGCTCGGGTCGGTGACGCTGAACGGTAGATCCTAAAGTTAAGGGTCGCCTGAGGTGGTACCACCCTCTTATCTATTTCTGCCGTGAAGCAGAAAAGCTTGCATTTCTTTGTTTCGGTATGAAGGGTAAGAGAGCCAGCGTAATTTCCGGCACATGTGGCAATCCATCTTATTCCTCACGATAAGCAGCGCATCATAAACCCTCTAATATTAATACAGTGAGGTGAGATGTCGACCGTGACCACTTACCATCAGGTGGCCCATTTGATCGTCTGCTCTCCTTATTTAATAAAAAAATGTTATAATATGTTACTATGTAAGTATTTTCTTACTAATTTAGCACCACGTCTTTTATAACCTTGTAAAAAAATTTTAGCACGTACATACTTATTTACGTACTCATGTTGCTATTTCTAATGTATCAAGTCATTTTGAGAAATGGACATTCTGCACCCAAACGATTTTTGAGCGACCATAAAAAGAATTGCCCAGAAATGTTGAGCATCACTGGCATAGTTAATTGTAACATGATTAAGTTATGCGACTAGTTAGTAGTCATTCAGATTGTTATTATTATTCTTTTATTACACGTATTACAAATAAAAAATTATATCACCTTCGGCTATTATTATAATAACTCATTCGTAACCACTAGTGCTTAATTATTCGTTATGTACCTACTTATCACATCCTAGATCGGAATAGGTTGCTACAGTCTGTCCGCTAGGTGCCGGCTAGCAGGTTTCTAAGACAGTGTACAGATGAAGTAATGGAAGAACTTGGTAATAGATATTATATTTTTAAAGAACAGAGCAACACAGAAAATATTAAACGTAGAAAATAGGTAGTAGTAGATCAGAAATGCACCATGTACCTAAATATTGGGCTCCAACTCGAACAATCTAACATCAAAGAATATTAACATACACCCCCTCACACACACCACATACACATACCACACACACACCATCTTATGCTCAGCCCCCTCACACACACCCTCTCACGCACACACCCCTCATACACACCCCTATCACGCACACACCACAGGCATCCCCCCCCTTACGTACACGCAAGGAAGAGACTGGCCCCCACAACACAGTGTATCCTAGTGTGGGAGCCAAGGAAATCTGAGAAAATGTAAAAGATACCGTCTGCATTAATAATTTTTTATATTTTTTATTGACTGGACAATTCTTAACACTAATGTTTTTATCGATTTGTTTAATAGAAAGCAAATAGTTAAACTGTCAATAAAATAAAATTTACACTGACCAAAGGGCGGCCAATTAACTGTGAGAACCAAATCTTTAACGAAGTTACTGTTCTTGTGTATTTTCAAGAAACACTTGTCCGTGTCCGGTTTAGAAAGGGCCTGTTTACGTAACATGTAATAAAATTGTTTTCTATTGTCAAACAGTTGTAACAGCTGCTTAATTGATAACTGGCGTTTAATTGGTGTGGGAGATGAAAACCAGATTTATAAATAAACGACGAAAAAATAACTTTACCAAAATATACCAAAGCGATTTGCTTCTTCGTTCTTTATGCGAAAACACTTTACAGATTCTTTAAAACTAACATTAAGGACGAAAAATGCCAAATTGTTGATTCCGTTGCAGATTAAGGATCAAATGACTCTATTAGACAAACTGAGGTAGTACAAATCTCAGAAATGCTAAAAAGGTTTCCAGGCGCGGGGAGGGGTTCCATCCTTATGTTGTTGATATCCCATCTGTTCGTACGAAGCGATTTGCTTCTTCGTTCATTATGCGAACGGCTAAGGAATGGAACAGCCTGCCAGCGCCTGTATTTCCCGAAACATACAACCTTGGGATCTTCAAGGGCAGAGTGAATAGGCATTTACTGGACCCGCATGCTCCATCGTCGACCTCATCGTCGCTTACCATCAGGCGAGATCGAGGTCAAAAGCGGGTTTAGTAGTCAATAAAAATATGTAAAAAATATAATTATGGATTCTAAGCCTTATTGCAAAACAGGAATGGATGTCGCTAGGGGCACAATTCCATCTAAGTGTGATATCGTTCGACAACAGTCTTTAGGTCATATTAGAGGTGGCCTAAACCAAACTAACTAGCAATAGATTGAACACAATCACATGACAAAAAAAAAGGCATAGCACCTCACTGTATTATTATTAGGTTTTTGATGCGCTGCTAACCTTGAGGACTAAGATTAATTGCCTCATGTGCCGGAAATTACGCTGACTCTCTTACCTTTTTGTAAGGAGATTTTGTAAGGAGCGAAAAAAAATTATGTCGTGTTGTGCCGGGAGGCACAGTAAGGGACTTGGTGGATACTATTTTACACCAGTCACGTTTGTTCACCAAATCTTACGGCGAAAAGTGGGAACTTATTACAATGAAGGTGATTCCTCTGTCTACCCCCTCGGGGATTATGGACGTGAGAGTAATGCAATGATTTTTTTTAAAGGTGTATGAAAGTTATAAGCCTACAACCACTTTTTCCAAGTCTGGATTTATTAAAATTTTGACGATATTTTCTGGTCTCTTATGACATAGAGAAATCTAGACTAGTCTCTAGATTTTAAACGTGTGTTATATGTGTGTGTTTAACCTAGTTTAGAGGTCCATTAGAGGACCATTGTGTACTAAATTTTTCAACAAACATTATTATTATGTTGTTACTCTTTTCAGGGACACGGGCTCTAAGGGATTCCTTTGAAAGGCTTGCGTGGGGACATGGACATGGTTATTATTATTATTAATTATCGAAACAAAATGGCGTCTCTATTCTCACTCAAAATTACAAGTGCAAATTAAACCATGCACATCGCCGGAAGAAACAAACGAATAAAACTTACACATTCTGTAACCCCTCGATATTTTTTATTGCCACGACCCGTACATAATCGTAAACCCTTACGGCCCTATTCTAAAGCTCGAGGCGTAAATCGTAATAGTTACGATTCAAAAGTATGTAGTTACAGATTATTATCACGATTATATAATTTTTGTCTACATGCAATCGTTTAAAACGTATCAAGATGTTAGATTACAAGATAACGACGGTCAGAATGCGAGTGTGAAAGCGAATAGAATTTGGTTAGTGCTAGGAAAACCGTGTGAAAATGTGTGGAAGTTTAGGTCGTATCTTACTTAATCAAACTGTTACGACAATACCTAAAATTCTTTACAACTTACGGATAAACCCGCCTTTGTACATATTTTAATGTTTTTTTTTTAAATTTTCTGTGTATTTTATATTAGTACAATAATTATAATTAGTTTATTTAGGGTTCTGTAACTAGGAACCCTTGGAGTTCGTTACGTCTCTACCTCGTTTGCACGAAAAGTTAAGTCTTAATTGAAATTTATGCATTCAAACTCGACAAAGTTATAAGTGTTGCTAATTTGAAACAAATTGTATGGAATCGACCGCAATATATTTTTTGTAATTGAACGCCTTCGGAGCTGCATCGTGTTCGTAATTCTTACTTACTTACTTACTTACTCCGCTGGCGCAGCGACCCGAAGTGGATCTTGACCTCCGATACCAAAGAGCGCCATCGCTCTCTCTCCTGCGCAATCTCGAGCCAGTCAGGCGCCCGGAGCTCCCGCAGGTCCTTCTCCACTTCATCGCGCCAGCGGTATCTGGGACGTCCGACCGGACGTCGTCCGTTAGGGCGTCCCACATACGCTCGTTTAACTGCCCGATCCTTATCGTAATTCTTACGTTTATATTAATTTTATGAATAAGCATACTCTTGGTCGCTGTTTATACTTACTCCTATTTCTAAACAGGAAAGGGTTTGGTATAAAATTAAATGACTATAATATATCCTAATGTATTGCAAAAGAGCTGACTACTAACATGATAAAGAGGCTTGGTCCTAAATTCAGCTCCTGCTCTGCACAGTACATATTATAGGTATATGACTGTACTCATAATTATTGTAATATATATTTATTTCAAAAGATGTGCTGCTGAAAGTGTCTTGCGCCGCTTCTTTCCTTTCAGCTACAGCACCTTACGAAGCGGTGGTAGAGTAAAAAAATGGCATTGTACAAATGTACTACAAGGTACTTATTTACAATAAAGATATTTTGATTTGATTCGATTTGAGCAACCCCGAGAAAACTACATCAGTATTAGTATATACACTTCTGGTGTTTTTAAAATTAAAACAATTCTCATTAGAAATGTGCTTGTATTATCAAAAGCATTCGATAAATTCTCACGCGTTCAAGCGTCAGGAAAGCGGTTTTATCGAGCGGTTATATCGAAGGCAACAATGCGACATAAAACACGCTTAATTTAACTGAAACTATGACAAATTGAACTCCACTCGATAACAATAACTCGATATAATCTTAGAGATTACAGCGACAAAGTCAACTTAATAACATTTCATATAACCTTTTGTTATTTAAACATTACATTCGTGAGAGTAACTCTTAAGAGGAAAATGTATAAAACAAAATTTTCAGCCACTTTCCGATACAGCGATCAAACTCTTCAGCTATATACAAGCATGGCAGCAGTATGTATGCAGCAATTAAGTATATAGGTACTTGAATTTGGCTATAAGAATGGCATTTTGGTCCGATAATGGACCGAAACCTCAAAAAACCAAATAGATTTAATTTAAACCATAAACTAAAAGCGAGGGGTGATAAAAGTTTCACGCGTACGAGGTTTGTTCAAAAAATAAGGTGACTTTTTATTTTTCTCGAAAAATATTTATTTATTCATCAATCATCAGGATGTTACGGAGCTTCGACTCCGACTCCGAAAGGTCGGAACTTTGGATTGATTTTACACCTCCGACTCCGACTTCGGCTCCGATAATTTTGAATCGGAAGTTATACCGAAGATTTGTGAGCAAACATATTCAAATATCAATATTTATTTAAATAGGACTACATAAAGGAACATGTATTATTGCCGCAAACGTCATCATAAAAAATATTGGCCAGTTCAGCTACAAAAATTAAAAAACCGGTTCCGACTCCGATAAATACCATCAGGCGAGATCGAGGTCAAATGCGGGTTTAGTTATACATAAAAAGAAATGAATAAAAAAAATAAAAAAAAATCAAATTTAAAACCTTCGATTTCGACTCCGGTTTCGGTAAAACCACCTCCTCTAACATCCCTAATCAATATCTATATTGTCCCCATCAAAGTAGTCCCCCTCAGATACACTTGTGCCAGCGCTTTTTCCAATCCTCAAAGCACTTCTGATATGCGCTTTTTGTGTGTAGTTCTGTTTATCTGTGGCATCATACATAACTCAACAATCATGGAACATTAGACTCGGATTATATTTTATAAAACAGACAATTTTGTCGAGTTTTCTTAGCCGTCTGATAAAAAAATTAATTCAGGGGTTGCCAAGATCTTGGAGTATGGTTCATGTAAGATGGGATCTCTAGAACGGTAACAGTTAGGTACCCTCCCACATTTGGAACCTTGAGGACCTGACGATGACAAGGAAAAGTAAGGATATCTCCACAATTGGTTTCTTAACTTTTCAATTTAGAGTTGGATGAATTTTATTTACTAACCTAAGTCACGAAAAAAAAATGTAAAATGTAATAAGTAGGTAATATTTAACATTAAATACTTACTTACAACAGAAAAAAGTCTGATTTATAAATCAGACTTTTTTGCTATAGCAAAGTTTATTACGAAACTCAATTCTAGATATGATTTGCGTCTAGGACAAAAAAAAAATGGATCCTAAAACTATCGTTACCTACCTATGTAATTTTTCTATAACCTAATACTTACCTATAATTATTTTAAGAAAATAAAAAATTTGTTTGACTTTATTGAGAAATTATAATTATTGTTGTTTTTTCTTAAGAAAAGAAAGGTATAAATTAGTTTTGACTTTATTAAGAAATAAGAAATTTAAAATCATATTTATGATTTTAAATTTTTATAAATATTTATAATAATATTTACTTCATCAGTAAACTACACTTTAATTATGTTGGCTTTTCTATTTCATAATTCATGTTAAGTTCCTAAAATATTATGATATTGTTTATGGCTAAATTAGTGGGACCAAGAGCAACTGCATTACAGCTGACTGATGATCCCACCAGACAGTGGGACCACGAGCCCATTATATCGAGATACTGTACCACTAGTGAGTCAAATTAGTGTGGACACGAGTCGTAACCCATAAATTACACTTTCCCATATCAGCGTCAGGTAAAAATCAGTGCAATAAAAGTATAAGTTCACTTTTCAACATTACGACCAATGTCAATGCTAGCCCCGGTCTTGCAAAAGGTTAAACAGCCGTATTACAACCGTTACTCCGTTCTCATTAACGTAAAATTATTCAATTATTAAATAAAAAATTGGATATGAAATAGAAAACAAAAGCCTTGTCCTTGGTCGCTGAAAGCGCAGATAATTGTGATGTAACTGTAAATGTGTTTCGTTACAATTGATTAGGTATTTTATTAAAGAATATTGAGAAATTAATACCAGTTACACGACCTTGATGCGCGGAGTAAAAGTATTATTAAAAGTAATTTCTTACTGTATCGTGTCTCAATCGCTGAACATTAGTAGAATGTTAATTAATATTGATTTTAATTCTTCTTCCTCTTCTTCAGGTCCTAGAGCACCTAGTGGTGCATAGGGCTGAGACAATATTCTTCCACCGCGCTCTGTCCGATGCCGCAGATTCTTTGGTTTCCCAGGATAGTTTAGACGCATCCAGGTCTTTAATTTTAATTTTAATCAGACGGGCCATGGTTTCAGCTGAGGTACCGTGCGTCTTGGAGCCCCCCGGTTTGTCCCGTGCGGACGGCAAGAGGCCGGACGGTCTTACATTGATTCCATGGGCGAGAGGGCGCTGTCTCCTCTGGGACGCGACGTGCGTTAGCACTTTCGCGCCCTGCCATCTCGCCAGCACTCGGCAGACTGCAGGTGCAGCTGCCGAGGCGGCGGCCCAGAGGAAGCACCTAAAGTACTCCAACCTGGAATCGATGTACGACTTCGTGCCTTTGGCAGTTGAAACCGCGGGACCATGGGGCTCCGAGGCCAAGGATCTGATTCGCGCTGTGGGGAGGCGAATTAAGGAGAGAGGAGGTGATCCGCGTGCCGGCCACTTTTTGGTACAGCGCATCTCCCTGGCCATTCAGCGAGGGAACGCCGCGAGTATTCTGGGTACTTTTGGCCAGGGGGCACTTCGCGGGGGGCTGTTTGACTGAAGTTATATTGTATAATTTTTGCCTAGTTATAGTATGACATTTTACTAATTAGTTTTTTTATTATCATATTGTAATTAATTATTCTAATGATATATTATTTTATATTAGACTAAAAGGAAAACACGGCAAAACTTCCGACTAAATTGTCATTTTACGCTTGAATTTGGGAATGAAAAAAAAAACAATTAGGAAAAATATTTTCTGAAAACGAAACGTTAAATTGTTACTTCATATTTCGAAACCTGAAAATAGTTTAGCAATACGTTAAACAAAAGATCTCTTGTGTCCACTATATTGCAAGGATGTGGAAATCGGTTACTGACCATTATGTATATGTATAGGTATTATACAATGCATAATAAAGTCTGATAATAATTCATGTCGCTTTACTACATTACTCTTAAAATCGTAATAACTTCTTGATCTGAACAAATTACCCTAAAGTAGAATAAATTAAGAACCTCTTACTGTGTTTCTTAGTACAGTGGGAACAAATCTGCCCCTTTAGTGCTTTTTCGCTTAAGCTTATTTGAAAACTTATTGCGACAAGGTTACACAGAGTATACTCGTAGCCTCGTAGCTAATGTGTCTTCCACTTCATAGTAATCATCCCTGATCGGAGTAGGTAGGGCTCTTTCGGGTCAATGTCCTCAAAGGTTATATTAATATGGATATGATTTCGGGATCCCGTTTTAAGTTATCGAGCAAATGTTGTAAATTACTTTTATAAACCTCGCCCTTACTCGGCGGAATACGATTTTTTTAAAATTGTGAACTTACGAAGAAGTCAAAACACTACCATAGGTACACTAGCGCCATGAATCTTAAAAAAAAAATATTTCGCCACCAATCTTAAATGTGTATCAAAACAAATATAACGTTAAAAATCTAAATAATATATTTATTCAATCCCGGAAATCCCGGGATTATAGGGCATACTTATCCATATTATGACCGTATGTGGCAAGTACCAAAAACAGCCCTACCTACTCCGATCATAGGTCATCATAAATGAATAACTTATATGAAAATAAGCTTTGACATTTTCGAAAGGCATTTGGAGTAAGGACTCAAATTAGTTAATGAAAACAGTCACTTTATATGCCATTGGATAAAGAAAAACTTAATGTGGCGGGTGATATCGAGTTCCTTCCTTTATAATTTACCCAAATTTTTTTTCTGAGTAACCTTACAGCAATACAATTCCTGAATTGTTGTTCTTTTTTTAACAATTGTGCAAAGCCAAAAAACAGGTCCTTATTTATACAATGAAAAAAAAATAACAGCTGAAAGTGAATAAAATATGGGGGTGGAAAAATGGGATAGGGAGTGGGGAGAACAAAGAAAAGGGTGTGTGTATGTATGTATGTTGAGAGGGTGTGTAAGTATGTATGTTGAGAGGGTGTGTGTGTGTGTGAGAGAGAGAGAGAGAGAGGGGATTTGTGTCATGTTCTGTGTGTGTGTAAACTGCACGCTAATCGAGCCTGCGCTTCTCGACCCAATCTCAGCCAATTAGTATTATTATGCATAGTAAAACTATCCATATAGGTTTCAAAATATTCATATTCTCTCAACCGTTTTCATAAAATTTCACACTCAATTTATGTTGTGTAAATCCATTTTTGATTGCATTCCACACCGTCTGCAGCGGAAATTAACGTCGGGTCCCGTACAAAGTTGAAACAGAACTGAACAGACAAACATTTGAACAAAAGCTGTCTGTGGTTCCATTGTCAGATGTATTGAAGCAGAGAATGGGCGTTTTCACATTAGATAACGATACCATCGGTTCGAACGATACAAGCGTCTAGTACTAAGCGTCTAGTTCTAGCGTCTAGACTCGAATCAAACTAGACGCTTAGTACTAGACGCTTTCACCATATGACACCATATTATCCACACACACATCGGTGTCTTTATCGTTTAATGTGAATACAGTACGTCTCATCGATGTAAATACAGTGATTTAATTTGACAATGTCTAAAAAACAATATCAAGAAAAACAAAAAACAGTTGATTTAATATTTGGAACATCGATGTAAGTACAGTGATTTAATTTGAAGATATATAAAAAAACAATATCAAGAACAAACAAAAAACAGTTGATTTAGTTTTGGGAACATCGATGTAAATAGCACTGGTTTAGTAGCACTTAAGTGTGTCGTCTATTCGTAGTTGGTTTAAGTTTTAACCCGAAAGGGTGTTATAAGTGTAACGAGTATGTCTGTTTATCTGTCTGTTTGTATGTGGCAACATAACTCAATAACCATTGATCCTAATTGGACGCGGTTTTTTTAATTTAACAGAGAATTTTGTTGAGTGTTATAAACCATATCTGATAAAATTTTAATCAGGAGTTTCCAAGATAATGATAATGATAATTTCTTCTATCAGTGATTTAATTTGACGATATCTAAAAAACAATATCAAGAAAAACAAAAAACAGTTTATTTAACATTTGGAAACATCGATGTAAATACAGTGAGTTAATTTGGCGATGTCTAAAAAAGTATTGATAAACTACTGAAAATTAACTGTAATGGAACAATTTAAAAGCGAAATCGTAAATCCTATTAATTGATCCACGTTTATAATTTTTGACAGTTATTGGTTAAATCAAAGAAATAATTATAACAATATAATTTACTCTAAGTTATAATTATAAGTATTGATTATTTTATACTCGTAGTATTAAATACAGTTCGAGATGCCGTTCGGTCTGGCCTTATCTTACGACATAGGTATAGCGAAATTAAAAATCCGTAAACCATCAAAAGATTATTCCGATACATAACTATCACAGCCCAGTTAAGCGACCTACATATTCATTATCAGTTTACAGCACATTCTACTAATCTAACACTACTCTACAATCTTGTATTTACGTAATCTAAAAACAGACTCCATTAATATGGACATAGAATCCAAATTCAAAGCTTATAATTAGTGATAAGATTGCGAATGTGTGAACTTTGTCGCAGTTGACTGGGCGGTTTCGGGTTGCAGCGGTCTAGATGCATTCAATTACAAGAATTAAGGCATAAGAGTGGAGCGGTAGTGTAGAGGCCTGGTAGAAATGGTTCACGTCAAGGAATTGTTACCGAAGGGCGTCCAAGAAGCAATCCACAAAATCAATGCAAAATGGACAGGCAGAATGACATATAAGTTAATAAATAAATGGATGAAAACATAGAGTTTATTAAACCTATTCAAAATTATAAATACTAAAAGAGGCAGGTGACCGCTGGAGCCTTCTATGCTAAAAAAGGAAAATGTTAATGCAGTCAATGCTGCAGATTGCTTTGCAGCAGCGAAGAGTGAAGAAAAAAATTAAACCTATTATATCTATGTTAAACAAGGATTCTGTAAATGATGAGGTTCTGTAAAGCTAGTGTGTTGAATACTATTATACATATTATTTAAAATGCAGATTAAAAATACCTACCAAAGTTAAAGAATACTTAAGATATGAAAGTAATACTAATATTATAAGTAACTATAGGTAAACCATTTAACTCTGGCTACGCCCGCGACGTATGAGGAGCGACAACGGACGAGCGTGCGCGGGTTAAGGGCCTTCCTCCCGCTAGCCGCACAACACCCGCTGTCGTCTCGCCCCGCGCTCCTCTTACGTCGCGGGCGTAGCCAGACTTAAATGGTTTTCCTACAATTTAAGATGTTGATCAAACAATGTGAAAATAAAACTATTATTATTATCGACAATTCTTCCCTTCTAAGTCGTCTTCCTCATTGCTGAGGGTCGTGATCATTCTAAGAAATTAATTACGTAGAACGACTCTCGTGGCAGATTTAATAGGGTGGTTTGCAATTGCCTTCCCCATATTATCGACAATTAGATAGTAAATATTTAATGAGCAAGAAACAGCTTGAAATCATGTTTACAATCGTAAAGTTTTCTGACTTTTCTTTAAAGATTTATCACCGCATTCGCCTGTAACTTGCACAATCTAAAGGCGGTACAATTTGCATTAGTTATGTGTGTTAGTTCACTCGATTCAAATTAATGGCGTCTAGATAATGCGCACGAGTCCAATGCTCCCACAGTACAAGACTATTTTAATTCAGACCCGTTTGATCAAGGGATCATGAGGAAGTATTCACGGGAACTCTTGACCGATATGGAAGTAAGTAATTATAACTTCAATTAGTGTCAAGAAGGTTTATGGTGAATTTGGAGCAGGCAATATTGAGGAGCTTTCTAAAGAATCGTGATTAAAAGATACCGATCTTGCTTTAAATGTATGTCTAAATACAGATAGATACAAGTGGCATAAATGCATGTTTTGAGTTAGGTATGGATGCGTTGGTGTAACATGGATGGAAACATTAAGATAAGAGAAATAACTCTTGCGTAATTTTTAATGATAATTTTGATCTAGTTTGTTAGTATATTGATACAATAACTAAATAATAATTTATATATGATCCTAGGCCATTAGTTTTTAAGAGACGGGTTAAGGATGTCCCCAAGTAAGCTATCTACGCACAAAATATTATTTTTAATCATTACATTCATTAGTATGTTTTGCTTTCCCAGCTCAATTGTGTACAACAACCAATTTTCCACTTCCTAACCATGCTGTGTTTACACGTTAAGGGTTACGACCTAGCTCATAACTTTATATTGTTTTTTCTGTAATTTCTCTGGTTGTAATCTGTTGTGTTTACCTAATAAATAAATTTAAATAAACTTCCTTGATTAAGATGCGTTTAGGTAACGGTGAACAGAGAAATTGTCAGGAAATGAGCTGTCTAAAATTATGAAGCTTCGATAGCTTCAGTTACAGATTCTATAATAGAGATATTTTCACTAATGATCTTAAACTAGCCGCAAAGAACAACGTAGAGCATAAAGATAACCAGTCAGTTAATATTACTAAATAGGAATCGAAAACCTGCATGTCTGAGGAAATTAAAAAGTTTTCGAAGCCGTGTGAAATCCACCAATCAGCACTGGGCCCGCTCGGTGGATCATGGCCCGTACCCCCTTCTTTAAGGGGAGGCTTGTGCTCCAACAGTGGGGACATTAATAGGCTGATGATGATGATGATGAAGAATCGAAAAGGAAATATGACTGGATGTTTGATGTTGTTATTGATGTTGTTGTTGATGATGTGAAAGACACATCAAGCTATACTCTGTGGAACCCTGTTACAATAGGTTTTTGTAATGATTCCTTGACATTCGAATGAATGAGTCAAGTAAGTTAAAACGACATAGTTCTAGCTAGGGTATAAAATAATACAAGTACCTACAAATAAATTTATTTTGCAACTTAAATTAATACAAGAGTGGTTGATGCTCTAAATCCCGCACTAGGATACCCTGTGTCGCGGGATTTAGGCTCTTCTATTTATGAACAATATAGCCTGATGTGTTGTCCACTGTACACTACATAAACAAAATAATACCCACTCAGACCCAGACCTATACTTTTAAAATACTCGTACCTACATGGAACATCTTTTCTTCCCACCTCACATGAACAGTTGAAGTACCTACGTAATCTCATTAAAATTTAGAGCTTTGTTCCACTTGACTTCTATATCCGGACCCACCTCTTTTACTTTACAATACGAACATTAACACACTTTACACGACCCTAAAGACGACCATAATACTCTTTCATAGCGAGAGTAAAACAAACCACAACAAATAGGGTTGCCAGATTTTTATAGCTACCATAAGAGACAAATGAAACCGTCACATTAGGCGAAAACCGTAGGATTTTATAGGAAATAGGTGCTCCGATCTGACCAATGAGGGAGCAAGACCCGCTGCTAAACCAGAAAGCGAAGGTCAATGTGAAGACCTACATTAGTACCAAGTACCAGCGGACAAGCGGAGATTTTTGAAGTGCAAAATAAGAAGATTCTCCGAAGAAACTTCAAGAATTAAAGCTAGGCAGAATAAGAAGAAAGCTTTTTCTTCTTATTCGTCAACCAGGCCAAAAATACCTACAAGTTTTAAATTATAATATAACAAGGCGAGTAAAACTGAAATATATTTATACGAAAGGAAATCCGCAAAAAAATTCTCAATTTTTGAATTCGAATGACTAATCTACGGAACTAGGATTATCTTGGCAGGACATATTAATTTAAGCCAAAAATATGGCTTGTCCCAGGAGAAGCAGGACGCCTGGCAACCCAAATTCGTTGTTAAAATCAATGGTGCGCATACGCATGCTATCAGCTTATTTATGTGTTGAGTTACGACCGACCGCGATGCATCAGCAGTCGGCTGCAACTCGTTAGATCGGGTAAATAAACAATGACGATACGTCAGGCATTTATTCGTAGTACGGTCATAGAAGAAAGAGTACGACGGATTCCTACCATTACATAGTGAGATTATTTTTGTTCAGTAAATCAATGGTATGTGTTCAATCAAGAGTTTTATGGTCTACCTATGACGAATCATTCGAATATTTCTATACCTAAGTAAAGGTTACTATTTGAGAAACATAGTGTGCTCACGTTTTCTTTAGTAATCAAAATTTTGTGATATTAAAAGATTTTCATAGCAAGAAAAGAAAGTGGCCTTCAGGATATAATATCAATTATTAGGCCTTGAATATCAATTCTTTTGTTATTATCGTGAATAATGCTCACTGTGATTAAAAGAAACATCTTTACAATGTATGAATATCTACTTTTAGTCAAAAAGCAAAAAAATAGATCAGAACCATACAAGAATGGTGAAAGAATATAATAAAACCACGGATAATATAATAACATGTATCTTGGTTTAAATGATCTAGAGTCACACAAAACGTGAACCACGCTGATAAACTGTACCCTGTTTTTAAGAAACTAAGCTGAAACGAACCTGAAACAGCAGATACCCGGAGTCGTACATCCAGAAGTCATCGGGCGCGTTGCCGGGCTTGGTGAGCTGGATCGCGAGGCAACGCTGCAGGATCAACTGGCAGCGCTGCCCCCCCGCTCCGCGGCCGCTCATGCCTCACAGCGGCGCCGGCGCAGGCGGCGGCATGCTCTGTGAACAACAAGGTTACAATTAGGAAAGGGTTTTTGGAATCTGAAGGTGGGTGACATTGAAGTCGTAATATGTACAGTGACCTAAGTCTAGCAACGTGTAATTTCTCTTTATTGGTAAATACAGTGTGGCTTCCGCCAATATTTAACCCTGTGTTAACTCGCCAAATGGTCTATGCTTTTCATACAAAGTTGAGCCCGGGTTAAAGTCAACTTGAGAGTAAACCATTCGGTAAAGACGGCCTTAATAAAATAAATAATTATTCCAAATATTCAGGATATAATATGTAATATTAGTAGGATAACTGGTTGCTCACTAATTTTATTAAGTTTAATGTAGCATATGCTTAAGTTCCTACTCCATTGTAATCCGCACAAATAAACTATTCTTGTTCTGTGTATCTGTAAGTGTCAATTTTTTTTAATTTTAATTTATTTATTAGGTAAACACAACAGATTACAACCATAGAAATTACAGAAAAATCAATATAAAGTTACGAGCTAGGTCGTAACCCTTAACGTGTAAACACAGCATGGTTAGGAAATAGAAAATTGATTGTTGTACAAAATTGCGGTCCTTTCCCATGGATAATTATATTGTACCTCTCTTTATGTTATATGTTTTGTTTTTGTCCCGGGTGTGCAATAAAGTATATTTGTATTTTGTATTATGAAAAACCACAGGAATCTAAACAAAACTATTTCGAAGTTAGTAGAATATATCTGTAGGAATTAAGTAAGTAAAGTAACATTTAAATGCAAAAATATACAAGTAGAACTACGGAACAAACATGTCTCTAAACAAACAATAACATGGAACTCTTTTCAAACAAACATGTCTCTAAACAAACAATAACATGGAACTCTTTTCGTCAAAATTCTTCTGAAACAAACAGTACCGTTGAGTCCCCGTCTAAGAACTGAAAATAATGTAACAATGCTTGGAGCGACTGCCTCAATAGCTGATTAACACGACTGTCAAACCCTTGACATGACAGTTTGAGAACAAGGTGACATTGGTAACGCATTGTTCGTCTTCAGTGTCCTTCTGCGTCTCGAATTTTGGCAAAAACCCATTATCTTTAATTGCATTGTCATGGAAAATTTAATGAGTGATTTGGAAATCATCATGGTTCATGGTCAAACATTTTTTTTAAATATAAATAGACTACGACAAACAGGCAGGCGGGCCACCTGATGGTAAGTAGTCACAGTGTCCTAGAGGCACGTGCAATACCAGGGGTATTGCTTGTGTGTTGCCGGCCGTGGAGGGAGAGGATTTCATTAGCCATTTTAAAGGCCGGGATACCCCTACGGTATTAGACCATTTGTCATGTTATGTCATGACCTAGACAATTTTTATATTGACCTAGACCTAGGTACAAAAATTTATTAGCCCGTGTACTCCATCGTCACTTTACCATTAAATAGGAAAAGGCGGGGTCAAAAACGATAAAAATATATAATAAATTGCTCACGCATATTAAAGCAATAACCAAAGATAATATTTATTTTTATTTTATTTATTTTTATTTTTATATCTGAGAAACCTATATAGAAACAATATAAAAAGTGCTACAGAAGAAATGTTATTACACGGTCCAAGAATATTTAGATGACAAAATTGTAAAAATTTAATTAGATTTAAGTATATATTTGGAATAAGTAAATTATAGATTTTGACATGTAAATTACAGACTTAATATTCTATTCTATTTAATATTTTTACTTGAATCTTTTTTTTTAAATCTCAGTTTAGAGACTTTGGTACACGACAAGGTGACCATGTCAGCCTCGTTAGGGTCACTAAGAAAAGGGAAAGGGAAGCTCAAGTATTATTAGAGTCAGCCCTCACTTTGAGAGCCAACTTAGCAAACAACAGTAAGTGTTTCATATTATCAGATAAGGGCTGACTCAAAATAATATTGAGCCTCCCATTTTGGAGCCTATTGAGGCCAAATTATTTCCTCTCAATTTTCCCCAGGTCACACTCCATTAGGAGGTGAGTGAGGTCTTCTATTGTGTTGCAGTTGGTACAAAACGGTGATGCAGCTCTTCCCACCAAATGCAAGAACTTGAATCTTATAGCATAGGAACTGATATGTTGCATATTGCAATACCGACAATGTCTAAACTATGTATGTTACTATATAAAACACCATCATTTTGTATACTCATAGTTTAAGAAATAAATAAATGAAAAAAGCGGGGTTAGTCGTAAATATAAAAAAATATAAAACCCTCAGTTACTAATCAGGAGTTTTATAAGACTTTTATCTTTGAGCTGTAAACGGAACAACGATATAAGGGCTGTTCCACTGGTTCCTACAAGCTTGGTTAATTATTTAGCGTTGACAGGATCGGGATGACTCAATCTCACCTCTGGACAATAAAGGAAATAACTCTAACAGTAGGAAACTGTTCCTTCTATTGAAAAATAAAGAATAAAACTTAAATATCCCCAGAAACGGATGCAGTCCATAAATTGCAGAAGCTATTCGTATAAATGATGGACCACTGTGCAAACGATAGGAAACACAATGTACATGTGTGAAATTGCGAATTAGAGCTCCTCTCATGATGACTGTCCAATTCAGAGTAGAGATACCACTTACAGTTTCAATACAGACGAACAAGTGTGTCGAATAACAACAGGATATAAGAACTTTCATTTTCAGAATGCAATTCTTCATCAGTTGTTTTGTTACCTGTTTTTGTCTGTCTTTTTATTTTATTTATTTACACTTTATTATATAACACTAAACTTAATAAAAACAATTAAAATGAGACATAGTAAAAAGTGTGAACTTATCTATAAAATAAATTTTTACCAGCAAACCCGCTTATTGTTATCCTAATGAAGTTTAAATTAACAAACTGCTTCAACAGTATGTTTCCCGGCAAACGAAATTCTCAGGACCGAATACGTTTTCAATAGCTTTTTTAATAAAAAAAGAAAGAATAGGACACAGGACTCCCATGCGGGAGGTCCGGTTTCGAAACCATGGAGCCACATTTTACACACTGGTCATCTCAGTGTGCAGGTTTCCTTACGATGTTTTCCTTCGCCGTTAGAGCAGTCGGTAAAATACGAAACTTTGGAAAATACGAAGACTCATTGGTATGTACCAATTAGTCTTCGTATTTTTCAAAGTTTCGTATTTTACCGACTGCTCTAACGGCGAAGGAAAACATCGTAAGGAAACCTGCACACTGAGATGACCAGTGTGTAAAATGGGGTAGGCACAAAAGATCCTAAAGGGTCGAAGTGCCGCTGGGATTATCCCGGCCCGTCATAAGATAAGGTAAGATAAAGGCTGATGTCACATGTTGAAATAATTCACTCAAGCAAGGATTAGGTACTTTGTCTAATTCCTCTCTCATACATTTTTGTGGAAGCCTATAGAATCTGATTAAGAGTTTTGTTTTGTTAGGTTATGATGTTTTGGCCATCATCTCGACTATACCGGAACCCTCAATATTTTACCAATTAGATATTTAGAATTCATCAGAATGTCGGTAGTCGTAAATGTTGAAGAAACAAACCTAATTGAATATAAAATTTATACATGCACATACGGAAATGAGAAACATGATAAATTAGTATAGGCATTAAAATCGTTCACTACAGCAGCTAAGTAAAAACAAGAAGCGTAAACACATTAGAAGCGACGGCAGAATCAATAAACATTAATTCAGTAACAGTTGCAGAATTCTATAACAACAAAGTATTTACATTGGAATTCGAAGTAAAAGCTCTTCCCGACAACTTGAATCTACTTACGCAACGTGATGTAAGCATTGTACGTTCTGAAGTTATCGTGTCCACCGTTCTGAAGTAAACGCTTACCCCATTAGCAAAACACGCAACAACAAACCCAACAAACGAAAGTAAAACTTAAAGCTTGCATTTTAAAGTCCAACAGAAACGTAGTAGATAAGCTTGTAAAATAATTATAGAATGAAGTAAAGTTACCCATTATGGTAATAAGGTAAGTTAAAGCTGTTAGTTCGGACATTGAAAATTATGTCGGTTTACATAATTGGGGCTTCCGCGGTGATGTTTGCACCATTTTCGGTATTAATACTAATACAGCTGGTTAATTAGTTTCCACTGATATGGTCTTTCACTATGGGTAAATAAACTTGGCGAGTTGCATGAGTTTATGTCAGAAATGACAGATTTGAGATTAAGGCTACCTTTCCACCAAAGCTGTGCGAGGAAGTAAGGCGGTAAGCGAGGAAATAATCCTCCAATAGGATCGCTTCATTTAATCGTCACGTGATATGACGTGCTAATGGCGCGATCCTATTGGTGGCTTTTTTGGTGGTAAGGCACCCTAACTGGCATTCTTTTTTCCCGCTAATCCCACATTTGACCCCGGTGATCGGTGATCCAGACTTTGCAGTCTAGCATCCACTAGCAATTCGTCACCTATAAGGCGCTTAGCGCATTTCTCTACTGAGTCGAGGGCAGCCAGTTGGTACTTTGCTGAGCCGTCCCACAGGTGGCAGCAGTACTCCACGCGCGACATTCATGTGAGGTCTAGAGATAGCATGGTGAGAACCACAGAAATCTGACTAGAAAGAAGGAATCTGTAAGAACGTTACTAACATGATCATCACAGCATAACCCAAAAAAAAATTATTGATGCAGACAGTATCTTTTACATTTTGTCAGATTTCCCTGGCTTCCCTGATTCCCCACATTGCTGATTTCCCACACTAGGATACCCTGTGTTGTGGAGGCCAGTCTCTTCCGATAAATAAATTATGAAAACATAAGGCAATACTAAATTAAACAGTTAAGTATGCGTGTATGTGAGGGTGTGTGTGAGGGGTGTGTGCGTGAGAGGGTGTGTGTATAGGGGGGTGAGCGTGAGATGGCGTGTGTGCGATGTGTGATGTGTGTATGTGGTGTGTGTGTGAACAACAATGCCATTTTATAAAATAGCCGACAAGAAGTCAATCTTATCAATGCAATGATACTATTACTATAAGATTCACTATAGAGCTATTTCGAGCTTTTTCGTCCGAAGCTCACATAATAAAGCACCTTTCATACCATCTTCGAGCCGATCGCGTGAGTACGATTTAGGCATAACTAAAATTACAGCACACCACACTCCATTTCGGGAATTAAGGTCGTGCCACACTAGACCTGCGCCCGTGTCATTATAACGGCATCAGCGCCAATTCTGTTATTGTGTAACTGACTGTTATGGACGTAATTGTTTTTCTTCTAACTCTGCGTCGTGTGGGATCTTTTGTTTTAGTTGTTTGTAAACATAAATCAAAAATTTTGTGCTTAATGATTTCTGTGGTCATCAGTATTCATCAGCAAGTTTTTGAGTGTTACAGATATTGCGAATTGTTTGTTATTTATGTTTTAGTTTAGAATGTCAGACGAGCAGCGTTTAGGCGAAGCATTAAGGTTAATAAATTGGCCTATTCATAAGAGTCAATATAAATATATCAATTTATAATTTAAGCACTTACTTGCTCTTTATACTTTATATTTGTTGAGGACTCGTGTAGCACCATCTTATACACAATTTGCAAAAGAAGAAAAAAAGAAAAAATACTTCAATTCGAACATGGCCGCGATCGATAACGCATTACACGGCTCACTATAATTATTTTTATTTAAATGTAATACACATTAAAAGTCTTCAAAAAACTACCTCTATTCTATCGCCTGCACCCCTCAAAAAACCCTACAATATCATCACCATCATTAGCCTATTAATGTCCCCACTGTTGAGACACAGGCCTCCCCTTGTTTTCCTCCACCGTTAGAACAGTCGGTAAATATACGTTAGTCTTCGAAAAAATCCGAAAATTTCATTGCTACATGGCATTGCATGGTTTCGAACCCGGACCTCCCGCACGGGAGTCCGGCGTCCTAGCCACTAGGCCACAGACACTCGTTATTATTTAGTAAAATTTAAATTGATACCCGTTTACTCTTATTTATGAAATTTAACATTACAGGTTTAAAATCGAGTTGCAAAGTCCAATATTTAAATCTTTTAGACATTAAAAAATCTTTTACATAATATCTTTATGTTATTTGCAGACTTCTTGCTTTCGCTTAGACTTTATAATTCAACCATGGACAATATTATAAGACAGAGTCTCAATCTAGAGACTATTCACCCCGCACCAACGAGCCTTATAAATTAATTAGAAAATAGCAAAAGACATCAATGGACCCCACAGATCGTATCACATACATAGAAAAACATCCATACTCATAAATCTTCTAAGACTTTCAATCTCATCTATCTACTAAACTTTCTCTATAAGAGTAATTCAAAGGTTTATGCCTGCCTATGAGGATGAAGCTGAAGTCACTTAAGACGATACCGATGCTGTAATAGCTTCGGTGTACATTGCGTGTCTCTTTTTAGTCACATTGCCTAAAACTTTAATAAGAAAGACCTCCTTTTTCAGACACTTGCGATGAGGATTCCTATATGAGTTTCCAAGGTTGCTCCTTGATGGCATGATCTTAAGAAATAGAGGCCCAGGACGTCCTAGACGCAAATGGCTGGATAATGGCAAGGAGTGGACCGGACTGGGCTACCGTGATAGGAAAGACGCAGCATGGGATCGTAAGAGATTTTCCTTCTTCTTCCTCTAAGTCGTGTTCCTCATTGTTGAAGGTCGTGATCATTCTAAGGATTAATCACATAGAACGACTGTCTTGGCAAATTTAATGGGGTGGTTTGCCATTGCTATCTCTATTTCACACACTGGTTATCTCAGTGTGCAGGTTTCCTCACGATGTTTTCCTTAACCGTCAGAGCAGTCGATAAATGTAGGTAAATCTTTCGATAAAACCGAATAACTCATTGGTACATGACATGCATGTTTTCGAAGCAGGACCTTCCGCATGGGAGTCCGACGTCCTAGCCACGGCGCCACCGACGCTCAAGAATTTGCTTACTGACCAACAAACTTCATTTTGAAGATTGGACCGATGATGGCATAATAAACATGACTAAAGCAGCAATGTAACTTGGACATAAGATTGGAGTCTATTTAACCAGAAGATCGAGGCTTAAAAACTTAAGCGTCTATCTTTATTAACTTAGCAACTTTGCACTTATTTACGCTAAGCCCTGATCAAGTCAATCTTGTCTGTTTAGTTTTTATTTGTACCGGACGCGGCGTTAATGTTCTTCATTTGTAAATTATTTTCTGTTGGGTGCGTTTTGTAAAGCCGTCTTATAGTTTCTGATAAAAATCAGTGGTATATTCTGATTTTTTGTTTATTTTGTAGGAATCAGGAAAAAGGAACAAAATATACATATAAGACCAAAATAATATAGGTAGAAGTAAGTGTTTGTAAGTTATAAGTAGGACAATTCTCTGTGGTAGGACATTTAGGTTTTTAATATTCTAAAAGATCCTTTTTTAGAGAAATAAAAGTGTCTTAAACCGTAAACCGTAAAGAGTTTTGGCGGGAAAGTCGCTGGAGAAGGTTCTACGGCGTTTATTTTATTGCTCAAAACTGGTTTTCTGGTGATTTTGATGCCTAAAATCGATGTAGTTTTGTCTAGCAAACTTCAGTAACAGTGACAATGTGGTGTACTCTTAAAATAAACTTCTCGTTAGTGGTTCGTTGTGTAGTTTCACTCTGTGATTCTGCGGCGGGCCATGAGAATTCGCCAGAGACTAGACCGGTTGAAATTTCCGTCATAACTCGTAGGAGTGTTAAAATGTATCTATACCACTACATTTGATGCTGAAAAACTAAACACTGTTTTAAATCGCTTAATGTTTAGGCTGATGGCCTGTGTTCCCAATGCCTTGTTAAATAATAATAATAAGTAAACCGTAAATAAGTATTTTTGATAATTATCCTCGTAATATACTTATTTAGTTGTTTATCGTTCATCCTGAGAATTATTAAAATTCTAACGTTATCTTTACGTTCTTTGCGATCCACTTCGGGTCGCTGCGCCAGCGGAGTGAGTAAGTAAGTAAGTATCTTTACGTTACTTTAAGCGTTTCGCAGATTCTATTCTTTAGGTTTTGGCTTTTAATTGGTGGTTCTCAATTTCGAGTTTAACTTGCCATTACTATAACTACGTTTATTAAAAATTTCATTTTCCTTGATACATAAAGATCTGGGTCCACGGTAGTGCCCCCGCCAAGTCGAGCAGAAAGTATTCTAGTGGTGCCCCTAGTCCCACCCCTTTCTATGAAGCAATTCGGCCTGTTTAAATCTACCTATAACTGTGTTTTAGAGATGACTAGAATTATAATACGGGTGTAAGTGTAACATATTTGTATATAAAATGAATCACCAACCATAGGCATACATTGCAAATATTCCTAGAAAACTGTCGCATTTACAAACTGGTTATGAAATAGATCCATTTGAACTGGATCAGTTAAGGCAAGCGGTAAATGTGAGTGGTCGTGGGCGCCGAATATCGAGTCACACATAAGTCATACTTAATAGTTGTGTGTGTGACTCCATTGACCAAATTGAGTTCCATTCATGTTCCTTTGAACAATGTTACGGTAACTTTTGCAACAGTTATATTAAATTATGCTGTATACTCAATAATTTATATGATATTTGAATGGAAAATGCCATTCATGTTTATAAAGGAGATTGGACGCTTTTGTACCCAGGTCTTCGCCTCCAACCAAACATAATACGTTTGATAGATCTCGTCTAGGATTACATATTTCATTATGGGACAAACTTCCTAAGTAGTACGGGCCAGGAACTAGAGACCAAAAACCGTATTTATATTAACTTGCTCTGCTTTTGTTTATTCTTGTACGTACGTAGGTAAGACCGCTTGAAAAGCCTTTTCAGAATTTCGCGAAAACTCGGAATATCGCGTAGAGATAGTCTCTCTATAGACAGAGGTGGCCGCAATCTACTTGAAGGCCTCTCCTCTCTATTTATTACAGGTGAATTCTATATGCTAGCAAAATAATTTTTAAAATCTGTCCAGTTAGTTTTGATATTTTTTTAAATACATGTTGGCCCTGTCCTGTGCATACCATTTCCTACAAATAGGAGACTGTGCGTATTTCGTAGTTTCTAGTTTATTTAAATATAGATAGCTGTAAGGACCTACCATCTAATTACCTTTTTTACGGGGGTAACGCTCATGCTTCCCTCTTCGCCGCAACGGGGAGACGAAAACGCGCGATTTCGCCAGCCTTATAAGTACCTAGGCCTAATTTGATTCGTGAAGCTGCAAGATTAGTCAAACAACTGTCTTCCCTATCCTTTGTCATATTGTATGAAAAATCATCATTATGTACTCTATGACCATCTTTTCGTTTTATTTTTCTCTCTTTCCTTATTTTGCTATGCTATAATTAAGTCCTTAATCCTACTCAACATCGATAAATCTACATGTATCTTGTCAAGTCGATATGCCAAGGACACAGTAGTGACAGCTTGTAAAACTAAACCATGTCACCGATTGTCGTTTCTAATCCTACAGTGACATCCCAATGCTGTATATCTATCTACGCACATTTACAATCACATACGTACATGTACCTATAGTCTAATTTTAAAAAGTAAAGTAAAAGACAATGACTTTTCAGCCTATGAAGTATGATTCTACAAACATGTCACATGTCACTATGTCTACGATAATAATTAAGTTTTATGGAAATGTGTAATCCTACCAAAAACATAAATGTGAAAAAAGGTACCAAGTTCGGTACAAGACAAGGAACTAATGGTGACAGGAACACATGGTCCAACATAATACCATCGCTGTAGGCATTTTCGTTTGCAGCAATAAGCTGAGTTGAGGCCCTTTTCACAACAACAGCAGACCATCAGACATGATTTAGATATGGACATACCTTTGACTACATAATTATTTTATTATAATTATAACTGTTTCGGTCATTGCTGTGTGTGAAATAAACATATTACTTACTTACTAATAACTAGGAGAATTAAGTAGTCTAATTCTAAGACGGGGGTGGCAGACCCTGCATTGACTCCATGAACCTGGAGTTTTGTGCAATTCCCCCGAGTCATCGGCCCAGCCAACCAATAGAAAGAAAGAGGGAAAGAAAAGACATGAAACACATTTATTCAATATTGCATGATACATGATTAGACTTTAAAAAAACAATAGCTCCTTAAATAAAGTAAAGGAGAAGGGCTTTTGGCTGACGGCACCACTGTTGAAGGCTTTCAGATGGTGGAAGGTTTGCACCCGTAGGTAGAATGTTGGTACCTAAACTACAGAAATATATAACATTGAAATATATATTAAATTGCTTCAAATTAAAAAATACTGCTTTCTTAAAACGAAATCCCTGACTTGGCAATTTTTCGAACAAGAGTAATTCAATAGAAGCTAAGAGTTCCAGAGTCTCAAAAATTATCAGTCACAAGCTAACAGCTAATACTAAAATTTCCTTGCATATTCTGTCACAGCCCAAAAAACAAGAAAAGTCAAAAGGAATACACCCCAAAAAACATCTTTTATCTTATTTCAAAAGATGGATCTAGCGGAAGTTATTACATAATGAAAGTATCTCTACAACAAAAGGAAGTTACTCTATGGTAGTAGGTTGCGGCACCGAATAACGAACGTAGGTAGAGCCAATTCCAAACTGACCTAATAGGAGAGTCAAGTCTTCAAAAAGACCTTATATGCACATCCTATACTTGCAACATTGCCATTAAACTCTACCTACTTGAAGAATAAAAGTCAAATCTACGTTGTGTCGTCAAAATATTGCCCTACCTAAGGGATTTTGTTTTACCAAGCAACATTTTTACTTTTCAAACAATGTCATATATTTCTGTAAGTTTGAAGGTTAATTGAACTTGAAACTTGAAATTTTGTTACATGTATCGAACTTGGCCCCTATCACACTCATGTTTTTGGTGAAATATTCTTATTCATATATTTTCTTCTCAAAATCTGTATAAACATTATTAATTTGTGTATTTGGTGGCCTGTAAAGGTAAAGTTTAGTGTGACATGTTTATGCAACTACATCTGCAATCCTTATGTTGTTGATATCCCTTTGTTCGTACGAAGCGATTTGCTTCTTCGTTCATTATGCGAACGGCTAAGAAATGGAACAGCTTGCCGGCGTCTGTATTTCCCGAAACCTACAACCTTGGGATCTTCAAGGCCAGAGTGAATAGGCATTTACTGGATCCGCATGCTCCATCGTCGACCTCATCGTCGCTTACCATCAGGCGAGATCGAGGTCAAATGCGGGTTTAGTAGTGAATAAAAAAATAAAAAAAATATTTGTAATTCTTACCTAAACTTTTACACAATAAATCTTATCTTATCTTATGGCATAATATCCTTTTTCTGGGACAATATCGACAACTGAACAACTTTTACCTTACCTTTGGTTTTAGCAGCTTTTAGAAATCTGCAAAAAAAAACAGATTTGCAAAATTGTTTATGATACATGTTTTTTTTCTTTTGTTATACTCTATAGGTGATTGACTCTGTTTCTGGAATATAAACATTACAAATAGTTTGTTACACCATACAATTTATCTAATCTAATTATCTATGTACTGACATAGTTTTCAATGAGGTCGACTGATAACAAATCATCGCATCAACGAAATGGATCATGGAATTCATCATCCATCGTATTTATTAATCTTTTAACAACAATAACATTCGCCGGATTTACACCAGGCGATCCACTCATGAATATGAACAACTTTGTCCAAAAAGTTTACAAATTGGCAATTTTGTTTTCAGACTCTCGTTATTCCGAAAAAATTTGTGCACAAAGTTGTTCATAAAAAAATAGCGATCATTTCTCTTTGAATAGTTATTTACAATCTGTTTTTTTGCTGTGTGTTTCTACCTAAAATTAATATAATGTTGAGCAAGATAATGTAAATTTATAATTGGCAAATGTGTATTAATAATATGTATGTAGTAAGTAATTACACACAGGATTACCTAGTGTGGGTGCTAATCGTAGGCTCGGTATTAGGAAATATGTATGTTATTTTTTAATTTAATTTTTTGTAGTATTCATTGTACCTTTCCGTTGTAGTGTTGTCGTTAAATAAATTTATTTATTATTATTATTATATTTTATTCTCTTTACGTCGTTTCGGTGTTACGGTATGGACTGGTAGTCTGGGGAAATTGCACAGACATCCATAAAGCATTCATTACACAAAAAAAGTGTGTTAGAGCTATCTGTGGAAAGGGGCCATTAGAAACGTGCCGCCCTTTGTTCAGGAAATTAAAAGTACTAACACTAACAGGACTATACATTCTAGAAATATGTAACTTTGTAAAATCACACCCCGAGCTTTTTAAAAAACCGGTTCATAATTCGCGATTACGTGAGAGAGACCTGACACGTTTATTAATGCCAAAATGTCGGACGACACTGTATGAAAAAAACTGCTTCATTATGTCTGTAAGGATTTACAACCACATACCAGCAGATATCAGACAGTTGCCCTCGAAAGGTCTAAATACAACACTTAAAGCATGGCTAATTGAAAAATGTTTTTATTCAATAAAGGAATTTTTTGATAATAATCATTAAATTCGACATCCTTATGGCTAGTTGGAGGACTTAATTTTTAATTTTTATTCTATTATTGCGATTTTTAATCTATTATTATTTTCCATGTCGTAAAAATTTTTTGCATGCCAAAATAATGGCGAAACATGTGTGATCTATTATAACAATACTACCATCTTATATGTACCGTGTTTCGTGCGAATAAAATAAATTTCATTTCAATTTCATTTCATTTCATTTCATTTCATTTAAAAAATCTGTAAATTGCTGTCTATAAAATAAAAAAAGCCCGATGAAAGTTTTTGTTAACTATGCTATGCTATGCTCTATAATTATTTTTATTGACTACTAAACTCGCATTTGACCTCGATCTCGCCTGATGGTAAGCGACGATGAGGTCGACGATGGAGCATGCGGGTCCAGTAAATGCCTGTTCACTTTGACCTTGAAGATCCCAAGGTTGTAGGTTTCGGGAAATACAGACGCCGGCAGGCTGTTCCATTAATGTTCCAGTAATGCGTGTGAAATATTTTTTATTGACCTAGTAGTTTTGGATAGTTAGTTATTATTACTTAATCATTTGGATTTTCTGTGGAGGGATAATTTACACATTCAACCATTGACTAAGTACCTAGGGTACTTTCTATTCGAAACACCTTTACTGTACAGTCACAATGTTAAAAGTTTATCTAAATAATTATACTCATTATAATTATAATTGTCGAATAATTATAATAACCTTTGCCGTTGATGAAATAATTATATGGCCGGACACGAGCCCTGACGTGATCAGTGTTTATAATTTCGTATTTAATGAATTATTATTTAATAAAGTCGCACCTGTCTGTCTGTTCATTGTGTCATTTTATCATACAGGGTGTATCACGTATCATAATACGTGAATTGATTCTTTAAAGTCTGATTCATTACTTTATTAAATGTTTGTTGAAGAAAATTTCCTTTCCGGTACTAATTGTATTGTTAGATTTTATTATTGAAACTCACCTAATCCTTACGACTTGTAGCTTAGCTAAGTAAGAAGTTAAACTATGGCGGGGTCATTTCAGTTCCCTTTCGCAGCCATTTATGATAAAAGCTCACCCATCCACTCGCCTGCCTGGTACCTACAATCTACCTATTATGAGTGAGCGAGAGGTTTTATTTAGTTTTAGCGTTACACCAGAATCTAAACCAGTGTAAGGCGTACTACACGAAGACGGTTCCAGCGACAGTTCGGTCCAGGAACCGGCCGTGTTGTCGACTGCATTCAAACTCATGCGTTGCTCTCAAGCCGGTTCAAGGAACCGAGCAGGCCGGTTCCAAGTGGAACTTTTGTACGTGTAGTCGACAGCGCATTTTTGTTTGAGAGTATATCAAACACCGGTTCCATGAAACCGACCGATACTGGAACCGGCCTGGGAACAGTTGTCGTGTATTCATATTCATTTATTTCAGTAATGATCATACATTGTCAAAAAATAAATAATAAAATGTTACCATGTCATGATCAATAATAATAAAATTTCTTACTTAAAGTAAGTATAATGTCAACAAGTTTAAAAACTAAAATAAAAATAATAAAATAAAATAAAAAAGTATTGCACAATATAAATCTACAGTTTCAAACATCGTTCGTCAAGGAACTCGTTGACAGAGTAATAGGCCTTTTGGATCAACCATTTTTTAAATTCATTAACGAAACTGTTGTACGTTTTAGTATCTCGGATAGGAGCTGGTATTTTATTGTAAATTCGCGGACCAGGGACGTGCGTGGACAGCTGGGTCTTCAGTAGTCTACTGTCAATCAGTTCGAGGTCCTGCTGCCTCATTTTTGGCAGTCTCTAGCCAACCCATTTCTTAGTAGGATACTCTCTTAGATTTTTTCTAACATATTTACCTATCTCAAGTATGTAGAGCGATGGTACAGTGAGGATTTGAAAATCAATGAATAGATCACGAGCCGGTGTATCCTCGGGGACACGCGCCATTCTTCGAACTACTCGTTTCTGAATTATGAACGGACGGTCCCTATCAGCCGCCCGACCCCATAACTCTATGCCGGGAATAAGTGTAGTCCGGGAATAAGACTGGGACTCCATGGCTCCGGTTCCTGCTCCGGTTCGGTTCGGTTCAATGTGGATTGTGGTTACATAGCGCTGATTTGATTTCCAGTGGAGGGAGGGCGGAGCGCAAGTCATTGGTTGCAGCGAACCGTGACTGGAACCGGACACGTGAAGCCCGAGACTAACTCTACCTCCGCGATTATACTGCAACCGTGACAGTAGGCTATAATGCAAATACACACCGTTATACGATAATCGCAAAATCCATACACGGCATAGAATAGCCTATAACGCTACTGTCAAATCCCGAGCGTAATAACCGGACACACCGCTATTTCCGGAGCCCAGGATGTATACTGAATGTCAATGTCACGTGCAAGGACTCAATGAGGCCAGTGATTCATTTGGCAATTAATCTGGTTATATTGACTAAGTGTTTTACGATGTTTAGTTAGTATAAATATTAGTGGACGTTTGTAATTCGGTTGTCGTAGATGAGCATTGTAAAACTGAGGGTTGTCAATAAATAAATTGATAGATCAATTTATTTCTTTGATTGGTAATACTGTATGGTAATATTTGATTGATGATTATGATTATCTAAGTAAAAATGTAAAGTAAGTAAGTCGATATTCAATAAAAGATTAAAGATGTATCTTCTTAACAAATGTTTCTATTCACTGCAGGAGTTTTTGACGATAAAACCAATACTTAACTATAAAATCAATTATGTATAACTTATAATGACATTTAATTCAATTTATCTCGTTAGCATTTATTACTATTATAAAATACTATAATCTCTTATGTAATAGTGCGGTGCCCTACTCAGGGTTTCATGTATGACCAGATAATATACATTTTTAAGACCAATTGTAACACATAAAAAGCAATAAATGGTATGAGTATGAGTAAAATACACTTTACTGCACAAATAGAAAACAACAAACAAAAGATAGAAAAGGAAATAGTGAAGTACAATTTAGGCCTTGTCGCTAAGAGCGATCTCTTCCAGGCAACCTTCGGGCAGAGGAAATGATTTCGAGAAAGAGGTAGTAGGTGTGCAATCAATGTGGAAAACGATATATAAGAGAATTTTATTTACACAGCAATAACATACTTAGCATACTTATACTACATACTACTACTTCATACTACATGCTCAGCATTATGCTGAGCTGGTGTACCCTTTTTTGGCACTGTATCACACCGGATTTTTGTGCTGTATGTATTAATCTTTGTATACTTCTGTAGTGTGTTCTAAATTCCGGTGTTTACAGTGCTAAATAAATTCAATTTCAAGTTCAATTTTTCAACATAAAAACAAGGTAATTAATAACTACATACTACAAATTACATACTAACTAACTAACTATTAAAAACTAAAACTAAACTAAACTCTAACTATTCAAAATAAGTCCAATACCCCGGTATATAAACATGGTTCCGTTAAATTGGCTGAAGTGTTGATATATCATCGACTCGGATGGATCTCCTGTATAAAACTTAGGGCCCGTCATATTTTTCAACCCTGTATAGCTCTGAAACGAATAACTTTTGGCGATTGTGCCCATACAAACTTTCAATCGAGAGGTACAAAGGCCAATTTAACTGAAATCACATGTTCCATATAAAATCAGCGGGGTATTTTAACATTGTATCGTGTATTAAGCACGTTATATTGTAATAGAGTTTACTAACCGGATTTTCGTTCAAAATAAAATTAATTCGACGCTCTAGTGAAAATTTATGGTGCACCCCCTAGTTGCAATCTGCAAATTCCGCCGCCACCCCATATAATGCTGAGGCACAATTTTATTAAATTCCAAGTCTCCATTTTGACGAGGGATTTGTTTGACAACCCCGTTAAAATTCAGATGCAATCCCGCTTACTATTTATATATCTTTTAGTCCGTGTGGAAAAAAAATGCCTTTAATTGGTTGATCTTCAAAAAAAACAATCAAATACTATACTATAGAGTATATCATCATCATCAGCAGCCTACTCTAGTCCACTGCTGGACATAGGCCTCTCCCAGGGCGCGCCATTGAGCCCGATCTTCGGCTCTTCTCATCCAGTCGCTGCCAGCCACCTTGCGCAGATCGTCGCTCCATCTAGCAGGGGGGCGTTCCACACTACGTTTGCCCAAACGCGGTCTACACTCCAGAACTCATCTACCCCAGCGGTTGTCGGTTCTGCGACAGATGTGACCGGCCCACTGCCACTTCAGCTTGCTAATCTTATGAGCTATGTCGATAACTTTTGTTCTATGCCGGATCTCCTCATTTCGGATTCGATCCAGCAGAGATACTCCGACCATAGCACGCTGAGCGACTTTCAATTTGTGAACCAGTCGCACCGTCAGTGTCCACGTTTCGGCTCCGTAGGTCATTACTGGTAGGACGCACTGGTTAAAGACTCTTGTCTTTAGACATTGAGGTATGGGCGACGAGAAGATGTGATAGATTATATAGTATAATGTATTTTATTTTATTTAATGCAGACTATAGATTAAATAATGTTGCACAGACGAGTCAAGTGGGGTAAGTGTTTGACGCTTGATTCCTTAAGTATTATAACTAGACTGTATCACTTAGGGTTTGCATTTAATAGAACACCATATTTTTTCCTAACTTGTCACGTATTTTAATAACTTTCGTTACATTTTTCTCGTCACAGAATTATGGAACATAAAAGCAATATTGCACGAAAATACAGTACATTGCCAAAATTCTATTTTATAATGAAGTTTGAACAGAGTTTATGTCTTGTAATACAATTGGCTTGGCACTGTAAAGACAAACGGAAGATTTGAAGATTTATGCTAGGTACAAGGAATGAAGTAATAAAGGTTTATATTTTCTACGAACAGAAGCAATCCGCTAGACATAAAGATTGTCTAACAAGATAGTAGCTTAGTTGAGTAAATGAACTAGAAAATCCGAAACAGAATTAAGTTTACCTTCAGTCTTTGGGCTCATACTTAGTTCAACATGGGAAACTATAAAAAAGCTTTCACTCATTCTAACTAATTATTTGATAATGACTTAGTCTAGGTCTTGGTAAAGTATACAGACTTAAAATGATATAACAAAGGACTAAAACACTAAGTAATTTTAATGTAATAATTACTAAAGTTTATGCTAAAAAAATTAAGAGCTAGTGTCAGAATAATAAAGTAAATGTGTAACCTTGAACTGAAGAATATCAGGACCACAAGTAAAAAGCTACGTTTAAATTAAATTATTTAATAACTAAGTACGTACTTACCTATTTGTAAAAACTTAATTTCAAAGATAAATTGTAAATTCAGATAGACGTACTTTATTCTATCTTTTCGCTAGAGAGGCGTAGTAACTTTATCGATAAAAACCCTAGTCTATTCGTATTCGATATCTAACAGACAAATTAATGATGACTAATAGTCAAAAGATTGCATGTCAGATAGTCAGCTAACGAACCGATGGTTCAAGTAAATCTTATCGTCTTATCTGCTCCGATATCTAATTAGCTGTAGAACTGTACCTACTGCAGTTTTGTTTCTCCAGACATCTCAAAATCTTATCTAGATATCTACAAGTAGGTAGTACGTTAGTTCTTCTACCAACTCAAGCTAGCTGAAGTCATGCAAGGGAATCTCTAACTGGAGCCTTTTGCAAACAAGAACACCACTTTAAGGTAAAAGGTCACTTCTGCGATGGAAGATTGGTGGTACCTTCTGGCGAATTATTGAAGCTACATGAAAATAATCTAAATGTACCTTACCTAACTTTTGTAGATTTTTAACCCAATTTAGAAACTTTTTTAAAAAGATCTTTGAAAAACGGTAAGTACAGTCGGCACCGAAAATACCAATTGCAATTTTAAAATGCTGGAATTCTTGTAGCGCATCCTGTGAGGCTTGCAACAAATGTTTTTGGGAACCGTAGGAATTTTCACAGCAATAGAATACCTACGGGATATTTTTTCCTACTTATTCTACTTGGTAGAACACTCAGTAGAACAGATGGGAAAGACTTTATGATCTCATGAGTACTCACTCGACCCCAGACTTGGTTAATACTTGCGGTTGTTGGTACTTGGTGAAACTTGTAGTACATGATTAGACTTAAATAATATACTGTTTCACAGGTTTTTACTGTATTTTATTAATTACGACCGGTTTCGTTTACACATCTTCAGGTATTTGTTAATAAAATACATTAAAAACCTGTGAAACAGTATATTATTTAAGTCTAATCATTAACTAATTTTATCGATACGTGGTATAAAAGTAAACATTTCAAACAAAAAACCATTTAAATGTTTGAATTAAAATTACGCAAAAAAGATTTCAAGACACGGGCACGCATAAACACAGCCATGTTAATTGTGTGAGGACATCGCGGACAAAGCAATACCTAAGCATTTCAAAGTAATTACAACATGAACCAAGTGTCAACTTTAATGTAGACACAACTATAAACAACTACATTTATATTACTTTAGTCTTGCCTAAGAATCTTCTATAAGGTGTAACAACAATGAAGTGGTATCCTGAAATATGATGAGGTCATGATTTTTTTAAACAATGGTAATGTTTTTAATCAATATCCAATTTTTAATTACAATTTATTCGTAACAAAAAGTTTTAATCTTTCGCTAAGTTAAATGCCCGTGTTAGGACGCTAGAAGTGGTCCACCACTATGCTCCAATGGTGGTTTCGATCGCCTTGCTTTTAAGTTTTAAGCCATTGTCATTTTAACTGGAGACCGCTTCATGGTTTTTTTCTTCGTTCACTGCTTCGCTTCCTCGCATAACTATGGTGTTACCAGGCACCCTTATTGTCAGCTGAATCCTGCAGGCTAGGGTCTCGTAAGATATAAATTTTTCTACCTACTGTAGTATTCTTTCAAGCCGTTTGCACGTACATCATACATTATTCGTACACTTACAAAGCTTTACTTAATTACTTCTTACTACAACACTACATAAATCTTAGGTATGTAAGTATTATGTAATCATCTAGGCTTTGTATTCAAGTCCACACCTAAAGTGTTTTGTAAGAAAATTTTCGCTTTAAGACTTCAAGTTTGCATGTAATATTCGATTGGTAAATGACTAGAGATGTAAAGATTAAGATTTCTTCACCTTGTACAATTACTACAATTTAATCCTCCTAAAAATATCCACAAGAATTTAGAAAATACCACAGTATTTTCTAAATTCTTGTACTTAATATATTATTATATATGATCATAATAATATGCTGTACGGTGATTTGCGGATAATTGCACGAAGTGTTTTATTAAATTCTAGCTACCTGTAAAGTTGACTTCGCTATCGAGTTTTTGACATACGAGGTCATACGAACAACAATAACACAGCATTTTTAATGGATTCAGATTCAGGTACGCTTCCTTTTAAGTATGCATAGCATACTACTATTGACATGATACTATTACGTGATAGGTACTTACTATTTAAGAAGTAAGTTAGTAGTTAAGTATCTAATATAGTTCCCAAATAAGTAAGCATTTTGTCCAAGAAAGGTATCAAAATTTCACAAAAACACCGACATTTCTTTCTTATTTTTTTAAAGTTTTTCTTACAACAAGAATTTTTGAACATGAATTTTAAATTAGTCGACAATTTTGTTCAAACGATAGAACTTGGAGGAACTTTTTCTCGGTAAACGGAATACACCGTCTTTGGAAAAATCTCTAAAAAACACCATGCTAACCGACCTTGACAGCCAGCAGTCATTTTTCACGACCCAACCCACCCCATGGCTCCCCGTAAAACACCCCATATAAAGCAGGATTACCCTCGCTTTGTGAAGAGGTTTACTATAGACTGTTACGACACGATTTTACTGAACTAGAGTTTGAAGAACTACTAGAATTCTTGTACTCTGTACATTTAAGTTCCGTTCTTTACGTTGTTCTGAAGTTATTTTCTAGAGTGTACTTATCAACTTAAGTGAAAAACGGTGCGTATTTTATTTCCATTATTACATTTTCATAGTAAATTCTCTTTAAGTATTTGTATGCCAATACAAGATTCCACATTTCAAATTTTCTTAAAATAACAGCATAGGGAAAGAAGGACAGAAAGGAGAATAAATAGGCAGGGGGGTGGTTTTAGGGGTTGAAATTATTAGTTGGATTGGTTGGATAAACATTTAATCCAGTTCTACTCATGAAAATGAACATGTTTGTCCAAAAAGTTTTTAAAATTGGCTAGGTATGTACACAACTTTTCCGACCTTTCATAAATAGACCTTTTTCGACCTATAAATCGATCGGTTTAAGTCACTTATTTAGTACGGAGCACAGATCTATAGTCCTACCTTTATGGTACGGTGAATCTATAAACTGATCGCCACTATAAAAACTTTTTGGGAAAAGTTGTTCACATTCATGACTGAATCTCCTGGTTAATGTCCGGCGAATGTTTTTGTTACCAGCCTGTATATTTAAAGACATTCTGATCACGGGGATTTCAATAGAGTACCTATTCTACAACCATTCCAAAGTAAAAGAGCCATTACATTAATTCTTCAGTGTGATTTCCATTTTATCAGTTATAATGGCTATATAACGTATACAGTTGCTAAACTCCTGCAGTAATTCAGCTCAGTGTATATTACTCCAAAATATTCCCCACTGCACAACGTAAAGCTACTAAGCTCTCTGATATACTCCGAACTATTTTAGCACTATACCGCGCTCCACTGAGCTTTCAGCACTTCCATAGCGTGGAGTATAAAAGCCCCTCCACACAGCGCTGCAGACACGGACGGGATGCGATCGATACCCGCGTCTGCACGCCCTGCAGTGCGGGCTGACCTTGCACCCGTTTATATCTATCTACCCTCAGATACAGTTATACGCCCACTGCCGTTTTTGTAACTATTTTTGGTTACCAGCTACTATTAATACTGATGAAACCTGCATACAGTCAGTATGCAGGATTGACACTGAGATAATTATAGTGTTTGAAAATGTGGAAGGCCAATAAATTTTCCCAGGAAGACATTTTATGTGGTTGATTTAATTCCATAGAACGGCGGCCACAACCCTCATAGTGAGGATTACAAGATTACAAGAATAAGTTACGACAGAGGATTTTTTTATTTATTTTTTCGTTCGTAGTCGAATTAACCACATGGGACTATTCTGTTTGCAGATTCCATAGGGGTGTGGTTCAATCGCAAAGGATGACAAATCCGTTCACGTTCGCGCATTCATTTCACACTCTCTTAATCTTTATCATTCTTAGGTCGGATTTGTCATCCTTTGCGATTGTAAATCCTTCTGGATTGATCTTTGTGGAGGACGAATCCGAGAGTGAGTGGCGGGTCCTTCTTCCCCCAATATTTTAATAAGTAATAATGTATTTCCGCAAAGTAACGCATGATTGCATCGACTGACGTGATGCCGTGCAAGATAGAGAGCGACGGTGCTACTTACTTAGCATCGGAGGCCAAGATCCCTTCGGGTCGCTGCACCATCAATAACCCCATGAGAACTTCCATTAACAACACAACCTATAACTACTTTCGTAGAACAGCAGCAGGCGTGTAATTAGTCGCCGTAAACAGGGGAATGGTGGTAAAAAGTGACAATGGTGTAAAACAATGGTCACCGTCGCACCGTCGCGCGTCGTCGGTCGTGATTATGCGACCTTGGCAATCGATGCTTCCGTCGACCGCGTGATTCATGGCATGCGACTTTTTGTCGAGCGTTTATGTAATAGGAACTAAGTATGTGACAAAAATAGAACTTGGAACCTTCATCATCAGCCCTCTCTAGTCCACTGCGGCACTGCTGGACATAGGCTTCTCCCGCAGGCGCGGCATAGAGCCCGATCTTCAGCTCTTCTCATCCAGGCGCTGGGGGGTGGGGGGTCCACCTATACCACGCTTGCCTAATCGCGGTCTCCACTCTAGAACTCATCTAATTAGAACCTTGAATGAATATTTATATCCCCTATGGTGGTGCGTTCTTTATATCATTCTTAGAATTAATTAATATTATAATGGACTTTTTGAAAAGTGGTTACATGCATACCTACTCCTACTTACCAAGTTAATCAATACAAACGAAAGCTTTAAAATAGAAAAAAAAACGAACTTATTGTAGCCCGTAGCAATGTCGTAGCAGCAACAGAGTCAGTTCTCTACCATACATTTCAGGGTGGAAAGTTTAGAGGGGCATAGAGTAATAAATGAATGCATACTGCGCACAAAACGATCAAAATAATTTAGGCAGTCTTATCAGAACCTCAGAAAGCTCTAACTTTTAGAATTATTCATAATTATATTTACAGATTTTTTTAAACAAAACAGTCAGGACGAAAAATGCCAAACTATTGATTCCGTTGCAGATTAAGGATCAAATGACTTCATTAGACAAACTGAGATACTACAAATCTCAGAAGTGCTAAAAAGGTTTCCAGACGCGTGGAGGGGTTCCATCCTTATGTTGTTGATATTCCATCTGTTCGTACGAAGCGATTTGCTTCTTCGTTTACTATGCGAACGGCTAAGGAATGGAACAGCCTGCCGGCGTCTGTATTTCCCGAAACCTACAACCTTGGGATCTTCAAGGCCAGAATGAATAGACATTTACTGGACTCGCATGTTCCATCGTCGACTTCATCGTCGCTTACCATCAGGCGAGATCGAGGTCAAATGCGGGTTTAGTAATCAATAAAAAATACAAATAAAGGTTTTGATATATCAAGTTTTTTTCAGACTAACGTAGAGAAAATCTTACATTTTTTCTGACTAACATCAGAAAAAAAACTATTTTTCCACAAGAGTGGAACCGACGATGGAGCCAAACAGCATAACCAATAACAGAAAAAGCCGTCTGGACTGTAAATTGAATCTAAATCCCCACCTGGCTCGGTAGTAGGGTTACTTTAGCAATACAGACAGACTGAATTCCAATTCTAGTATTTGCATAATAATGTAGACTAGATTTTTTATCAGCACGTACGTAATATAGTCCGTATATAGTTATTTATCGGCTGCTCTAACGGTGAAGGAAAACATCGTGAGGAAACTGCACACTGAGATGACCAGTGTGTAAAATGGGGTAGGCTCAAATGATTCTCAAGGGTCGAAGTGCGGGGGGGGGGGGGGGGATTCCCGGCCCGCTATCATACGATAAGATAAAATAAATAAAGTCCGTGAGCTCTTTGAAAATAATTCGGGTAACCGATTTTGCCCGATACCCGAATTTAAATCTGTCTTTATCTTACACGGCACGACACGAACGTTTTTCTTAAAACTCACATACAGTATTCATTATAATTATTATATAACCTATCTACAGGACTATCTTATATATGACTTTTACCAGGAGTTCCATTCTTGAACGTGAACAAGTTGTATCCAAAAAGTTTTGTAAATGGAGCATAACATTTATTCAACCTTTCATACAATACAAACCGCTCACTCAAAGCCGTATTTAACCGGACGATCTGAAAAAAATTTCATTCGCCATTTTCATTTAAACTTTGTTCACATTCATGAGTGGATCTGGTAAAAGTCGAATGTTTTTGTACAACATTGTATACTGACATGGGGCTGACGGATCGTCTGTACCAACAGAAGTACCTAGAAAGTGGCACTTTTACTTAAACGCAAACCAACTTCTTTGTACTTGAAATGTGGTTAGTGTTTTCACTTACCTATACGATATATAAAATATCTAGATAATGTATTTACTCAATAGGAAATACAAGTTTTTCAAATTAATTATTAGACATGATGAACAAAGTTTACTAGCTTTATTCATAAAGTCTAATAATTAATTTGAATTGTCTGATCTGGTCATAAAACTGGAACAAACTAGAACAACCTCATTAAATAAACATAAATAAGTACGTATTGATCTAAAAAAATTATTTAAGTTTCAAAATTTCAACAAAAATTTCAAATTAAGATTTCCACAAATAGGTGTACTCGTATATCTATTTGTGGAAATCTTACTGAAATATTTAAAACATTAATTCCATTAAAACTTAAATAAAAATTACAAATCAATACGTACTTATTTATATTTATTTAATAATGATCCAGTTTTATGATCAGATCAGACAATCATTTTTTTCTAAAGATACGAGTACACGAGCTTGATATACAAATATGGCACAAATATATTACAAGAGCTAAAGTTTTTCTCGTTTATTGCCCGTGGTCCATCCGCGTAGTTCACCCAGGTGTACCAAGGGAACTGTAGATAAAACATATCTTTCGTTTGTGTTTTTTACATAGAAGGGTAGTTGCTAGCCAGGCGAATCCTGAAGGGGCCTTACCATCAGCAAGATACCCGGATTACTTGCCTCATACGACACGCTTATTATATATGTTCATATGCATGTATTCAAGTATTTTTATTTAGCTTATGTACAATTTTGTTCTTGTGTTAAGTATTGAGAATTTATTAGTATCTGCATATATTTTTTCCCTCTTGTTTTACATAATTTGTACACGTACGTATGTCTACTTATCGTACTAAATTTCTCTATGTTGAAGGTCTAGCTGAAAGAAATCTCTATTTTAGAGATAAGCTCTACCTGTGTACGTCAAATTTAAGTAAGTAAGTAATATGTTTATTTCACACACAGCAATGACCGAAACAGTTATAATTATGATAAAATAATTATGTAGTCAAAGATAAACATATTGAAATCATGTCTGATAGTCAGCTGTTGTTGTGAAAAGGGCCTCAACTCAGCTTATTGCTGCAGGCAAGAATGCCTACAGCGCTGGTATTCTGTTGGACCGTGACCGATGGCTGGCCAAAACCTGTCCAAGAGGACAAAGATACGACACAAATAAATTTAATTGAAGATAGGTAGTATTAATACGTAAAAATATATACACCTACCATTTACATACATACATTTACCATGACATATAAATGATTTTAAAAAAATGTTGTTGTTTCTTTTGTAGTTTATGTGTGTGCAAATAAAGTATAAAGTACGCTAGCCTAGTAATAGCGGTAGGGATATTCTAAACCATCCCATACACGGATGGTGTCCTCCCCTTCACTTGCCCTAATATATCTGGGTAAATACGACCCATGTAAACATCTATTTTGTTACAAAGAGAATAAGTACAGGGTGGACCAAAAGTCCGTTAACATTTGAATAGGTCGCTGCGTCGGCGCGGGCGGGGTATTGGCGCGGGGGGTGTTACTACAAGCGAGAGCTACTAATAGGGATTTAGTACCATGGCGTCATTCAGCGGAGCGCAACGCGCATTTTGCGTACGCGAGTACTATCGAAACAACGATTCTACGACCGAAGCTAAACGGAAATTTTGTAATCATTACAATATACGGAACAGAAATCAAGCACCAACAATTCAAACGATTAAAAAATGGGTACAGAAGTTCGAAACAACAGGTTCAACTTTAAGTCAACCACGATCCGGCCGACCTAGGACATCGCGCGATCCAGTAAACATAGAGCGTGTACGAGCGTCTGTTCGAGAACAACCTGGTCTCTCTACTCGAAAGCGGTCTAGTGCTTTAGATGTGCCCAGAACATCTCTAAATCGCATTCTACACAAAGATTTACATTTACATCCTTACAAAATTCAAATTGTACAGGCTTTAAAGCCAAATGACCCTGCTCAGAGACTGCAGTTTGCTAACGAAGTGCTTGAGAGGTTTACGAGCTTCAATAACATCTTTTTCTCAGACGAGGCACACTTCCACCTAAATGGACATGTCAATCGACAAAATTGCAGATACTGGAGTGACACTAACCCGGACTTGAAGCACCAAAAACCTTTACACTCGCCCAAGGTTACTGTATGGGCCGCATTGTCAGCCAGCGGAATCATTGGTCCATATTTTTATGAAGATCAGAGAAACCGCGCCGTCACCGTTAATACAGAGCGATACATTGTGATGCTACAGAATTTTTTTGCTCCAGCATTACAGGACTTCTCAGGCTTTAATCGAAGCTCTTGGTTCCAACAAGATGGGGCAACATGTCACACCTCCAATGACTCTATAGCAGCACTTCGTGAAATTTTTGGCCAAAAAGTCATATCCAAAAGAGGTGACATTCACTGGCCACCCCGCAGCCCGGATTTAACTCCAATGGACTTTTACCTTTGGGGATATCTCAAAAGTAAAGTTTACATCAGCAACCCAGTGTCTATTGAGGAAATAAAAGAAAATATACGCGAGGAAATGCAGAACATTTCACCAACCACTTGTCGGGCGGTCATGCAAAATTTCCGTTCCCGGTTACAGGTGTGCCAGGATGAACAAGGGTCACATTTGAATGATGTTATTTTTAAAAAGTGAAATCCTAATTTGTCTACTTTATTATTAAATAAACAGTTTTTCACTAAAGTAGCATTTGTATTTTTTATAACCATTTTAAATGTTAACGGACTTTTGGTCCACCCTGTATTTCTCAAATCGATGCTTAAAAAATCCAGTCATTACTAAACTTAACTGTCATAAAACTGTTGTAGCAGAACCGAAGCCAAGGCTAAGAGGCTCGCAGCCCATAATACAAACGTCCAAACCGCAGGTAATTGACAGTCCGTGACAAGTGACATAACTCGACAACACGTTGATATTATAGTTAGGGAGACTATACTGTAATGGCTGTCTTATAAGAGGTGATCTGGTGTGAACATAGATGCGTTTCAACATGTGTTAAATTCATGCGTTTAGCTACTCAGGGGATTCCAATTCCAATAGACGCAAAACTGGCACTGGCGCATGCATGCACTTAGCGCATTGCACTGTGACAAATGTTGAATAAGCGTACCAGTAGGTATAATGACATCAGCCTTGTAGTCTCGGGCGAAGAATAGAGCCACGGTAACTCCTGCCTGTCGTAAGAGGCGACTAAAAGGATGGGATCAGGGTCGCGGGCGGTTAAAGTGGGGGCTTTGGCCGTCCATTGGCTGGCGACCCTGGGGAAGGCAGCGACGTGCTATGGCCGCGTGCTGCTGTGACGGGAGGAACCGGGAGGTGGAATATACACCTCCCAGGAAGAGCCCAAGGCAAATGCTAGGAGGGCACCGGTGCGTTCCAGTGGAGATCCCGGAGCCCTCCGAAATGCACGAGGCCGGCCATCGAGGGGGTTTTAGTGAGTAAAAATCTCACATAACCCGGTTTCCCCTCCAGGTGGCTGGGTAACTTTCGAAGATTACAACCCCCCCCCCCCCCCCACACACACACACCCATTAATAGTTAGATCTGTGTGAAATCACGTACAAAAAATAGGTAATAGGTGCAATAACACAAGTCACATTTATTTGCTTGATAATATAATTAAGCTCCTGGTCTATAATTCGACCTAAACCGACTCGGCCTAGCCAACCCTTCTCGGTGTCACTGTGGCCTTGTAAGGGTCGGCTCGGTTGTCAACAAAGTAACTTGGTTAAGTTATAATTATGCAAATCCCGGTTCCATTCCCGTCTCGATTAAATGCGTTTTTTTCGTATTGTTATGACCACTTATAGACAAAAACAGGGTTGATAACTGAATAGGTGCAGCATGCTTGCTTATCGTATGCTTAGTGACCAACATATTTGTCAGAGTTATTCAGGCCGCCCGTACCTCTGACATGGCTTAGACTCTGACATGGTTTAACGACTGCTGTCGGACGACAACAGCCGGGACCGACTGCTTAACGTGCCTCCGCGGCACGGAGGAGCTCAGATGAAATATGCCACTAGTGATCACCCTGCACGGTCACTTTCGGACTGTGCTCGCAACATAAAAATTATGTTTAATTAAATTGCAGACATTACAAAACAATAGAAATTATATTACAATGGAAGTTGTTTCTTTCGTTTCTGGTTTACTAACAACAGTTTCGCATATAACTAGTTTATTCAAGTTTTATTTGGGGGTCGAATATGATGTATAAGTTAACATAGGGTTGATACATTGATAAAGTTGATAGAAGACATTTGGGTATTAAAAGTTGATTTGAACCATGTTCATAGTAATATTGTTTAAAGTAATAATGATTTCCTGCGGGTATAATTATTACCTCACAATACAAATACAAAATACAAATACAAAATACAAATACAAAATATGTATTAAGCCAAACAATATTCAAATTATAATCATTAACAACAGTGTAGTTACAATGTATATATAAGTAAATATCGGTCTCTACCACCTGCACTGGCCTTATCGGCCGTCTTGCGGCGTAGTAGATAGCAACAGTCGAATGGCTTACTTATATAAAAAATAAATTTTAAAAAAAGAACGTAATTATTTATCCATTATATTGTTGTTCATACCTGTTGTGTGCGTGTGTGTGTGTGTGTGTGTGTGTGTGTGTGTGTGTGTGTGTGTGTGTGTGTGTGTGTGTGTGTGTGTGTGTGTGTGCGCGTGGAGTGTGTGTGTGTACTAATCTATTTTTATTGGTGGGACAGCCTATAGTCTATAAAAAAAATATATTGATTAATGAGCAGGCATCATTAGGCTGATGCGCCCATATCTAAGCTGGTGTATTGTTCATTCATTTATTCATAGTACTTAGTAGTGTGTGTGTGTGTGTGGTGTGTGTGTGTGGTGTGTGTGTGTGTGTGTGTGTGTGTGTGTGTGTGGGTGTGTTTGTGTGTGCACCTGTTATTGTTAGTATGTCTTGTCACAGTTTAATACAATTAAAATAAAAGATTTTTTTTCATATTTGTCAAGGAGTTTTTAATAGTAAGTACATACTAAATATTTGTAGTCTATGATGTAATTCAATTGTTCTTCTAGCATGGACTTGATGCCACATTTGTTGTTCTGGAACTAAAATGGCGACTAAATTATTCTTTTATCTGTACCGCTCTATCCACAAAACAATTTTCGCTTATTTTGTCATACGAGTTTAGCATACTAATGTGGGCGCACCTTAACGGATTCGGTTCCGTACGTGAAGGAAACAGGGCCGTCCCGAATGGAGCAGTATCATACGTTTTTTTACAGGGTATCTAATCTAGTTTCTTGCCGATTATTGTGAGGCGAAATTGGGGGTTTAATTTGTTCATACTTTCACATTGATATTTTAGACAGAAACTTTGCCTTCTTATGATGTGAATTTTAGGCATTTTGCTACTGACATTTTGCGTTTCAGACATGGCACTCATAACGCATTTATTTACCTAATTCAGTAATCATTATAAAAGAAAATATTATCTCTGTCGAGTTTTGTAATACGGTGTCAAGAAGAAATGAGACTTCGTACGTTGCTCAGTTTGAGTCCGTACCTCGTCCCCTGTAATGTTATCTTATGATAGGGGGCCGGGAATAACCCCAGCGGCACTTCGACCCTTGAGGATCTTTTGTGCCTACCCCATTTTACACACTGCTCATCTCAATGTGCAGGTTTCCTCACGATGTTTTCCTTCACCGTTAGAACAGTCGGTAAATGTACGTAAGTCTTTGAAAAGTAAGTAAGTCTTTATTAGTATATGGCACTGCATGGTTTCGAACCCGGTGTCCTAGCCACTGTGCCACCGACGCTCTCCCCTGCAATGTTACTTTACACTGCCTCCATCTCGTCCTCAGCGAATGCTTTTTACCTTCCGTAAATGATTGTCAAAGTATGACTTTGTCATCTAAGTGACGCGAGTATAGAACGGTCTGTTTTTAGATGTCTTTAATGTGAGATCTTTATCTAAATAGCTGTAATCACTCTGGCCTTAGAACTTACCTCTAAACTATAGGAAGGGTTTTAGAAGGTCGATAGTTTTTACGTAGGTAAGTATATCTTTTTATGGTATAATCTTTCTTAAAGTGATTATTACTATATCTTTTCTACCTTTTTATATCTTTACATTACACTGTCGCTAATCTCTTTAAAGTCCAATTAACTTCAGAGGTTGCCTGGAAGAGATCGCTTTAAGCGATAAGGCCGCCTTTGTACATGTCGTACTACTATTTCTGTATTTGTGTACAACAAAGTGTTTCTATCTATCTATCTATTTAATAATTGACAAAATCTCACACTTTTGGATTAGTAAAACCATGGATTTTCTGTGCCCTCTTGAGCAAATGAAGGCCTGTCCCCAACAGTGAGGATGTTAGACTGATAAAAAAAATTTATAAAGTAGACAGTTATGTATGGTAGAGTGTCAATAATAGTGGTTTAACTTGTTATGTAGCTAATAGCTCAGAATGTCTATCACTAGAATATAGGTATATGATAATATTTCGGTAGATTAGGTATTATGTTTTTATATTTCGCGTGTCCAGCAGTGAACTAGTCTAGATCCGGAACACGCAAGTCTAGGCTAAATGTCACGTTGTTACGTAAAGAATTGGACTGTATTTTTACCTAAGGTTTCAATGTCAAAACGAAGCCTTGGAAATGGCTGTGTATTACGTAAAATAACATTTTTATAAATATCGTGATAAAATTAAAATTCTAGAATCTTAAAACATTTATATACATACTGAAATTAATTTGATACTCTGGACCTAAGCTCTTGAGATTTTAACACGGATATTTGATACACAGATCATTTTAAACCTTTATTAATTATTAATTATTGGACCATGACTCAGAGAGATAGACAATATTTAGAGGCGTTTGAGATGTGGTGTTGGAGGAGGATGGAAAGGATAAGCTGGACAGAGAGAGTGACAAATGAAGAGGTACTGACGAGAGTAAAAGAAAAGAGAAACATCTTAGAGGCTATTGAAAATAGAAGGGGAAATATGGTGGGCCACCTTATACGACACGACGAATACATAAAAAACCTTATAGAAGGAAAAGTTGAAGGCAAGCGGGGAAGAGGAAGACCGAGGATAAGCTACTTCGATCAAATCAAAGAGAAGGCTGGCGTTGGGTCATATAAGGAGGTCAAGGAAAGGGCCCTAGACAGGACACAGTGGCGTTTACTACACCGACAAGAGCATAGCTCTTAAATTGAAGATGAAGAATTAATCCCCGACCGATCGAGGCAGGGGTGTTATAAGTTTGAGGAGTTTGTCTGTCCGATGTTTAGATTTGGACACGGTTTTTAATTCAAACGAGAATATTGTCGAGTGTTCTGCCTTGATTGATAAAAATTGGGCCAGTGGTTTCCAAGATCTTGGAGTATCGAAACGGTAATAGCTAGATGGTTCGAGTTTTGGTGTCCTTCCCACATCAGGAACCTTGAAGACCTGACGATGATCAAGAAAAAGTAAGGGGATCTCCACAATGGTAAGTCGAGAGTTTCTTAATTTTTTATTATTCATGTAGGTATCGGTGACAGATTCATTCTCATCTCACATATAAATACTTAATACATGATTAGACTTAAATAATATACTGTTTCACGGTATTTTCATTGTATTTTATTAATTACTTAAGTCTAATCATGTACTACAAGTTTCACCAAGTACCAACAACCGCAAGTGTTAACCAAATACTTAGTACTTACATAAACTCACTTAGTTAGTTAGGTAGTTCCTTAGCTAGAAAACCTAAGAGTAAAACTATACACGAGAAAGCCCTACAAACAATAGTTTCACCATTAAAACAAATATTTACTCCATAAAGTAAACGATAGGATCTGAGAGATTGGACGCTGTTCGCGTCCCGGAGGCCTATTCTAATGAGATAGCGAGATTTGAGTGATACCGAGCTGCTGCGGTGAAAGTGAGAGGACAGCACATCAGGGCCGAGGGCTTGAGGAGTGGTCTCAGTGAGGAAGCACACGCGTGAAGAAAACTTCACACAAAAAACAGATTTCAAACGTAGGTTGAGTGGTACCGAGCTGTTGCGGTGAAAGTAAGAGGACAGCACATCAGGGCCGAGGGCTTGAGGTGTGGTCTCCGTGAAGAAAACTTCACACAAGAAACAGATTTTAAACGTAGGTTGAGTGATACCGAGGTGCCGCGGTGAAAGTAAGAGGACAGCACATCAGGGCCTAGGGCTTGAGGAGTGGTCTCAGTGAGGAAACTTACGTGTGAAGAAAACTTCACACAGCGAAACAGATTTAAAAAATATTGTATGATACTAAACTGCCTCTCCGGGCCTAGGGCTTTTGAAAATCAGGAAACCTTTACGTGAAGAAAACAGGGCAATGATACATTAACCAGCCAACAAACTCTACTATCCTCTGCTCTACCTAATCTGAATGAACATCAAAAAACTCCATTAACAACAAGAAGCTTTATTTAGTAGTGGTCAAGTCAGGAAACTTACACTTGAGGAAAGCTTCACAAAAAGAAGTAGATTTGAAAATTATGTGTGATACTGAACTGCCTACCACCAAGGCAGAGAAGAGGACAGAACATTAAGGCTAGGCCCTGGTTTCCGCTTTCTGGTGGTCTAAGTGAGGGAACCTTTACGTGAAGAAAACTTCACAAAGAAATAGATTTTAAAGTTAGATATGTGATACTGAGATGCCAAGCTGCCTTGGTGAAAGTAAGAGGACAGTGTGATACATAACATAACATTCAAACTACAATCCTCTGCTCTACATAACCTAAATGAATACAGCAAAAACCTTTCATAAAATCTAACTATTCATACTTTCAGCAGTAAGACGTTGTCACGTCGAAACCGCTTGACGCTACTAACTTACAATCCAACGTTGTGGATTAACGTTTCCATAGATCAGGATAATATCCGAAGAGGAGAGGAAAGCAACCCCATTCGCGGTAAGATATTGCACATGTGAGTGGAATCATAAACGTTTAAAGATTGGTTGTTAAAAGTTCTGATAGGACCACAGAAATCAGACTAGCGTGCGTTGCACTGCACATCCCGGAGCCCCCCGACATGCATGAGGTCAGCCATCGAGGGGGTTCTAGTGAGTAAAAATCTCCCCCAGGAGACCAGGTATCTTATTATGAAGATTCCCCTCCCCCGCCCCCCGTCAACAATAAAAGTAGGACTAGTGGGTCCGTCCTCTCCTCCATATAACGAACTTTAAAATCTTTGGATAGAACAGAGCTTTGGGCTGGAAGCTTTCGTTGTTGGCTATACGAGTACAGTAGGTAAAGCAGTAAGGTGGCTAGGACTCACATGCGGGAGGTCCGGGTTCGAAACCATACCATGTACCAATGAGTTTTTCGGATTTTTTCGAAGATTTATGTACATTTACCGACTTCTCTAACGGTGAAAGAAAACATCGTTAGGAAACCTGCATGCCTGAGGAAATAAAAAAAATCCAAAGGTGTGTGAAATCCAGCAATCAGCACTTGGCCCGCTTAGTGGATCATGACCCATAACCCCCTTGCGCAAGGGGAGTCCTGTGCCCCAACAGTGGGGACATTAATAGGCTGCTGATGATAAGAAAAGATACAGAAGGTGGTATGACTCTATGTGGAATCAGCCTGGGGTGGCACCACCCTTTTAACTATTTCTGCCGCAAAGAAGTAATGTTTGATTACAGTGTTTCGGTTTGAAGGGTAAGAGAGTCAGTGTGCACCTGCACATGAGGCACTCCACCTAAATCCCCAAAGTTAGCAGCGTATCGAAAAACCTCTAATAACATTATAGTGAGGTGAGATGTGTATGCGACGGTGACCATTTATCACCAGATGGCCCGTTTATTCGTCTGCTCTTAGATAAGATAAGATAAGATTTATTGTATAAAAGTTTAGGTAAGAATTACAAATATTGCAGATATATTTGCATAAACATGTCACACTAAACTTTACCTTTACAGGCATATACACCAAATTCACAAATTAATAATGTTTATACAGATTTTGAGAAGAAACAAAAAAGAAAAAGAGCATGTCATTAAAATTTATACAATGTCAATAATACTAAATTTACAAAATGTTAATAACAATCCAATTAAAATATAAATATACAATCAGCAATCAATTATCTTTAAAAAGATATAATAATATGCATGCCACCATAGTAATTATTATCCTATGTTGCACTACTATTTTCCAAGCCCGAAGCTTGCATCCTAGTATAAAATAACATAATATTTCACGCATAATAAATTGTTAGAGGTTGACGGAAGAGATTGCACTAGTGATAGTGGAAGCCTGCGGATTTGCTGCGGGACTTAATGATTTCAACGTGGATATAATATAAAATATCAGTTTTATGTTATCCGAGTATGTAATGCATTAGCTAAGGGCAAATCTCGTGACATAAGCATTAAATGTAAAGTAACTTATCATCTGTAGCACAACGAAAAAGCTGTATTTTTTAAATCACTCTGTTTTCGGAGGAATCAGTAAAGTGGAATTTGGACGCATTTATTTGGGACCAATCCGGATTAATCTTTCACTTTCGCGGGTTTGCTAGAAGAAATCTCTTTTAGAGATAAGTTCACCCTTTGTACAATGTTTTTATCAAGTCTATTGTTGTACAATAAAGTGTAAAATAAATAAAAATTAATCCTGAATAAATCGTAGTCGTATTTTCAGAGGAATTAATTTTTTAGAGTGGCGCTGAGTTTGTTTGCTTTATACGCAGACTTTTTAGGGATCCGTACACCGAAGGAGAGAGCAGAACCCTATTTGTGCTACACCGTCGTACGTCCGGCCGTCTGTCACGTGCTTCTAGAGTTCTAGCTCGTTAACGGGACAATATACAGACTTCAAAATTTAAAATACATATCCTCCTAAGGCCCATTGGCCTATATGTTGGACTAAGTTGTTATAGTCATTCAGACCCAAACCCAAAAAATACAATCTATCAATTGTATACTTTGTATAGTGATATTTGTCTAATGAATACCTTTGGCGGTCTTAGGAATTAGTACTATGTATAGGACCTTGAGCGTTTACTCCCTTCCAAGATGAAAAGTTCTGGGCCTTACGAGGTTTGAAAAGTTCGGGGCCTTACGAGGCTATAATATTATGTATTTTCTTGACCCATATTAGATACATTAGATAGTAAAGTAAAAGTAAAATACACTTTATAGCACAAATATAAAATAACAAACATGAGATAGAAAAGGAAATAGTGAAATACAATTTAGGCGGCCTTATCGCTAAGAGCGATCTCTTCCAGGCAACCTCTGAAGGTAATTTGACATTAAAGAGATTAGCGACTTGACCCAAATTACTTTATTGTTACTGTATCGTATAAACCTATAAATAAATGAATGTTAATGATAATACCTAATATATGTAACTAGTTTATTTAAGTACGAATTATAGCGTTTTGGAATTATCTGTCAAGCTGTAATTATGAATAAATGAAAATTGAAGTAAAGGGGTCAATAAAAAAATACCCTAGGGGAATTCATATTATTAGTTCAGCCGAGAAAAAAATTCTTAACCCGCGACCATACAAAATTCCAAAGGCGTGTGAAATTCACCAATCAGCACAGGGCCCGCTCGGTGGATCATGGCCCATAACCCCATTGTGCAAGGGGAGTCGTGTTATCCAACAGTGGGGACATTAAAAGGCTGCTGATGATGGCCATACAAGGACACGTCCCTGTATTTGCTTACACAGCTGCCTACAATTTATATTGTAGTATTTACATTTTATTCAGCATTATTTTATTTTATTTACATTACATGGTTACATGTTTTACAATGTATGGCACTGGGTCATCATCATCAGCAGCCTATTCTAGTCCACTGCTGGACATAGGCCTCTCCCAGGGCGCGCCATTGAGTCCGATCTTCGGCTCTTCTCATCCAGTCGCTGCCAGCCACCTTACGCAGATCGTCGCTCCATCTAGCAGGGGGGCGTCCCACACTACGTTTGCCCAAACGCGGTCTCCACTCCAGAACTCGTCTACCCCAGCGGTTGTCGGTTCTGCGACAGATGTGACCGGCCCACTGCCACTTCAGCTTGCTAATATTATGAGCTATGTCGATAACTTTTGTTCTATGCCGGATCTCCTCATTTCGAATTCGATCCAGCAGAGATACTCCGAGCATAGCTCTTTCCATAGCACGCACTGGCACTGGGTAATTCTCTATTATGGCTATGTAGGTTAGGTAGGTATTACAAATTATTTATAGGTTGCACAATTTTATTATTACTATAAGGTATCAAGTGTGTATGTGGTAAAGTGCGTAATTTTATATCTTAATTTCATAAACTACCTATCTGAGGGTATTTTGTAATTTTATTGCTTTATGTACGATATCGATCGGTGGTAGGTACTGGTATAGCGGGGTACTTGGTTATTTAATTGAGAATTTTTCAGAAAATATTTTTTTGCTACACACGAGAAATTTAGAATATATATGTATAATAGTTTACAGTTCAATCTACAATTGCGGTAGCGTCATCGAATCGAATCGAATTTATCGAAAATCCATAAAATAGTTGGTAAAGTTTGCCTTTTCATCGTGTGTGATAGTATCATCATCCTATTAATATCCCCACTGTTAGGGCACAGGCCTCCCCTTGCACAATCGGGCCTAGTGCTGATTGGTGGATTTCACACGCCTTCGGAAACTTTTTAATTTCCTCCGATATGCATGTTTTTCACGATGTTTTCCTTCACCGTTAGAGCGGTCAGTATTGTACGTAAGTCTTTGAAAAAGTCTGAAAAACTCATTGGTACACGGCATTGCATGGTTTCAAAACCGGACCTCCCGCACGGGAGTCCGGCGTCCTAGCCACTAGGACACCAACGCTCTGTGAGGGGTACTCCCTCACAGAGAGTCGTAAAGCAAAATGTACAGTGGACAACACGTCAGGCTATAACCCTTTAGAACTTTGTCGCTGTAACTTATCTGGCACATTCATACGAATGTCAAGGAATCATAACAAAAACTTATTGAGACAGGGTTCCATCGAGTATAGCTTGCTGTGTCTTCCACTGATGATATATAGATATATTTAACTGTGGCTGTCGATAGGAGTTGAAACAGTCACGGCGTAGCTTTCTGAGAGCAGACACAACAGACCACCTGATGGTAAGTTATCACCGTGGCTCATAGACATCTCACTGTAATGTCATTAGAGGGTTTTCGATCCGCTGCTAAGCTTGAGAACTTAGATGGAGTGCCACATGTGCCGGTAATTACGCTGAAATAGGCAAAGGCTGCCTCACACAGAGACATATCACCATCTGTTTCCTAAGGCTGGCTATCAATTGTAAACAATATTACCGGTACAGTCTAATGGTCGGCGTATCTATAACAAATACAATCACCCAATTAGATCGGGTCTAATCTAGCGGGTGGTCACGGAAACAAACGACTGTCGCCACATAATACCGACTCGTACAAGGAGCGAAAGCTCCGGCCGGCCCAGTACGAGCTTCGCAAAGTATTTTATGGGTTTTGGACACACACACACACACAGGGCGGCCAAAGGAAGCGCTACAAAGACTTAAGCACTATCTGAAAAAGTGTAACATCAACTTCAACTCATGGGAGGATAGTGCCTTAAACAAGTCAAAATGACGCGACCTGACGAAGAAAACTGCAAAATCTTTCGAGACAGGGAGGGTGGAAGCTGAAGCAGAGAAAAAGCGTAAGAGGAAGGAGAAAGAGGCAAACCCGACCTTGAGAGACAGGCTGCCAACGATGACAAGATGCAGCATATGCGGTCGCGAGTGCAACTCCAGGATCGGGTTGTTGAGCCACTCCAGGACACACCAGAGACAACATCAATATACAACGGATTAGCAGAAGTCATCCTCGCAACGAGGGACTGCCACGACGATTCCATTTTCAATTAGCTTGGTGCCAGGGTTCTAGTCGATTGACTGACGACCACGTCTTTGAAATATCCAGTTGCGCCAAACTAGATTTAGTATCAAAGTTAATATCTTCACTCCATCACCCAAAGGTTGTCTGGAAGAAATAGCTTAGAGCTATAACGCCGCCAATTGTATTTGTATTTTGTATCTTTTCTTCTGTCCTGTATTTTTGTCCTGTGTGCAATAAAGAATATTTGTATTATTTTGTATTGTATTGTATTTTTTATTGCTAAAATCAAAGAAGCTACACTGCAACACAAGACACTAATAGCAGCACAGCTTTTAAAATATTGTTCATACACATTTTTTAGCAAAATAATTATATAGGCAAGGTATATATCAAATAGTGCAGAATATCTGCTCCGAAAGCTTTCGGAAAGCTCCGCTTCTACAAGGTATAAAAAATAAAAACTGTTTTTTTTATTATAAGTAAGTACCTTATAGTACATTTGTAAAAGGTAATTTTTTTACTCTACCATCGCTTCGTAAGGTGCTATAGCTGAAAGGAAAGAAGCGGCGCAAGAAACTTTCAGCAGCACATCTTTGAAATAAACACTCGTACTTATATCTTATACAATGTGCAGAGCTGGAGCTGAATTTAGGACCAAGCATCTTTATCATTTAAATAGTCATTTATTTTATAATAACCCTTTTTACCTATGGTATGTCTGATATGGGACCTAAATTTTTTATCTGTCATATTTATTACATTATCAGGTATCTTATTATAAAATCGTATACACTGACCCATAAATGATGTGTTTTCTACTCTAAAAAAAAATGATGAGGAGCTCGTAATCTAGTTGCGAGCACGGTCCAAAAGTGATCGTGCAGGTTAAGCGACGTTGGTGACCGCGCCAACCTGGATGGGTGACCGCTAGTGGAATATTTCATCTGAGCTCGTCCGTGCCTCGCAGAGCACGTTAAGCAGTCCCGGTTGTTGTCGTTCGACAGCAGTCGTTGAGCCATGTCAGATGCCTACAGGCGGCTTGAACAACTCTGACAAATAGGTTGGCCACTAACCATACGATAAGGAAACAAGCAACTACACGACGACGGTTCCAGCGACGATTCGGTTCAGGTACCGCTACCGGCCGTGTAGCCGACAGCATTCAAACTCATGCGTTGCGCTCAAGCCCCGCCCACTCGGTTCAGGAACCGAGCAGGCCGATTCCTGAACTTCAAGTGGAACCGTTGTACGTGTAGTCGACAGCGCATGTTTGTTTGAGTTTACGATAAGAAAGCAAGCAAGCTACTAAAAATAATATCAACAATGCTCAAGGCTCTTCTTTTAAAGAATATTTTTTTGCGGCACTGTATTGCTTTTAAAGAAGTTCATAAATAGTTTGACTTCTTATTATAATATTTGTAGTTTATTGCACCCTCTTCATTTAAGACTCGGGAACCGAAATACCTATATGAGAAACTAACATGGGCGTCTCGTGACCCGCTACGATATAGGACCACGGTAGGGAAAAAATTAAGGCCACCTATCCACAGAACAGCATCTTTCAGGGGTAGTTTCAGATATGCGGCTACTAAGTGCTGGAATAACATCCCCCCTCCAATACGTAGCTGCACCGGAAAATATGCATTTAAAAACAGACTTCGCTCACACTTGCTGTCAGTGCAATTACTGTTGCCCTAGTCTGAATCTGTTCCCTTTATTCCCTTTATCTCCTTCTTAGCATTCCGTACTGTACCCCTTTAGTATAATTATATTTATATATATGTGTGTTATATATATTGTGAGTAGGTATATATATTTATTTATTTACGATATTTATATATTTTTTATCATTTATGTGTCATGGTAAATGTAGGTATATCTTCAATTAAATTTATTTCTGTTGTATCTTTGTCCTCTTGGACAGGTTTTGGCCAGCCATCGGTCACGGTCCAACAGAATACCAGCGCTTGAGGTATTCTTGTCTGCAGCAATAAGCTGAGTTGAGGCCCTTTTCACAACAACAGCAGACCATCATACATGATTTAGATATGTTTACCTTTGACTACATAATTATTTTATTATAATTATAAGTGTTTCGGTCATTGCTGTGTGTGAAATAAACGTATTACTTACTTACTTACTATTTATTTAGTCAGATTATCATTTTTAACTGTTATTTAATACATCATGATATCAATAACATTCTCAGTAGTTTTCCAAGAAACCAACAACTTACTCTGTATTCTGATATTAGGTTATAGTTATTAGAGACACAATGTTGTTCTAGCTAGGATGAAATTAAAGAGAACTGGCGATCTGATACTCTAGTGTTTTCCAGGTAGACTACCCACAGTCTTGTAAAATGATAGCTTAGGTAATACTATGTTACTTTGTAGCGTGGCCGTAGACTCCTCCTATTTGGGGGAAACCACTACCACCCAACCAGAATTGATTTTTGGACATAACTCTTCATTTTTGAAAAAATAAATTTGAAAAAATTGGATCAACAACCCCGAAATCATTGGGCACTTGCTTGCTTGCTTATCGTATGGTTAGAGGCCAACCTATTTGTCAGAGTTGTTCAGGCCGCCTGTAGTAAGTAAATAAGTAAGTAAGTAATACGTTTATTTCACACACAACAATGACCGAAACAGTTATAATTATAATAAAATAATTATGTAGTCAAAGGTAAACATATCTAAATCATGTATGATTGTCTGCTGTTGTTGTGTAGACCTCTGACATGGCTTAACGACTGCTGTCGAACGACAACAACCGGGACTGCTTAACGTGCTCTGCGAGGCACGGAGGAGCTCAGATGAAATATGCCACAAGCGGTCACCCATCCAGGTACTGACCGCGCCAACGTCGCTTAACCTACACGATCACATTGGGCACTAAGAAATAATGTTATTTAATTTCACTTCAGAAATTGAAATACATAGATGAATGTTCTACAATGTAAAACTGTAACACATGTGGTTATATCACTCGTAATTAATTTAACGAAACCGTTTTTGTTCGTATGATTAGAAAACAAGACAAATGAACACTTTGTTTGATTACAAAAATGTTACGTCACAGATTCACTTACGCGTTTGTCTTTTTGGGTTCCGCCGGTGACGTTTTAAAACTTGAAAAAAATCAGGGAAATGACTTTAATATTCCCGATACCAAAACTTAATTTAATGTTACTCTAGATAATTTTGTTAATTTAGTTTTTAATTTAATTTAGTTTCATCTTCATCTATATTTTTTTTATTTTTTTTTATTTACTACTAAACCAGCATTTGACCTCGATCTCGCCTGATGGAAAGCGACGATGAGGTCGACGATGGAGCATGAGGGTCCAGTAAATGCCTATTCACTCTGGCCTTGAAGATCCCAAGGTTGTAGGTTTCGGGAAATACAGACGCCGGCAGGCTGTTCCATTCCTTAGCCGTTCGCATAATGAACGAAGAAGCAAATCGCTTCGTACGAGCAGATGGGATATTAACAACATAAGGATGGAACCCCTCCCCGCGCCTGGTAGTCCAAAGGCGGAATGGAGATGCTGGAATTAGGTCGTGCAATTCTGATGCGCACTCTCCGAAATGTGTCCTATATATCCTATCTATAGTTGGAATCTTATTTTTAATTTCTTCTTTGCCCTAATGACGAGAGCCTGAAAAATAAGTTATTCGATAGTATTATCGATGTTTCACATTCTGTTTCCATAGAAATAGCACGTAAATAGAATGTAATAAATGTATTATCTATCTATCTATCTAAGTAAGTAAGTATATGCTGGAAATTAAACATTGCACCTTAAACCTCAGTACATACATATATATCTTAAAATGCATAATTCTTTAAATGCATTTAAGCGAAAATTAGCGCAGTTTGTTTTTTTGAAAGGTGGTTTGCTCCCGTCATCATCATAACACTGTACTACCAGCTTTGGTACTACAATTTTAGTGCGTTACGTTCTACTAACTATATATAATATATAGTGTTAGTGAATAGTGTAATTAGCGAACATGCATCTTTTTAAGTCTTTTTCACATGTAAGTGGCAATATGTCTTTAGTGTGAATAAATATCTTTAAACCTATATCTGCCTATTTATTTTATGTACTTAGTAAGTATAGTATGGTAATTAATTACCATGGTATTTATATGTTATTGTTGTAAATAAAATTATCTTACATAACGTTTTCCATAAACCTTGCACTCTTTCTCGAAATCATTCCCTCTGCCAGAAGATTGCGGAAGAGATCGCTCTTAGCGATAAGGCCGCCTAAATTGTACTTCACTATTTCCTTTTCTATCTCATGTTTGTTGTTTTATATTTTTGCAATAAAGTGCATTTTACTTTACTTTACTTTACTTTACTCAATCCAAGTACCGTACCGTACAGTTCGTCAAATCATCATGAGAAAGGAGAAACGTGGGATACGTTCAGTTTACAATACAAGCCAAAGATTATTTGAATGTAGAGAACCTTCTCATATAAATTAAGTTTAATGAGAATGACTTTTTTCTTCCTGTCAGTTCACTAACAGTATACAGCCATCACTCAAACAAATGAAAGTGTCATGATTCAGTTAAAGCGAAGAAACCGACCGGATATTATATGTGTTCGATTTAATTGTCCGTAGTGGGTACATTTTAATAACTTTAATTAAGTACCTACGATTGATCTTATTGTTCATTTTTCTTAACTAAATTAATATTAAGTATGTAGGTACAGTCGACCACTATATTGCTAAAATTTATATAATGGCTTAATTTAAAAAGCTACAGGACGAAAACAGTGAAAAAAAAAGTTTTTTTAATTTAAAAAAATCTATTATGTGACACTTGCAAAATGCGTCTTAATGGGTATGTGCCAAAGTGAATCTTGTACTGTTAGTAATATGGACACTTTTTGGGAGTCCTAAAGACACCCGCACCGCACCCATACATATTTTGTATAGGAGTAAACATCATCAGCATCATCAGCAGCCTATTCTAGTCCACTGCTGGACATAGGCCTCTCCCAGGGCGCGCCATTGAGCCCGATCTTAGGCTCTTCTCATCCAGTCGCTGCCAGCCACCTTACGCAGATCGTCGCTCCATCTAGCAGTAAACGATCCATCTAGGAGTAAACGATATTATAATAAACTCTTATATAACATGTTAATCAGAGTTACAGGTTTATATTTATTTATTTATTACAAAATCCACAGCACTTAATTAAAAACAAAAAAGTCCATTCAAAAACATACTGCCAATTACAGATTTCCTATTTTAAAATAATGCTAAAAGAGAGAAATAAGTTTTGGTGTGTGTGTATATGGATGGGTTTATTGGAAATATGTGTGAGCGTGTTTGTGTAGAGGTAAAACCTAGTGCACCCGCACTAGGGAGATAGTAACGGTGCTGTGTATTTTTTTTATTTCATCTATCCAGATGAATGATGATTATTATTATACTCGTATGTAACGTTTTAAAAACAAAATCCATCTTAAAAAACAAAGTCATATTTTTTTTCCTCAAAATTCACTGACATTACATTATATATTTTATTTTTATGTAATTTTCATATTATGCTTACCATTATTTTATTTTACACTACCATTTGTATATATTTTATTATTTGTAAATACAGAAAATTTCGTTTGAAATTTAAATTTTAATATAATTGGAATTTCTAGCAGGCGTTAACAGGCGTTATCCAGATTAAAACGGGCTCAGACAAAAGAATTCCAGTAATAACTTTTCTTCACACAAAGGCTTTGTATTCCCTCCGTTGTGGACGATGAGTATTCAGTAGCTCTATAGAAGTTGTAGAGTGGCCATAGTTTTAAAACTGAACCCCTAGCAATAAAATTGTTAAGAATGTATGTTATTCGATAAAGTGTCCAACTATATAGTGTTTATGCAACTTTGCCATTTCTTTTTACCCGAACTGCGCGACAGAAAGGGCAGGGTAATGTTTTTTCGCGCGAATCTATGTTTGTTGTGGAGTATTCTTTATTCCCTCGTAGCGCCTAAACGGCTGGATGGATTTTAATGAATAAGCTATCATTATTTTCCTCTAAATCCCGAGAGTGACATAGGATATGTCAATAGGAAGTGTCAAGAAATACAATATGGCGGCTGCCAGCCACCACCACACAGGCCTCCGACTGCATGATATAGTTTGATAGCATGAATCTTAGTCCACGATATTTTCTATCACCTTCCAATTGTGCCTTCATGGCTGAGATCAGTGACCATTTGAATCCGTCTTGTTTCCATTTTTTTTAAATTAAGTATTATTTGAGCAGCAGACGAACAAACGGGTCACCTCATGGTAACTGATCACCGTCACTCATAGACGTCTCATATAACTATGTTAATAGAAGGTTTACGATGCGTTGCTAGCCCTCAGGTTCAGATGGATTGCCTCGTGAGCCGGTAATTACGCTGGCCCTCTATCGCTGCTTCTGCGGCAAAAATTGGTAAAAGAATGGTACCTCCCCATCAGACTGACTCGCATAGAGTCATTCCGCCTTAAACTCCCTTTCAATCAAATCTTCAGGTTGCCTGGAAGATATCGCTTAAATCGATAAGCCCGCCTTATGCATATTGTTTTGTACCTCTCTTTATGTTGTATGTTTTGTTTTTGTCCCAAATGAAATTTATTTGCCAGAACATAGTGAAAATTACAGGTGATTTAAATAGCATAGGTATCATATGTTCCACCGACAACGGTATGCAAATCTTTTCTGCTATTTGTTAGTGTCGTTGAGATACTCTTTTATGGAGTAATAACATTTGTCTAGAAGCCACTTGGAAATATTAGTTTTAAATTGGCTAGCAAGACCATTTTTAGGGCGACTAGGCAGATTATTATACACTAAAATTGCCATACAGAAGGAATTCTTGTTATACAAGTCTACTCTGGAACTTGGCAAATAGAGACGGTTCTTGTGTCTCGTAGATTTAACTTTTCTTTTATAAATAGGCAAGCAACTCCAAAACCCTGCCGTAAGCAACAATAGTGAAATAAATTATTTCAGTGTGTTGAAAATTATTGCTAACTATATTTTACTTCGTTAGTGAAAATACATTCTTTATTACCGTTTTATAGCTGTCCTATGAAAGTAAAATCTCTCTCCATAAACGGTTACATACAACTATTACCTCGCAAGCGACAAAGTAAACTAAGTTCATGCGTATCGAAAGCTCATAGTTATACCGTGTACCACTATACACAGAACTCCCCCGCCTCGCTTATGTCACGTTCAATAGATTCTCGCAAAGGAAACCCATCCAAAGTCACAGGTCTATAGCTACTGGTCGATGAATACACATTTTCGCACAAATACAATCTCTAGTTCAATTACATAGAGTGCAAAAACAACCATTCAATTATCAATCCACGCAGCTCGGCCCCTTAATATAGTCAGATCATAATGACAGGTTAGGTCTCGTTATTCCTATAAACTTAACCGATAATACACTAAACAGTGCAGCAATCAAATCTATTACTTTTAATGACAGTACTGTTTTTCAATCGATAGAAACGATAAAGGAGAGAACAAAAGAAGCATTGGATGATGCAAGTAGAATGATATCGGATAACGGGACAACGCTGTAGGGCCGTGGTAGATGTGTCGCTAAAGGCAAATCCGAGCGGAACTAATGGTGATATTTCGATACAATGAGTCGTTATTGCTTTCTGAGATCTAATCGAATGTACAGGATATACTTGTCGTACCTACGTTATGTAGTTTCGAGCAATGAGGAAGTAAATCATACTTTCTTGTAGACATAAAACATAAATGCTTACTATCACATTAAGGATAGTTTTGATTCAAATCAGTACGATTTATGATTCGTTTCTAAGACATTTGAACCATTAGCTATAAAAGTCTCCATATCCATCATCAGTCGTTTAGTGAGTGCTTGTAGCACTAAAAAGGATCATCATAATAATCATAATCATAATTTATTCATAAAATTAATTTATATGACATATATGTTCTTATTTGTTTTTTCGAAGACTTACGTACATTTACCGACTGCTCTAACGGTGAAGGAAAACATCGTGAGGAAACCTGCATATGTCTGAGGAAATGAAAAGTTTCCGAAGATATGTGAAATCCACCAATCAGCACTGGGCCCGCTCGGTGGATCATGGCCCGTACCAAGTGCAAGGGGAGTCCTGTGCCCCAACAGTAGGGACATTAATAGGCTGCTGATGATGATGATATGTTCTCAGTATAAATATTATTGTACAATGTGTTAATATGTCAAATATTATAAAATTCGTTAATATTAAAAAAAATCACAGCCCAGCAAACACGTTTTTAATTTATTTTCAAAAGTAATTACACTATCTGAATTTTTTATTTCATTGGGAATTTTATTGTAAATTTTCGGCCCTAAGGCGTACATGGTTTTGGTAGATTTTTGCAATCGACATTGTTTGAGTTTTTAATTCGGTTTTGTTTCTGAGATCATACTTGATGTCTGTTAAAATGATGATGATGTCTGTTGTCTGTCTGATAAAGTTTAAGAAACGCGTAGTGTACACCATCTACCGTTACAGCTGTACTAAAGGCAAGATCAAGAACACTCCAAAAGACTAGGTAAGCAAGCACACAAAAGAGCAAACAAACCATTGTCGGATAGTGTGAAAGCGTACATTGGCTTGCTAAAATAGATAAGACATGCAAGATGAATGAGTCCATTAGATGCGATAGTAGGTGTAAACGGCCTTGATATTGAAAACGCGACAGGCCGAAATGAAAGCGCAGCAGATTTCTTTTCTCTCTTACCGGTTACGTCTGTCGCAGATGACTTAACGAATTCTAACAAAACTCGACGCCTTTTTACTTTGTTTAGCTATAGACAGTTATTAGGAATCGGTCAACAATTTTAATTTATTAATAACAAGTTTTTTAGTGGAAGGCGGTGTGGCGGAGGTGGAAGGACGATATCGACCACTTCCAAAAAGGATGGTATAATGACGCCGAGGATAGGGGAAAATGGAAAGGAGGAGGCCTTTGCCCAGCAGTGGGACAGTCTAGAAGCTATAAAAAAAACGTACAACGTTTTAAATTAATAATACTGAAAATGGAGTTTATATTAACTTATTTGACTTGTTATAAAAGCTTAAGTTTCAAAATATACAACTGAATTTCATACTCATAATCGACCTGATTTCAAATCAAAAATCATTGACACTACCACAGTGTTAAATCATAAAATAAAATTTATTAATTATTGAACGATTGGCTACGTCACAATTTCGAAAATTGACCCAATAAAATTGCAGGTACAGACATCGGGCCAATGAGCTAACAAGGTCGTTTTGAAAGCCTTCGATACAATGCTTATTGTTTTCTCTAAGTAAGCAGGTCTATTAGCAACAATGGACTTGATCTCGGTACAAACAAAGCTAGATGCTAGGTTATCGCGGCGCCAGTCAGTTTGAGCTTGCAACATCTATTTTAGAATAATCCCTTCGGATTTGAATTGTAGGATTGGATTGCTGATACATGTAGTTTGTACTACAACCATTTATCAGAATATAATAATATGAACATAAGCATAATGTTATTGGATTTTACTATTACAAATAAGGATGGCAAAACTGTAGTAGATTATGATTTTCGTCTTGTCCGACATAATTTTGGGTTTGTTATTTTTATCCACATATTATATAGAATTTTTCATAAAAATTTCATTTTTTTTAAAATTTTTCATTTTGCATAGAAATTTTATTTTATATATTATAGAGACAATCGGCGAAAACTGGAGGAGGCCTTCATCCAGACGAGGTCCTTATCTACATAAACTTAAATGTATATAATTGTATTTAAAGATATTATTATGATTGAATATTTAAAAATCGCATTTTTAAATATTCAATCATAATAATATAACTTTATTTTAATTCTAATTTAGATAAGGACAATAAAAGGGATTTTTATTTATTATAGATATTTCCTTCAAACAAAACTAGTACTAATGAAATAACTTACAATAATTTAAGTCCGTACGCGTACGTAAGATCAAAAAATTAAATGTACTTTTAAATGACATTCATCTATTTGGCTAGGTCATGCAATACTCTCATAAAACCTAAAATAGTTGAGTCACTATAGCAGATACTACAATGAAACAAAAGTATCTAAAACATTAATGCTAATCACTACGTCCCATGAATGAAACTAAAAACTACTTGAAGAGCTATATTATTTATACATAAGCACTTTAATTCGGGGAAACCACTAATAATGAAGTAGAAATGTGGTCAGTACAGATACATGCATCTCTACACGCAATGAAGTGTTTGTTCAAAGAATTAACTCGGCCCTTACATTGCGTGACCTTCTTACATCGCGGTGAGAAAGGTGTTAATTTTGTTACAACGGAAGAACTTGTATAATTGGACCTCTCTTAGGTCTTTCTCATACAAATCTGTGCTCGATTCAACTGTTAAAATTAAAAGTGTCCAAGCAAAACAAGGAAGGTAACACACGGCACAGATTTGTCTCAATAAGTTGGTGAAAAACATGTGAAAACAGTACAAGGTAGAAATACACCAGAAAATACCTATTTATCCATATCATGCATACTATTGTGCCAAATTCTTCACAAGCGTTACAATTTTTAATGTACAATGAAATAAGAAGAAACGAGAAAAGCAAGCAGAACCAAATTCAAAAGTAACCTAGATATTTTTAATAGACGATGAAGTAGAAGATAAATAAGTTAGAAAGTGAATGGCAGATGAGTTTGGTAAAAGACAAGGTGCTACAATACAATGTGAGGAAGCCCTTAGAGAAACTTCAATACGAACAATGGTGCACAAGTGCATTCTCAATTAGAAGCTGAACAATTGAAAATTAAAGCCACTAACCAACTTACCCTGAGCCCAATTGGATGAATGAGTGTGAGGTTTACGATTAATACTTACAATTAGAAGGTCAATTAGTGATTGACAATTATCATTCGAGTTTCATTCAGGAAAATAGCATTGACACAAAAAAATATGATCATAACGGAAACAATAAAGATATTAAAGAAGTCACTGATTCACGAACAGCAAGAAAATAATATTTTGCGAGCTATTAACAGAAGCTTTTTCAGAGCAATTCTTTCAATTAAAAGTAATTATTACCGAAAATATAGAAATTATTGTATGACTGTTAAAGTTAAGTAAGAGCGTTGGTGGCACAGTGGCTAGGACACCGGACTCCCATGCGGGAGGTCCCGATTCGAAACCGTTCATTTACCGACTACTCTAACGGTGAATGAAAACATCGTGAGGAAACCTGCACACTGAGATGACCAGTGTGTAAAATGGAGTGGGCATGGTCGAAGTGCCGCTGCGTTTATCCCGGGTCCCTAACATAAGATAAGATAAGGTTAAGTAGGTACTTACGTTTGATTAAGCAACAGGTGAAGATTTAATATATGTTAGATACATGAAACTAACCTTCTGAAAGGAAACAAGCAAACGGATAATATTGTGAAAATGCAACACTTAGCACTGCATTTTACGAAAGCGAAAACATTGCATGAATGAAAATTAAGACCGTTGAGCGATTAAAAACATTTAATAGCTCTGTACTTTCTCCAATCAAATAGAAATTCACAAAATTGCGTTTGGTCTTGAATCGAGTTTGGAGCCATCATCACAAATTGCACAAAGACCTCGAATCAATTCTTTAAAACATGATATTGGGTTCAATAGTAAACAGATGTTGGGTTGGCAGCTTGTCAGACAATACTCAATATTTACTCTCTATTCATAGAGGGCCCACAAGAGATTTAATGAAGGCCACACGTGTTGAATACCATCTTAATGTACTAAGTTTTAACGGATATTACAATGATTATAATAAATATTGATTTAGCGAAGCGACCACGGTTGTAACATGTTAGTGATAAATAAATAACCGTGTATAAGTGAATAATATGGGGAATATTATAAGAAATAAGGAACTTGATCAAGACGTAAACCTCAAATAGAAATACAAACAAACAAACATCGTCTTAGGTCAAACGCATATGCCTTCTCCGTCCCGTGTGGGCAAATAGCTCAATGGACAGAGTATAGTTATTTGATTTGTTATAAAATTAAGACTATGATATGTATTTTAATATGGAGATTCTGAAAAGAACTAAACTGACCGACATAGCCCGTATAGTATTCCAAAATAAGTGGAAGTGGGCGGGCCATATTTGCCGTAGAGATGACGGTCGATGGGGCAAGAAAGTCATGACATGGAGACCAAGGACTGGGAACAGGAGCGTAGGTCCGACCACCAGCAAGATGGGCAGATCACATAAAAATATCTGCCGGTGGAAACTGGATTGATAAAGCTCAAGATCGTAGAAAATGGCGTGCATTGGAGGAGATTTACATCTAGCAGTGGATGGACACCGGTTGAAGAGGGAAACTAATATTTGGATCATTCATTCGGGTACCTAATTCATCATCATTGTGATAATGTTTCATAAGTAGATAAAACAATTTATTGATCTCCTATAAAATCTCGATCAAATTATGAAACATTCAATTAATAACATTAATGTTTGGCCAAATTCAATATTAATATCGTTAATGCTGCAATCAATAATATTGCACTTATTTTGACAGCTATCGCAATTACCTACTTACCTACCTTACGTCTGCATCCATTATTTTATTGGTGGATAATTACAATTTGAAATGCCAAAAGCTCATCAGCATCACATCACGATAAAGTCAAGGTGTTTTATTAAAACAAATCACTACGAAGGTTGACACTTACCTATGTGTCAAGGCGTTGTCAATTTGACAAACACATGATCTCAGAGATGTAATAAGCGGCAATAAGCGTTGACATGTTACGACATACAAATATGTTCTCTACAGGTATATAATAAGTACAAGGTCGGCTAATATTTGATCCCCGGACGTTTAACGTGAGTACTTAGTATGCTAAGCTTCAATAATTTATTTATTGCATCAATGCGTTGTATTGCAAGGAAATAAAAGATATGTAACGGGCGAAGTAAGCAGGGAGTGCGGTTTTAGCACTGCCCGGGCAATGTTGACTTTGCACAGAGCCTCTGGGCAGAGTTCGCGTTGGGATGTCGCTGTTGGCATTGTGGGAAAGAAGAAAAAAACAGACTGGTTAAAAAATGAACTGTTTCACTAAAACCTAATGGACGCGGAACCGACTCAGCTGTGATTGGATGTGTGTGTCTCAGGAACAGTTTGTCTCATCCCAACTACTTCAGACCCTCGAAATGAGTCGCGACAACGTTCTCTTGAATTAATGAAACTGCGAATCCGTCTCAAAAAAGCGAGTATGAGTAAATCTTTAAAACAAGCTAGAAATAGACATCAGGGAGATTGATTTCAAGTGGATTGTGAAACTTTAGGAGTAATTTTGAAACTTACATAAAATAAATAAAGCAAAATTGAACTTAACTAATCATGTATTTAAATAGAAATATCAAGGACAATCTGGTCCTTCCCGCCTAGGTAGACAATCTCATCAGCAGCCCACTCTAGTCCACTGCTGCTGCTGGACATAGGCCTTTCCCAGGGCACGCCATTGAGCCCGATCTTCGGCTCTTCTCATCCAGTTAAACAGCTACTAAATTGTAGCAATTTACGCGCTATGAAACATTCATGCGGCGGCGTCACGCCCGACTCGTCCCGACTCTAATCACGTTAGGCTCCTTAGACTTGGCCCACCGCTGTTTCAACAGTGTTGACAGTGCTCGGGCACAGCCTGCTAATAATCGATATTTCTTACTCTGCCCAGAGGAGACTCTGTGCAAAGTCGACACTGCCCGGGCAGTGCTAACTCTGCACACTCTGCGGACTTAGCCCGTTACATCTGCACCAATCTATATTGTGTTTTGTGGTACCTACGTGTTCCCATGGCCATGACCCCACCAATTACGGTTTCAGTAACATAATATACGCAATAAATGCAAACAATAACGCAACTGTATGTCAAACAAAACTGCGAAATTTCACATCCATCTTGTAAATGTTGAACTCTATCTTTACAATCTCGACATATCTGACATCACGTCGATATATCGTTACGTCATCGCAGATTATCTCGTCAAAGTGACATAAAAATCAATGAACGGAATATCTTGGAACGTTATCAGTGAAATCAAGACAGGTTAACTGGACATTGTGAGTAGAATAAAACAAAACACACGTAACATAACATAACGTGTGGGTAATGATTTCACTGTAACTAATTCGAGTAATTTATCTAATAGATGAGTATCTTGGGAGGCAAAAAAGAAATTATGAGAGACAGGTTTGACCTAGATAACCTACACCAATAGATTAAAATTGAAAAATTAAATCTAACTACCTTCATATTAATATTACGATGTCAAAGGAAAACTAGTTAAGTGGTGCTTGACAATTTAACCTTGGGTTATCTCAGGAATTCCCAGGTCTAAGCTTTTTATATAAAATTGGGCTCGGGTTAGAGTTAACGAGAGTTAACGATTCGCGCAATACGGCATTAGTAATTAATTTGACATGATTTTATTAGACACAGAATGTAAATAGATGAGTTATTTCAAAATTACGGCACAGGATATCTTAGAAAGAAGTAAGCAATAAACATAGATGAAAAAATATAGTCTCCACCGAAGTAGTAGTAGGGCGGGCGTTCCTACCTTCATAACAATAAAGATTTATAGTACCTTTCCACCAAAGCTGTGTGAGGAAGCGAGGCGGTGAGCGAGGAAAAAATACACCAATGGGATCGCGTCATTATCACGTCATATCACGTGACGTTCAAAATGGAGCGATCCTATTGGCAGATTTTTCCACACTCACCGCCTCGCTTCCTCGCACAGCTTCAGTGGAAAGGCAGCCTAAGAATTCAAAGAAAAAGCAGTTACAACTATGGGCAAAAGTAAGTTTGACCCCATGATTATAGAGAACGGTGTGATATTGTTATATGATGCATAATTTGATACACCATAATGTCATTATTACGAGTACGATGTGTGTAAATTGGTCTCTATTCAAAATGTACAATACACATTATGCGAGGTTTAAAGCTAATAGTGGATAACACGGATATAGTGTAGCTATGTAGAAAATTACACTCTAAATAAAGTCAATTCAAAGATCTTTTATATTAGGGAGTGATCTCTGACACACAGGTGATGCCCGAAAAACAGCGCCGCAGTGCTAAATCCGCTGCAGCAACAGGCTGAGGCAGTCCCTTTCCGGTGCTGCACACCACCTTTATCAACATTAATTACTTTTGTTTATTTATTTTTATAATATATTTGTTTAATACTATTTTTAACTTCTGTACCTAATTGTATGTGTGCGCGATTGGAATTAAATTCTTTCTTTCTTTCTATTAGCTACAACTTCTTTGATTCCAACATTCAATTTATATGATTAGACTTAAATAATATACTGTTTCACGGTATTTTTATTGTATTTTATTAATTACGACCGGTTTCGTTTACACATCTTCAGGTATTTGTTTATAATTCCTATTTATAACTCCTGAAGATACGAATACAAATATTCTTTATTGCACATAGGACAGAAAATAATAATTCCAAATACAATTGGCGGCCTTATAGCTTTAAGCTATATCTTCCAGATATAGCTTTAAGCTATATCTTCCAGGCAACCTTTGGGCGATGGAGTTTTTGTAAATAATACCAAGTAATAAAAATACAGGTACTTTTTTTTTTATAATAGCCTATAGGCTGTCCCACTGCTGGGCAAAGGCCTCCCCTCCTCCTTTCCATTTTTCCCTATCCTCGGCGTCCTTATACCATCGCCATGCACTGGGTGCCACAAGACGGACAGCGGCGCCGAGGCAGGCCCAGGCGTAGGTGGAAGGACGATATCGACCACTTCCAAAAAGGATGGTATGAGGACAGGTACTTAATAAATAATAATGTTTAAAATACATAAATAGGTAGGTATACTTAGATATTTATAATATAAATACATATAATTTATATAATAATATGTATACATGATATAAGGAAAAAAACTAACAGATAAACACAATACATTCTATAGGATTTAATTGAAGATGTGTAAACGAAACCGGTCGTAATAAAACCCGTGAAACAGTATATTATTTAAGTCTAATCATGTACTACATAGTTTCACAAAGTACCAACAACCGCAAGTACGAGTATTAACCATTCAATTTATAGTGTCCAAAAGACATAATACCGACGAAAAGCTACTCGTACATACGACCGGATTTTCAAGACCAAATTCGACTTCGCAAGTCATATCCGGGTACAGTCCAGAAAATGACTGTGTTTCCGTGGACGTCTCGCTCGAATGATGATCATCAGATGCAATGACCATTTTGTTTCCTTTCGTAATAAAAGGCTGTATAAGTCTACCGAGTATTGCAGCTTCATTAAAACAGTTGGAAGAGTAGAGGGAACATAATTGACTGGAAAAGTGCTGGTAGTGCCATGTTAGCTGAAAACGATGTTGGATCCAGCTGAATGATTTATTGGTTAGACAAGATTATCCCGTGGTATGGTATTGTGACGACGCACGACGCGCCGTTATGATTAGTACCTACTTAATCGGTGTAGAACGCGCTATCGAAATTTTCCTGGGACTTCGTATATATACGAGTTCCAAACATCCATAGTTGGACCAGGACATCTGGACACCAGGCACAACACCTTGCCTGGTGGAAGATCTTCCCTTTTCCCTTTCAGACATTACGTCATTCCATGTCCTCACATAGCGCGTTCCTACAGTATTATTGTTAGATGATTGAGAACTTAGATCTAATCATAAATGTACGTCTAAAATGTCCTATTTGTACGAGTATATTGACAACACAGAATCGACCCCCGAAGTCACGATCAGTTAGATGGATCATATTAAATAACAGTAGATCGAACTATCTGTCTGAATCTTAACAGCTTCTTTATACTATATAAAGAAGGCATCTGATAGATGAAGATAAAACTTTTGGCTAAAATAATAGGCAGAATAATATTTCTTTTTTTTTAATTTGGTTTCTTTTTTTTTTTTTTTTTTTTCTTTTTTTCTTTATATATCGGGCAATTTTTGTTCAGTATCATATTAAACGTGATGTCTAATGGGTTTGTAATATCTCTTTCAACATAGTGATACAGTCATTCTTAATAATGTACTGTCACGTTTTAGTTTTAGCTTTTAATTAAGGACTTTTAAAATAAAGTATACAAAAATAACTCTAAAGTACATACTTTTCTTCGTGTTGGTTTTTTTTAAGGCAAAGGGAACTGAGGTCATACAGCCATGTCTGATGTAAACAACTCTTTCAAGTTTTCATTAAAATGCTGGTGTGACACATTTCAATGCTATCTGGGAGAATCTTCCACGCTTCTGCACAATCGGAACCAAAGAAGAAGGCGTCCCGGACGCAGTATGGCTCTTCAAAATCCAGCCAAGTACGGATCGGGCTGCAGCGTTTTATTTGACTTTACTTCACTGTCCCACACATTATTCACATCTTGTTGATGTTCTTCGAGCAAGAAACACCATTCTTACTAGAAAAGCACTACTGTAAAACAATTTGCAAGACAAAACGAAACAAAGCTGACGTGGATGCCACAAAAGCGCGGGAGAAACTCCTGTTCGTGTTGGATACATCCGTTTTTTCCATATCTTCGCCTTATTATCAATGACATGTCCTTATTCTGCTATATTTAACTCAAAAATGAGGTAACGGTCACACATTCCGTCATCAAATCAACCTTCAGTTGCAAGAATTACTTATACATACACACTTTGATGTTAGGATAACATAAAATCGTCAATAGGAAGCTAACTGTGATGTGTATATTTGATCTTACGTCAATTAACATTCGTATACCGAACCGTGAGTGTTTTTGTTAGACCTCAAGTGGGCACTTACTTAGTTAGTTTACATCATCATCAGCCTATTAATGTCCCCACAGTTGGGTCACAGGCCTCCCCTTGCACAGGCGGGCTTACCGAGCGGGCTCAGTGCTGATTGGTGGATTTCACACGGAAATTTTTCATTTCCTCAGACATGCAGGTTTCCTCACGATGTTTTCCTTCACCGTTAGAGCAGTCGGTAAATGTACATAAGTCTTCGAAATAATCCGAAAAACTAATTGGTACATGGCATGGTTTCGAACCCAGACCTCCCTCATAGGAGTCCGGCGTCCTAGCCACTAGCCCACCGACGCTCTTTAGTTAGTTTACATAGTAAATTTCAATTAAAGTATTTGTTTCTTTTTAAAAAAAATCTCTGGTTAGAGGCTTTGGTACACGACAAGGTGACCATGTCAGCCTCTTTAGGGTCACTAAGAAAAGGAAAGGGAAGCTCAAGTATTATTAGAGTCAGCCCTCACTTTGAGAGCCAACTTAGCAAACAACAGTAAGTGTTTAATATTATCAGATAAAGGCTGACTCAAAAAATTGAGCCTCCCATTTTGGCCAATTTTTTCCTCTCAATTTTCCCCAGGTCACACTCCAGCAGGAGGTGAGTGAGTTCTTCTTTTTTGTTGCAGTTGGTACAAAACGGTGATGCAGCTCTTCCCACCAAATGCAAAAATGTGCTTCTTCTTCATCATTATAATAAATACTCATACATTCTACCTAACAGCCTATTATTACACACTCCCACACAACCTAACACACCCCCACCCTAAATTCCTTTATGATTAAATTTTCGAAATTCCTTTTAGGTTAAGAATATAATTTGTAATTTGCTAGTACAGAAAGTGCGACGGACAGTCCCGACTTACAAGATACAGGTTTTCGACCTAGTTTGTAAGTCGGAGGTCCTTTTTTTGTGTGCCCTGTATAAGTAAATAAACTTTTTCATTTTTTTAGTTTTTTTATTATTGTCATTTGTATCTCTGTGGCTTATAATAATGTAGGTATCCATATTCATACGTATAACTAATCTCAATCTGTCAAGTTAATTCGATATTCCCAAGTAATTTTTTGTGTCAGTAATTCAATCAACCGTTCTAAAGGCAACGCACGAGTGCCTCGGCTGTGTACATTTTTTTCTCTAACGTTACTTGCAATTGCATTATCTACTTATTTGTTGTAATCCTGAATTAGATTGCATCCATTATTAACGTTGTAAGTAGGAGTAAAAACATTTATAGATAATTCTGTTGCAGCGGTGAATGTTATGTTACCGGATTCGTGCTGTTTTTTTTTCGGAAAAGACTTCCGTGTTTTATATTGGACTTTTGATTTTTATCGATTTATCTTATCTTATCTTATGATAGGGGGTCGGTAATGACTCAGCGGCACTTCGACCCTTGAGGATCTTTTGTGCCTACCCCATTTTACACACTAGTCATCTCAGTGCGCAGGTTTCCTCGCGATGTTTTCCTTTACCGTAAGAGCAGTCGGTAAATGTACGTAATTCTTCGAAAAATATAAAAAACTCATTGGTACATGGCACTGCACGGTTTCGAACCCGGACCTCCCACATGGGAGTCCAGTGTCCTAGCCACTGTGCCACCGACGACACTCAAAGATTATCATGATTCAAAAGTTCATCGATTTAATTGTTAGTGTATGTGTTACGTACATTTACCGACTGCTCTAACGGTGAAGGAAAACATAGTGAGGAAACCTGCACACTGAGATGACCAGTGTGTGAAATGGGGTTGGCACAAAAGATCCTCAAGGGTCGAAGTGCCGCTGGGATTATTCCCGGCCCCCTATCATAAGATAAGATAAGATAGTGTGACAAAGCAACTGTAAACACATTTTTTTTAAATTTAAGAACGTTACCTAATTATCATCTATTTCATTTTCACGGTCGCAATTCAAGGCATGGAACAATTTCAGCATATTAATGGGGTTATTACATTATGCGATTTTCAGCCGGCTGAATGAGAAAGCCGGCTGATTAGCCAAGTGTAATAGCTTTCAGCTAAATAGTCTGCGATTTACTCCATATAAACTGGACCCTGTCTAAATCGTCGACTAAATCGCATGCTGCAAATCGTATAGTGTAATAAGGCTTTCAGGATGTTATCAAAGATGTATTTTTATTACAATGTCATTAACGACAGTATTTATTTATTTACATTTTGTTGTACAACAATAGACTTAATAAAAACAATTAAAATGAGACATTGTACAAAGGGTGAACTTATCTCTAAAAGAGATTTCTACCAGCAAACCCGCGAAAGTGAAAGATGCGTTATAATTTATAGGTAGACATAGTGTGAACGTCAAATAAAAATAAAAACAATAATATATTTTTTTTACGATAATGACATGTCAAGAATTATACCATGCCACAGATAATACAGAACAACGATAGGCCCTCTGATTACTTATTTAATAAAGATATGACATAAGATTATAATTGAATTAGAGAATGAAACTAATTTCTAAGAGCCTTTGCTCTACTGAGAACGGCCTCCAAAAATAATAATAACATTACTCCATTTCCTAACAATAGAAACTACAGTTATGAAATTAAATTGTAAACTATCACAAATCTGATATTTAATACCTACCGTAGAGATCGAGGACAGAGCAAAAAAATTCGAAAGACGCTCTCAGATCCGAGGTCCACTAGATCAAGCAAAGTTCAACGATTCTAACTCGGTGAGTGTTAAAGTATAATTTCTCTGCAATCGCAAATAAAAGAAAAACACATTACTTACGTTGTCGAGAGCGAATTTAAAAGCAAAAAATAATAAACTTAGCGGCGCAATGTTTTTTTACTTGCACAAAGGCGATCAATAGTTGTTTTTTCCGATCGGTTTTTGCACATCTGTTTGGTTCGGAATAGAATCGTGTGCACATCGACATGCCACTTTCGATCGATGCAAAACTACGCCGCCGCCGAATGCCAAATCATCTGAATATGCAAAAACGTTCCGCGAATTTTGCAATTTCACGATTTCACGTCAGTTTGTAGAGTGGGTCACATTTTGACAAACCATAAAAATAAATTGGCTTGTAAGTTAACGAAGTTTTAATCGTAATACAGGGTGAGAATAAAAAGAAGCGTAGAGGTGAGATTAACGCCTGTAGCACAATGCAGAGATTTCGAAATTCAATTATCTATTTCTGGTTTTCTAGATTTTTGGTTACAGTCCGCTTCTTATTCAAAATTATTGCTGTGTGCTAAAGGCATAAGAGCGTCGGTGGCCTTGTGGCTAGGACGCCGGATTCCCATGCGGGAGGTCCGGGTTTCGAAACCATGCAATGCTATGTACTAATGAGTTTTCCGATTTTTTCGAAGACTTGACGTACATTAACCGACTGCTCTAATGGTGAAGGAAAACATCGTGAGGAAACCTCAGCACTCAGCCTCAGCAATCAGCACTGGGCCCGCTCGGTGGATCATGGGCCGTACCCCCCTTGTGCAAAGGGAGGCCTGTAGCCCAACAGTGGGGACATTAATAGGCTGATGAAGAAAGATATAAGATGTACCTAAAAAAGTGGCCGTAAAATTAAAATCTAATCGCGTGATTTTATTGATAATTTTCTTCGTTCATATCGTGGGTACTCTATTATTAGTCCAAACTTATTGACCATTTAAATGTTAATAAAAACAGCTATATTATTTGCTTGCTGACCGATATTTTTTGTCATAGATACTAAATTAAGTGATTTGTTTGAAATTGTTAGCTCACTTCGCACTGCGACAAGGGCAAGGTCTGTTTCAACAATCACGCCCAAGTAACTGTGACTAACGACCGATTTTACCTCAGTTGCGGGTTTTGCAAAGCTTTTAATTAATTTTCTAATGACTTCTTTAAACGTTGGCAGGTTTTTAACATTTCCACTGAATTAATCTCCGGATGTTTTAATTCATTTAATTGGTTCTTAATCTTGTTCGTTATTATTAGCAATGTCGTACTTACAGTAACTTTTAACAGCACTTTTAAAATGCAGCCGACCTTAAGGGCTGTTCTTGAGTCACAGTCCAGTCCTCTTCCTTAAACGGGACAAGATTAAAGTATCCAGTCACTGACACTTAGCACTACACTCTGAAAATCAAGTTAGCACTTCACGAAAGTCCTGCCGCGGCGGGGTCCGGAGCTAAACCCGTTCCGGGACCGAATTCCGGTTTTGGAAGGTCACTCTGGGACGTCGGGGGTTTCAGACGGTTCCACTTCAACAGTGTTCGGGTTGAAAGGAAAGTCTTTTGGGAAAGTTTCGTGTAACTTTTTTCGCGATGTCGGAGGAAGGGTCGCGGCGCCGCGCGTACGAGCGTCGCGGGCGGCGGCACGGAGCAGACTGCCTAAAGAATACTTTATATATACCGAGATAGAGTTAACAGTCAAATATGCAAAAGTAGCGACATCTGGTGGTATGTGTTGGAAACAAACGAACAAAAAGGCGACCTTTTATTGTGTGCGTTTTAGTAAGTGCGTTTTTACTTGGATTCGATTCTTTGGGCATGTGAGCACCAAAGAATCGAATCCCTTAAATGGGATTGATAACAATTTTGTAGTCATAAGATAGTTGTAGTTAATGCAATATAGGTAGTTAGTATCATCCGTGCCATCTATTCGTGGATGTTCTAAATTACATCAAGTGAAAAGACCCTGGGACTGCCGCGCTATGGTAATATTGTTAGCCAGTGTGCATGCGAAGCCTCCTCATTGCGACACTGCCGTATGTGTGTGTGCTGGACTTGCAGATTCCTCTACTAAGGAACTTTTACAATACGCCGGTGGCCGCACATCTATTTCCATTGCGGTATCGTCGCTAGAAATTTCAACCTTTCCAGCCACAAATAGAGCAATGTATGATGAACTTAAATTCGCAGTTGATAGAGGACACGTGAAAAGTACAGCCGGGCGAGGCATCAGGTTCTGGAGCTTTGCTCATTTATTGTTATGGGCCTGCAGTTTGGTGCATAGTTTTATGAAATTGGCTTTTTGTTCGGCGTCTGGCGTGGCAGGTCCCTAAGGAGACCGGCTTTAAATGCGTCTTATGAGGGCGGTGAACTTGAAAGTTCTCGGAACGCAACTTTATTGGCATTAATTTGTTTTAAATAATCGTTATATCGGCTGTGGCAATAGCATACGTAATATTAACTCTATGAATAATATTATTACATGTATACTCATAAAGGCCGTGGACTTAAAAAATCTAAATTGATTCTAGTTTCTTCATTTTTATATATCTTTATCCTATCATCTTTAGATGAATTTACTTACCTAAGTATTTTTATAATACTTTCTAGTATAAGAGCGTAGGTAATCTAGCTCAATTCAGTACATTCAATCATTCTTGTGAATCATTCACAGATAGACAGAACGTAATAAAAATAATAATTTAAGTTCTCTGTCAGGAATAGGGTATTTGACTAAAAAAAATTACTGCATCAATCAACTTACATGGACATCCCTCAAGATGGATCTGAAATCCGTTTATCGATATCTCAAATAACATCGGCTATATTAATGGTTAAAGTTAGTAGTGGTAGTATGCTCTGTCCCTTTCTAGCAAAACAGTCCTTATTATGTAGCCAAGGACCTGCTTGTATGGCGCTACATAACAGTGACGTCACAATTATCTATTGCCGTACCTTTCTACCGCCTGAAGTTTGATTGCCTGTAGGTATTTTATTTTTCAACGAATTTTAATTCTGTTTTTACATTTGACCATCAATTTATGTCTATTTTCTTATTTTTATGAAATGCATTTAATATTTGGTATTTGTCAAATACCCTATTCAGGATATTTGTGACACATACTTAGCTGTAAATACATAATTAATACCTGAAGATGTTTATACGAAACCGGTCGTAATTAATAAAATACAACAACAAAAACCGTGAAACTGTATATTATTTAAGTCTATATCATGTACTATAAGTTTCGTCAAGTACCAACAACCGCAAGTATTAACCATGTATTATTTACCAGTGATGTAAACATCACCCACCTGCAGTCCTTTGTTTCTTTAAACTTTACAACGCAGGCTGCTCAAGCTGGTTCACGGCCCTCCTGTGGAGCAGGGTTGGTAGCAGGCCTTCGAAGTTCCATTTGATGAGGATGGTGTTGATCATCGATTTATTTATTCCGCTATGATGTCCTCACGTTCGCGGTAGCATAACAACGACACCTCCAACGATGCTGGTAAATAAATAAATAAATTAATTAATATTTATTTCGGATATAAATATACATATTGGTGTTAGTAATTTTTTTATTTATTATTAAGTAAATGTCGTCACTTCCCATCAAGTTACTTACCATCGCCACTTACCATCAGATTGCCGTCTGTCATGTCTACGCAAACTATATTTTTTTAAATATACCCCATGAATTTTACTTGAATAGTAAATTAGTCATAATCAAGGGCGTCGGTGTCGTCGTGGCTAGGACGTCGGACTTCAATACCAGGCAATGCCATGTACCAATGAGTTTTCCGGTTTTTTCCAAAGACTTACGTACATTTACCGACTGCTCTGACGGCGAAGGAAAACATCGTGAGGAAATCTGCACACTGAGATAACCAGTGTGTGAAATGGGGAATGCAATGGTCAACCACCCTATTTATTAAATCTGCCACGAGAGTCGTTCTAAGTGATTAATTCCTTAGAATGATCACGACCCTGAGCAATGAGGAAAACGACTCAGTAGAGAAGAGAGTAAATCAGTATTAACTAGTAAATACGAGTACAAGTGGGTTCAATATCATTCTCTGATTTTAAACTCAGCTAGCAATAACATCAATTCGTGCATTATACGTATGCGCAAACGCATGGCCAGCCGCGTCCGCCGCGCGGGATCGACAACACTATCGGGTTTCATCAACGTCCGTTATCTTCTAGTGCAGAACCCAGTAGTTGTGTCGATATCTTTGACAACTTCAATTTTTTTCTTCTTCTGTACTTAAAGTACCTTTTGGCATTACAAATAATTCGATATTCTAATTCTAATACACTACACATACTAATAGGTTGGTGATAACATTATCGGGTTTCAGCACCCGAGAGCCGTCTTATCTCTGGTTCAGCTCCACTGCTTGTGTCGATATCTTTGACATCTTCTATATCTAAAGTATTAGAATCTTTTGGCATTACAAATATTTCGATATCTAAGTCATCAAGGACGGTTCTACCTATCACTATTTTCTAACCCATTATTCTTGTTACTAACAACACCAAAATGGTGGCCAATTTCAAGACTAAGATATATTCTTTTTTTCGACTGCTCTCCTTATACAGGGTATAACAAAAAAACCCTAGAGTCAAAAGGGATTTTCAGTATCCATAACTGAACTGTGGGGTATACTGTACTGTACACCCCTTTCGACTTTATAGAGGGTTTGTGTTACAGCCTGGAAGCCAATTCTCGCAGAGTTCGACGTACAAAAGTCGAGCGCTACGACCATCTTGTCACGCTCACATACAATGTGACCGAATGAGATAGGACTAATGTCGAATTCGACATTCTACCTGCGAGAATCGCCGTCCTGTACATAATAAAAAAGTCCTGTACAAACATTTAGTGTAGGTACACATTATAAACAAAATTCGCACAAACGTAACTGCTTCCATACACGGCGACAGGGGGCGTGAATCCAGTACATTCGTTTGTATGACGAAATTGTAGTCGGGCTCCCACGGTCCATATTGCCCGCTTAATTCGACATGGCTTACTTGCTTATTAAATGTTTTGTTTATGGTAAAGCTGTCATAAGAGGAACAATGTTAAAGATATTTTGAAATATATTTTATGTACGAGTATTATCTAGTGTATACTGCCCAGTCAGTAGGCCGCTAAGTGCAAACTTAATGTCGAGAAAACGGCAAAAAACGCGTCTATGTGGTTTTCTAATGTTTCCACAGGACACTAGATAAACTAATCCTACCAAAAACATAAATGTGAAAAAAGGTGCCAAGTTCGGTGCAAGGAACCAATAGGGCTGTCGGCTTCGCCGTTAAAAGAATGGATCTAACTCCATTCCAAATTTCAAGCTTCTAAGGCAACTGGAAGTGGTAAATGATCACTATGTAATTTTAATGCTTAGTATTTTACTTTTTTTTTATGTATAACTAAACCCGCATTTGACCTCGATCTCGCCTGATGGTAAGCGACGATGAGGTCGACGATGGAGCACGCGGGTCCAGTAAATGCCTATTCACTCTGGCCTTGAAGATCCCAAGGTTGTAGGTTTCGGGAAATACAGACGCCGGCAGGCTGTTCCATTCCTTAGCCGTTCGCATAATGAATGAAGAAGCAAATCGCTTCGTACGAGCAGATGGGATATCAACAACATAAGGATGGAACCCCTCCCCGCGCCTGGTAGTCCGAAGGCGGAATGGAGATGCTGGAATTAGGTCGTGCAATTCCGATGCGCACTCTCCGAAATGTATCCTATAAAATACCGATAGACAGGCAACCTTGCGCCGATGTTCCAGACTTTGCAGTCTAGCTTCCACCAGCGATTCGTCACCTATAAGGCGCTTAGCGCGTTTCTCCACCGAGTCAAGGGCAGCCAGTTGGTATTTAGCTGCGCCGTCCCACAGGTGGCAGCAGTACTCCATGCACGACCGGACTTGAGCTTGGTAAAGGTTTAAAAGCTGTCCCGGCGTGAAGTACCGCCTAACCTTACTCAGGATTTACTTAGTTTAGTATTACGTACTTCTATTAACTTAACTTGTGTTTGAATAAATGAAAATAAATAAAAATACAATCCAATTATTTCCGATGAGTGGGTCATTGTTAAAAATTGCCATTTTCAGAGGTCAGTATCTCGGGAACTATTTGAGCTACTTTTATAAAATTTGGGATTCGGATTAATTGGGTGGGTATTAATAGACATACATAATTTCAAATATGTAGGTCAAATAGATTTTGCGTAATAGGGTGATCGAAAATGGCTGGTATGTATAGAGGCAAACGGAACAGGAGATCGATTCCACTAAATACAACGTAACTAAATAGAATCTAAACTGCATCGTTATGACGTGTTTCGTATGATACTATCCACTAACGATCCAATTTCAGTTAAGTTCCGATCGAGTCAACGATCGATCGACCAGTAATGTATTTGCGCATTCTAATAAAACGTTTAGTTTATACTGAATCGCAGTTGAACGGTAACAAAATGCTTCAACTGTCATATATATCGATCAAACATAAGTTCCTCCCGAGGTACTTTTGCCCGATCGATAGTAAATCGAAAGGTGGCAATGGTAGAGTTATGCGTCAGCAAAATGCGATTTGGTGTTCAAATAGAATTGGAACGAAAACTAAATTGAAATTGGATAGAAATAGAACTACAAACGTTGTAATTTAGGCGAATTGGGCCCCAGGCCAACTAAACGCCCCAAAACTTATATAACTAGGTATATAAAAGTAAGTTATTCTGAAGTTAAGATCTTCGTCCAATATTAAAGATCGTAGCCAATTCAGTTAATCCGTTGAGTTTCTTTGTCCCGGATCCGTGACATAATCTATTGTTAAGTTATTGTTATGCAAATTACCACACACGATTGCTATGGCTTTTAAAAGCAATCACTATATTACATTATGATTTTCCGTTAGAAAATACCTTATTAAAATAACTTTTGAACTTTATGGGACCAATTCTGAAAGTGATGAAATGTTCCAGTATTCGCACGGTGCTCGCAACATTATAACATTTGAGCTGATAACCTGAGTTTGTATTTAGACTGCAATAGAGACATAAATTCACGCTAAATGTCCTGTCGAGAATGCTGTACCTGTAATACTGTAAAGATATTTCAAAGCAACGGCAGGGGGCAGTCTAGGAGCCTAGGAAATCCCAAAGAAGATGGATTCGCTCCCATACAAAGTGAGGTCTAGCGATTTAACTTTTTAATTTTCAAAATAACAACAATCATGACATTACAGAAAAAAATGACCCAGGGCTACATAGAAACGTAGTCTTCAAAAAGACCTGGATGCGGCTAAAGTATCCTGGGAACCAGAGAGTCTGCGGCATCGAACAGAGCGCGGTGGAAGAATATTGTCTCAGCCCTATGCACCACTAGGTGCTCTAGGACCTGAAGAAGAAGAGAAGAAGAAGACAGAAGAAAATGATTTTTTTATAATACGATCGCCCGAATTAAGATAAACACGCTGATGTCTTAATTATTTCTTATAAACTTAAAATCATTTTGTAATTAGTAAATTCTCAATTGTGACTTTCATTTGACGTTGATCGACAATCGTACCGTATCGTATTTTGTCAAAGGTTTAGCTTTCTGGACATAATGAAATAGTGCATGAAATCTTTTCGACGCATGTGGCCAGATTCGCACTGTACCAGTCACGCAAAGGACCATGTTTCAAATTCGCAAAGTGCCAGATACGCGAATAACCGTAATATTCCGTTTCGCAAATGACCATATACGCATCTGACCATAATCTCAATTCGCAAATGACCATATGACATAGGATTCGATATTGCACTCAGAAAAATGTTCAACATGAAATACTAGAAAAAATTTAATTTTTTTTCCATGTATTTGAAATTAAGCAAAAATTTTCCTATGGCAGACTGAATAAGAACTCCATCATACGTGGGCCTGGGGGAGGTCATATTCTTTCAGCCCCCGAAACGTCAAAACCCTTCCCTCAACTAACCCATAACCCCAGCTATGTTCTCTTTACTTCTCTTCCCCCACCCCGTAACCCCACCGGGTTTGAACCCGCCCTGAAACCCCAGAAATACCTTTCTAGCTACAGCCTTATTTTAGATTTATTTCGTTACAGCAGTATAACGGACTCCATCTTATCTACCCGATAAGCTATAGAAATTAAAATACACAGAGATGGCAAGACGAGCTCTTTTAAATGTCACATACTACAAGGCGAGAGACAAAAGACAGCAATATCTGCCATTTCTGCAAACGTTCTTCTTCTAAGTCGTGTTCCTCATTGCTGAGGGTCGTGATCATTCTCAAGATTAATCACATAGAACGACTGTCTTGGCTGATTTAATGGGGTGGCTTGCCTTTGCCTTCCCCATTTCACACACTGGTTATCTCAGTATGCAGGTTTCCTCACGATGTTTTCCTTCACCGTCAGAGCAGTCGGTAAATGTACGTAAATATTTCGATGAAACCGAAAAACTCATTGGAAACATTCTGCAAACATTAGAGCTTACTAATTGCGTCACACACGGCCACGCTGACCGGCGAGTATCGCGTTGTGAAACGTGCGAAAACATCGCGTCTACAAGGGTTCGTTACGATAATTATTTATTTATAAACAATCGGGCGTCTGAAGTCTGTTCTCAGACAATCGCAAGCATGTTAATTGCTGAATGCACTTGTTGGGACACACGAACATGAAAAATGACGAGCAAATACTAGAACAGTTATTTTCAGTTCATTTGTTTTATTACGAATGTGACATACGACTGGATGGACGGTTGATAACGACGTATGAAATAAAAGACCTGTGAAAAAAGCCTAGGCATATATCGTCGCTTTTCTGACGAAGGAGCATAACTGAATTTTGCAAAAAAATAAAAAACGACACAAGTCACATCAGCGTATATGTGACTTGTTACGTTTTTATTTTTGTAAAATTCAGTTCCGATTCATATTCAGAAAAGCGACAAAGAACAAAAGATAACTGAATAATATAAATTGCACTTTTGATCTGACTTGACTTTTGTTTTCGACTTAGGTATTCACGATATAGTCTATGAGGTCAAAAACACGGGATTTTGGGTTTTTATCCAGGACTAAATTCGAAATAGATGAGTAAAAATTTAGGTAAAAGACAGAAAGAAATAATTGAAAATTGAAATTGAAATCGTTTATTTAGCGCTGTAAACACCAGAATACAGAATACAGAAGTATACAAAGTTTAATACAAATAATTAAAATAATAAATAATTTCAACTTGTCGGGTACATCAGGCACCTAGGTCTTAACCTTTCCTAATTATAAACAACTTCGAAGAACAATCCGCCTGTGTTGCATACTTAAGAAACAAAGTAATTTCCCCTGGTAATCCTCAACAATTAGACAGGCTTCCTTATTACAGTACAGACACAGTAAAAGGAAAACATTCTCGGTGCCATCACGATTCTGATTCAGATCTAATTTATTCAATTCGCTATTTACTTTAAACTTAGATTAAATAACTTGATGCAATTTGTAGTAGGTAACCGTCGGAAATGATTCTTACTCTCACCACGATTTGTAGTGTGTGGTGCCGGCCCTAAACAATTGCACCACCCCAACTTTTCCCGTGGTTGTCATACGACTACGAGACGACTAAGAATCTTAGTTAATTACTCCACCAAAAGGTTGTCTGGAAGACATCGCTTTTAGCGATAAGACCGCCTAGATTGTATTATTTATTCATTCATTCATTTTGAGTGGATACTATTTTACACCTAGTAGACGGCGGTAGGCTCGCCACCTGTCACGTTTTTCCAAAAACGAAAAGTGGGAGCTACTAGTGATTGGAGGTGGTTCCTCTTTTAACCTGCTTGGGTATTATAAATGGGATCTACGATTAGATTGGAGATGGGTCCTCTATCTACTCACTCGGGGATTATGGATGTGAAAGTTTATATACCGAAGTATGAACATATTATTATTATGTACCAGGATTTCATTTTGTTTTGTGGTCCCAATAGGACATAGGGCGTATTTGGCCCGATATATGAAATAGAATGAGCCAATAATGAAGACAGGTTTTGGTCTCTTCTATAGCTTCTGTCTCACACGACTTAAGATCTCACATTCCATAATAAAAGATATGTGGCGACGCACGACGCGCGCCGCTACGATTAGTACCTACTCATATCGGTGTAGAACGCGCTATCAAAATTTCCTGATATTTCGCATATATACGAGTTCCAAACATCCACAGTCGGACCAGGACATCTGGTCACCAGGCACAACACCCCGCCTGATGGAAGATATTCCCTTTTCCTTTCATACAACTGACGTTACGTCATCCATGTCCTCACATAGCGCGTTCCTACAATTGGTGACCTCGATGTGATAACAAAGATATAAGTAGTTAGTTTAAAAAGCCATTGCCCATTTTGACAGCAAACAAACTTATGCACAAATTGTAGAGCTACAAATCTACACTAAACTCATCATCATCACCCCAAAGCCAGCAACTTTCGCTGCACTTCCTTATGTGGCGTGTCATAACATAACTTAAGCTGGATATCTGACCACATTAGTAAGGTTTATCTTGACTGGCAGCCGGCGCCATGGTCTATGACTCTGCCTAGGCGTAAACCACATCTTAGCTGTACATTTGAATTGTTTACAGACCTTACTTGGTCCCGTCTATTTTGGTGGTGGTATTATTTCATATGAAATGCGACTTTCTTCAAAAACAGTGGAACTTTTGAATATTGATTAAATGCGGATTGCTCACTGAGGAATGTCTGTAGTTCTCCGACTAGTTTCGGTCTATTTCGAATGCCTTCATCACTTAGAGTACATGAATAATCAAAAATGTCTCGCTATTTCAATAATAGTGGATTTTCTGCTAACTTACATCTGGTAGACTGCAATTTTCTTAAAATATTTTATTTTCGCTGAATACGTCAAATAAATGTGCATGATCTTGAAATATTTCTTTTGTATCTCGATGTAATATAGTAGAAAAATATTTTATATAAGTGATATCAACCATATTTTGATTGTATATTGGTCAAATTATACGGTTTTTATTATTATAGAAACTGTCCTAAAAACTACATAATACTGTGCAAAAAATCCAAAAATAAAATTGCTAAATTATACATAAAGTCTATATCTACAATTGTATATCAAAATATTTCAAAAACATTGTAATAATGTATGGATGCATTTGGATTTTAAAATATTACCGAGATTTTAAAAATACCTATAGTTCGTAATTTGTCAATTGAGTATACATCGGTCCAATTTGGCGTCACTAGTACAAATCAGCCGCTGACTTGCTTGATTCCAGCAGCCCTCAGCTAAATAATGGCCGAATGTGTGTAGAGCACAACTGGACATAACCTCAAAATCTTAAACAATTCTCAGAAGTGTTCGTTATTCAAATTACACGGAAATGTATGCATTTACGGGAACAAATCAGTAATTTTCAGTGAAATTAAATACAATATCCTTTTAGAACTAACTGAGCGGAGCGCCATCTCTCTCCAGTTACTTCTAAAGTCGTGGCTTCTATTGTAGACGCCTTTAACAACACAACAAGCAAAAGTTTCCAAAATGAACATACAAACACCTTTAACCCCATTTCCTTTCACTAAGAGCGTACGAAACACCTCTACAAGTAACTAATGAGTTCAGTCCAGACCCATGGTACCCATGGCTTAGGTCCTGTTCCCATGGGCATGGGCGAGACGGTCAGGGTTCAAGTCGTGACCGCCTGCGCTTGCGTCGACCTTTGTCAACCAGTCATAGAGCAACGAGCGAGAAATGAAAGGATCGATCTAGGGCAGTGGATTGCCTCGAATTTGCTGGGAAACTAGTTTATTTTGCACTGATAATGAATGTTTTACATTTACAATCTTTAAGACCTCTAAAAGTAATTCATGTAAAATTAATTGTTATCGTTTCGCTCAAAATTTTATCAGTCTTTAGAACAGCTTTCCACAAAACAGACTTTCAGGAAGTTTATCAGAAATAATTGTCCCAATTTCCCTTTCAAACAAAACTACCGAAGACTATATACTTACCCATCGCACTTTTTAGTGAAAGAACTCTCTTTGATTCCTGTAATATTCCATCGCTAATTAAGGTTCCATACCAAAATGGTAAAAAAGGAACCCTTATTGTGAGACTTCGGTGTCCGTCCGTCTGTCTGTATGTACGTGAAATTTGGCAAAGTTTGGACGCATTAAGTAAAATAAATTTAGAAATTATTTTGTTTTTGTGAAAAATGGGGTCGAAATCTGAAAGTGCGGCAAGTAGGGCAAGTGGGGTATCATATGAAAGGACTTATTTGCACATTACAAAACAATTTTTATTTTATTTTATTAATTAGTTTTTATCTTATGGTCAAAAATATACGAAAAATTACCGATCCGAATATTTATGATTTTTGAGTAAAAAAATTAAAATCATATTTTTTTTCAGAATGAAATTAAAATCTTTTGAGAACGGAACCGACCGATGCGCGAGTCCGACTCGCACTTGACCGGATCTTATGATAAGATGAGATATAAGTACGGTAAGTTAGGATTTTATAGGATTAGTTGTTCTATAAATAAGTTTATGAAAGATTCTGTCAAATAAATATTTAAATACATATACATTACTCTTACGTCTATAGTCCCCGAGGCGGTAGACAGAGGGACCGCCAATATTTAAATAAACTTGTATTAACTTACTATTGAGGTAGTTTTGTTTATTAATGTCTCAATATGATACTGGGCCGGGAATAATCCCAGCGGCACTTCGACCCTTGAGGATCTTTTGTGATTACCCTATTTTACACACGGGTCATCTTAGTGTGCAGGTTTCCTCACGATGTTTTCCTTCACCGTTAGACCAGTCGGTAAATGTACGTAAGTCTTCGAAAAATACGAAAAACTCATTGGTACATGGCACTGTACGGTTTCAAACCCGGACCACCCGCATGGGAGTCCGGTGTCCTAGCCACTGTGCCACCGACGCTCAACTTACCGTACTTAATTAGTCCCTACTTGGGAACTAATTGACCTATAGGAGGACTCAGTAGATTTCAGATAGCCGTAATTCCTTTCAATTAAAGATCAAACTTTCTTGACCTGGATTCCGCCGTCGATAGTCGATCAGCGAATGTCTATGTTCGATTAATGAGATTTAGTATAAGTTTCCATTTCCCGGAAACTGGCAACACTGGTGTTGGCGCACGAGGTGCAGAAACAAGTCTAAGAACGTTCAAGATCTCATGAATAAGTGAATCACTCAGTTCGTTAACTCTGATGAAGGCAGTTGGATTTTATTGTGATTTGTAATTAAAGTTTGGGCCAAAAGTTCTGGAGTCTTTGTTACCAAAATTCGTCGAAGCACAAGTACTGAATATAATGGATATGATTGAACGCTGTGGTTATTATTTGCAAATTATTGCCTTTGGAGGGGAACCGAATTTTAACTTTTATTTCCATATACGAGTATTTTATTTTATCTTTTTCAATTCTACAAATATCATGTCTATAGTTCAGGGGTTCCCAAACTTATTTTGTCTACCGCCCACTTTGAGAATAAATTATTTTTTAGCGCCCCCATTTTTTCCCCTACTTAAAAACGACTATAACTTCAAATTAAATTAATTAATTATTGTGAGCTATATTAGCGGAGATTAAACATTAATTCTAAACGAGACTTTTACTATAATTCGCAAGAGTTAACTTGAAACCTGAGCGCAGTCGGTAATACACAACGGCGCTCAGGTCTCAAGTTAACTCTTACGGGCTACACCTGCCAATGAGAATGATTATTGAAACGCAACTTTATAGTATTCAGAGTATCTTTTATTCAAAATAAAACAAACATAATCGATTCTGAGCCGACCGAGTTTGAGCAATCTCTTAACTAATATTAGTTGATGTTCACAAGTTGTAGTTGAGAGTCGAGAGCTCATGCAGTCGGTGTCTAAGAGGCCTCTTAGCTAAATGAAATTACAAATCACCCCCCAAGCCTCTACACAACGCCCCCATTTTTTTTCTGGGTCTCTTACCGCCGGGCGCTGCGGGCCTACCCTTTAGGCCCGCAGCGCCCACAAGGGGGCGTTATCGCCCACTTTGGGAAAGGCTGCTATAGTTTATCAATTTGTTAGTGCAAAGATTATAGATGTGTTAGTTTTATTTGTATTTCTATCTTAGCAACTAGGAAGGTATTATTTTAGATACTAACTCTTGTTTTTTCGGCACAAACTTGACTATGATTCTCAGTATATTAACTCCCCTCTCTGTTCTCTATCCCTTTTCAGTTTTCTATCTCTATATTTTTTATTTCCTTTATACAGTTTACTCACTCTCTTCTTCTTTTTCAAGCTTTTTGTACCTACTATTATGTTCTTCACATTGTCTTATTATTAAGTTTTGTGCAATAAATAGTTGTAAGTATATTCTATTCTATCTCGATCTCGCCTGATGGTAAGCGACGATGAGGTCGACGATGGAGCATGCGTGTGCAGTATATGCCTATTCACTCTAGCCTTGAAGATCTCAAGGTTGTAAGTAGGTTTCGGGAAATACAGACGCCGGCAGGCTGTTCCATTCCTTAGCCGTTCGCATAATGAACGAAGAAGCAAATCGCTTCGTACTAGCAGATGGGATATCAACAACATAAGGATGGAACCCCTCCCCGCGCCTGGTAGTCCGGAGGCGGAATGGAGATGCTGGAATTAGGTCGTGCAATTCCGATGTGTATTCATTCTAAGCCAGATGATGTCAACTGACCACCTCGCTGCTGGTCACCCCAGGCTCCTGTGGCCTGTGTGCTACTCTGTGTGCTATTTATCAATCCTATAAAGTCTAGTCTTTAAACCTTAATATTAATAATCTATGATCAATTCTATAACGAGCAATATGGCGCTACATTTTGATATAAATCCTCTCTGGTTGCAGCTTGCGCTGTGAAATTATTGTTATGGTGTCCTTTGGTCTCCGTTTCGCTTTCGACGTTCGCGCTGTTTACAACTGTTGCTCGACTATTTGTTGCACCAGATAATGTGGCTGTAGGAATATAAACTATCAACTTAGTGACAAACCCAGCTCGCCTACCTAACCTACTGCTTACCGAAACCCTTACCCATAAAATGTAACGATTTTGTTTTAGGTAAAGTAAAGTAAAATGCACTTTATTGCACAAATATAAAACAACAAACATGAGATAGAAAAGGAAATAGTGAAGTACAATTTAGGCGGTCTTATCGCTAAGAGTGATCTCTTCCAGGCAACCTTCGGGCAGAGGAAAAAAGAGGTATAAACTTACCTACCCTGTACGCAGCTCTCTTATACTCAATATTTTTTTAAATGGTCACACATTCTTAAAATAGATTAAGTCCTTCTTAATTACATTTTGGTCTGCGATTAAGTAATGCAGAAAAACGAAATATTAGATTCCTCTGGAAAGTTCTCAGGAAAAATTTTAAGACTGCGACGACGTCCTGTCGATTGATGGGGTCCAACTCTCCATGGTGGTTATTTTGTTTACATGTTAACTAATACATATAATAGGTTTTCTGTAGTCCAACGTAGTAAGTATTTTATTAAGCCTAGAAACATCGATGGCAAAAACCGCCCTACATTGTCCATCAGCCCCATAGATCATTCACACAAGAATTTCAATTAACCAAGAGATAATCTTGCAAATTAGAAAGAAGCAGAGATCATCGATCTATCGATCCAGTTGTGTATCGATCTCAAATTGGCGCAATGCAGTGCGCATGCGCGTGTGGCGTGGAGAAACGGCCGCGCAAGGAGAACCGCCTGCACTTGCTTTACGGTAGGGTGGCCATTCAATTTGAAAACACAACATTGCATTATGCATACATGATTAAACTTAAAAAGACTTGATATTAAAAAACAACACAACGTTAAAAGGACACATCAGCATGTGCTGCGGTCCGACCGGTACGGCGGAACCACAGCGCAGGTTTTCAGCTGTGCCAGGGCGAAGGCATCGCGGGCGAAACAGCAGGTCAGGGACGAAAACCAAAATATGACAACCGTGTTTTTGGTCGTAGGTTAATATAGGCCCACAATATGTTGATACACAATTCAGGGAGTACTCCCATTAGGTCATGCGCTCACTAGGTCATGCGTGAATTTTTTCACACTATGTCATGCATGACCTAGTGAAATTAAATATTTTCTCACTATGTCATGCAGGACGATCCCGGCTCTCTGGCAGATGGCTCGAGTCTCTTCATAGTCCCGGTGACGATGACCTAATGTGAGCAGGTAGCCTCAGCTTGTCGTACGAGGCGACTAAAAGTGGTTATCGTGGTCGTGGGCAAAGTGGGCCGTCCATTGGATGGCGAGCCTGGAGAAGGCATCAGCGTGCCATGATATAGTGAGAAATTTGTGTTAAAATAATTAATCTCACCTAGACATGCACGACACAGTTAGAAAATATTAATCTCACTAGGTCATCCAAGGATCATGCATGACGTAGTGTGAAAAAATTCACGCATGACCTAGTGAGCGCATGACTCCCAATTCAGCAACAGAAGAATTCCAAGCCAAGGGACCACGGATGCAAAATGATCGACCCTCCCAAGAACTGATAACCCACAACTGTGGTGCCGTCAACCAAAAACCCTTTATTCTTGCATGGGCTGATGGCTCGGAGTATATTGCCATCGTGGATGCCACAAAAGCGCGGGAGAAACTCTCCCCATGCCATAGATTATAAAAGTACCAGTGGCACCCTCTTGACAACCCTGGTTTACAAGACTGCATTTTTGCAATAATAACAGCTTGAGCAGTATTCATCGTCACCCGACTCATATGCAGCTCGACAGGTTTAGTAGGTCGAGTGCACATGTCTCGCTAACACAACCTACCCATATGTGTGTCTGTCTGTCCTGGCCTGTCCGCAGTCGGCGTGCATGTCGTCACCGGGTAATGGGGCTCGTTATTCACTTATTTGACGTCTAGCAACACTTTCAATGCCATTAAGGGACGTGTATGGAGCAGACAAGTCTGGTAATGGTTGTGTATTAAATACTAATGTTTTTATTTACCGATTGCTGGGTGTAAATGAGAAAATTGGAAGTCACATAATCATGAAGTGCCTTGGAAATGAAAGTGTTTGCCGGCTGCCGCGACAACGATCTTCTTTCCTCCAAGCTATAAACATACCTACCTAGTTTAAGGTAAACATCTATTATTGCGATCAACAACAGCGTTTCATAGATACCTTGGATACAATAGCAAATAGGCGAATATCAATGAAATCTTATTAGAAATAAAAGCTATTATGGCGGAAAATTTCGAAAATCTCAATAAACTAGAGTACAAAAGGACTAGGTCCTTTACTAACGCAAAGCAACAAATCAGCGCCGCAGTGCTAAATCCGCTACGGCAACAGGCTGAAGCAGTCCGCTTTTTCCGGTGCCCGGTGCTGCACACCACCTTCATCAAACTTAATTACCTTTGTTTATTTATTTTTATCTTATATTTGTTTAAAATTATGGTCATTTTTATCTTCTGTACTAATTGTTTGTATGTGCGCTCTTCTTAAATAATAAATTCTTTCTTTCAACAAGTAAAATATTTCTTAAATCAGTTTACAATAAATAATGGGAGATACTTTACTACTTAAATTAATAGTAAAATACCAATTTGTTAAAGAAAAAACTATGGAAGCTCTGAAAATGAATACAGACATATAAAATTAAACTTACTCAAGTTTTAAGAGAGTACAGTCCACCACAGGTCAACCTACTCAAAAAGTCAAAAATTATGAAACTGAAATATACCATATTACGTTGAGTTTTAATCGATGTTTGACAGATGGTATACTTTAGCTAGTGATCGGCTGTACTTGGAAAATGTTTATAGAGAGAAGCATAATAAAAACCAATGTCAAAGCGTAGGATATAGCCATGGATGATCTACCGAAGTATGAACAGAAATAACCAACAAACTAACTCATCTCAGTCTAAAACGGGTTCCACAAGGTAGCCTTTGGCACACTGGCCCATTCATGCCCTAAGTGATAAATACAATGCCAAACAAATCTCACGCACGTGTCTAAACTCAAATCGTGTCCCTTAAAAGATGGCTTACCTACAAGTATGATGTTGATTTGAACCTGTTTCTAAGTAGCAAACGGGGTTATGTTATTGTGTTCATGGCGTTCATGGCGTATTCGTCCTATTTTATTGTTTAAAAACGGTTTACAACGGTTTAAAAACTTCCGTGTTAAGTGATCATTATATAAAACAATGAAATGGGAGTGAAATACTACAGATAGTGTGGATCCAGCAACCTAACCTCCAATTGCATCTGGAATGCAAAACATTAGGCATTCCTAGTGCACACGACTCTCCCTTAATCTCGACGTTGGTAAACTGTTTTTTTTCAAAACAGACGCCAAAACGTTCGAGTTATTTTCAAGATTCCAACACGGTCATTGGACAAATTGCAGCGTAAACTAGCAAGGGCCATTCATTAAAGAAAGAAAAAAGAAGAAGCAAGGAGCCTACTAAGAATCCTTCTATGAGTAGATCTGGTTAGTTGATTCTTGAAGGCAGGATGCCAGCAAAGACTGATTTAATTAAAAGATGCAACATGAGATCGCAAGTGATTTTGCATACTGACTTCCGAACTTCATTTTGAAGATGACACCTGGTGATGTCAAAAAATCTTATAAAGAAATATTGTGATATAAATATAAATAAAAATAATAGGGAAGAACCGGGAACAGCGAGTCAAAGCTTCGGTAGTCTGTTTCGCACTGATTTACACACCTTATCCACACCTACCCTCCACCACGGGTATACGCAGATACCCTCATCTAAATACCTAACAGTATTGATTGACGCAGATACAATTTTAAATAAACCCATTAAGTGAATGCTGCATTCACACAGCTTCGAGCTGACCTCTCGTTTTCCACATAACATTCGTAACAGTCTCATTAACTGGCCAAACGATTTATCTTGAACTAAAATATTTGCCAAAACGTCTCACAACAATGACATAACGCCAGTACGACCAGCATTACCATGATTTATGACCATTTAAGCGCGAGCACGCGCAAAACTAATACAACCTATTATTGCGATCTCTACAAAGTTATATTTGCCATCCTCAAAACTACACATCTAAATAATCAAGGTTTATATAAAAGGGACAAGCGTTTCCTGCAACGGAAACGTTAAAGTTGTATGGGTTGTGTAAAATCGCCGCGGGGGTGTGACCTGTACCTTAGAACCTTTTGAATTTTCTAGGGACACGAAAGTTGAGACTTAGCATTTAAAATGAAATACTTAAACTCATTTTAGTGTAAAATTAGGTTAATCGGATTCTTTAGAAGTGATTCTCAATTTAGACTTCTTTTGGTTGGAAAGCTTCCTGTTTGATTTGGAATTCTTTTCTGCTTTTGATTAGGTAATTTAAAAACGCTTTGATCATGAGTGTCCTTTTCAAGTCTTCTGATCTCTTTATCTATAACAATGATTATTAGTAATACCTACCTATGTAGTATACTTGGTCATAGGATGTTCCTTTTGTTTCTATTTAAGTCCAAACTTTTGAAGGAAATTGATGTCGGTACACATGTGACCATAATTGTGAAGACTTAAAAATAAAATGGTATCCATAATTATACATATTAATCAATCAACCATGACTTTCTAAATTGATGATACAGGATTGTCGGAGACACTAAAATGATTATCATCTCAGACCGCCCATGGCATAAGGAAACAAACCTCTTAATCATAGGACATTTTTCACCACTCCGACTGTATTATTACTGCACATAACGATATAGCAAATGAGGGGTTACCTGGGACCAAATTCATAAAGGTTGTAACATTACTTGACCAGAATACACAAGACACTGTATACCTTAATATAAAGGTAAGAGATATTATAATAGAACGTAAATGTTGATGAATAGTATATTTTGAGGTAGCCTGTACAATTTATAATGAAATTAGCAAATTGCGTGAGAGTCGTTTTGTTTTAGACTATAAGCAAGATGTTATAGCGTTTGATTATGTCAGATGTCGTAAGGTGGATTAAATTAGTTTCTAGGTTACAAGTGAACTCAATATGAGCTATCCACGCACCTACTTTATAATCTTTACTTTATTATTTTTATTTTTCAAATAGGTATAAGTTTTTTAGTCATTACATTCAATAGTATTTTTTCCCAACTCAATTTTGTACAACAACCAATTTCCCAGTTCCTAACCATGCTGTGTTTACACGTTAAGGGTTACGACCTAGCTCATAACTTTATATTGATTTTTCTGTAATTTCTATGGTTGTAATCTGTTGTGTTTACCTAATAAATAAATTAAAATTAAATTGAGAATTAGGCATTATTGAATTATTGTGGGAAGAAAGACCCGGCAACCCAGAAAGTGTAGTAACTTATGTGATTAGACTTAAATAAATAATAAAAACGAAACCGGTCGTAATTAATAAAATACAGTAAAAACCTGTGAAACAGTATATTATTTAAGTGTACTACAAGTTTCACCAAGTACCAACAACCGCAAGTATTAAGCATAATAACTTATGTCTTTTTATACGCATAATTTTCATGGACCTTTTTACGAACTGTTCTTATGAACTTCTGCTATTTCGACCAATGTGCCACTTTCCTAACCTGGATCCAATGCATGATTCCTAAGTATTTTGTGATGATTGATGGTGGCTCGCTTCATTCGATATGCTAATAATTAAATTAATCTTTGCTCATTCCTATCCGAACTCTTGTTACACCGTTTTGATTTCTTAAGCAAACTATGCATTTCTAACTTTAGTTGTCTATGTCCGGATTTATCCAGAGTTTTAGAATGTCCAATCCAGTGAGAATATATTTTAATCTCAACTTATTCTTTAACGACAATATAAAAAGAAACCTTATGATTTTAGCCGACTTCAAAATAGAAGGAGGTGATCAATTCGACTGTATTTTTTATTTCTTTATTTTAATGTATGTTACCGCATATCTTCGGCATTTGTGAACCGATTTTGATGATTCTTTTTTTAGTCACAAGTGTATACCTGCAGGCTCCCATAAAAATTTGGGCAAGATCTGATGATGCACTTGAGATGGACAGCGGAAGTCCTCAGCGGGACAGCAAGTCACTTGTAATTAGACAATTGTGAATCATTTATTGTGATTTTGTAATAAATAATTAAAAAATAAAGAATAAAAAAAAACCTTTCTGAAGGCCCAACGAGGGGCGTGAAGCGAAGCCGTCCTACCCCTCCACCGACACCAGACCCTCATCATTACCATTAAAAATTGTGAAATTAAACAATTCTGGCAATGCAACGCGTTGCACGTGTTTGGCCCCGACTCTAAATAATTATAGGTACAATTTCTAACTTTTTAGTTATTTGAAGGCAGTTTTTATTTCATTTTTTATTTATTTTTTATTTATCTACTTTAGAGCAAGTGAATATATTCGTTTCAATTATTATTTCTTTCTTCGCATCGTTGTAGATTGCCTGAACTTTTACTATAGTTGATATTTTTGGCTGCAAATTTTCACCTTTCGCTACGCTCCTAAGAATAAGAATTCTGCCTAGCGATGTTCCAGATTGGCCAGGGTTCGCTTTCCTAGATATTAGCACCTCTATTGTAAGTCTATTAGCACTGATGTCGGACCTCACAATGCAGACCTCATAATATTTGGATAGAGCGCGGGATTTGCCCTCTCAATGACCAGGTCGAGGAGTCTGTTTCCGATGTAATCCCGCGATTTTCGCGTAATATGTCCGTACCTTATCGGCTTCTACCTTTCGCTTCGCTCCTTTGTACCTAAATGAATTGCTTTTGCAGCAAAACTTTGAACTTTGAAACTGAACAGGGTTACGTTTCTATGTAATAGAAAGTCAGCTCAGTTATAAAATTAATGAATTAATGATCAATTGATAGTGAGGCAATGTGGCGGAAGAAACACCGCTCATTGGCGAACGATTAAGGGAAGTGACGTATTGCAACACGAATTTGTATGGAGTTGTATTGGTTTTGACGAGTGATTGATTGATTTTCGAACGTGTTGTAAGTGTTTGGATTTGGTCATGTTTGTTTGCGTGATTCGGATTAAGGGATCGTGCAATTAACTTGGATTATTTTATATTACTTAGGTATTACATCATATTCAATCAACTGAATCATAAAAGTACTTACGTCAGAAATATTATATGAATCATTTTACGTTGGTATTTCCACGCCATCTGCAAAACGTAGAGTAATAATGACCTTTTACAAATTGCTGATCGAAATTTTTCTCATCTTTATGAACACAGCGCATGCTGAGCATGTCTTTTTGACATTATGTTTTTTTTTCATGTTGTCTTTTAAGTCTAATCCTGTATAATGCAATGTTGAATAAATGTGTTTTCTTTCTTTCTTTCTAACACAGCTCAGAGTTGTATATAAGTAAATCTTTTTCAGCAGCTTCCGCTGTATATTCAAAGTTGGTAAAATCAAGATTTATCGCAGGTGTTGGATGTAAGACAGAAAGCTCGCAAACTTCTTTCCTTCAAGACCGTACGTATTTCTTTTTCCACCTAGACTTGTCCCAAACGTTCACCAGGATCTACTGAACACCAATTTCATTGCATATCAAAATAGAAATGTCGATGTCGTGCATGTCACTCGGTAAATTAAACTTGGCTAAACGCAACGTCACTCTGTCTTACACAATCGTGTGTAACAGTTTCATTTAGAGAGCACTTCAGAATCGACGCCACTGTAGACACTAGATATAAAAAAAGACAAATTACTTACTGTATCAATAAATACAGAAAAGTGGTGCCCTTTTCGCGCCTATGACACTTCTCTACGACTATTCATGAACAGGAATTAGAGATGGAATGGAAACGTGCTCTCCACTGAATTGTTCAAGGAAATAAATCTGTCGCGGGTCAATATATTTATGAAAATATTATGTATGTACGCAAAAACTTACAGTTGTTTCCGAAAAATAAAAATAACTTGCAGTCCCACGCTTTAGACTTAGTAAAGTAAACACATCATTTATGGGTCACTGTGTACGATTTTATAATAAGATACCTGATACTTAAATATGATTTTTAATATGTCAGAGAAAAAAATTAAGACCCATATAAGACGGATATTATAAAATAAATGACTACTTAAATGATAAAGAGACTTGGTCCTAAATTCAGCTCCAGCTCTGCACATTGTGTACATATATGATTGTATTCATAATTATTGTAAGATATATTTATTTCAAAAGATGTGCTGCCGAAAGTTTCTTGCGCCGCTTCTTTCCTTTCAGCTACAGCACCTTACGAAGCGGTGGTAGAGTAAAAAAGAATGACGTTGTAAAAATGTACTATAAGGTACTTACTTACAATAAAAAACATTTTGATTTTGGAATTTGATTCTGATATACAGCAAGGTTTTGCTAGTTGGTGTGTCACCCTCTTGAGAACTTAGGACTCGTAAGAAAATTGCCCTATTCTATCAATAATCTCCACCGTGATTCGTGAGTCAGATGGGACCCGCAGAACGGCGGCGCCGCCATCACCCCAGATAAAAGCTTATTTCCATAACAACAATGAGTTCTAGTTTTCCCCTATGACCCATCGGTTAATCTTGACTCATAATAAGCCTCCGGAAAACTTTTGTTTAGGGGAATCTTACCCGGTGTATCTTTTTAAACATAGACTGTTCTTTTTTAATGCTCTAGGTATGTATCGAATTTGAGCTGTGGTTTCTTGTAAGTGTAGAAAAATGAAATAAATCTGTACTTATTCACAAAATATTACGTAATTTGGAATTTCTAAAAGTGTTTCGTGTATATGGAGTTTCTAAAAGTCTTTTTGATACGAAAGCTCCTAAGAATTTCTGCTATCCTGGTACTAACACTAGTGTTCAGCTCAAATTTTTAAACCTGCTGCTGTCTCACTTTGTATCTCCAAAGGTGGTGGACTCTATGCAGGGTCAGCTTGGGGTGGTACCGCCCTTTTACCTGTTTCTGTTTGAAGGAAAAAATAGCCGCGTAACTACCGTCACAGAGGAGCTCCATCCAAGTCTTCAGCTCCGCCTCAGCATGTTAGTAGCGCATCAACCCTCTAATAACATTACGTGAGGACAATGGGCGACGGTGACCACTTACTGTCAGGTGGTCCGTTTGTTCATATGCTTTCCTTGTACAATAAAAATAAAAACTCCGGGACAAAAGTCGATCTAGGCTAGAGGTTCCCAAACTTTTTCAGTTCGCGGCGCACTTACAGGTTTGGTATTTTGTCCCGGCGCCCTAGTCAAAATATATGTGTATAATGATATGATAACAACTTTAGTTAAACCTTAGGGACCTTACGCGTTTTACACACAAACCGCGCGCGGCGCCCGCGTGCGGTTTGTGTGTAAAGTCTATCCGTTTGCTTAGTGATCGCGCGCCGACTCATTGCGTACCGACGAGCGTCAAAAAGGTTGCCTTTTATTAAATTTAGTTTAGATACAGTTTTATTTGTTTATCGTCAGTCACATGGCTGACTGGTTGCTATACGACAATTACGTTTGGGTGGAAGATTACTAAGCTAGCGGATAGACTTTAAGCGCCGATACAAATCGAAGGAACACTACAGACTGCGTCGCCGCAACGGCGGCAGTGCCGCGCCATCGTCAGCGTATGTTATGTGTAAAGGCCCTTACAAGACTATATTAAAATCGACAGAAAAATATGAAATACAGTAACAAAAAAATGTTCTTGATCATTCACATAATTGAACTGTCGACTTGCTTATTTAATTAATATTAATATTTTCATTTTATACCATAAGTAATTTTAGCTTCCAGAGAAGAGAAAACAGGAGTGCCTCGCGGCGCCTCTGTTGACTCTCCACGGCGCCCCGGGGCGCCGCGGCGCACATTTCGGGAACCCCTGATCTAGGCTATGCATTTAAGAGGATGTTTAGGCTAAGTACAGGTAATTACTCGTGTCGATTTCTCAACAAGCTAATGTCACATACATTTGGTCACAGACTAACAAGCCTAATATACATGGATGACTTATTAGCAGTATTAGCCCGCGTGCATTATGGCGTATTGACAGATCGACTGTACAGTCGGTTACGACAGTTACCTTTCGCCAGATCTCAGAGTTCTTTGTTGTTTTGACCGGGTCACACGACCGCTTAAGTTAACAAGCCGGAAATGTGTAGACTAATTGCAGATTTATTTGTGACTTGCGTTGGAGCGTGGGTTTGTTCATGGAAATGTGTACCCACTGAGATAGGCGAAGACATCTGAGCGACATAGGTAACAATAAAAATAGTTTTTAATAGGATGAATATAAATAAAAAATTTAAATTAAATCAATTTATTCCTCGGAACAACACGGTACTTAAGATTACCTGCCGCATGGGAGTCCGATGTCCTAGCCACGACACCACCGACGCTCAACCAGAGAACTCATCATCTGACATCAAATATACTCCAAAATCTTTGAACCCGACCCAATTTTTATTACTTACTATCTATGTACTTAGTGACCCTTACTTATTATGTTCTGTGACCCGGTATAGACATGGCTAAGAATACTATCTATAAAATTATCTGTTTATCACTATTGATAAGATAATGGATCTACGTATTGAAGTGTATTTTGCTATGTATTTTAGTATCTGTGATTAGTCTCTAATTAAATCCATAATAGAAGGGATAATTGAAGGAAAGCGACAGAGAGGTCGTTCCAGGATTGGATATATGGAACAATTAAGGGTTTGGAGCGGTAGTTCGTCGTACCAGGAGTTTAAGGAGAAGGCGGGGGACAGAATCGGATGGAGACTGCTACAGTGACACCGGACTCCCATTCTCCCAGGTCCGGATTCGAAACCATGCAGTGCCATGTACCAATGAGTTTTTCGTATTTATGGAAGACTTACGTACATTTACCGACTGCTCAACGGTGAAGGATAACTTCGTGAGGAAACCTGCACACTGGGATGACCAGTGTGTTAATGGAGTAGGCACAAAGGTCGAAGTGCCGCTGGGTTATTAACGGCCGGCTATCATAAGATAAGATAAGACAGAGGCCTATTGCTAGAGAGCAATCTTCTTCTTTTAAGCTGAAGACAACCTCGCGGCTGTCTTCAGCCTAAAATCCTCGCAAAAACTGATGAAATGAAGTTTTGTGATAGTCACAGACAAACTTTATGATAACTAATTCATACAGATGTGAGTGGATACACAGTAGTGAATATTAATAACATGAGTGCGATTTACAAATGTTTGACATAATTTGCCAATGCTACTTGACTTCAATACAAATATTTATTTATTCAAGTAGCACTTCTTAAATGCCATTTGTATCGAAATATACAGATTACAGCATGACTTGTTAGTAATACTGTTATCTTCAACATGGGTGTGGGAAACGACTGAATAGTTACAGTACAGTTCGACAGATTGGATATGAGAATAAATCTCTCTCTTCTCTATTTGTCTGAACTCTTTTCATAACTCTCATTTTAAGAGTTTTTATGAATTCGAGTGGAGAAAAGCTGGAACTTGCATTACTTACAATCTGCACTTTACAATTTATTTTTCTAAGTTTGTTATAATAATGAAATAATAGAACGGTGTAATACTTATATTCTAGTTCTTCCATGTGTATTTTTCCATCGTCCATAGAAATGTCACCTCACTATAAATAAAATTAGAGAGTTTTTGAGACGCTAACCTTGAAGTCTTAGTTGGAGTGCCTCATGTTCCGGCGATTACGTGGGTTATCTTCCTTACCTTTCAAACTGAAACCCAGCAATGCAAACATTGCTGTTTTACCGCAGAAATTGTTAGAAAGTTTGTATGTTATACCAGGCTGATATTACACAGACTTAATTATATATTCTACTATGTTTATACTACCTTCAAGTTTCCCCTTTCTCGTCATTTTCAGTTCAAAATAAGATCCGGTCGACGTACGATTTTAATCAATAAGCAGAAATACTCAGACTCAGTGGAGAAATGCGCTAAACGCCTTATAGGTGACGAATCGCTGGTGGAAGCTAGACTGCAAAGTCTGGAACAGCGGCGCAAGGTCGCCTGTCTATCGGTATTTTATAGGATAAATTTCGGAGAGTGCGCATCGGAATTGCACGACCTAATTCCAGCATCTCCATTCCGCCTTCGGACTACCAGGCGCGGGGAGGTGTTCCATCCTTATGTTGTTGATATCCCATCTATTCGTACGAAGCGATTTGCTTCTTCGTTCATTATGCGAACGGCTAAGGAATGGGACAGCCTGCCGGCGTCTGTATTTCCCGAATCCTACAACCTTGGGATCTTCAAGGCCAGAGTGAATAGGCATTTACTGGACCCGCATGCTCCATCGTCGACCTCATCGTCGCTTACCATCAGGCGAAATGGAGGTCAAATACGGGTTTAGTAGTCAATAAAATAAAATAATATTTTTTTTCATTAATCCTAAGTAACTATAATCTATTCAGACACGGGTACCATGCCACCTGTTCGCTGTCAAAGGCAATAGACAATTTAACAAACCATAATAATTTACAACTTGTCCTCACGTAATAAAAACAGCAGCGAAATCACTGCGAATTATGACCCGGAACCGATGTCATAAATCTGCAATAATTTTAAGACTGGATAATCCTGTCCCTTATTGGTTTATCCGGTGACAAAGTAGCGTCGTGTCACAATCTAGCGAAGATACAGTGAGCCGACGACTTCACAGTAGAGTCCGACAAATGGATCTCGCCGCCTGCGATGTAAAACTTACGCGTATGGCAACAAAAAAAATAAACTGTCATTTTGTGTCATTAAGGGCCACTTGCGCAAAAGTGGGGGTTAAATGTTATTAGCTAACCCGATTAGTTAACTCGCGAATTGTCTATGGATTCATATAAAAAAATTCAGAGCTTGCGTTGGTGCAAGACGTTTTTGTGATTTAACCCGTGTAAGCACTAACTCTCAGGTTTCTCGTGCAAGTCGGCCTTAGTGTTGCTTACTGTCGATTTTTAACACCATTAACCAAAGCAGGCGGCGAATTCAGCTTGACGGATTCTAACGTCACACATATTATAAAAACTTCTACCTATAGATAGAAGTGGAAACCTAAGTATTTAAGTTTGATATTATAGCTTGTGATATTGCTGTTCCCATAGGACATTGTGTAGGTATGCCGCTGAGAACAGACACAGAATCGACATTACCATTCAATGATACACGGTCCCTTTTTTTTGGTAACGGGGGGAAAATTTTCGAAAGATACCCAGCCTCCTGAGGGAGAGACTGGGTTATGTGAGATTTTTACTCACTAAAACCCTCTCGATGGCCGGCCTCGTGCTTATCGGGGGGCTCCGGGATCTCCAGTGGAACGCACCGGTGCCCTCCTAGCATTTGCCTTGGGCTCCTCCTGGGAGGTGTACATTCCACCTCCCGGTTCCTCCCGTCACAGCAGCGTTCGGCCATAGCACGTCGCTGCCTTCCCCAGGGTCGCCCGCCAATGAACGGCCAAAGCTCTCAATGATATACGGTCCCTAAATTAAGCTAAAACTTAAAGAGAAAAAAAGAGAGTGTTCTTTCTTCAGAGTATGGTATTTAATTGTACCTTTCTTTAAGTTGCTGTATTTTTATACTTCAACTACCTCAGAGGGAGGGAGATAGAATTATTCTTTACATTATTTTATTTTAGAAGTACTTATAGAAAAACAAACACGCTAGCACGATTTAGTGTGGAGCTCAATTCAGTATTCTCAGTATTGATTAGTTCGTTGAACGACTGCAACGACTACGCTACGACGAAATGGACGATTATTTAGACCGTGGCCATGTATACCGTAATTGCGCATGGGCAGAGTGTGTAGAAAGCATTTTCTAATAATGACAACTCTGTTATACTCAGTTATTATGATTTACATATGCGCATGATTGATACCTCGCGATGTCGTTAAGGGGAATATACATTGAATTCGTGGCTAATTAAATGTGACAAATAAGTAATCAACCCCAAACCAAGAATATAATCACTATTAATTAGGAAGAAAATACACTTACGTCCGCGTTTCATAATTCATTTCATCATCATCAGCCTATTAATGTCCCCACTGTTGGAGCACAGGCCTTCCCTTGCACAAGGGAGTACGGACCATGATCCACCGAGCGGGCCCAGTGCTGATTGGTGGATTTCACACGCCTTCGGAAACTTTTAATTGCGTCAGATATGCAGGTTTCCTCACGATGTTTTCCTTCGCCGTTAGAGCAGTCGGTAAGTGTACGTAAGTCTTCGAATAAAACCGACTAGGAGTATAATAAATTTTGTCGTCAAATGTCTTTGCTTCGGCGTGGATATGTTTCGGCAGTGTTTATAGAAGAGCCAGTATTTATTAAGCCCGTGTGCTCCATCTTCGGCCTCATCGTCACTTACCACCAGGTGAGATTGAGGTGAATACTGTAATAAGAACAAATTATAACTCTTCTTGGGGTAGCCTACCCGAAACCAGAGGACTATAGGCTCCTTCCTGTAAGCTGTACAGCGTCCTTGATGCAAAGCATCTTTAAGGAACAGGAAAGAGACTAAGGTAAGGGGTGAGCACAAAAGATCCCTGTGGGTCAAAGTGTCCCTGGCCCCCTGTCATAAGATAAGATAACCTGCATGATTACTTTCGGACCATGCTTGCAACTAGGCTACGAGCTCCTCGGAGGAGAATAATTCAATAATCAATCAGATAAATTTTCGTATCGTAGTAAGAGCTTCTCCTTAAAAAATCGTAACAATCAATGCTCGATTTTAATGACACTGCCTTAGTTAATGTTATTTATTATAATAATTAAATTACATTACGAAAGAGTCTGTAATCTGCGTATGTATTGGGCCTGGTATAATCTCAACAGGCAGGTTCAGTAATGTAAACGCTTTCACAGTAATTTGCCAATCGACTCCCTTGCCGAAAGATGCCGAAAGTGAAACTGGCTTTGTCAAAGCCACTAAGGTGCCATCCATAAAGTACGTCACACGTTAAGGGGGAGGGAGGGGGTCAACAAAGTGTGACATCGTGTGACAAGAGGGCGACGAGTCATAAGCTTCGTGGCGTCACATGCGTAAATCTAAAAGAAGTCATAAATAATATAAAGGAATGGGTTCAAAGTTCATGGACACAAGATGATTAAATTTTGTATCATTAATTTGATTTGATGCTTTGTAAATTTTCTAAAATGTTTGATTCATTGTTGATTTTATAAAAAAAAGATTTTAAATAGAAATATGTAAATAATTTAGGAAGTGCTGTTTTTATGTAATAATTTCTAAATTTGAAATTGCAAAATATGTGACGTCACACCAGGGGTGAGTAGGTGGACCACCTGTTGACTCCAAAAATCATGAAATTCGTGTGACGTAGTTTATTGATGGCCCCTAATCTATGGTCATTGGGTTAAGCAAAAAGCGTTAATCACGTCGCCTACGAGTTAGCGAAACTTTTTTTTTCTATGACGATATCCCATAGTTGTAAGTTTACGATGATATGTCAGGTTTGCCCTGTTGTCTCGAGCGTGGGATATGAGCTACGGTAACTCCTGCCTCTCGTACGAGGCGACTAAATGGAGTGTTCAGGGTCGCGGGTGATGTGATTCGACCTTGCATTGTAGGTGGGCGACCCTGGGGGAGGCAGCAGCGTTGACTGTGAAGACTCGGGCAATCTTTGTAAAAACATTACCAATATTCTTCATTAATCACTCCAACTAGGCTATACCTGTGCTAGCAGTTCACTACAACAATGGTCCCAAGGTGGATTCTATCCGGAGCAGACGGCCCTAAACTTTGAATCATTGTCGCTCAATTCCTGAATTGAATTATTGTCCTATCTATAGTTTAGTGGCTAGGACGCCGGGCTCCCATGCGGGAGGTCCGGGTTCGAAACCATCCAATGCTGATTGCCATGTACCAATTAGTATTTCGGATTTTTTCGAAGACTAGACGAAGGAAACCTGCATTACTGAAGAAAATAAAAGTGTCCGAAGGTATGTGAAATGCACCAATCAGCATTGGGCCCGCTCGGTGGATCATGGCCCATACCCCCCTTGTGCAAGGGGAGGCCTGTGCCCAACAGTGGGGACATATTAATAGGTTGCTGAGCGTCGGTGGCACACTTACGTACATTTACCGACTGCTCTGACGGTGAAGGAAAACATCGTGAGGAAACCTGCACACTGAGATGACCAGTGTGTAAAATGGGGTAGGCACAAAGATCCTTAAGGGTCGAAGTGCCGCTGGGGTTATTCCCGGCACCCTATCATTAGATAAGAAGATAATAAACTGCTGATAACTATGGTTTAGTGGATTACCCTACTCCACTTATCACTATCAAGTCTGGAAATCATCAGAGATTCCCACACATGAACAGAGCGGAAGTAGTTAAGAATCGTTTAAATAACACGGCCAATTATAAATTTATTTATTGACTATCTGCAGCAGCCTTTTCTAACAATAGACAGACAAAACAATAAAAATAACCGTCTATTTTTATTACATACAACACCGAATGTTACGTACCGCATACCACGTTACTTAACCGAAACTAGTACGAGAATAAGAAACTAGTACGTACGTTCGAGTTATTTTATTGGAGGTAATAATAATTAACTTTATAGTAATACAATGCATGTTTTAATTACCTATAATAGATAACTCTGATTGTGTAAACAAATCGACAGTAGGTAGTACTGTTACATAAATGTAGTAAGTAGATAAAGGTGGCTTTGTGGAAGAGCGGAGCGGGAAATATGATCGTTGTCAAAGGAAACTTACTATCATGCTCATAGCGTTTTAATATAGTTGATGGATTCGGGCGTTTCTTTGCGGAAGTCCTAAAAAAATCCAAATCCAATCAATTTTCTTCCCCTAATAATTTTAATAATTCATAGCGTTTTAAACCTCCATGAAAAAGCAAGCGATATCTGTTTTATAAGATACTTAGTCGTAGGAAGTGACATAATGTACTTAAAAATGAATATAATGATAGAATTAATATGCATATAAATAACACCAAGACAAAGAAGGCTGCAAAATTAACCCTCGTCAACCAATCATAAAAGGAGATAGAGAGAGGCGTTAGAATTACAATAATTAAGCAAGCATATTTTATACATAATATACCTATTAGTATTTATATGTTTATATATTATTTATAATATACTTAATATTAGTATGATTCTACCTAAATATTTCTGCATAACCCTATGGTTAGCTGGTAGAAAATGCAGCAAGGCATTAAGCTCGCCTCATGTACACCTTTTTTGTGGCTCATGTGTACTCATGTTTACAACACACACACACACACACACACACACACACACACACACATATATATATATATATATATATATATATATACACACACACACACACACACACACACACACACACTTACATTTACACTTTTACACGAGTAAAGAGAAGAAAGAGAAGGATTACAACCAACGGTTGGTTGTATGAATGTCTAAAATCGCTTATCGCTGCTGCTTGTGGGTGTAACCGCTACATAAGTTCAAAGCATTTCAGACGATAAGTTGGCAAAAACTGTCGACAAGTGCCAATTTGAAAGATTGACACGTGAAACACGGTCAAAAAGATTTGCAAACAACTATGTAGAACTTTAAAATTATAATAAAAAAAATTGGTGCATTTTTGCACCATATTTTTTTTTAAATTTTTATACAAACAATAATACTTACCCACATTTTTACAGCTGACCGGAAGCTTTTTTCATACATCTTGTACTTGGTTTTTTTTTAATCTGGATTTATTTTATATACCTAGAAACCAGTGGTTTTTATGCCTAAATAAAGAAATTATTTATTATAAGCGTGTACTTATAAATCTTCCAGTAGAGTGGTAGTCTCTGATCAATTGAGGGCTGAGGGTAAATAATTTATAAAATATATTAATAGTAGTTAAAATTAGTAATATTAATATTAGTAATTTTTACTACTATCAATATTTTTTATTAATTTTAACTACTATTAAAATTACTTAAATTAAATTAATATAATATTAAATTCGTAAACTTAAATTAATAAATTTCATTTCATAATTTTATTTTATTTTGGCTACTAAACTCGTCGGTGGCCTTAGTGGACGCCGGGCTCCCATGCGGGAGGTCCGGTTTCGAAACCATGTAATGCCATGTACCAATGAGTTTCTCTGATTTTTTCGAAGACTTACGTACATTTACCGAGTGCTCAAACGGTGAAGAAACAAACCTTGTGAGAAAACCTACATGTCTGAGGAAATTAAAAGTTTTCGAAGGCGTGTGAAATCCACCAATCAGCACAGGGTCCGCTCGGTGGATCATGGCCCGTACCCCCTTGTGCAAGGGGAGGCCTGTGCCCCAATAATGGGGACATTAATAATTACTAACATAGTACCTGCATTAATACTATCAAAATTTTAAACCCTGTTGTTCGGAGGAATAAATTGAGTTATTTATTAATAGGCTGATGATGATGGCTACAAAACTACTCGTAGATAACGCACCTACGCTGTAGGTATCTGTAGGTATTTTGTTGTCTGAACTTCTTGACCGCGTGTCTCACATAAGAATAGGAGGTCTGTAAAACAATCATAATGACGTCACACATTCATGGGTCTTATCTGCCAATGAGCTATCTTGTAACAAATGTTATTGGCCATTAAATGTACTATCAGTTAGGAGCCGATCTGCCTTGGGGCCAGTTTAGCCTAGATTTTTAGCCTAGATTTATAGCCTACTTGTTAAATAAAACTAGGCAATTTCCTTATTAATTTTAGTATACTATGAAGACCCTTTATTTGGATAGGGTATTTGACAAGTATCAATTATTAAAAACATTTCATAAAAATAAGAAAATTGTCATAAATTGATGGTCAAATGTAAAAACAGAATTAAAATCCGTTGAAAAATAAAATAGCTACCGGCAATCGAAAATCAGACGGTGGAAAGAGACGGCAATACATAATTGTGACGTCACTGTTATGTAGCGCCATACAAGCAGGTCCTTGGCTACATAATAAGGACTGTTTTGCTAGAAAGGGACAGAGAATCCCGCCACTACTAACTTTAACCATTAATGTAGCTGATGTTAGTTGAGTTATCGATAAACGGATTTCAGATCCATCTTCAGGATTAAATGAATTTTGAAATGAAATACATTTTATTTGCAAGAATATACGTCAAGTATGAAGGATCTTAAAATTACATAGGTAGTTCCAGCATATCCTACCACATTGTGGTGTGCAAATTTATATAATAGATACATATACTTACAAGAATTTACCGACTGCTCTGACGGTGAAGGAAAACATCGTGAGGAAACCTGCATACTGAGATAACCAGTGTGTGAAATGGGGAAGGCAATGGCAACCCCTTTAAATCTGCCACGAGAGTCGTTCTATGTGATTAATTCCTTAGAATGATCACGACACTCAGCAATGAGGAAAACGACTTAGAAGAAGAAGAAGAAGATGTTTTTATTTTTATTTACTACTAAACCCGCATTTGACCTCGATCTCGCCTGATGGTAAGCGATGATGAGGTCGCCGATGGAGCATGCGGGTCCAGTAAATGCCTATTCACTCTGGCCTTGAAGATCCCAAGGTTTCGGGAAATACAGATTATATCTACGGATGACACTGACCACACCTAAGGTGACACGTTTGAACTTATACATCTGTTACGGCTTATAGTTTAACAAATAACAAAAAAGAATTTCACTATCACTTCGTTTACGTATATCGTTAGTTAATTAGAGCCCCATAAACGAGAAAGCGTATGGTTCATAAAATAATCTATAAAACTATTAAACCTGTGCGAAGAGCCTTATACCATAGATATGCCATAACACCTCTTCGTAGGACCATCGTTAGGTCATACATAGATCAGCCAAAACAGGAGATTTGTTGTTTTGTTTATATGTATGAATAGGTTCTTCTTCTAAGTCGTATTCCTCATTGCTGAGGGTCGTGATCATTCTAAGGAATTAATCACATACAACGACTGTCTTATTATTATTATTATTTTACACTTTACAGTCAAAATATTACTGTACAGGTGAGTTTAATGCCTTGCGGCATTCTCAGCCAGCTTACCAATGACTTAATCCCTATTAATTCTCTTGGCAGAATTAATGGGGCGATTTGCCATTGCTTTCCCCATTTCACACACTGGTTATCTCAGTGTGCAGGTTTCCTCACGATGTTTTCCTTCACCGTCAGAGCATTCGGTAAATGTACGTAAGTATTTCGAAAAAACCGAAAACTCATTGGTACATGGCATTGCATAGTTTCGAACCCGGACCTAGCATAGTCCGACGTCCTAGACACGACGCCACCGATGCTCTCAATGAATCAATGAAACTCAGTTAATAGGTACCTAAGACTTAACAATGTTGTTGTTGGGACCGAAACGCATAAAAAATAAGACCAATAGACATAGATAATCGAAAAAAGGGGGAATTTCAATTCCTTTCAACCACACCACAACCGTTAAAAATAAAAAAGATTTCCCATCCACGCCCATCAATCAGAGACACAATTATTTGTGCTTACAACCAACAACAACAACAACAACCATCAATGGTGCGTCGGTGGCCTAGTGGCTAGGACGCCGGACTCCCATGCGGGAGGTCCGGGTTCAAAACCATGCCATATACCAATGAGAGTTTCGGATTTTTTCGAAATCTTATTAAATGTATATTTACCGACTGCTCTAACAAAACCCATGTATGCATGTCTGAGGAAATAAAAATTTCCAAAGGCGTGTGAAATCCACCAATCAGCACTGGGCCCGCTCGGTGGATCATGGCCCTTACCCCCTTGTGCAAGGGGAGACTTGTGCCCCAACAGTGGGGACATTAATAGGCTGATGATGATAATGAACCAACAACACATACATGTAAAATTAACACCGTCTTTGCCATTGACATATGCCTCAATGCAATGTAATGATATGTACGGATTTGATTTTATTCGTTCGTAGAACTGTTGAACGCAATAATATACCAACATTCAATATAAGATCTTTATCACAGATAGACTGTTTTTAGACTTGTGTGTACCGCCATATCTGCCATGTTGTTACATCTTCGTCGAAACTCATATAAATTATGAATTTTCACCTATTTGTACCTATAACACAACAAGTTATGAATATAAACAAGTTTTTCATTACTGATTCGAGAATTTAAAAGTAAAAGTGAAGCAATTATAGGCCTCTTCGAAATTAAATTGATTTACTCGTGAGAAATAGAAAAACCAGACTTTCAAACAAGTGAAATCTTTTCATAAATAAATAAGTAATAATAGAATTACAGAGAAAAAATACTAGGGGCGAGAGTTCGTTCCTTCATAGTGGCATACTCAACAACCGATCATCCAATTTGGGCGGAGAATTCTGTCGAGAGAGTTCTTAGCATGTCTGATAAAAATTGGATCAAGTATTTCCAAGATCTTGGATTTAAGATAGGAGCTCTATAATGGTAACAGTATAGATGGTTCGAGTTTGAGCTAGTGTTTAGGACATGGTGCTCTTCTCACATCTGAAACCTTGAGGATCTGATGATGAGTAGGAAAAAGTGAGAGGATTTACGTAATGGTAAGTCGTGAAACTTGTTCTTTCACTAAAATAGGGCTATATACAGGATGGAAAGTTTCGACGGGGCACCCAGGGCAGCTACCAGATCCGTTGGAGCTACGAGAAAATGGTGTTAGGAGACCTTCCCTAACTTTTGGAACTATTTAAAACTGCATTCACAGGTTGAGCCTATCAAGACGGTCGGTCTACCAATACAGCATCTACCATTATTTTGTGTTGTGTATCATTATTATTATTTTTTTATTAAGTAAGAGAGAACAAACGAGCCACCTGATGGTAAGTGGCCACCGTCCGTGGCTTTTCGATGCACTGCTAACCTTGAGGACTAAGATGAAGTGCCTCATGTGCCGGAAATTCAGCTGGCTCTCTTACCCTTAAACATAAAGTTATTTAGTAGGCTCAATTTTATTCAGTGTACCATTGTGAAGATCCCAGTTAACTACGCAATTACGCTGGCTCTCTTACCCTTGAAACCGAAACACAACACGTATTGCTGCTTTGCAGCAAAAATAGGCAGAAAAATAGTATCTTCTTGACTCTACACAGAGTAACACAACCTTCAAACCTACTCATATTTACAAGAACGATAGTAAACAATACGCAAGTACCATTAAACTATGATTGTTTAAGTTTTATACCACTATTAAGATTTACTAAGCTTCTGCACATTACTCGTGAAGTGAAAGTATTTTCGCAATGAAAGAGATCCCGTATGGCAAGTGTTTGCTATGGCGCCTACATGAGACTATCGTGCAAGACTTAGTTAAATATTGTGTTAATTTGTTACTAAACCAGAGATATCGGTTACGTGCGAGAAGCTGCTAAGAATCGTGGGTACCACCCATCGTGGGTGGTAGAGGATTGTCTTAGAGAGCGTAACATACATACAATCCTACATTCAAAACAATCACTTACGGATTTACTCATTGTCAGATACTGCATAGATACACTCTGTCTTAAATGAGTAGACATTAAAAAAGTAATTTTCCATATCGCAATGACCAAATATTTTGAAATTCACTGTATATGTAATTGGGTCATTAAATATACATTAGGTAATGACCTCAGGTATCGCCCTGTTTCATTTGATCCATACTTTCTGGGACACCTGTATTTCTTGTAAGGAAACCGCGTCTGCTAGTTGGCGTATGCGATGTGAGCTTATCCCATATGAATAGAACTATATGTGCATTTGCACAAATCCCTTGGCTCGCTGCCAGTGCTCATATCATCATTCTAGAGAAGAGGGCGCCACTAGTCCGATTTCTATGGGAATGATATTTCCAATTCCATACAAAGATGTTTTACATTACCTATGTAAGTACTTTTTCTTTCTTTCTTATCGTGTGGTTGTGACCTACCTATTGTCAGAGTTGTTCAAACCTCTGATAAGGCCTGACAACTGCTTTCGGGTGACAGAAGCTGAGTCAAATGAAAATGTCCCACTGGCACCTTTGGTTCTTGCATGCAAATTCCTTAAAGATGCAAAGCAGGAACAGGAAAGAGACTAAGGGGTGAGCACAAAAGATCCCTGAGGGTAGAAGTGCCGCTAGGGTTATCCCTGAACCAATCTTATCATATCTTATGACAGATATGATAAGATTGGTTCTTACATCCTAATTTGGTAAGAAACTTAAAGAAAAGCAACAATTAATGGCCAATTATTATAATCATTTAGTGAAGAAGGACCCTTTTTTTTGGTAACGGGGGGGAAATCTTCGAAAGATACCCAGCCTCCTGGGGGAGAGACTGGGTTATGTGAGATTTCCACTCACTAAAACCCCGTCGATGGCCGGCTCGGAGGGCTCCGGGATCTCCAGTGGAACGCACCGGTGCCCTCCTAGCATTTGCCTTGGGCTCCTCCTGGGAGGTGTACATTCCACCTCCCGGTTCCTAGCGTCACAGCAGCGTGCGACCATAGCACGTTGCTGCCTTCCCCAGGGTCGCCCGCCAATGAACGGTCAAAGCCCCCACTTTGACCGCCCGCGACCCTGATCCCTCCTTTTAGTCGCCTTTTACGACAGGCAGTAGTGAAGAAGGACCCGCCACTCACCCTCGGATTCGCCCTCCCCAACGATAACCAAATCCAGAAGGTTTTACAAACGCAAAGGATGACAAATCCGAATGTTAATAAGGATTGGGAGAGTGTGAATTGAATGGGACCTAAGTGAATAGCAGTATTCCACATCGAAAAGCTTGTCATTATTCCACACTCCGCCTGACAAACCTATTTACCTATAGGTAATTTATTAGTTTAACATATTAATTACTTAGTGCCACTTGCACGAACCGTTTTCTGTCGGGTTTTTTTTTACCGTATAATATACAATAGCGTCTTAATTATATACCGCCAAACTGCTTAGCAGTTTATTGGCGGACATGTTGCTCCCTTATTTTATTATAAATAATCATTATATTTTTATACTTTTGGCGCCTTTTTATACTTACTTACATAATAGATGACCACATAACCTACATCACAAACCAAAACACCTTGTTACCTACCGTCAAACTACAAACCTACATTTTTATACGTGCCTCGTAAATTAGTTACCATAGCAAAAAACACATTAAAATTTCTAACTCTAACCCGATGTCAAGTTTGTATGAAAACCATAGAAAATTCCCGAGTTAACCAAGGGTAAACTTTTCGCGCAAGCGGGCCTTAGCTGCTAAGAGCCAATCCCAAATCTCGAGATTATATAATGCCGCGTAAACTTTAGATCATATATCTAATGTAGGTACGCTCGAATTAGCTTTCGTTCACACTTCCGCTTGATGCAATGTTTCCCATACTAACTGTTTAGTATACTTACTAAATATTTATTTTATAATTAAAAGAACGTGTACGAACTCTTTTATGAGTAGGTATTAAAAGTGAATGGGTATAGTTATATACACCTGGCCACTTGACACGTGAAAAATTGTTGAGAACGCAATTAGAGAAATTAAAACAAAAATATATTTTTTCCTTTTTTATTTTAAAGCTTTAATAGATTTCTTTTTCAATATGTAGACAGTGTTCCATTTATTTTTATTATAAATATGTATATTAATTACGTAAAATTATAAGGCTATTTTAATTTAAATCACTTTTTAAAATGTATGGCTTGGCTTCATTTACATGCTTGTTGCTTGATAAGTCACAATTTTTTTGCATAGCTATTTGCCAATAAAGAAAATTTTTTTATTTTTTTATTTTATGGCATCCTAAATATTTTTTCCAATAAACTAGCTATATTAGTATGACATGTTGTTTTTTTTTAAGGCAAAGGGAACTGAGCCCATACAGCCATGTCTGATGTAAACAACTCTTTCAAGTCTTCATTAAAATGCTGGTGTGACACATTTCAATGCTATCTGGGAGAATCTTCCACGCTTCTGCGCCATCCGAACCAAATAAGAAGGCGTCCCGGACGCAGTGTGGCTCTTCAAAATCCAGCCAAGTACGGATCGGGCTGCAACGTCTTATTTGACTTTACTTCACTGTCCCACACATTATTCACATCTTGTTGAAGTTTTTCGAGCAAGAAACACCATTCTTACTAGAAAAGCACTACTGTAAAACAATTTGCCAGACAAATCGAAACAAAGCTGACGTGGACGCCACAAAAGCGCGGGTGAAACTCTAGTATGACATGTGAAAAACATAAAATGCCGATTTTTTTTTAAAATAAAGACCATCTTTCTTATTTTCAATCCACAAATCACATTATCATTTAGTTTGGAAAATTCTTTTGTACCTGCCTAAACTTGCTTACCTACGTGAAAATATTTATTTGTTAGTTTATTTACATATAAATTGTATATTATATATATTATTATTATATTATTTTGTTTTTTAATATTATACTAGAGGAAGAGATTGTCATAACTAAGTGGTTTTTCCCGTGATTTTTCATTATTTAATTAAACACTGTTAAGTTATACCATTAATTAGCACAAGATTTTAAAACGGAATCGGGCTCAACCCTTAGAAATCTATTTTTCTGTTTTCTAGATATCTATAAGGGTTCGGTTCGATTCCATTTCAAATTCGCTGCCGTATACATAATAAAGGCGTTACAGCAAAGAACTTTTAATGTACCAATAAGTGTTTCGTATTTTTCGAAGACTTACGTACATTTACCGGCTGCTCTGACGGTGAAGGAAAACATCGTGAGGAAACCTGCATACTGAGATGACCAGTGTGTAAAATGGGGTTGGCACAAAATATCCTCCAGAGTCGAAGTGCCGCTGGGTTATTCCCGTCCCTTTTATATTTAAAACTTATTTGCGTTAGAGTCACTTTTAGAGGACATAAATTAGGTTACCTTTATTGTACGATTTTCATCTTTTTTTATTTTGTACATACTTTTTTTTACTCTTCCTCAATAATCGTATCTCACAGATAGTCACAGACCATTTAAACAAATGGCATAACAGAATCGGTACAACGTCCATGATATAACCTCATCAATGTCCCTAATAAATCACGTAACTCAATTAAGCACAAACAATATAGACATACCTAGTAATAAAGCCGGATTCCTTTGGTTGGTCCAACGTGGTCCAATGTGGTCCATAACGCGTTTCGAAGTGAATTGATGACAACGGCCAAACATAGCGATCGGATGTACCTAACGGATCGTGAGGTCAGATCACAATGGAGAGTAAAGGCTTGGGCGTAATGGGTGTTGGCTGAACCTGGGCTGATCCACAAACGTCAAATAAAAGGGCTGATCACAGGAATAAGAGCTGTTGAAATTCAACGTCCACAAGTTACACTAAATCTTGAACTAAATAAAGAATTGGATGGGTTTGTTAGATTGATTTAATAAAGCTATGTATTTATTTTAAAAAAAAATTAGGTATTTTTAATTGTTGCTTTACTTAAATACTTTCACTGTTTCGGATTCAATTCATTGTACAACAATTGTCATTATATACATGACTACAACACCTATTGTTCAAAATTTCTTATCATTATGAATTACGATTTCACACATTATTTTATTGCTTCGGCTAATTTAATGTCAATTTCATTAATTTATGGGTGCATCTGCTGATAGACCCCATATATCTTAATAAACAGACCGACACACTTCCAATTGTCTTTTTTATTCTTTTGGCTAAGGTTCAATAACATGGATGTTCTACATTCGATCACATTTTGAATTATGTAACTTTACGGATATAATCATAATTAACGACATCAAAGATTTTAAAATTCACACTACAGGTTGCTCGATAGTGAAGTTTTATACGGAACCTCGTCTGCCCGCTGGCACAAGCGCTGTGAGCAACTCCTCATATAGGTACCTTCAATCGGTCTTTGAAATGTCAGATGTACAACTTCCATTTTTATATGCGCCTACCTAAACATTTCTGCATAACCCCATGGTTAGCTGGTAGAAAATGCCGCAAGGCATTAAGCTCGCCTCATGTACACCTTTTATATTGTGCATTAAAACGTAAATAAATGTATGAAAGTTGTCAAAATTATATACCCATTTGCAAACTCTTTGCTCGCTGTTAGTGCTCACATTATCATTCTAGAAGACAGGGCGCTACTGTAGGTTACACAATGGGGGTGCAACTTTGGGGAGGGGTAACAACTATTTTTATTTACCCTAATATGCGTGGGTTAGTTTTACTCGATAGTTTTACCTGTAGGTTACATTAAACTAATTAACTAATTCTAACTAATTCTTTAAAGTAGTACCTTAATTGCGCCGCTTCTTTCCTTTCAGCTATAGCACCTTACGAAGCGGTGGTAGAGTAAAAAAGAATGACGTTGTAAAAATGTACTATAAGGTACTTACTTACAATAAAAAACATTTTAATTTAATACCTTCATGCTCTGAACTCACTGCACCACGGTCCTACCGCCATGTCATGGCATTACATAAGGCGACTGCATTGTGTCAGACACTACATGCTATCTGATAATTAATCTGTGGCCGCTCCAGAAACCGGCACGGCGTGCGTGTGCGCACCACGGACATCTATCGATTAGGTAGTAAAGTAAAATACTCTTTATTGCACAAAACTTATCTTAAAATAGGGCGAGCATATAATATGATACAATATTAACCGAAAGCTACCTCTTCTAGGTGACCATTGCGTAGAGATTTTTTTAGAAAGAGGTTGGTGGTGCAAATGAAATGTGATTGCGCTGGTTCGGGTTCGACTATCTGTGTCTGAGTTTCTCCCGCGCTTTTGTGGCGTCCACGTCAGCTTTGTTTCGATTTGTCTTGCAAATTGTTTTACAGTAGTGCTTTTCTAGTAAGAATGGTGTTTCTTGCTCGAAAAACTTCGACAAGATGTGAATAATGTGTGGGACAGTGAAGTAAAGTCAAATAAGACGCTTGCAGCCCGATCCGTACTTGGCTGGATTTTGAAGAGCCACACTGCGTCCGGGACGCCTTCTTATTTGGTTCGGATGGCGCAGAAGCGTGGAAGATTCTCCCAGATAGCATTGAAATGTGTCACACCAGCATTTTAATGAAGACTTGAAAGAGTTGTTTACATCAGACATGGCTGTATGGGCTCAGTTCCCTTTGCCTTAAAAAAAAACTATCTGTGTCTAACGGTATTTAAAGTAAACCGTAGTTTTGGTAGTGGTAGATCCTAAAGTGAAGGATCGCCTGGGGTAGTACCACCCTCTTATCTATTTCTGCCGTGAAGTAGGTAATGCTTGCATTTCTGTGTTTTGGTTTGAAGGGTAAGAGAGACAGCGTAATTTCCGGCACATGCGGCAATCCATCTTAGTCCTCAAGGTTAGCAGCGCATCAAAAACCCTCTAATATTAATAAAGTGAGGTGAGATGTCTATGGGCGATGGTGACCATTTACCATCAGGTGGCCCGTTGGCTCGTCTGCTCTCCTTATTTAATAAAAAATAAAAAATTTAAAGTAAACAATTAATCCCCAAAACTAAATAGATAGATACATTAATACTCTATTGCACACAAGAAATTTACATAGTAAAGGAAACATAGAATAAGTGTACAAAGGCGGCCTTATCGCTGGATTGAACAGCGATACAAAAGGAGAGGAACAAAGGAACTCACCGGTTTTCGACAGGTTAACTGGGTTTTCAGACTGCTCCAGCTGGGTGGCCACCCTCTTCTCATCTCTGCTGCTGAAGTGTTCAGGATAGACACAAGAACGCACTATCATCAGCAGCCTACTCTAGTCCACTGCTGGACATAGGCCTCTCCCAGGGCGCGCCATTGAGCCTGATCTTCGGCTCTTCTCATCCAGTCGCTGCCAGCCACCTTGCGCAGATACCATGGCCGCTACCGTGACCAGGAATAGCGGGGCGGCCGGGAACTGGGGACCGTTTTCTTTTTGTGCTATCCATGGAAGGAAATGCCATAATCGCCACGCTAGGCCTGCGGGTTGGCGATCGCAGAAGCCGGGTCGCTTGCCCCGATGACTCTGCTGCCCGTCATCGTGCTTCTGGTATTTTGACCCAGCCAGAATTTGAGTGGTTATACCGCCATTAGTCGGTCGCCAGGGACTCGTTAGTTAATCGGCAGGATGCACCACGTGCAGGTGAGTTTGACATTTGGAGGTCTAGATGTTGGTGACCCCCCTTACATCCCACTAAAAGAGCGCACTAAATGTAGGTCTATTAGCGTTTTTAATATCGATTTATTGCAGTCAAAATGCATGCGACGCGTGAGACGCTCGGCCGGAGGTGAGTTTAATAAAAAGATCGCTAATTGGAAATAGGTAGGAATGAAGGAGACAGGAAATATCACTGTACAATGAAATTATGCCCTATGCATACGATTATATCTACATATAACAAATGTAGACAATCGGCGCGGTCAAAATGAATAAACTAAATAAATATAACAATAAGAGTCAAAAGAAAGAAAGAAAGAAAGAAAGAAAGAAAAAAGAAAGAAAGAAAGAAAAAACACTTTACTGCCACAAAAAAATAAAAAAATCCATATTTAGTTCACTCCATAATACAATTGGCAATAGGCACCTGGCTCAGCTAATGCTTGAGTGAATACACTTGCGTGTAAACACACAGCGCTGATTTTCAGCCAGTCCTTATACAAAGTTAACCAACTAACAACTGCGACAGTCTAAGTACTGCCCCATGGTATGTCCTTAAATAAATTTATAAACTACAGGTAGGGGAAAACTGTATATAATTCTAATATACGTAGGTATATGTATGTTTGTGGGTGACAATGCTTTTACACGCAAAAGATACATAAACATTATTGTTGTCTACATCTGCTCAAAAATGTCCCCATTTATCGGCTAAAAACGATACGGAAAGTGCCACATCCCGCACTGAGTGAAGGAATTACCCACGATCGGAAGTACTCAACAGATATATAAGCACATACGTACTATACTCATATAACTTTTTTGCCCCACAACTTTATAAAACTTACAATTTTATTCTATTTACCCATACGAAATCTCCGTAAGGCTTATCTCACGCAAACAGCCTATTGTCACGTCCACTATGAGTTATTTGAGAGTAAAAGTGGGCTACTAGACCGCAATGGATGTGTTTTCACGCGATAACATCGCGAGAGGAAGTGTTGGTTTGCTGCGTGCCGTTTTGACTGTCTTTTGTTTTTGCCGAAAGGAGAGGGGAATCTTGGATCAAAGGTAAAATAGTCTCCCGCCCCTATAGGATCCACTGAACCAATTTTGAATCACAAACCTTTTCATCAAGATGTCATTCACTATCTCTCCATTGGAGACGAGTAAATTTTCTGCCCCGGAACGAACGGATGAAAAGGAACTAATTGTGTCTGATCTACCATCCCGGTAGGTGGTCGCGGTAGGCGTGACCCTGGACCCTGGCCCTCAACTTGACCCTGCAGGGCGGGCCACTGTTGTCAGTCATCGGCCGTCAATCGCATGTCAGGGCAAGTTACGAGCGAACAGCGGACTCTAATCTTGACATCTTGAGAACGCGCAATGAGTGGACAAATTATACAGGTGTCCCGGAAAGTATTAATGGTTTCGTCCCCTAATTATCACTTCTCAAAATGACCACTTTCAATAATGACATAATGACCACCTGGTTTCAGTGGGTTCATTGTGCCACTTTTGATCGAATCCCTTTTTCTTTATCTTTGCTTATTCCCAGTTCATTTGGGGTCAGCTCTCCTTATTCCGCCAGGTCAGTCTGTCCTGGGTTGTTGTATCATTTAGTAGGATCTTCACTAAATCCTTGGACACGGTAGACCACCAGCCTGCCTCTGGTTTTCAGGGCATCCGTGAGACCCGGAAGAATAATTCGACCACATGTCGGTTATATGGACTGGTAATGACTTCAGTTCATTTCGTTTGATTCCTTTTTTCCGGGAGAACGGCTATAGGGAGGGGATTAGATGTAATTACCATATCTGCTTAATGTTATTTAGTATGAATTTGAAAGTGAAAATAGATTATCACAAACTGACACACCCTCCAGTATCTGACATCCACAACACACTCACACAAATACACACACACGCGCGCGCGCGCATACACACCAACACACGTATTTATTTCCTGATCAAAAAATCTGTGGAAATTAAACTATGTCTCTACATTTTTTCTAGAAAATATGTGAAAAAAGATAGACTGCATTTTAATGTAAGTTGAACTCTCAGGACGCTACTTGCAACTGACGTTTCCTCCTATAACTTCCACCAAGATCTCTCAATCGCCTACGGTGAAGAAAACCCGATGAAAACAAAGCACTAACCTTCACCAATACTACTCCTACTGCCTGAACTTAAAGCTCATAATGCCTTAGAGAAGCTTTGCAACAGCCAAGAGGTAGTGATAACAATGAAAGTGCAGGGATTCGAAGTGAATGGGCGTAATGGCAGCTTTTGTAAGCTTTTGTTTATTTACTTTCTTGGTGCTTGATGTTCAGACAGTGGATAGTCTATGTTTGACGTGGTTTGACTGGTTTCTATTGCAGCATCAGATGCTTGTTAGTTGTGATTTTCTCCAAGAACATTAAATTATAAGAAAGCAATTATAGGACGGTTGGTATTTAATTTGTCATGTTATGCATTAAATAAAATAATCTAAGGGTACAAGATGGAACAAAATACGTATTTACATTGTACTTACAAAGCCCGTGTGCTTTTGCAAAGCATCTTTAAGGAACAGGAAGGAGACTAAGGTAAGGGGTGAGCACAAAAGATCCCTGAGGGTCGAAGTGCCGCTGGGGTTGTCCCTGGCTCCCTGTCATAAGATAAGATAAGATAAAGCCCGTGTTCCCTCATCTTCGGCCTCATTGTCACTTACCACCAGGTGAGAATGAGGTCAAATGCGGATGTATTTGTAAATAAAAATCATTTGATCGATTGAAAGGGCAACCCAATGTTCATTAATACCCAAAATAAAAGGTTCCTGGCAAGAAACACCCCTCTAGAAAAAACAAATACAATATACCTAGATGTACAACAATTTAAGAAACCCCCGATGCACCATAGTGGAGATCCCCTTACTTTTTCCTGGTCATCATCAGGTCCACAAGATTCTCATTTGAGCTCTCTCGAACTTGAACTACGTAACTGTTACCGTTCCAGAGATCCCATAATACTACATCATCCCAAGATACTCTAATATCTTAGAACCACTGATCCATTTTTCATTTGACATGGCTAAGAACATTTAGACCTGGGGCGCCTGAAGGCGGGGAGACGCTCCGAGATTCACCCTACGCGGAGCTCGGCCTTCGGCCTCGCCATGACTATCTTAAAATTCCTAGCTCCACACCATTTTCATTTATTTTTTGGTCGCCATCTTTAATTATTTTTTCGGTTGTAATGGTTCAAGATTCCCTACAACTTTAGTTCGAAAAGACCCCATCTAACTATTATAGTTTCGGCGGGCTGATAATCTTAAAATTCTTCCAGTTTCATATTGTGAAATTGAAGTACACTAACTTTTTCCTGGTCATCATAAGATCCTCAAAGTTTCAGATGTCGGAAACGCACCACAAACCTGAACATTTGAGTTCAAATTCGAACCATATATCTATTACCGTTCCAGAGATCCCATCTGACATCAAAGATACTCCAAGATCTTGGAAACCACTGGTCCAATTTTTATTAGATCTAGCTAAGAGCACTCTCAACAAAATTCTATATTAAGTTTAAAAAACCGGGTCCTAATCGGATCATCCGTTGTCAAGTCATGATGTCACAGATAAACACACAAAACGACAGACAAACGTGTCAAACTTTAACACGCCCTCGGGCGTTAAAAAAGAAAAATACTAAAACAAATGCAGAAGCAGGCCTCATATCGCTAGATGTCAATAAACTACCTATTATGTATTTCCCAGCACAAATACTAAATCTATTTTTAAACTTCTGGGGTCTAACTTACTCTGTTCCAAGTAAATTACGCTTATGCAGGCAAATATAAACAACAATAACAATGGTGATCGAAAAGGCACCTTACACTTCATTACAGTTCACCTGCGCACGCGCAGCTAGCCGTTTTATTACGCTCCGTGTAGCCACATTACACGGGCAACGACAAAAAGCACGCGCGAGCTACTTCCTAGAGTATAGGAGTGGTTATTCTGCAAACGGTCTTAGAAAATGTATAGAGGTTTTGTTAGATTTATAGAAAATACGAGTAAGTATAACGGTTAAGAGCGTCGGTGGCCTAGTGGCTAGGACAACATACTCCCATGCGGGAGGTCCGGGTTCGAAACCCTGCAGTACCATGTACCAATGCGTTTTTCGTATTTTTCGAATACTTATGTACATTTGCCGACTGCTCTAACGGTGAAGGAAAACATCGTGAGGAAACCTATACACTGAGAGAAGGAGAAGAAGAAAGGAAACATCGTGAGGTTTCCTTCACCGTCAGAGCAGTCGGTAAATGTACGTAAGTCTTTCGAAAAAACCGAAAAACTCATTGGTACACGCCAATGCCTGGTTTCGAACTCGGACCTCCTGCATGGAAGTCCGACGTCCTAACCACGACGCCACCGACGCTCTGTATGTAGTCCTGTAGAAACTGTCATACTGTAGTCATATTTACCATGGATGAATAAAAATTGTCTCTCCCTAGGGCGGGCGTTCCTACCTTCATGTACCATCGGATAATGTGGATAATGTACATAATCTCCATTTATGCTGTTTATAATATTATTTGCACTAATGCTAGCGTTGATTATCTTTATCTCTACTAGCATATCACATTTTACAATTAGTACATACATGGTGCAGGATATCCCTAGTTACAAAAGGGGTCAACCGCCGCCCCTTTCACTACTTGACCTCTAGGCACTATAATAATTTATAAGCACCTGCAACTGCATATAATTTGATGCTCACGAACACTTTCTGGACTAGTATATAAGGTCCTTTTTTATTAGCACCATATTTTTTTATTACAGAATCCACAGCACTTAAATTTAAAATCAAAAAAGTTCATTAATAAAACATACTGCCAATTACAGATTCCCTATTTTAAAATAAAGCTTATAGGAAGAAATAAGTTTTGGTGTGTGTGTGTTATTATATGTTTATGTATGGATGTGTTTATTGGAAATGTGTGTGAGCGTGTTTGTGTAGAAGAGAGTGAAAGGGTGTGTCATTTGTATATTTGGAGGGGCATGTACTGCTCATTTGTACCACTTTACACCAAGAAATAACCCTGTTACTTGTATGAAAATTTTCCATACTGAAGAAAAATAAACCACATTATTTTGCACCTTAGTGGCATAAACTCATCCATGGCATAATGAATGAAAACGAGTTTCATTCATACTTCTTATTTCAGTATTAGAATAGCAATAATTCATTCGATTGTAGAATTTTTAAACACAATTTTTTTTTTTTTTCGGAAATTTAATAAGTAGAAAAAAATTATTTTTGTCCTATCTTTATTGTTATAATTATAACCTATAGATGACACCCTAGAAATATTTGCCGCTAATTTAATAGGACCCTATATGTCCTATATAGGGTTCAAGTTAGGTTATAAGTTAACATTAATAACGTGTTGGTACTAACGTACGATAATAAACTCTAACGGAATTATAGAAAAAGTCGATGACCGGTTTTGACGGTTGGATGACTCTGCAAAGTCAGCCTGGTATGGTAGCGGTGGTACCTTTTACCTATTTCTGCCGCAAAGCAGGAATGCTTGCGAGAGAGCCAGGATAATTACCGGCACATGAGGCACTCCATCTTAATCTTCACGGTTGCAACGTATTGAAAACTAGTAATTTTATAGTGAGGTGAGATATCTAAGGGCAAAGGTACTACAGCACATCTTTTAAAATATTGGATCATACAAATTTTACATCAAAACCTATTCTCCGTGGGAATGCTTTCCAATATCTCTGATACAGACGTTTGTTTCAGCTCGGTTCGACAGATATATCCGCCACACTATCGGTAAGTCCTACCGTCTCCGTAGTTACCGCCAAGCTACCGCACCTTCCGGTTGCACAATGCGCCAGCGCAAGCAAGAGACACCGCAAACGCTCAGTTTTCACTAGAAAGCTGGATCCGATATGTGTAACACTAGACCGATGGGAAATCTCAATTCTAATTAATATCGAGTGCGAAAGTTTACTTTTGTCACCATTTCTCAGTGGGTACGCTGCGTAATTAAATATCTTCCTATTACAAATTAAATACTACTGTGACGTTAATAGTATCATACTTATCTTTCCTTGCAGTGTGCATAGTGAAATCTGTATAGGCGACGGCAGAGAATAACGACTGACGGTGACCACTTACCATCAAGTGGGTGGCTCGTTTGCTCGTCTTGTTGGTATACGCCAAAAATAAAATCCGCGTATTCTTTTATCAAAATTTTAATTATTTTTTTTATAGTTTTTAAAAAAACATTACCCTACCTCGTAGTCGGGTAATAACGAATATAATTTTTCAGATTCTGTACATAATAATATAATAGTGAACCTGGAGCGACTGTTTTGCTTGAAAAGGTGGAAAAAAAAAATATTCCATTTCTTAAACTGTTGGGACATAGTTTAACATTCATGAAAAAATATCCGGCGAATGTTATTAATAATTATTATAAACATCCTGTACTAAGGAGAAGGAAAACATCGTGAGGAAACCTGCATGTCTGAGGAAATGAAAAGTTTCCGAAGGTGTGTGAAATCCACTAATCAGCCCTGGGTCCGCTCTCGGTGGATCATGGCCCGTACCCCCTTGGTCAAGGGGAGGCCTGCGCCCCAACAGAGACATTAACAGGCTGATGATGATTGATGATCATGTACTATTAAGGCCGGTTTACATTTGGTCAAGTAGGTAAAGTGGTGAGTACAAACTGCCAGGTCCTCGCCATCTAGGTACTTGCACTGCAAATGTAAACCGTCCGTTAATGTATAGAACCGTCTGATTAAGTATTATACGTTGATCTGATACTGGAGTTTCTCCCGCGCTTTTGTCGCGTGCACACCAGCTTTTTTTCGTTGTCTTGCAAATTGTTTTACAGTAGTGCTTTTCAAGTAAGAATGGTGTTTTTTATTCGAAGAACGTCTACAAAATGTGATTAATGTGTGGGACAGTGAAGTAAAGTCAAATAAGACGCTGCAGCCCGATCCGTACTTGGCTGGATTTTGAAGAGCCATACTGCGTCCGGGACGCCTTCTTCTTTGGTTCGGATGGTGCAGAAAGCGTGGAACATTCTCCCAGATAGCATTGAAATGTGTCACACCAGCATTTTAATGAAGACTTGAAAGAGTTGATTACATCAGACATGGCTGTATGGGCTCAGTTCCCTTTGCCTTAAAAAAAACTGATACTGTTAGACACATGGATACTTAGATTTGTATGGGCGTGTGTGTAAAGCTAAGGTGTAAAGCGCCCATACAAATCTAAGGAGTTCTATTCCTGCGGCGCCGCACCGCGTGCGCGTACTCTTTGTCCCTATCCAATCTTATTGATCCATCCAATAACATACTTACTTCACATGAAGGTAGGTACTGACCAGGAAAATAAAAACCTTGTCAAGAGGGCGCCATTGGTACTTTTAATAGTCTGTGTTACCTATAGAGTTCGCTATGATACAAGTTTCATATTAAGGCAAGTTTTTCTATATTCCTGGTCAAGATATACACTACACGCACACATTATTGCTTTCTTCGTCCGTGCAGTCACTGAGGGGCCTGCAGAAAATCAGCGCTGTGGCTTGTCTCAGCATTATGCTGAGCTGGTGTACCCTTTTTGGCACTGTACCGCACCGGATGTTTTGTGCTGCATCTTTGTATACTTCTGTATTGTGTATTCTGGTGTTTACAGTGCTAAATAAACGTATAAATTTTCATATATACCTAGTTACTGGCTACCGCAGCGGCAACTTCTTTCCTCCAAGTAGTTAACGGATATTTGACTGACATTACCTAGCGTCCGCTACAATCCACATTATACGTAACTACTTATATCCCGTGTAGGTATTTTTTGCATACTTCCGATAACATCTCAAACATGGGCGAATTTTATTTTCAATCACACGTTACGTACCGTATCTATACAAATACGTTGTTCCTGGTAATAGCTTAACCTACTGACACAGCTTATTACCAGTGTTGCCACTTACCCTTTTAATTGCTGATTTATTTTACTTTTAGGTTATCATATTTTTTCGTCGACTATTACCTATTAGCATATTTTTGACATACTTATTTGTTTTTCTATCAGTATCCCCTGACAATAACTTTAAATCAAAACTTTAAGAAAACACCGACGTACGGTTCTGGAAATCCTTACTTTTCCTGGTCATCATCAATTCTTCAAGGGTCCAGATGTGGGAAGGGCACCTATTATTGTTCTTTTTATAATTTTATTGTCTGTCTTTTAATATTTTTCTTTTGTATTTTTTCTCATTCTTTTTCACACAGTCCTCTTGTAAGCATCTATCATTTAAAAATATTACTATTTCCACCAAGTCTACCAGCCTTTTAATCAGTTCATTCTCTCCCTCGTCTATATTTGGTACGCATAGCCCTAAACATCCTAACTGTTACCGTTCCAGACAATTCATCTGAGATCATCCTCCCTCTTCGCTACTGTACCTTACGACATTCTGTGATCTCAAACCTTTCAATCACTACAACTTCTTACAAATCTGCTGCCTTCATCATCCATGGTCACCCGTCGTGACTAATCTTTCCTTGTCCTGGCCTACTTCTTTACTACATCAATGACATTAGTGCAAAAGGAAGCGGCCTAAAACGGTTTAACACTGCTCAGTGAACAACTAGGTAAATTAACAATTCATTCATTCATTCAACATTATAATGTTCATAACAAAATTAATCGAAAAATAAAAAATAAATTTATAATAAGTATGTAATATCCGCTAGGCGTCATTTGGCATTACGTCCACTTGGATAATATTCGCAACTCGGATCGCGTGTGAACCACTCTGAGCTGACCACCCGTCTACACTTCCCGAAACATTGTGAGTCGTTGATTTCTTTAATGAAGTATGTATTACACGCCGTGTCTTTTGATTAATCTTGTCTAGAAATAGAACCCTGGAAATAGTCGATGAATCGATCGAATCAGGGCTTACTGAGGAGCTCGTAGCCTAGTTGCGAGCACGGTCCGTAAGTTGCAGGTTAAGCGACGTTGGCGCGGTCGGTACCTGGATAGGTGACCGCTAGTGGCATATTTCATCTGAGCTCCTCCGTGCCTCGGAAAGCACGTTAAACAGTCGGTTCCGGTTGCTGTCGTTCGACAGCAGTTGTTAAGCCATGTCAGAGGCCTACGGGCGGCCTGAACAACTCTGACAAATAGATTGGCCACTAACCCATACGATAAGCAAGGGCTTACTTTGTGAAAATCCATTATTGATCTGATCTTGGGAATAATCCTAGCGGCACTTCGACCCTGGAGGATCTTTTGTGCCTACCCCATTTTACACACTGGTGTGCAGGTTTCCTCACGATGTTTTCCTACACCGTTAGAGCAGTCGGTAAATAAACGTAAGTCTTCGAAAAACGCGAAAAACTGGTACATGGCACTGCATGGTTTCGAACTCGGACCTCCCGCACGGGAGTCCGGTGTCCTAACCACGACGCCCCGACGCTGTAAAAAAAATCCATTATTACTTACTTATTTAAATTATTTGGGAAGAATTGGGGAAGAAAGTCCCGCCACTCACCCTAGGATTCGCCCTCCCCAAAGATAACCAAATCCAGAAGAATCTACGAGTAGATTCCTACAATAATAAGGCTGACAAATCCGACCTCCATAGATGTGATAAGGATTGAGGGAGTGTGAAATAAATGGGACCTAAATGAATAGCAATATTCCGCTAGACAAAGAGAAACTTGAATTATAAAATGTAAGTCCTTGTAAAACCTTCTTTCCAAATTAGTTTCAAGATTCTCTCAGATACAAATATTTTATTTATTTATTTTATTTTATTTTTATTAAGATAAACAAACAGCTAAAATAGTACATAATAATAGACAATGTAAATAACACAAAAGCCAGTGAGGTTTTCACAGAAAGTACTAAAGAATAGCTAATATTGTGATGTCACTCGCGTAAATACTAGGTATTTTAATTTACGTATTAATAACTACATCAAAGGTGCACAGTTTAACGCTTTTGAATGAATGAAGTATAACAATTCGATACAGGAGATCGTGAAAGTTGGAATCGGATGCAGTAACGGGTGTCCAGAATATCAAAGCGACGTCGAGTCGAGACGAGACGCTCTGATTGACAACGGAATAGGCCCCCGGCGTTGTAAGCAAAGTCCACTATACACAAACTATAAGTACATATAATACGATCTAATAAGACTGCAGATTTAGCTACCTACGAAGGGAAAGGTTGGTTGAATAATTAATTTGAACCGTTAACTCATATGAACCTACCTTTTTTGTTAACGGGATGGAAATAAGATGTTACCGGACCTCCTGGGGGAGACACCGGGTTATTTGAGATTTGGGAAAGTCGGCACAAGGGTCCGCATCCACTAAAACCCCCTCGATGGCCAACCTCATGCATGTCAGAGTCTTGGAGGGCTCCGAAAGTAAAACATTTCATGTTATGATATAAAAGATGTAGCGCCTGATTTTTACTGTACTACACGTAAACTCCTTGCGTTAAAGTTCCTCGCAGGCGCTTTGTCACACTTTTACCTCTTTTTCAATAAAAGTTGTAGATGAACCAGCCTCTTAAATTCTTCGCAACTGATGAAAATGTCCTTTTTATTTTACGGACTATTTCACCAGATAGCACAGGGTCTGATAACAAAATTATGAACAACATTCTGATATTCTGATATTAACAAAATTCTGAAAACAAAAGAAGAAATTTTCTTGATGGTAGTAAGTATATTGTAAGTAACTGAATATTTTATGGCTTGACTCCTGGCCATCTTGAGACAATTGACTTATAAGTAAATTTCTGTTTTAAGGTTTTCTGTTTTTGGGTTATTTTTTAAAACAGTTTATACTTCTGATATTTAATAAATAAATTACATAAGTTGCAACATATAAACGTATAAAAAATAAATTAGAAAAGTTGGGTTCGGATATTTTTTTTGTATTCCATCATGTGGGGATGATGGAATACAAAAAAATCCGATCCCCTTTACTTATTTGAGACCCCCTCCAAGTAATACAAATACAAATAAATTTATTTTGCAACTAATAATAATAATTAATAATAAAATAATTAATAATTAATTTTTACTAATAATTTTTTATAATCCAATTGGATATTACACAGCTTCATAATGAATTATGCAGTTCGAGCAAAGGATGTTAAAATTAGCACACGTAAGTATTTAGGACACAATTTACAATTTCTGTTATAAATTTTACATTTTTTTTAATTTTCTCGAATTTCTTCAATGAAATAGTGAAGGTATTTTTACAATACTGAATTAGTTATCCTTTTTTATACGAAAATGACACCGATAAAGGTATAACGATTACATTATAAATTATTTGCTCGGAGAGCGTGGTTTTCCATCTTACCCATTTACTACGTCATGTTCTTCTTTCTTCTTCCTTTCAACTTAACAAAATATTTACAGTCTCACTCGTAGCTTCGATTACCACCATAAAAATAAATACCTAAGTACTTATTGTCTATCAAACACCATCATAAACAATAGTCTCTACAATTCTACACATGTTCTACTTAAATGTTCTGGTAACTATCGTAATCATCATCATAGTGATACTTCGTTCTATTCGCTAACAATCCTTGTTCAATTCGCCCTCCAAGATCTGGATGTATAATTGTGAAGAACTTTACTGCTCTGTCTTGCAGAAATTTCGTCGCACCACCCAAGCTATACAGGATATTCTCAACTAGTCTTCCTCGTTCCTCTTTAGTCATTTCATTCATGTACAATTCAGACTGCTGTTCAAAGTTATTTGCTTCATCCTGGTATATCTCTAATAATTCTGCTCTCTTTTTATCAATATACGGAACTGGGCCATTATATGAATTGGGATAAAAATTAGGGGCATCTCTTTCGTTATCTTTGACCGGTGGTACGCCATCACGATTGTAAGTATTAACTGCTGCTTGTATGGGACAGTTCACTGGTATTTTATTAAAATTTACTCCCAATCTGTAGTTCTGGGCATCTCTGTAAGACATGCGGCGCGCTTCAAACACCTTGTCTGGCCCTCCAAGAATTCCTGGAACCAGATTTGCTGGACTAAAAGCTATCTGCTCAATTTCAGCAAAGTAATTTATGGGATTCTTATTTAGAACGAATCTTCCTAGAGGTCTTAGTGGATATTCGTCCAAAGGTAACACTTTGGTTACGTCAAAAACGTCAAATCTGGCGTTCTTAACGTCTTCCAGCGATAAAATTTGTATTTTAACTGTCCAGCTCGGGAAGTCGTTTCTACCAATGGCATTGTATAAATCTCTAGTAGCATAATCAGGGTCAACTCCTGCTATTTTACGAGCCTGCTCCGATCGAAGGTTTCTGATCCCAGCATCAGGATAAAAGTGAAATCTGATGAAATTCTTCTCTCCGTGATCATTGACAACTTCGTACGTGTGGATTCCAAAGCCAGGCATGTGTCGGTAGCCGTCAGGGATGCCTCGATCACCGAACACTAACAAAAACATGTGCAGACTTTCCGGTTGAAGAGTCAGAAAGTCCCAAAGCATATTTCCGTCAATTAAATTGGTCGCTGGGTTTCTTTTTTGAGCTCGTACGAAAGTTGGGAATAGTAGAGGATCTTTGTAGACATACATCGGAGTGTTGAAGCCTACAATGTCGAAATTTCCTTCTTCAGTGTAGAATTTGATAGCGAATCCTCTGGCATCTCTAGAAGTGTCTATGCCTCCTCTTTCGACAACTACTGGAGAAAACCTTAGTGCTACCGGAGTCTTCTTTCCGACTGCACTGAAGAGCTTGGCATTGCAGATTTTGGTTATATCGTGCGTTACTTCGAAGTATCCGAAGGCTCCTCCAGCCTTCGCATGGACCAGTCTCTCCGGGATCCTCTCTCGGACGAGATGGGTGAGGGTGTCCATGAAGTATTCGTTGAAAATGAGGGGTCTGTTCAGTGTGATTGTTGCGTCCGTGTACTCGATTGGTGCGCCGGCGCTGGTGGTCATTATGCCGATAGGGCCCTGAAATGTATAAAAAATACTTACTGTTAAAATTGTATCTCTTAGCCTCATGACAAAATACAGAAACATTTACAGATTGTCAGTGGCTAGGATGCCGGACTCCCGTGCGGGAGGTCCGGGTTCGAAACCTTGCATCGCAATGTACTAATAATGACTTAAATTGCACACTAAATTAACTTAGTTGTGTATGAAATGGGAAAGGCAATGGCAAACCACGCCATGAAAGTCATTTAATTTTATTTCCATAGAAATACGTTATTTCCATAGAATAATCAAGACCCATTTAATAATCCGTATCGAATAAAAATATCAACAACTGATTAACTTTCCTTCAATACCACAATAATAGCTCACAGTTCTGTAGAGGTACCGAAAAATTAAAAGTTTCTACTCAGAATTTCTTTAAGTCCATAGAAAAATTGCCAATTGTACCTGCACCCAACTGCCTTTCGTAATTTTTTCTTCTGATTACAAGTTAAACCAAAGTTACTCAGATCGATACTATCCATTTATTACAACTCAAATAACCTTGGAACGATAGAAACCTGCCAAGTTCAGGGGTTCAGGGTTCAATCCGCGAAGGCTCTCAATTATTGCGAATATTTTTTTTCCACAGGCGCTTTGCGTAGCCTCGACAAGTTAACGGGGTCAATGATCTTTTTAATTTGGGTCACTGAACTTACTGCACTATGCACAAGTTATACGAGTATTGCACTTTATTGTAAGTGACTGCCTACAGCGCGTATTTAGCAACAACGTTATTGATCGGCTGCAAGGTGTTCAATGACGTATTTTATAATTTGACTTTCCATATTGATTTACATCACCGCTTTCATATGACCTTTTTGATCAAGATTCAAGGATATTTTTTTAGAAATGACCTTGGGCTAAACCAAACTTGTTACAAAAAACACCAATTAAAGATCCTATACGATACAATTGTGGCTCTGTAAAGTCAGGCGCGGTCCCCTCCCCCCCAAATCCCGGAATCCATAAATTCCTTTAACCTAATACAGCTTATTATTTGTGTCGGATCTGCTTCGAAATTCCGAGTTCGCTTCGCTCGCTCTCGTCGTAGCCTTCTAAGCTTCTATAGTTAGAAGCTTAGCTTAGCTTGGGTTGGTACCCAAGCGGCTGTGTCGGATCTGCATCAAAGTTTTGAGCTTCGCTGCAAAAATGATCTTCATAATTTACAACACAATTCTAGTTTTATTTTTCTTAATAAGTCATCATTCTATTCATCCAACATTTTTTTATTTCATGTCTAAATGTTACATAAATGTCAACAGCCTTAATCTAATAAATCGCCCCTAGTCGCACCCGGCGGGTCTTCATAATAACAATAAAAAATATTGAGTTTTGACTTTGCTCTATTTTGTACATCTTGTCATCATATCAGCAGCCCACTCTAGTCCACTGCTGGACATGGGCCTCTCTCCCAGGGCGCTCCATTAAGCCCCGATGGTCTTCGACTCTTTTGGACCCTCTATCTTGTCATTCTTGTGATAAAAGGGTGCTCGCGCTAAATCACGCTGATTTTCGTAGAAATTTCAAAAATTGGAGTACCTATATAAAGTGTGATATTCATGAATGTGATCGATCATGTTAAAAAGGTTTGAAAGTAGAGTGCAAAATTCTCCGACTTTCATACAAATTGATTGCTCAAACCACGTATTTCACAAAAAAAAATATTCGCAATTACACAACTTTTTAGACAAGTTCAACAAAGTATCTACGACGAATATTTTGTTTTCATGAGCAACAGTGACCATAGCCGCTTGAGCGATAGGCTCCGTGACTGCCACTACCCTTGAACGACACGGTTTGTCCAAAAAGGCGGCCGGCGCCTCCTTGTGGAAAATACGTGCTTTTCCATTCCTACGCCTTTTCATAACCAATTAGATACTGTTTTATAATACTATAGTTTAAGCTTTATTCTGATACCAAAATTATTGAGGTATGTTTAATAATTATAAAGCACTGGTGTCACAAACTTTCCGGGACGATTCCCTATTTATCAACAGAAGCTAAAATTTTTTAATTATATAATCTAGAAAGACCCTTTCGGCTCAAATCAAATAATTAGCTCAGTTCTAGGTAAAAATGTGAGAAAATATGTTTTGAAATTGTTGCCGTTCCGTGGCAATCAGCGTTTGTCCACTTTTCGGCAAACGATCTTTTAAGTGATTTATTATTTTTGTAAGAAATGTAACATATATACCTCAATACTAGCGTATTTCCATTATTTTCAGTTTTACAGCACTAGGTCGCAAAGTAGTCGTGGCTTCGCTATCAAGACCAGTGTAGCTTTGTAGCCACGGCTGCATGTGTCCGTGACCGGGTAGGTGGACTATCCGATCTCTACCGTGCCAAACTAAAGATATTTATAAAAAAACTAGGTACATCAATATTTAACTCACCGAAGTCCTCTGCTTAAAGTTGATGATTTGTTGAGCAGCCGGCGCCGGCTCATTTTTATTGGCTGACACAATTACCAACGTCACCAAAACGACCCGCAACATCTTCCCGCACTTTTACAGCAACTCTCTCTACCACAAACTCGAAGAAAAACGTTTTCCAGATGGGAGCACCAAGTTCTTTCGTCCACGATCACATAAGTCTAAACGTGGCTGACCGAGCACCAAAACTAAATATTACAACAAATAGTAGGACAACGTTTGTAGAAAGAAAAAACTATCGAAGCTCGAGCCGAGCTGCTAGAGTTTTGCGATATTTTTCTCTACCTAGTAGCTATTTATTTACTTATTTACACCACGTCTTCTCAGCGTCCAAGATCACTCCCAGCAATTTTAAACCAAACAGTTCTTTTTTACCCCGACAGCAGACTTTATATGCGATTTTGTCCAGCGACCTTGTTTTCGACTGGCACAGTTGCAAAACAGATAAAAAAAATAATTGATCAATGATCAACCTAATACGAGTTTCCAGTGGTCTGGGGAGTGGGTGACTGAGGCTTTGTCTACTGAAAACATGGTGTTACAAATCAGTGAAAGGTGGCGTCAGTTCAATTCAGAGTGGTGCAATGGAATTGGGCTGCACCGAATCTTCGTTACATTTTTGGTGGGTCTCTTCTCTTCTTGTCTTTATATATTGGGCATTTTGGAGTCATTATAAATGGTAAGTAAATAAGTATAGAAGATCCTGCCATGCCCAAAGACCCAGTGCCGTAGTGTGATAAAAATGTCAGGGGCTCCCACATTGGATGGCGTAATAGCTTACCATACTGAGATCGCCCTGCAAAATATCAGTTATCTTATCTTATCATATGATAGGGGGCCGGGAATAACCCCAGCGGTACTTCGACCCTTGATAATCTTTTGTGCCTACCCCATTTTACACACTGGTCATCTCAGTGTGCAGGTTTCCCCGCGATGTTTTCCTTCACCGTTAGAGCAGTCGGTAAATGTCAGGTGTCCTAGCCACTGTGCCACCGACGCTCTAAATAAATATCGGTTAAGTAGATACCTACTGGTTTTTTATTACACTCTGTACAGGGTACCAAATTAGGGTAAAAGGGGTAAAATGAAAACATGTGCAGCGTTGGCTCGACCATAAAGATCTCTATAGGTAAAGTAGTTGCATGTCTGGAACTCGAACCTAGAACTCTCGATGAGTGCGCCTATTTGTAGTTCTTGAAAATAACAAACACTTTTTAATCCATGATTTTATGTACCTACCTACCTAGGTGAGCGTCGGTGACACAGTGGCTAGAACACCGAACTCCCATGCGGGAGGTCCAGGTTCGAAACCGTGCAGTGCCATGTACCAATGAGTTTTGCGGATTTTTTCGAAGACTTACCGACTGCTCTAACGGTGAAGGAAAATATCGTGAGGAAACCTGTACACTGAGATGACCAGTGTAGGTACAAACATAATGGGGTAGGCACAAAAGATCCTCAAGGGTCGAAAGGTTATTCCCAGCCCCTAATCATTAGATAAAATAAGATACCTACTTAGGTACCTACTTCAATTAGAGCAACCATTCACCGACAGTTAACGTTGAACGGATATTTTAATCGGAGTTCTAATCTATTTTAGTTACTACTTAGCTATGAATAGTTCTTTTGCCCGTAGTGGTCACAGTCTAATGGTTATTAGGAAATAGTCAAATGAAGTAATCAAGAGGTAATCTAGTTATACAAGGTGTTTGTGTAGTTTTTGTGAACCCTGTTTATTTTAGGCGTCGGTGGCACTCGGCGGCGCCTAAGGCCGACTTGCACGAACGGTTAACTCGGGTTATAGACAATTTGCGAGTTAACCCAGGGTTAAAGTTTCGCTTGCGCGTAAGTGCGGGTTAAATTTTCCTAACCCGGGTAAGTTAATCCTGGTTTAACTCACAAATTGTCTATAATTTTGAAAATGAAAAAAAAAATGGGGGGAGAGAACGGGTTAAATGCTATAGTACTCACTAAAACCCCTTGTCTTGGGCTCTTCCTAAGAGGTGTATATATTCCACCGCCCGTCACAGAAGCGCGCGGCCATGTCACGCTGCTGCGGCTGCCCTCCCCAGGGTCGCCAGCCAATGGACGGCCAAAGCCCCCACTTTAACCGCCCGCGACCCTGATGACTTCTCTTAGTCGCCTCTTACGACAGGCAAGAGTTACCGTAGCTCTATTCTTTGCCCGAGACTACAGGGCTGTTCTTCATGATACCTAAAAAACAATAGGTACCTACCTACCACAGGAGGTTACACCACAAAATATAAATATGTGGTAGGTAGCACTCATATCAATACCACTAAATCGATGACCCAGATTGTTTATACCTAGCTAATTTCCTTGCCAAAAAGCCAAAAACTTCAAAAAATTATAAGATTCATATTTTGAAAATAATCGTTGTGTATCTGCATGAAACGGAATGTTATTTCAATTGTTTTTTTATTTGGCTCTGGATTCATGGTTTCTTGAGTTCGATGAATTATTTTATTTTTACTATTTTCAATTGTATTTTTGTAATAAATGCTGTGCAATATGTTTGTATGACTTAAATGTAATTGAGAGATGTAATATTATTATAAAAATATTATCATAAAAATAAATTAATAGGTACCAATCATACGACTTTTTTATTGGCCTTCAAAATCCTGAAACGAAACAATTTATTATTTGTCTGTGGATGAAAAGAAACATAATTTTATAAATGAAAAGAAAAAAAGCGTCAATCAGTCAAATCGTCAATAAATCATAGTCCACGTTTTTATCTGCTTATTTTCTAATTAAGTTCGTAGAACTGTAAAATGTTAAATCCATAGTTGAAAGCCGCAAAACCTTTTTCGCGTTACCAGTTGTTTGTGCCCGGAGGAAACTAACCAAACATGGCAAGGTCGCCGAAGGATGATCCGCTATACAATGACATGCAACACAACGCATGGAATTACTGCGAGGCCGCCGAGAGCTGCGCGCCTGGCGCTGTCAATGAGAGAAAACAACCGCCCATCTCATCAAACAACAGCGTCTTGAGTGACAACAGCATGTATGTAAACGCAAACTACGCTGATGTTTACAACATGAACAAGCTGCCGTACAACGTGCAAGCGGGCGACGCCGCCGCCAACAAGGAAGAGAAACCCTCCTACAACAACCTGACGAACGCCCAGCGCGTCAACTGCCAAAACTACGGCAATGCCATGCTCAATCTAGGCAATGGACAACTCGTCAGAGTGTTCTACGACGAGAATAATCAGCAACTCATTTTTCCAATGACCGGTCAGTATGAACTGTTCAACCATAATCAAGGACTGCGGGACATGCCCCTGCAGACATCACAGCCTTCCCACATGTTCACTTTGAACCAGGAATATTCAATGAACAATAACAACCACGTCCCGTCGACTACTGCACCAAACACCACTTTCAGTCAAGACAATTCTCAAAATGTGCCAACTTCCAACTTTTTGAAAGAAGTTCTCGGTAATTGGGAACCAAATTCAACTGGAACTTACTCGCCGTTTGGCCAAAACTACCCGCTGAATCACCCAGATGCTCCGACTTTGAATATGAGTCCTGTTTTGGATCCAATCAATCAACCTGTGAAGCCGGAGAATTCTCCAAAAAGGAATGAGAATAGTCCTTTAGCAGATACGAGCAACAAAAAGCGTATTGTGGCTGAAGTTAAACCGATGCGCCCTACATACTCTGATGTGTTAGCTAAAAACACCAAGAATAATTCCCAAACGGAAACTGCTCGCAGAGTGAAGCCACAGAATATTGAAGCAAAACCCAATAATAAAACTGTCAAACCAGAAAAACCTGCAGCTAATGTAAAACATGACGATCCCAAGCTAAAAAATGAGAAGAAACTCCACACCAACACAATTTCCTCTGGTAGTGAATCTGGAGACATCAACACTGATGATATGGACAAGCGTCAGAAACCAAATAAAAAATCCAAGAACAAACGCAGCAATATCTCCCGTAAATGGTCTTCTCTTGATGATATAACAAATGAAGAGGATGCCAGTTTTAATGAAAATGAAAGCCAATTCATGTTCATAGAGAACCAATCAGAGAAGCCGTTGAAAAAGGAGAAGAAGTCTGACCATCACAAAGCCAAGAATGCGGACAAGAATTTTCTGACAGAGAATGATTTTAAGCTGGATGAAGAAGATGATAAATCTCAATTTGTCTTCCAAGATTGTCAAGGTGAAACTAAGTCCAAAAAGAAGAAGGAGTCTCGTAACTACCACAAGACTGCTAAGCCAACACAGGATAAAAAGAAAACCACACAAAACAAATTAAGAAGGAACAAGCCGGGTTATTTGGGCCTGGCCCAGAATTATTTGGAGCACTGGGGTGGAGCGACTTGGAAGGCGATCATGTGGTTCATTTTCCTGCTTTCCGATATCTGTGGCATGAGTGCTCATCTGTCCTTCGACCTGTAAGTTATGACTGATTGTTGTTTTTGATGTCTTTTTTGAATTTTTGATGATTTTTATTTATTATGTCTTTGTTTGTTCTAATTTTATTAAAAAAAGAAGCTTCTAAAATTCATTGTTTGTTGTAATTTTTATGTTATTGCTGACTTGCTCTTGGATTATCTTCCTAAAATATATTCCATTTCACTTTACAATACTGAGAAATCATATTATTCAGAAACTTGTGCTTTTATTTTGTGTGTGCTTTCATAATAAACATATAAACATAACTACATTGATTCTGCCGCTCTATAACAAAGCTTTCCAACCACAGATGTACATCAGTGTTCACACAAACCTACGTGAGCTCCCAGGCAGTGTGGAGGAGCAGCAAGGACTATATCTACAAGATTGGCAACAATAAATACCTGCTCTACATTGATAGAAAATTAGGACACACACGATTTGGATTCTGGAGGAAACTCAAGTGGTTCAAAAAAGGTAATTTCTCTAGGGAATGAAAACTAACAACTTCCATAACTAATAATACTTTTTAGGATGAAATCTGTGCCAATATAATTTAGATTATTACAATTATTGGGGGAATCCACCCGCCCTCAGATTCGACCACAATTACCAACTCCAGAAAGTTATAATCGAGAGTTAATCCAAGGGTGAGCAGTGGGTCCTTCCTTTAATTTTAATAATCATGAATGGATTTCCGTAAAGTGATGCCTGGTTCAATCAAAATTTTGATTCATCCATCAAACCCTCATTTATAAAGTAGTTATATATGTTATACCCCACATAGCTGTCTCCCCTATTCCAATCCTTGCTTTGTATAAACTGGTGGGCTATAAACTAACAAACTGCACTACCTTAAATGCAGATGACAGCGTATATGGCTATTATAGCATCTATCTAATTTATTTCATACTTCATAAAATGTAGGTACATTATACCTATATTTGTAAAGCATTAAATTACATCACCGGGTTATTTTTCATATTATTTTCCTTAATACAGAAACTGAGGCTGAAAATGGGAATGATTCAACAAAGCTGAATGCAAACATACCTTTGCCAGCCACTGGTGAAGAAGCTATGAAGAGACTGCTTGCCTGCAAAGGGAAGGATCCTTACAGGTATACTGGTTATTTATAAATACTTACCATGTATGGGACGGATTAGAATATGGGCCAGCGTGTCGTACGAGGCTACTAACCCGAGTAATTTGTTGGGGGTAGGAACCCTTCAGGCTCCACCTGGCTAGTGACCACTCTTCTATGTAGTGTCTGTCGTCAAATATCTTCGCTTCTAGGTAGATGTGTATTTTGGCAGTGTTTATAGAAGAGCCAGTACTTACTAAGCATGTGTGCTCCATCTTCAGCCTCATCGTCACTTACCATCAGGTGGGATCGAGGTCAAACGCGGGTTTAGTCGTAAATTAAAAAATATATTTATTTATAATTATCTTATATATGTCTTAGTATATTTGAGTAATTTGTAAAGACTACAGAATGTAATCCACGGTATAAGTTCGGAATCTCAGTCTATTAGACCCCTACTAGAGCAGGAAATTTAAATATTTAAAAAAATAAAAAAAATATTGCCACAAAAAATACATATTTAATTCCCTCGATAATACTGTCTAATGATAATGTCTTCTCTACTTTTGTCAAGGAAAATCTAGCAATATTACATAACTTAGATAATTGATGAAAAACAATGGGTCAGTGTCAGTATGAATATTACACCATCTGTATACACACATTGTTTACTTTTGCCGTGACTGTGTACATTATGTAACCAAGAATCTTTACATTAATCCTCTATTAAAACCGAAACTTTAAGTGAGCTAACTACTTAAACACGCCTAAACGGCTCAACCGATATGCACAAAATTTGGCACACACATATCTTACGATCCTGGTTCAAACATAGTCTACTACCACCACCATATTTTATCAGTTCATGGTTTCTGTGGGGATACAATTTTACTGAGGGAGAAACATGTAAGAACAAGTGAAAAGACAAAATAAAAATGTAAGTCGATATTGACCCTCAGGCAGCGCACTTGTATAGGTAGTAGATTTTTCAATACTACTTCCTGTTTCATCTTAAACCTATACAAAACCTTAAATTGTGAGCGTCGGTGACGTAGTAGCTAGGACACCGAGATCCGGGTTCGTAACCATGCATGACATGTAACAATGAGTTTTTCCGACAGCTCTAATGGTGAAGGAAAACATCGTGAGGAAATCTGCACTCTGAGATTAACCAGTGTGTGAAATGGGGACGGCCAAAGATCCCCATCTCACACAATGACGTCATAATGTAATATTGCCGTTTCTTTCTATCATCTGATTTTTGATTGCATGTAGCTATTTTATTTTTTAACGAATTTTAATTATGTTTTCACATTTAACCATCAATTTATGTCTGGTCCTTAAATTTTTTTACTTGGAAACTACCGAATTATATCAGAATACGTTAAGGTTTATCATATGAAAGTTTAACTTGAGGGCCGGGAATAACCACAACGGCACTTCATCCCATGGGGATCATAGGCCGTCCCCATTTCTCACTCTGATATTAAATGTATTTCTTAGAAATTAAGAAATACACATCAATTGATGGTCAAATGTGACAACATAATTAAAATTCGTTGAAAAATAAATTAGCTACAGGCAATCAAAAATCAGACGATAGAAAGAAACGGCAATATTACCTTATGACGTCACTGTGCTGTAGCCCCATACTAGCAGAACCTGGCTACATATAAAGAACTGTTTTGCTAAAAAGGGACACAGCATATCTCCTGTACTAACTTAAATCATTAATATCTCTGATGTTAGTTGAGACACCGAAAAAACGAAATTTAGATCCTTCTTAAGGATGTCCATGTAAGTTGATTAAAGGAATATATTTTTTTTAATCAAATACCGAATTGGTTCCAGCATACTGGGAGTAAGCGTAACATGCACAGACGAAGAGATCAAGCGGTACTACCGCCGCCAAGCGTTCCTCGTGCATCCAGACAAGAATCAACAGCCCGGGGCTGAAGAGGCTTTCAAAATACTGCAACACGCGTTCGATCTTATTGGCGAGCCGGTAAGCCTTAGCATTAAAATATAAGATTACTGTAAAAGGAAAGGTCCCACGGAAATCGGACTAGTGACGCCCTCTTCTCTAGAATGATGATGTGAGCACTGACAAGGAGCCAAAGGGCTTGAGCAAGTAAGAATAAGTTTATTTGTGCGGTAAGATGACAAAGTATTAATTCAATGCACGTATAGTTCCATAAGTTTGACATTACACTGCCCGATTAGTGTATGGGAAAATACTCACATCGCATGCGCCGACTGGCAGATGCGGTTTTCATATAAAACTTCTCTAGCGAGCAATCTACATAGGGCGAATTTTAAAATCTTTGGTCCCACTGCGAAGCTGAGGGAAATTATTTATACTTATTAAGGACACTGTAGGCTTAGTACATATAATTATATAGGTCTAGCGCTTAACTCAGACCACGCCTTAAGTAGCCGCGCGGTGCGGGAGGGTACGACGCCCCGCCACCCCTCCCGCACCGCGCGAACAGCGTAGACCAATTAACCCAAAAAACGAGAAATTTATGATATCTTCAAAAATGACGTTTCGGAGTGTGCTTGTGGCTCCATATACGCAACGCTTTGCTTTTTAAGTCCTATTGGTGGGAGGAGAGGAGGAGGGGTGGGTTTTGCTTCTTTACGTTTCATTTCTTTAGAATCGCCTGGGGTGGTACCACCCTCTTATCTATTTCTGCCGTGAAGCAGAAATACTTGCATTTCTGTGTTTCGGTTTGAAGGGTAAGAGAGCCAGCGTTATTTCCGGCACATGAGGCAATCCATCTTAGTCCTCAAGGTTAGCAGCGCATCAAAAACCCTCTAATATTAATACAGTGAGGTGAGATGTCTATGGGCGATGGTGACCACTTACCATCAGGTGGCCCGTTTGCTCGTCTGCTCTCTTATTAATATTTTTTTTAAAACGTAGTAATATTTAGTATTCTATGGTGTAGCCAAGCATCTGTGAGTCAAACTATAGGTACTCGAACACGTCTTAAGATTATCTTTTGATATTGTCGATACAGGAGCGTCGCGAGGCGTACGAGAGACGCGCAGTGGAGTCCCGGCACGTGGAGGCGGCCTGGAGCGAGCTCAGCCAGCTGTTAGCGCAGCTGCACGACAAAATGGAGTTCGCGGCCAACACCATCAGGTAGTATAACGTACGAGAGACAGACGGCGGTAGATCTTGATGTGCAGGGTCGCCTCGGGTGGTCTCACCTTCTTATTTCTGCTGCAAAGCAGCAATGCTTGCATTTCTGTGTTTCGGTTTGAAAGGTAAGAGAGCCAGCGTAATTTCTGGCACATGAGGCAATCCATCTTAGTCCTCAAGGTTAGCAACGCATCAAAATCGATCTTCGATAAAATCAAATCTTCATCAAATCGATTCTTTACTGGCGCAAAAGCTCAGGGCTTTACTTATGCCAGTATTATGTTTTAATACATATAATTAGTTTTATTTAAACAAAGAAGAAAAAACTATGTCTATGAGCGACGGTGAACACTTACTCTGAGCGATAAGGCCGCCTTTGTACACTTATTCTGTTTCCTTTCCTATGTAAATTTCTTGTGTGGAATAAAGTATTAATCTATCTTACCATCAGGTGCCCCGTTTGCTCTCCTTATTTAATAAAAAAAAATCTTTCCAGGTGTACGAACTGCGGTCGTCGGCACAAACGCGTTTTAACAGACCGGCCGTGCTACGCCGCGCGATACTGTGTGCAATGCAAGATCAGACACTCCGCTAAAGAGGTAACGGCCCTATTTATTTATTTACACTTTATGAGACATTGTACAAAGTGAACTTATCTCTAAAATAGATTTCTTCCAACCCGAACGTGAAAGATGCGTTATAATCCCTTCAATCCCTGGGGAGTGCTGGTGTCTATATTACGGAATCTTCGGATTTTAGTTTAGAGACCTGTTGCTACCACACAAGTGTATCTAAAGACCCTACATTAAGCAATCTCTGTAATATATATTATATATAGATTAGATATATTTGTCTTTGGAAATTAAATTATTTATTTATTTAATTTATAGGTTCGCTAGTTCGCGTATGATCGTTGTAAAGCAGAGGACCTACACAGTACGCCATTTAACACTCGCTACCAAAAAGGCTTGCTCTGCCAAAATCAAAATTAAGTCTACACAGTTCTGGACCGTTCGTTATGTCCATAAAAATATATAACAAAATTTCACAAATCATCGACATTGAATTAAAAGACTCGATATTCAATAAAAGATTACAGTTATATCTTCTTAACAAATGTTTCTATTCACTGCAGGAGTTTTTTAACGATAAAAACAATACCTAATTATAAAATCAATTATAACTTATAATGACATTTTAATTTAATTTATCCCGTTAGCATTTATTACTATTATAATTTATTATAATCTCTTATTTTATATTGCGGTGCCCTACTCAGGGTTTCATGTATGATCATATAATATATATTTTTAAGACCAATTGTTACACATGAAAAGCAATAAATGGTATGAGTATGAGTATGGCTGTAAAAGCATGATTCCGAGTTCCACTGTAGAGTGAAACGCAGACAGCAGTTGCAAACTGCGTTGGGTGGTCTACGTTTGTTATCTTTACAATCTAAATTTTAGATATACAGGGTTGAACAGGTACAATTTAGGCGATCTATGTTTGTTCAAATATTAATTTGAGTTTCATTGTGTGAGAAATGTGTTGCATTATTTTCAATTCGCACACAGTGCCGTGAGGTTTGGTGCCGGCTTTTACGGGGATTTTGTTGGAAGTTACTCGTTTAGGGTGTCTTATCTTATGATATGGGGCCGGGAATAATCCCAGCGGCACTTCGACCCTTGAGGATCTTTTGTGCCTACCCCATTTTACACACTGGTCATCTCAGTGTGCGGGTTTCCACACGATGTTTTCCTTCACCGTTAGAGCAGTCGGTAAATGTACGTAAGTCTTCGAAAAATACGTAAAACTCATTGGTACATGGCACTGCACAGTTTCGAACCCGGACCTCCCGCATGGTGCCACTAGGCCACCGACGTTCTTCGTCTACGGTATAATATGTCGCTGCCTACAGACCATTGTCCTTTGAAATTGCATTGCTTCTAAGTGAATGAAACGTGTTTGATCGTAGGGCGACATCTGGGCGGAATCTAGTATGATGGGGCTGTTAGTGATGTACTACGCGTGTATGGACGGCGCCGTCTACCAGATCACGCAGTGGGCCAGCTGCCAGGTACGTGTCGACCCTAAAAATAACGTCAAATTAACGTCTTTCAAGCAAAAGGTTTCAGTATCATACAGTCCACATAGATTAACTATTTCAATGCACAGAATCTTCTCTAATTTCTAATTCTTTCTTCTTTTCTAATTTATTTGTACAGTTGACCACAAGCTATAGTATACCATCTGTCAAAAACCCTCGATTAAATCTCAATCTTATAACTGCACAATATGATACATTTCATACAAACAATTAGGTACAGAAGATAAAAATAATATTAAACAAATATATTATAAAAATAAATAAACAAAAGTAATTAAGTTTGATGAAGGTGGTGTGCAGCACCGGACAAAGGGGACTGCCTCAGCCTGTTGCCGCAGCGGATTTAGCACTGCGGCGCTGTTTTTCGGGCATTACCTGTATGCCAGGGATCACTCCCTCATGATACACTACCGGAACATATAAATAACGGAAATATTAATAAACAGAAGTAAAATATTAGGAAACGATGGAAGTTACTTAATTTATAAATTATACATTAGAATACAGGAAGGTATGTATGTAGGTATTATTAAAAGCTTAGTAAATAAAAATAATCTGAGTTGTAAATGGTTGAACAGAAAAAGAACCTGAAGCAGCTGCGGCCGGACTGCCACGTGGTACAGTACCGCATAGTACTGGGCAACAAAGCGGCGGCCGCCGCCGACGTCACTCAGCGAACAAACACTGGGTGAGAAACACTTCCACCTCACTTTGTGTTGTATGTTTTGTTTTTGTCCCGGGTGTGCAATAAAGTATATTTGTATTATATCATCAGCAGCCTGTTAATGCCCCCACTGTTGGGGCACAGGCCTCCCCTTGCATAAGAGGGTACGAGCCAATATCAACCGAGCGGGTCCAGTGCTGATTGGTGGATTTCACATACCTTCGGAAACTTTTCATTTCCTCAGACATGCAGGTTTCCTTACGATGTTTTCCTTCACCGTTAGAGCAGTCGGTAAATGTATGTAAGTCTTCGAAAAAATCCGAAAAACTCATTGGTGTACCAATGCCATGTATGGCATTCAGCATTGCATGGTTTCGAAGCCGGACCTTCCGCATGGGAGCCCGGCGTCCTAGCCACTAGGCCACCGACGCTCTTTTATATAACGTGTAACAAAAAATGGCTGGTCTGATAAGTAATGTTTTAATACTAGTAGTATTGGACATATGCTCTGTCCTTTCTATCAAAACAGTCCTTTATATGCAGCCAGGACCTGCTTGTATGGCGCTAGAAAACAGTTACGTCATAAAACTTATTGCCGTTTCTTTCTACCGTTCCGATTTTTTATTGCCTGTAGCTATTTTTTTTTCAACGAATTTTAATTCTGTTTTCATAATATGAAAACAGAATTAAAATTCATAAATTGATGGTCAAATATTATTTGACCATCAATTTATGACTATTTCTTGCATTTTATATTTGACACTTGGAAACTACCCTATTATGGACTTAGGCTCAATTTACATTGCCGCGGAATGCAATGGAAGCGAATTTTCACAACGTAATTGTACATGGCATAATGAACTTTATGTCAATTGTGTAACATACAAACTAAATACGAACCAAAAAATAGGTCGCACGTCTTCCGGGGAATCCTCGCGCATTCTCGAGAATTCCCCTAGCGGTAAAGCGTATTTAGTTTGTATGTTACACAATTGACATAAAGTTCATTATGCTATGTACAATTACGTTGCGAAAATTCGCTTCCATTCCATTCCACGGCAATGTAAAATTCAATCTCTGTTTCGGAAAGCAAGTCAGGGTATTAAGGTGTAACTAAAACCACCTATAGACCCCAAAGAGGGGTGTTCTGTGTCTATAACAACTTGAACAACTATGGGGCCGACCAACTTTGAAATCGCGAAAAAATCAGTTATTTCATACAAAAGTTCAATACCTATTTTAGACTTGGCCCCATAGCGAAAATTGTTCTGTTATGAATACTGAACTGAACACCCCCCTTTCGGTTCTATAGGTTTTTTTTTGTACACAAACTAAATCGTACCTCCACCCTTACAGTCACGACCCGAACCTCGAGGAGTTCCTCAACAACCTGTACAGCAAGTCAGGCGTTTCGCCCGGCGCCGGCGCGGCCAACACGAAGCAACCCACCGCCGACACCGACGCCAAGAAGCGGCGTAATAAAAAACCTAAAGTTTAAAAAATAAACGCTAACTGACCCTGTAAACACCCACTCCTCACTAAACTGCTGGCATGGCGGGCAGTTTGAAAATGGAACGTTTTGGTATTTCTTTTTTGAATTCGAATCGTATTTGAAAATTTATTTTTAAAAACGTTTTTTTTTAATTGATCATGGCACAAGAAGAAAGGCATCGGGGTATACAAATTGCACGATGTTCACGTTATCTATCATACGGTTTGATGACGTAGCCTTGTACTGACGTGAACATCGTGCGTGAAGAGTGAGCCGTCTTCTTGTGCCATGCAACTGATGAGGTTTTATGGCGGGAATGACTGGTGACGCTGCGGTTTTCGTTTGATTTTTTTCATAAATTGATTTTACTAGTGATTTTGTTGACTGAAAGCTATGTCGCTTTATCAAACAAGAAAAAAAAAATTTTTTTTGTGAAATTTCTGAAATGAAATTCTCGTCAGTCGTTTGTTGTAATTTGGAGACACATTGGAGAATTCACCAGCTTCGTGATCTGGAAAATTGGGTCAGCGCACACCCTCAGAATGGCAACACGCAGTAATTATATCAGTTTATCGGAAATCGACCGCCGAGATCGAGTCTAGTTTTCCATTCCAAATAAAATTAAATACAGGAATGCTCGAAATGTTCGATTTTGAAAAGAAAGCAGCCATGCCGGCAGCGTCGCTGTATCTGTGAAAATAATATGCCTTTCATAAGAAAAATATATAAAAAATAATATAAACGTAAACAAAACAAATAAACTGTACCATGAATTTAGTTCTGAATGTGTGAATTGAAAATAGATGGCACTTGAATGGTAAAATAATGTCTGACACTTTTTGAGCGTGTGAGGGGAAATATTTATATCCATTTAAACGAAAAAAAGGGTTATAACAACCAAATACCATTTAAATGGATACACATAGATAACTTCGCCGCACGTTAAAACGACTTTGTCAATCTTTAAAAATAAATATTGCTTAGGATATAACTTAGTTATGTGTATTGAAATATCGCTGACGTACCTATTACTTTAGAGATTAATCTAAAATTTTAAATTTTGACAGAGCCTCCATTAAGAGACTTTTTTTAAAACAAATAACATTTTAATTTACAATTTTTAAGTTCTACAGTAATACCCCGCTTTACGCGACCCCGTCTTACGCGGATTCGTTACAACGTAAATTTCAAATTTCGCGCTAAATTGCCCCGCTTTACGCGATTTCCTACAAAAATTGCCTGGGGCCAAATTATTTTCTGGTGCGACTTGCCTTCTCTAAAATGTTTGCCTTTGCGACTTGCCGTCTCTATGTTGGCTCTCCAGGTATGACAGAGATAAGTGACGATGTTTGGAAAAGACTTTAGACGTGCATTTTCGTAAAACCAACGCTCAAAATGTATCACCTGGTATGTTGCAATAAATTAAATTGGTTTTGTATGTTTATGTATTGTTTTTGAGCAGACCCCGATATACGCGAATTTCGCTTAACGTGATTTTCTCTGCAACGTATCCCTCGGGTAAAGCGGGGTATTACTGTATTTTAATTTGTAATTGCGTAATTTAACGCTTGAGTTGAATTAATTTTAATTTTCACTTTTTTAATTGTAATATTTGTGTCAAAGTGATTATTAATGATTAACTTTAATATCTGCTGGACAGAACAAGTTTAAAAATACTTTTTTTCACTTCGTAGTTCCAGTAGATTTGCATTAAGTGTTGCTGTTTAAAAAATAGAAAATATTTTAGCATAAACATTTATTGCCTTTAGTTTTTTTTCTGTATTTTGAAGCTGCTTTGAACTCTAATCCGATGGGGAGGAATGTTTAGTTTTGATCGGGCAGCTGGCACTGTTCGGTCGATGTTGTTCAAAAATACTCATTGTAATTTCAAAATTGTTCATCCACTTTACACCGAATAGTACAATTTGTTTGCATTCATTATTATTATTGATTGATTGATGTTTTATTTGTATGTACAACTATTGGCGTGATGCAGGGAACGTGTTAAATTCCTATTTTAAAAAGTAATTGACTTATTAATCTAGTCGCAAATAGAAAAAAATAGTCTTTTGTGTGAAATATCTTGAAATAAGTTACAAAACTTTTTATGATGTATCTGTTGGTTTGTGGCGGTCCTAATATAAAGATCATCTCAATGTTACCAAACTTGGGACACTAACTTTAAAAAAAACTGTAGGATTTATCATTGAGTGCCAACTTTTAATTGCTTGCAGTCCACTATTAACAACCAACCGTCATAAAGGCTAACCAAAGGAACACTAGACAGCCGAGCAGAATGATCAAAAGCCTATTCGGTTTTCTTCTCAGTCTTTTTTCCGCATTGCTGAGGGTCGTGATCATTCTAAGGAATTAATCACATAGAACAACTCTCGTGACAGATTTACCTTTGCCTTCCCCATGAATACCGACGGTATTGTACTTTTAATGGATCTAGGATGGTAATGTGTTGGCTTAAAGTCATTTTTATACCGCTTAATACTTTCCTCATAGCTCTCCAAATCTACACGAATAATTTTGTTTAGAATTTCTTCATATCTAAGTAGTTTCTTCGACTCTATAATTTTAATTAATCCGAGGGTCACAATCACAATCTATAAAATTTATATTGATTGAAATTGTAAACGTTTATTTAGCGCTGTAAACACCAGAATATAGAATACAGAAGTATAAAAAGTTTAATACATGCAGCACAAAACATCCGGTGTGGTACAGTTCCAAAAAGGGTACACCAGCTCAGCATAATACAGAGGCAAGCCACAGCGCTGGTTTTCAGCTGGCCACTCAGTGACTTTTGTTTATGCATAGCTAACGAAAAAACATAGAACACTTAAGTTAAACACTTAAGTTTAAGTAAAACTTAAGTTTTTGACACGTTCTCTGCATTTCTGCAATTATTGCTCTTTATTGTATTATAAGACGACGATTTGTTCAGGAAAAATAAGGTAAATTGTGAAATCTAATGACACTGTCATCCTTTAACTCGACAACTAGGTATATTAATAATAAGAAATACTAATAAATCATTTATTTCAGGTAAATACCCATACAAAAGTAATAATAACAAATGAAACAATGAAGAGCTTAATCTAAATAAAAAATTAAAATAAATGTAAAAACAACGTTACTTCCGGTTCTGATCGCGCTGCACGGATATCCAGTACCTAAAGATGGGACTGCTCAGGCGCTCAGTCATCGCACGGAGAATCACATTGCCCGAGGCATGGAGACGTTGCCAAAAAGACGCAACACGTGATCTAATGATCGCGTAGAAGTCGGGAACTCTGGCCGCGGCGAACATGCCCGACGCGCTGCAGAACCTCGGCAGTTTCATCAGGATGCGATACGCGTCATTGTATTGTATATTAATAACAACACAGAAGTTGACTTATCATGACAATAAGTAAAATAGGTACAGACTAATAACCTAAAAATACTTTAGCATGCACACTTAACGACGTGAAAATATCAATTATACCAAAATTCGAACGTAGCGAGCGTCTGCGCACGCTCGATCAACCGCGAGCGATGCGTTCGAATTTTGAAATAACCAATATTTTCGATTTTTAAACTATTATGCAAAGTTGACATCAGCAAAATCGCTACGCTTAGTCTGCGCTGATCCTTAATCCAACTCTTTGTAAAACAGTCGTCTTATGTACAATGAAGTTAAAGCAAGCTATGAGCCTCGGACTACACGCGCCCGGTTCTACTCCCGGTTCGCTTCGCTGCAACCAAACATGCGTTCCCAATTGAAGTCAGCGCTTCGTTATTTAATGCAGCGAACCGAACCGGGACTGGAACCGGACCCGTGAAGTCTGGGCCCAAGTGTCTCACTGCCTTCGAGATTATCGTTTGATTGATGTTTAGGCTAGTGGAGAGACCGCAGTCGTTCACTGTGCGTAGGCATTCGCGCTTCATGTGTCAATAAACATGTGGAAAAGTATTAGACTACCTACTTTTATTTTACAAAACTGCATCATTGTAGAACAGACCGGCCGATTTACATTTTAATTTTTTTTAGCAAAATTTTTAAATGTCAGTCGGCTGGTCTTTTCGCTCCTGTCCAGTTATGTTTATAGTAGGGACGTTACGGAGCTTCGACTCCGACTCCGAAAGGTCGGAACTTCCGATTGATTTTACACCTCTGACTTCGGCTCCGATAATTTTGAATCGGAGGTTATACCGAAGATTTGTGAGCAAACATATTCAAATATCAATATTTTATTAAATAGTGTAGGACTACATAAAGGAATATGTTTTATAGCCGCAAACGTCATCATAAAGTATATTGACCAGTTCAGCTATAAAAATTAAAAAAACGGTTTAAAATTTGAACTTCTGAACATCTCTCTTCTACCTTCGCCTCCGACTCCGACTCCGGTTCCGACTCCGATAAATCAAATTTAAAACCTTCGGTTTCGACTCCGGTTCCAGTAAAACCGCCTCCGTAACATCCCTAGTTTATAGTTAACAGGAATTGTGTTTGAATTTTAAATTTATTGTAAAAACATGACGTAACCAAGAGTTCCTGGTGTCCCGCTGGTTTTTAATAAGTGAGTATGAGTATTTGATACCATGGTCAGTATAAATAATGATAGTGATAGATAATATTATCTTATCTTATGATAGGGGGCCGGGAATAATCCAGCGGCACTTCGACAGTGTGCAGGTTTCCTCACGATGTTTTCCTTCACCGTTAGAGCAGTCGGTAAATGTACGAAAGTGTTCGAAAAATAAGAAAAACTTATTGGTACATGGCACTGCACGGTTTCGAACCCGGACCGGGCGCATGGGAGTCAGGTGTCCTAGCCACTGCCTCCGACGCTCTAGATAATATTATGCGCTGGTTCTTAAGTTTTTCTGCTATATATGAACCATTTAAACACAATTCACACAGGTGTTATATACGAACTCTCCATACAGGCGATCTCAGGGCAAGTCAAAGGAACTCGGGCGCGAAATATACGCGCTGTGACGCGATCGAGTGGTAAGGTATAATTTTTTGTACAGTCGACCATAGGTCAATCTACCTAAAACGTCAAAATTTGAGAATCTGAATTGTATTGTATTGCACAGACAAGGTTGAGATTTAATCGAAGGTTTTTGACAGATGGTATAAAATAGAGCGTCGGTGACGTCGTGGCTAGGACGACGGGAGGTCCGGGTTCGAAACCATAGATGTCATGTACCAATGAGTTTTGGGTTTTTGTCGGAAGAGTTACATACATTTACCGACTGCTCTGACGGTGAAGGAAAACATCGTGAGGAAACCTGGACACTGAGATAACCAGTGTGTGAAATGGGGAAGGCAATGGCAAAGCACCCCATTAATTCTGCCGAGAGAGTCGTTCTATGTGATTAATTCCTTAGAATGATCACGACCTTCAGCCATGAGGAATACGACTAAGAAGAAGTTACTATAGATTGTGGTCGGCTGTACTTTCAATAAACGAAATTAATTAATTAATAAATAAATTAACTTCATTTTACATAAATTTTAATTCATTCATTGCCAGAAATATTTTTCACTAGGCTGTTTCTTTTACACTGGGAATTATAACTGCCCTAGCGCTACGGTCGAGTGACGTAATCGAAATCGCGAACCTTCTGTGTATTCTGTAATTTAAGTCGGTACACGCCCGCGACGTTACAGTGGCGACTAGCGCCCTCTATCGTTATGCCCCGCGTCGCTGTAACGTCGCGGGCGTAATGGTTCACCTATATAGTTTGTCATTGGTGCATGTCTTGTCTCAAAACCGATGGTTAAGGAACCGAAATACTTCAGTACTACGAGTAGAATATCTCCGATCAACAATCAAAACTCAGGACCGAATATTTTGGAATTCACCCTTATATGTAGATTTCTCTCTAGAGAAGTTTTTCTTCGGTAAGAGTCCAAAGCCGTAAACTTCTAGACGCTGAAAGTCAAACCCTCGAGGTCATTGGCAACTGTATAAGCCCTATCTCTTATTTAATATTGCGGTGCCCTATTCAGGGTTTCATGTATGACCAGATAATATACATTTTTAAGACCAATTGTAACACATGAAAAGCAATAAATGGTATGAGTATGAGTATGGACACCCCGTCTGCCAGTTCGCGCATGCGATTTGAGCATTTTCCCATACCATCCCATTTGCCCTGTCGGGCACTGAACTGTCAAAAGTATGAAAATATATGATTTAAGGGTCAACTTCGTGGCTCGCTGTCAATGCTCACGTCATCATGCTAGAGGAGAGGGCGCCTAAATTACAACGTTTGTAGTTCTATTTCTATCCAATTTCAATGTAGTTTTCGTTCCAATTCTATTTGGACACCAAATCGCATTCTGCTGCCGCATAACTCTACCACTGCCACCTTTCAATTTACTATCGATCGGGCAAAAGTGCTTCGGTAGGAACTTATGTTCGATCGTTATATTTGACAGTTGAAGCGTTTTGTTACCGTTCAACTGCGATTCAGTATAAACTAAACGTTTTATTAGCATGCACAAATACGTTACCGTTCGATCGATCGTTGACTCGATCGGAACTTAACTGAAATTGGATCATTAGTGGATAGTAGCATACGAAACGTCATAACGATGCCGTTTAGATTCTATTTAGTTACGTTGTATTTAGTGGAATCGATCTCCAGGACGTCTTGAGAACAAAAGCCAGGTACTACCGATTATCGTAGAAAATCGTCTAAAAGAACTAGCTAGCTACCAGTTAGATCTCAGAAGAATTGTTTGAATGACACTAGAATAATTTTTAAAACATTTATTACTTTAGATTTTCTTACAAATAATACAATTTACAATAATTCAGGCCTCCATAATGTCGCTGCCCTTTGTGCTATCAGTGACGATACAATTATCGTAGTTCCATTTCGGGTACATGCGTTTGTAGAGATTCAGTAGCACTGTATCTTGAGATTTAAGTTGACCGTCGAATACGCACTTCATGTGGCCGTGGGTACCTGAAAAAAAAGTTAATTTCAGGTGCAATCTTCAGATCATACCTAATATATTTAAACTACAATTATTTTTTAAGTTGCAACGAAATTTTAATTGACGTGGCAAGTATAGTAAACAAACGGCCTGTGAAATGTCAAATCATCATCACCATCAGCAGCAGCCTATTATTGTCCCCACTGTTGGGGCACAGGCCTCCCCTTGCACAAGAGGGTACGGGCCCAGTGCTGATTGGTGGATTTCACATACCTTCGGAAACTTTTCATTTCCTCAGACATGCATGTTTCTTTTAATTCTGCAATGCGAGGGATTTTATATCTGGTCAGGGTATACTACTAGAATGTGGGCTAAATTACGTGAAGACCCATACATACCCAAAGGTTCCTTGATATGTCCGGTGCGTCCGTACTTGGTCCTCAGTTTGCACGGCTTGAAGTACGCCACGTCTTCTCTATTGAAGAACAGGAACCGGATCACTGCTGATTTCTTGTGAACCTGTCATGAAAATCGGTTAGCTTCCTCATTATATGTACGGTTGACAACACATAGGCCAGTTATTTCACGTGGAACTAAAAACAATTACGTACGTTTTGACAGTTCGCTTTTGACAGTGGCTCCCTCATTTATTATTGTCTACTCTTTTTTGACGTATGGTAACTTATTTGACACGAATGTTAAGGAATCATTACAAAAATAGGAATTGGTTGAGCGTTCATGCTGTCATGGCGTGTTCGTCCTATTGTATTGTTTATAAACGGTTTACAGTGGTTACTTTTTCGTAAAACTAGTGTATTTTACCTACACTAAAAATCGTCCGTGTTAAGTGAACATTATATAAGACAGTGAAATGGGAGTGAAAAACTACACATGGTGTGGATTCGGCAACCTAACCTCCAATTGCACTTGGAATGCAAGGCACTAGGCATTCTTGATTCATACGACTCCCATAATCTCGACGTTTGGTAAACTGTTTTTTTTAAACAGACGCCAAAACGTTCCGAATGATTTTTAAGATTTTATCACGGTCATTGGCCAAATTGTAGTGTGTACACTAGCAGAGGCCATAATTTAAAAAAAATAACAAAAATGTATGGCGACATAGTTCCACATAGTACAGTTTGATGTGTCTTCCACTCAGGGTAGTTTTGCCGTTTTCAAGACGATGAAATGATATCATGTGATGGCGTGCTAGACAGAGACAGAGCTATATACGCGATACAGAGTCTATCAAGTCAATCTCGCCGCCTGTGTGTGTGGTAAAATCTACGTATGGCAACAAAAAAAGTAATGTCATCTGTCAATGTCTAGTAAAGACTTCGAGGTAGAGTATGACTTTAGTGTTGCTGTCGATTATAACGTCTTTTACTAAAATGGGTTGCCATAATTCACTTCATAGACTATCAATATAGCAATATTAACGCTATAGCACTGTCTCCATTGTTTTGAGAGCGGTAAGGCCTGGTTTACTCTTGGTCAAGTGCTTAGGCAAGTGAGTTAGGACGGTGGTGTAAACCGGTGGAAAGTGGGGAGTCAAGTTGGCTTGCAAGCTGCCTTGCCAGTGGATCCAAATATTGTTTAAACTGGCTGTAGCGTAAACAGTCACTAAGCCAGGCAATCGCCACTCGCCACTGTCCTTGTTACTTGACTAACGCACTTGACCAAGTGTATACCAGCCCCAGCTATAGTAAAACCGCGTAACAGGCGGATCGCCTGCGACATTTGAGGGACGCGGGGCGGGACGATAGAGGGGAAGCGGGCGGCAGGCCCCACCTCCCGCACGCCGCATGCACGCCCTCTGCGGTTTCACTATAGCTACATTCCAATTAGTTAAACTCTAATTGGAATGTGGCTATAGTTAAACCGCAGAGGGCGAGCATTAGGCGTGCGGCTTTTCTTTCTGGCATTGCTCACCTTATAAGGATGTCCGGAGAGCACAATCCTCTTGATAATGAGTCTATCGGGGTTGCACGACAATAGTACCCCTGACGCGACCAGCTGCAGTTTTGTGTTCTTTTTCTCCTGGAAAATATTGTTTTATTATTGAATGTTTGTAATTAATAATAATAATAGAAGTGAGCGTCGTCGGTGGTCTAGTGGCTAGGACGCCGGACTCCCATGTGGGAGGTCCGGGTTCGAAACCATGCAATGCCATGTACCAATGAGTTTTTAGTATTTTTCTAAGACTTACGTATATTTACCGACTGCTCTAACGGTGAAGGAAAACATCGTGAGGAAACCTGCATGTATGAGGGAATTAAAAGTTTCCGAAGGCGTGGGAAATCCACCAATCGGCACTGGGCCCGCTCGGTGGATCATGGCCCGTACTCCCCTTGTGCAAGGGAGGCCTGTGCCCCAACAGTGGGGACATTAATAGACTGATAATGATGATGATTTAATAATTATTTTATTCTTTGATGATGATCATGATCAGTCTATGGAAATAACCACAAAGAACTACTTTTTTGGCAGATTTAATGGGGTAGTTTGCCATTACCTCAGTTATCTCAGTGTGCAACACAGCCTATGTTTCCTCATGATGTTTCCCTTCACTGTTAGAGTCGGTAAAGTCTGTCGAAAAATCCGAAAAGTCGTTGGTACATGACAACATTGCATGGTATGTTTGTTAGTAGCCAGCCTATTGTCAGAGTTGTTCAGGCCGCCCGTAGGCCTCTCACATGACTGCTGTCGTACGACAATTTACGGGACCGACTGGTTAACGTGCTGAGGCACGAAGGAGCTCAAATGTCAATAATCTTTCTTTCTTTCTTTCTTAAATGAAATATGCCACTAGTGGTCACCCATCCTTGTGCTGACCGCGCCAACGTTGCTTAACCTGCACGATCACTTTCGGACCATGCTCCAGGTAACGTAATAAATATTTGTTTTTACCTTAAAACAAAGAACAGTAGATGGACTAAACTGAATGGGCGCGTAGAATGTTGCCACACACGTCGACGCTGGTTGGAAGTACCTTTCATACTGGAAAAAAGTTACGTACTTATATAGGGTCCTATTTAATTAGCGACAAATATTTCTAGGTTATAACAATAACGATAGGGCAAAAAATATTTTTTTTTACTTATATAATTTTCGAACGACAAAATTGTTTGTTTGACAATTCTACAAATGAATGAATTATTGCTATTCTAATACTGAAATAAGAAGGATGAGTTTATGCCAAGGAGCAAAATAATGGGGTTTATTATTCTTTAGTATGGAAAATTTTCATACAACAGGTTTATTTTTTCGTGTAAAGTGGTACAAATGACCATACCCCCCTCCAAATATTTGCTACTAATAAAAAAAGGACCTTATATATGCCTAACATACATAAATTAGAAGGAAAATTTGTTAAATTATGCCTTGTGTAAATAAAAACATCGTTAATGTAATGTAACATTGCGCAATACAAATTGTATGTGGAGGAGAACGCAGCAGGTTGTTCAATTATGAACGACGAGCACTATGTGGGATTAGACCCCGTCGCGACGCAGATCCATTTTACTTAGCGCTTTTAAAAACATTGACAAGTAAAATAAAATCTAATAAAAAAATTGTCCATACGTCTTTAGCACACTGCACCGATTTTGAAATGGAATCTGACAGAATCCATAGTAATCTAGAAAACCGAAAAACAGATTTCTATGGTTCCGATCCAATTCTATTTCAAAATTGCTGCAGTGTGCTAATGGCGTTAAAAAATATCCGGCTCGAAGGACCAAATAAAAACGTATAAAATATAGAGCTGGTTCATTTGACAAATATTTTTTTAACAAATTATAAAAAACTGTATTTCAAAGATGTTAACAAACGTGTGTTGAGGACACACGATACCAAAGGCCATAATAATTAAAAAACAAATACCAAAAATATTTATATCCATAAAATACTCCAACCAACCTTATGTTTACTCCCATTCGTATGCTGACTAAATATGGGATTCACAATAAACCTCCTGTACCCAACTTGGAAGACCAGCTTTTCCTTACTCTTGATGGGCTCATCGCTGGCCCCGGTGCGTTTCAGTACCACATTCATTACGGACATCTTGTGCTCGTGGGGTAATAGGCCGAAGACTGATAGAGGAGCCTTGGGGTTTGAAGAGTGGAAGGCTTTCCACAGATCTTGCCTGACGTTCTTTACGTGAATTGTTATGTAGAAGCCGTACTGTAACAATATAGGTAACTGTTTTAGAATTGAAACTAAAGTGAGACATTTTAAATATGCGAAGCGAAACGTCGCCGTGTCGACAGGAGTTTCGCACTCTCCGTGAGCAACATCTCAATCAACTTACCATACTGAGGAGGCTGTCCTCATTATCCTTGAAGACCCGTCTCCTGGTACGCTCGTAGTTCTCAAACTGGAAGATGCGCGCGTAGTCTGATGGGAGGTTCTCTTTCGGGTCCCATGGGGAAGTCCTACGATCATAAATAACATAAGATCCTTATACGTAAAGAACACATTTTTTGACATGACAAGTATCAAATATTAAATCGATTTCATAAAAATTAAGAAATGGACATAAATTTATGGTCAAATGTGAAACAGAATTAAAATAGATACAGGCAATCAAAAATCAGACGGGAGAAAGAGATGGCTCTACTATAGAGTTCAAAGGCTCAAAGTGGTTCAAAGGCTACACGAGACTGGCGCAAGCGTCGCCGGATCGAATCCGCCTCTGGATTATTGTGTGGAACACTCCTTAGCCTCCGACTTCACGAGTCCGGTTCCAGCCCCGATTTGGTTTGCTACAACCCGCTGCGTTCTCCTCCACATACTTGAAATCAGAGCTTTTAGTATCGTATGGTAGTTTTTTAATAAAAATAAATTAGTTAAACTCAGATCTTAATTATTTTAATATACATACATTATATTGTCGTAGAAATTGTTCAAACGTAGACCTTGATAGTACGTATGAAGTACGTATGTGCAAAATATTAACTTACAGGATCAAGCTTTGTCAAAAAAAGTTGACAAAGCTTGATCCTGTAAGTTAATATTTTGCATGCGTTGTAGCTACTTGACAAAAAAACCTTCAATTGGCGACTGAAGGCCCCTAATGACGAATATTGGGTAAAACATTAGGTACCAATATTTCTTAATAAAAACCACAACTGACCTGAACGACTCGAGCCCCCTATATCTCATGAACCGCTCTCTGGCCGGCACGTCCTGAGGCGTGTCCACTTCGTCGGGAAACTGCTTGTCCTCTCGAGCGGCCGCCAGTTTCTGCAGCATTTCGTGTTCTTCGTGAGCGTCTATTGTGTCGTCGTACCTGGAAACATTTATTTGTTTTAGTATTTCTAGTACATAGTAGAAGTTTATTTTAAAGTAACGGTACATATATACCGTGTTTTTTGGTACACATACAAATAGATTTCTTGATACAATTTTACTATGGGTAAACCATTTAACTCAAGCTACGCACGCGACGTAAGAGGGACGCGGGGCGAGATGACAGAGGGTGAGCAGGCGGTAAGCGGAAGACAGGCCCCATCTCCCGCTCGCCGAACGCTCGCCTGCGTCCCTCATAGGTCGCTGGCGTAGCCTGACTTAAATGGTCTATCTATAGTATCAATATCCGTTCTTTTTCCTTAGCCATTATTGTTGAAAATAGTTTTAACTTTACAAGCCTATTTGTTAGCAAGATCCCAAAGAGATTGTGCAGATTAAGCAACGTTGGCCACGATCAGAATCAGGATGGGTGGGCTAGTGGAAAAATTTCATCTGAGCCACTCCATGCCTCGAAGCTGTCGGTCCCGGTTGCTGTCGTCCGACAGTACTCATTAAGCCATGTCAGAAGCCTACGGGCTAGAACAACTCTGACAATTGGTTGGCCTGGATTTCTGTATCACCCTCCACGATAATAATTTTAATTACGTTTGGTAATTGCTGAGAATTATTATAAGTCGGTAAACGGAGAATTTCACATTATCCTTACTTAGTAGGGTCAGTAGGTCCAGCCTCCGACTCCGTGACAGACTCAAAGTCATTATCCTCCTCCTTTTCCTCCCCATCAGAGTTGTCTTCCTCGCAGGACATGAATTCATCGTCATCATCATCACCCTGGAATAACATTTATAATTTTTGTATGTAAAGTGCGGTCTCTGCGTAAATTGTGCGGCGTAACCCTGGCTGACCGAATACGCAACGAATAGATACGTAGAATGGCTGATTAGAAGGTATGTGTCATCGATCAGATGAAAAAAAATGCTCCGTTGATTCGGGCATGTAGAAAGAATGAGTGATGAACGAATGACGAAAAAGGGATATGAAGCGAAAGTGAATGGAAGGTGAAGCTGGGGTCGTCCTAGACTGACCTTTAAAGATCAGATTGACAGAGTGCTCTTAGATTTTAATATACAGAGCAGACGACCCAAAGGGAGAGCATGCATGAAGTGTAAGAAGCGTGCCAAAGAGATATTCGTAGGTTTCGTAGCGCTCCGTTCCCTCTGGCTTCACCGCAAGGGATATAGCATGAAAGTATGTATGTATTACTTACATGTGTGAAAAAAGTTTGACAAGTTAGCACAGAACGTTGAAATGAACATTGAATTTTAAAATTGGTAGCTTAGGTAGTCTAGATGTGGTAGCCTCATGTGTGCAAGGTTACTACGAGTTTTTAACGCATGCACATGAATGTTAACATTGGCTCTGCAATTGGTGAAACGTCCTATGCAAGTTGTGAAACCTTTAAACCAATTTATAAATAGACTGGACAGCGACATACAAGCCATTAAGAAATAGGCCAACTAGCATTAAATGGCAGCCTGCTCATCCAATAAAGACACACCATAATTTGTAAGATTATGTTACCTCACTTTCACTTCCGCCTTCAGAGTCCTCGCCCTCTGCGTCAGATTCCACAATCCAAGCAGCTTGATAGTCAGACCAGCCTTTAGGGACCTTCTTCACTTTCTTCTTTTTAGTCTGAAATAAGAAAACAATTTTGTGAAACCTAAAACAAAAGAATTGTCATAATTGACACCCAATTCTTACCAGAGTTCTGGTTTGTTTTGAGCTCCTGATATTACCATGGTTAGAATCCTGTCTAACCATAATAATGTAAATAATCATGAAAGCTTATCATATGTTGTCTGTATTTTTGTTGAAAGAAAATATAAAAATCACCTCTAAGTTAGCTTGCTCGATCTCCTCCTCAGTAGGCCATGTCTGCTCAGCATCCATAGGATCCGGAACATTCTCAGCCTCAAGACTCTCCTGTTTTGGTGGATCGGCTACTTGCAACACTGATACTTTAGTTACTTCCGCATCCATTGTATCCGATTTCATATTCTCTTTCAAATTTAGTGGATGTGGATCATCGAGGCCATCAATTTGTGACATTTGGAAATCCCCCAACCCTGTTATATGGACTAGACTGTTAACATTCAAAGGCATACCTCGTAGATAACCAGTAATTTTAAGGGTACCACTATCCCCTTCTTTATCAGGTACATATTCCACATCTTCTGCTAACAAATATGGTCTTTTCTCTCTATGATGTAGAGTGTTACGTTTCTGATTGCCTATTCTTCGTAGTAGATTCAACCCATCTGAACTTTTATCTAGCTGCATGATCTTTTCTTCTGGCAGCCATTTCGATATCAATTTCTGCACATTCTGTTTTTCAGTTGTCCGTTTCTTAGGGTGAACTCCTTCTATATCCATGGCTATTACGATAGGTGTAGGCATGCCTTGAGCCATGGCCAAAGCGAGGACCTTTTCTCCCCATTCGTCAACAGGTTCGTCAAGGGCTGAGCTGATGAAAACAGCTGTGTCAGAGATTTTGAGTGCATCAAGGAGGGCAAATTCATTGTCAACTTCAGGACAAATGAAGGAGAAGCGTTGTTTGAAGTTGGGTAACCTGAAAAATTATTTTATTTTAATAGTCCGAAGAGTTTTTTAATTTTCTGTATATTCTCAAATTACGTCAACTTTTGTTATTGTAATCAACATTAGTAGGTACCTAACTTAGTATATAATTTATGAATTACAAAAATCTCACCCAATATGTGTGACTCCACTTTCAGACTGGCTGACCACAGCTCCTTCAGAACAAGTCCTCAAAATAGCTAAAGCTGACTGCACATCTAACTGAGCGTTCAGTGGGACAACGCAGACCAAAAATGGTGGATTCCTCGTTCCACCTAGTGCTCGCTTCTTGTTTAAGACTTCTTCGCGTTTGTTTTTGCGAATTTGCAGCGCTTGGTGACGACGCTCGTCCTTCTTTAGGATGTGGCGGTTGCGGCGAACGAACTCTTTCACGTTCACTTTACCTATGAACAGATTAACAAATGCATTGTGCACTCACTAGGTAATAAGTATGTGTTTTAATTAAGATGGGTATATGAACATTGTGATTTATTATATTAGAATATCTGAAAATAGCAATTATTACAAAACCTAACCTTTTACTGCAGCCGAGACACCGCGTTTGGACCTATGACGGGATTTGTGAGACTTGTTGCTCTGCTTCAGACTACCAGAACGATGGGCTTGCTGCATCGTTGCAGTAATTTACACTTTTAACTGGCAAAGATTATATCTGTTCGCTTTTTTAATAATAAAAATGCACGCACCGAACATGCATGTTGAAGTTCAAAACAAAGTTGGTAAATGTGGCCATATTTATTTTTATAAAATATACTAATGAACTTCAAGTAGTTCCGTAAAATTAGTTGACAAACGTTTTCGTTGCCTGTCAGTCAGTCATAACCAGGCATAACAAACTATATAAGTAACTATCGACATTGTGTCAATAAAGTTCTATGTCTGGTTATTAACTACCTCTATAGGTTGATCTATATCAATAATAAAATTTGAGTTCTTCTAGCTACTTATTACCTGAGCTTGGGTACAGAATAACTAATAGAATAGTACAAAAGATTCACTCTATAAAGCTATCAAAAGATAAAGATACTATCTGCGCGCGGCGATTAGGAACAATATCACTCGCATACTACGATTTTGACTACGCGCGCGTGCATCGAATATGAAACGAATCACTATGAGCGTGAGCCTCATTTACTCTGGGCGTCACAGCGCTCGAATCGCACCGAGCGTAAGTATTGGCCCGCCAAGACGGGCCCGCCGCTATACTTGTAACTTCACCTACCTAAGGTGCGGAATGCACCTGGGCTGGCTTGAGTATATTAATCTACATAAAAATGAAAATATTTAATCCTACTAAAGAAGAAATTTCCTAAAGTGGTCACACTGTTTTTGGTAGATTTTATGACGTAATCGCGTGCGTTCAAGAATTGCAGATCTATTCAATCATCAATATACGATATTTAGTTGCCAATAAGACGCCATTTATTATAAGAAGAAGGGATTGAAGAAATGTAGTAGATTTTTCAAAGGCCATGATTTTATGGCCACCTTTACGAGTAAAACAGTCGAAAACGCTATTGCTTTTAACGCTTATCTTTCGGCATGGCATTCTTCGGCAGTGGCTACGATTTTAGGCTGGCTGACCTCTAATAAATCTAAATGAAATGAATGTCTCGTTATCTCATATGCCAGTTTGTGTAAGAATGAGGGTGACGTTTCAATTAGCAATGTTTTATTTTAGCTAGAACCGAAATTGGTGCCAATCTGATTGACCGACTGATATTTTTATTATGTAGACATGTACCTTTATTTGACAAAATTAATATTTTTCAATGGCAACATTATACACGCCAACATCACAGGTCACGTGACGTGACGTTGTGGACGTGTCATTTGCAGACAGCTCGTTGGCGGCGTTGCGCAGGTTCATTTTCGTAAAAGTGCGGGTGGAGTGTTACTAATGAACAAAAGTTGAATGGTTTTAGTCGAATTACTAAAATATTTTAGTTAGTAATAGTTAAATCTCAATAAATCAAAATGGGAAGTGAGTATCTTTGATGTTTTTCGGTGTGAATTGTGATTTCTCGGTCGACACGTATTACTAGTTTTTGGTTGGAATTCCGTTCAAAATCAGGTATTTATGTGATAAACTTGTGGTTTAACGTTGTATTTCTCGTCTTTGCAGTCAAATTCCTCGAAGTTATAAAGCCGTTCTGCAGTATATTGCCCGAAATAGCAAAACCTGAAAGGAAGGTAAGTTCATTTCGAGTTCTCTTATTTCTCATAATTTTGCCTTATTTTTCAGTCATAGGTGTATGTAAAGATATCATAAAGTCCTAACTGTGCTATACAAAGTTAATACTTGATCATTTATTAGTTAAAAATCAAGTGAAAGTACTTTTCTAACCCCACTTATTGATTTGGAGTAACTGTAATCTCACCTAAATCTTTCATGCAATTCATATATTTCTGACTGAACCCTTTGTATTTCAGATCCAGTTCCGAGAAAAAGTACTATGGACAGCTATAACTTTATTTATTTTCTTAGTATGCTGTCAGGTAAGATACTGTTTCCTTCACTTTTATCAGGCAAATAGGTGATCAGATCAGTGTATCATGCCCTCAACAATCCAGAATATTCTACACAAATATGTCTTAAGGATCCAATGTTTTAAGGGGCACCTGAAACCATATGGTCAAATATACCCATATGTTCGGCTCCATACAAGTTAATCGCTCCTACCTACCTGTCCAAAGTATATTTAACAATATACAACTTTATCCAATTAGTGAAAGGAATATTACAATTCAGAGATAGATAAGGACAAAACTAGCAGAAATTAACTACCATAGGATCATTGATAAAGACATAGCTGATAAAAATGTTATAAATATTGTTTCTCTATCCATTGTTAAAATAATCGGATTGTCATATCATGTTATTCAAAATCTATTTGTTTTCACTTATGGTTTTGATCTTGTTTTATCTGATACAACCCCAGCTTTCAACTCCAATCTATTATGGTGTTACATAATAAATTAGGTACTTAGATCTGCAGTATTCGAAAACATTTAGCTTCTCCATTGTTTATAAAATTAATGACTTACACCTTGGAATATCTTGTTTTTCTAAAAAATGTTCATCTATCACCAGTTTATAAGTTCATTGTTTTATAAAAATACCACAACCCTTCCAGATCCCCCTATTCGGCATAATGTCGTCAGACAGCGCCGATCCCTTCTACTGGATCCGTGTGATCCTGGCTTCGAACAGAGGAACCCTCATGGAACTGGGCATCTCTCCCATCGTTACGTCTGGCCTCATCATGCAACTGCTTGCCGGAGCCAAGATAATTGAAGTCGGAGACACTCCAAAAGACCGGGCTTTGTTTAACGGTGCTCAGAAATGTAAGTTAAAATGGTCCGTTTTATAATTACATTTTATTTATTTTATTTTATTTTATTACAGGTTATTGTACAGCAAAACAATAATACAAGTATTTGTCTTAAAAAGTTATAACGCCAATTACACAATAACTCAAAATTAATTTTAATTAAATAGCACTAAATATGTAGAAGAAATAGAAATAGAATTACAATATGTGGTTATTTGTGTATGTGAAGGTGTGTAAGATGGTGTGTAAGGTGGTGTGTTTGTGTGTGACAGAACAGAAATTTAACAGAAGACTTTTCCAACACTGTGATATAGACACCAGCATTAAGCTGTCTGTCTATTATCTTCATAATAATAAAATTGTGTATAAAGCTGTAGCTTTCAAAACATAAATGTTTTATCTCAAGATTTTTTTTAATATGATCGAAAAAAAATCAACAAGCACTATTTGAATTGAACCTTTATACATAATTCATTTTATCATGAGGTATTGTACCTTCTACCTCAAGCTTAAATAATGCACTGTGATGGAATTCCTGTTTTAGTATTAAAATAATGAAACTATCTCCACAATGTCTGTGTAATATTGTACACACAGGCAAATTGCCAATAATTTTCTTTCATTGATTGAAGATGAAGAGTCAGGTACGGGCACGCTGCCAAATTATTAAAATATTCTAGAATATAATATCTACAAGTATAAACCACTTTACAATATCAATTTTTTGTGAGAAATTTACTTAGTTATTTATTCATAGAATCTATTTATAACTCCTAGGTATTTCCATTTGTTTGTTCACTTACATACAATAGGTGATTATAAAATCAAGTTGTGACAAGACTGAAGACACTCTTTAGTGGGAAGATTTGTCTTAATAAATAGTAGTGACCAGCTTCTATTATTTTGATAATAGAAGCTGCTCATTACTATTTATTTTTCAAAAATCCTTCAATACTTACATTCATTCCATTTTAATTTAGAGAGAAACGGAAGAGGTTTATACTTATAGGTGTAAGTGGTATATTTTAATGGGTGAATACAAGCTAGAATAATAATAATATAAATCTTTATTGCTGTTTTTTTACATATGTTCTTATATCTATAAAAATTTTTTAAATAATTATTTAGGTAATCGGTGTCCGGATTAAACAGCTTATCTTCCGACATAGGCCTCCTCTAATGACCTCCATTATTTCCGATCTTTTGCCCGTCTAGCTTCCTCGGCTTCTTGTAGTATTTCTAGGATACTAACGGATAATAACGGAACGGAATGGTATTCAAGCTAGAATACAAGATGATAAATGATCATAATACAATAAAAGTTAGAGGAAGGTCGCACAACCATTTTCTTTACCTGATACTTTCCTAACACTTGACTATGACTTTGATACACCCATGACTTTGAAACTAACCACCACCATTCCTTGCAGTGTTCGGCATGGTGATAACGGTAGGCCAGGCGATAGTCTACGTCATGACCGGCATGTACGGGGAGCCAAGTGAGATCGGAGCCGGCGTGTGCCTGCTCATCATCATTCAGCTCTTCGTTGCCGGACTGATTGTGTTGCTGCTTGATGAACTGCTGCAGAAAGGTCCGTTTTTTATTAAATAAGAAGAGCAGACGAGGAAATGGGCCACCCTGGAGCTACATGGTTCAGGGTTTCCAACTTGGAAGTTTTTTTATCGCAATCTGTGTGAACATCTTTTAGGTGGTCTTAGGATAAAAGCAAAATCTTTAACTCAGGTTGCCAGGGCTCAAGCAGAATGGGGAAGGGGAGGGGGTTAAGATTTTAATTCAAACCCCTCCTTGATTTCGAGAAAATGTACCACCCCTAAACTTCAAAACCCCCATCATTTGACCTTTATGTGTTTGTTACAGTTAGGCGAAATGAGACTTGAACGATTTTTATTAACCCAGGCCAATTGTTTGCTCAGCCCTAGGTCTTAAAATAAACTGGGAATAAATATAGTTAGGAACTTAAAAATATCAAATGCTATAATATAACTTACGTTATCCCATAGAATGGCCTACTTGGGCAAGTTGTGCATGCTGAAACTAAACCAATTTATGAATAGTTTGGACAACACTTACACTTACGACACTTAGGGCTTGCGCGAAAGTGCGGGTTAAATATTCCTAACCCGAGTTAGTTAACTTTGATTTAACTCGCGGATTGTCGGTTTTCATACAAAATGTTTCAGGGTTAGCGTTGGTGCAAGACCTTTTTGTGATTTAACCCGGGTTAGGCACTAACTCTCGAGTTAACTCAAGCGAGCCTTAAAGTTACAGGCTAACCAGCATTGTAGCTGCCTGCCAGCTAAACCAATAATAAATAATTTGTTTCCGTCAATATAGAAGTTATTTTTGTGCAGGATACGGCCTCGGCTCCGGTATCTCTCTGTTCATCGCCACCAACATTTGTGAGACCATCGTCTGGAAGGCCTTCTCACCCGCTACCGTCAACACTGGTAAGGAACTCAACCTTCGTTGTATACTCTTATAGAGGAAGCAAGAGAGGCGTGCCAAGACAAGATTCGTGGCGCTCCATTCTCACTGCTTAAGCCGCAACGGACATAGCGCGAAGTTTTGCATGTTATTATATGTCTCAGTGTCACTAGTCAGAACATAAATTGCTTTGTAATATACTGTTCTTTTTGAGATTTGTTCACTGGATCAATATTGATAACTTTCTATGAATGAGTTAAAAGTCAATAATTACTCTTTAGACCATTTTTCTTTTAATTTCTTGGATACTTAAAAGTAGAGAGCGGAGTAAATGACTTCATTTGTTGTATCCAGGAAGAGTAAAAATTAAGCGCTTCAGTTATTTCCAAATATTTCACTGCACAACATAATTTGTTTGCACCTAATTTTGCACATTTCTCCGAATCCTCGTCGTTTTATTTGTATTTAACCACCATCTTCCCTCTAGGTCGCGGCACAGAATTCGAAGGCGCAGTGATAGCCCTGTTCCACCTCCTGGCAACTCGACCGGACAAAGTGCGCGCGCTCCGAGAGGCTTTCTACCGCCAGAACCTTCCCAATCTCATGAACTTGCTCGCTACAGTCCTCGTGTTTGCTATAGTCATATACTTCCAGGTATGTAGCCTTCTAGTTAAGTCTCTTGTGCACTGGTTAAGTTCCTAGTGCACTGGTTAAGTTAATAGTGCACTGGTTAATTGCCTAGTGCACTGGTTAAGTCCCTATTGAAATGGTTAAATTTCTAACTGCTCTAATGGTGAAGGAAAGTATCGTGAGGAAACCCGCATACTGAGATAACCAGTGTGTGAAATGGGGAAGGCAACGGCAAACCACTCCATTCAATCTGCCAAGAAAGTTGTTCTCCATAGAATGATTACGACGTGAGGAATACGACTAATAATGTTTATCTAGATAACTGGTTTAAAAATCAAAGTGGCAAATATAACTAAGTAATGTATTATTGACAATATAATATGAAGTGAAGTGAAAACTTGAACTGACTTTAAACTTTCCAACACTGTGATGTAGACGCATCATATCATAAATAATATTAATAATCTTCCACAGGGCTTCCGTGTAGACCTGCCTATCAAATCAGCGCGCTACCGCGGACAATACTCCTCCTACCCCATCAAGTTGTTCTACACTTCCAACATACCTATCATCCTGCAGTCGGCTCTCGTTTCTAATCTCTACGTCATATCTCAGGTAAGTTTCCGTCTACCCACGTCTTAACTGACTTAGATTTGTGCTAGATCAGGATACGAAAGGGGTTCCCTGAATCCTATTTTGCAGCAAATTCTTTAGATAGATAGAAACACACAAGTACACAAATACAGGAAAAGTAAAAACTACAGGAATCGTAGCACGATATATAAAAAGGCGGCCTTATCGCTTAAAGCGATCTCTTCCAGGAAACTATACTTTATTGGCATAGTAGATAGTACTACAACAATATGGTAAACTTATAACCATAGATCTGTACAATTAGGTATCTAGCACATCCAAAATTGAACATTAAATGATTGTGGATGATGTAGAATGTACTTTAGATATTTTTGAAAGTAATGGTATCGGTTACCAGTATTTAATCAAAATAATTTATTATATATTCTACATTCTACCTTAATAGAATGTTTTTTTTTTTCAATTTTGCATGTACTGCAAAATATATTCAGATCTATGTGCTAGATAAATTACACTAATTTATTGACAAACCTTATGTTTCTGTATTTCTGTAAAAATGTTTATATTTTGTTATATATAAATTAAACAGAAAATATAATATAATATAATATTAAAATAATACTAAAGCTAAAACTAAACTAAGGCTAAGAACACTAAAGATAAAAAAATTGGGTTAAGTCCCCCACATCCGGCAGTGTACCCAAGAGACTGGCTGCGTTGCCCCGTTGGATAGCTAAGCTAATCCGCTGGGCCAAATAGGAGCCAGATCTTGGGTCTTTTGACGCGTCGACCAGGCGCTTTGCGAGGTCCTTGAAGACGCGGTGCGCTCCCGGGCCCCAGGGTCCCAATGTTTCAACCCCAAACGGCTCAAATATGTAAGTTTCACCCAGATTGGTATATTTGCGCCGTTTGAGGGTTTCTGCAGCAGCTTATTTTCTTATATTAAATATAGGGTTCTATTTTATTAGCGGCAAATATTTCTAGAGTGTCATCTATATGTCATCTGTAGGTTATAACTTATAACAATAACGATAGGGCAAAATATATATTTTATTACTTATTAAGGATTCGAGAAAAACTACAAAATTGTTTGATAATTCTACAAATGAATGAATTAATAAGAAGGATGAGTTTATGCCACCAAGGCGCAAAATAATGGGGTTTATTTTACTTTAGTATGGAAAATTTTCATAAAAGTAACAGGGTTATTTTTTCGTGTAAAGTGGTACAACTGACCAGCACATACCCCCCTCCAAATATTTGCTGCTAATAAAAAAAGACCTTATGGAGCAAAGGGGCCACTTGATGGTAAGTGGTCAACAGCCCCCTAGACATCTCACCTCACTGTACTATTATTAGAGGGTTTTCGATGCGCTGCTAACTTTGAGGACTTAGATGTAGTGCTTCATGTGCCGGTAATTACGCTGGCTCTCTTACCTTTTAAACCGAAACACAGAAATGCAAGCATTTCTGCTTTACGGCAGAGGGTTGTACCAAACCAGGCGATCCTGCACACCAGGATCTACCACCACAATATGCACGCTTTTTGATATTTTTCTATCACATCTAATTTTAACTTGGAATGATATTCTCCGAAAACTAAACCAGCACCCTTCCACAGATGCTGGCAGTGAAATTCAGCGGCAACTTCCTCGTAAACCTCCTCGGCGTATGGGCGGACGTCGGCGGAGGGGGTCCGGCGCGAGCTTACCCCGTCGGCGGACTTTGTTACTATTTTAGTCCGCCGGAGTCCCTGTCGCATATAGCACACGATCCGCTCCATGCTGTGTTATACATCTTCTTTATGCTGGGTTCCTGCGCTTTCTTCTCCAAGACCTGGATCGATGTGTCTGGGTCTTCGGCTAAGGATGTAAGTATTTTTAAAGTAGTAATGTTATAAGGTCGGCGGACTTTGTTACTACTTTAGTCCCCCAAAGTCCCTGGCGCATATACATAAACTTTAAGCTCTTACAAAATATTTAATTTCGCATTTATTTGTTCCCTTGTACTGATCTGATTGTAGGTACAGTGGACAACACATCAGGTTTTAGTACTTTGTCGCTTATTATTATTTATTTGACACATTCATATGACTATCAAGGAATCATAACAAGACGTTTGTTTGTTTGTTTATCGTATGGTTAGTGGCCAACCTTTTTGTCTTGAGTTGTTCAGGCCGCCCGTAGGCCTCTGACTTAGCTTAACGATTGCTGTCGAACGACATCAACCTGGACCGACTGCTTAACGTGCCCTCCGAGACACGGAGGAGCTCCGATGAAAAATGCCACTAGTGGTCACCCATCCTGGTACCGACCGCGCCCAACGTTGCTTAACCTGCACGATCACTGTCGGACCGTACTCGCAACTGGGCTACGAGTTCTTTAAATAAGACCTTATTGCGACGGAGTCCCATAGATTATAGCTTGATGTGTCTTCTATTAATCGTATGACAGAACGAACCAACTTCCACCATCAGGACCCATCTTCCACCTTTTCCCAGCACATAACTAACCAAACCTTCATCTTCCACAGGTGGCGAAACAACTAAAAGAACAACAGATGGTCATGCGCGGTCATAGAGACAACTCCATGATCCACGAATTAAACAGATACATCCCCACCGCGGCAGCGTTCGGAGGGCTTTGTATCGGAGCCCTATCGGTCCTGGCAGATTTCCTAGGAGCCATAGGATCAGGAACCGGTATCCTCCTAGCTGTAACCATCATATATCAGTACTTCGAGATCTTCGTCAAAGAACAAGCCGAGATGGGTGGCATGAGCACGCTTCTATTCTAACAAGTTTAAATAGAATTCCGGAAACAAAGTTACGGTCGTATTACATTATCAGATACGTTTTTATAATTCTTTGATAGATCGAAAGTCAAGTTTTCTAAACGTTTAGCCGGAGTTTCGAATTATTTTTTCTTTGTCATAGACTTGGCAAACCACACTATAATTTCTGTTTTTTTTTTCTAATCTTTGAAAGAAAGAAAGGTAGGTATGATATCATAGAATTTTTATAAAATACTCGACATTGTAATAGGGCCTAACTCTGTGCTGTTATGTGGAATTGTTTTCGGACAGTGTGTGCGTAAGTGTGGGTTATGTGCTATTTATATGAGATGAACTTTATAATAAAATAATTTTACCAGAAAGTACACACTTTGTTTTTATCGTGACCTTCGAGAGTTAGCTGCCGCTTTGCGAGGCATGCGCACGCGGCGGGTGAAAAACATTGCTGTTTATGACTGTAAAAATTTAAATGCATGAGAACGGATAACCAGCAATGCACGTTGATGTCGAGTGTACACACGCCTCCCAGTGTTGGCCGTTATAATTGATCGAATACGTATTTTCTCTAAGATGAATAAGTCTCATGGCTTCTAGTATGACCTATGTATATTGTTTGGATTCCTGCCGTAGAGTATTTTTTTATTATTTGTTGTTAGCTCTTAAGTTACTAAATATCCAACTTTGTTAAGGCTAGCTTACAAAACTTAAGTTCGTGTTGGACGGAACAATTCCTATGTAAAAGACATTGTAATAGTAAAATATTGATCGTTTGTGTTGTGAATATTATTTACGTATCAGTACGTGTTGCAATCTGTTGGAGAGGGCAGAATGAGCATGTGATTGATTTCAAGCCTACCACATGACAGAATCAGTAAATAAATTTAAGAATAAACTGTTTTTATTATTTTTAGGGAACCTAGAAGGTGGCCGATTTTTTTTTTCGAACTGACTTTTGCTGTTGGTCCTAATGACCTTTACAGCTTCACCGGGGTTATTGGGGCGAGCGCTAAGTGCGCTCCAGCCTGGAGGAGGACTTAAAAACTACTATAAGAAGCGACAGCCTAAGGGCACCCAGGTGGGTACGGACCTCGGCTTAGGACGTCGCTGGGGAGGGGGGGATCTGGGTGAAGCGGCCTGGAATAGGTGGCCGATTGTTAAGCTGTATTGATTTTACCTAACGTCTAGCCGTTTTGCATAATAGCGTCGTTTTGTATTACAGCTAGCTAGCTGACTAAACAACGTATAGCCGTTTTACGTAATTTCTGAACCTAACACCAATTAAAGAAAGAAAGAATTTATTTGCAATAGCGCACACATACAAACAATTAGGTACAGAAGAAAAAAAAAATACTAAACAAATATATTATAAAAATAAATAAACATAAGTAATGAAGTTTGATGAAGGTGGTGAGCAGCACCGGAACAAGGGGACTGCCTCAGCGGATACATTGGGGGCACAGTAGGTTTCTTTCAATTGAAGAAGTTTATACAAGAAAAATCTCTAGATTTATTGGATCAAATCAGTTACTTACTTACTTACTCCGCTGGCGCAGCGACCCGAAGTGGATCTTGGCCTCCGATACCAAAGAGCGCCATCGCTCTCTCCTGCGCAGTCTCGAGCCAGTCAGGCGCCCGGAGCTCCCGCAGATCCTTCTCCACTTCATCGCGCCAGCGGTATCTGGGACGTCCGACCGGACGTCGTCCGTTAGGGCGTCCCACATACGCTCGTCTAACTGCCCGATCCTCCCCCATCCTAGTGATGTGTCCGAGCCATCGGAGTCGAGCCGCTTTCGTCTCTCAAATCAGTTGATGTACAAAAACAACGTAATAATTTTAGTAATATAACTTTATTCTCCTCACTATAGACATGCAAAATACATGGACAAAAACAAATCACGAGTTCTTTTCAGAAGCTAATAGTAAACAAGTAGGTAGTAGTATTATATTAGACTGGTAACAAATGTATTTACAAACAAAACAATTATAATTTATACATACAAAATCTCAGAAAAATTATTGGAACTAATATTTTAATGAAGCTTCTGTTTGTTTTTCAATTTCTAGTATGCTAAGGATACCCTTCAATAATGGTGTTTCGTTTTAGTAAATCGTTTTTTTTGTTGGATGTAAGATAAAATGCAAAAATTGTAGAAAATACCCTAGAATAATTTAACCGAAAACATATTCTGTCTTTCAAGTTCACTGTTTTATATGGAAATTCGAAACAACTCATAAATGAAGTGATCGGAGCACATTTTTTTCCGAATTTCCAAAAAACTCAGTAATAATTTTTATGTGACAACGAGCTACCCTGAATGTTGTTCGTCATGTAGTACAGGATAAAGGTAGTTTTTACTTTGAGTTTATTTTTGATAGGAAACAGTATTATAACCACAGTAATGTAACTAAATATCTGTATTGACCACTAACAGCGAATTTTTTCACTCCATATGTATTTATAAGTTCTCGTAACCAATCGGTTTGGTTTTTCACTCCAAAGGTAAAATTGTTGTCATTAATAATAATCTATGATCGGAGTAGGTAGGGCTGTTTTTGGTACTTGCCACATACGGTCATAATATGGATAAGTATGCCCAATAATCCCGGGATTTCCGGGATTGAATAAATATATTATTTAGATTTTTAACGTTATATTTGTTTTGATACACATTTAAGATTGGTGGCGAAATATTTTTTTTTAAGATTCATGGCGCTAGTGTACCTATGGTAGTGTTTTAACTTCTCCGTAAGTTCTCATTTTAAAAATCGTTATCTGTCGAGTAAGGGCGAGGTTTATAAAAGTAATTTACAACATTTGCTCGATAACTTAAAACGGGATCCCGAAATCATATCCATATTAATATAACCTTTGAGGACATTGACCCGAAAGAGCTCTACCTACTCCGATCACTGATAATAATGAATAGTCCTGTGAGAGGTCAATGCATGCATTTAGTTACACCCGTCAGTGCCATATAAATATGGACGTGGCACAACATCTAACATATAGAGGCACTTGGTATTTAGTTTGTGCTTAACTGCTTATTCTTATTGCTTTTAAATTCAGTTTCAAACGTTATACAAGTTCTTATCATACGTTTTCAATCACAGCAACGAAACTTCAAAATGGAAAGTAAATATTAAATATGATGATTACGTAAGAACCTTGTAAAGTCCAAGGGCTGATTTACCCATAGGCTAACTGGAGTATACCTAGCCTAGAGCGTAATTTTCTTGATGGTTTTTAGAGCCCCTACTATATTGTATGAAATCCGAAAAAAGGTCCCGGAACTGTTAATTTCGATTTCAATATATACATTACAACATATGTCTAGATTTGATAGTGTTTTAACGGTATAGGTCATTCCTAAACTTCTATAGGAAATTTAATGTTTTATTCTTGTAAGTAGTTTTGAAACAAGCATTTTAGTCACTATAAAAATTTCGCATATCAATTATTTACAAAGCTAGTTCTATTGGCTTTATAGTACTTTCTCGTAGGATTCTTGGTTAAATATTTATTTTACGTTTAACATTTATTGGTGTTTCTCGAGTGTTGTATAACTGATTTAAAAAAAAACTAAAGGAAAATGTGTAATGAAGCAAACATTTATTATTTTTAAACAACATCCGTGAAAGGAGAAAAAAAAAAAACAAATAAAAATAACTATAAGAATAACAGTGCCAATTAATTCTAGTAAAAGTGGAAAAAAGTCACTTGTTACAGTTATTAACGCATTGACTGCCTCTGTCCACTCTAGTTGTTTTCCTTACTTGATTCGGATGCCGCTGTCACAAATAGTTGAACATAGGTTTTACGTAGTACTCTGCTAGGTGCCTCTGTCCATTCTGCGTGTCCTTATCAGTTACGAAATTCAGAGTATTCCTATTTACACCACAGAGCAAACTTTGAAATACGTGTTTACGGCACCTAGCGGTAGTCAATATGGACCAGCATAGATGTTCAGGGCACTGAGTATTGTAATTTTTTGTACAACTATTGGTGTTCGGGGCATACAGCTTTTTTATTAATTAGTGGCACCTGTAGTTTGTTTTCTAATTGGACAGGCAGTCAATGCGTTAAGGAAGAAATAATTTTTTCACTTCGTTTACATCTACAGGACAGGACTGTAAACCAGCGCTATTAATTAATTTCGAAATAGTTAACCAATCAACAGTTATTTCAAAAAATTAAACTAAATACACGTGTCCAAAAGTTGACTGAATCAATAAAATAAAGATATAATCTAAAAAATAACAACAAAACTCAACGTGAAGACCGCGCCTGGCCATCTCACCGCAGGACCTATTTCACTATACACTAATGATTTTTCTAATCAATCTTTTATTTTGTACATGGTTATAATAGCACTTAAAATTAAGTCTACGATCCAAACTTAGTCAAAAATGGTAATTTAGAATATTAGCGGGTCACGCCCGGCGTGCGATTTACTAATATTTACATACACGTTTGTTCTCTGAAAAATACACTTCGATTTCAGGAGCAATCTTTTTAAGACCAATTCGCTAACGTCGAAGTGAAAGCATTCAGTCTGTCGTCACAATTTTCCGAGTGTCGCCGCGAGACAATTGTAGACTATTTGCATAAATTCGCACTTTGCATACGTTGAAAAGCATATCTTTAAAATGTAATTACATAAACATTTTAGATACGCACGGCCGCCTTCCAAAGACGCTTTGATTTCAAACTGCAATAATCATAATCACACTTGTTGGAAACCTGAATAAAGATTACACTGACAATTTGTGTTCAGTTTCATGCCTCGTAGAGTAGCGAGCAATATCAGTGCAACAAAAAGACGCAAATGCAATCTAACTTAGAAATTTCATTGTTTCAACCTCGCTCTCTACGTTGTTTATACAAGGGCAGTTCGTAAGTTTGAATAACCATTACGAATTTGGAAAAAAAACGGCGTAGTAGAAAAACGCGAGACTTAAATAAATTAGAACAATATTGCGTGTTAAGCAACCGTTTCTATCTCTTCCTGTATAGGGGATGTCTGATCCGGGGACGATAGAGGCTTCGGTGGGGACTTATAAGGCAGCGTCTTCAGTTTCCTGGCTTCGCGTCTTTGTTTCTTCTGTTGCATCACAAGTCTTAGTTGCTCAAGTTTGCACTTAGTCTTAGAGTTTTCGAGAGCTAAAGTTTTAGCTGTGTCGCACTTCTTGCATACGTCTCCTCCGATGGACTTTACAGCACACGAGGGACACACGTTGGGGTCTAGACGGATGCATTGGCAGTCTTTCGCGTCGCAGGAGCATAGTTTGATGTCGGCTGATGAGGTGGAAGGCATGTGACCATCGCACAGGCCATAGGAGCACGAGGGCTGGCTGCAGCCTAAGCATTTGTTTGCGTCTTCACTTGTGGATGTAGTGCAGGAGTGTGCCGTATCCTTCTGGAATATTCAGACCAATGTTTAATAAAAATACAGAAATAGAAATATAGAAAGGTTGATTTAGGGTTAAAGCAGGCCTAAATACCCTTACGGCGTGGTCAAAGGGCTTAAAGTAGCTTCAGAAATCGAATACTGCACCAAGTAGGTGCTTGTTCATTTTTTTGTTACCCAAAGTTGTAAATCAAACTTTGATTACACTCTGCAAATAGAGTCAAAAGAGGACGAAAATATTCTTAACTTGTAGCTAGTTGCATAGGCGATAACTATTTCTTTATATATCTTAATCCATTATAGCATTATAGTAATTAAAGATACTCTTGTATAACTTGACCAGGAAAATAAAAAAATTGTCAAGGCGCCATTGGTTGTTTTATAGTCTGTGTTCTGAAGTTTGGTACAAAATAAATATGTAGTTCCATTTAAATCCGCATTCTGGCGAAGGATTTTTTTTCCCCTTATTTATCGTTTTTATTTTTCTGGTCAAGGTATAAGAGAATTATTTTGATGACACAATATACCAGAATTACGACGAGTGTCAGAAATACCAAGAGTGTCGGTGGCCTAGTGGCTAGAACGCCGGACTCCCATGCGGGAGGTCCGGGTTCGAAACCTGCATGTCTGAGGAAATGAAAGTTTCTGAAGGTGTGTGAAATCCACCAATCAGCACTGGGCCCACTCTCGGTGGATTATGGCCCGTACCCCCTTGGTTAAGGGGAGGCCTGCACCCCAACAGTGGGGACATTAATAGGCTGATGATGATACCAAAGGCAACTTCAAGCAAGTACTACCAAATATTTCTTACAAATACATACCTGAGCCAATGCTATAGGAGGCGCCGCACACAACAAGTCGTTCAGTATGTGAATGATTGTCGATATGTCTCTCTTTGGCCGGCCGTATCTGAAATGTACAGACATATCTCAAGCCTGACTCATGAACAAAAACACACATTTGTCTATCTCTAAACCAAACACCATTTTTCATATGAACTTACTGATAAAAACAGCCCAACAAAAAATGGGAAATACCAAATGATAGAATTAAAAAAGCTTATAATTCATTTGGAATGCTAGAATGTTTTTACGCACTGATTATTCTCAGAAAAAAAAATTACTTATCATAATCAGAATAAAAATGAATTACTTGCGTCTTACTGTGTTATTTCAGATAAGTAATTTATTAGATGGATAAAAACAAAGACATTATTTTTCCTATTTCTTGCTCGCTCTAAAAAGTAACAATTTGTGTCCTTAACCCACAGAAGACTGAAGTATCAAAAACGGTTTGTAATGTTAATGACAACAAGCTCCATTTTGAATTAAAATATTACAGTCATGAAATTATGAAAAAGAGCCTCACCTATCTTGTAGAGCAGGATTCAAAGTCCCGGAGAAAGTCCCTGAATATATTCCCTTGCCATGATGCTTCATGGATTCTATCACAGCTCCAGGACCAATCTTCGAGCGCACTGACTCCTCTGCAGTTCTGAGATCAATCTTATTTGTCAATACTTCCTTAGAAAGCTTTTTCAGTTTCTGAGTTAAGTTTTTAGATGCTTCAATAAGAGCCTTAGTGTCAACAGCTGGCACTACAACTGTCCGTTGCGGTTTCTTCGGTGCATCAGGGGCTTTAAAGGTTTGTTTAGACGTCGAAGGAGTCGCCAAGTCTTCAGCCGGTTCATTACTAGTACTTGGACTCGGTTGCAATATTAGTTTCCTAGTATTTGTAATATAAGGCTCAGTCCTAGATGTAGAAGGCTGTGCTAAGTTACTCTCCTGCCGAATCTGCATCCGTTTCTTGTGTTTATTTACCACAGATTGCATAAAAGCTTTTTGTTTACTCTGTCCAATGGGATGCTTGAATTTTGAAGTTTTATGAAGTAAGTATTGGAAACGCTTATTTTTCAAAGGTTCATTTATACTTTGAAAGGAAGGTAGGGTGCCCTGTGTCGTTTCTTGACCATGGCTAGTGGTAGCCAAATTCGATATTTCCCTATCCATCATAGACTCGTCCTGATCTTCAAACAAGCCCTTATCTACAGCACTATTGAACAGATTTTCCATTGGATACTCGTCTATGGTGCTCTCAGCAAGGAATGAACTTTGGTCAGTGAAATTGTCTCCATCATCACTAAGGGAGCTGTCAGGCGTGTGGGACGACCCCGAGGGGCTCGCTTTGTCACTGATGGCACTTGTGGAAGGTATAACATCACCATTAAGTTTATTATTTGTTAATAATTCTATCAGATTACTTTTTACAGTGTTTGCAATGACAGCCTCTGCAGTTTCAGAAGTGGATGCATCTATGGGACTAGACACCAAATTTGACAGAGACTTAATAGGAGACTGTTCAGTTTCTACAGATGCATCAGATATATCAGAGAGGGTACAATTTGAGGTGTCCATTGATTCTTCTTTGTCCTCAGTAGGCTCAGATTTCTCAGCATATTTCTCCTCAGCCATAGAACGATACAAATCGAAAGCATTCTGTAACATTTCTAAATCTTGCTTCTGTATAATGTGAGGCTGGCTTTCTTTGGTTTTATCACTGTTTACACAAGTATCATCACTCTGTGTGGCTTTCTGTGAGGAACTCTGAGGGCTGGCCATTTCCCTGGCATCACACTTTGTACGCATCGAAGAGCTAGTGCCTTTCGTGGGAGTGGAGGTCCTCAGTGAACGAGAACCACCTGAAGAACTGGAATTAAGGGTGGACAACTGCAACTGAATCAGCATCATGTGGTCACCTAACCTCATGGTGAGATTTAGGGGAGACTTCCCACTCAGGAAGTCATTAACCTGGGTATCATTGAGGGACTCCAAAGCCTGCATCACAGAATTCTCCGGTCTTTGACTCTGTAAACAATGGTGATAAGAGTTAATGAAACTTGATCTAATTAGCTAATATAGGAAGTAGTTTGAGAGATAATGTGTATTGATTAGTTTCACATTGTGAAACACGTGATCATCATGAGGTAGGTATCGAACTGAGGTTTCGAAACAACGTGACGCTCACCAGAAGCCCCGTCTCGACGCTCGGCAGCAGGATGACGCGCGAGCCGTCCAGGAGCCCGTTCTCGTCGAGAGTCCCGTCCCTCAGTTGTCTGCGAACAAAACCGAGCGTCAATATGGGAGTCAAAGGACGCGGATGCGTCATCGTATCGACGCAACATTTCCGTAATGTTTGACAATAGAAGCTTGGCGTCGCTTTAGGACTCACCGTTCGCGATGCAGCAGGCATATTCGGTCCTTTGACACTTTAAGCTTCTTGGAAACCAACTTCTTGAGATGCTCCACAGTATTTTTACCGTTCAAACTGATGGAGAAATTCCCACCCGTCGTGGTTTGTATATTCAGCGTTATGTCCGTGGACTGGGGCGAGCCACACCCGTACACTTCGGTTCCTGTTGCGCGTTCCATATTTTACACATGTATTACACTAGAATTTGCGAATATCACTGTTTCACAGGCACAGCACTTATCTTTAGATTACACAGCTATTTTATTGCAGGATAGAAATAACAGGGTCACACGCCAGACCCCCAGATTTTGATGTGGCCGTCGGTGTGACCAGTCTCTTTTCGCGATATCCCGTTATTTTTTCTTCAACAGCTGATGCCAAGCGATGTGCTTTTACGTCTCATTATACGTATTTAATTTGTGATGCTTAATTTTCAATATTTATCGACAATCAATTACATGGTTTCATTATAAAAGCAAATAGAACTTTGAATAAATAAGCAAAGTTTTCTAAAACTGCAATATTCAGCACCAAAATCTGACCAAAAATAAATAAAACTAACAGATGGCTAGACGTAATATGCTTGCAACGGACCGCTTATGTCAAAATATTCTTACGTCACGCGATTCTAGCCGAGGCTTTGTGCGGGAGTTTTAAATACAGCGAATGGGCGTGATGGTAAACCACACAGCGAAAGCTGATAACGGGAAGATAGGTACGCAGTTATTCATTTCCACAGCGATGCCTACCGCTATAGCTGTATGCGCAGAAACCAGAACCTATGTTTTATTTTTAGTCGCTCATGAGAGGTATCTCAGCCCACCTACCTACCTTCTCGCGACGGACCTACCGTACCCTTGGAGGTGATTCCTTTTCCAAACTTGAGGGGCAGACTAACCGTCACACCAGCCAGCACTAGCACCAGTGTAACAGTTAGGAATTCTATTTCTTAACTGTCACATCAAACCAACAAAAGATCGAGAAAATAAAAATGCTGGATGTAGGTCTCCTCTAACGCACGCCATTTTCTTTGGTCTTGAACTTCCTTATGTCATCTGGCCATCTCGCAGGTGGTCGCGACCCACGCTAGTGCGACGATTAGGAAAATAAATTCCTAATTGCCACACTGGTGGTCGGTGATCGCTGATTGGCTTGACCGAAATTTAACATTAATCGAACGGTTCGCGGCTATACCTAATCTTTTTCACATAGGAAGGCACGGCTGAAGTTTCTAATTTCTATAGAACGTAACCTTACAACACTCAACATTTACGTCACCAAAACTGATGGGTACACAGTGGTCACAGATTATTACAATTTTAAAATCTGAAATCATCAGATAAATGATACAACAAACTAAAAACAAATACGTTTTTGGTAATTAGTAAATAAATTACTTGAAGGTGCCTTCTAGAGTCAATGATTATGTAACGGCGCATGTGACATGACTTATAATCGGTACAACTTTGTTGTTTTTGATTTTAGATTCGTATCGATTGTTCGTTGATATTATTCGTATTATTCGGATAAAATTTTTGATGTTTCTTTGTTTTGTTGAATTTACGTTTGCGCTTATACATAATGTTCCGAAAACTCATTCTAACAATAATGTAGCAAATAATAAAGACCTTGTAAATGTATTCAGGTTGCGTTCGATAACGTTTATTTACCCGACAATAATTACTATAACCGGTTCCGAAACATAACGTGAATTTTTCATTTGACAGTTCAAGTTGTGTTATGTAATCGAACACTATTTTTTTAGCCCTATCAACGTGACAGTTAGCTATGCCTTGACATTCGATTTATTCACGTTGAGTTTGTGGCCGTTCCATGTCTCTTTTGTGTACTACGCATAACAGCGGATTTGCTGTATCGATTTTATGAAGTGTGTAGTTACGATCGTTATTCGGTAACGATTTTACCGAATGATGTTATGACTGGCACATTACTAATTTGTTGTTATGTATGACTTACAAGTGACATACTTCAGCCAAGGTCCCTGCATAGTCGTTACGTTGTATTAGTAGAATCGGGCTCCAGTTCGGGGGTTTAGAAGTGTTTAAAAAAACCTGTAAAACAACTGGTTTTTATCAATCACTTCAGTTGTTTAATACCAAGTGTTATTCGATAAAATCTATCGTTTCATTACGAGAATATACACACACAGAGAGAAACGCATTCAGAGAGAAAAAAACATTAGGATTTTTCAGGTTTTAAACGCTAGTTTAGAAATATGAATAAAAAAGAGCAGATAATCCTCAACCACCTTTATTACCCCAACACCCCCGTCCAATAAGAACAACGAAAACTTAACGGCTATCACAGCGGCTGTCACATTGATTGTCACACACAGGTGATGCAGTAACATCAATATCAGTGGCACCGATTCTTGGGTACACCCAAAGTTCACCATGTCACTAACTAAACTAAAAAAAACATTGCAAAACGAAACGAAACGATTAGGTTTAGCGGCTACGCCAAAATCGGTTCCAAGAAGGTTTATATGAAAACGCGCGACGCACTTCATCAAAATACACGGGTTCTTATTACTGTACTAATATTTATATTAAACCACACGTGCGAACCGCTCTTCACGTGGTTTCAAATAAATCGAGTAAGAAGGGGTGGTATACATATATTTACCTCGGCACATTCGGGTCGGCTTTAACTGTCAAATCATTGTGGCGTTTGACAGTGAATGCCGACCCAATACGTGCAGAGCCGAGTAAGTTATAGCACCCCTGACAAGGTTTGGGCGTTTTTAAATAAATTTAGCCTTAGAATTGCTGTCGGGATCAACTTCCGATTTTTGGAAGTTCCGTTACAATCTTTTTTGCATGAATGATTTTGATAATATTGATATTAGTGCATCAGCCTATAATACATTTCTTTCTATAACATAAACATAAACAATAGTTTGAATAAGCCATAACAATTCATTCACAAAATCACATGAATCTAGCTAGACAAAGACTTATAAGACTAAAAATAATTATAATTTGATCGCAATATTAATATAAACTTACAATTAAGGGCTAAAGGAATGACTATAAAAAAAAATCATGACATGGATAAAAAATTGTGTCGCTTATCATATAAATACGTAATTTAATAGCAATCAACTGATAAAAATGGTAACTTTAAAAATCTACTTAATAAAATAAATTAATTTGAGATGGGATCCTGAACAATCACTTGAAAATTGATAAAAATAAAACTTAGGATAATTCTTTAAAAAAATTATACACGTCAGAGTAGGTACTTATGTAGAATAAATATAGTGGATCAACCACATGTAGAATTAAAAAAATGGCGTCAATTCCGGGGTGGCCATTAAATCTAGAGTTAAAAACTAAATGAAACTGTCACGCTCACTCAATACTAGATTTAGTTTCAAAAGATATTTAAAATTTTGGATTTTTTATAAAAAATGGTCTAGGGACGTCGCTAAAAAAATTAAAACTAAAAAACTAGCATAGATTTTTTTATTTTTTATTTATTTGCTAGATTATAATAATGCTAGATTGTATTAGAGTGAGGATTTAGAGTTTCTTTTAGCGGTGTTTTAATTTAGTGATCACATCCTGTTATTTTTAGATACATCCAACTTTTCACATTATGTACTGGTACCGAACATCACTAATCGAAAGTTTCGGCGGGGCACCCAGGGCAACTACCAGATCCGTTGGAGCTACTAGAAAATGGTCTTAGGAGACCTTCCCTAACTTTTGGAGCTAATGAAAACAGCATTCACAGATTTTTGAAAACAGGTACAGTCAGCGAGAAAAATGCCATTTTTTACAAAAAACCATTTTGATGCCAATCGTTTCTATTTCGTGTCAGGAACGACTCTATGGGGTCAACTGAGGTTCGAGTACTAGAAATCTCAGAAATATCAAAAGATTAAGCCCTGAGTGCCCCGCCGAAAGTTTCCAGCCTGTATATGAGTGAGCGAATTTAATTTAGTTTAGCGACTCGCCAGAATCAACCTAGTGTCTTTCCATACTAAAGTCCATTTTTTCATGAGCTGGAGATACCCGTGTGGCGACGCACGACGCGCGCCACTACGATACAGTACCTACTCACATCGGCGTAGAACGCGCTATCGAAATTTTCCTAGGACTTCGTATATATACGAGTTCCAAACATCCATAGTTGGACCAGCACATCTGGTCACCAGGCACCACACCCCGCCTGGTGGAAGATTTTCCCTTTTCCCTTTCATACAACTGACATTACGTCATCCATGTCCTCACATAGCGCGTTCCTACACCCGTCACAAATAACCGTTAAATTTGAAGACAATTTCGAGGAAACATTTTATTGATGAAACTATCAAAATAATGTATAATTTTTCATTTTAATCACTATTTGTACAAAAATATGTATTTCATATAAATAAATCAGGTTTTACATGCTGTCAGTGTGACAGATATCTCCAGTTAATTAAAAAATGAACTTTATATTTGTGCTATTAGTTAAAAACTTAAATTCTATTATAATGGTCAAAGAGAAATGAATACATCAAAATCCAAATACTGGATTAATTAACTATAAATAGGTAATTAATCCAGTATTTGGATTTTATACACTAAAGTCTATATCCAATATTTTTTATAATAAATACAAGAGGAATAAGACTCTATATTATTTAGAATATATAGATTTAGATCTGTATAATAATATATTAAGTACGAATGTACATAATGTAAAATTTAGTATTAATTATAAAAACACCACTGGAAAAGTAACTTTTGTTGAAATTTAATTTCACAATTTGTTCCAAAAGTTAATAGTTTTTTTATAATTGCATTAGAGATTATCTAAGTTGAGAATTTAATTCAGTGTTATTCTACAATCATACATACTATAACATAAATATATACAGTTATTTATTGGTATTTATGTAGAACATTTACTAGTGGTAGATCCTAATGTGAAGGATCGCCCGGGGTGGTACCACCCTCTTATCTATTTCTGCCGTGAAGCAGAGATGCTTGCATTGCTGTTTCGGTTTGAAGGGTAAGAGAGCCAGCGTAATTACCGGCACATGAGGCAATCCATCTTAGTCCTCAAGGTTAGAAAAACCCTCCAACATTAACACAGTGAGGTGCGATGTCTATGGGCGATGGTGACCACATACCATCAGGTGGCCCGTTTGCTCGTCTGCTCTCCTTATTTAATAATAAAAAAAAATACATAATTTTTACGTTGTGTATTGTTAACACTGGAATAAATATTTGGAGTATAAATTAACGCTATAAATACCATATATTTATGAACTAAAGGGAGATGTGATATAATAACAAACGCGGAACAATAGTTCGAATATCTTTTTATATTGTTGAAGATATTAATGTTTTGTTCATATACGTTCTCCCTCTTTAGTTTATAATTCTGTGAATACAACCAATCTTTTCATTAACTACATATCAAATCCCAGCACCCTTGTGTGATGTTAATAAATTACTCTTAGTACATTTTTTGATAAATAGACATATCAACAGAACAAATTCAGAGTCGTATGCACATTAATTAATAAAAGACATTTTTTCTCAATAAATAGTGTAGTAAATCGATTTATCACTGATAATCGGCCTATTAATGTCCGCACTGTTGGGGCACAGGCCTCCCCTTGCACAAGGGGGTACGGGCCTTGATCCACCGAGCGGGCCCAGTGCTATGTGGTGGATTTCCCACGCCTTCGGAAAGTTTTACTTTCCTCACACATGCAGGTTTCCACACGATGTTTTCCTTCACCGTTAGAGCAGTCGGTAATTGTAAGTAAATCTTCGAAAAATCCGAAAAACTTATTGATACATGGCATTGCATGGTTTCGAACCCGGACCTCCCGTCCGGCGTCCTAGCCACTAGGCCACCGACGTTCTAGAAATACATCAACGCGGAAGCAAAGATATTTGACGACAGATTATACATAGAATAGTGGTCCATATATTGTATCAGTTTCTGGTCCACATCACATAACGCACAACTTCTAAATATTGGTTGGGGTGCTTCGTAGCTTGTTTTAAGTAGCATTGTTTCTAAGCCGGTTTCCTATAGTTGTTAAGATTTCTAGACGTAAAAAAGTCGGCACTCTTCTTTCGTCTTATGTGAAAACTACTTGCAATAAAGTTATACCAAGAGCACAAAGGATCCCTGAAGGTCGTAGTGCCGCTGGGGTTATCCCTGTCATAAGATATACAGTTTTTTCGAAAATCCCTTGAATTTTGAGGAAATCGATATTAGAGTGGCGTTAGTTTTTGTTAAGTGTTAAAAAACTGTTAAGTCGCAATGATCCATAACAGTGGCTTTGTGTAGCGTTGCCAGACAGCGTTCTTCAAATAGGATAATTTTTATCAGTTTCTGGTCCACCTTACATTATATAACCTGACCAGAAACTAAAAAACCCTCGCCATAAATGGTAGGTACTGGTAATTTTCATAGCGAACTCCATAACACAGATTATAAAACTACCAGTGGCGCCCTCTTTCTCTCGGTTTTATAGTTACACGACTCATCCGCCTCGTACTACACAGGTCCGCACGCGATCACGAACCGAACTCCTGCGTCTCGTTGTCGATGGCTCCGAACACGTAGCCGCCGCGGCCGTCCATCTGGAGGTAGTGATCGTGATGCTTCCATAGAGACTTGCGATGTGACACAGTGAACAGCGCTATCCCCATCTGTGGACAACGTACGAACATTAGTTACAGGCCGCTTTTATAATTTTACACGGTAACGGCACGATTTACCGTCACGATTTAACAGGGAAGCAAAATGTATGAAGATGCTTTTAAATTTCGCGAACGTTTTGCCGTCGACGGCATTACCGTTACCGTGCCTAGGTGTGCACCTAGGTTCGCTGTCAAATCGTCACGGCAAAGTCAAATCAAAATGTTTTTATTGTAAGTCCCTTACAGTACATTTTTACGTATTTTTTACTCTACCACCGCTTCGTAAGGTACTATAGCTGAAAGGAAAGAAGCGGCGCAAGAAACTTTCAGCAGTGTTGAGAGTGTAGTGGTAGTTAAAGATTTGCGAGTGGGGTCGCCTTCGCGCCTCCTGCCCACTTTCCACCTTCTTCTTCTAAGTCTTATTCCTCATTTCTGAGGGTCGTAATCATTCTAAGGAATTAATCACATAGAACGATTCTCTTGGCAAAATTAATGGGGTGGTTTGCCATTGCCTTCCCCATTTCACACACTGGTTATCTCAGTGTTGCAGGTTTCATCACGATGTTTTCCTTCACCGTCAGAGCAGTCGGTAAATGTACGTCTTTCGAAAAAACCGAAAAAATCATTGATACATTCATTGCTTGGTTTCGAAATCGGACCTCCCGCAATGGAATCCGGTGTTCTAGCCACTGTGCCAGCGACGCTCTCAAAAATTTTTTACAATCACAATGGATGATAAATCCGACCTCCTAATGATGTGAAAGATAAGGATAGATAGAAGTTGCCACGTGAGTTTGTCTATAGGTGTCGATGCACTATTGTTCATGGGCGCTTTTAAAATTTACCGTAGCGTTTGACGGCACGATATAATTGTCCACGGTATATCGTCCGAACGCTTTTATAAATTACCTATCGGTGGAAAGTCGGAGTGTCGGTGGCGTCGTGACTAGGACGTTGAACTCCCATGCGAGGTCCGGGTTCGAAACCATGCAATCATGTATGTGTGAGTTTTTTTTTTTTTCGGAAGACTTACGTACATTTACCAACTGCTCTGATGGTGAAAGAAAACATCGTGAGGAAACCTGCATATCTGAGAAAATTAAAAAGTTTCCAAAGGTGCGTGAAATCCACCAATCAGCACTGGGCCCGCTCGGTGGATCATGGCACGACAAGGGGAGGCCTGTGCCCCAACATTGGGGATATTAATAGGCTGATGATGATGATACGTACCTCCCTGCAGTATTGGTACATGAGTCCTTCGACGTCTACAGAAACAGCGCTCGTACACTCGTCCAAAATGGCGAATTGCGGCTCGTGGTAGAAAAGACGCGCCATCTGCAATATTATTTATTGATTCAATAAGGTAAGGTAAGGTTTGACAATAGTTCAGGTGGATCCCCTGAGGGATTTTGTTGGGGGATCCTGGTGGACAGTACCTATAGGTTTTATGGCTAATTTGAAATATGTATGATTAGATTCCAATAATATACTGTTTCACAGGTTTTTACTGTATTTTATTCATTACGACCGGTTTCGTTTACACACTGTGGCGACGCACGACGCGCGCCACTACGATACAGTACCTACTCACATCGGCGTAGAACGCGCTATCGAAATTTTCCTAGGACTTCGTATATATACTAGTTCCAAACATCCATAGTTGGACCAGCACATCTGGTCACCAGACACAACACTCCGCCTGGTGGAAGATCTTCCCTTTTCCCTTTCATACAGCTGACGTTACGTCATCCTTGTCCTCATCATAGCGCGTTCCTACAACATCTTCAGGTATTGTAACGATGGTGTGTAAACGAAACCGGTCGTAATTAATAAAATACAGTAAAAACCTGTGAAACAGTATATTATTGGAATCTAATCATGTACTACAAGTTTCACCAAGAACCAACAACCGCAAGTATTAACCATTTGAAATATTTGTGCCCTTCAAATGATGTTGAAAACCAGCGCCATGGATTTCATATTTAATTCACAGCATACGCTGAACATGCTCCCTGTTGCCCCAAATTGTTTGGGTCCAGTGTAGGGTCCAGTTGTGTTCTTATAATATTATGTATTAAATGTTTATTAAATGATTTTGCATTCGTATTTATTTAATTACATGGACATCCTGAAGATTATAACGTAAAGCTATAAGGCCGCCATTTGTAATTCTATTTTGTACATTTTCTCTTCTAATCAGTAATGGCGTCTAGATAAGCTGAATAAAAAGTTCTAATTTCGATAACCAAGTTACAACACTGGCTACTGACCGCTATCCGCTGCTTCTCCCCTCCGGAGAGCACGTCCATCCAGTCCTCGACGGCGTCCCAGCCTCCCTCTCTCGTTGTCAAGTAAGACAGCTGCACGATCTCCAAGAACCGGTTCAGTTGCTCGTCTGTGCGCCCGCGACGGACCATCTCTTCGCGCGTTTGGGGGTAGATCACCTGTGAATAGATTTATGTACTTTATGTAAAAAATATATGCAAATAAGTACCACGAAGTTCTTAATTATGCACATTGTTACAAGAAGATTTAGATGACTTATAGTTCAACAGTTACGATTTACACGACATTTCTAGGACAAGACTGCGTCATTATGTATACTGTGCCTTAGACATGAATGCATACTCATCATCATCAGCCTATTAATATCCCCACTGTTGGGGCAGAGGCCTCCCCTTGCACAAGGGGGTACGGGCCATGAACCACCGAGCGGACCCAGTGCTGATTAGTGGATTTCACACAAACGGAAACTTTTAATTTATACAGACATGTAGGTTTCCATGTTTTCCTTCATCGTTTCCCAGCCATTGGAGTGCCTCATGTGCCGGTACTTACTTAGACTTTCTTACCCTTTAAACCGAAACACAGAAATGCAAGCATTTATGCTTAACGGCAGTAATAGATGGAGCCACTAGCACACTCCGTAAACAGAAAAACAAAACGAAACATCATTTTATAAAATATCACAAATTTCTCGTTATTTGGGTTAAATTAATTAATTTAAAAAAAAAAATCAAAGCTATTAGTAAAATTGTGATGAGATCATGGCATCATATTGCCATTTCAAATTAGCAGACCTAAAAAATCTATTAAGACAGCGTGGCGCGAGTCTGAAGGGTAAATAAAAGATTTGGTGGAAAGGAACGTATCTACATGTTGATTGGCCGTTCTGCTAGTGGCGCCTCTAGTGGTAAAACATTGCAGGATTAACTCCTATTCTAAAATCATACAAACCTGGTCTCTCAAAGTGCCAAGAGTCATGTACGGCCGTTGGGGAACGTAGAACAGTTTCCCCTTCGGAGGTTTGGTCAGGGTCCCTCCGAATATCGGCCACAGTTCTCCCAGAATCCTGAACATGGACGATTTTCCGCAGCCGTTGGGTCCGCAGACCAGGACGTTTATTCCGGCTCTGAAATTGAAACATTTTAAATCAGCAGCGTTGCGTGGCATATCAGAATATGAAATGGTGACAGAGTATCACAGACTTTTTATCGAAATGCGAAAATAGCTAAAAAAAGTGGGGGAAATCTAAGTGGGGGAAGTTCGCAATTATTTTACATTCGTACAGTATTGATCGAAACAGTAAATAGTATCGAATCGATGCGCTGCTAATCTGAGGACTTAGTGTAGTCACACTAAGCCGAAATTACGCGGCCGAAGTTCGGCGGCTAATCATTTTGTATGAGTATATATAAGAAATTTCTAATTGCGTAAAATTGCACCCAAATTCATTTAAAAGAAATAAGGACGTCACCCAATTTAACACTAGGTATCCTGAAAGATTGGTACTCCCAAATATGAATACTATTTTCCGCTACGCTATGGCTGTAAGAATATTTAATAAACTGTCTGAAGAAATTAAGTCTTCCGAATAACAAATTTAAATATGTATTGTATTGTATTCGTGGCTCATAGATACATGTTTCTACTCAGTACAAGAATAATTCACGTATAAATTTAAATATGTATTGTATTGTATTCGTGGCTCAAAGATACATGTTTCTACTCAGTACAAGAATAATTCACGTATAAATTTAAATATGTATTGTATTGTATTCGTGGCTCATAGATACATGTTTCTACTCAGTACAAGAATAATTCACGTATAAATTTAAATATGTATTGTATTGTATTCGTGGCTCATAGATACATGTTTCTACTCAGTACAAGAATAATTCACGTATAAATTTAAATATGTATTGTATTGTATTCGTGGCTCATAGATACATGTTTCTACTCAGTACAAGAATAATTCACGTATAAATTTAAATATGTATTGTATTGTATTCGTGGCTCATAGATACATGTTTCTACTCAGTACAAGAATAATTCACGTATAAATTTAAATATGTATTGTATTCGTGGCTCATAGATACATGTTTCTACTCAGTACAAGAATAATTCACGTATAAATTTAAATATGTATTGTATTGTATTCGTGGCTCATAGATACATGTTTCTACTCAGTACAAGAATAATTCACGTATAAATTTAAAAATGTATTGTATTCGTGGCTCATAGATACATGTTTCTACTCAGTACAAGAATAATTCACGTATAAATTTAAATATGTATTGTATTCGTGGCTCATAGATACATGTTTCTACTCAGTACAAGAATAATTCACGTATAAATTTAAATATGTATTGTATTGTATTCGTGGCTCATAGATACATGTTCCTACTCAGTACAAGAATAATTCACGTATAAATTTAAATATGTATTGTATTCGTGGCTCATAGATACATGTTTCTACTCAGTACAAGAATAATTCACGTATAAATTTAAATATGTATTGTATTGTATTCGTGGCTCATAGATACATGTTCCTACTCAGTACAAGAATAATTCACGTATAAATTTAAATATGTATTGTATTCGTGGCTCATAGATACATGTTTCTACTCAGTACAAGAATAATTCACGTATAAATTTAAATATGTATTGTATTGTATTCGTGGCTCATAGATACATGTTCCTACTCAGTACAAGAATAATTCACGTATAAATTTAAATATGTATTGTATTCGTGGCTCATAGATACATGTTTCTACTCAGTACAAGAATAATTCACGTATAAATTTAAAAATGACAAATGATGAATGTAATGTAATGAATTGACATTTGTATTATATAACATATTTGCACGTCTTTACATAGCCTCGTAAGGCCCCGAACTTTTCAAACCTCGTAAGGCCCAGAACTTTTCATCTTGGAAGGGAGTAAACGCTCAAGGTCCTATACATAGTACTAATTCCTAAGACCGCCAAAGGTATTCATTAGACAAATATCACTATACAAAGTATACAATTGATAGATTGTATTTTTTGGGTTTGGGTCTGAATGACTATAACAACTTAGTCCAACATATAGGCCAATGGGCCTTAAGAGGTTTACCAAATTACATTATATTTAATTATTAAGAACTTATTGCCATGTATTTCCGTCAGGTTTTTTTTTTTTTTTTTTTTCGGGTTTTTTGGGGCGAGCGCCGAATGCGCTCCAGTCTAGAGGAGGACTTAAAAACTACTATAAGAAGCGACTGCCTATGGGCACCCAGGTGGGTACGGACCGGGTCGGGGAGAAGCGGCCTGGAATACGCCGATAGCGCGTGTAAGGGTCAGAAGCGGGTCGGCGTTGCGTATGGAGTTGCTGTGTGTGAACTACTATCGGGTGGGGTTTTTTCCGTCAGGTGTGTCGCGGATAACCTAAAAAGCATTGTGAGCGTAACCGGGCAGATGTTCCGTCGCGTAATTACGGCATAGTGTATCGCTAGGTTTGCGCCTTAATTTTAATTATTTATATTAATGACATGTTGTTTTTATAACTGTGTTAGTGTTAGTTGACAATGAATTTTGTATAATACAAATTGCGACTTGGGAATTTCCTGTAATGAGGTTGTATATACTCTAAAAATTTTCAGTACAAGCTTTTTTCTAAGCAATGCTAAGGGACTTAAGTTACTAAGTAAAGTACTAATTTTATTATGTCAGTTACGCAACTTAGTGGAGTAAGCGATGACTTAAGTTACAAAGTAGAGTACTAACTTGACTTCGAAGGAGAGCTCCGGTATGAGTACGTCCCCATTGGGGGTGACGAGAGGCACCTTCTCGAAACGGATCAGTTTGTCTTGATAGATGATACGGCCCGCGCCCGGCGCCATCAGTACTGGCATACCTGTTAACGTTAACATTATGTTAATGATAAATCTATTAATTTTTCCTGGTCATCATCAGGTCCTTGATGTGGGAAGGGCTCCATGGTCCTAAACATTTGAGATACAAGAAAACATCTGTAATGTCTTCAGCATATGATGTGTTATTTATTTATTTATTTATTTTTTGATTAATATTTCTGTATATATTATAGTATTTACGTAATATTAATACTACTGCTTTGCAGCTTGCAAAGGTTTGCATTTTTTATTTTTTTGTCTATTTCATACGACTTTTGCACCCGTATATTATGTATCTTATGAGTTTTCCATCACCTGAAGGTTGCCTGGAAGATATCGTTTAAAGCGATAAGGCCGCCTTCTGTACATTGTATTGTACCTCTCTTTATGTTGTATGTTTTGTTTTTGTCCCGGGTGTGCAATATAGTATATTTGTATTGTATTGTGTTCTAAAACTCGCTTTCAGGCGCCGCAAACCTGGTCTGATGGGGCTCAAAAGATAGTCTATGTAATGTGATACTGACCGGAGCCATTTGGCGAGGCGCGGTCCACCATAGTCCGCGTGTAGTTCCCCTTCCCGATGTCCTCCAGCACGGTCCGCAGCTGTGTCACTCGCAGCGTCAGCCCCGCCAGCTTGCTCAGCTCTCGCCCGGACAGCACCAGTCGACCGATGCCTTCGGCCATTTTGACCAGCATACGACCGTATGTGTAGTAGTGCTGGAAACGTAAGTTAAAGGATTTCACATTGTCCTAGTTTAATCCCTAGGCTTAAGGTTGCTATGAGTAGTAATTCATACCTTAAACCTGTCGTTCTCGGTTCCAGTTGTGAGTAGATTGTGGTTCTTTGCGAAGAACGGTCTGGAAACAGCGTAGAAACCCACAGTGATTGCTATATCTGTAAGCAGAAAAAAAACACTTTTTCTAGTATACTGTTGTTTTTTTTAAGGCAAAGGAAACTGAGCCCGTACAGCCATGTCTGATGTAAACAATTCTATCAAGTCTTCATTAAAATGCTGGTGTGACACATTTCAATGCTATCTGGGAGAATCTTCCACGCTTCTGCACCATCCGAATCAAAAAAGAAGGCGTCCCGGACGCAGTATGGCTCTTCAAAATCCAGTCAAGTACGGATCGGGCTGCAGCGTCTTATTTGACTTTACTTCACTGTCCCACACATTATTCACATCTTGTCGAAGTTCTTCGAGCAATAAACACCATTCTTACTAGAAAAGCACTACTGTAAAACAATTTGCAAGACAAAACGAAACAAAGCTGATGTGATGCCACAAAAGCGCGGGAGACAATCCAATTAAAACTATAGTAAGAAATTTTAAATATGCGCTTGCGAGGCAGCCGACGCCATGTCAACAGACGCTTTGCACTCTCCGTGATTGGTCACCTTCGAAATAGGTCGAAACTATACTTATTTTTTTAGCATTAGAAGCAAGTTTTAAGTATTTTATCGTGCATGTTATACCTAAATATGATGTGCAAAAATTTCAAATAATGTCGCTAAAAATTACATAATAGTTTTTCGTAAACACCTCACCGTCAATGTCTGGCTATTAAAGTAATTAATACGTTACTTTTATACGTATTTCTCAATATTGAAACATTATGGGTCTAATGATAATAAAATCAACAATCAATCTATTGCAATTGACAATAAAGAGAGACGGCGCAATATAAAGAAGCGAGAGGCGATTACAACCACGTACGCACTAACTATGCGCTACACTCACCTCTTAACCGGAGCATTGACCTATACGAACGATTTTTCTCCACCGCTGACATTTTCTTCCTTAGTCGCTCTCAGTTCGTCAATGAAGTCATACGTCAATTGGCCCGGTCTTAATCCTTCCTTCTCCTGTTCCTCTCTCTCTTACAATCTCACTACCATTATCCTCATCGCTCACACACGCACACGCGCACACACACACACACACACACAGTTAGCACATCAAACATATCGTAAGGCCTTTTTTATTTTCTGTTTTATTTTATTTTTAATTTTTTCTCTTTCATTTTGTAACTATTTGCTAAATTACCTTTTTAAATAGCTTTGTAATAGTTTGGTTTCATAACTGGCATCTATAGATTTTTAATTGTTTGATTTATATTTTTAATATGAAATATGCTGTGAAACTGACAAATAAATAAAATATAATATAAAAATATTCTCACTTTTATGTTTTGCGCCATCCTCTCCAATTGTCAAACGCAATTGATCCCTGTAGCCTTAAGAAGATCGTATAATGAAATAATGAACTTACATTTAGCGATGATATTGTCTATGAATCCCATTCCGACCCTGAAGTTGAGGAAGTTCCTCAAATGCCTGGTCAACTTGTAGAAGCTGGCAAGTAGAGTCAACTGTTCCCTGTGGTTGCCCTGGAGACGAAAACGTTAAAGCTTCATTAAGAGATGTTTCAAGCGCTATGGCTAAGGTAGGTAGGGAATAGTTTTAGTCAGGGCCGTAATACGACAGTAGCCACTGAGGTACCCTTGTTTGCCAAATATTTTCATTAAAAAAAAAGTAAAATTAAGTTTTATTTGTTTAAAATAAAATAGGCAAAGATCTCAAATGCGTTTTGATTTATTTAATTAAGACACTTTTAAAAACATCAGAAATTCTTTCGAATTTGAAGTAAATTCCATATGCCGTAATTCTTCTAAGTCGTTTTACTCATTGCTGAGGGTCACATAGAACGACTCTCGTGGCAGATTTAATGGGTTGGTTTGCCATTGCCTTCCCCATTTCACACACTGGTTAATTCAGTGTGCAGGTTTCCTCACGATGGTTTCCTTCACCGCCAGAGCAGTCGGTAAATGTACGTAAGTCTTTCCTGCCTGATTTCGAACTCGGACCTCCCGTCCGAGTTCGAAACCAGGCAATGCCATGTACCAATGAGTTTTCGGTTTTTTTCGATAGACTTACGTACATTTACCGACTGCTCTGGCGGTGAAGGAAAACATCGTGAGGAAACCTGCACACTGAGATAACCAGTGTGTGAAATGGGGAAGGCAATGGCAAAACAACCCATTAAATCTGCCACGAGAGTCGTTCTATGTGATTAATTCCTCACGGTAGTCCGACGTCCTATCCACGACGCCACCGACGCTCTTATGCCGTATAAATACATAAAAATAATATATTGGTTTAAGAAACTTTTGCCTGCCTCTGCAAAAGGTGCAATTGTTGCCAATGGAGACATAAGGTGGTAAGACTGCGCAGTCAGCCTCGCAGTACCACCCTTTTACCTATTTCTGCCGCAAAGCAGCACTACTTGCATTGCTGTATTTCAATTTGAAGGGTAAGTAAGAGAGCCAGCATAAATATGCTGGCAAATTCCGACACATGTGGCACTCAAACTGAGTCATCATGCTGCTTAGTGAGATGATGTCTATGGGCGACAGTGATCATTTACAATCAGGTGGCACATTGGCCCGTTTATACAATAAAAAAAAAGATTGATGGCCATAAAGCATGGTGGCGGATGTTATTTACAACCCTTCGGAATACAGTACTGAATTACTCACCTGGTAGAAAGCGATTTCCTCCGAATTAGTGATGAGCCTAGAGTTTACGTATCTGAATTCACCTTCCAGTTTTTGTTCTTGAACCGTCATTCGTGCTGAAACATCATACAATAGTATCCATTGTTATATCCTATAGATATGTTGATAAATACAAGTTGTAAAGTCATTTATAGCCATTTTACCTGTGGGTTTCCTAAGGTAAGTCAGGAATACTCCCGATACAAGTAGATATGCCATCATGATGCCAGGTGTCTGTAACACAGTTAGAATAATATAGAACAGAATAGAATTATATATTTCATACTACATAATTTTAAATATACATGTCAAAATATATGTCTTATTTGTAGAATGATCGTCAAATTATTAATGAGTAAATTAGATTAAAATATTGTCATAAAGCATTTGCTTAATAAAATAAAATAATGCATTAAATCATTAAAATTAATTGGTAGGTAACTACGTAGCTTTACGTATTTTACACTTATTTACGATATTCTTAGGCAAAACATTATACCTATACTTCATCTTTCATTGAGCGTATTTCTACGCAGTTTTACTTAGCTCATAAGAAAATCAATAGTCTCATCATAACTCAGGAGTATATCTCTGTGGTCAGGATAACAGTAGATTACCACTTTCGTGAGTACTAGGGCGCACGACACGCCATTAAGATTAGTTCACTCAACTCGCCGACAGATGTCGCTGTTCGCCCGAAGCACATTCTGCATGCATAGAGTCCGTATTTCCATACAAATATAGAACGCGCTATCGATATTTTCAATCGGACTTCGCTAATATACGAGTTCTAAACATCCATTGGTAGACCACGCGAGGCCCCCGACAGGAGAGCGCGACCTAAAGCGTTGACCTAAGCCTGGTCCGTGCGGAAGTCTCAGAAGAGAAGAAGACTTGAAGATGCTCGCTGGCGCTCATTGGGCCTTCCCGAACAGGGTCCCACCCGGCGGGTAGACCGCGCTGAGTAGGGGCGTGAAGAAACAAGGAAGACCATTGGCCAGAGCCAACCCAAGGACCAAGGACCTGCTTGTGGCTACAAGCAGCGAAGGACACAACTCCAGGGGGTCTGCGCCCCGAAACAGTTTCCCCGTCCCACACCAGGGAACGTGCAGACATTCAGAGCCATTGGTAGACCAGCACTACTGGTTATCAGGCACAAAGTCCCGCTTCGTGGAAACTCTTTCCATTTTCTCTTCTTCCACTTTCTGTCATCTCTATACTAACCTTTCAATCACTTCTTAAACTTGTCGCTTTCAGGCATCCATAGTCACACATCCGTCATCGTCACCAAACTGTACTGTTTCCTAATAAACGTGAATAGGTCACGTTCACATAATACGAATATAAAACCGATAGGTACGTAAGTAGCTATTGCAAAAAATGAAATTGATTTAGGTAGGTATTTATAGTTATCGACATATCTCATAAGATTAGCAAGCTGAAGTTGCAGTGGGCCGGTCACATCTGTCGCAGAACCGACAACCGCTGGGGTAGATGAGTTCTGGAGTTGAGACCGCGTTTGGGCAAACGTAGTGTGGGATGGAGCGACGATCTGCGCAAGGTGGCAGGCAACGACTGGATGAGAAGAGCCGAAGAGGCTCAATGGCGCGCCCTGGGAGAGGCATGTCCAGTAATGGACTAGAGTAGGCTGCTGATGAGATAATTGGCTGAATCCTCTTGTACGTATATCTATAAATAAATCTATAAAAACTTTGCTACTCACAGATGGCCCCAAGTTGACTGTGAGCCTGTACAGATAAATGCCAATATCCAACAAAGGCTTGCTGATATAACTGTAGAGATCTATCACAGTCTCGCAGAATCTATCGATGTCTGTTGTTAGGAGCTGATCCGCGTTCGATATCCGATTGTCCAGGTTCGTTACTTGGTAGTACGTGAAACCTCTGCAATGAAAACAAGACAGACATATTTGATTGAAGGTTGCTGAAGATTGTCATCGAGCGGCGGTCTTGCAAGACGCTACTGCGGGGCTTTGCAAAATACAGCAACTGTTGAAGTGACATGCGCGCATATTTATTGTTAAATTGTAACTAAAAATAAACAAACCAATTGGATTTCAGTGGACGAATCAAGTGTCAGCATACGTGGCGTGTGCGTGGACCTTAGCACTGGCTTTGGCAGTAATGTTGCCTGGAAGATATCGCTTAAAGCGATAAGGCCGCCTTCTGCACATTATATTGTACCTCTCTTTATGTTGTATGTTTTGTTTTTGTCCCGGGTGTGCAATAAAGTATATTTGTATTGATAAAGTTCATAACACGTCAAAGTGCACTCAGATTTTATATACTAATGTAATATGCAGCATATATTAAGGTATACACGCAGACAATATCAAATACACAAACTCCCGGAGGCACTACCGTACCTCCAAAAGCTACTATTCAGTTCGGGAATATTTTGAAGATAAAAAAAAAAGAAAAGAATTACTACTCTAACAAACTTGCTAATTGCGGCAAGGTTAATCGTGTTAGGACTAAATAATTGTACATAATAAATAACATCTGTATGTAACTCATGATTATACATGAATAAATGAATTATTCATTATTTAACAAAGTCATAATAACAAGTACATAATATTACTGTAATTAATTAAAATGACAATTATAATAATGTGTCAATTAAATTAAATTAATCATTGAGATAGAGATTGGCCGTCGCCTCAGGGAGAGGGGCTGTGACCCTCGTTCCGGGTCGTACCTGGTGCAAAGGTTGGCCGTAGCGATACAGCGCCGTAACGCCGCGAGCGTTATTGGCACCTTTGCACCGGGGACGACAAGGGGCGGGCTATTTGATTGACATAATTTTTTTTTATTGGAAAATTATTATTATTATTTATTATTTGACATGTAAATTAATTTTATGAATAAATATGTATTATACATTTATTAAATGAATATGTAATTAATCATAGCTACATTTAATTTCTAAAAATTAATTGAATGAATAATATGATTCTTATGACTTATTAGACCCGGGTCACCACTTTACCGTATGGGATATCGGTAATTGACTGATAAAAGAAACGGCGCAGATGAAACGTGGATAAAAATATATTAAAACAAGGAAATTGACAAAAATAAAAAAAAAACAAGTAAGTAAAATATATACAAAGAATAGAAAAAACCATTATTAAGGCGAGGCATTGCGCCTAGCGCCGCCAATCGGAAAAAAATATCATATTAAATAAGGCATTTAAAAAAAAACACGAATGAAGAAATTAAAAAATATAGTTGAAAGTAGTAAATATATGATCTATTAAAAAGGGCGATGACCAGCTAAGTGGTTGATTAGTGATCGCTGGTTTTGAATAAATGAATACACATTATTGCACAAAATTAGTGTGATACAGTGCGTACGAAACGATTAATTTAATTTAATTTATTTATTAGGTAAACACAACAGATTACAACCATAGAAATAACAGATATTTGTTTTTTTTTTCGTACTGATAATTGCTGTTGGTCCTAATGACCTTTACAGCTTCACCGGGGTTTTTGGGGCGAGCGCTAAATGCGCTACACTGTAGCGCATTTAGGCTGTAGCGGCTACAGCCTAGAGGAGGACTTAAAAACTACTATAAGAAGCGACTGCCTAAGGGCACCCAGGTGGGTACGGACCTCGGCTTAGGACGTCGCTGGGGAGGGAGGGGTCGGGGAGAAGCGGCCTGGAATACGCCGATAGCGCGTGTAAGCGCCAGAAGCGGTTCGCCGCCTGCGCCGGCGCGGGCGGTATGTAGGTGCTGTGTGTGAACTACTATCGGGTGGGGGAGAAATTACAGAAAAATCAGTATAAAGTTATGAGCTAGGTCGTAACCCTTAACGTGTAAACGCAGCATGGTTAGGAAGTTGAAAATTGATTGTTGTACAAAATTGAGTTGGGAAAAAATACTATTGAATGTAATGACTAGGCGGTCTTATCGCTAAAAGCGATCTCTTCCAGACAACTTTTAAACTTGACCCTTTCCACTTAGTAATAGAGAACAATAATGTTGGTTTGTCATCAAATGTACATTAAAGTATGTGACGTGACGCGACTCGAACCAACTGTTGACCAAAGAGTCCGCGGCACAGACTCCAACCATGATCGTTGGGAAATTAAAAAAAAAAACCAGAAGCCCGATTCTGATCGTGTCTACACTTTTGGGCAGGGAACCCTGTATGTACCGGGCGGCTCTTATCTAATACAATTTTACTACTGGATAGTAAGTCCCTATGTAAGAGCGTCGGTGGCACAGTGGCTAGGACACCGGACTCCCATGCGGGAGGTCCGGGTTCGAAACCGTGCAGTGCCATGTACCAATGAGTTTTTCGTATTTTTCAAAGACTTACGTACATTTACCGACTGCTCTTGCAACATGGCCGGCCCATTTCCACTTTATGTCATGTTGCACGACTCAAAGACAAAAGATGGACCAAGACGGTTACAATGTGGAAAGGTCCACCAGGAAAGCGCAACAGAGGAAGACCCTTTACACGCTGGGAAGACGACATCAAAAAAATTGCGGGACCACAATGGCATCAAATAGCTCAAGATCGTGACAAATGGCAATCCTTGGAGGAGGCCTTCACCTGAGAGGGGTTCCTGCCATACATAAAATAAATAAATTTCACAGTTAAATATATTATACTTAAAAGTTAAATTATGTACATAGTAGGAAATAAAAGGCTTTTTTATTTTTATTTATTTATTTACCGACTGCTCTTACGGTGAAGGAAAACATTGTGAGGAAACCTGCACACTGAGATGACCAGTGTGTAAAATGGGGTAGGCACAAAAGATCCTCAAGGGTCAAAGTGCCGCTGGGGTTATTTCCGGCCCCCTATAAGATAAGTAAGTAGATTACAATTGTTTTTGGTGTCGCTAGGGCCGTTGCTGTACCGCCCGTTATGAATAGGAAGACACAAAACTTGTAATTGGTCTAGAAACACAGGATATACTTGCATTTACAGCAAAATAGATTTCGGTGGTTTCGTGTGGTTCTCTGGTTTGAAGACATTTATTGTTATTTACCAATATATATATATATATAATATTTATTGCTAAGCATTTGTATGTAACTGTAGCTGCCTACCTACAGAATGGTATCGCACCTAGTAACAGTCCAAGGGGGAATTGTGCTCCGAGCGCCGGTGAAAACTAAACAGCGTTTTGCCGACTCGCGCATGCGCAAAGCCTTTCTTTTGTAAATACTTATTCAATGTTTTCCATTTAATTTACTTCTGTATATAGTCACTAGTTTAGAGCCTTTCTTGTATCATATATGTAAGCACTTTTTGTAAATAAATTAGTCCTTCTACTTCTCTACACTCAACAGGAGTTTTATTATAATTAGCGCATACCCGCCAAATACATAATACATATTCTATATAATACTAAAATAATGAAGAATGTAGTTAAATATGTCGTTATCACAAAACACAGCAATAATATATTTTATTATCATATTTAGCACAATTACAATGGAAAGATGTAGATGTAACAAGCTGCGTTCTTGCCCCGCAGTTGCATCAACTTTAATAAGTTGCGTATCGTACACAACCTGGACTTGTTCTGCACCAGCACCACTACAGTTAGACGAATTCTGACACAGAACTACTTTAAGGATGACTAGTTTCCCACACTCTCTGTCACATAAATGTTGAATTCTTTTTTTTTTATATGTCTCTTTTATATTCTTAATATTGTTATCTTTATTTGTTTTACAACCGGCCTGTATCTGTAATCTTCTCTTTTTTATTATATAAGTGAGTAATAATTACTTCTTTTTAAGTACTATATTTATCCTGTTATTTATAAGTGGAAATTTATTATTAGCATTTTTTTATCTATGTATTCTAAGTCTATTGTTGTTATGTATTTGTCTGTTAATTTCCCTAATAGAAAAAAAAATAAAAAAAATAAGAGTTATTTATTTAAAACGTGTCCGACCATTTATAAATAACTGTGAACTTCATCTCTAAAGGCTGTGCTAATAAAAATAATTAAAGACAGTTTATTTTTGTTCCTACATGCGTATAGAATATTTTTTATTGATATTAGTGACGTCTTCGGCCTTGAAACGCGCTAAAATACTAACAGACTGTCGGTTTAGTTTACCGGTTCTGTTATGACAAGACATCTTGTCATGCCACGTGGTAACATTAGAACTTAAAATATTTCGCCCGGTTCAAATTAGTAGATTCACATTAGTTTATTATTTAGGCCTCCTCTTGCGCAAGGGTGTACGGGCCATGATCCACCGAGCGGGTCCAGTGCTGATTGGTGGGATTACGAGTTTGGAAAACTTTATTCCTTTGACATGCAGGTTTCCTCACAATTTTTCTTCACCGATAGGGCACACTCGCGACACTCCATACAACACATCGATTATATATAATCCTATTACTCGCACAACTACAGCGTGGGGTACGCATTTGGTAGATTGCGGGTGTGTTCGGTAGACTCCGGAACAGCGCGGCCCAATTCGCCTAAATTACAACGTTTGTAATTCTATTTCTATCCAATTTCAATTAAGTTTTCGTTCCAAATCTATTTGGACACCAAATCGCATTCTGATGATGCATATCTCTACCACTGCCACCTTTCGATTTACCATCGAACGGGCAAAAGTACCTTGGGAGGAACTTATGTTGAAGCGTCTTGTTACCGTTCAACTGCGATTCAGTATAAACAAAACGTTTTATTAGAATGCACAAATACGTTACTGTATGATCGATCGTTGACTCGATCGGAACTGAACTGAAATTGGATCATTAGTGGATAGTAGCGAAACGTCATAACGATGCAGTTTAGATTCCACTTAGTTACGTTGTATTTAGTGGCATCGATCTCCTGATTGCGCCAGGGAGGAATTGAATCAGGTGGTGGGCGGAGTGTCGCTTTTGTACGGTAGTACTTTTTAGTATTATGTGGTTAAGGGCCGTTCATTAATTATGTAAGGGTCCCGAGAAGGGGGGTAAAAAATCTCTACATGACCTTACCTCGAGGGGGAGAGTTGGTAAAAGCCATTCTTACGTAATTACTACGAGTCGAAGTCCCATTCATAGCACACTCCCTCTATCCTTATCTTATCACATCCTTAGGAGGTCGGATTTATCATCCATTGTGATTGTAAATCCTTCCTACATCAATATTTTATCATTCAATTAACGTCTGATCCCATCAAATAACCTAAGTAACCTATCATAGATTACATATACGAGTAACATTCCAGTGTACTAAATAAAAATGATAATTAAGATTTCCTAAAACTAGCGTAAGACTGTACATTAACAGTTAGATGTGTATACACATCTAGTGAATTCTAGTGTATAAAATAATACTATACATTTTATCTGATTCAGTATTGAATATAGATTTTCTGTGCTATCTACTATAATGTTATACGGTCAAACAAAGGTCAGATTTTGGAGTCACCTCAACTACTCAGTCGTAATGTTCGTTGCTTAATGGCGTAGGAGTGGCTAGTCTATCGGCCAACTACAAACGTGTCAGTATGTTATGTAAGGTGTGTATTTGTTAATACGTAAAGTTAACACAACCTAATTAGTTTCGCGCTTTCTTGCCATAGTTCGATCGTATGAAATATTTATAAGTTCTCGTTTGTCTACAATTATGCGTCATTAAATAATAAATAATGATATTCTCAATGATTTTGAACACATTTTATTTAAATAATGTTAACAGACTCAGTCTGGGGAAGTTTTTTTATGGTATAAGCAGACGAGCAAACGGACCTCCTAAGTAAGCGGTCACCGTCGCCCAAAGCCAGCCCTGAACGCATCTCAGCTCCCTCACTATAATATTATTAGAGGGTTTTCAATGCGCTGCTAACCTTGAGGACTGGGATGGAGAGCCTCATGTGACAGTAATTACGCTAGCTCTCTTGATCTTCAAACGAAATACATAGCAATGCAAGCATTGTTGATTTGTGGCAGAAATAGGTACTAAAGTATTTTTTTAATCATAGACACTATAATTAAACACAATTACTAAGATAATTAATGTATTATCTATAGAATTACGTAAGATATGAAAATTTAGTCAAAATAAAGTATTGATAAAGGCTATCAAAATGTTACTTTCGTAAGCGAAAAAATAATCACAATGATAGGTTTGCCGATTCATAGGTCAATTAGTGATACGATAAGAGTATAGTATTAATTTAATTTCTGTAACTACAGCGGTTGCATGAAAACAGGCATAGGCAAATAACTATTGTAATTATTTGGGGAAGGACCCGCCAGTCGCCCTCGGATTCGCCCTCCCCAACGATTACCAAATCCTGAAGGATTTACATTCGCAAAGGATGTTAAATCCGACCTCCTAAGGATGTGATAAGGATTGGGTGAGTGTTAAATGAATGGAACCTGAGTATTCCTAAGTGAATAGTAGAGGGTGAACGACGGGTCCTTCTTCCCTAAATAATTATAATAATTAATAATGGATTTCCGCAAAGTAACGCCTGATTCCATATAGGCATAGGAAGTAATCCAGGATGATATTTAAACCACATATAAATAATGAAAATATTGCGACCAGAGGCTAAGCCATTTCTGAAGAAAATGTTCGAACCCTTTTTCGAGGCTTGCACTTGACAACTCAATATTTCTGAGGTCGGTCTCGCCCTGGAACAACTCTCTTGGCATATTTAATAGGGTGGATTCCCATTGCCTTCCCCATTTCACACAGGTTATCTCAGTATGCAGGTTTTCTTTCGCCGTTAGAGCAGTAGGTAAATGTACGCAAGTCTTCAATCGAAAAAACCGAAAAATACATGACATTGCATGGTTTCGAACCAGGGGCCCAATATAAATTACAACGTTTGTAGTTCTATTTCTATCCAATTTCAATGTAGTTTTCGTTCCAATTCTATTTGGACACCAAATCGCATTCTGCTGACGTATAACTCTACCACTGCCACCTTTCGATTTACTATCGAACGGGCAAAAGTACTTTGGGAGGAACTTATGTTCGATCGTTATATTTGACAGTTGAAGCGTTTTGTTACCGTTCAACTGCGATTCAGTATAAACTAAACGTTTTAGTAGAATGTACAAATACGTTACTGTTCGATCGATCGTTGACTCGATCTGATGGTAGCATACGAAACACGTCATAACGATGCAGTTTAGATTCTATTTAGTTACGTTGTATTTAGTGGAATCGATCTCCAGGACTGATTACGATTACAAGTCTGCCGTTGTCGGATTACATATGCCTTCGAAAGCTAGTTTTCTCCACAATACAGGTTTCCTTAAGTTTTCCTTTCCCGTTTACGAGCAGCTAAAGGTTTTAAAATTACAATACTTACTTCAAATATTGTTGATATAAATGCAACGTTAGATTCGTTCGAATCCGAAGTTTTATTTCTCCTATGCTCCATTTTAACACGTTATTTACTAGGGATATCTGAAACAAGAGAAATAGGGCTAAGATTATGATAATTATTATCAGATAAGATGCTTAATACAGTATAATCGCGATCTTAGTAAGACACAGTGAGACATCGCCATTCGCGCTTTTTACTGACAGAAACGCGGAAAGGAAGAAAGAAACGTGGCAAAAGAGAAATTCGTGGCGCTCCACTCCATTCCAGTAATACACACTTGATATTTCCATACAAATTAGTACTAGTTGTCATGTCACCATTTTGACCTCCAGCTACACTAGCGCCGCAACGGGAGAAATTGGCGAATGTTGTCTTCCATTAATTAAGGGAAATACTAACCAAAGGCATAGCAGTGAAAAACTGTAGTAGAAGCCTCTTGAATTCCTTGAGGTCCATTGTGATTATTGAGCTGCAAAATAAACAAGTTTTAACATACGCCATAAATTTCCACCATAGAAATCGAGCTAGTAACCCGCTCCTCTAGAATGATGAAAAGCACTGATAGTGAGCCAAAGGGTTTGTGATATCAGTGCCTGACTAATGTATGGGAAAATGCTCACATCGCATACGCCAACTGGCAGACGCGGTTTCCATATAAAACTTCCCTTCGAGCAATCTACATAGGGTGAATTTCAAAATCTTGGGTTTCCACCATTAGAAACAAAATAATCAATTTAATCCAATGCTGCTTAGGCACAATAATTTCCCCAATATCAAGTACTGGACAAGATATTCTACTGTCTGATAAAAAATGGATAAAGGGCTTCCAAGATCTTGGACTATCTTTGATGTCAGATGGGATCTCTGGAATGGTAGGTGGTTTGAGTTGGAGCTCAAATGTTTTGGACCATGGTGCCGTTCTAACATCTGGAACCTGGACTCAGGTCCAGGTAATCGGATACTTGTATTGAAATAACTAATGCAGTGTCATCATTGGTTTGTTATATTTTATTCATACATTTGACCTCACCATGTTTACATAAATAAATTCAAAGTCATTGGCATTGCTTTGTCAAACATTTGATTTTCAGAATTGATTTATCTTTTGTTAGGTACTTACTACTATCAAGAGGGCGCCATTGGTAGTTTTATAATCTGTGTTATGGAGTTCACTATGAAAAAATAAGATCATTTATTTCTGCAATTTTGCGAGCAGTATACCAAATTTATTCTAAATGGGTACTATTTGTGAGATGGATTTAGAAAAAAAATTAATACTAATAATAAACTTACAGTAATTTACTGTCAGTTGCACAAAATACATGCTATCCCTTTCCACCATAGCTCTAGAGCTATGGTGGAAAGGGATAGCATCTATCTAGGATAGAGGTGACACTAGCGTCGCTCTGCCGTATGGGTCGGACCGCAGCACATGCTGAGCATTTTTAACATTGTTTTTTTTAATGTTAAGTCTTTTTAAGTATAATGCATTGTTGAATAAATGTCTTTTTCTTTCTTTTCTTTTTAAGGAGGGCTTAGCATTAAGGATGTTTCCCGCAACCAATGTGTAGTCATCATCAACGCCGAAGTAAAGATATTTGACAACAGACTTTACATAGAAGAGTGGTCGCTAGGCGGATCCTTAAGGGGTCCTACCACCAGCAAGTTACTCGATTTAGTCACCTCATACGACACGATTGACCAATGGCAGTGAATATTCTAATCTGTTCCATAATGAAAAACTCTTCTTTTTACACTCACCCTTCAACCAAAGTAGTCTGCTGTATGAGCCACAGGTCACACATAGACCTTGAGATCAGTGACAGGGCTATTAACACCATAAAACCACTCTCCTTCGTCCACACCCCTGGCACCATGACCTTCCAAAGAGACTTTAGTTCCCTGAAGAACTTCATATCCACCTGGGCTTTTGGTTTCTTTTTGTCCCTCTCTTTGATCATGTATTGGATTTGTTCCTCTGGTAACGGTTTCTGTTTGACATTTTTGTTTTTTCTGGAAATAAGGTTATATTTTTAGAGATACATATTAATTCAGATTTAATGACAATTAGATAAAAAGCTTAGTTGAAGTAAAACATAGTTTATATTTTTAAGAAAGTGGAAAACATTACGTACAGTACCTAAAACTTTTACCTAAACTATTTTATATAAAATAACTTCACCGATAGTTTTACAAGATGATGTAGAACCAAAGACTGGAGGCTGTGGCATGACCTAGGATAAGCCCACACTACTAGTAAGTACATAAGTGAACTCATATTGGCTGACATTGAAATTAATCGACATAAAACTAGAAAAATCTGTATAACAGGCATCAGACGGAATGTAATTATAAATGTCGATCTATTAATAATACGAAGCTTGTTTTTGATAAGATAATATTTTCAATATTATAACAACTGATTGAAAACTAAAAACAAAAGAATAATTAATATTCCTATTTACCCTTCACTGTCTACTTTTTAAGTTAGTCCTCTTGCTGGACCTCTAAAGAGGCCTGCTATATTATAATCATCTCAGCATCGATCTTTTTTGTCATGTATCACAGACATCAAACATTATATACATTATACTGGTAACATGTACCTACAGTGAAACACACATTAAGCTATAAGTACTCTGTGAAACTCTGTAGCATTAAGTTTTTATTAGGATTGTTGTTGTATTAGTAATGTTGGGAAACATTGAAATATGTATAAATGTGTGAGTTAGTATCAAGATAAAGAAGATGTTGGTCACTATAGCTTGATGTGACTTGTACTGTACATAAGTAAGCATTGGTATAATAATTCATTTCACCTATATTTTTTGTAAACTTTCTTTTCGATTATCATCATAATCTGTTTTGGGGACATTACATCATTTTCACATGATAGCTCTTATCAGGAATATATACATTATCATAAATCTATTTCCAGGTTTGAAGTCCATTGATTAGCCAATTTATTTTTATGTACTGATGGAATATTGAGAGACAGTAGGGTAAAGTGTTTCAAAGGAGAAAATAATTAAAAACACTATGTAAATCATCGATATGATATTCTCTAGATGACACGATAGCGGATCACAGGGAAGCCTTTCCTCGTGAAAGTTTACACAAGGATGTGTAGTGCACGTCATGTCACTTGTCATTCCTTTTCTGTCAGTAGCCGTCAGTTTGCAGATGAAACTTTCTAACTACACCTTAAAGTTGAAATTTGGTTGGGACCTTCTGCTGTACCTACCTGTGTCATCCCCCCCCCCCCCCTAAAATTAGCTTCAATGATTTTCATACTAAAATATCTCATTGCCCGGTTTATAGACAATAAGTCAGTGATGTAAATATAGTACATATTAAGTCAAGGAAAATGTATGTAATTAATGAACATTTACTCATTTGTTTTGCATTTTTAATTATCAGTAAATTCAGAAAAATTCAGTACCTAGCTTAAAAATTACTGTTTTGACTAATAAATTCTTTTTTTCAATAAAATTGGATAAACAGATTAAAGCCGTGATTTATTTATTTAAATATTTATTATCAAGTATAATTAATTAAAATGGTTACAAACACCACAGTGATAAATGTTAGCAGTATGTGGTATGAAATAACGATGTGTTTTTGGGATGTTTCTTGGCCTGATTCATGTCATAGAATGAAGTTCGACAATTTGTAAAATATATAATCATGTTCAGATTGTAGCTCATAAATAATAGAGTCACAATAGGTACACAAATTGCCTTCAATTTACATTCATTTGTGAGTCAGTTCAGTACAGATAGCAAGGGGTAAAGTCCGTTGGCTGGTCCAATTTCTTTTGTACCTAATTGAGCAACACTTCTTCTTCTCCACTTTAGCAATGTGAAGAAATAAAGATTGACTGATTATGCTCCAATTCTAATTATAAAATCTTGGGCATTACTTATTAAAATCCTAATCCTATTAGACCAGACATTAGAAATTAATATGATTTATTTATAACATTTGTCCCCCAATTTTTAAATATTCTAGATATCTAGTAGGTATCCTACAGGTTGTCGGAAGCTGAGGTTCGCAGGCCCTCATACTCGCCTCTGTTACATACAGCAAGCAAGACACTTCAGTCATTCAATCATTGATACATATAAATACCGTTAAGACCCGATAAAATAGGCAATAATCGCATTTTAATCAAACAGCTAAATAGTATCATAAGTTTTGATTAAATGTCAATAATCACATCATGCAAGTAAGACGGAAAATTACATAGAATCTCACCTTGAATTTAGCGAATTCCGTATGAGCCATGCACTGAGCGCCGCGGACGCCGCGAGCGCAATTTTCACATCTGTCCTTTCGGTTAATTTACTTAATGAAGGTGCCATTGTGCTTTATTTAATTTATTGTTTTATTAAAACATTGAAATCTTACTAGATTTTAAACACTTTCAGCGAATCACCATTTCACGACACAAACACACAGCACGAAGAACAAATCACGAATGAATGCCAAACGCGAATGAATGAAAGAAATGAATGGCGACGAAGAATAAATGAATGAAATGTAATTCCCCAATCAGACGTTCCGATTTGGTAAGATCCTGCAAGCCAGAGATGGGACCCTTGGATCAGAGTCCTCGGAACAGAATTCCGGATCCGTGTCTATACCTCTATAGGTATGGCTGGGACAAAGCGTACCGCAGATGTATTTGGCTGAAGATCCGCCCGGGCCGAATTGCCAGACGGACACTTTATTATGTAACAATAGTTAACAACACAACACAGATGCGGGTTCCAGATTCGAGGAATCGGATATAACTCCGGATCTCGCTACTAAAAATTGTTGGGCTTGTATAGTTCAGCCAAACCGGAACGTCTGGCAATGCGGATTATTGTCAAAATGCTCACTGTATTTTGCCCACCAGGGGGCAAAATGAGAATTTCGAAAAAAATATGTGTCGTTTTGTCTACTATGCTGCATTCAGCGTCAGTGGGCATTTTGGAAACGCCCACTTGATCTCGAAATAAAACATATATATAATAATTGTAATACTTATAATAAATCATATATTTTAGGTAAAAACCACGACGACGACGTACTAATTGTGTATAATTATATTTTATTTCTGTGTTCATGTCCACGTTTAACGCTTTTAGAGAGCGTTCCGTAACCAGTTGAAATAATTCACATTGACTACTGCCATATTTCATTACCGCGTTAACAGCTGAAAATCAACCTTATATTTGACACAAGCAATGGAACGTGTACAGCTATCAACGTGAAAATTTCAACTGGTTTTGGAACGCACTCTTACAATGGTGGAAGGTGAAAAGCGGGGCGGGAGGCGCATATAGGCTTTTATGATTATTACCGTGCCGTTACCATCCACGATTTTATCGTCCATGATAATAATTATAAAAACGCCCAGTCTCTAATCAGTGATTGTTGGGAGTTTTGGCGGGAAGGTCTCTGGAGGTTTTATTTTGTTGATGTTTATTGTTCATAAATTGTTTTCTGGTGATTTTGATTCGGTGTAGTTCTATCTAGCAAATTTCATTTAACAGTGAACAGTTGAAATGAACTTCTCATTAGTGACTTGTTGTGTAGGTAGTTTCACTCTGTAATTCTACGGCGGGCCATGAGAATTCGCCAGAGACTTATTGAAATTGCCGTCATAACTCCCTGAAAGTGTTTAAATGTGTCTGCACCAGCATTTTAATGCATTTGTTAGAATTAAATGACGTTTCTGCTTCGATTCGAGCGTTTTTTGGCGGTCTAAGTTTTGTAAAGAAAAAACATTTAAAGTGCTGGTGTTTTCTCTTGGAAAATGATTTTAACTATAATGTGATAGATAAGATACCTGACTGTGTTGGTGACGTGATATAATAATACTGGGAATGAAAAGGAATCAAGGAAGGAGTTATATACCACCAATTATGTTCCTTATTATGAAACTGCTTTCAAGAACAAGAAAGAGAGTTAAAAGGTAAGTACCTACCTACAGTTCAAATTATTACAAAATAAGTGATAGATGAAAACTAACATTATACTAACTACATGAAAACTAACGAGGAATGGAAATAGAACTTGTGGAACTCATTGTCCCCAAAACTATGGAAAAATATTTTTCAGTACCTACCTAGTAAGAAAAGTAGGTCATTGGCTTAGATTATAAAAAGGTCATTGGATATGCAATCTAATTTTCATGGAGTAGGTACCTACTAATTTTATGAAATCCAACTTGTAAGCATTGTATTAGTAATAGGTAGGCACACTAGGCACCTACAAAATTTAAGAAAACCCTAAACTGTAAGGCCCGGTCTTTACAGGTCCAGTTCCAACCCCGGTTCGGTTCGCTGCATGCAACCAATCACAAGCATTCCGCCGTCCCCCCCTTAAAGTCAGCGCTTCATGATTGGACGTAGAGAACTGGGACTGAAACCGGACCCTTGAAGTCCAGGCCTAATAGTTTTGTAACAAATATGGATATAATGAAGTCATCATAGGCCTGATACGTCTATTGCAGACGATTTAAGCAGCGTCGCGAATGCATCGCTTTTCGTGGCTAAATAACCCTATTCGGGAGCGGCACACACGCCCGCACGCGCGGCAAGCGTGTGGTGCGCCGGGTAGATGAGTGATCTCTCGGTCTTTGATTGCTCTCCTGGCCGCCAGTGCTTCGAACCACTTTCCATCGTGTTCCTGACATCCCTCCCGAACACGTGTCCTCCATGCATCTCTGTCACCCGCGAGCTGCTTCCAATCATCGTGACTGATTGCGAATGCAGTCATGTCACGCTTAGCGCAGTCTTTTGCGTGCGCCACTGCACCGAGCAAGACGCCTCGCAGCAAACGAGAGTGGTCCATGCGATGCACACGCCCCAGCCACCGCAAACGTCGCTGTTTTAACAAAGCAGTAAAACTGGGCAGCTGTGCAATCACAAGAACCCTCTCGTTGGTTACTCTGTCCTCCCAGGAGATGCCCAAGATGTTACGTAGACAGCGCATATGGAATGTGATTAGTCGGCGCTCTTGCTTTGCATACGATGTCCAGGTTTCAGCTCCGTACAAGAGAATGCTCAAGATACACGTCTGACAGACGATCACTTTGGTCTTAGTGGTGAGGTGTTTATTTTCTCAGACCCTTGTACGAAGCTTCCCGAACATGGTCGCCGCTTTGCCGCCGATAATGAAGTAACTACCAGTTAACTCTATAATTTTTTGTTACTTGGATTAGGAACCCATATCTCGGATTCCTTTGGATAAAACCCTATTATGAATATCCTATATACTCGTATGACTACTTGGTAACGTGGTAAGACTACTGGGAAAACGGCCAGATAAAACAGATACTTTTGTTGCGTAAAGAGTTATTTAATTATTTTATATTAACCGACACATTACATAAGTAGGGACTTTTACACATAAACACGAAGCGACGTCGTCGTATCGTGTTTATGTGTAAGTGCCCTAAGAAAACTTAAAAAAAATAATTGGCTACGACAAACAGGTAGACGGGCCACCTGATGGTAAGTTGTCACCGTCGCCTAGACACACGTGCAATACCAGGGGTATGACAAGATAAGAATAAGAAACTGATAAGATAACATGTAATTATTGTTATAACAGCATTAATTTTAAAAATAGCCATGTGTTTCGCTTCGGATGTCGCCACTCGACTGGTCCGAGGACTTGTGTTGAAGTGTCAATTTACTTAAATTCATCATCATCAGCAGCCTATTCTAGTCCACTGCTGGACATAGGCCTCTCCCAGGGCGCGCCATTGAGCCCGATCTTCGGCTCTTCTCATCCAGTCGCTGCCAGCCACCTTGCGCAGATCGTCGCTCCCCTTGCGCAGATCGTCGCTCCAAATTATTAAGTTACTTAAATTATTAAGTTAATATTTTTTATTTTTTGTTCGTAATTTTTATTTGCCATTGTCATTCAATACCTACATTTTAAAAGAACAACTTTTGTACGTACCTATACTGTTTGTTTTAGTCATAAAACAGTAGGTAGTAATAATAATAGGTAATACCCTACATATTATATTTCTATAAAATAGATCATAAGATCTAATGTCTGTTAAGGATTGTTAAATGAGTAATACAAAATTAATTTTAATATATTTTTTATTTTCCTAATTCAACAACGGCAATTCATGTTCATCTGTTGGACATTGGAATGTTTATCCTAAATTGATTTACACATTAATTATTTACAAATATATACAGTATTAACTTATGACTATACACTACTGACGTTTTTGTTTTAGAGTTATTTTAATCTACTTCTTCAACAGTGGGTCCGGAACGGTTAGGTTGGGCGTGCTGTTGGTAGCCCGCACCTGCGTCAGCGCCAGCCCCTGCGCCATGCATCTTACTCATGACAGGAGAGCACACTCGCTGCAACTCTTTCAACTTATGTTCAAATTCTTCCTTTTCTGCGAGGGTGTTATTGTCGATCCACCGCAATGCTTCGTCACATTCACGTCGAGCCGTGTCCTTGTCTTGTTCACTCAGCTTATCTCCAGCATCTTCCAGAGCTTGTTTAATGCTGAAGACGTACGACTCGAGTTGGTTTCTCACTGTGACCCTCTCTCGTTGGCGATTATCTTCATCTTTGTATCTCTCCGCCTCTGCAAGCATGCGGTCGATCTCGGCTTGAGACAGGCGGCCCTTGTCGTTCTTGATAACTATATTCTTACTATGGCCTGTACTGTTCTCCTTTGCGGTCACATTCAGGATGCCATTCGCGTCAAGGTCGAAAGTGACGTCGATCTTAGGCACTCCTCGTGGTGCAGGTGGGATGCCGGTCAAGTCGAAGCGGCCGAGTGAGTTGTTGTCCTTCGTCATTGCACGTTCACCTTCATATACTTGGATAGTTACGGCTGGCTGATTGTCCGAATATGTTGTGAACGTCTGTGACTGCTTGCAAGGAATCTTAGCATTGCGCTCAATTATCTTCGTCATAACTCCTCCAGCGGTTTCGATTCCGAGCGATAGTGGAGCGACGTCCACTAACAGCACATCCTGGATCTTGCTGTGCTGCTCTCCGCTCAGAATAGCCGCCTGTACTGCGGCACCATATGCTACAGCCTCATCTGGATTGATGGATAGATTTAGTTTCTTGCCGCAGAAGAAGTTTTGTAGCATGTTTTGAATCTTCGGTATGCGCGTTGAACCACCGACGAGTACGACATCGTGTATAGAGCTCTTGTCTAGCTTGGCATCCTTCAGCGCCTTTTCGACTGGCTCTAAAGTTCCACGGAACAAATCAGAGTTCAGTTCTTCGAAGCGAGCACGAGTAACACGTGTGTAGTAGTCAATGCCTTCATACAACGCGTCTATTTCGATGGATGCTTCAGTGCTCGAAGACAGAGTGCGTTTAGCTCGTTCTGCGGCAGTGCGTAGTCGTCGTAGCGCGCGTGGGTTGCTCTTTAAATCTTTCTTATACTTGCGCTTAAACTCCTCCGCCAGGTGGTTTACAAGTCTATTGTCAAAATCCTCGCCACCCAAATGTGTGTCTCCAGCGGTTGCTCTTACTTCAAATAACGAGCCATCATCAATTGTCAGGATAGACACGTCGAAGGTTCCACCGCCAAGGTCGAATATTAGAACATTCCGTTCACCTTTTAAGTTCTTATCGAGACCGTAAGCAAGGGCAGCGGCAGTAGGCTCGTTGATTATACGTAGCACGTTTAGTCCCGCGATGGCTCCAGCATCTTTGGTGGCTTGGCGTTGTGAATCATTGAAGTAAGCTGGAACTGTAATCACTGCATCTCGCACTGTCGTTCCAAGGTAGGCTTCGGCAGTCTCCCTCATTTTTGTAAGCACCATGCTGCTGACCTCCTCTGGTGCAAATTTCTTATTGTCGCCTTTGAACACCACCTGGATCTTAGGCTTGCCGCAGTCATTGATGACTTTGAAGGGCCAATGTTGCATATCCTGTTGAATCTTTGGGTCGTCGAATTTGCGGCCGATTAGTCGCTTGGCGTCAAACACTGTGTTGTTGGGATTTAGAGAGACCTGATTTTTAGCTGCATCGCCAATCAGCCGCTCCGTGTCCGTAAACGCGACATAGGATGGAGTAGTTCGGTTTCCCTGGTCATTGGCGATGATTTCCACATTTCCATGTTGCCAAACTCCAACGCACGAGTAGGTGGTTCCAAGATCAATTCCGATAGCTGGCATTGTGTATGTAAAAAAAATTCTTTCACTTCTTAAATTTCTCAATAGATAACACACTTGATGATTGTTTGAAAGTTCGTTTAGTTTGGTGTTTTCACCGATTCACGACTTCTTTTCGCTTGTTTGTGTTTTCAAATACTGAATGCTTTGCCGCGCTTGCGAGCTGCTTATATACTCCCCGACAGCTGACTAATCAAAACGATGAAGATTCTCGAAAAGCCGCGAATTACCAATCAGAATCGATGGAGGGTGGACTTTTCTAGAAAATCTAATTTTGTTGACCAATAGCGGATTCGAGACAAAGATAGAACTATGCGTCATACACGCTCACGCAAACCACAGTATTGTAAGCCTACGAAAATTACTTGTTTAGCTAGGTAAAATAAGAGTCATTACCGTTATAAATTGTAATAACTTTCTCTTATAAATGCTGTATGTCAATATCAAGTTGTTATTATGTTTTCTGTTAAATTTAATCCTGCTCTCCTTTCTCTTCCTGTTTTACGAAGATATATTCATGTGAGTATATATGTTTAGGTAGGTAGGTACATGCTTATTAGTAATTATAATTATTTATTAAATACTCAAGTCATGAAATGTTTATTTATTACGTAACATTTTCTGAGATGTGCGTGTTTGTCTATGCCTTGCGCCAGATATCTTGCGACAAAAGCGCACTCAGACGCGATGTTCGTCACCTTTGGTCTGTTCTTTGCTTGCAAAGCTGTCATAGTCTATTCTACATATTTAATCGAATTTTGGGTAAAATTGTAAACGTAGTGGGTATCCCTATTCAGAACCATAAGTTCATCCAGAGTTTTCTACATATACTGCGTATCTGCTTTTTCATATTGCCATCCTGCTTTAATCGAATAGCTGAATCTAGTACCGTTGCTAGGAACTGTGAATGAAATGTCGCCCCCAGGGCGTCAGTGGCGCTAATATTAACATAATATTACAGTCGAATTGTAAATATTGTAAAGAGTTGTAGTTGCTGCACATTGATCTCACAAGTCTATTTATAAACTTGATTTCGGATTGAATAAACTTCGTCTGATTAAAAAAATAGAGAGACGCAGGGACGCTGTGCCGCAATATTTTGTATGAAAATATCTTAAAAATGACTAACCTCCTTCCTCATCTCTCTGATTATTTTAAATCATATATTTCGCCTATCTAACGCCTAAGTAAGGGAATTCACTAAAATATTAGAAAATAATCAATCATGTCATAATGGTTTTGTAAAAGAGATACTCTGCCGTGGTATAACAAAACTATGGATAATAATGATGACATAATACTAATATTTGTTTAGTAACTATTAGGTAATCTGTGTTAATATGAGCTTTGAATGCTAGGACTTTTACAGGTGGTAGATCCTAATGTGTATATAGGATCGCCTGAGTTGGTACCACCCTCTGACCTATTACTGCCGCATAGCAGCAATGCTTGCATTGCTGTGTTTCGGTTTGGAGGGTGAGAGAGCAAGCGTAATTACCGCGTTCATGATATCTGATAGCTGATCAGTACTAATTTTATCAATGCTAATGGAATGCACTGACCTTCTAGCTTCTTTTATACTATACTATGTCACCATCTATGAGTGGAACTTAAACAGTCTAAACGTACTGTGTTAGTTACCAAAGTATAATTATCTTTGCTTTTAAGTTGTATAAAGTGAACACGATCACAGGAATCTAAAAACAATGCAATCTAAAGTGCAAATTCTTTGTATAGGCTCAATCGTAGCAACCAGTAATAGTTTTATAAACATGATCGTCAATCTGCTGTTTAATTAATGGCACCCGTCGAGCGAACCTGTGTGGCCCTAGATACGGCACTGGCTGCGTCGGTAGATGTTTCTGGAATATTAGTCTTTATCTCTGTTTTTCTTATAGCAGTGTCCCTTTTATGCGGTTGAGAACAATCTAGAAACAGCTACACGACCCGAGAAATAGCTACTCCGAATGCGCGCGTTGTAAACATTGTTGTTGACTTTTTAATTTTTCCGTATAATACACTGCATTATCGTGTTGTTTGTTATTGATCTGTAGATTTGGCTGAGTATAAAAGGAGAACCGGTTGTTTTTTTCACCATTTGGTCGAGATACCTTTTCCAGTATAGTTTAGTTAGAGTAGTGGTGGTTTTAATAATTCACCCACCATGAATTTAAGGTATTTTACCGTCTAAGCTAGCAATAGGAACAGTAATTTGGTTTAAAATGTAATTACAATCAGAGTAATATTCGTTATAAACATGTTTAGAAGCCAGAGTAGATTTAAGGAGGTGGAAAGTTCCATTGCAATATAATAAACAGAAATATGGCGGAGTTGTCACCTGGTTGAAGAATACAACGTAGTTCCAAACATACCTACTCGTTAACAATAGCCAGGAAGAAGAATCTGAAAAGCAAAATGTAAGGTACGTACATCCAAATCGTATTTTCTACTACGTCGTTGAAAATTCCATAGTTCTTAATAAGAAAGACGCAATAAGTTGACCTAGAACTTAAGAGGTGTTTACCTAAGTAAATAAGACATTTTAAAACAGGCTTTCAATCGTATTAAATTGGATCAGTATTATTGTTTTTGAAATGTTAGACGTTTACTAGTGAAGAATTCCATAGGTTTCCATAAATTCCATCGTATTAAGAAAGACGCAATAAGTTGACCTAGAACTTCGGAGGTGTTTACTTAGGTAAATGGGATTTTTTTAAACAGGCTTTCATTCGTATTAAATTGAACCAGTTTTGAAATGTTCGGCGTTGAAATTAAATAGTGAAGAATTCCACAGGTTCCATTGCAATAAGAAAGACGCAATAAGTTGACCTTGTACCTCGGAGGTGTTTACATATTTGGTTTAGGTAAATGCAATTTTATAAAACAGGCTTTCATTCGTATTAAATTGAATTCCTGATTATTGAAATGTTAGGTTTTATTAAATAGTGAAAATTTCCATAGGTAGTTATTTTGATAAGAAAGACGCAATAAGTTGACCTTGAACTTTGGAGGTGTTTACGTATTAAATGGAAATTTAATAAAACTGGGTTTCATTCGTATTAAATTGAATTTTTGTTAAATTGTTGTGGAAATGTTAGGTTTTTATTGAATTAAATCATACATTAACTTTCTGATAGTAATCATGTTTTGTTTATAAACAAACAGAGATATAATATTATTATGTAGGTATGGTGTTTCAAATTTAACATTAAAATTTGTAATAGGAAGGGCTTATTTCTTTGATTTCAGGAATTATTTAAAAAAAATAACTTTGAAATGTCTTAGTATTAAGTTATTTATATTAGTGATTCTTTAAATAATAAATCACCTATAGATAGGTACTTCTAGTACTAGGATCGACTAGGTACTTGATTTTTTCTACGGCTTTTGGAAAAGGTTTCAAAATTTAATTGTAATGTGTAAAAATTAAATTATCTAGGTACTTAGATCGGCTTTCGAGAATGTTTTAAAATTTGACTAAATTATTTTTACATTACAGCCGTTTTACATTTAAAAAATTAAATTACCAATTTTACTTTGATCGATTACTCAAAAAATTTCTACGGCTTTTGGAAAATTTTAGAGATTTAACAGTAACATGTCATGGAAGAGTCTTTTTAGATTAGCAATTTTCCAGAAATTAAATTACCTAATTCGATCTTTTGTCTACGGCTCATGGACAGAGAAAAACTAAATAATCGTTTTACATTAGTGATTTTCCAAAAAATAAATTACTGGTTTGTTTAATAGTAAGATAGAAGATCTTAATATTTTATTACACCACTTTGCTTGGTAGGAACTATTTTCCGAAACTTAATGTGCACACACGGAATAACTTTTTGTAAATAAACATAAGGACTATTATAATAGGTACCTTTCTTAGGTAGGACATGTCCTAAGTCTAGGTTTAAGTTTTTCGTAACTAGGACATGTCCTAAGTGTAAGTAGGTTTAAGTTTAAGTCTCGTCGGTTTTGTTAGTATTCGGGTATAATAATAAGTGCTATAAGTAGGTTCTTAGGTCTATCCAAATTCACAATAAAAAAATAATTAGTTAGGTATAGATGATGGACGATAATTTAAAAGCATAGGGAGATGATTGTATTCTATCACAATAGGTACAATAGGAAATTCAAGGCTGTAATCAGTAGGTAATTGATAATGTTGTTAGGTCAAACTTACCACTAAATAAATTTATTATTAATATTTATCACTAAATACTAATTTATAATAATTTTCCAGGACAATATAATTTAGTAACATTTAATAAGCTAATGTTTTTGACGCTGCTTTTTCTACAGAACCGAAGTACACCATACGGTAGACGTCATGACAGGCAGGCAGGCATCCGTCAACCGACCGACCCGGTTCTTTCTTAGCCAAAGCATCAAAAGATTACCTATGTAACTATACCTATTCATGGCTTAATCTAGAAAGACGAAGTTTCGACGGAGGCTGAACGGGATTTCATATAGACTCGACAAACGTATCTTCATAACACCAACGAAGTTTTAACATCAAGGTATACTAGATAAATTGAAATTTTTACTTTTTTTTTAAAGATGTAGGTTGTAAGAATGATGGCGGTAGAGTTCCCTGCACCGAAAAATCTATTTATTCCGGATTGGTACGCAAAATTTGGACGAAACTCAAAACGTTTTTGTTTTAATCTTGCTAATAGAATTAATAGGTTGTGGTCAGGTCACTGCCGGAACAAAAAATCAGTTTAAAATAATTTAAAGAAAATTTGATACAATTCACATAATTCGGCCGCAGAACTTTAACATTCAGACGATCAATAATTGTTTAACCACGAGATAATTAAAAAATGTAAACGTATCTATTTCATGTTTCAATTTTCAGATTTTATATATTTGTTGGAGTCTTCAGGCAGGCAAACGCAAAATTCAGAATCTCAGCGGGAGTTAATAATTCAATAATTACCTAAATTGCAAAATCCACCTTTATGTATAGCAACAACAAATCTTTTATGTGGTTTAAGTTAATTGTTTATTAAGATCAGGATAATAATATGCAATTGAATATAAAAATTAGGTTAGGTAAGGCACTATTATTATTAGAATAAGCTGCAATTGTGAAACCCTTAACTTAGGTATTAGGAACTAAATTAGTAACGGTTTTAATTTCATAATCACGAGTTCTTCAGTATAATTATGTATGTTAGAAATGAATCCAAATACTGACAAAATTAAGGTATGAATAATTAAATTAGATAAGTAATATGAACAAAGTCTGGAGGGAGCATAGTAATAGCATTTATTAATAAGTACTTCAATATATAATTTACGATGTTGTGTTAACGCAATTTCCATCCAGGAAGACGCAATATAGACAAGGTTACTTATCTAACAACAGGAGATAGTTTGTAATATATCGTATAGGCAGTTTTATAATTATACCAGTCCCTTAAAATATTTATAATACTTTACGATAAATATATGTATACTTTACGAGTACTAATTCCAATTTTGTGAATAATAATTTATTTAGAGGTTTTTTTGAGTTAGTACTAACTTTTGTTTAGATATTACTGTTAAACATTTATTATGTATTTACTGTTTTCAATAATAATGTGAGCTAAAATACTAATTTAATTTATTTTAATCCCAAGCAGACTATTCCTAAAATTCTATAATTCACAAAAAAAAACATAAAATTACCAAGTAGCACGGGAGAGCATTTAAGGTTAAAAACTCGGAACTATTAATGATTTTAACAATGAACCTCTTGTCTATATTTTAAAAACTGAATTATAATTTATATGAAATACCTTTAACTTATAAGTTTTAATTAACGTAATCATTTAAATAAGTACCTACTAAAGTTTGAATAGTAAAGATAGGAGTAGGTAACAATAAAATAATACAGGGTGATTGTAAATGGGTGCAAAGCTTTAAGGCGAAGCTAGCATAGACCATTTAGAACCATTTGAGCCATGGTTGTCTTAGACGAAGTCTGACTATATTTTTTTTTAATCTAATTTTTATGACTTAGCGAAAAAACCCAAAATTAATAATTGACATTTAGTGCACTCCTACTTCGTTTTTTTTAATTGTGAGGTGACTATGGTTACTTTTTCCAATGAGAAATATGCGGATATCGTCTTTATGTATGGCAGAGCAGACGGCAATAGATCATTGGCGCGATGGAAGTATCAAGAGCGCTATCCAAATCGTAAGGTATCTAATGTCAGAGTGTTTTACACCACGTGGAACCTGGAGTCAACCCAGGCAGACACGATCCTAACGTCGTGTAAGGCATTTTGGCAACATTTGAAGTGTAGTACCAGAGTAGTACCAGACCGCCAGAGTAGTAGCTCGAAATCTAAACATTTCACAGTGGTAGGCGTGGAATACAATGCACCAAAATGACAAGTATAAATAGTACTTGTAAGACAACCATGGCTCAAATGGTTCTAAATGATCTATGCTAGCTTCGCCTTAAAGCTTTGCACCCATCTCCCAATCACCCTGTATAAGCTAAAAATTTATAGAATTTTACCTTAAAAATATTTAATATGGTAAGCTAAAATTCTATCTTTCGTTAAAATATTTAAACACAGATTTTAGTGTATTTTATAGGTAGGGATTAAAAAAAAGATTTGACCTGAAATGAACAAAATATTTTTTTTTTAAATGACAGGACCCAAGCCTTTATTTTTACTGGTTGTCGTAATAATACAGTCGTTTTAAGAAAAGACAGGTTTTTTTAAAAATTAATAATTTGTCAAGACGTTAATTTAATATTGATTTTATTTGTTAGGCAGTCTAATACAAAACGTTATGTCTAATAATAACTTTTCAAATAAAACCAGGAGCGGTGTTTTTTTTAATCTGTCGGTAATACGGCACAAAAAAAAATTATTCTAAGTCTGCTAAATGGAAGTGCTAAATAACGACTAACTTTAATTGCGCAATTAAGTTCACTTACTTTCGTTATTTTTAATAATTATTATTGGTGTGGTAAAGTACAAAATGAAATGTTCCGCATTTCGCTTAATTTTCAGCTTTATACAAAAGCTTACCTTCTCTACGGTAGATACCTAATTTTACGACAGCTGTTATTTTTCTAGACACCTCTCATCTTTTGCCTTTGAGCTATCTAGACAAAGCGGTCTATAGGAAATGTATAGCAAGCAACTAACTTTGCCCGTAACGACACCTACACCACGTAAGTAAAATCGTAAGCTTCCTTAGTTCCCGAGTTAAGGAAAGTTCAGGACGAATATGATAGGAACATAATTGTCTTACTAAATTCTTCTGAATATCGCGTAGGTAGTATTTTAACACCTAAATAAACAGGCAGAAGTTAAGATGTTTCTTGAGGAAGAAATTTATATAAATCTGTAGAATTTGTAGATTTTTGTTACGCTGAAAATTTGCGATGTAATTTACGACCTCATAGATCCATCTTTGTATTAACATTATATGCAGAAGGTTATTATTAGCTTAGGTTAAATACGCAAAATTATCATAATTTTCTTTAATTTATATATAATAATAACTTACCTATATTTTAATCAAAAGTTTACATCAGTTGTAATATTAATTTTGCCACTAGACATTTTGATACACTAGTCAATGTGAACCTAAAACTGACAGCACAGCAAGGCATGCACCAGAAAAATTCAAAGTTTTAATTTTCATAATGTTAGCTTTTTAATGTACCTATCTGTGTAATTCTAAAAAATATATAATGTTATTGTGAATTAGTAATTTAAATAATGTAATTGAAAGTCCACATACTATTTAGATGGAGTAGGTACCTGTAATTATACATTTTCTATGCTATTTAATATTTTATTGATATCGACCTAAACATTAATGTTACCAAGTCGCATTTCGATTCTTAAAATATATTTTTTTTAAATAATAATTACTTTAAAAATAATTGAATGTCCATATTATTATTCTAGTGTATTTGAAATCTATAATATCGATGTTGACATAATCATGATTTTGTGCACCATGGATCCAAATAATTCTAACCTTTCGTATTTGGTTGGATCCTTAGTACCTATCATATAAGTATAAACAAAATCCTTATTAGTTCTTCGAATTAGTTAATAAAATTGACTTTTGAATAATTAAAATTTTGAGGAATCGGTCCAAACACTTATTGATAAAACTTATTTTTGATTTTTAAAGTCGTGTATCTTGTAAACAAAAAAGCTTCATAAAATTACTTGAATATGTTTATAATTTGAGAAAGTGTAGGGGTTTGGAAAATAAAATATGTAACGATAAATCGTACCTAAATTATAGATTCGAGAATAGGCTAAAGTGACTGTCATCGTGGTAGCGTCGTGAAGACATTCTTTACGACTTTTAAAGACAAATAAGTCGGTTTTTATGAAAATTAATATACTACGTCAATAACGAGGTTTGTAATAACTGTAATAAGTATATATGTCGCAGCCAAATGTATAATCCGCTGCATAACAAAGCGCCTATCCTCTTTACAAAACAGCGCCGTTTTGCAAAAATGCTAACTGACGTTAAGGCGTATTGCTGTTGCAATACATTTAACAAAACGGCGGTCTACGTTTAGACAGATTATAACTATAAAAAATCGATAATAGACAATAACAATCGATAAAACACGACATATGTATTTTGAACGTTTCCACTCATGAGACTAATTTACACTATGTTGTACGAAGCGCCCCTATGAGAGTCAAGCCTCTTCCTGCTTCCTCCACCGCACATTAACACAAGCAATTCTGAAATAAATTAATTTTAATTAAAGAAAACCGCTTTACACATATAAATTGTAATTAATGTACTCTTGTTTAGCCGTAATATAGTCAATTAGCTGTTTTACAGAACGGCTCTGTTTCGTAAAAGGACTAGGCGCTTTGTAAATTTGGTCATCGACATAATATCTTCATTTGTTAAATGAAATAACCCTAAACACATACTTAAATTAAAATATATCACCATCATTATTGTATGAGATAGAATAACAATATCTAAAACAGAAACACTAACTTATGGGTTTCATACGAACATCGTCTTCGTTTATCAAACTAGAAAACCTAACTTCAATTGATAGTTTGCAGGGAACAGTTAAGTGAATAGTGAATCTTTAAAGTTGAATTTAATTGCGATTAAACCCGTGTTGCGCTTTTTTCGTGTTTGTAAAATTCTTATAATAAAAGTCGTTATCTGTTTTGTCCAGCTTTCTCTCTAAAATCCATCTTTGGAAACTTTTTGAATCTGCTTTTGGTTGTAGATTAGAATTTTCAACGTTAGATTTAATCGAACATAAAATTTTCGTAGTAATAAAGTCCAATTTTCGAGTTCGTCGCTTATCCAGCTCCTTGTGAACTACTCCGAATTTTCACGGATAAAGAAAAACTCTTTTATAAACTGAATCATCCGTGATCTGTCAGATTGGAGCTCACATCGGAGCAGTGCACAAAGGCCTTATCATCACGCATTATGATCATGGAAACGAATAGTGTAGGTTATATTAAATTAAAATACCAATGTTGCTATAATAGGAGTTTAGTGGAGGAAATAAATAATATGAGAACTGAGGTTTTGAATACGAGAAAAGGTATCTCATAAGTAGGTAGGTATTAATTGTAAGTAGTGAGTAGACGTTATTGAATAACTAAACATATTTGTTCAGGATGGGTCTCAACCAGCGAAATATGTCGCTGGTCTCAACAATCATATATAACTACTAAAAAACAAAAAGACAAAATCTTTGAGTCAAATTTTGAATATTCACCTAATCATTTTCGAGTTTCTATACCTATAAATCTACTAAGCATTTAAAAAACTAAAATCCCATCGATATTCGATAGAAGCTTTTGTTATAGGTAGTTGAGAATGTTATCGAATTTTTAAAACTGCGTCATTTTTTAAATAACTGAAAATTAAGACAACATCTACGTAGTTATCAGATTTTGAAAATTCGGTTAATTATTTTCGAGTTTCTATACAAATCTACGTAGCGCTTACAAAACTAAAATCCCATCGATATTCGATAGAAGCTTTGTGTAGGTAGTTGAGAATATTATCGAATTTTTAAAACTGCGTCATTTTTTAAACAACTGAAAATCAAGACGAGATCATCTACGTATTAGATTTTGAAAATTCGCTTAATTATTTTCGAGTTTCTATACAAATCTACTTAGCGCTTACAAAACTAAAATCCCATCGATATTCGATAGAAGCTTTGTGCAGGTAGTTGAGAATATTATCGAATTTTTAAAACTGCGTCATTTTGTAAACAACTGAAAATCAAGACGAGAACGTCTATCCTAAAGGTTTCAGATTTTGAAAATTCGCTTAATTATTTTCGAGTTTCTATACAAAAATAATTAGCTCTTAAAAATCCATAATCCCATCGATATTCGATAGAAACTTTATGTAGTTGAGAATGTTATCGAATTTTTAAAACTGCGTTTCACAGTTATAAGCTACCTATTGGGAGGCACTTTGTTCCATAATAATATTTATCGCATTCAGTGTTTGACAATGTTAAAAATAGGTTACTATGATATAATATGAAAACTAAATTGTAAGTATAAAGTGTAGGAGGATCTACCACAACAAATTTCAACGTCACCGAGAAAAGGTATCACCCAGTTAGGTACTTTATGTTTTTGTAAGTAAGTGTATGTATATTAATGATTAAGAACTCAAACCCAATAAATAATTAAGATAACCTTATTTATAATTCTTATATTTCGAATATGGGGTAAGATTAAAGTTTACAGTATTGTTAGGGTATTTTTAAGTGCGATATTTTATTTTGATGTGCCAATATCTGCGCGAACCCATGTCTTAACTCTGTTGTCAGTTAGGATCGTTAAGCTGTGTATGGTAAGTTCAACCATGGTTTAATCAATACTTTTTCTGAACTAAGTGCAGTTACATTAATAAAATGTCATTATACTCTAATGAGGATCATTACGGAGTGCAGGCCACGATTAATATATTTAGATTAGATTTAAAACCAAATAAAATCAAACGGCTTATATTTTTAACTGATTTCATGTTTTGAAAGTTCAATTTCTCTTGCTAAAGTGACACGAGTGACCTATTTCTCGAGTCATGTGAAGGAAAATTGAGCTTTCTTAACTCCGATATCGTAGGAAGTTAAACCAAATTCTTAATTTTATACAATTTTCCCTCCTTCCATCTCTCCCTGTATTGCGTTTTCACATACTTGGTTTAATAAATATTTTTTATATACTTTAATTAAGTACACATTACGTTATGAGATTTTAAACTAACATTATTTGTATTCATTTTTAACGTCAAACAAGGGTAACTACAGTATAGTTGACCAAAAATTAAATAGCAACACGATTAAGCCCTGTTCATAGTTAAAAATGTACACATTAAATTTATGCCCTCTTCCTAAAATCACACGAGTACCCCATTACTCGAGTCACGTGAAAGAAAATTGAGCTTTCTACTTCATGGGAAATTGAACAAAATTCTTAATTTTATACAATTACCTCCTTCCTCTCTCCCTGTATTGCGTTTTAATATACTTGGTTCAATAAATATTTTTTATAAACTTTAATTAAGTACATTTATATTACATAGTTACATTTTATATAACACATTTTTTTCTCTCTTCCTAAAGTGACACGAGTGTCCCATTTACTCGAGTCACTTGAAGGAAAATTCGATATCGAGAGAATTTAGTTTCCCCTCCCCATATCTCCCTGTATCACGTTTTTTTTCACATAGTTGGTTTAATAAATATTTTTTCTAAACTCTATTTAAGTACAGTTATATTACATTTTACGCTAATTAGGATTATAATGGAGGACGTTTCGGCCACGACAATTTTTTAGGTTAGAATTGAAATTTTGAAAAAATCACGCATTTTGACCTGAATCGAGGTTTTAAAAGTTTAATTAGGTCTAGGTCTTTTCTTACTTATACATATTACGTGAGCAATATAGAAATAGAAAAATTACGCGAGTGCCCACCAGACTCGAGTCACTTAAAGTAAAATTATGCGAGTGACCAGCAGACTAGAGTCACTTGAAAGTAAAATTGAGTTTTATAAAATTCGATAGCCAGCCAGTTATCTCTTATTTGCTCTTATATTTTAGTACCAAATTTTAAAATTATTTCAATATTCCCTCCCCGATCTCTCCCTGTATAGCGTATTCATATCAGTTAGTATTGTTTTTAGAAGATTTTCCAAATGATAACTGCTTTTCTGGAATTTTTTTATTTTTTATTTTGTCTGAAGTGTAATACTTGGTGTTTTTAATGTGAGCACATTATTAGTTGAAAAATAAGTAACGTATATGTTAGAAACTGCGATTAATAGAGTTAAGAAATCAAATGCTACCATGAAAATATAATTTAATTAAGATGCAATATGCTAATTTAATTATATGTGTTAAAATAATGGTAGGAATAAGAATTTTCTAATAATTGCCTTCTCAGTCGGTTTTTTTGACGCTTTAACAATAATAGGCTTGTAGATTTAATGCACCTATGCTTCGCTGTATGCAACAGAGTTGTATGTTGCATCGTTAAGATAGCCGTGGCTTTAGGGGTTCCACCCCCCTTAATAAAACGATTAACTACATACTGTAAATACGTACGAGTCTTTAGGTCTTTTTCTCGTAATCAGTAATTTGTGTACGTAAATATACATACGAAAATCTTTATATATCTTCAATTAATCTTTTTTTAAATATAATAAGGTGTATGTTTCTTAATTTTAGGTACTAAAACTAACAGGAAACAACCAGCGCCACTTTCGAAAAAATCTTTCAAATAAGTACTTAGTTATTAAAAAGCGTGTCTTTATCTTAATGATAAATGATTTTTGACTTGTTGGTAGGTACAGCTTTGTTGCAAGCCGTTTTCTTATACCTAGTTATCTTTACTTAGAGTGGTTACGTTGAATGGATCTGGAAAATAACTTTTTATCTGTGGAACCGTTGTTCCTTCCCTAACAAGATCTGCACTTCACAATTGTCTTATATTTGGGAGAATATTTTTCTTGGAGATTCGCTAGCTGTTTCCTGTTGAACTCATACCCTTAAATAGGGTCTTATTTGTCATGTTATACTGAAAACTCAAATTACACGAACTACCTATTGTTTTACAAATGAAATGTGTATCAATTTAACGAATATTTTGTTAACTAAGTAAGTATATACTTCATGGTATTTTAATTAAGTGTTATTATGGCTGTCATCTCCGCATTTCAAAGAAAATATATTTATTTTTCTCAACCTTAATAACCTCTGGTATTTTATTTTAAATTCTTATCCTAGCAAAAGGTTTTCATTCATCAAACTATTTAGTAATTTCAGGAATTAACTGTATGTAGTATGAATAATGATTTTAAAAGAAAGAATAAGTTGACACAGAGAACAATCAATTCGAATCACATTCAAGTTTATCGACACCCTGTAGGTGCCGTGCCTGCTAGAGCCGAAGTTAATAATAAAGAAGTTATTTTTACAACAGAGAGTGAGACATCAGTAATTACGAAATTATGATAATAGCTCGATATTATTCTATTTAATAGTAACTCTACGTTTTTATCGATAGTCGATACTACAAGTAGTTTTGATATCGAGAGTGTTTATTTACAATTTTTAACAGGCTATTACAATCTTCTTTTGAATCCTATTTTTCTCGTCGTGTGTTTCTGTGGACTTCATTGTTAAATAAACGTTTGTGAGGAATATAAAAATTATGTAGTATTTTCCGAAATTTATTTATGTATCTATACGACGAGTTTACCTAGTTTGTGTTGATTTTATGCTGTTTTATATTCGTGTTTTAACAGTTGAGTTTTAAATGAAGTGTTATAAAGTAATACTAATAATAATATTAACGCATACCTACTTCTTACAGCGTTTTATTAACTTTTATTCAAAGGTTCGAGGTTTCTATTGAAAAATATAAAGCACTAGGTACAGGAATATAATAGTGAAGTGAAATTACATAGATGAGTTATAGTTTCTTGCTTGAATAAAAAGTTCATAGTAGAAAATCATACCTAAGTAAAAATATTTATCACTAAAACACGTAATAGTAACATAAGATTAAAAAATCCGTTATTTTTAAATAAACAGACGCATTATTTAATTTTCTATTAATTTAATTACATACATACCTTCACGCTATGTCCCTTGCGGGGTAGGCAAAGAGAACGGAGCGCCGCGAATCCCTGTATTGACACACTTCTCTTGATTCCTCTACAGTCATTCGTCGTATCACGCATGCTCGCTGTTGAGGTCGTTAGCTCTGTATATTAAAATCTAAGAGCACTCTGTCAATCTGATCTTTGAAGGTCAGTCTAGGATGACACCAGCTTCATCTTCCACTCACTTTCGCTTCGTATACCTGTTTCGTCATTCGTTCATCACTCATTCTTTCTACATGCCCGAACCAACGGAGCATCCCCTTTTTCATCTTCATAATTTAATTAGTATTACCTAAATAATAATAACAGACAAGCAATAAAAGAAACAACCTATGAATTTAGTAGGCACGTGCGGTATGGTATAGTACAAAATTAAGTTGTTGGTGAAATAAGGCGTAAGCGTATTTAGATCTCCTACTCCTACCTGAATGTACAAAGTGTTGAGATAAAGTTATTTGATAAGAGAATGGTTGTGATGTCGTTTTATATGATTTAGTATCATAAAACGGATACCCGGAATGAAAAGTTCATAGTGTAGTTAAATTATTTGTTACTAAAATATGTAACAATAATATAAGACTAAGAAACAAAGACATTAGAAAGTATATCACACAGAAGAAAGGTAGGTGATTTTAACCTGTATTTTAAGTTGTCTAGGTAAAGTACATGCTACATTCCAATTAAAATTTTGAAGTGGCAATATATTATTGAATTTAAATTAAAAGAATAAGAAGAAGAAAGAATAAGAGTTTCGACAAGTCTTCCAAAATATACCCAGAGAGAGTTGTCATTCAAATATGGTTGTTACTAAAAGGGAAATTATAAATCAAGCGACCGGAATTTTATTTGACAACAACCTAACATTCTAATTAATGCTTGAGCGAATAGAAAATAATAAGACACAATATTTAGTCGCTAAAATAGTATTTCTAGATGCTCATAGTTGGTCGGTAAACTAGTAATTTAGAGGACAATTTAGTTTTACAATAGACAAAAATGATATTTAATAGAAGTTTCGTTAATTACCACCCTTACCAAAATACGTAGCAATAATTATTATAAGTAAAGAGAGTAAGTAATCTGAAACAAAAGGCAAAGTGGTAGGAAGGAAGAATCGTTTTACTAGGATATAGACGTGGAACCAATCTAATGACATTATATTAATAAAAGTGTTAAATACTTTTCCACTTAACAGATAAGACTTAAAACTAAGGAAGATGGTGGTTTTACTGGGACAGGAATATATAACCTCTAAGAGAAGTGAAATATTAAGTGTTTAACACTAACAAAGGTATTGCAATAGCAACGTAATGTACGATATTAATTCATTTTACAAATAAGGTGACTTAGAAACAAAGATTTTTAGTAGGTATTTAATCTGAAATATGTACACAGATGGTGACGATGATCGAGGCAAATGATCGTTTTTTCTGGAAAAGATAATACACCCAGAGTGAGTTCTCATACATTATTACTGAAATACGTACCTAGCAATATGTAATGTTGTTATCCGTAACAGGCAAAGTGGTAGGAAGGAATAATCGTTTAACTAGGAAATAAATGTGGAATCAAAGTAATCCATTAACATGATTTACGTAGCAAAATTATCATTTGGTATAGGTACGAGGTAATTCTGATTTAATTCCTAAACTTAGTCGATAGAGATTGTGAAAAAAAAGTATATTTGAGATCTTTATGCACGTACGTCGATAACTCGTTACACGATTCGATAGATTTCGCTGGATATAAATAGGAATACTCATACTCATACCATTTATTGCTTTTCATGTGTAACAATTGGTCTTAATAAATAAATATTATATGATCATCATACATGAAACCCTGAGTAAGGCACCGCAATATAAAATAAGAGATTATAATAAATTATAATAGTAATAAATGCTAACGGGATAAATTAAATTAAGTTATACATAATTGATTTTATAGTTAAGTATTGGTTTTATCATCAAAAAACTCCTGCAGTGAATAGAAACATTTGTTAAGAAGATATAACTTTAATCTTTTATTGAATATCGAGTCTTTTAATTCAATGTCGATGATTTGTGAAATTTTGTTATATATTTTTATTGACATAACGAACGGTCCTTAACTGTGTAGACATAATTTTGATTTTGGCAGAGCAAGTCTTTTCTGGTAGCGAGTGTTAAATGGCGTACTGTGTAGGTCCTCTGCTTTTTTATACAAATGTGTATGTTTCCTAACAAATTTACAAATCTCCAAAATGTATATTGATGTTGAGGTTAAGATCTTTTTTTTTATAAAATTTGAAATATTGGTATTTTAGCATGTGTTTAAGAAAAAAAAAAAAAAAATAACTTTTGGTTCTTATTTGATTTTAGGTATTTGAACTTGAACTCAAATAACATCTGTGTTCCTACGTCAAACGTCGGTAATTATATTTTGAATACTCGTATTGAACACCGTTTATGAAATACTCGTCGAAATGTCGAAAAAGAAACCTCGCGCTCACGAAATTCCGGCACTGCTCACGCGCATCTACAACTTCAATACCTACGTTTATCTCGCTCATGAATGATTTATCTACGTACTGCGGCGCCATAAATACTTTTCTACTCCACAAACAATATTAAAACTTAAAACCGAGGAAGATACTGTCGTAGGCAGGCAAATGGTGATTTTACTGGGACATGAAAATATAACAGAACGGAACTATAAGAAATATATTGCAATAATTACGTAATGTACAATATAAGTTCATTTTACAAATAAAGACATGAAAGATAGTAGGTATTTAGTGTAATATACGAGGTGATGATAAAAGAAAATACTACCTAATCGTTTTACTGGGAGAGATAAATATTAGCGAAGATTAAGTGGTAACTTTATTGGTACGTAGATTACAATAAATAGGACTTTAAAAGCTAAGACAGCAAATATCAAAGTAACTATAGGTATTTATATAGTGGACAAAGTGTTATATTGGAAGACATCATTGTAAGATTTAAGAAAAGTAGAATAATGACATAATTGAAATATCTTTGATTGCGTTCATATACATATTTAACACGGAAAAAGAAAAGGACTTGACACATGCAGTGAATAAAAACAGGAAACAGAGAGGCAGGCAGGTTTTAGAGATAAACATTAGAAGAAAAAGTGGAAAATTTAGCCACTAATTGAAAATCGATTACATATCACTTTACGGATAAGGCAATATAAATAGGTAATATGACTGGAGTCAAAGACAGAAAATTATCCAAAACAAAAGAGGTGAAGTAATAGACAGGGAAATGATTAGAGATAAATATCGAATGGAAGAAAAGTGAAAGTATGGTACAATAATTAAAAATCGATTATATATAATATTACAGACAAGCCAAAATTAATAGGTAAGTAATATGACTTGACTCAAAGACAGAAAATTATCCAAACCAATAGGCAGGTAGATGATTTACTTGAGAAATAAATATTAAAGCAAACTATAGAAATAATGGAAAGTTCGTTTTTATAATTTAAGTACTTTTATTTTTCGTCTTGATAATACTTGATATAAAGACATACAGAATAGGTAATAATAAGACTTAGAATTAAGACAGAAAATAATCTAAACCAAAAGACAAAATGGTAAATAAGTCCAGTTGAAAGTTCGGTTTACTGTTTTACTGATATAGCGACATACATAACAGGTAAAATTAGGATTTGAATCGGAGATAGCGAATATTCTAAAAACGTAGAAGAGAAAGTGAACGTAGGAAGGTAAAATAAGATGGAAGATGGAAGAAAAGCGAAAGATATAATAGTGAAAAAATTTCACGTGTTACTGATATAATGGCATACTAATCCAATACATAGGACGCGAAGTAATAGGCAGGCTTTACATGGAGATATAAAATAAATATAAGTACGAGTACATATGATAAGAAAGTAAAACTATAAAAGAATAAATGAAACTTGGTTTTTATTTAAGTACCTACTTTTAAATTTTCGTTTTCATAATACTAGGTAATAAAGATAGACTGAACAGAACAAGACAGTAATTACAACAACAGAACAATAATCTAAAAATATAGGAGACAAAGTGGTACTTAGGATATGCAGTAGTTTTAGAGGATGAGATAAATACCTAGTTACCCACATATAATATAAATCGGAAAAAACAAACTAAAGTGGTGTTTAGAGATAAATAAGGAATGGAAGAAAAAGTAAAAATATAGCGCAATAATTACAAAAAAATTACAATATATTACTATACAAATAAGACAAAATAGGTAGGTAATATGACTTGACTCAAAGTCAGAAAGTTATCCAAAACGAGACGATGTAATAGGCAGGCATGTGATTTACTGGAAAAATACAAAATTAGTATGATAAAAATGTAGAACTTTAGAAGAATAACTGAAAGTTCGTTGTCATAACATAAAGCACTGTCTCCCAAGATACATGTTCGCCTAGTTTGGGAGTCAGGGTATTGTTCGATTTACAAGTTTTGTGATCTCTTCAATAAAGATTATTTTATTTATTTTATAATTTATTTACTTTTACTTTTTTGTTGACATAACACCCGATATAAAGACATACTGAAAATGTTATAAAGGACTTAGAATTACGACGGCAAATAGTCCAATGACGTTGGAGACAAAACGGTAAAAAGTATAGGAAGTAGTTTTAAGCGATGAGATAAAATATAAGATGCAAGAAAAGTTAACTTATGCATAATAGTTTAAAGTTCGGTTAACTCTATTTTATTGATATAGCGATATACTTAACAGGTAATAATAGGATTTGAACGTAGAAAAGGAATTAGAAATGGTGAAAAATGAATCTAGATATTTTTGAGACAGCCTTAGGCTTAGGTAACATACCTATCTATACCAAATAATACACACTTTCTACAATAGATATTATAGAAACATTAATTATCTGATTTAACGCTGTAAACATAAATAAATGTTGGTACGTATGTTAATGTAAGAAAAGAAAGGAATGGATACTATATACCTACGTAAAAACTAATATTTTTTAAACAATTTTTTTTATTAATAACAAGACTTTACGATCTCTGATGTAAATTAGTGATTATTGCAAATGCATGATGCATGAATTTTTTTTACCCGCAAATAATTTTATTATATATATTTTTTAAATGCGTAATAAGTCAAATCGTTTTTTGTACCTGAACTAAGGTTTTTATTGTGAAATTATTTTACATAAAAGATATTGGTGAAAGTTTCACCCACTGAAAACATATCTAGTCCACGAGTGCATCACATAGACTAAGAACTATAGATAAATGATTAGAATCTTGAATATAAGCATTTTATAGTTTTACCATATTGGAAAAAATTAAATCAATTCCCCAGACAGAGTACATACAGAGACAGAGACAAAGTAGATTCTTGGGTGATTTATTTTCATTTAGGTTTATACATTCGAGGAATGATTAAAAAGTTCTCGACATGTTATGGTAATTTTTACGCTATTGATCTATTTTTCCTGTTCAATATAATATTATTTTCGATTAAAGTTATTAGGACTGTCAGTAAATATTGTGTACTTGTCCTCAAAAAAACTGTATTTCATACACTTGACCTTCTTTGTCAGTAGGTATATTTCTTTCTACGAAACCCCTTTTTAATTTTTTTGAACAAATCATCGTCGCTATGTGCTTAGTTTACTCTGGAATGTAGATTCTGGATTACCATTTGAAAGCCACACTAGTGAAAGGCAGTCATCGCAACACTATCCTTGTACGAATGCATGATCGTGCAAAATCCGCCCTCGTAATGAATTTTCCTCTTATATTATCTATCATGACTACTTTTATTTATTGAAGAAATAAAATTACACTCTGATCGTAATTATAAACTGCTTGTCATGGATATAAAATCAACACAGCACAATACCACCATAATCCTAGCCTTTATTTAAAAATCCCATAAATTGGTGACGCCACTTTCCAAACGCTTTGAATCGGGTTTCCATGCTTTTAAAGACGGCCAGAAAGCAAACTTTTCTGCTTCCGATTTACCTTGATTTTGTTTGATCGATAATATCAAGTAACAAGTAATAATGTAGTTAGAATGTATCGGTAAGTAAGACAAAAGATAAGTATGTATCGATAAGTATCTCCAACATTTATAATTATTTTTAACTGCAGCTGATGTATAATATGTTTCTCTTCTCATAATGAGTCATATTAGTATTAGTGCCCCCACCCCCGCTATCTTCATACCGGGATCATTTATCATCCCTCGTATTTTTAATCTACCGGTGTACCTTCAAATTACGCATTATGTTGTAAGATTTTTTTTTCAAAATTATGGTTATATTTTTCCCTTTCATTTTACCCATTTTGTTGTTACGTTTGTCTGTTAAAGTTTAATTGTTTCAACCTTCAAAAAATATTGTATACTTGCCTCAAGAACCCTATTTCATAAGTTCTCCTTAGTGTTAATATATGTATTTCTTTCCACGAAACCCCTTTTTGATTTTTGTGAGTCATACTATTAACCATGTTAGTATTAGTGCCCCCCACCCCCGTTATCCCCTTCATATCGGGGACTTTTCGACCATCCCTCGTATTTTTAATTTATGTACCTTCAAACTAGGGTTTTTGTTGTGTTGTCGTTAGTGAAAACATATCTAGTCCAGGCACGGATGCATCATATCAACTAACAAGTAACATAAGAATTTAAAGGACAAACTAGACCAAAAGTACATCATTGAATAAGACTATATAAATTACTTGAATCTAGAATATAAGTATTTTAGTAATATTATCATAATCACATTCATCATTATCATCATAATCAAATTCATCATCATCATCATAATCATGTTCATATCATATTATTAATCTTTAAAAAAATCAAATCCCCAAACAGAACCCAACAATGTAGATACAAATTCCTTCTTGTGTAATCTATTTTCTTTCAAGTTTATACATATTTTTAATGCTTCTGGAAATAAAATATTTCACTCCATTCATTTCATTCCAATTAAGTATATGACTTTTTTGTAAATATCATCCAGTCGACCATTTGTCTTTCATCGATTAAATTTCAACCATATGTCCGCGTAATGTGGTTTGATTCAGATTCCCAATTTTTGACGTTTTGGGTAAGTTGACATGTGCTCGGCTGTACTCGCGAGTAATGAGTAAAAAAATAGGAGTAAGTAATTAGAACAGTGTTTGTGGGTACGAACTAAAATTAAAATTATTTTTGGAGTTATTCGTCTGTTTGAATAATCCTGATTACATTATGCACTAAATTCACTTATTTTCTATATCGTCCTATTAGCACGAAAGTCATAATTTGCTTCAGTTTGTTTCGTTACGGTTTTTTTTCTGTTCATTTTCACTTTTATTCGAACCATGTTTTGTTAATAGAACAAACAATTAATTCATATTGATTAATATTTATCATGAGATGTTATTTCAGATTAATCTCTTTTCATTTATTTCTCCTTGTGTGTCAGTGTGATTGTTAACAATAAACAACTAGCGCCACTTTAATAAAAAATCTAGGTCTTCCAAATACAAGGGTATTCTGAAAAAATCAGGGATTCACATTGTTTTTCTGATGATAAGTGATTTTTTTAGAATTTTTTTTTAATTTTTTTATTGCAAGTTATTTTAGTTTAGTTCCCTAGATAAAGATTTTTCCGTTTAGACAACTACTTAAAAGGACTTAGAATAAAGCTACAACACGGTTCTGAAAAATAACTTTTTATCTGTAGATCAACTTAAATACCTACATATTACAAAATTGATCTGTATATAGAGTGCGGCCCAAAAACACTTGAAATTATTCACGTTGACAGCTGTACACGTTCCAATGCTCGTTTTGAATAAAAGTTTGATAAATTTTCAGCTGTTAACGCGTTAATGGAACAAGCACAGTTGTCTACGTGAATTATTTCAACAGGTTATCGAACGCTCTCTTAAGAGACATTATTTTTTATTAGAGTGACGCTAGTTGTTTCCTGTTAATTTTAGTACGCAGCCTTAAATTACGCAGCCTTAATATGCACCTTCCCAAGATCACAGGTTTCACTATGGAAACTTCACACATCACTATGGAAAAACCTCTATCCAGTCTTTGAGTTAGATGCAGGGTTGCACAAATGCTTTGGAATTTTTAATTTGAATCAACTACCAGGAATAAAGAAATAGTGATGAAAGACTTCTGTTATGACTAACATATGTTGTACGCATCTTATTGTTTTATCTTTGAGTTTTTTGGTTATTTCTTGAAAAACATAACATCTTTATTTGTATACGTAATTTAATTTGTAGATAACTTTTATTTTAATTTGACAATGATCGAGCAGCGGTCAGTTGCACGAAACGTCCTTAAAGTTACGTCTTCATTAAAATACATGCTATCCCTTTCTACACCATATCTCTAGATAGAGATGTCACGAAACTTAAGGAAGCCTTAACATCGAAGACGTTTCTTGCTACTTACGGTAAATCTAAGTAATTATTTAATTTTTTGCTTTTGTTCTGAATCAATGAATTATTACTATAGTTTGGTACTTTGAGCTTAGATTATTTTCTTTTTATGCTTCCACAGAGTGCCTTAATTTTTACAACATACCTACCTTTTTTCTTGTCTACATTATTTTTGTGTAACCGACTACAAACATGATACATCTACTGAGTTTCTTGCCGGTTCTTCTCAGTAGAAACTAGGTTCCGAACCGGCGGTAGTGTATAAAAAAATATTTAATTTTTAATACAGAAAAAAATAAAATGACAAACTTAATTTTTTCAGTACTTGTATTGTTTCTAAATAAGTCAAAACCTGAAAAATTGTTAGTTTTTAAACAAATCATAATAATTTTAAAAAAATGTTGCAAATATACCACACAATTTTAAACCGTTTCTGTTGTTTTATTGATCCTTACAATTTCCCCTAATTAATTAAAGTCTGACCAGAAAAATGTATTAGTCTATTTCAGATATAGGTAACTATTTTTTTTCATACAAACACCCACACCAGAAAGAGTAAAATATATCTGTACCTCAGAAGCATAACACTGTAAATGCTTTTCTACCATTTTCTGTTTCTTAGGTATTGTGGCAAATTATAATCTAGAATAGTTTCTTTAATAAGTTAATAAAAGCTTTGCGGATTTGTTTACCAATTTTATACTTAATCAAATTCCAAACATAACTAATTTTTACACAAAATTGTCTCATTTGTAAAATTGGTTATGGCACTTACAGTTTAATGCTTCTGAGGTACAGATATTAGGTTTTACTTAATTACCTAGTTTCTATGTATCACATTTTCCTGGTCACACTTTATACCTACACAAAATGCAAATGTTTCTCAACTAAGCCTATACAATCAGTTACATATTCAGATTCATAATATCCACCAATATTTTATGTGCAAGTATTTACGAACCAAATGACTTCCCAAAGTAAAGATTTATTGACCGCCGATGCAGTTTACAGGCTTAGTTTTGATACATTCTGTATATTAAACAGAGCAAAATAAAACTATTGAAAATATTTGAAAAAGAAACGATTGAAAAGAATATTCACACTCCAATTAGTTTTGAAATATACGTACAGGGTGGACCAAAAGTCCGTTAACATTTAAAATGGTTATAAAAAATACAAATGCTACTTTAGTGAAAAACTGTTTATTTAATAATAAAGTAGACAAATTAGGATTTCACTTTTTAAAAATAACATCATTCAAATGTGACCCTTGTTCATCCTGGCACACCTGTAACCGGGAACGGAAATTTTGCATGACCGCCCGACAAGTGGTTGGTGAAATGTTCTGCATTTCCTCACGTATATTTTCTTTTAATTCCTCAATAGACACTGGGTTGCTGATGTAAACTTTACTTTTGAGATATCCCCAAAGGTAAAAGTCCATTGGAGTTAAATCCGGGCTGCGGGGTGGCCAGTGAATGTCACCTCTTTTGGATATGACTTTTTGGCCAATAATTTCACGAAGTGCTGCTATAGAGTCATTGGAGGTGTGACATGTTGCCCCATCTTGTTGGAACCAAGAGCTTCGATTAAAGCCTGAGAAGTCCTGTAATGCTGGAGCAAAAAAATTCTGTAGCATCACAATGTATCGCTCTGTATTAACGGTGACGGCGCGGTTTCTCTGATCTTCATAAAAATATGGACCAATGATTCCGCTGGCTGACAATGCGGCCCATACAGTAACCTTGGGCGAGTGTAAAGGTTTTTGGTGCTTCAAGTCCGGGTTAGTGTCACTCCAGTATCTGCAATTTTGTCGATTGACATGTCCATTTAGGTGGAAGTGTGCCTCGTCTGAGAAAAAGATGTTATTGAAGCTCGTAAACCTCTCAAGCACTTCGTTAGCAAACTGCAGTCTCTGAGCAGGGTCATTTGGCTTTAAAGCCTGTACAATTTGAATTTTGTAAGGATGTAAATGTAAATCTTTGTGTAGAATGCGATTTAGAGATGTTCTGGGCACATCTAAAGCACTAGACCGCTTTCGAGTAGAGAGACCAGGTTGTTCTCGAACAGACGCTCGTACACGCTCTATGTTTACTGGATCGCGCGATGTCCTAGGTCGGCCGGATCGTGGTTGACTTAAAGTTGAACCTGTTGTTTCGAACTTCTGTACCCATTTTTTAATCGTTTGAATTGTTGGTGCTTGATTTCTGTTCCGTATATTGTAATGATTACAAAATTTCCGTTTAGCTTCGGTCGTAGAATCGTTGTTTCGATAGTACTCGCGTACGCAAAATGCGCGTTGCGCTCCGCTGAATGACGCCTTGGTACTAAATCCCTATTAGTAGCTCTCGCTTGTAGTAACACCCCCCGCGCCAATACCCCGCCCGCGCCGACACAGCGACCTATTCAAATGTTAACGGACTTTTGGTCCACCCTGTATAAAACAAACTATATAAAAAGAAAAATATATTATACACCTACTTTGTATTAAACAACATTACGTGTATAATACAAATGATACTGATATTGTATTATTCAAGGATTTTGTTTAATACGTGTATAGTTTTCAATGTCCATTGTATTAAACCCGCATTTTTTGTTTTATACTTATACAAGTATATATTATAGGTAGATATATAATATATAGATAGGTAGATAAAGTATTAAGACAAACAGAAAACGTTCCTCTGGATGGTGCAGACTGTGGTGATGGTGCAGTGCTGGACTACATTCACCGGTTCCAGCGCCGGTTCGGTTTGCTGCAGCCAATCGTAATCCATCCCCCCCCCCCCCCCCCCCCCCCCCCCCTTGAAGTCTGCGCCAGAACCGACTGGCGCTGGAACCGTCGTCGTATAGTCGCAGCGTAACATGATCAATGGCAGGTTGGGCTTCATCTATCTACGAGAGATTTTAGATGGACACCACGCGGACTACACGACGACGGTTTCCGCGACGGTTCGGTTCAGGTACCGGCCGTGTAGTCGACTGCGTTCAAACTCAATGCGTTGCGCCCAAGCCCCGCCCACTCGGTTCAGGAACCTAGCAGGCCGGTTCCGAGTTGCACCGTTGTACGTGTAACCGACCTAGGAACCGTCGTCGTGTAGTCCGGGCCTAAAATGAGTATGTACCTGTGCTGTAATACAGGTAAGTGAAGAAGTAAGTATAAAATTTATTACACAAGCCTATAGAAAAACCTTGAATTTCATAGGTACAGTGGACAACACATCAGGCTCTAGGTACCCTTTAGTACTTTGTCGCTTTAACTTGACACATTCATACCACAATAATACATACGAATGTCAAGAAATTAGAACAAACACTTGTTGTGACAGGGTTCCACAGAGTATAGCCTGATTGTCTTCCACTGTACATTATTCGATGAAATAATAAAACGTTTAACCCAGACGACTATCGATAACGGAACTATTTATTAGGTAATGAATTTTTTTTTTGAAAATTACAATTTCTATCAATTTTCCTTATATTTTTGCCAAATGTTACTCACTGCGTAAAGATTTACTCGGCGGGTAAAAAACTACAAGAGGTAAAAAAATATTTTGTTGGGAGACGGACTCGGTAATTTAAGGTTAAGGCCACAAGATGGCGCCAAAGGAGATTTAAAGAAGTAGTAGCAACGACGTTGTAAAGTGTTGTAAAGTATACTTTCGATAGATATGGAAATGTAACCCAAGAGATTGTTTTTAAATATTTGTTTAAAACAAAACATATTTAATGTATGGAACTACATTATCTGTGAGAAACGAGAGCTAGGTTTTGTGTTGAAAGAATCTAATCAAGCTACTTAGTTCCTTAAATTGAAAACAGATGGCGCCATTTGTAATATTTTTAACTGGTGTAGAAAAGAATACTTCATACCGAGTATCTACTCTTATTAGGTCATGTCACTTATAGGTCTATTAGGTAAATATTACATACTTACAATAAAAGAATCATGTTATTATCCATCAGCAAACAAAAGATGAAGTTCTCGCATATCCATCGCATTCACAATGAAACAAGAGGTGAAAGAGTTCAAAGTCGAGACCTCTGCCTCCGTCTCATACTATACACATATATTTTCAATAAGAAGGGAAAAATAAAACCATTAGATATATTTAAGTAATTAAAAGACGTGTGTGGTGACTATTGATAACCGAAAAACTTGACCAACTTTGAAAAGTCACGAAACAAATTAATTTAATTAAATTTCATGTGTATGCGGGTCACAATAAAACAAACACAATAAATGTGTAAAATTATTTATATTGCAATATAATAAATTGTCACAACAAGGAATTACCACGAACTAACTTACACGATCGCATAATGTATCCTTACGCTATTTATTACGTACTTAATCGTAAGGGGTCACATGAGCTAAACTAGCGCCCCCAATCGCAAAAAAATTATATCAATTAATGAGGACATTTAAAAAACATGGTTTACAGGATCATTCCATGAATGAAGAGGATTTTTTTAGTAATATTTTAGCATCCTCGTAGTGAAACAATAAGAAAGAAACAAAACGCGAATCTGCCAAAACTGGCCACTTCCTAACTTTCTAATATGAGAATACAAACCTTTTTTAAAAAATTTCTTAATTCGTGGAATAATCCTGTAAACATTTTTTTTAAATGCCTTAATTAATTGATATGATTTTTTACGATTGGCGGCGCTAGTTTCGCTCAAGTAGCCCATTAACTTACCCTAACTTCAACTTAACATTACATCACATGTAGAACGAGAATGTTTAATATAAGTAACAATGGCCGAGGAACATTTTGTAGTTAGTCCGTTGACACCATTTAAAATTAAAACCTAAGCTAGTAATATTCCACCTCGGTCTTAGAAAATACAACTTACCTACAATATGTTGTTTTATTAGATGCAAAAATTTCAAGACATACCCACTGGTTATGTTATAAACACTTTGCAACAAAAAACAGCCTTCTAACTCATGTTCCATACAAAAATATCGACATCGTTACATATTGACGCGTTAATAAGGAAGATTATTTTTAGTACATAAATAAAACGTAGAAACTTGTCAATGTACAGTGAAGTGTTAATAAATGTGATTTAATTTTCTTTTATTTATTAAGTGAGACAACAATTCTGTTGTTTTCTCTCGAAAATTTTAAACCAATGAAAAATAAACTTTAGTTCCATGTAATCGTTGTTGTTATCTGTAGTTGCTACCCTTGAAGTATTTGCATCTAATTAAAAAAACAACTTATATAGGATGTAAGTGAAACTAGAACGTCGTTTTAAGCTAAATCCAGGTTTTTAAAATAATTTTTGACAGTCAATCGATACAAACAAAACTTATAATAATTTGGAACAAGAAGAAAAATATCTCTTTTGATAAATTGAGAGCATAGTAGTATCAAATACTTGTAGAGCCAAAAAAATTAGGTCAGTGCACGAAGTTGGATTTCATGAGGGCAAAACACAGACCAGAATGCCGATTATCATTTCAGCGAATGGTTGTTTGGCCGCTGCACGTTTAAGCGACAGTACCTACTTACGTTTGAGCTAAAATCGTATGATCGAAAGTTTGTTTGACCGAAACACGAAAAAGCGAAAGTACGTTTGGGCGACAAACATAGCGAAATAACTTAACCGCGAATAATGTAAATGCTGGAATGCAATTCTCGCAGCGTTCGACATACAATAGTCGAGCGCTACGAACGTCTTGTCACACTCGCACATGTAATGTGAGCGAATGAGATAGAACTAATGTCGAATTCGACATTCCACTATGAGAATCGCCTTTCAGGGCCGATGTCATAAGTTTATAACTAATACCATATATTTTTTTTAAATGTTATGTTTTGTTTTTGAATGTGTGCGTAGACAATGGAATTTAATCCGTGTCCATTAAACTTGTCTGTTTATTTGCCAGTTCGTTTTGTCTGGGTCAAATCTTGTAATCACATTTTCATCTACGTCCAGAACTTCTATTGACTTCAAATTTTGCACGCACACTTAATCTCTGTAACAACACGATATTTTGGTATCCATGACCTGATGATGGAGCCAGAAGTGTCGGTATCCAATTTTTTCGCGTTTATGTAATTTCGGTATAATGTTTGTCGGCCAAACTTACTTTCGCTATTTCGTGTTTCGGCCAAACAAACTTTGGATCATACGATTTTCGTTCAAACGAGCATCGGTCAAACAAACTTTCGCTGATATGATAATCAGAATTCTGTATTTCGCCCTCATGAAATCCACCCGAAAAAATTGCATCAAAGCGTTACTTACACTTTATGGTATTTTGTTCTATTTTCACTTACACGCCGTAGAAATAGAAAGTATAAATATCCGTATGCGAAAAGTGAAGCAATATTAAAACTGACGTAGGAATAAATTGTAAATATTATGCACAAACCTACCTACCACAGTCAGTCAGTTGTAGGTAGTAGGTAATAAAAACAGAAATCCTTAAGCAAAGGTTACAGAACAATGACAATGATAATTCTCAATTGATGTAGAACACGAACGTACAATTACCTACAAAGCTAAATTAAATTAATTTATTTTTTCAAAGACAAATATACTTTCTTGTTATTTCTTGAAATGATTGATTATTGAGATCATAATACAAAAGGATGACCACTTAATTCCCTTTTTCATGTTGAGATGACATAATCATTTAAGTCAATAAGAATAGTAGATTCAGTACGGGTAGAAAATCGCACCAATTTTGGGATGTCACTCGCAAAAACATCGTTAAGCGAAACGTCACCCTCACTCTTAAGTAATGTAGCAGATATGTGAGGGAGACAGTTTCATTTACGAGTAGCTTTAGATTTAGCGGCCAACCCACAATTGATGCCACTTAATAATTTAACTAATGTCAAAGGGAAACTGAGGTACTCGTACTAAATCTACTTAAGATACTAATTAGAAATACAAAAGCATTGTATAATAGCTGCATCACGATCAGTCGTTCAATCCGAACTTCGATTTCATAAGCTTACACTCAGCAGTTTTAAAAATCTCTACATTCATAATCACAGCACAAGAATCGTAAGTTTTCTAGCTGCAAGATCGTAACTTATAATTATAATACATTTTCTTTTCTAAAATTCCTAAATCTATAGCATATTATTGTTCTTATGACCAAGAATATACTACCACTTGACAAAGTTTTTATATTCCTGGTCAGGGTTATAGATATATAGTCATAGTGTAACAAGAATTCCCTATAAAGGCAAACGGGGGAAGCATTCCGTATCCATAGCTGAATAACTTTTATTCAACAACTACCTTAAAAAAAGTTGCAAAATGTGTATTGATCAAGCTCATCGATTTGTATGAAGTGTTAAAAAAAATTTCGTTACATCAAAAAATCGTAGAACAAGAGTTAATTATTCAGTTATGGATACTATACATCCCCTTGGCTTCATAGGTTTTTTTTATTAAACCCAATATACTTATAGGTAATATTATTCAATATGTATATTCGAATGTAACGACTGAACGAGTACCTAGTAATGGTGGAAACGGAGTAACGTGCGTTCACGGCTAGTACCTAATTGACTTTATCTCTTGTTTTTATTCTTCATGGTGAGACGCCGCCAGAAGCTGGTCTTCTCCTGCTGTGGCTGCTCCTCCCTCGCCTCCTCACCCCTCGTCTCCCCTCGCAGAATGTCCAGGAACGTAGGATCGTTCTTACGCACGTTCTTATCGATTTTAACGGCTTCAGCGCTCAGTTCGGCCTTCAGCTTTTCAGGACTCGTATTTTCGACCTTAAACTCGTTAGGGTCCTCAACGAACGCTTGCTGAAGGTCGCGCATGATCTTTTTTCGTATAGTCTTTTTCATGCTGAGGTGTCTTTCTAGAGTCTTCACGTCTCCGTTCGCATATGAGCGGTAGTCATCCTTTTTCTTCTTGACAGTCTTTTTGGTTCTGTCAATGTCGGCGTCGTCGAAGCTCTTGGTTTCATACTGCTGGTTCAAGCCGAAGATATCCCGGAGGTGGGGGATGGCTCGCTCTGACGTCATTCTGGATGTGCAGGCGCCGCTCACGCCCGGTGTGTGAGATCACAGACACCTCATCGTGGAACCTGAAATTGAGAAACGGAATATTTGAGAAAATGGTTGAAAATATGAAATTAAAAATAAAACCGCTTGACACTAGGTACCTACATTATAATAATTGGAGTTGGTTTTATATGTATAGAATCATATACAAAGGGAATATTACCTATATAACTACATAAAATATTAGCTGTGACAATAAATTGCAAGAATATTTCTTAATGGTGATAAATTGATAATTCTCGGGAATGTTCATTAGATTATTTATTTATGCATGAACACACAATATCATAGATGTTTATGTTAAATTCCTTTACTGTGTTATGTGTGTATCGCTAGCGGCTTTTAATGTTTTGCTATTCAGCGTAAAGTTTCATTCAATTTGTCATTAATTGTTTTATTCAATACGTAATCAATTGTTTTCTATACCCACCCGACCCAAGAACACGCGAAATGCATTTTTGCGCATTGCACCGTGCGAGTTGTCTTTCAAACAATAACAGTAGAAATCAATCATTTGTCTGCTGTTTTCAAACACTATGTGTAGCTCTTCCTCTAACATCATGCAAGAATGCGCTGGGTCTCTACATCCATTCGCTAGACTTGGTAGAGAGTAATAGGTAGTTAGCACATCTCCAACATACAATGGTGGCGATAAAGAACAGAGTCTTTGTACCGTAACTGTGATACATTGTCAGTGACTGCTATAACAACTTCCCTTACCGTTGAGGTTGTATTTGGACTTGTAAGTCGAAAAACTAAACCGTCACCAAATATTTCAAAAACGACTATATCTTTTGTTTTAACCTAACCATCAAATTGTAAGTGATTAGTACCTAATCACTGATTACATTAATGGGTAATCTAGCCTAAGTCCTATTTCTATTGCAATCTGTCAGGTTGAACCCCATAAAAGGACACGAATGTGTAAAAGAACACGAAATCCATAAAGTTAACAAATTCCCCCAAACAATTTAAATTCAATTTCTAATCAATTTGTTCAATAAGTAGACTACAATGAAGCCAATAATAATTTGTTCACACAATAGGATAACATAATAAAATGTTACGTCAGAATTACGATATAGTAGAGTAAGTATAAAGCAGCAATCATAGAGGAGGGGCTACTTTCATTGGAAATTAATAAAGCAGAACTTTAGCAGAGGAGGGGTCACAATGGTTATACAAATTTATAACCAAAATAATATTTTGAAATGAAGTTCTTGCAGGTTTTTAACGAGACTCAGAAGGAGTACGAGGACATGGTAGTCCTCATGCTCCTACTAGTGGGAGAGCCAAGTAGCAGCACGAGGAAACGCCGTTATAATGGTTTCCAGTTTGAAATAAAAGCATCGTTAAATTAGAAATGATTGAACTTGCGAATTCAAATCTAATGAATAAGTTTGAACGTGTGCCTCACATTCAAACCCAACATTCGCAATTAATACATTTTGTTATTAAAAAAGAAACTGAATAAAGGAATCATTTGACGCCTGTTACTAGCACCTAAACTAAAACCTATAGATTAATTGGTAAAGCGAAAAGACGTCAGAAGCAGCATGAGTATTTCACGAATTAACAATCCTGTACCTAATTACAAATCTAAAATGGCTTTGTATGAGGATTTATATTAATGTTGCCAATTTAGACTTGTAACTACAAGGATTTATTGCTTTGAAACCTGGACGGAGAGTCGGATACCATTCTTTCTGCACTTCGCATAAACTCGCCGCGAAAATGGCTAAGTATTTTGTTCATAAGTGTACGTAACAGTATCCGAGCTGCATTGTGTTCGAAATATAATAAAGTGCGCTTGACTGCACCCTGCGTCAGCTCCTCTCACCGCCGAACAATGTGGAGCGTTTAGCGCCATTTTGCAGATTCTCGCGTACCAATTGGCTCCTATAAACTGTTTTAGAACACGACGCAACACTTTCTTTACTTTCCACTTGCTATTGTAGCTGTTTATCACCATTACGTTCTGAATTAAATTAAAGATGTGATTCATAAATTAACCTACAAGATCCATGAACGAATGAATGAATACACTTTGTAGGAACGCGCTATGATGAGGACATGGATGACGTAACGTCAGTTGTATGAAAGGGAAAAGGGAAGATCTTCCACCAGGCGGGGTGTTGTGCCTGGTGACCAGATGTGCTGGTCGAACTATGGATGTTTGGAACTCGTATATATACGAAGTCCTAGGAAAATGTCGATGGCGCGTTCTACGCCGATGTGAGTAGGTACTGTATCATAGTGGCGCGCGCGTCGTGCGTCGCCACAACTTTATTGCACAAAAATAGTGAGATACAGTGCGTACGAAACGATTAATACAATCTAGGCGGTCTTATTGCTAAGAGCGATAGTGTTCTTTAGCTATAATAATGTAATTTTACAAGGCTATTTATTTATTTAAACTTTAGAATCATTGTGTTCTGTAGTCTAAAAATATAGAAATCCTATTTCAATGGTTCGATCTGTTCTTTAGTGTTTTGTTAAATCTCGAATTAAATAAATTATAGTATCGAGTGGAATACATATGTACCTATATAAATAAGTAGGTAATTTTAGATCTGTATTTGTTCCAAAATTATTAATACTAAATTAACTAATATTGATCGATATATCTACTATGACTGTAAATCTCATGCTAATACTGTAGGAAACATAATGTACATACATTAATGTAATGTAATGAAGTGAATACAGTTTCCCTCAGACTTGGGCTAGCTCTTTCAACAAACCATCAAACCCAGTGACGTAAATAAATAGCCAACACCCAGCGCAAGCCAATAAAACCAGTCGATACACTTCTCTTGCGTGTGAGTTGACCGTTTAACAGCTGACATTAACATTGACCGGGGTCACCGCACTTTACCTAATACTAGCACACATGATCGGAAACGGCCATCTTGCCGAACGACGTCACTTTTAAGCCGGTTGCTGTCTGCTGAGATTTTTTATTGATTTTTACAAATCGTAAATTGATTTTATAGTGCTGACAGGGCAACAAGTTTCAATGTTATCGAACCACTTTTGAATAGAAGTAACGACTTTTTTAAATGCGCGTAAAAGTAGGTTCACTAAAAATAATAGCGATAGGCACAAATGATTAGAATACAATTATTTGCTTCTGATTTACAAATACAGTAATAGGAAAGAAGATTACCTACTAGGTACTAGGGATGTTACAGAGGTGGTTTTACCGGAACCGGAGTCGAAGGTTTTAAATTTTTTGATGACGTTTGCGGCAATAAAACATATTTCTTTACGTAGTCCTACACTATTTAATAAAATATTGATATTTGAATATGTTTGCTCACAAATCTTCGATATTACTTCCGATTCAAGATTATCGAAGCCGAAGTCGGGCACGGAGGTGTAAAATCAATCGGAAGTTCCGACCTTTCCGAGTCAGAGTCAAAGCTCCGTAACATCCCTAGTAGGTACCTCTACATACGGTAGAGTAGAATTCGCAACGTGTTTATTTATGTAAATATAGGAAATGCAGATTGCAGATGTGTTTCAGTATCACCCATATTCTGCCCGAAAGCCAAAATTTTGGTAATCGTTTAAATTAGCAAATAATACCTATAACAAAACAAAAACAACAAATTAAAAAATATATATTGGTGAAATGGCACAAGATACTCGTATAGATCACATCCATCACATTACGCAATAACATAAAAATATAATATGTACTATTAGTTGTTACACACCATGCCCATACTAGAATTCCATAAATCTCTGGGAATCCCTGTAGTCTGCTACAGGTATAACGAAAACGAAATAACATCCAGATGGCAAAATTTTCCGAATATGGACTCGGAAGGTATGAATTAGGTAGTATGTAGTAGGTACCTAAGTACCTACTGGGTATTTTTGACATACTAAAACAATATGAGTAATTAATCGTACCTTTTTTAAGGTGGTATGATTCTGTGCAGAGTTAACCTGGGATAGTCTCACCCGTTAGCTATTTCTGCCGCAAAGCAGCAATGCTTGAATTGCTGTGCTTCGGTTTGAACAGTAAGAGTCAGCGTAATTATGCAGGCACACGAGGCACTGCATCTAAGTTCTTAAAGTCAGCAATGCATCGAAAACCATCTAATGCTATGTTATTAATTAACAAGTCACAGATATATCCCATGTTGCTATAACAATAAAGGAAATACTAACTTTTTCAAACATACACATTTATATGCTAATGCTGTTTTCTATGCTCGTAGCTTCCTGTGTCGAAGAACTAAATAAAAACGAGATGGTACGAGTACTTACCAATACGAGTACTTTTGGTTTCTGACAGAATCTTCTATATTTTCAATTGTTTGAAACAGAATGAAAATACAGAAATATAACTAAAATGCAAGCATCTTTTGCCTCTTCACACGGTTTTTTTTATCGGGTTACTTCAATTTCCTAGGGTTAAAATTTAGCATATAACCTTTACGTTAATCTACTCTACGAAGTGGTTCTCAAGCTGTAAGTGAAATCTAAGAAGTGATTTCATAGGTTCGCTTTTTACTATTTTATGATACATAGCTTTTTCGAGTTGTACTAGAAACTGTGGTTTACTTATGTCGCTGGATTTTACCTTATACCTTTTATATTTTGTTTATAAACCATGCAATCGTCGACACATGGCACGACTTTTAGTGTTAGTGGCACAATTGTTATGGAGTATTATGTAGTCCGTAAGTAAGTAGGCCAGCGATTGTTTAGCCATACAGTCCGACAGACAGATGGACAAACAAACTCGTTTAACCATTCGAAACTTTTAATTAGCCTTGTTTCTGCTTGCAGCCTCGCTCGACCCAATTTGTGTGGGGTACGTTACTTGATTACGTTTAAAATTGTATGAACGGTATTTGGATTTAGGAGAGTTACGGGTTTGCGTTGTGTTTTATGGGATTTCTTAATTGACTGGTTAATTGAAATATGTTTTTCACTTGTTATAAGTATTTGTGTAAGAGTTTTGCCCTATATAGAGTTTTAACCTAACTATTGTACAAGTAAAAGACCTGGCCCAGGTCGTTCCCTGCAGGGAATGTCCCAAGGAGGCTGGCGGCGCGGGCGTTGCCCCGCTGTATAGCGAGGCTTATACACTTTGCAAAGTAGAGGCCAGCCTTCTGGTCCCGGGATGTCTCTACGAGGCGCTTGGCTATTTCCCGGTAAAGACAGTGGGCTCCAGGCCCCCACGGCCCCAAAGTCTCCACCCCGAACCGGAAATCCCCTCATTTGTGTTATCCCTACAACATTTAAGTTTAATATACTCCTATAATACTTACTTAGCGAAGAAGTTAAATGCTTAAAACACTAGATTGAATTCAGTCTAATTAGCTGACGATTTAGTATAAAATTAGACAGGCTTCTGTTTACAAACACTAAACAGCAGACTAACTGTACTGAACTCATTTTCACTTGGCTGAATTCAGAAACTAACCCTTTCAGTCAAGCGCTACGTTGGTCATAAGCACTTATTACACTTTATTGATGAATTCAGTACGCTTAGCCTACGATCTAGGAGTAACAAGCTTATTAGTTGACCAGTTTACTAAATTCAGTCAAGTGTAACAAGGGCTTAAAGTTGGTAGAGCTTTTATAAAACCGGGAACCCCCTCATTTGTGTTATCCCTAAAACAGATAATGGTAAAACTAATAAATACTTAAATCTGTACATAATTCTCAGTGTGTGTGTGGTCAGTTTTTTGACATACCTACCTACCTACCATGACCGTTGAAATTCAATCAAACTTTTATGGGTTTATATTAATTGCATTGGTACGTTTCCGCGTATTCCATGATATATGTGGGATCTTTAATAAAATAAGCTTACTTAGAAAGCTAAGTAAGTTAGTCAAGTCAAAGTTCACACAGTGAACGAAAGTTTCAAGGTTTCAATTTGTTAATACAATTAATTACTAGATAGATCGTTATAATGTCTATAATTACCGTCTGCGTTGTGTAAATTCAACCAACCTCCCCCTTTGTTTTAATAGTTTTAGTATAATATTGCATATGGATGTCAGATGAGCAAACGGTCCATCTGATGTTATAATAATTGTTCACTGTCGCCCATAGACACTCGCCTCATTATAATGCTATTATACTAATAGGTAAACCATTTAAGTCTGGCTACGCCCGCGACGTAAGAGGGGCGCGGGGCGAGATAACAGAGGGTGAGCGGGGAGCGAGCGGAGGCAGGCCCCACCCCCGCTCGCCGCACACCCACCCTCTGTGGTTGCATTGTGGCTGATATAAATGGTTCACTTATAGTTTTCGATGGGCTACTGCTAATGACTTAGATGGAGTTCCTCATGTGCCGGTAATTACTCTGATTCTCTTACCCTTGAAACCGGAACACAGCGTTGCAAACATTGCTGCTTTGCGACAGAAATAGGTAAGAGTGGGTGATATATCCCTATGACTATATGACTCTGCACTTCTGTAGTCATACTACCTTGTAATCTGACTTAGATTCTAAAGATTGTGCATTTATGTTAGTAGGTTTGTATAACTGTGACATTAGTATAGGCCTGTATAGACCCTCTCCACAGAGGCGTGAAGCCAACGAAGCGTAGAGATATTTCACGCTCGCTGCTACGCTCACCCAGTAATGAGAGTCCACGAAACTTCGGCTTCACAATCACAACGTCGTCTATTCATTACAAGCATTGCAATATTAGAGCACAATGCAAGTTTGAAATGTGGAAAAGTGTTTAGTCTAGAAGAATTTGTAACTGTGGAAGACACTTCAAGCTATGTTCTCTGGAACTCTGTCGCTATAAGTTTTTGTTAATGAGTAATCTAGCTGGAAACTGGAAATATCTGTTATTATTATTATTAATTTTATATACTCTAAGATTATACCTCTTTTTCTGTATTCTTGATACGTGCCTTTTACCGTTTTCTCTCTATTTAATAGTATAGGTATATATTTCTGTTGTACATCATAATTGGCCTTACTTTCTTTTAATGTAAGTATATTGTTTAATTTATTATATGCTTTGAGTAATAAAATTAAAAAAAGCTATCAACCTACATATTCGATCTTAGTGGAATCCTCACTTGTATTGCATGAATGAATGAATACTCTTTATTGCACAAAATTAGTGTGATACAATGCGTACAAAACGATTAATACAATCTAGGCGGTATGAATAAAGCCTATAAAGTAAGTGCTCTCTATCTCTACTTTAATGATGGGGGATGTAAATAGGCTGATGTGGGTCTAGAAACTACTAAAAATTCCTGCTTGTGCTTCTTTCTAAAACATTTTCACATCAAATTATCATTGGAGAAAGGTAGCAGAGAAACTTTGAAGGTTTGGATTTTGATGTGGTACGACTAGGTCACAAAAATGTATACCTACACTACATGTTAGGTATAACAGCTGCTATATTTTTAGGTTGCATCAACTTGCACGGAACAATTACCACGGCCTTGCCAGTTAAATTAATAATGCGATAAATAATTAAATTGTTATTTAAACAAGTGTTTCGGATACAATACGAGTACATGGACCCGTACAAGTATAATTTATTGTTTTGAAAACAGATGTATAAGGAAACAATACAAGTGATGATTGACGTAGGTGAAGGTGTGATGCTGATACGGACCGGTGTCCTTTCAATTCAATCTTTGTGTCTATATTTATCATTCGACTGACGGGTACATTTCGGTCACCATGTACTTACAGTGGCCTACAGGCTACTTCGGCCTACAGGCTACAGTGGCCTACAGGCTACTTCGGCCTACAGGCTACAGTGGCCTACAGGCTACTTCGGCCTACAGGCTACAGTGGCCTACAGGCTACTTCGGCCTACAGGCTACAGTGGCCTACAGGCTACAGTGGCCTACAGGCTACAGTGGCCTACAGGCTACAGTGGCCTACAGGCTACTTCGGTACTTTGTCGCGTTAACTTATTTGACACATTCATACGAATCTTCAGCAATCATAATACAACAAGGTTCCATAGAATACTCTATACAGCTCTATAGCTATACAGCTTGATATGTCTTCCACTGTACCTGTCATCATCATCAGCAGCCTATTCTAGTCCACTGCTGGACATAGGCCTCTCCCTGGGCGCGCCATTGAGCCCGAGCTTCGGCCCCCCTAGCAGGGGGCGTCCCACACTACGTTTGCCCAAACGCGGTCTCCACTCCAGAACTCGTCTACCCCAGCGGTTGTCGGTTCTGCGACAGATGTGACCGGCCCACTGCCACTTCAGCTTGCTAATCTTATGAGGTATGTCGATAACTTTTGTTCTATGCCGGATCTCCTCATTTCGGATTCGATCCAGCAGAGATACTCCGAGCATAGCTCTTTCGATAGCACGCTGAGCGACTTTCAATTTGTGAACCAGTCGCACCGTCAGTGTCCACGTTTCGGCTCCGTAGGTCATTACTGGTAGGACGCACTGGTTAAAGACTCTCGTCTTTAGACATTGAGGTATGGGCGACGAGAAGATGTGACGTACTGTACCTGTACTGTACTGTAATGTGTTAGTTGGGGCCTTCCCTATACTACAAATTGCCGAAAGATGTAACAGATGCAACTTCCACAAATACATTTAAAAATCGACTATAAAAATAGAGCATTCAGAAAGCTTTTTATTCTAAAAATGAATTCCTAAATGGACAATCTATGTAAAATAGTTGTAATTTGAAAACTTGACATTAGATTATACTTGTAGTATTAAAGTAGTACGTAATTATTTGTAAATAATGTTATTATAATATTTACCAATAAACATGAATATGTATATGAATACCCAGGGTTAGTAATCAGCATTTCTCAATCATTATGTCGTGCCTCGTATTGGCACTGGGATGAACTCCGCTGTCTGAAGATTATTATGAAAATACTTTTCAAAGGAGATTTAGAATGTGTTATATCGAAACGGTTTTTTTAATTTGAAATTAGAAATATTTAGAATCTTGCTGATAGGCGCATTCTTCATGTTGGAATCACTTGAAATGACACCGCTAAATTACTTAAAAGTAGTTTTTAAGCTGATTTAAATCGACTGCTCCAGCTATTATTACAATCTCTACTAATTCAGAATTTCAGACTATTTACCAATGTCCGCCATAATCCGTAACTTTATTAAAGAAAGAAAGAAAGAAAAGAAAGAAAGAATTTATTTTCGATACACGTATACAAACAATTATGTACAGAAGATAAAAATAATATTAAACAAATATATTATAAAAATAAATAAGCAAAAACCTAAGCCTGTTGCCGTAGCGCTTTTAGCACTGCGGCGCTGATTTTCGGTTGTTTTTTTTATTAGTCACCTTATAACGTGCAGTTCACAAGTTTTAAACGGGAATTACTCTCAGTTACAATTGTTGGATCATACTGTAAATCTAAATTGTTATGGTCGCCATAACGCTCCATAAACACGATAAGAAACGTAAAACTGATGAAGCATGGTGCAACAATTTCGCTGTTATCTCGGCAGGCAGGCAATAGGGAGTTATTCGCATAATACAGCGTTGTTTATCGTAATAATTGTGAAGGCAACAAGTGCGCATCGCTACCGGGATGGAGACAGTATTATTACATTGTAAGAAAGAACAAGCATCAAGTAGGGACGGATTTTTTCTGATCAACGCACACGCTCTCATTTTTTGACCTTATCATGAGTCATGATATGAGTAAAATAACAATGATGTCTATCAACTATCACCATAACAAGAGGATATTTTTTACCATAGGTACGTTAAACAAGTGTAAGTATATTAAGTTTTTAACATGAAAGTCTAAAAGTATAATAAACCAATACAACCTCATCTCCCGTTTTGCTCTTAAATTCTTTGATAGGGTTGAATGACAGCACTGACATCGCGTAAGTGGGATTATTTTGTAATTTCGCAATGCTCTCAGCGTCGCCGCTTTAGCGAAGCGAGATACTTTCTAGCTGTCAGCTCCAGAGCGTTTGTCCTCAATTGCAAGAAATACGGACAGAGCGGCGGCGCGACGACGGTTCGCCTGTAAAAATGCATGATGCTTGCTCATTTCGGTGCTTGTTTCCTCCGTGGTAATAACGCATTAGCAACGTGTTTAATTAGATAGCTCCACGCGAGTGCGGGTGGCGCTGTCGTCACGCCCTGATTGTCCTCCACGCATGCGCTTTGGTGGCACCACGTGCGCGGGATAATTAAGAATTTTCATTTTTTTACGGCATTTGAACTTGTCTTTCAAGCCTAACACATCCCCAAATATATTTTCAATACTGAAGCTTTCAATCTTAAAGGCAAGAAGTCTGCCGGCTGCCGAAGTCCTCATTCCTCCAAGCACGTTTTGCCCATTCCATCAATCTATATGTAATAGGGCTTTTTACTCAGTTAAGATTCATTTGGTCCACTTTCCCAAAAAGTCCACTTCCCGAAAATGACTCTATCGTACACCGACTATACTAGATTACACACCGACTATACTAGATTGCACAGTAAATCACCTATTTATAAATCACTCACTAAATTATTTAAAAAAAAACTATATTCATCTATATATAAAAAGAGAAGTCCTGACTGACAGATAAACGGACAGTCCAAACCGCTGGAATGGGTCAAACCTCTGGCTAAAGCTGTAATTTTGCACAGAGGTCCATTACACAAAGGAGGCAAGCGTTATGCGGGTTTTTTTATATTCCCACGGGATTGGGATTTTAATTTAAAAATTAAAGTGGCTATATCTCAGTAACTATAACCACTGGAGTCTTCAAATTTGGCATACGTATTGCTAATCATATTATCTAGAAAGTAAATTCAGAAAATTTCAATATTCCCATGAGGAGTTATAAATTTTTATTTGAATATCTCGGTTTGAAATGACCAAAAACCCACAGGACTTATAGGTTTTATCCTTATAGACTCAATGATATAGCAATCAACGCCCAGCGCAAACCGTTGGACACAGAAGGCTAAGGTTTTGCAGACAAGGAATAAGACGGGACTTTCCGAAATTCCCACGGGATAGGGAGTAATAAGGATTTTAAATTCGGATTTGAAGTAGCTGTATTTCCGTAAAAATTAAGTACTAGAGTCTTCAAGTTTGACATAATATTTCTAATCATATTCTATACTCTAGAAAGTACGAGTATATTCAGGAATTTTGAAATTTTCCACGGGTGAAGAGTTATAATTTTGTCTTTACCGCTTTGAAATTGCTATTTCTCATCATGAGGTATAACATTGTGGACTTTATTATTTGATATAAAGGTTGCTTAGGAAAATAAATTCAAGATCCCACGGGTTATGGATTTATAGGTTTTTCCTAACCGACTCACTAATATACCAATTAACGCCCAGCACATAGAAGGCTGAAGTTTTGCACAGAGGAACCTTATATGTTGCCAAGTAAAAGGACGGGATTTTTTAAAATTCTCACTGGAAAGGGAGTAAAAATGATTTCAATTTCGGCTTAGAAGTGACTACAAGTCTGTAGTAACTAACTATAGGAGTTTAAAAATAGACAAAGTGAAAATAAGTAGGTACTCTGTATACCTTCATACAAATTTATCCCAATATTGAAGTCCACGCGACCGAAGCCACGGGCAAAAGCTAGTTAAATAATAAAAACCATAGGATGAAACGCGCGCCCGCGCTTAAAGGGACAGTACGAGGTAATTGTTTTTTTCACCCAAAATAAAAAATATATCATTGTGGCCACTATACTAATTAATGAGTGACAAAACGTTGACGTCCGCACTCGCGCAGGATGTTGCGTGTACGCACATCGTTCTGACTCTACTCTTATTTGATTCCCTAATGGAATGCAGAGATAATTTGTTAATCCATTCGCGCTGTTATTAACTGGAATTACTGACTGACGTCATTCTACTCGTATACATCTTGCATTTAGTGATCTTCTCTGCTGCTTAAAAAACTAAATTGTATCGTACATTTTATTTCTTTAAATAATTGAAGGGTGGGTAAATTGCACTTACGAGAAGTATACTAAGTACGGTTTTTGTTTTGACGTATGTTCTCTAAATTATAAATTTAAGAAATATCCGACTTACCCTACCACTTTGGAAGTTTTTGGAGATCCCCTTACATTTTCCTAATGATCATCAGGTTCTAGATATGGAAATGGGTAATATGATTCTAAACATTCGAGCTTAAACTCGAACCACTTTTAACTGTAACTGTTCCAGAGATCCCATCTGACGTCAAAGATACTCCAAGATCTTGGAAATCCCTAACCCAATTTTTATCAGACATTGACTAAGAACTCTAGACACAATTCACTATTAAATTAAAAAAATCCCCGTTCAAATCAGATCATCAGTTGTTGAGTTATGATTCCACATACAGTGAGTGACGACTGGGACAGTCCGATTTTTAAGTTTTATTTTTATTTGTATTGCTATTTTTGTTTTTATTTTATTTTTTATCTTGTAATTATTTTATTTTATGTTTATTTTTGTATTGTAATGTTTTTGTATTGGGTTTTTTATGACTTTCTAATAAAGAATTATTTTTATTATACGCGTTAAACTTATGCCACCCCTACCGATAAGGGGTGAATTATTTTTTCGATCAGCGCTGTGGCTTGCCTTTGCATTATGCTGAGCTGGTGTACCCTTTTTGGCACTGTACCACACCAGATGTTCTGTGCTGCATGTATTAAACTTTGTATACTTCTGTATTGTGTTCTATATTCTGGTGTTTACAGTGCTGAATAAACGTGTTCAATTTCAATTTATCTACCAATAAGTACTTCACTATCGCACCATACGTAACGAACGAAACATACAATTCAAACGTCTTGTCGTCAAATTAATTCTAATTCTCTATCATTCTCGAAGTCAAGCCGCCTTAGAGTCGGAGGCTGAGACGTGATGATTCCCACAGTCTGGGCGGGCCGAGTGTTATAATACGGGTTACTTAACCACTGTTCATTCAATTATTATTGTTGCGCAAACGCACTCAAGGTTCGGAGACGTGTGATCGTGATCACAATGGCATGGTTTGTTTGGAGAATTTAAAACTATTTTAGTTAATAAGTTGTAATGAAGCTAGATGCTGAAAGGGTAAGGGTAAAACCTTCCCAATGACCATTGAAGAAGGATCGCACTGCTGCTATGAGTGTAGCTATTATAGTTTCTTTCTACACAGGTTGTAAGGAAAAATTATCAGGAATTTGAACACAAGTTCGTATTTTCTAGTGGAATTTTCCACTAATACCTATGTACGCATCGTGTACTATTTTTGTGAATTAAAGTGTTAAATAAATAAAATAAATAAAAATATGCTATTCATATTAGGTTCCATTTATTTCACTCTCTCAACCGATTGTAAATCCTTCTGGATTTGGTTATCGTTGGGGAGGGCGAATCCGAGGGTGAGTATTGGGTCCTTCTTCCTCAAATATTTTTATAAAGAAATATCCTCTATTGCTTTTAAGATAAATACCTAAAAAATAAGTAAGTAATATGGTTTATTTCAGGTTCACTTGCTTGCCTGCTTGCTTATCGAATGTGTTAGTAGCCACCGTAGTAGTAGGAGATAATCCTGTAATATTTTACTCCCTTCCTATAGATAAGTTCCCTTCCATAAAAATTTTTTTATCCTTCAATCTCGCGCCACGCTGTCACTTCAGATTTTTTAGGTATCCTATTTTGAAATACCCATATGATGCCATGATATCATCACAATTTTTCTATAGATTTGAGAAATTATATTAAATTAACCCAAACACGAGAAATTTGTGATATCTTCAAAAATAACGTTTCATTTTGCCTTTCTTCTTAAGGACTGTAATAGTGCATCTCGCAATGCTTTGCGTTTTATGTCCTATTGTCAGAGTTGATCAGGCTGCCCGTAGGCCTCTGACATAGCTTAACGACTGCTGTCGAACGACAACAACCGGGACCGATTGCTTTACGTGCTCTCCGCGCCTGAGCAGGGAAAAAATAAAATATGCCACTAGCGGTCACCCATCCAGGTACCGACCGCGCCGAACGTTGCTTAACCTGCACGATCACTTTCAGACCGTGCTCGCAACGGCTACGAGCTACGAGCGTTTTGGTTTGATTGTTCTGTGGTCGAGTGTGACTGATTGTACAAGTACCTACCTAATGCTTAGTACACACAGAATAACACGTGACCTTTGAGACTCCCGGTCACTGGAGAAAGTGCCGTAATTAGAGATGAACTAGCGTCATGCAAGCGAGACACGCGTCGATGGGACCTTTACAAGGTGAGCCAAAGCACACGCCCGAGCCCTAAAAATAATGAATATTCTATGTAATACTACATCACTGGTTCTATGTCATCATCATCAGCAGCCTACTCTAGTCCACTGCTAGACATAGGCCGCTCCCAGGGCGCGCCATTCAGCCCGATCTTCGGCTTTTCTCATCCAGTCGCTGCCAGCCACCTTGCGCAGATCGTCGCTCCATCTAGCAGGGGGGCGTCCCACAATACTTTTGCTCAAACGCGGTCTCCACTCCAGAACTCGTCTATGTAATGCTACGTAAATAGAGGCCAGCCACCAGAGGAACCGAGGTTCTTATTTTATGATAAGGGACCGGGAATAACCCAGCGACACTTCGAACCTTGAGGATCTTTTGTGCCTACCCCATTTTACACACTGGTCATCTCAGTGTGCAGGTTCCTCACGATGTTTTCCTTCACCGTTAGAGCAGTCGGTAAATGTACGTAAGTCTTCGAAAAATACGAAAAACTCATTGGTACATGGCACTGCACGGTTTCGACCCCGGATCTCCCGCATGTGTTCTAGCCACTGTGCCACCGACGCTCTCCTGAGGTTATTATATTAGTAGAATATTCTCACATGAAAATAAAACGAGATTTTGGGTCTATAGTATAATGCATAATTTTTATACCTATGCCTTTAGCTCGTAGCCTAGTTGCGAGCACGGTCCGAAAGTGATCGTGCAGGTTAAGCGACGTTGGCGCGGTCGGTACCTGGATGGGTAACCGCTAGTGGCATATTTCATCTGAGCTCCTCCGTGCCTCGGAGTGCACGTTAAGCAGTCGGTCCCGGTTGATGTCGTTCGACAGCAGTCGTTAAGCCATGTCAGAGGCCTACGGGCGGTCTGAACAATCCTGTCATAAAATTGTAATAGGTTTTTTCAATAAATTAAATTAAATTAACTCTGTCAAATAGGTTGGCCACTAACCATACGATAAGCAAGCAAGCAACTTATCATCCAGCAGTGGACGAAAAAAGGCCTCAAGAAAAAGAATAAAACAAGATTTTTCTATTCATTGGGTATACCCTGACCACCAGAAATATAAAAACATTGTCAAAAGGCGCCATAGTTAGTTTTATAATCTGTGTTATGGAGTTGAAAATAATAATTGAAATAGTTTATTTAGTTCGCTATTAAAAAGAGTTTCGTTCACTATGTAGTGGTAGATCCCAATATGAAGGATCGCCTGAGATGGTACCACCCTCTTATCTATTTCTGCCGTGAAGCAGAAAAGCTTGCATTTCTGTGTTTCGGTTTGAAGGGTAAGAGAGCCAGCGTAATTTCCGGCACATGAGGCAATCCATCTTAGTCCTCAAGGTTAGCAGCGGATAAAAAATGTAGGTACGAAAGTAGCCTTAAAACACCCGCACCATGCCATCACCCTCCCACACACTCAGTACCTCACATACACACTAATATCCTCATTCATACATACAAACACATTCATACATCAGAACACGCATACACTGTTGCTTTCTTCGTCCGTGCAGTCACTGAGGGCCCAGCTGAAAATCAGCGCTGTGGCTTGCCTCAGTATTATGCTGAGCTGGTGTTTCCTTTTTACCACACCAGATGTTCTGTGATGCATGTACTAAACTTTGTATACTTCTGTATTCTGGTGTATACAGCGCTAAATAAACGATTTCAATTTTCAATATAGAAAAGTATATTGTTACACCTTGTATAAAGACGAGATATTATGTGTATTGCATGCAAGCGGATCGCTTCGAACATTATATACAAGTATTTTTACTCGTACTTGTGAGAGTTTGTTTACAAATGAAGTCGACGTGTAATGTGTCTAGGAATTTTCTCGCGAATCAACAGATAACTGTGGATGAGAGATAAAATGCCCCCGCTGCTATAGCTTCCTATGTCATCCATGTGATCAAATATACGAGTAGCTGAATTAACGGTTTAAGACATTTATTTCACTAAAAATGATACAATCCGTTTAGGGAAATACAGGATAAACTTATAGTAATTAACAGTGTGTACGGTAGACGTGATTTTAAGGCTTATAAATTAAACTACTAGTGTATAATACTCAGTTTTTAAGGTTAATCTAATTGAAGAGCTGTAATTTTTCTGAGCTGCTGGTAACCAGAAGATGAATAACACACAAAATAGGTATATCGTGCTGTCCACAGTGGCACAAACTTATCTGTTCCGGTGGCTAACACTTGAACTATCGTTATAATGTTAACACTATCTCTGACAGCTACCAACAGCGACACCATCACCGGATCAGACAAGCCTGTGACGCGTATTAAAATTAATTAGGTGAATTAAATAGGTAACTAATTAGTGTTTTCTATGCGTAAGATCGCACAGCCTTGAGCGTTGCCTCACACTCCGAAATAAATATGAAAAGCGATCTGATAACGGCCATTTTAATTGCAGATTTTGCCGCCATTATGTGCAATGATACCTACGCTAATGTTAATTTTTATTGCTCTACGTGGAGTTGCCAAGTCAAGGCGTAGTTGTGTGCCGTGCTTCGTTTTATTTCTTCGTTTACCTGTTTAATATACTTTTTTTTTGCATGAGTAACAAATCCACTGTTGATGAAAAATAAAAAATAAGAAAAACACTTACCTATTCTAAGTTTTTGTTTGGGTACCATAAAAAAGATGGCATTTGTCTAAGACTCATATAATAATTATAAGACTAGGTTTTGTGAATTAGAAAAAGTGGCTGAATTTTTTTTCCGGAACAGGATTTGAACCTGCGACCTTGCCGTCCCGTAGCAGTGGTTTACTAAGCTGTCGCGGTTCCTCCTCAACCCCTTCTCTTTATACCGTCTGTATAGGCAGCGTAACACTTTTTCTAATATTTTTTTTTCTAATTGTTTGTATGTGTATTACTGTTGTTACGTGATTATAATTTGAATATTGTTTGGCTTAATACATATTTTTGTATTGTATTGTATTTTGTAAATACATTCTTTCTTTCTTTCTAATATACGCCACAGAAAACTCGGACACAAGCCTTTCCTCGGGGATTATGGACGTGACAGTGTCATCGAACACAAGTTCAGTATTATTGACTGACTGGCCCGCTAAATCTAAAGCTAAAACTATCTTATCTTCTTATCTTATGATAGGGCGCCGGGAATAACCTCAGCGGCACTTCGACCCCTGAGGATCTTTTGTGCCTACCCCATTTCACACATTGGTCATCTCAGTGTGCAGGCTTCCTCACGACGTTTTCCTTCACCATTAGAGCAGACGGTAAATGTACGTAAGTCTTCGAAAAGAAGCTAAAACTAAATGAAACTGTCCGTCTCATTCACTCATACCAGATTGTGTAAGAGTAAGGGTGACGTCTTTAGCGACTAATCGTAAAAAATTACAATGAACAATTTAAATAAATAATGGATCAGTCAGCCTACAGAAGTCCTTCCGAGTGGCGACCTACTTGTTATAATTTAATTGGCAGATTTCAAAACGTCCGCTTTGCTATCTACCAAAACTTGGAACTTGATTCAGTTTTCTTTACATCGGATAAGTATGTACTCACTAAATTAGATTTGTAATATATCAGATTCGCACTAATAGCTCACTAATGTTTATGCTCGACACACATTTAGTATTTTGTGCCTCAAAAGGTAGAAACGAACCCCTTTAAGGAACCCTTTGTTGTTTTTTTTATCTTAAAGGAAAGCACACGAGTGGTACACCTGATCGTAAGTGGTGACCGTAGCCCATAGACTCTCACGTCATTAAAATATTGCAAGAGAGTTTTCGATGCGCTGTTAATAACTTTGAGTACTTGACGGAGCGCCTCATTTGGTTAATTTATGTGTTAGTAATGATTATATTCCAAATACTTACTTGAATTTAATGAAGTTAACTCTTAAATATTTGCATGCCAAAGCTGGCGAAATATGTGAGACCTAATATTTAAGATTTGTCATCCAATGTACCATATTTTTGGCGAATAAATATGTGGCGACGCACGACGCGCGCCACTACGATACAGTACCTACTCACATCGGCGTAGAACGCGCTATTGAAATTTTCCTAGGACTTCGTATATATGAGTTCCAAACATCCATAGTTGGACCAGCACATCTGGTCACCAGGCACAACAACCCGCCTGGTGGAAGATCTTCCCTTTCCTACAACTGACGTTACGTCATTCCATGTCCTCATCATAGCGCGTCCCTACAATTGGTGACCCCTACTACGAACACTAAATTGGATTGGATCTTTCCTACAAATAATTCATTCATTCATTCCGGTAATACCTAACGATGTATCTCTTACCCTTCAAACCGAAACAGTAACGCAAACATTGCTGCTTTGCGGCAGAAATAGAATCCAACAGAAAAAGTTATATCCTTGTTTTGTAACAGGGTTTTTTGAAAGTTAGTGGGGCTTTCCCATAGATTTGCATTTTCCTTATGTAAACAACGATACGAGGTCTGTTACCCACCTAATGAAATCTTTGTAGTCTCGTCCGCGGTCAGGATTTATAAGTGCTGCACTGGTTTATCCTGAAACAAAAACATATACACATACATAAACTCACGTCTACAACAAAAACATAACCAAATTACTATTGTATGATGAAGGTAATAGGTACAAACATGATATGAAGAAACGAACGCCCGTAATATATAGACTATATTATATCCATGGGTATACAAGCATCTTACATCGAGACGTTTTCTTTTGAATTTATTACTTTTATTATATCAAATACTTAAAGTAGAACTCAATGAAATTTGTTTCTAATGTGAATAAACCACCAAATTAGCGATGTCGATGGTTTGATGAATTATCGATGTTTTATTAATATTTCATCGTAAAATGTAATGTAGGATACGAAAAAAGCGAATTCCACGTGAATTAAACTTTGGTTGATCGTCTAATGTGTAAACGATAGGTTTGTTTACATTATGAACAAGTTCCACTGAAAAATAATTTCCTGTTTAATATTCTATAATTAGCGTTAAATACATCTATCTAGTTCTGGAGTGGAGACGGCGTTTAGGCAAACGTAGTGTGGGACGCCCCGCTGCTAGATGGAGCGACGATCTGCGCAAGGTGGCTGGCAGCGACTGGATGAGAAGAGCCGAAGATCGGGCTCAATGGCGCGCCCTGGGAGAGGTCTATATCCAGCAGTGGACTAGAGTAGGCTGCTGATGATGATGATGATGACATCTATTTAAGTACAAGGATCTACAATTGTTTCAGTCGATTTATGAACAGATTAAAAACATTATGAATCCAAAGTGTTATTATCCGTGTTATTATAAGGTTTTTTTATTCTCTATTCTATTCTTATTTATAATTAATGCCCATCTAGGTAAGTTGTTATCGGTTACCTTGGTTATCGGCCCCGAAGAAAATCTTGAACAGATTCAATAAAAGAAAGAGTTGTATTTTCGGTAGCTACGCAAAAAACATATACAGAGAAACTCAAACTGAAGTTCTGATCTTTAGTGGTGTCGTAGATAAAAGAACATATTACATGATCCTAAGTCGCTGTGGGTGCCAAGATGTATGAGTTCACTGTATTACTCTATCTACTATTGTATGTAAATCATTACTTTGACGTGTATAGCCATTGCAGGCACTAAGAGGTCTAGCAAAAAGAAATATTTTGTTGGAGTTTTTTTCTCTTTGACAATAACTAATAATACACCTAAGGACTTATCTAATAATAATTTAGTTAACACCATGTTGTTAACAAAAACATTCGCTGGAATTTGGGGTATTACCGGTGGTCCAACTGCAATGTCCAACTGGTTGTACCAATAGGATTGTTTTTTCCAGGTGACCAACTGTATAGTTGTACTAAATAAATTATTAATATTCGTTCCCCGTGGATCAACTTATAAACAACCGATGGAAGGTTATCAATAATATTGATAAGTTAATTACCCTCAGGGGCGCTAGATCCTATTACCGGAACGTCAAGTCGGTCTGTTAGGTCCATTTCCCCCAATGTCCATTTCCCCGAATGTCCACTTCCCCGAATGCCCATTCCCCGAACGGAAGTGTCAAAGTGACAAATGTCAAAGTTGTACATTGATTAGTTGGTCTACGGGAAAAAAAATCCCCTTGGTACAACAAGTTGGACATTGCAGTTGGACCACGGGTAATACCCATGGAATTTTACCAGAAGTTCTATACTCATGAATGTGAACAATTTTGTCTAAAGTTTTTAAAATGGCGGTACATGACGATGTCTCTGTTCCCACTGTTGGGCATAAATACAGGCTGCCCTTCACAAAGATGGTGCTTGGGGACATATAGGTAGCAGTATATGAGCACGAGAAATTGATACACATTATCATCAAAGTTAATGCGGGATTTAGAGCATCAACCACTCTTGTATTAATGTAAGTTGCAAAATAAATATATTTGTATTTGTAAAAATAAATTTATTTGTAAAGATTCAAAAATTAAAATTCCGTTACTTTTTACTTCTTTTTTTAATCATGACGCAGGAAAAACAGTCACCAGATAATCGTACCTAATGTTTAAAAAAATTGTAAAGCTTAAGCTAATCTTAAAGGCATAACTATATAAAACTAGTAAATATATAAATTATATAGGTTAAGCCTAAATATTGTTCAATAACTAAGATCCAGAAACATCAAAATTCATCCTTTGTACAATGTCTCATTTTAATTGTTTTTATTAAGTATATTGTTGTACAATAAAGTGTAAATAAATAAATCAAAATGTAATAATTAGGTATAATGAACTTGAACATAAACGTCTAAAGAACAACAGTATAACACAAGAAATAAGGACAAACGTCTAGTACCACGAACGAGGCTGACTAAAACAAACAAACAAGGAGTCTCTGTTAAAATAACCATGTACAATAAGCTGCCATTAGCAATAACTGAGCTACCATTTTTAGAGTTCAAGAGTAGAATGAAAAAGTTCTTACAGAAAACAATCCTTTTTATAATTTAAATGAATATATCATTGCACCTATTAAATATTTCCAACTGGACGATATCGGAAGATTGACCAATTTTACTTCAATGTAATTAGTTATTAAGATTTATTAATAAGTACTTTTTTTTAAAAGTACTTACATTATTATTACTATTATTTGTAAATTTGACGTACTTGATGTAACGTACCCAGTTACAAGAATAAATAATTTTGAATTTGAATTTGATACAACTTTTCTCTTGTTCCGGATAACTAGGGAAATTCCTAAAAAGAAATATCTGTCTGTCCAAAAGAGATATCTCTCTAAACAACAATTTTCTTACCTACTACCTCTTTCTCGAAATCATTTCCTCTGCCCGAAGGTTGTCTGGAAGAGATCGCTCTTAGCGATAAGGCCGCCTAAATTGTACTTCACTATTTCCTTTTCTATCTCTTGTTTGTTGTTTACTATTTGTCGAGTGTCTCCAATTTTAAATGTGCCTAAAATATTTCATCATGATCCGAGTATTCCCACAGAATCCTGCTACAAATACTGTTATACTATTACTCATATTTTCACACGTAACCTCTCATAACACATAAATAATGTAACTGGTAGGAAGTTAAGTTGTCTTCACTATCTTATGGTGACATCTTTGTCCAAATTCCTCTGATAGTTTCCAAGATACGAGAGCGCGTGGGAAATGAAGTTTTAAACTTTTGACTGTGCTTTCATTGCCTTTTATTATATCAAACATAGGTATACATTCTTTACAGATTACGAGTATGTTGAATAATTGAGTTCTTGTATATTATGGGGAGTTCTTCTTACCAGCTACACCTGATTTCAGGACAGGTAAACTAGCTTTTTCTAGGCCGCATTAATTATCGACGTGCGTTAGGATTAATAAGTTAATTCTCAGTTAACTATAGTTGTCCTGTTATGAATGTTCCAACTTCAGGTCACTCAATCATAATAACGCAATAAAAAAATTCAATTGATATAGCTTAGGCTAAACGAATTTAGACTAATGAGAGGTCCATTTGGACTAGTTCATTTTGAGAATAGCATATTATTTTGTCTTTTTCTCAAAATGAACTCTTCTTTTTCGTTTCGAAATGTTCTTTTCTTAGACTCGTTTCACAAACAAGCACTCGTGTTAAAATGACTATTATTACGTGACAATTGCATACACTACTATTTACACGAGACTAAGATATAAACCCTGGCCTTAGACTAGGTTACACATGCACGTGTCGTAATATAGGTGTAAGATGTCGTGGATGGCCATGCTTCTATTTATAGTTTATAAATAGTCTATTATTATACCCACACACTTCGCAAATATAACTATTTACATAAAAACTTAGCAGGCTATGCAAGTTGAATGACAATAATGGCTGATTCTTCACAGATAGTCCGCTTTGCCGTGGCTGCAGGAAGATTAGGAAATGGTGTTAAACTGCTCAACAGACCAACGGGCACAACTCCTTGGTGAACCAAGGACGCTCCGCGAAGTGAGACTTTCTGAGCTCTGGCTGGGTCCATCCAGCTCCAGCTGGGTTGGCCGGAAAAGCCAAGGGAATAACGATTTGCTTTACATCTCTTGTGTCGTGTCCATTGTCTGTCTCTTCCATTGTATATTTGAATACAGTGTTGTCGTTAAATACATTTATTTATTTATATTTCAAAATTACACACACACACTAGGATGGGGGAGGATCGGGCAGTTAAACGAGCGTATGTGGGACGCCCTAACGGACGACGTCCGGTCGGACGTCCCAGATACCGCTGGCGCGATGAAGTGGTGAAGGATCTGCGGGAGCTCCGGGCGCCTGACTGGCTCGAGACTGCGCAGGAGAGAGAGCGATGGCGCTCTTTGGTATCGGAGGCCAAGATCCACTTCGGGTCGCTGCGCCAGCGGAGTAAGTAAGTAAGTATATTTCAAAATTGACAGTCATGTGTCAGAATCGTTCCTTACAAAGTTAAAGATAACTAAAAGACAATGTGCGATCGGTAAATAGAGATGAAGTTGTTTAAAATTTTGATTGCAACGGGATTGTGATCGTGGTGCTGAAAAGGATCTTAGCCTAAGCTGCCAAGAAATTCCATTGTTTTTCTTTTCTAAGCAATCTCCCGCCGGTAAATATTATGTAATATTTTTAACCATCACAAAGGAATCAAAGGATATTAATCGTTTTGCCCGTGGCGTCCCGCCCTTCCCGGTATCGATTGAAACCCACAGTATCCGTTCAGTTCATAATGTCCATTTCCTGAAGACCACTTACCAAATCAAAGGAATAGGGTTACATACGTATAATGTACAATTATAAAGCCTGTAACTTATTCCGTTTAAGAGCTAGATGGCTGTGACATACTTACAGACGGAAACGGAACGAATATCAGTTATCCCTTCGGGTTACGTACGGATCCCTAAAAAGCGGACTGAAGAGAATATTTTATTTTATAATTGAACGGTAATTCTATTATTTTTATCAAAGATTCACAGTCGCCATACATTAGACATCAACGCGGACACTTTTAAAAATCATAATACCCCGTACCGCCTTCCTTTCTATCCCCAAAATTTCATACATTCGTAAATATTTTTTATTATTCTGTTAAATTTTGTTCTAATCCACCTGACCATCCGACCTCAAATGCTATAAGTAGGTAATTAAGTAGTAGTTATCAGACAAGGCGCCCGAGATAATAGCTTTTTATTGAATTACTAACGTCCTTGAGCGCCGAGAGACCTCACTTCCTGGTTGATGTCAAGTTAATGGATTTTGCTTTCCGATCGATCGATCACGATTGAGACGCGTCATCGCATACGAACGCCTCGAATCGATTAGAAATAGGATTTTGAAAAAAATAATTGCTTACTGTATCATTTATTATTACACTAACTTAGCCACCGAACGGATTAATAAATACGAGTATAAGTAGGTAATTGGTTGCTTAGATTATATCTTATATTGTATTATTTATTGCATTACATCGATATGCAAAGTTCTTAATGTGTATTTTGTTTATACAATAAATAAATACATAATCTCATGATCATAATAATTAGAATTATCCACCATAAATGTGGTGATGATGAATAAATCTCTAAGAAATAACGATAAAAAATCACGGTACATTTGCTAGTTCCAGTATCAACGTTGTATAGCACATAAAAGTCAATTCATTCAATTCAGTTTCCATTCAACATTACAAAAAATTCATAACGCTATAATTCGTACATGTTTAAAAAGATGTCGGAGTTGTCTGGGAACCCTGGCTCAGACCCTGAGTGGTGAGCTTTCAACTCACGTAGGTACTCTATTCTACCAAAGGATGCATTAGCACGGAAGATAGTAATTTGTTGCATCACTCTCAAGTTATTTCGTTATTTCCTGCACAATCATGGCTAAGCGACGTGTTTTATTTATCTTATTCTGATTACATCATTTAATATTGTTCTACTTGTGAGTGCTAAGTATGTCTACTTACATCAGGGAAGGAGGTGTTAATGGACTAGGTAGGGATAAACCAGGGCGGGAGGCAGAAATGAAAGAGCGCTTAAAAAATGGGAATAATTGGATAAAGCGGACCTTATGACACTTACCGTGAGTTGCTTAATGTTATATAAGGCTTTCTTAAGTCTCGTGTCATCTCTATCTAGAGCTATGATGTAGAATGCATGCATTTTAATGAAGACTTAAATTTAAGAACTTGCTTGCTTATCGTATGGTTAGTGGCCAACCTATTTGTCAGAGTTGTTCAGGCCGCCCGTAGGCCTCTGACATGGCTTAATGACTGCTGTCGAACGACAACAACCGGGACCGACTGCTTAACGTGCTCTCCGAGGCACAGAGGAGCTCAGATGAAATATGCCACTAGCGGTCACCCATCCAGGTACGGACCGCGCTAACGTCGCTTAACCTGCACGATCACTTTCAGACCGTTCCCGCAACTAGGCTAAGAGCTCCTCGAATTTAAGAACAAAAAGTACCTACTAGTAATGCCATTTTTAAAATACAAGATATACGCCTGATGAAACGAGAATACTCTCATGATTCTAGGAATTTGAAGTATTTTATATATGGATATTTATCTTAATCGATACCTAAGCAATTTAATAATCGCATTTAATATAGTATTTTAATGGAGACTTAACTTTAAAGAGGCCCTTAGTGCAATAGGATGATTAAACCAGTAGTTCTTCATAACTACGTGATCGGCAAATTGATGTACATCTCAGCTGCAAACCGATTCATCGACACGGAAGTCGGCACATAACTATTTATCGATACATCGTCAACTCATCACTGTCTCGACAGCCTCTCACTTCCTAGCCCAAGTGACACATCGTAAATTTAGTGCTTATGTTTTAACTATGATCGATAAATGCTTCAGATATTCGTATTTTTGGTGAAATCACTAGATTTTTCACTAGAACGGAACGCGTAAAGAAGAGACTATCTCTATCGTATACCGAGATTTCGCGAATTTGCTATAATTTTTTAATTTTTTTATTAAATAAGGAGAGCAGACGAGCAAACGGTCCACCTGATGGTAAGTGGTCACCGTCGCCCATAGACATCTCACCGCACTGTATTAATATTAGAAAGTTTATGATGCGCTGCTAACCTTGAGGACTAAGATGGATTGCCTCATGTGCCGGAAATTGCCTCATGTGCCGGAAATTACGCTGGCTCTCTTACCCTTCAAACCGAAACACAGAAATGCAAGCATTTCTGTTTCACGGCAGAAATAGATAAGAGGGTGGTACCACCCCAGGCGATCCTTCACAGTAGGATCCACCAGTACAAAAAAAACACTATAAAATTACTAATTATCCGATTTTAGGTACCTGGACGACTTACGAGTTTTTTTTTTGAAAGGATACAAATATTTAAACTTCCTAAGTATTTAAATATTTAACTTTTTAAATAAATACCTTGAAAGGTTATAATACCCCTGTATAAGAAATACAAGAAGAAATGTTTTGTTTTGGAAATTCCTTTTCGTTTTCTGGATTTTTGGGGTTTGAAATACTCTCATCCTTTTCATCTTAATTTATTCATGTTCATGATTAGGTATAATGTGTACCTAAGTACGTTGACCGCTAGGTGATGAAATATCGTGTCAAATAAGTAGCTTATCACAGATATGAAGTTAGTTAGCAGCCATGATATACCATTCTAATCTAACAAACGCTTCGTGGGCGCCGATTTCTCACAAATTCGTGACCACCCAGAACAAAAGACGTATTATATCACTGAAAAAAAAAACCAGACTTTCGAAATGCATTCTGCAATCAATAATGTGGGTGTTCTTAAAAACAAAGACATTGTATCCGATAGACTAGACTGTCGGTAAGACTAAGTATCTGAAGATACTAGAAAATAGTTAAACAGCTGCTGTCTAGATCAATCGTTGTGATAAATAGGTACCTATTGGAGCATTATCCATTCAAGTGAGGTGAAATGGGAAAAAAAGAGTAATCTTGGAGTGAAAGTGGGCAAAAAGCTGCGCCTGCGCAGAAGTAAGCAATTTTCACTGGCATTATACACGTTAGGTTCGAGGTACACTTGCGGGATCGCGTGACTGGCGACCACTATTGATGCAGCATCTGTGAGTCGTGTCCCTGAGATGGGGGGTACTGCGCAGAAGTTACGTTAGATAATCAGGAGGTCGTCTCACCATTTCTATTTAGGGCTGCTAAAATATTTCTGGGGAGAGGGTGAGGCCTTAACAGTCTATTTATTTATTTGATCCAATCGTTCATTCATTTCATTTCGTTGGGCCACAGGCCTCCCTTTGTATACGATTGCATAGTCAGTGCTGATTGGTATATTTAATACAATCATACTACTTCTGTCAACCTGGTTTCCTTCACCGTAAAAGCTGTTAATATACGTGCGTAATTATATTTAAAAAATCTAATGGGATTATCAGAAAACACAGTTATAAAATGGAGTTTTGAGCAACACCGTTTTCATGACACATTCAATTCAGAAGGTACCGATGAAGTGAAAGCTAATACATATTTAAGTAGATATTTACTTTTAAATATCTTCCTTTAAAAGCATTATTATTGATAGCTAGTAAGTCAATAACTAAATCAGTTATTAACGTATAAATCAATCAGTTATAAACAACTTCCAAGTGTAACACTAACCTAACAATCTATGATGTCTATTACTTTTTTGCTATAATTATGGGTGTCTAGAGGTGCACCATAATTGTTATATGTATTATAACTTATAACGCGATTTGTCGGAGTATCTCTATATTTAACCTATCAATATCGAGAGCACATGAGAACATTTTTATCAAAGCCGAAGATAAATGTGTTTGTCTTCAGTAATTGTCAGTGCGTGGGTTGGGACCATCCATTAAGTTTAATGGCATTGCAACAATTAATCAGGTTTCGTGAAGTTGTTATACTTAACAGAAATAGAAGAATGTAAGTAATAATTTGGTAACTAGGTGCCTAGATAGAAAATTCCAAGAAATTGGATACCCACCTATTTCTAATGTTTACTAGATTTCAACAAACATTATAATCTATCTCTGGTTTTTTCGGTTCAGTGGTTCTTATTGTTTCCTTAGCTTTTAAAAGCGCGACAACTTCTAAAAGCTTGTTTACTATCGGTCTCTAAATATATTGTTAAAGTTACTAAATATATTGACATTTGTGATTTCAGGGGTGTTAGTTATTGTCCCTCTCCCCCCTCCCCGGTCTTCCCTACTCCTAGTCTAATCGTCTTCTTATGGTCTTCTTAGACGAAGATATCCTTTCAACTCTCTCATGGTCTAATACCACTTCTGTTACAGATTTCTAAGTCGTATTTCTCATTGATGAGTGTTTTTATTTATCTTTAGATATCACCACTAAACCCGAATTATACCCCGATCTCGTCTGATGCCAAGCGACGATGAGCTCGATGATAGAGCATGCGGGTTCAGTAAATGCTTATCATGATGGTAAGGTCGCTGGCTACTGTAAGTCGGGTCGTGATCATTCTAAGGAATTAATCACATAGAACGACCCTCTTGGCGGATTTCAATGGGGTGGTTTGCCACATTACCTTCCCCATTTCATACACTGGTTATCTCAGTGTGCAACCTGCACACTGATATCCTCACGATGTTTTCCTTCACCGTCAGTAAAACGTAAGAGCAGTCGGTAAAACGTAAGTTTTTCGAAAAACCTGAAAACTTGGTACGTACCTACGTAATTGCATTTCGAACCCAGACCTCCCCGTATAGGAGTCCAACGTCCTAGCCACGACGCCACCGACATCACAGACAGATGCACCTAAATATTAGACTCCTATTTCTAAGATACCTACTTGCTAAACTTTCCCAAAGGCAAATTTTCGTGGCTGCCATTGCTCCACAACGCTGTCACGAAAGAAAAGAAACGATCTCATCAGAGGTTTCCAAACTGTCGCCTCAAAGGCAACTGGCGAGACATTGCGAAGTTCCTTTATTCACATTCAATGGACTTAGACTCACGACTTGCACACTTGTCGAGACATCGTGGTGACTCTTATTACCCAGTAATAGAGGTTGAAATTGTGTTTTTTGGAGGTAGAGTTAAATTTATCGAAGCTCTGAGCCGGAAAACAGTGAAGTAATCGAAAACCGAGTGATCGAGTTTCGTGTCCTTTTAGCTAAAATAAATACGAAGTAGGTACCTTTCGTGTTGTATTTGTATATCTTTTTATGTATGTACTTTCTATTTATTATTTAAAGTTTTAAACCTTCCTGTGTTTTTATTTAACCTCAGTTAGATGAGAACTGACAATCTACATACATATTTCCTTATATAATAGAGTTTATCATCTGCGTTATCGAGATTGCTTTAAAAAAATTGTTCACTTAAAACTTATATTCCTAGTCGGGCTTTATCTAAACAGCATGTAACAATATTACTGTCAGATCTAATAACGGGTAATTCTTATTACACACAAAATACAACAATTTTACGGTCTCATCTAATCAATTTCAAGACGAAGCCAGCTTCAAGCAGAACTAAAGGCATTCAGAAAAATAAAGCAAAATATTTAAAAGAAAGCGACAATTAGCTGGGGTATCAACCTTCTACGAAAGAGCTAAATACTCGTAGAGCTGATAATTTAAGCTAAAGTCCGTTACATATTAAATAATGGCAGAGGTCAATCACCTCTGACAAAGTCAAAAATAAACAGAGAAGAGACTCGCCTCACTACGTTCTAATTACTTTCGCGACAACGCGTGGGATTCAAATAAATCCTCTTTGACGGTGACTTGACGGTTTGATACCACGTAGTGGGACAGCGGTTAACGGTGGAGCTGTTGTGTTTTGACAAAGACATCTGCTAACCGTATTGTGTATGTTATTGTGATTTAATTACATTCGCGAGCTGTTGACTGATAAATTAGGTCAGTGAGAGACCGCACCCTGAGAGTTCAACATCACTAAAAATATACACGTACACGTAGCTCACAAAAAAGAAGCTTCAAAAGTGTTATCTTTAAAAACTACTACTACTACCATAGGTACTATTTATGCCCTCGGAAAATATTTTATCAATAAATTCTTGGTTACATATTGCAACAATTTGCTAAACAAAATATACTGTAAAGATATCTAAATGGTAGGTATCTAAAATAACACGACAAAGAGCACGTGACTGCGGCGCAAGGGTCGCCGGATTGAATCCACCTCTGCTCGGGACCATTGTGGAGGATCACACCTTTTTTTGTTGATGGGCGGGAAATCTTCATAAGGTCTCCTGGGGGAGAGACCGGGTTATATGGGATTTTTAAGCACTAAAACCCCCTCAATGACCGACGTCATGCATGTCGGAGGGCTCCGGGATCTCCAGTGGAACGCACCGGTGCCCCCTAGAACTTTGCCATGGACCGCTCCTTGGAGGTGTATATTCCACCTCCAGGTTCCTCCCGTCACAGCAGCGTGCGGCCATAGCATAGTGCTGCCTTCCACTGGGTTGCCAGCCAATGGACGGCCAAAGCCCGTACTTTGCCCGTCCGTGACCCGAATAACCTCTTTTATAGTCGCCTTTTACAACAGGCAGGGGCTACCGTAGCTCTATTCTTCCCCTGAAACTACAGGGTTGGTGGTGGATCTAGCACAGGCATTTTAGCCTAGTTTGAGAGGTTTAGGAAGAATACTGGTAATGAGTAAAACATAACCAATATTTTTTTATATAAAAAAATATCTAAAAAGGTACATGAATAAAGTTGACTTAGATTTTTTCTTCTTGAAGTAGGTACATTTTAATGACGATAATAAAAACACACATCACATACACATTAAATTCTCGACAATTTGACCAAATGTGTCCAAAAAATCGTTGATGACAGTATAATTTTTTTAATAATGCGCGTACTTATAAAAAAAACCTGATTACTATTTGAATTGATATTACTGAGATAATTATAGCTAATTTACATAGAATAAAAACATGCACAAAAACGTATAGGTAATTAATATGTGATAAAAATAAGAGAGTTAGGTAATGCAGACACAAAGTCAACCGTGTATACCTAGGTCGACACAACATAGAAGTCGCATCGGCAAAATTCGTAAAACCGATCACTTCCGAACTGAGTGCGACTTCAAAACCACGAATGTTTATATGTGTTGTACTTTAGTCGAAAATGATCTAGAGAATTTAAATTTTATTGCGTCTGCAATAACACATCAAGCTATACTCTGTGGAAACCTATCGCATTATGTTTTTGTTATGAATGTGTCAAATAAATAAAAGCGACAAATACTCTGCCTTAAAATAATAGAAACGAATAATGGCGACTTTCCATACACCGATTGTCAATTCGCAATAATAGGTATTTCCATACGATTTCAGTTGCCGATTTCAATTGTCAGCGAATTAATGTAAAGGAAAAGGAACAGGAGATCGATTCCACTAAATACAACGTAACTAAATAGAATCTAAACTGCATCGTTATGACGTGTTTCGTATGCTACTATCCACTAACGATCCAATTTCAGTTAAGTTCCGATCGAGTCAACGATCGATCGAACAGTAACGTATTTTTGCATTCTAATAAAACGTTTAGTTTATACTGAGTCGCAGTTGAACGGTAACAAAACGCTTCAACTGTCTAATATAACGATCAAACAAAAGTTCCTGCCGAGGTACTTTTGCCCGATCGATAGTAAATCGAAAGGTGGCAGTGGTAGAGTTATGCGTCAGCAGAATGCGATTTGGTTTCCAAATAGAATAGGAACGAAAACTAAATTGAAATTGAATAGAAATAGAAGTACAAACGTTGTAATTTAGGCGAATTGGGCCCCTGAAATACGTGTATCGAAATCGCATTTCAGATTTAACACTATAAAATGGTTCTCCCGCTGTGTGGAAGATTTTCATGACTTAAACTTACATTAAATGTATGCGTAGTAGATGAGGCCCAAAAGGCCCATTCTCCTTTGGAAGAAAGAATCAGGTAAAGGTTTACACTTTTATATTATTAGAAATGGTCAAGGTTGGTGTTTAGATTAGGACGAAAAACCTCTTTGCATTTCCCTTCTTCAAGTCACGCATGGTGATGTTACTCGAAATACCAAGGTGAGAGAGACCTTTCTGAAAGAACTGCACTATACTTCCAGATCCTAATGTCTGTGGATTTAATATAATGAGGGTAATTCAGAAGATGTGCTCATCCGATGAAAACCTTGACGGTAGCCTTCGCTACTGTGTTAGGAAATTGATTACAAGATTATAGACTGGCTATAGTGTTCTATAGAAATTACCTTTTTATATTGTTGAACAATTTATTTCTAAGTGAAGTTAATAATTTTTTGTTACATCTGCTCTTAAATAGGCCTATTTATCGATTAAAAATTATGCAGGAAGCGCCACATTCTTGCACTGAATGCGGGAATGGTTTAGGTACCCATGATCGGAAGTACTCGACAATCAAGTCGCTGCCTAAACAAACAAATTTTCTAATTGAAATATTTTACATAAATACGTGATGATATTATATGAATAAAGTCGGCGAATGCTTGAATATACCATAATCAAAATGTTAAAATGATCGATTTACGTCGTTGTAACTTCTATGTTACAACAAATCATATGCATAGTAGAGTCACGGACAGCAATTTGACTATTATGTCATTCAGTCAATTCGTTTTCCGCGTTTTGACCTCATAAAAGTCTGTTATGGTTATAGGGGACGTTTTATTGCAATCATCGCACCGCACATTTGTGAAATTGGTAAATGTTTGTTTACCGCATGCATGACATAACATAACAACAAAACAAAACCGTACCAATCCTTTTGAAGACATTATGTAATATCGAGATGTGGCTTTTTTGGCGTAGGTACCTTACTACCGTATGCCATGATACCAGCTAAATATACCTAAATAAAAGGTCGCCCATCCACTCGACGGCCTGACTTACGGAAACACACTGACTTCCGGAAACACACTTGCGTTTTATATGACAGGGTACCTAGTCCAACGGCCAATTACAATGACACCTCCCAGAAACCCTCAGACCCTGTCCCTCAAACATTCGGAAAACCAAACTTTGAGATCTAGTCCTGACTAACTACAAAGATAATTTAAGGCTGAATTCAAAGATAACCCGAGAGTTAGTGTCTAACCCTGCTTAATTCCCAAAAACGTCTTGCACCTCTTGTCTTTCACGTCTTGTATGAAACCATAGAAAATTCACGAGTTAACCCAGGGTTATCTACCCCGGGTTAAGAACATAAAACCCGCACTTTTGCGCAAGCGACACCGAGAGCTAATACCTAAATCTAAAACTTATTTTATTCCTACCCTCTGTGGTGGTAAGTAAACTGAAACGAATGCTAAGTATCTAGCTCAGATCATGACCTTACCAAACCGGTTGGCGGCAGCTCAGTCGCTAAATAGCTATTAAGTGTTATGGCGCGAGAGCAAACCCAAAGATCAATACAGTTTCCGGGTTTACACCATGATCGAATTATGATAAGACGAACGACACTTTTAGGCTCAAAATGGGAAAGTGTCCGTCTTATAGGTCCTGAAATACCAAAAAATGAATAAAACGCCTACCTATACGAAAGGATGAGTGGTTTCAAGCGATTCGGAGTTACATGACTTTTTGGTATAATGCTATGGTGTCGAGAAAGCATTGAACATATACCTACAGTATTACAGAAGGTTTTGATGAGGCTACTACCTCCAAAAAACTCGTGGGCTTATTGTGGGCCTCGCGGGATTATGGCGGAAGTTGAACCCGGGGAGGGGGTCCCCCCCGGCTTTAATATGTACTTTGCCCTTTCGTAACCAGGCAGTTGGTTCATATATTCATGTAGATCGACTAAATACAAGTCTTTAGGTATCTATATAATTCTTACATATTCAGGTAATTTTCAATTTTTTCACCTAGTGGTGAGTGACGATGACGCCGAGGGTGGAGCACACGGGCTTAGCAAGTACTGGCTCTTCTATAACTACTGCCGAAACGCATCAGGCTTTTTTCTTATTTTTATGTATTCTCGCGATGTGTTAACATATTATGTACCTCTGTGTTGTGGAATATCAACCAAATAAAGATTTTCTATTCTATCAACGCCGAAGCGAAGACATTTGACGACAAACTTTACATAGAAGGGTGAATAGGAAAAGAAACTTAACAAAATGGAATAAAATCCTTTGTGTTATACGTTTATTTCCTTTTTGTTACGTTTTCCCATGTCGCACTCGCAGTGTACAAACATGATAATGACCCATTCTTCATTTTACGCTTTGTCCTCGCTCCATAAAAGTAAGCTAGTTATCATCTTAGATCGGAGTGCTGCAGATGCGCTGACATTGAGCTTGCGGACAGACAGACAGACAGACCTTGTGCGCGCACGCCGGTCGAAGGTTAGGCTCAGACAATGTGTAATGCCTTTGTTTCTAGACTTTCTATTCACGTTTGAACGAGGAAGGCTTGTGGCGATGGCTGTTTGAAAAAAAGATACTCGTATACAGGCAGCGGTGAAAAACGGGAGAGATAGCTATACGGGGTGTTACGACTAAGCAGAGGAGGAAATTGAACACACACACACACACACACACACACACACACACACACCCACACACACAGGAGGATTGTATTACAACTCAAGGAGGATTGTATTACAAGAAAGAGACAAAAAATTTAGATTTCTCAAAAAGAAAAAAATCGTTTTTTTATTTTGTTTCCCTGAGCCTTCAAAATTCTATTTAAATCTTTAAATTTTTAAGTACCCACTAACCGTCTTTTAGTAATATATGTGTTCATTGTCATGTCCAAATCCAAATGTCACGCAATAATCCAAATCGAAATAGCCGAGATCACGAAAAAATACGCAAAAAACTAACGATGTGTTGTTTTGAAGATCATCAGACGCCTTGTGGGCGTATAAGTCAGGGGCAATGTTTTTATTGCATCCTTGGTAACCATAAATGGAGCCAAAATGACCAAAAATGAAAACAAGATACTGTTGATTTTGGTGAAAGGAATGAGACTTCGTGAAAAGATCTGGATTTCTAATCACCCAATAGCTTAATTGAAGGGGTAAATGAAAAGATGATGAAGGGATGAATGATGGAGTGATTTGAAAATCTGATGCTTCAAATAACAAGCACAGATTAAAATTTAGGTAGACCAAAGAAATACGTGAAAAGTTGGAAAAAAAAACCCGAAAACAGGCCAGAAATTGCTAAGGATAGATAAGATAGGATAGGATAAAGGCACAAACCCGAAATTTGAATAAATTGATAATACATCTAATTTCGCAAAAATAAAAGGTTATGATTCTGAATAAATACAAGCATATAATCAGAATTATTTAGAACACGTGTGACACGGTTTCAATTATTTTGCGTTTTTCTATACGATTGTTACCATCACAGAAACGTCTTTAATGTTAAGGCTTCCTTAAGTGTCGTACCTTCTCTATCTAGTGTTATGGCTTGGAAAGGGATAAGCATGTATTTAAGTGATACTCAACATTGATAACGTTTCTGCAATTGACGTCATGTTGTACTAACTCTACAACATGACGTATGACCTAACTCTAAACTGTGTCTAATTATTATGAATTTAATGATTGACATGGCCTTCTTGCTCTTTGTCGCATCTTTTCCTTATTCGCTTTGTACACTTCTCGGAGTAACAGTGACTCATACTATTTTGTGATTGTGGAAAATCTCTGAAACGAAGATATAGGCAACGCCAAACAAGCACGTACATATAGGCATTACGTGGCATTCGGAAAAATAATGATTCATTAGTCATTCTAACTTTTTGTCTGAAATGATCTACCAGCGAGGGCGAGATAGTTGAAACCCCTGAAATATTGTAGGTAAAATTATAAATAGGTACATAAGATTAAACGCAAAAACAAAGATAAGGATTTCTTTCAAAGTTAGAGCCTATTTGAATGCTAATTTGATTATGGACCATAACCATAACTTATGGTTAACAACTATAACAATACTAAATAACAACACTAACAATAATAACAATATATTATACTAACAATGTACCAAGGGAAGCAAGGGAAAGGGATAGCATGTATTTTAAATAAAACTTAACTTTAAGGACGTTCCGTGCAAATCTATATGCTGAAGATCTACAATGTTTATAAATCCTGACTTCCATTTGCAGGAGAAACGCTGTGGAAACTGCAAACTGATCATAGTGTGAAAAAAGGAAAACCTACTAGATCAAAGCAGTAATTGGTAATAAATTGTTCACAATACGAACCTATCTCTTGGTGATGGCAATCCCTAAGTTTATTGTTGTATTATTGGTGCGTTCAAAAAGGCTACACTTGTTTACAACAACATTTTTTAAAATTTTATGAATCTTTATTATACGGATAAACATATGTACAACACTTATATTAACAACTAAAAATAAATAAAATCTACCTAAACTAAAATTTAAAATTTAATTTTTTTATACAAATACTTTTTGTAAGCCTTGAATGAATGAATACTCTCTTGGTGTTATTAACCCGCCGGGTTACAGGGGTCGAGACTGTAGTGTGTTTAATTTTCCTTTCTAGCGAGGTTTTGTCGCTTAAAAATAAGGAAGCACCGATAAAATAAAAGCATGATTACTTTAAATTAAACAACAAATCAGGCTGCCATTAAGCTGGAAGTCGAGCGAAACGGTATCAAAAAACGTTGTCGAAAACGAGTCGTCGCGTTTATTTTTATTATTTTTGCGCGGCAGCTGCTGGAACTGGTTTAGCTGAGCTGAAAAGGAACTGACGTGGCCTGGCTTCTGACATAATCTGGCCTTCGGAGCTTCGGAGCCGATACGGTATGCTCGATAATGTAGAACGTATGTGCAATGTTTATTAGTGGCTTAAACAAAGTGTATTTAAAGATATTTTTTTCTTATAAGGGAAGCTACGAGTATTATCAAAAGTACTGATAATGGTGATGTACATTTGTAATTTAGAAATGAAACAATGAAAATCTTTTGAGAACCAAAACATTGGAAATTACTTAACAGCAACAGCAGAAACCCTCAAACGGCGCAAATATACTAATCTGGGTGAAACATACATATTTGAGCCGTTTGGGGTTGAAACATTAGGACCCTGGGGCCCGGGAGCGCACCGCATCTTCAAGGACCTCGCAAAGCGCCTGGTCGACGCGTCAAAGACCCAAGAGCTGGCTCCTATTTGGCCCAGCGGGTTAGCTTAGCTGTCCAACGGGACAACGCAGCCAGTCTCTTGGGTACACTGCCGGATGTGGGTAACCCATTTTTTTATCTTTAGTTTTTTTTCTTCTTCTTAGTCTAAATTTAGTATTAGATTTAGTATTATTATAGATTTATCAATGTATATATTAATAAACTGTTATAATAATAAAATAAATTACTATAATAAAATAATAATAAGTCTTAACAGCAATTATACCTAATATTATTTTATGGTAGGTATAATACTATTCTATTCTAAATAAGATTAGCTAAGGCTTATAGACACAGGAGATCAAGATACCTATACTAGGTACTTCAGTAGGTATGGTTAATTGAAGAGGCATATAATGCCATACCATTTGAAAAATTGACTCATTGTTATGATTTTTTGCATCCCGTGTTCTATAATCTACCACACAATAGATTTCCATCTAAATAATTATTTTAACTAAGATAATAAATTAGTTTAGTCAATAATATTGGTACAAGCTCATAAATAATACTAGTATAAACTTTACTGAACCCAATAAACGAATTATGTATTTCGAAGGTAAAGTGTACGAAAATACCACTTATTTTTGTTAGGTTGTTGAAATACTCGGTAATGTTGGCAAGTTTGGTGTAAGAAAAGAGATTGCCCTAAATTTTCCGCTGAATGGATAGGCAAGTAATGAAATGGAACCAATAAATTATTGGAATGCTTGAGTTTCTAAAGAAAACTTCTTTTTATAATAAACAACGACTAAACTAGATGGAACTTACTACTTATAAATAGACTGCGGTCTACTACTAGTGTGGTCTGTGTAGTAGAAACATTATTGGAATGCTTGAGTTTCTAAAGAAAACTACTTTTTATAATAAACAACGACTAAACTAGATGGAACTTACTTCTTATAAATAGACTGCGGTCTACTACTAGTGTGGTCTGTGTAGTAGAAACATTATTGGAATGCTTGAGTTTCTAAAGAAAACTACTTTTTATAATAAACAACGACTAAACTAGATGGAACTTACTACTTATAAATAGACTGCGGTCTACTACTAGTGTGGTCTATGTAACATCACTGTTAACATCACTAGTTTTAACATCATCAGTAGTTAACCTAAGTCCCAAAGCTGACAGTCCCCTGGACAATATTTTGGACTTACGTTTACCTCTAGATAACAGTAAATGTGATGTCGACATTCCAGTAGAAAATAAGGAAACTAATTCAATTGAAAAGAGAAATAATGTTAAGAAAACTAGTGATGTTAAACCCTTTAGTAGAAACATTATTACTGAGATAAAAGTGATAAATCAAGTGTTATCAATAGCCAACAAACAAGATTAACAGGGGTCGACAGATTGCACTTGCTGGACGACGTAGCCATAGAATGGCTGAAGAATATTTTGCCTTTGTAAAAATAATAGTGTGATTGTGTGATGCTGACGACCGAACGATAAATAAATAAATAACAGGGGTCAATTAGAGGAAAATTCTGCCGAAACTTTTGTCAATAAAATAGATAAATCAAGTGTTATCAATAATAAAAAGAAAAACGATGGAACAAAATTCATTAATACAAACCGCCGATTTTTTCATCGATGGCATATTCAGTTTTTTAGTAAGACTCTGAAGCTAAAGTTTCTATCTATTATGTACCTATATGAAATATGCTACATCTCCAAACAAGATACTGTATATGACGTCTTTTTGAAGGTTACCGTATCAACGTCAGACTATAGATTTTGAAAATCACTATATCCCATAGAGTGAGTGATTTTGAAAATCACTCTATGAGGAAACTAGTCCGATTTCTGTGGTTCTGACATATAGGGGAACATATTAATACATATAGGTAGATACATTCGAAAGTGTGCAAATTCCATTAGGTATATATAGATATTTTCTTAGCTTGGCCAACGTCTGTTCTGTTACATGTTCATTTGCACTGGTCACAGAAGAGATCTGTCCTCCGAGATACAGGAACTTCCTAGTTCGGAGGTCAGCGTTTATTATTACTTTTTGCTCACTAATTTTATTTAGTTTAATATAACCTATGCTTAAGTTCCTGCTGGTGTATGGATTATGAATACTTTGTCATCTTACCGCACAAATAAACTTATTCTTATGTTTGGCTCGTGCGACAGTTTCAATAAAAGTTTTTATTCACGGTGATATCGTTCAGTCGGACAAACTCTGCTCGAATATTAGGCGTAATTTCTCAACCGAGGTGGTGAAAGGCTTAGCAAGGCCGAACAGACAATTGTCTGAGTTATATTCGATACGATACAAGGCGCACGGACAGACGGCCGGAAACCCCTTCCATTCATATAACGAAGCTTTGTTCTGAAGATCCTTCCAGACTAGATATTAATGCTAATCAAGATCGTATTGGCTGGTTAATGAAACGTTTTAATGACCTTTACAATCTACAGATGCAAAGGCATCAGAAAAGAGTCAGAATTCTAATACTGGATTGTACTTAGGTATGGTAAGGATTGTAATGGTTACATTTAGGTATTGATAGTATGGTAATACAGTAAGACAACGATCTTTTGGCGCGTGGATGACATTGACAGGGGGCGTTGGTATCACTTTTTTGTATAGCGGACTGTCATGAAGTGATGTTTGTAGAATGATGGCGGCGTTAGTTCCGATTTTTGCCACGCGCTAATAGATCCTTGTAGCACTGTCTTTGGAAATATCATTGCGATTTGACATTGGTGTATAAATAGTTGCCATTGTTTAATTTTTATACTTTTTTAATGTTATTAATTTTATTTTGTCTATATCCTTCACGATAATCTAATCTATCAATTGAAAAGAAAACTATCAAATTCTGTTTAGCAGTTTTTTAATTATATTGCGTACCAACATGCGATGGCTGTTCCTAACAGTTTTACTTTTTCAGTTTTATGCAAAACTAAAAAAAAAAGTTGCAATGACTTAATTTTAACAAATCAAACCAGTATCAGCAATCAACATTCATTTCTCATTCGTTTTGTTCACCCTTGGAAGCGAAAGTGGGCTAAATTGCATAGAATTGGAGTAAAAATAAACGTAGGTAAATGGAAAATCTGTTTGTGTAATCATGCGCTGTCAAGTGATACCCTTAATTATCTGGTTTATACCAGTTATTACTGAGTCTAAGGGATAACTAACTAAACGGGGAATATTAAATCATGCTTATTATGTACTTAAATAAACTTAACCGTTCCCTTGAGGTATAAGAAAACTAATATAAGTCTCTATCTAAGAATGTTTTAATTGAAATTTGACATTGAAAAGTGAAATCAGTACTTACGATAAATAAATATAGTAACATAAGTGAGGCACTTAAAACCCATTTTACACGATCACGAGTCAAAGTAGGTAAAGTAAGTAATTTAAAAAGATTCTGAAATTTTTATATATATTATTTATTTCGTCCTCTCTGGAAATTCTGAATATAAGGAATATTAAATTAATGCATTTAAACTCTGCCTTCAATTATGAAAATTCGTTCATGCAGCGCTTAAAGAGTTACCTATTTTAAATTAATTATCTATGCTCTAATTTAGAAGTTTAGGGAAGGGTTTGTTGGATTTCAAGCAAAAGTTATAGAGTTGAAATTTTAATTATTCGAAGCTTTGGAAATATTCAGCAATATCACTTAATTCATGGTCGCATCTGGCTATAGGTAGTTAAATACAATCTATAGTCAATTTTAGTAATGGTAGGTATTCCACCTCGAGGTCAAATGACTTAGGTACTACTAAATTGTAGATTCAAGAAATGTCTTTGAACTATAACTTGGATCATGAACTAACACAACCTCGAACATAAACGAGGGAGTTAGGTATAAGGTCGTTACACCCATGATTTGGCATAATTCACCTATTATCGTAAAAACCTTTATAAGTATATTCGGTAGCAAACATAAAACTGTCAACGTCTGTTCTAATAACTAGAAAACAGTTTATTTCATTAAAGATAAAGATAACGTGGTAGCTTAATCAGTTAGAATCGTTGACATCAAACTTAACAAATTTATGTTAATTTATGAGAATTTATTTAGATTGTTTGCTTTGGCCCTATAAGTAACACGTATAAGTAATTTTGTATTGCAATTTTGATCTTATTACAAAAAGTAAATACACCGCCTATTTCATTTGATTCCGGTTATTTTATCTAATTGTAACAATTTACTACGATTTGAACTTCTAACTTCGCCCTTCCTTCGGTCACGAGGAGAATACAGAACAAATCGCTCCAACTCAAGCTCGTGACCGCAACGCCCTACTTTTTCTACTCCTCACGAAACATTTACCATCGAAAACACTGGTTATTCATCTCTATTTCTACTCGAATACGAATGAAAATACAAAAGAAGTCTTACAGAAAAGTTTTTCCATTGCTGCAGTTGTATTGCTCTGGTGTGCCTAAGGGGTCAGCACTTGGCCCACTATTATAGAAGTTACATCGGTTTCTCTTAGCGGAAGGTTTGGTACACTGATCCCTGAATCGTAATCGCTTACATAACTAATTTACATTGTTTCCGAGAGCTTAACAGGTTGTGCAGGAATTGTTAGAAAGTGGATGGTAATAGGATGTTCAAATAATTTATGTGCTATTAGTTTATTTGTAGTCATTACGGGTGCTTCTTGTTTAAGAGTGCACCTTTCTAAGAGTTCGTAGCCCTTTTTATAATTTTGTTATCTACTGAGTGAGTAACCAGTTTTACGGTCAACGGCAAATTTTATGTAGTGAAGTCGGTACTAGTACTTAAAATATCCTTGGTGAAGTTTAATGGTACAATAATGATAAATGTAGAGCCTTGTAGGCTCCTTACAGAATTCAGTTGTTCGAGGATGAAGTAAACAAAGAAACTACACACGTATACTACGAATACGTGCTATATTCAAAAGACTTGCTCTACTTCTTGTCGCAATTTGACAACAACGCAAATAAATTGACTATTTATATATTACAATGGACGACTGTGTACACTTATAGGCAACTTATGACATTTATTCGACATTTTACCTTACTGCTCCTAAAATAGAGACGCCAACGAACAAAAAGGTAAACGAATGCCCGAGTTTCTACTGTCAGCCTGAACAATATGCTTCGCCGGAGTGTGACCATTTCGCAATGTTTTATTATTTGTTTTGTTGCTTATAACGGAGTTCGTTTGTGCAAGGTCTAATATGAATGATGAATTAAGATTTTATCTTCTTGAACATTGCTTTATTTTTCGTTAATCGACTAATGATGCCACAGTGGTAAAAAAGTATATATATAACTTTATACTTTTCCTGTTGATTTCACACATAGATTTCTTGAAGCATTGCTCTGCCTATAAGTATACTCATACTCATACCATTTATTGCTTTTCATGTGTTACAATTGGTCTTAAAAATTTATATTATCTGGTCATACATGAAACCCTGAATAGGGCACCGTAATATTAAATAAGAGATTATAATATTTTAAAATAGTAATAAATACTAACGAGATAAATTGAATTAAATGTCATTATAAGTCATTTATGCAAGCAACATCCCATATTGATTATTATTCTACTTACAATTAGCCAGTAACTTAAGTCTTCATGCATATGACCCATAGATAGCACAAACCAACATAATCGCTTCAAACATAGTCGTGTTTTCTTTTACCTAACCTAAATAGAATCTACGAAATGAAATCTCGTGTCAGTTCTTACAAATTATTTTGCTTAGTTTTAAATCTAAATTAGGTGTCTATACGAAATGAAATCACGTTGCACTCCTTCAAACTCAAGGCTACCAGGCTACCACTGAGTTCTTTCGCTTTTATTTATTTTGAAACCGTTTTGTTGTCCGCTAATAATTTATCTATCTTTAGCAGCGATGTCTATCTACCGGTGATTGATAGTCTCAGGCTGAACTCTACCACGTTAGTCATCACGGGAAACCTGTTGCGCATGTTGAACTTATTAATGCCGAGTCGTATGCAATGCTACTTTTTTATAATATGCTGTTGTATAGTTGTTCCTGTTCCCTTCACAACAACAATGCAAGCATTAAGAATTGCTGCTTTGCGGCAGAAATAGGTAAAAGGGTATACATATTATTATTTATTTATTATATTGAAGTATATTAAGTACTTATTAGTGCCTAGTGTATCTACCTATTATAGTATTCGTGAGTAGATTTCATGGAACATTCACTTCTTTTCTTTGCATCTGATCATCATTAATTCTTTACGAGTATCTTAGTTTTGCGTCATAAACTCTTTCATTTTAGTAAATTCCTTATTTTCAAAGATTTAATGCGTTTGCCTCAGCTTCAGACTAAACAATAAATTAACCAATTTCTGCATTATTTATACCGTGTTCATGGTTGAGTTGTTTCCGTAATTGACAGCAATAAGTTAAGTTTATTTATTGCCAATAATGATTCTGATAGTTTTAAACCGTCACCTTGAAGTTAATTGAACTTCATGGTCTAGTCTTAATTATTGTAGGTAAACAGTTAGGAAGTCTATGGAAAATTAAAGCTTCTCCATATAGGAGGTAGGTATGTAAACGATAATAACATACAAAGTAGAAGATATTGATCGGAATCATCGGCTTATAATCAGTTATAGGAAACTTAGGAAGGCCAAATGTGGAATAACAGTAGAATGGGAAAAGAATGATGTTCACGAGAACTTTAATTGATGGGTCCCATAATAGGCATAGTACCGCTGATGGCATTCATACCTGCATAATTGGATTCGATTACCTATACCTAAATTGATATGACTTGCGTAATAGGTACAGAAAACTAGAAACACGTTAAAAATAAGAATGAGAAAGAATTTGAAAAGATACATTAGTTAGAACATTGTTTTTAGTGATTCATTGACATACCTAATACTTCTTGGCTTGGTAAACAAACACAAATCCAACTACTTGTAAAATGTATATTTGGTTTTGTCTAATTACTTAGGCTTAGGTACTTACTATCTCATGTTAAACAAATTTTTTTTTGGAGCATTTTGTTTAGTGTTGTTGCTTTACTCATTTCAAACAAATGAATCATTTATTGTTGTTAACATTCATTTGGTCCATGTACTTAGACTCGAAATAGAAAATCACATTTGGTTTTGGACTCAATCATTATTGAGGCTAGAAAATGCATCTGCGTCTCCTTGTACATTAAAAACCAGTGGTAAGTATGAATTAATAAGTTCAAGAAATGTTACCTAAGCCTTAGACCCCGATAATTTTAATACCTATTATTAAATATAGATTGTACTCGTATGTACAGATTACATCATCACAGAATGATCAGCTTCTTATAAGAAACAAGAACTCTCCAAATTGGAACCGGCTTGCAGGCTATGCGCCCAGACGCTTCGCTCCAATGCACTTTAATAATGCATTTCGTCTGCACCGAACTGCCGTAAAAAATTCAGCCAGACGATGGCGACAATGGATTTTGGACAGGATGAGAAAAAGCACATAATTTGAACATATTTCAATGGAGTCTTTCAGATTGGTTCAGTCAACCTGGAAAATTATCGGTAAGATTTCAAAGTGATATACGTAGGTACTCCGGGATGACAGCTAGGGGGTCGCATAAGTTCTAAAATCAGGATGTTTAGCCACGAACGTGTATAAATACCGCCGCATAACGCTCCCCAAATCATCATTGTTTAGATATGAATGCCTATAGTGATTATGACTGTGAGCAATTCAATTCTAATGTTTATAATATTGTAAGAGGTACATAAGTACATTTATTACTAAATCGTCTTTTTACCACAGAATATGTTTACTCCACCATCACCGTTGTTGCTGTAACCAAAGAAGCGGTGCAAGAAACAATCAGCTGTACATATTTTGATATAAATATGTACAATAATTTAAAATTTTATTCTGTACTTTTATTCAGTGTGTAATTCGAACTGCCATACGATTATTCATATGGCAGATAATATAATATTAATAATTTATAATTTTATAATATATTTTTAAGATTCATATAGATACTTACACGATATTTTATGAATATTACATTGCCAGTGTCAAGTATGGTACCTATGACTAGGGTATACAAACACAATGACTACTTGAAATTAATTATCTTCATCATCAGCCCATGTCGTTCCACTGCGGGGTATAAGCCTCCTCTCTTTTGTGCCACCCTATACGATCCTGTGGTAGTCGCATCCAGGTCTTCGATGCGACTTTGGTGATGTCATCCGCCCATCTGGCTGCTGGACGACCTACTCCTCTTTTCCCCAATCTTGGCCACCACTCAGTGAGTATTTAATTATCACTAACAATAAAATTATTTCACTTAAGTAGATTCAACATTACAAATTCTAGTGTAAACTAAGAAAACTGATTAGGAATGGAAACTCAGTTCTCTAAGGAGAATGCTTGCGGTGTGCAACCCGAGTATGCTATGCGCAAACGCAGGTACAAATTACAGAAATCAGAGCGCTGCGCGCGCTGGTTTCATAGTCTTAAGTTACTCGTGTGAATCATTTTACTTACTCGGTCATTATTACTTTTCTTGGTTGTTTTGTAATGGAGTATTTGTAGATCTTCAGTAGAGCAGCTAGTTGGAAGATCAATTAATGATCCATTGATAATTTATAAGATTGGATTACGGGATGTATTTTTCGAATTGGTTATTAAAGGTCTTTATCATTATTATAAATACTTTTATTAACGACACACATTAGTATAAATTAGAAGTACAATTTTTTTTTGTTAGTAATGAAATTATGTAATTATAAAAATTGGATCAGGGATTTTCAAGATCTTGGAATATTTTGATGTCAAATAGGATCTCGAACGGTACAGTTATAAGTATAGGTGGTTCGGTTTGAGCTCATATATTATGTTTTTGGCCATGGAGCCCTTCCCAAATCTAGAACATTGAAGACCAGGAAAATATAATGGAAACTCCACAATGGCAAGTCGGGGTAATTTTCATTATTAATTATTCGTTTATTAATCCTAAAATTAACAATTTACCAAAACAAAAGACTCGAAATCTGTTTGCATAAAATTGATTAACAATTTCAATCATCAACTCCATCAGGACCGGAGATAGCCTCAGCTAAGCGTGTTTCAGGAAATCCAATTAAATTCAAATCGGCGCGGTGTTGAGTGTGAAAAAATTTACGCATGACGCGCGTGAGCATATGACCTAATGGGAGTACTTGTTTATTTTAGCCTTTGACACGGTACAGTGAGCCAAAAGTGTTTCGACCGTGAGATGGGTCATCCCCAAATGTCACCAATTTTGTTTTGAGCCTAAACTTAATTGGCCACAGAAATGTAAACTGACTAGAAATGTCATGCTGAATTAACAATGTTATTTTTAGAATCTGCCTAATAGTCCCATTGGATGTTACACAGTTTCATATAAGTTCGAGAAAGAATGTGAAAATTTGCAACCCCACCCAAAGGATAATTTTAAAGATCAGAGCCCACGCAGATCACCGCTCCACTACGAGGGGGAGGGTTAAAGTGTCTCTCTTTTCCAAGTGTGACACTTCTGCCGATTTTGCTCTCTATGTTATAATTTTCAAGCCTATGAGTGTGGGTAATGACACGAGAAATGGGTCAAGTGTACGAGGGAGTTCCGCATGTCACTCTGATGTTATGTCACTTCCCTCTTCCCCTCACCTCGTCATGCATTAAATAAATGTATAACAGAAAAGAATATCAGTAAGTTATGTTGGCTAATGGAGTTACTCACACACGCAACACAATGATAGTGTTTACACATTACCAATGACCACTCTAACTAGTTCAAAAGTGTCTTCTAGACAGCGATGCTTTCTGTCGCTTCAGATGTAAAATTTTGATAGACACAATCATTATAATGATAGATAAAATAAGATTTATTGTGTAAAAGTTTAGGTAAGAATTACAAATATTGCAGATATAGTTGCATAAACATGTCACACTAAGCTTTACCTTTACAGATATTTATAAATAAATTAAACTTTACCTTTATAGATGTTGACAAGATGTTGGTTGAAGTAACCAAATCGTCTTGGTAGGTTCAAATAGGAACAAAAGGATTCATAAAGGATAGTTAAATCAAACAAGTATTTTTTCAGTGTTTTATGCACAGGGTGGTGGTCTGTGCATAAAACACTGAAAAAATATTTCTTTGATCTTCTTTAGCGGTCCATACACTGTGCGCGGTGTGTGCATTGAATCTCGTGCGGCGAATGTTAGTGTTCGCCGCACGGGATTCAATGCACAATGTTAATATAATGATTTTCTTCTGTGTTTACCTATTTATTTTGTGATAAATATGGGGATTGGGAAGGCTTCCCTCTTCACCTCGCACGTCATGGTGTAAATATGGGGAGTCGTTTATTTTACACGATACGGAATCTAGGGCAATGTGGGGTCCGCCCCTTGTCTAATAGGGTCGCAGTAATTTTTAAAATAAACATAATGGTGTTAGTTAGGGATCCGTATCGTCGGTGATTTTAGGTAGGTAGGTAAATTTTATTGTTAAGTGTATAAAAAGATTTTGGTAAATATTATAGAATAACTCTCACGTCTGTAATCCCCGAGGGGGTCAGAGGAACCACCTTCATCATAGGTAGTTCCCACTTTACATCGTTAGATTTGGTGGACAAACGTGATAGGTGGCGAGCCTATCGCCGTCTACTAGGTGGAGAATAGTCTCCACTAAAACCCTTAGTCGCTTCGTACGACACCCACGGGAAGAGTTGGGTGGTGCTATTGTTTGTGGTCGGCATGACACGGTACAAATATATTAAAATGTGTAAAAACCTAGTGGTGAAATTGAGGGTGAAGTGGTCCTGAACGAACGTGTTACCTACCTAGATTATAAAGAGTTATGACCGTCGATCGGGGTCGATATTTTTTTAAGAAATATTTTTTCTTCTTAGTAAATTATCAGCTGTGACAGCAATCGGTGCATTCTGTTAGATAGGCAATGTTTTTAGCGAATTTTCATGGAAAAGAAGCTTTTTATCACCCTTATCCTTGAACCTTTCCCTATGATCTGTTACCACTTTTGTTATAAACTGTATTTTATTTACCCGGTACGGAACCCTTGGCAAAACTTATAAAAGTACTAACTACTTTAACCTAATTTACTTTTTAATAATTTGAGCGTGAGCTGAGTCATTAAAATGCATGAAAGCATGTTTGAAGTCCTTTCACCTCTGAAAGTTTATTAAATTATAATTTTGGATTATCATCCCATTTACTATACTTTTATATTACTTCCTAGTTCGGAGGTCAGCGTTTATTGTACACTAGCTGGTTGCTCACTAATTTTATTTAGTTTAATATAACATATGCTTAAGTTCCTACTGGTGTATGGAGTATGAATACTTTGTCATCTTACCGCACTAATAAACTTATTCTTATCGTTTAAAGTATATTAACATAAAACATTGAAAGTTTCATACAAAAATTTAAGCATAGCATACATAACACTCACGTCCATAATCCCGAGTATATTTTTTTATCAGTCCAAATTTATATTAAGTGGGACAAATCGCACTTTAAAGTTTTCGAATTTATGGATATAGTGAAATCAATTATTTCTCCCACTAAATATTTAATTGGGCCGATAAAAAAACACGGGTCGGTTATTTTTCAATGCTCTGCAATATATCTTAAAACGAATCAAACCCGAGGAGTCAATTCTGCAGCATGTACCAAACCGATCTCACTATGTCCCATACATTCGAAAGCTTTGAAGGACGATTTCTCCCATTAAATACTGAATTTGGGCCGATAAAAAACACGGGTCGGTTATTTTTCAATGCTCTACGATATACATATCTTAAAATGAATCAAATCGGAGCCGGACACTTGGGGTACTTTCCTTGTCAGTAGGTAACAGTATTTCAGCAATATATTGCAGAAATTCGAAGAATATTGAATTGAAATTGAAAATATTTATTTCCAGAAGCACAAATGGTCTTCTAATACACACACACACATTACAAATTAAGATACATTCAATTAAGATACATTCAATTAGATTATGGTAATCTTTTTCTAGGCCAAGATAAGACTAAACTAAACGACACACTCTCTTCTAAGTCGTATTTTCCTCATTGCTGAGGGTCGTGATCATTCTAAGGAATTAATCACATAGAACGACTCTCGTGGCAACCACCCCATTAAATCTTTAATGGGGTGGTTTTCCATTGCCTTCCCCAAACGACATACAACAACAAATAAATCCAGAATATTTTTTGTTTTTTTTTATTTTTTTCTGTCTTCCCCTCGGGGTTTATGGACGTGAGAGATATCGCTGCCTCACTATTACAAGGTTCTATGTTACAGGATAGTCTTATCTCTTGTAAATAAGACATAGAACCATGTAATATTGGATTATTTATATGGAGTGAAGTGTTGGTTCTGGGATTCAGGTTTCAGCAGATTATAGCTAGATACTCATAGAATGTCGTAGTGTTCATAACTCAGGAAGCTATTTTTTAACTTCATATTAAGTAAATTGCATCAAAGTCATTGCATGTTAAATCACTAGCAACGCGATCGATGCACTTTAATTGTATCGCCACTCTAAATAGCTATTTACAGAGAGAAAAAAAATGAAAAGGACATTCCCCAAGATCGGACTGGATCCTGATTCACAGCTGACGCATGCCCGGTGCATAGCTGCATAGATATCTATCTATACTTAAATGTATACTGACCAGTGACGGTGAGTCATCGAGCGTGGGTAGTCACTGGTGTAACTTGTCATGGTTAATGTTAATGTTCGTGGATGTAGATGGTAGACCGGGTTGTCGTAACGTTAACTTACGCGTTTTGGGGAACTTAAGGGAGGGTTACAAGTTAATAATGTGAGAATCAGTCTTAGTGTGCGTAAGTATAATAGAAACATAATTTGGAAACTATTTACATACTCTAATTATATATTCTTATTTATTTTATTAATAAAAATTTTTTTTTAAAATAATTTGAAAAATTAATAGATGGAAAAAAAGAAAAAATATTAAAATTAGTGTAATTTTTATATTTATTGGGATGATAAATAGTTCATTTAGACTCTACCGGGAATTTTATTTTCCTATTAATATACTTAATTAGAACGTTGATTTATAGATTCGCATACTAACTCTACTTCAATCTAGTTAAAACTAGTGTTATGTTTAGTTCAGTTCGTTGCGAAGTTTAGACCTAACTAACAAACCCAAGTCGCGGTCTCGTTCGGCTTTTACATCTCTTTAATCCTAGACCGGTTTGCAGCAGACTCGATGCGAGTAAAACAATAAAGGTACCCGTAAGTAGATAAGTGTAGGTAGGTATATTGATAAAATCCGCCATTGTTAGCTGAACAACTTTCGCCAAACAACTTTTTAAAATGCTAAAATTATTTGTCTTCCATACAGATAGATCGCTCACTGTTAGCAAATGGCTTCTATAGCTTAGTTATGATGAAACAGAAAATCTACAACTTATAACTACCTAGTTAGAGCAGAATGGGAACACACATTTACACCCTGCATGCGTACTCACACAACACAGCACAATCACAAACATTATGTACACCCCTTTTTCTCATTCTTACACACACACGCACATACACAAATACACACATATGATACACCTCGCATGTACACACATCCTCACCCAATTCTGTCACACACTCACACGCAACTCTCACACACACAAACACATACTGACACACACACCAAACACGCTTTTACACAAAATCCTATTGTAATTTGGTTTTATTTTTATTTTCTATATTTTGGCCCCTTATTTCTTTTATAACTACCTACCTGTACATAAATTTACTTACCGTACATGGATCTGGAAGGGGAGACCTGGTGACTCAAAACACAGGTTAATCCTAGTTTGAGCATCAGTCTTCCACTAGCTAGATGGTCAAAACCTATATTATGTATTCAAACTTTGTTACCTTAAGTGGAAGAAAATAATAAAATAATAATAATAATAAACTTTTTGTAAACTGTTACTGGCTGTGCCAACCTTGTTTTATGTTCTGTTCCATTTTTAACTTCATTGTCTGTCTTTCATATTTTTGCTCTAGTCTTTTTTCTGTTTCTATTTGTCACAGTCCTCTTGTAAGCACCTACCACATATATCATTTTAAATATCACTATTTCCACTATCTACTAGCCTTTTATTCAGTTCATTCTCTCCCTCGTCTACACTCATCATCATCAGCAGCCTATTCTAGTCCACTGCTGGACATAGGCCTCTCCCAGGGCGCGCCATTGAGCCCGATCTTCGGCTCTTCTCATCCAGTCGCTGCCAGCCACCTTACGCAGATCGTCGCTCCATCTAGCAGGGGGGCGTCCCACACTACGTTTGCCCAAACGCGGTCTCCACTCCAGAACTCGTCTACCCCAGCGGTTGTCGGTTCTGCGACAGACGTGACCGGCCCACTGCAACTTCAGCTTGCTAATCTTATGAGCTATGTCGATAACTTTTGTTCTATGCCGGATCTCCTCATTTCGGATTCGATCCAGCAGAGATACTCCGAGCATAGCTCTTTCCATAGCACGCTGAGCGACTTACACGTCTACTACACTCACCGTGGGTCCAAATTTTATAGATAGCATTAAAATTATTAAAATATATTTTTTTGCAAATTTTAAGTGTTTTGATAGCGTTCAGTTTTTAACCCCAGACCAAAAGTTTGATGCGAATAACTGTAGTCAGTGTCACCTTAACTTCAACAATCGATAATCCAGTTTAGACGCTGATTATTTCATTTAACAGAGATTATTTTTATTGTATCGAAAGTGTTCTTAGCCATAAAAATTAGATCAGTGGTTTCCATGTTCATAAACCTAGCTGTTCAGTTATTTACCTCCACCACTATATTTGAAGCGATCAAATCAAAATGTTTTATTGTAAGTAAGTACCTACCTTATAGTACATTTTTACAACGTAATTTTTTTATCCTACCTTCGTAAGGTGCTATAGCTGAAAGGAAAGAAGCGGTGCAAGAAACTTTCAGCAGCACATCTTTTGAAATAAATATAAATTACAATAATTTAGAATACAATCATATATGTACACAATGTGCAGAGCTGGAGCTGAATTTGGGACCAAGCCTCTTTATCATTTAAGTAGTCATTTATTTTATAATAACCCTTTTTAATTTAATTTAATTTATTTATTAGGTAAACAACAGATTACAACCATAGAAATTACAGAAAAATCAATATAAAGTTATGAGCTAGGTCGTAAACCTCAACGTGTAAACACAGCATGGTTAGGAAGTAGAAAATTGATTGTTGTACAAAATTGAGTTGGGAAAAAATACCATACTATTGAATGTAATGACTAAAAACCTATACCTATTTGAAAAATAAAAATAATAAAGTAAAGACTATAAAGTAGGTGCGTGGATAGCTTATATTGAGGACATCCTCAAGTTCAACCCGTCTTTTAAAAACTAATGGCCTAGGATCAAATAAGTACTTTTTACATAAGGTCCGTCTTATGTGGGTCTTAAATGTTTTCTCCGTCATATTTATTACAGTATCAGGTGTCTTATTATAAAATCGTACACAGTGACCCATAAATGATGTGTTTACTTTACTAAGTCTAAAGCGTGGGACTGCAAGTTTGTTTTTGTTTCTGGTATTGAAATTATGATTATCGCAGTTTTTCGGAAACAACTGTATCTAAGTTTTTGCGTACCCACATACATAATATTTTCATAATCTCGATATACTCAATTATACGAGTATTATACAAGAAGTATTTTAATACCAACCAGAATCGAAGTAACATTATTGCTGATTTCAGGCTTAAAACAGCAATGTATTCAGGTTCAAGTTTTTCAGGATGAAGTGTAACAAAACAATTACGTAATTATGAAGACATACTTTTAGACATGTAATGATACTTTATGTAGGTAGAGTTATGCAACAAGGTTCTCTAAAGGTAAACCGATACATAATTAATTAAACCCAGTGATTGGCAAACATCGAATACTGCGCAGATCTCTGAATGTCTGTCATCACTTCGATCAATCATCTTCTATTACCGTTGTAGGTACTTACTTAAACGAGTAAGTACAATGGAAAACACATTAAGCTATACTTTGTAGAACTCTGTCGCAGGAAGTTTTTGTTATGATTTATTGACATTCGTTTCAAATAAGGTACTATTTGGGAATTTGGGAAAAGATGGGTTGGGGATGTCCTCAAGTAAGCTATCCACGCACCTACTTTATAATTTTTACTTTATTATTTTTATTTTTCAGTAGGTATGATTGTTATTTTTTGTCATTATATTCACTAGTATTTTTTCCTTTACCAACTCGATTTTGTACAACAACCAATTTTCCACTTCCTAACCATACTGTGTTTACATATTAAGGATTTCGACCTAGCTCATAACTTTATATTGTTTTTTCTGTAATTTCTCTGGTTGTAATCTGTTGTTTACGTAATAAATAAATAAAATTAAAAATTTAACATTTACAGAATTCCTGTGATACCTGTACCTATAGTTTACTCAAGACTTCCTAGTATTGTGCCCGCCAATCTTTATGGCGTATCTGAATATAGGCACGAGTCGCATTCCAGCACATGTTTTAGGTGTTAACGGGGTGTAGAAGAGCGAGGGAGCGGGGCATGTCCTCCTCCATACCGCGCGGCGGCCCGTACTCATCCCTCGCTCTTCTACACCCCGCTAACACCTAAAAACATGTACTGGAATGCGACACGTGCTTATATTCAGATACGCCATAAAGATAGGCGGACACTCTACCTACTTATCTCTAACATTAACGTAATAAGTAGTTATCTATCCACGTTTACCAAATATTTATTGCAATGCAATTGATACTTATTTAGAAGGCATTTTATCTAATGACTAAGGCCCTTGGTTTTGGGGGTTGACCCAACTGTCCCTCGAAATTTTCCCAACATATTCTTATTTTCTCTGAAAAATGTAAAATGGAGTGAAACATCAAAGAATTCAGCTGAGAAGTTATTAAGATAGTAACTGAAAAAATCTCGAAAATCTTTAAGTGTGTTATCGATCAATTGATTACATCTATCTACCTATAGCAAATAAGAGCAGTTGAAAAAATATATCTCTTCTTCTAAGTCGTATTCCTATTGCTGAGAGTTGTGATCATTTTAAGGGATTAAAACCACATATCTCAGTGTGCAGGTTTCCTCACGATGTTTTCCTTCACTGTCAGAGCAGTCTGTAAATGTACGTAAGTCTTTCGAAAAGTCCGTAAAATTCATCGGTACACGACATTGCATGGTTTCGAACTTGGACCTCACCCATGGGCGCCGAAGACCTAGCCACGACTCCACCGACGCTCTAAATAAAATAGGTACCTACTAAACCTACGATAGATAAATCATCACACGTCAAGATAACATGCTCTACTAGATTGATTTATAGTAAAGAATGGTTAAGATTATTGTCAATATCTTGTGGCAACTTTCAACATTTAACAACAATTTGTAATCTAAGTCTCTCCTATTCCATATCTCCATTCCGGTATGAGGAGATAAGTCAAAGGAGGAATGTCTTCTATCTATACTTTTTTTGTTCTAACATCCGGCTTAAAACAAGGTACGTATTTGTCATCAAAGCTTGACATATAAATCAGACCAAGAGGGCTTTAATGCAACTAGAAAAAGAAAATAGACTAAGTATTCGTATAATTTATTTAGCCTAGTTTGTGATATCGATTTGTTAAATCCGTTATTAATCTCCTATAGAAAGTACTTATATAAGTGAAAGAATATGTAAAATAAAATAACACATTATTTGTAAGAAATATGATAGTACAGTGGAAGACACAACAAGCTTTACTTCATGGAACCCATTCACAATAAGATTATCTTATTATTCCATAACAACTGTATTGAAAGTAAGTTAAAGCGACAAAGTACTAAAAGGTTATACTCTAATGTGTTGTCCACTGTACACGATGGTTATTCAAAATCTTTGTACATTTTGACATGCAAAAACGTAACAAAAAGGAAAAAAAACCTTTCGTTACATTTTACCATATCACCTACTCGTAAAGACAACGAGGTAAGATGTAATGAATAAATGACGTAGGTACGACGCAGCAAAGAGGCTTTTAATGGAATCAGAGACATTACGAGACAATACAGCAGCAAAACAAAGAGAGAAACGATCGCACGAAATAAATCAACGTCTACATGGAGAACGTCTAGACTTCTTACTGGAAAAGAGTATAACGCGACACCTTTGTGCGGGCGTAACAACGTGAACGCTATGACAAAACCAACAGACGTTGCAGTTGAACAAACACCGCCAGAGACTGGAGCGAACCGGTTCTGACTCGGCCACGTTACATTTATCTGTTTGCAATCGTTTGATACATTCGAAATTTAATTTAACGGAATCTGCGCTTCTTCTGTGTTGCCTGAAAATGGTTCGATCCAATGTATTGGTAATCAACCTTAGTTTCTTCGTAGACAAATTCTTAAACCCTTATCCATCAGTGCTTTTACCTACGTCTATTCTGAAACTACCCATTTTTTTTGGATAATAGTTCTTTATTTTTTAGGGCCAGAGAACATTGTTTAAGTACCTAATAGGTACAGGTCAATAGTATAAGTCTAACTTATCAAAATCAAAATGTTTTTTATTGTAAGTAAGTACCTTATAGTAAATTTTTACAACGTTATTATTTTTACTCTACCACCGCTTCGTAAGGTGCTATAGCTGAAAGAAAAGAAGCGGCGCGGCGCAAGAAACTTTCAGCAGAACAAATTTTTGAAATAAATATATCTTACAATAATTATGAATACAATCATATACCAAGCCTCTTTATCATTTAAGTACTCGGTTATTTTATAATAACCCTTTTTACATAAGGTCCGTTTTATATGGGTCTTAAATTTTTTCTCTGTCATATTTATTACAGTATCAGGTATCTTATTATAAAATCGTACACAGTGACCCATAAATGATGTGTTAACTTTACTAAGTCAAAAGCGTGGGACTGCAAGTTTGTTTTTGTTGCAGTACTGTTTAATTTGCCCATAAACAATTTGCTTCGCGTTGCCTTAATTTCACTTCAGACTCCAGATCATAGCCAGGAGGACAGGTTAGTCGGTCTGCCTCGCAAAAACTTGAACGTTCGTATAAAAAATAAAAAATAAACTTTTTTAGACCACCTCTGCTAGCCTTCCCGCCTATAAATGCCAGTACCCACTTTTCTGGCGAGACTATCAACGTTTAGAAGTTTACTTAGAGAGGCATCTTTTTTCCGTAACATGTTGTCCCCAGCAGTAAATTAATACGTCGCATCAGCTGATCAGGATTCGGTGCACGTATCCTGCCTGGTTGTCATTAACCAGTGACTTACGGCGTGTCAACGAACTAATTGGCATACAAAGGCCGTCCGAGCTCATCAGTCATTATCATCAGACACGATCCTGGTGGATGGCTTCCCCATGTGCATCTCTGATTTGTGTAATTGCTTGTATCTCTATGTAATTACTCATAAGGTACTTGTCGTATTTCCTGCGAATATAGGTGTAACTGTGACGTCATTACTATACCTTGTTCATTTTGGGATGATCCTTTTGATAGATGCCATACAACGTAAATTTATCGTGTTTTGCGAATAATGTCAAAATAAAAACTTAAAATTTTGCTACCGATAACGGCTATATATATATATTTTATACATAAACACAGCATACAAATTCTATTTTTGTTTTTAATTTATTATCTATTTATAGATTACTTCATGTATAATATATTGTTTGAAATAAGATTGATAGGTACTATATGTTTTTCAATAACTGCGCAGTTAGTCTAGAGATTGACTCATTGAAATCGACAATTATTGTAAAAAATCTCCAATCGATTTCTTGTAATCATGATGATGAAAACTAAAAAGGCGACTTCGGATATCAGGGTCTTAGTGGATACTATTCTACCTTGTAGACGGCATCAGGCTCGCCACCTATCACGTTTGACAACCAAATCTTACGGCGTAAAGTGGGAACTACCCATGATGAATATGGTTACTGTGTACCCCCTCGGGGATTATGGACGTGACAGTTATGCTTATGGAATGTAAATTAATAAATCGAAATAGATAATTTATTTTTAAAAGAATCGGTCGGTAATGATTCGAGCTCTGAATATACACCCTAATGATACGTCAAACAAACTTCTAAAGGATCACCCCAAAATGAACAAGGTATAAACGTAAAAAAAAAAAGTTTTAGGGATGTTAATCCCTAAAATAACTTTTTAGCTAGGTAAAGCCAGGCACTATTTTATATACTCTACGTTACGTTAATATTCTTCTACGCCACTCCTCTCTCGCCCCTGGATGTAGCTCCCCCCATAAACACACTAAGGACGTCTTGCACCAAACGTTAACTCTCGGGTTAACTCTAACCTGATGTCAATTTTGTACGAAAACCATAGACAATTCGCGAGTTAACCCCGGGTAAAATTTTCGCGCGTGGGGCACTGTAGTAGTTGGACATATTCCCTCTTTTTGTACAGAGTCATGAAACAAAGTTTTAATTTTAAGTACAGTGTTTTAACCAGGTTTTAACAATAAAAGCTAATGACACATTAAAGGAGTTAGGCCCACTTGCGCGAAAATTGTACCCTGGGGTTAACTCGCGAATTTAATTTTCTATTTACATACTTGTTTTAACGACATAGCCCTTATCAGAGTAACAATTACCCCTTTGGAAATATTTACCGTAATGTAGACTTGAATATAGTTTCAGAGACCCATGAAAATATAGGTACATTTTACGGGTTATTAGAGAGAAAGGACACCCTAAAAGGTTATCTATTCTCATGGGTCTCCGGAACTATATTCAAGCTGTGGTGGTAGGTATTTGGAGAATATTCAGTAATTTACTTACTGAGAAATAAACCATTTTCATAAAAGTGTTTCTTTGCCTATCATCAACCTATAACCTTAAATAGCTACCTAGGTAAGGTTTGAGTATAATAAAAACTAATAAATTTACGCTGTTATCTATATGTATATTATGTATTTAGTTATCTAGGATAACTTCTTTAACTTTAATATCAGATTTTTATAACTTCGCAATATCTAAAACATTATGTTAATCGGGACCACCTGCACGCTTCGTTTTTGTGAACACATTAAGATAAATCTTGCTGGTAAATAAATCATTGGTAAATCTTATTTCATAAAACTAAAGAAACAATCCTTTCCTATCACTTTTTCATACATGTTGGATTGTTGGATTGAAAACAATGTAGGTAGTATCGTAACTATTCTTAACATAGTCACGTTTTCATAAAAAAAAAACCTATCAATACAAGGTCACAGCAAATATGATTAACACAAAGTCTTAAATATTAGATAGCAGATAATAGCAGATAAATTGTAATGATATATGTAGAATTAAACATATCTATTATATATTTCTAGACACTATTATATATTTTTAAGATTGCATTAAATAAATACTTGTTTTGATATTAACTTTACTAAATAGATACTTATTATATAATTTAGATAGGTACTTATTAAAAATTTATATAATTTGCACGCCTAGTACAAGGCAAAATGTATTGGTACTTAATTAACAACAACATCCTGTAAATACACCTACATTTTTGCAAATAAATATATTCTGTATTCTGTATTCTGTATTCTTAAATTCTAAATTAAATCTAACACTATAACAATCTATAATAACACTAGCTAAGCCCCTGGTTTCATTCACCTTTCAAATAGACCGCGAGCTTAGCCTTTCAAAAGAGCTTTCACTAACAACAAAAGCACTAAAAACCGATGGATACTTACGGAGTAAAAAATCCAAAAACAATTTAACCAACAAAATACACAGCACGAGTTTTTTATGTAAAAAAAATGCAACTGTTTTATCGGCACTGGATTATCACGAGAGCGTACGGTTACTACGGAGGTGGAAAGAGGACTGAGTCCTCTAGTGAGGGCAGCGGGGCTCGCCTCTGTACTGAGAGGGAGGTGTCTGGGGAGGTTAACTTAGTTTTTGTATACATTGCTGCTTGAGTTTTAAGTTTAGAGACTGCTTTTTGGAGAATAAACGAGGCAGTAGGTTTCAAATAAGGGCCATTAATTTCGATTAGTTTAGGAGTTTGATTAAGTTAAGTCAAGTTCATTCTTATTTGAGTCAAGACCTCTCACGTGAATTTAGAAAAAGAGGCTCTGCGATTCAGAAAGTTATTAACTAAGTTATTAGTTGTTATTAAGTTATTAACTTTTAAGAAGTTTTACATTTTAGGATTATTTCAGAAATATATGAGTTGATACTCTTAAGGCGCGGTTACACCTGGTCGTCGACCGACCGTTTGGGCGGTCACAGCATGCGGCCACCGCCCATATGTGACGGTCAACGACTATGTGGTGTAACCGCGCCTTTAAATATGCCTATAAACTTATATGGAAAAGGGAACAAAAACTGCAATTCTCTCCCATTTAAGTTTGATAAAAGAAAAAATACAAGATTAATTACTTATATAAAGAAAGGTACTTACTCCAATTAATCCAGAATATTCCAGATTCACAGCAAGACTTTGCATCGACAGATACAATATCTTATTTAGATACTAATTACTTAGTACTTAGATATTTCAAACAACAATTCCTCATTAAGCAGCAATGCATAGCGCCGCATCCGATACCGCCCCGTCCACCGCCGATGGCTTAGTGGTGGTAGCGGCCGGCAGCGAGGTCGGCGACACCGCTGTTTCGGCCGGGAGTCCAACCGGCGGCGCGCAGTGAATCCGCATCACTTGCATCTTGCTTGCAATCAATGCAGGGAAAGGCTGCTCGGATTTTTTTTCTCAGCTGGTTGTAAATAAATGTAAGTGAATTTTTTTTTTTACTACGACTAAGTTAAAGTGAGGGTATTGTTTTTCACGGGGATATGTATGTTACCTTACCTATGGATATGTATGTTATGTTATGTTACCTAGGGCACCTGGGGTCTCTGGTACCACCTACAAAGCCCATGTAGCAGGGTTTCTGAAACTTGTATTCAAAGGCCATGGAACATTTTAGTATGGAGCTTGTCACACTTACATTCCGTGAATTTGAAAAAAAAATTACCATCGGTACCAGCTCGATAATTCGATAGAAACATAAAACATATCTTGACAGAAACTCCTAAAGTATCTCTGAACCCAGATGTTTGATGTTGAAAATCACATTTTTTTAAGTAAGATTACTGGGTCATTTGTCTGGGTTCAGAGATACTTTAGGAGTCAATCAATCTTTAGGAATCAAGAGATGTTTTATGTTTCTATTGATGCCCTCTATCGAATTATTAAACTAGAATCGATCGCCAAGAAATTGTCATTTTTTTCGAAAGTAGGCGTGCTTCTAAGGTTCCATCGCCTTTCAAAATGACGACGGACCCCCTTCAGAAGGGAATTGTTAAGGATAATCAATATGATGTTATTTTGTCATCCGCCGCGGGTGATGAAACCGCGGTTGGGGTTGGCGAGGGATTACTGTTCTTAGCTAGTAAAAAATAAGATAATTGCGGACCCCCGGCACTCGCATCATGGACCCAATTTAAGGAACCCTGCTGTATATAGGACACCAAACTACTGGGTTATTGTGGCTTTATTTCACCTAGATATAGGTGTCTGTACTTACGAGCAAGGCACAAGAAAAACTTACATATCACATTCACTTTCCTCTGGAAGTATTAAATAAAGTTAGTTTTTTTTTTCCTTGATAGTTCGTTCTTTAGTTCGTAGCAACCTCCGCGATAATTATGAAGTGAGTTACACCCGTTAAATCTAATAATAATTTAAAATGTCTTACTTGAGTTTTAGTTCTAAAGTTAGTTTAGTTTCAAACCTCTAGCCATTCTAGTTCTGTGCTCCTGACGCACGCTACCTTCACCGAATCGAAAGATGCAATACAAACAATCACTGTCCATGACGTCACGTCTGACAGGTCACTTACGTCATCACTCGTTAGCACCTTCCCTTGTAGAAATAGGTACCTCACCTACCTACTGTGAATCCACCATTATAGCAAAATAGCTGTAATTGACTTTATCTTACATAGCAAGGCGATTTATCGACTAACTGAAAAGTGATTACCACAAACATTATAGTTGTTGTTGTTTGTTTTTTAAGGCAAAGGGAACTGAGCCTATACAGCCATGTCTGATGTAAACAACTCTTACAAGTTTTCATTAAAATGCTGGTGTGACACACTTCAATGCTATCTGGGAGAATCTTCCACGCTTTTGCACCATCCGAACCAAAGAAGAAGGCGTCCCGGACGCAGTATGGCTCTTCAAAATCCAGACAAGTACGGATCAGGCTGCAGCGTCTTATTTGACTTTACTTCACTGTCCCCACACATTATTCACATCTTGTCGAAGTTCTTCGAGCAAAAACACTATTCTTACTAGAAAAGCACTATTGTAAAACAATTTGCAATACAAACCGAAACAAAGCTGACGTGGATGCCACAAAAGCGCGGGAGAAACTCCGAAAATTCTAGAAAATTTAAAAAAACCGCATCTCAATGCAATTTGCACCACTAAATTCGAATTCAAACTTTTTATTCTAAAACTTTTTTAGTTGTTGAACTAAATCACTCCACAAGTGGTGGAATAGGTGTTTTGTTAATTTATTGTTACATCCGGTTTTTTGAAGGAGAAATGCCGATGAGAATTATGTCAATGTGAGACGAAACAGGAATGTGGGGCGAAAGAGGATCAAATCGTGTAAAGCCGTAATATTGGTAATATTACGGCTTTTTAAGGCTTTTCACAACTTTATCACAACTACTTATATTCTAAATTTAATTGTAGGTCAAACAGATTTTTAGTTATAGGGGTGTCGAAAATAGATTAAAATGATTCCTGTAATAAATAACAATAACACACACAGTGCGTCGACGCCGCCATTTTTCTTTCCCAACTCGGCGGACACAATCCCTTGTGTCTAGATTTTAGAGCAAACTGCTTTTTTTCAACTCGTCTAAACCAACCTACACTACTGCCCAGCCTGCCGCCGGTTATATCAGAAGCCCTGCGGCAGTTAGCTATAAATTACATCACCTGGCCTGGACACTGCCGGGTCCAATGCCTTACCTATGACCTTGGCCATAGAACTGGTAGATCTGACAGATCTGGTAGGTACTCGCCAACCCACATTGCGAAATTAAATAAATAATACTTAGTTTTAATTAAAATTGAAATTAATTTTATTATCGTTAATTTAAATTGAATGTAAATAATAATGTTTTGTAATTATAAATGTATTTGACGTATAACTGAATATTATAAATAAAGAGCTGAAACTGAACGTCGATGTTCATAATACGACACAAATGAACTGTCAAATAATCGTCACTTGCGAAAACATAACAAAAAGGAAAAACGTATAGTAAAAAATGTAACACTTTCCCTTGTAGGTGTTATATTTTATTAGTACATTGGCGCTAGTATAGAAACAAAAAGAAGAAAATATGTTGTAACATTTGTCCCTAAAACTAAAAGTACATTTGCAAGCATACAGTACAACAAACGTTCGGATTTTATGTACAATAAAGTGAATAGACATATACAATAAACCTTATCATGACTGTAAAAAACTCCTTATTACATGGATAGAGAGTTTAAGCTATGAGGACACGGAGACATTTCTTAATTACATTATTTAAAATTGTTTTCATAATACATTACACACATACCCCCACATACTTACACACACACACATACACACACACACTCTCACAACCATTTTTATATATGATATATTGTTAAAGAAAAACTTAATATATTTCAAAAGTATATTTATAAATATAAAATACTAGCGGCCCGTCCCGGCTTCGCACGGGCATTAAACATTACATTTAGATTTGTTAATTTTAACACATTCATAATAATAATAATAATATAACACACATATTCACTCCTTTTTGCGTCGAGCTCCTAAAAAAGAGTAAATTAAAAAAAATCCGAGTGACGCCCTACAACGCATAAGTAGCCGAATGGAGTTTATTTTTTCAAAGTTTTAAACTCGTGATATCTTTTGAATGGAATGTCAGAATCGAATAATTCAAAAAGTAATATAAAGGTATTGAAGTAGTCTTAAATAATAAATCATTTATTTTGATAAGGTACAAATAAAGAGCTTTTTGTAGCGGTGGTATTTTAATTTCTTTTTTTTAAATAAAAAAACGCTTATTGTGACATGACTATAATAGTTAGAGACACGCTGCCGCTGATTTTTTTGTTGATAATGGTGTGTTCTAAAAAAATGTTATATATCATTTTGTTCTATCATCAATAGTTTTCGCAGCGTACGCGATGTAAGGAAGTTTTTTGATATTTTTTTACACTTTATCGTAATTTAAGTAAGGATCCCCATTTTTTTTGAAAATGAAATATAGCCTATGTCACTCAGGAAAAATGTAGCTTTCCAACAGTGAAAGAATTATTCAAATCTGTTCAGTAGTTTCGGAGCCTATTCAATTCAAACAAACAAACAAAAAATCAAACCTTTCCTCTTTATAATATTGGTATAGATGTATAGACAATATTGTTATGGAAGAGCGGTGACTCTTGGCACAGGCATTACTTGCCTAAAAGGAGACATCAATCACCACTTTGGAGACAAAATTGTAATGAAAATAAAGATTTTATTTATTTATTAATATTATTTTTCCTTTTTGTTAGGTACTTTAAAATGTCAAAAAAAATATGAAAATGTCTCAACTTGACACAAATTTCCTACTGACTAGATATAGGTACTAGTACCGACCGATTTCTAATAAGGAAGACACGATTTATTTTAGGAAGTACTTAAAAAGTTTTGACGAATGATACAGTCCACCACAAGCTATAGTATACCATCTGTCAAAAACCTTCGATTAATTCTCAACCTTATGCTCATTAAGATGCAAAGGCGCGCTACTCGAATTGTCGACGATTCCGTGCTCACGAGCGATTTAGAGCCTCTCAGTTTAAGAAGAGACATCGGCTCTCTCTGCGTCTTCTATCGCGTATATAATGGGGAGTGCTCGGAACTATTTGACTTGGTGCCATCGTCTACTTTCTTGAATCGCACCACTCGTCGGCGGCTAAATTTTCACCCGCACTTTCTAAAGCCTTGGGTGTTTAAAAAGAACGTTAAAAAAGTCCTCTCCCTCCACGGCCGGCAACACACAAGCAATGCCCCTGGTATTGCACGTGTCTCTAGGCGACGGTGACTACTTACCATCAGGTGGCCCGCCTGCCTATTTGTCGTAGCCAATTTATATTTAAAAAAATTCAGATTCTCAAATTTTGACGTTTGGGTACGTTGACCTGTGGTCGACTATACATACTTACCCTGTGTGATAATTTGACGATGATAATGGATAACTTCAGTAATTTTTTTGTCCGGGGAGTTTGTGGAGGGAGGTACCATGTCTTATTGGCCATACCATGCCATACCATGTTACCATTTACCATGTTTTATGTCTTTTAATTCCGCCTAAATTGTACTTCACTATTTCCTTTTCTATCTCATGTTTGTTGTTTTATATTTGTACAATAAAGTGTATTTTACTTTACTTTACTTTATTTGTACTTATAGATTATTGTGTTGGATGTTACTCGTTCTATTTCATGGCTTGAGTTCTATTCTCTTAGAGCCTATTTATATGACTAAGCAACCCAAAATATATAAAGAAGCCAATACGAGACGAGAGATGATATTTCTAAGACCCTCCTAACTCCTAATGAATGTCCGCTCATCCGTTCTCCATAATCGTGTTACCATCGATTGAAGGATCCCTTGTCGTTATCACATTGTATAAGAGTAGATAGTATGGTTAGTAACTAAGTATACCTGACCAGGAATACCTATAAAAACTCTCGCCATATTTGATTTTGTTGAATTAAAGGTACTATTTTTGTCATAGAGAACTCTATAACACAGATTATAAAACTACCAATGGTACACTCTTGACAGGGTTTTTATATTCCTGGTCAGGGTATAATCACTTGGTTACCTTTCTACATAATCTAACCTATCGTAGTCGGTCTGTATGAGCGTTTTCTTTCATACTCATACCATTTATTGCTTTTCATGTGTAACAATTGGTCTTAAAAAATACATTATATAATATGTTCATACATGGCACCGCAATATAAAATAAGAATTTATAATAAATTATATCAGTAATAAATGCTAACGGGATAAATTAAATTAAATGACATTATAAGTTATACTTGATTTTAAAGTTAGGTATTGTTTTTATCATCAAAAATCTCCATATTTCATTTTAACTTATAACTCCATTTTCACTGCTTATTTCGTTGTTTTTTCTTGAAATTGCTAGTTAAATTTGATTTGAAAGTATCTCCCAATGGTTAGTAAGTTCAAGGCAATTTAATTTCAGTCAATTCAAAACGCTACTAGTGCAGTATTTATTTCATTATATTACATCACCATTACAGTCTGTATTGATATAGAAAAAAGTACCTTTACTGTTCATATTTATACTGTCTGCACTAGGACGTAAAAACGCCATAACGTCAGTCTACCCATGGAGCTAGGAACATAAACCGGGAATGTTTTACGAGCAAGCCCATAAACTACTCAAAATATAAACAATATTCTCTGCTCATTCATTATTCTTGTTAAGGGATCATTGTTTCGACAAATTAGTTTTAAAATTGTATAACAGATTTGAGTTTTAATTTGTTTTGGAAAAAGTAAAAAATATAACGTCTTGTATTATGCGGACAACTTATAAATTAGGTACTGAAATAGTCGAATTGAAAAAAAAATGAAACCACCAGTCTTAACTCTTAGATTGGTGATACCTAGTGATACTACCACATTTTATAGTAATTATAACTGTAGTATAATTTTTTTTAGTTGTATATAATTGTATTGTATATATTGGCGATTCAGCGTGGCAATGCCGCGAGCGTCATGGGGACCTTTGCGCCGTGGTCGACACGGGGCGGAATTTTTGACTAAGGCTTTTCATAAGTCTTTTTTTATTTTAATTTATTGTATTTTTATTCAAATTGTCATTTCCCATAAAGTTGTATATAAATATTATTTTTAAAATTCATTATAATTAAGTTTATAATATGATGAGGTTGATAATTGGATTTGTCCCATTTCAAACTACCCATTTCAAATAAAAAGATATTTATTCACCAGCACAATAGTTACCTAATGTATTTAATTAAAAAACAATTCTTCTTCATCTTTCCATTAAAGTTAAATAGGTTCTTTTACACTTGTACATAGGTTTAATTATTCTTCCATCAGTGAATAAGAAAGTAGTATTACTTGATTACAATGCCCGAAAAAGTAACTAAGTACCCATTTTGAACCCCATTCAAAACTTATAAAAGTATGAACACTTTACTTAAGTATCTGACTATACTTTTGGGCAATTGAACGTAAAATCGATAGCTAATAATCAGAAACTAGGACTCTATTAGAAAAAAAACCTGCCAGGCAGAAGGGATCTGCTGAAACATGGAATCTATTCTGCAACTCCAACATTGGACCAACACGCGAAGAGCCGCCAGTTTGCTCATAGTTGTCCGATTGTAGCGATTTTTGTCGAAAACGATAGATGCTCTGTCGCTCTGCGTTAGACATGGGTGTTTGTCGAATTCCGCTGCGCTTCCTTTTTATATCACGGCATGTTATGCGAGGCATGTCGTCACAACTGATGAAACTTTTCAATTATTCACAACTCTTAAAACCAGATGCGAAGTGAGACCTGGTTTTAAATAGCGTAGTTCAAGCACATCACAACGTCATCTAATGTTTCG